>CM044174.1:14920372-16407020 GCA_024222315.1 Thymus quinquecostatus | reverse complement strand
CGAAGAAATTCAACACTATAATGCCTAGGGGGTCTAATATCCAAATCACGAAAGCAAAGATAATAGTTAGTAGTAGCACACCTCTCAGTACGGAATGGAACTCCTTGTTGTTCACCGAGTGCTCCGGGGTGAAACCGGTGGGTCGGTTTCCCTCGAGACGTCGGTCCAACGGTACCCGAGATTGATCACCACGGTGTCCTCGAGCCATGATGGTGAATGGGAGTTGGAGTAGGGGTTGGAGAATGAAGTCGGGGACGAGACGAGGGACGTTGGGATGAAAAACTCGCCGGGGCAGGCAATGTATGGTGGACGGCCGTCCAAAAGCAGTCGGACGCACGTTCCAACTCGAATCGGGCGCTGGTGGCTGTCGGCCGGCGAAACGAACGGCGACGTTTACTTGGCGGCGGAGCAGCGGGTAAAGAACGGCGGCAGCGTCGGGCTGTTGAGGAAACGATGGTGGCGGTGTTGTCTAACTGCTGGTGGCGGCTTGAAACGGTGGTGAGGCGGCGGCGGACGGACAGCTGGCGGCGTCGGGTGGCGACGGTTGGCAGCGGTGACTGGAGGTCGGGCAGCGGACGGGGTGGTTCTTTTCTTGAGTTCTGCAGTTGTGAGAAGAGTAGTAAGATAAGAGAGGAATTTTAGGTTAAGTATAGAGGAGAAATCGAATTGGAAAAGAATTAGGTCCCGACATGGGTTGGACGGCCGTCCAACTCGTGTTGGACGCCCGTCCAACTCGGGGTTCTGAGCTGTTGGGGTTTGGGTTGGACGCTCGTCCAACTCGGGTTGGAAGCCGTCCAATCCCCGGTTCTGAGGCTGGTGCGTGTAAGTTGGGCGCTCGTCCAACATGAGTTGGACGCCCGTCCAACTCTCAATTCTGCCCAAAACTCGATTTTTCCGTCCCGTCTCGATCTCTCTTCATACCAATCCTTGTAAACTACTCCCTGCATGAAAATAAAAAAATAAAAACAAACGAAAACAACTAAAATAATAAAAATAAATCTTATGCTAAACTTTTTTTTTTTTTTTTTTTTTTTTTTTTTTTTTTTTTTTTTTACTTGGGTTGCCTCCCACCAAGCGCTTGTTTATCGTCATTAGCTTGACGTACCAAATATTCAAGAGGAAAGTGGGGGGGGGGGGGGGGGGGGTCAGAGATGAGAATCGTCTCCACCATTTGAGGCAATGTCGTCCCCTTCGATATAAAGCTTCAATCGTTGTCCGTTGACTGAGAAAATGTATCCCGAATCCTCGTTCTTGATCTCCACCGCACCATGAGGGAAAACTTGCACCACCGTGGTACAGACCTCCCCACCTAGATTTTAGCTTACCAGGAAATAAACGAAGGCGAGAGTGAAAGAGAAGTACCTTCATTCTGGCTTTGAACTCCTTGTAGGCTATGCGTTTATCATGTAGACGCTTCACCTTGTTCTTGTAGATCTTAGCGTTGTCATAGGCTTCGTTCCTTAGCTCGTCGAGCTCCTCCATTTGCAAGATCCTTCGATCGTGTGCGTCATCGAGGTCGAAGTTGATGCGCTTGAGGGCCCAATACGCCTTGAACTCAATCTCATCGAGCAAGTGGCACGACTTACCATAGACGAGCCTATAGGGACTCATCCCAAGCACGGCTTGTAAGCCGTGCGATATGCCCGAAGAGCATCGTTCAATTTGTCGGCCCAATCCTTCCTTAATGGCTTCACCGTCTTCTCAAGGATCCCTTGATTTGCCGATTGCTCGTCTCCGCTTGCCCCGAAGTTTGTGGATGATAGGGAGTCGCCACCTTGTGAGTGATGGCGTTCTTCTTCATGAGCTTCATGAACAATTTGTTGCAAAAGTGCTTTCCCCCATCACTAATGATCACACGAGGAAAACCAAACCTACACAAAATATTTTCCTGCACAAACTTCAAGACAACGTGAGAGTCACATGTCTTCGTGGGATAGCTTCAACCCACTTAGACACGTAATCGACGACAAGTAAAATATATTCAAATCCATGAGACTTGAGAAAAGGACCCATAAAATCAATTCCCCATACATCAAATACCTCGACCACCAAGATAGGATTTAAAGGCATCTCATTGCGTCGACTAATCGAGCCGACGCTGGTTGACAACGATCACAAGAAAGGTAAAAGGCTTGGGCATCCATAAAAAGAGTGGGCCAATATAGCCCACTTTGAAGTACCTTATGTGCAGTCTTTTGCCCACCAAAATGGCCTCCACTTGGTTCCTCGTGACAATGTCTCAACACCTCAGCTTGCTCGTGGGTCGGGAATGCACCTTCGAATCACCTCATCCTTCCCAAGCTTGATAAGTGGGGGTCCTCCCCAATAGTATTGCCTGCACAAACGAAGAAACCTTTCTCTTCTTGAGCGTTAAGGACGGGTTTAGTGTCCTTATCGGCCAAGTAATTAGCAATATCGGCAAACCAAGGGGCAACACCACTTCATTCACATATTCAAAAGGGAAGGAATCACATATATCATTAGGAGAAGCATAAGGAGAGGCGAATCGAGACGAGAGAGATGGTCGGCACAAGATTATCACTACCTTTCTATCACGAATCTCAATATCAAACTCTTGTAACAATAAGACCCATCTAATCAACCTAGGTTTTGCTTGGGGCTTTAGTCAAAAGATGTTTTAATGCACCATGATCGCTATAAATAATCACCTTAGGCCCTGTGATGTATAATCTAAATTTATCTAAGGCAAAAACAACAGCAAGCATTTCTTATTCGGTGGTGGTGTAATTCACTTGAGCAGGATTTAGAGTTAAGCTAGCATAGTAAATCACACGAAGCATCTTATCAACTCTTTGACCCAAAACAGCCCCTACGGCATTATTAGAAGCATCACACATGATTTCAATAGGCAACGACCAATCGGGACCATCTTAGGTTCACCAGAAATTGTTCAACATGTTTGGCGAGGATGCGAGTTGGCCTGACTGTGATGAGCTTCCATAGCCCGGCCGTTGTCACCACCCTGCGGAAGAATCCGACGGGTTCAACGATTTCTTCGTCGAGATGGGGCTCGACATTGATGTTGTCCTCGGCCTTGGAGAGAAATTCCTCCATGGTTTGGTTGTAGACTTTCTTCACCATTTTTAGTAGGTTTTGAGAGGGATTGATGAAGATATAGGGTGTGAGACTCGTGATTTGCAGAGATTTGCAGAGAGTTTACACGAGAATGGCAATTTGGGGGTGATAAAACTTCTGCAGTCTGCGAACTCGCCCTTATATAGCTTTAGGGTTCGTGCTGACGTGGCGGAGAGAGACACGGTAAAAACAACGTGGGTGCAAGCGAGTGGCGACGTGGCTGACGTGTCACGGTTAAATGCGGCATCACCGTGGTTAAAGATGAACCGCACAGGTGAGTCAGCCAGGTGCATGTCACGCTGTGATTTGCTCGCTTGCACGATGATGATCCAACGAGTGAGATTTGAAGACTGTTGTGATTCAACGGTTGGATCGCTTGAGATTTTGGCGCTTCAATTTCGTTGTGTCTTCACGCGCCCGGTTTCTCTGACCCTAGTACTGTTTTGCATTTAATGCAAAGTAAAAGGTAAAATAGGCACTCGAGTGTGCCCAGCTCATATGGCTCGCTTGTACTTGCTCGCTTGCGATAGCAGCCGCTTGGCTTTTTACTCGCTTGTGAAGTACTCGCTTGACGTGACTGGTGCACACTCGCTTGCGATGGTGAGTTCGAGTGACGTGGCACTCGCTTGACCATCTTTAAGCGACTAGCTAAAGAATTTAAATTTTGCTTTAAATTTTAAAATGTTTCTGACTATCATACTTCGAGAATAAACAAGAATGTTTTCCTCTATGTATTTGTGTCAGATTCATTTGTGTTTTCCACATAGCTAACAAAGGTTTCTAGCACGCTTCGCTTGGCTTAGTGTACTTAGAATTGAAACACTTACCACTCAGTCTCTCTTCATGTGAGACTGATACCACATTTGTAGACGTTAAGCTTGTGTCTTCTTGGCATTCATCTCTTCCATTTACGATTAGAGAGTCCTCCATCGAAGTGAATGGGAGATGAGATACAAGCCCTTTTCACAGACGTGGGAAAAGAACAGGATGGCAATGTGAAGCTAAGACATTCACGGTTTTACATAGAGGCATGTCACCAACCCTACAATCTTTAAGTACAAAGGAGAATCTAGCAGGCAATAAGACCTAGTCTATAGAATGAATAAGCATTTAACTCGCTTGACCCAAGAAGGGAAAAGTAGAGCGATGCATTATTCAAGGAGGGGGATAAATGAATAACCACTCGGCAGCTCGACTTAGTTAAGAGTGAGTATTCAAGTGAGTGTTTATCCATGACGAACGGGAGATGAGAAGACATGCTCCTCTTCAGCGGAACATGGGAAGAGGACGCAAGGTCTTGGTGCCAGCCCTGCCTAAGCTTTCACCGTTTTTACGTAGGGAGGCCCGATACAAGACCCTACAACCTTTACTAGAAAAGGTACTTGCAAGCGTTTGTACCCGCTTGCGGGAATCCTAAGCTAGGCAGCAGCTTTCCTTGCTCACTTTGGAAGTAGATCACTCTTAGAATGATCAATAGTTCTTCCCTTAACCATAGACTTAACAATCCTGTTAGTTGGTAGGGAACATCTTCCAACACTCCACCTTTCTCCACCTTATTGTTCCTTCAAGCGAGTGAAACTGAAGCGACTCGCTTGAGTTGGTGAAGATCCAAGGCGAGGGTTGGATGACGACACGCTTCAACTCCCCTTGTGCATTCCGGTACTAGCACTCTTCACCAGGGTCTAGTAACCCTAATTCCATTCATAGCTGGTTGAAGCGAGATTCAGCTAGAGGCTTGGTGAGGATATCGGCTCGCTGGAGATCGGTATGGATTTTCTCGAGCTTGATATCCTTCTTTTCGACATGATCACGAATAAAGTGATGTCGAATCTCCACATGTTTGCACCTGGTGTGAAGCACTGGATTCTGCGAGATACAAATGGCACTATTGTTGTCACAGAAAATTGGAATCTCCTTCGCTTCAACTTTGTAGTCCTTTAATTGCTGACGAAGCCATAAAATCTGAGAACAAAAGCTTCCGGCGGCCATATATTCAAGTTCAGTCGTTGAAGTGGCTACCCTTGTTTGCTTCTTTGAGAACCACGAGACAAGCTTGCTTCCCAAGAACTGACACGTGCCCGACGTTGATTTCCTATCAACTCGGCAACCTCCATAGTCAGCGTCTGAGTATCCTGTAAGCTCTAGGTTGTCTTCTGCAGGATACCACAAGCCCATATTGACAGTGCCTTTGAGATAGCGAAGGATTCGCTTGGCAGCTTCATAATGGCTAAGCTTGGGATTGCTTTGGAAGTGAGCACAAACTCCAACTGCAAACGCGATATCCGGCCTACTTGCAGTGAGGTAGAGAAGGGATCCAATCAACGCTCGATAATCTGTAGCATCCACAGATTTCCCTTCAAGATCAGGCTCCATGTTCCAGTTGGTGTTCATCGGAATCTTCACAGCTTTGGCATTTAGAACACCGAACTTGGCAAGCATATCTTGAGTATACTTCGCTTGATTGATGAAAATCCCATCATCTTGTTGCGTCACCTGCAAACCTAGGAAGCAACTCATCAAGCATATCATCGACATCTCGTACTTGGTCTTCATGAGCTCTCCAAACTTCTCGCTGAGCGACCGGTTTGGCGAACCAAATATGATGTCGTCGACGTTGATCTGGACTGTTGGGAATTGTTAAGGATCACATGTTGGGGAACTCATATGGGATACTTTGAAGTGAGTGTATATTTGTTTTGATTTGATCCCAAAACCCCTAAGTATCCTGTTCCCAAGCGACCCAATTTGATGTAGAAATAGATTAGAATTTTCTAAGCCTATATTGTTAGGATGGCTTCTTGTTTTTGCTTTAGTCACTTTGATTTCAGACTGCAGGAATTTCAAGTAAAGGCCACTCACTTGAGTGTGTTTTCCAAGCGAAGCGAGTCTACCCATCCAAAGCAAAGCGTGCCCAAGAATAGCGAAGCAAAGCGAGCACTACAGTAGATTCAAAGTGAGTCTGCCAAAGCGAAGCGAAGCGAGTGCTACAGTAAGAAGCTAAAGCGAGTCAACACGGGTCAACGATTATTAAAGCCGTTACTCGGGAAATTTATTTTCCAAGTACACGCTATAGTATGACTTTGAAGCGACTCACTTGAGGCGGACGCTACAAATCTAAAGCGAAGCGAGCCCCTACCTAACAGAAAGCGACATCACAATTCCCGTTCCAATTTGAACGTCGAGTTCAAACTCCAGTCAAGAGGAGATCGACGCAATTAATTGCGTATCTCCACGTGTCGAAAGAAGAGAGGAGCAGCGGAGTTGACTGCCAGGTCGACAAGGGCGCCGCAACCGTACTGGCTCGCTCCAGTTACTGTTAAGTTTGGAACTTAGCCATTTTCGGCAAAGTGCCAAAACTATGCGTCTGAAAAGCAGCCAGCCTGTGCAAGGACTGTCGAGAGGAGGAGGGACAAGGCCACCTACCAAGCAACGGAAGTCGGCCAACCCTCTGCTTATAAATAGTGAAGGATGAAGACGAAGAGAAGTATAACACTACTTGAGCATTGAGCGCCTACTGCAACAAACACTCCCAGCTTTCAGCATACTTTCGAGTCTTTGTTTCCAAGTGTTCTCCAAGTTTCAGTTTCATCGAAACTTGTCTTCGCAACCTTCACACCTAGATTTCTAAGCCCATTCCATATCCAGCTTAGAGAAGAACTTTAGCCTACTTTGCACTTGTTGTAAAGAGTTCTTCATTAGTGTGTCTGTCGAAACAAAAAACCCTAACCCTAAAGTTCTGTTAGGTTTTGTGTTCATCGTTGAAAGGTTGTTTTCGATCCAAGGCTCTACTTTCCTCGATAGTAGAAGCCTCGATCATAGAGTCTAGATCCAAGCTTACACTTTCCTCGATTGTGTGAAGCTTGATCGAAGCTTAGGTTGTAAGGAGAACCCGTAATCTCCCTGTCGTGGGATTGAAGCGAGTGAAGCTTCAAGTCCAGTTTAGGTTTTGTGTGGTGAACCCGTAATCACCCAGTCGTCATCAGATCCAAGCAAGTGAAGCTCGATCTTGACATAGGTTTTTGAAGAACCCGTAATCTTCAAGTTCTTGAGTGAAGAGAACTAGTTGCCTAGTGCAACAAGTGGACGTAGGAGCTTTATCTCCGAACCACTATAAATCGCTGTGTCGTATCTCTAACCCTAATTACTCTATTTTTTGTTTACTGTTTGATTACTCATTGCACAAACATTCTAAACAAACTTAAACTGCATTTTCAATTACTTAGGAAAGATTAGCTCACCCAATTTCCGCATTTAGAGTAAAGTCTCACTCTTGGTCAAGCTCTAAGCTTAGGTCAAGAGATTTGCAAACACTGTAGATCTAGCTCTCGGCTAGGTCTTAGTAGTTCAAGCGAGCACTTTACTTAATACTCTGAGTTATTGGAAAAGAAGTTGAAAAACTACAAAACACGTTTTCAACCCCCCCCCCCCCCCCCCTCTACGTGTTTTTCCTCTAACAAACCGTGACCAAAAAGTGGTATCAGAGCAGCAGTTCTTTCGAGCCTCTGCTTTGCATACCTGAAGCGAGTTCCCTCTCGCTTCACGTTGTCTCACTGAACCGGATCCTTTTTCCTAAGTGCATAAAACCCTCACTCACGCATACTGCATTACTACTGATAGTTTGCTATGTCTACATACAGTGCATCAAGTCTTCCGCAGTTCTCTATAGAAGGGTACGAAACATGGAGCTTTCGTGTCGAGAGCTTCCTCAGTTCCATCCACGATAGAATGTGGGAGGTCATAGAGGAAGGACCGATTGAAATCAAGAAAGCTGTCTCTGTGAACGTTCCAGCCGCCGAAGGCCGTGCAGCCTACGTCAGGCAAGAATACGTGGAGAAGGATAAGGATGACTATAACTCCAATGACTTCAAAATCGCCAATCTCGACAAAATCGCACGCCACACAATGCAGAGCACTGTGTTGGATGCCTATCTGCCTAGGATTAGGAAGTGAGCAACGGTGAAAGATATGTGGGAAACCCTAGCCCTCATTTCTCAAGGCACAAACAAGATCAAAGAAAACAAACTTGTCGTACAGATGCGGGAGTTTGAAAGCCTGATAATGAAGCTTGGAGAGTCTATCGATGCCTTCGAATTGAGAGTCAACAACATCATAGCCACTCTCAACTCACTTGGGAAGGAACTCACAGACAAGGAGGTGAATCTCAAGATTGTCAGAGCTCTCACACGGAAGTGGCAGACCATGAAGGAGCTGTATCTAGCTACGAAGGATTTGAGAAAATTCACACCGGAGATCCTGTTCTCTGAACTCAAGGCTCACTAGTTCGATCTGAATCGAATGAGTCTTGACGATGAAGATGAAGTTCCTACACCTTCGAAAGTGGTCGCTTTCAAAGCTGCAGAAGGACCAAGCGACCAGACACTCGCTAATATGTCAAGAGAAGAGCTGGATGAGCACATTGCGTTCTTATCTAAGAACTTCAACAAGATGAACTCACGTGTGGGCAAGTACAAGAGATTTTACAAACAGTACAAGGGAAGGAACACTGATGCTTGTGACGGAAAAGGGAAGATAGAAGAATCGTCAAAGCCGATCTCGCAGGACATGATGCAAGTGGAGTGCTACCACTGCCACAAGCTGGGCCACTACAAATTTGACTGTCCAAAGCTCAGTACCAAGGAGCGAGAAGAACTGAAGGCAAAGAGAGATGCTCCCCGCCGAGTGCTTGTAGCGAGTGAACAGCCAGTCGCTTCAACTGAAGAGGTCTCAGGCGACTCGGATGCATTCACTGATCCCAACTCCAGTGAGGGAGAAGATCTGGGATTGATGGTGCTCACCGACGAAGAAACAGGGGAGGTATTTTACTATCCTTCATCTAGTTCAATTACACTCGCACACACTCACCAAGAGGAAGTCCATTCCTCGACGTGGAGTGAGTTACTTGACAAACACTTCAAACTGTCAAGCGACCACGAAATGTTGAAACAAGCTATGTCTAATAGTGAGAAGGAGAACCGAAAGCTAGCCATTGAGCTTGACCAAGTCAAACTTAACTTAAGGGCTATGACTAGTAAGTTCGAGGATCTCTTTGCTAGACATCAAAGCTTGGAGGGAAGGTATGAAACCCAATCCAATCTAGTGGCCAATCTGAACAAAGCCTCGTATGCAAGGCAGGCACTAGAGAGCTCGCTTCTACCTTTTGGTAGAAAGGGAGGGCTTGGATATGAGGGTGGACCTTCCAAGCCTACAGTCTTTGTTGGTGCATCTAACACTACACCATCAGTTACTTTGGATGTGCCCACTGCCTCCAAAGCAACCACCAACAAGGACAAAGGCAAAATGGTTGAGAACCCTAATAGGAAGCCAATGAAGATGTGTATATCTTCAAAGGTAGAATCTAAAGGTAAGTAAAGTTCAACAATCCCTAGCACTCACAATGCTAAAGCTTACCAATCAAAGGGTAAAGGGAAAACTGTTGAAGCTTCTAATTCTCAAACCAAGACACGAGAGACAAAGGATCTTCCTTTCAAAAAGAGAAGTAATGTCTATGTGTCACATGAGCCGGATTGGAGATGGTCCAACCGTACTCATGTTGAGGGGGAAGTGCTTGAAGCACCCAAGAGGTCGCTTCAAAACTCAAAGGTTCCTCAAGCGATTTAGGGTCAAAACCCTAGTTTGACCGCTTCAAGGAAACCAAGCATGCCGCTTCGAAAAACAATAAACCCTAAATCAGTCTCTAAGCCAGTAGCTAATCCGAAGCAAGTCGCTTCAGGATATAAGCAAAAGGGCAAGAGCATAGGTATGTCTCAAGCAAGCCGCTACCCCTCATACACGCACTGTTGCACAAGTGAAGCTGCCTTTAAGCAGAAGTCACAATTAAAGAGGGTCGAGAAGCCCAAGACACTAGCTAATTCTCAGAAGAGAATGAAGCAAGTGTGGGTACCGAAAGGGACTAACCTGCAAGGACCCAAACTGATTTGGGTACCAAAACTTGTCTAATTGCAGGTGAGCGCATGGACCCCATGCCAAAAGGTCAACCTATTTGGTACTTGGACAGTGGATGTTCAAGACATATGACTGACATGAAGTCTCTACTTCAAGATTATATTGAGAAGAAGGGTCCACATGTGACGTTTGGTGATAACTCTCGAGGAAGCACCAAGGGTTACGGCGCACTGAGCATAGGAAAGCTTTCAATAGAGGAAGTTTCCTACGTGGAAGGACTAAAGCACAACTTGTTATCCATCTCACAGTTCTGTGATAAGGGATACAAGGTGGAGTTCATCTCCTATAAGTGCATTGTGAAGAATAAACTAACATCCCAAATTGCACTCACTGGAATTAGACAAAGGAATGTCTACATTGCGCAATGGGATAGCTGCAAAGAGGAGACGTGCTTGGTCGCTAGGAGTGCTGCAGAAATTGGATGGCTATGGCATCGACGCTTGAACCATCTTAACTTCAAGACGATCAACCGCATAGCTCGAAAAGGCTTGGTGCAGGGCATACCTAATGAGGTCTTTGTCAAAGATCATCCATGTTCACCATGCCAACGAGGGAAGTAGACAAAGAAGCACTTCGCTAGTCTGGACGAAGCGTCATCCAAGCGAGTGCTGGAACTGCTTCACATGGATCTGTTTGGACCAGTCACTCCAGTAAGTGTCAACGGAAGAAAGTACACTCTCGTTGTAGTTGATGAATACTCTCGCTACACTTGGGTTGTATTTCTCTTTAGCAAGAAGGAGACACTGTCCAAGCTGCCTCAATTGCTCAAACGTCTTGATGTAGAAAAGAATCAAGCGATTGCCACCATCCGCTCCGACAAAGGCACTGAGTTTCTATACTCAACCATTGAACCATACTGCACGGAGCATGGTATTGCACACCAGACGTCCTCAGCACGCACACCTCAGCAGAATGGAGTAGCAGAAAGAAGAAATCGAATCATCAATGAAGCCGTTCGTACTATGATTGCTGATTCAAAGCTTCCAATGAAGTATTGGGCTGAAGCTGCCAACACAGCATGCTATACACAGAATCGAACGCTTCTCAACAAACGGTTCGACAAAACACCATATGAAATATGGACAGGGAGAATTCCTAACATTTCATATTTCCAAATCTTTGGTTGTAGGGTCTTCATTCACAACAATGGGAAGTCACAGTTGAAAGCTTTCGAAAGCAAAACTGATGAAGGAATATTCTTAGAATATTCTACATCTAGCAAAGCTTACAGAGTATTCAACTGCCAAACCCTAATTGTGGAGGAATCACCCCATATCGTATTTGATGAATCTACTTTAAGTCTTCCACAGGAACAGGTTCAAGCGAATGACAAGAATCCAAGCGAGGAACCCATCAATCCACTGACTTGGGACATGCTTGAAGATGATGAAGAAATCAAGGGTTCAAGCGAGCAGATTGCCCAAGAAAAGGTTGAAGCTGCCCCCAAGACTCTTGAAGCTAGTGCAGGCCAAGCACCCATTCAGGTCGCTTCAGATTAAGAAGCAAGCGACACGCATGAAAAAGAAGATGAAGCTAGTGGATCCAAGCATGCGTGGCTCAAAGATCACTCACCTAGCCAAATAATTGGAGATCCATCCAAGGGCGTGGTGACCAGGAGTCAAGTATTTGGAGAAAGTGCCATGTTTAGTTGCTTTCTATCCAATATTGAGCCAGCAAGCGTGGAGGAAGCCCTAGCAGATT
This sequence comes from Thymus quinquecostatus, assembly GCA_024222315.1. Classification (NCBI taxonomy): domain Eukaryota; kingdom Viridiplantae; phylum Streptophyta; class Magnoliopsida; order Lamiales; family Lamiaceae; genus Thymus; species Thymus quinquecostatus. The sequence goes on along the minus strand of CM044174.1, from coordinate 16,395,260 downwards.
CAAATTGGGTGATTGCCATGCAAGAGGAGCTCAATCAGTTCACCAGGAACGACGTATGGTATCTCGTGGATCGTCCCAAATTTCAGCATGTGATTGGCACCAAGTGGGTGTTCAAGAACAAGACGGACGAGGATCACAACGTCATGAGAAACAAGGCTCGACTCGTCGCCAAGGGTTACTGCCAAGAGGAAGGAATTGATTTCGATGAGACCTTCGTGCCAGTAGCCAGGCTTGAAGCGATCAGACTATTTCTTGCCTTTGCAGCGGCTAAGAAATTCAAGGTCTATCAAATGGACATCAAGAGTGCGTTTCTCAATGGAGAGCTCAAAGAAGGGGTGTATGTGGAGCAGCCACTGGGTTTCGAGCAAGGAGATAAGGTGTATCGATTGAAGAATGTTGGTCCCGGTTTGCTATAGGAAAAATACGTAGAGGGGGGGGGGGGGGGGGTGAATACGTATTTTGAAGTTTTTCAACTTCAATTCCTTAACTCAGAGTATAAAGTAAAGTGCTCTTTGGAAATGCTGAGACCTAGCCGAGGGCTAGATCGAAAGCAATCGCGAATCTCTTGACCTAAGCTTAGAGCTTGATCAAGAGTGAGACTTTACTCTTTATGCGGAATTTGGTGAGCTAAAATCTTTCCTAAGTAATTGAAAATCCAAGTTAAGTTTGTTTATATGCACGTGCAATGGATAATCGAATAATGTAAAGAGATTAAGGTAAGAGAGATACGACACAGAGATTTATAGTGGTTCGGAGATAACGCTCCTACGTCCACTTTGTTGCACGATGGCAACTGTTCTTTTCACTCAAGAACTTAAAGGTTACGGGTCCTTCAAAAACCTGGTCGGGATCGGGCTTCACTTGCCTAGATCAAACGACAAACGTAGTGATTGCGGGTTCACTACACAAACCTAACAAAGACTGGAAGCTTCACTCGCTTCAGTCAGACAGACAGGGAGATTACGGGCTCTCCTTACAGCCTAGCTTCGATCGAGCTTTACACAAACGATGTAAGTGTAAGCTTGGATCTCAACTCTACGATCGAGGCTTCTTCAATCGATGAAAGAAGGGCCTTAGATCTGAACAACCTAACGACAACACTCAAAACTTAACAGACGAAGCTTAGGGTTTTTTTGGTTGACGACACACTATGAAGAACTCTTTACAGTGAATGCAAAGATTGGCTAGAGTTCTTCTTCTAAGCTTGGATATAGAATGGGCTTAGAATCTAAGTGTGAAGGCTGTGAAGACGAGTTCCGATGAACTGGAAACTCGGAGAACACTTGAAACAAAGACTCGAAGATTTGCTCGAAGGCTTGGGAGTGTTTGTTTGCAGTAGGCTCGAATGCGCAAGTAGTGTTCTACTTCTTCACGTCTTCATCCTTCACTATTTATAGGCGGAGGGTTGGCTAAGATCCGTTGCTTGGTTGGTGGTCTTGTCCCTCCTCCTCTCGACAGTACTTGCGCAGGCAGTAGCTTTTGCAGACGCGCAGTTTTGGCATTTTGCCAAAATTGGCTAACTTCCAAGTTTAACAGTAACTGGAGCGACCCAGTAATGTAGCGGCGCCTTTGTCGGCCTGGCAGTCAACTCCTCTGCTCCTCTCCGCTTTCGACACGTGGAGATCTCGTAATTAATGCGGAGATCTCCTGTTGACTGGAGTTCAAATTCGGAGCGGGAATTTGTGCTGTCGCTTTCTGGTAGGTAGTGGCTCGCTTCGCTTTGAAGTTGTAGCGGCCGCTCTGAAGTGAGTCGCTTCGCGGTCATATTTGTAGTGAGTCACTTGGGAATAATTTTCCCGAGAAACTTTTTAAGTGAATATTGACACGCGTTGACTCGCTTCGACTTTTCTTTGTAGCGCACGCTTCGCTTCGCTTTAGTGGGTTCACTTGATTCCACTGTAGCGCTCGCTTCGCTTCGCTTTGCTTTGAACTGTAGCGCTCGCTTCGCTTCACTTTGGCAGACTCACTTTGAATCTACTATAGCAATCGCTTCGCTTCGCTATTCTTCGGCACGCTTCACTTCAGCTTGCTTGACTTGCTTCGCTTTGGAAAACACACTCAAGCGAGTGGCCTTCACTTGAACTTTTGAAGCCTAATCTAAGCAAAATAAAAGAGCCATCCTAACAGAGTAGGCTTAGAAAAATTCTAACCTATTAACTACATCAAAATGGGTCGCTTGGGAAAAGGACGCTTGGGGTTTTGGGATCTAATCAAAACAAATGACTTCATTTATCAAATGTCCCATGAAGTTCCCCCTTAACAATTTAGTCCTTAACAATTCCCAACCATTTCCCCCTTTTTGATGATGCCAAAACCCATACGACTTAGATAAAAATAAATCTAGTCTATCTAACCGTGAAGGGAACTCCAAGCGACTGCTTCCTTTGCAGTTTCGTTTGTAATTTTCTTTTAAGTTCCTTCCCCTTTTTTTTCGGTTAAATTAATGAGTTTGTAGCAAAATGTAAAGTCATTCACAAAGCGAGTAAATGACACAAGAAGAGACAGAAATTTAAAAATAGGATATATGAACAAGAAGTTCACACAAAATGAAGCATGTAATTTCAACGGTTTCCTGCCGCTTCATCCTACTCCTCTTTCTCCTCCTCCTTCTTCTCTTCTTCATTAGTAGCATCAACACTATAGGCTGATAAGACTTTTGTTTCCATAGTGCCTACTGTGTGGATGCTTGGTCTTCTCCATGCACTCTCCAGCCTGAACGCTTCATCTACTTCAGCATCAGTGACTCCCCTGTTAGGAACATCCGTGCCTGGATGATAAGGCATGGGGAAGTCCTTTATTTCTGGCACCTTGACGACAATTGGCTTCGGTTGAGCTTGTTCAGCCATAGTGAAGATCTTTCGGCGCAATTTGTCGTTGTAGACGGCTAGAAAGTTGTTGAGGGCACTTATTCGAGAACACTCATTCTGCAGCGGCACTACCTCCCAGTAGTAATAAGCCTTGATGAATAAGTCCTTGTAGTACAGCCACTGCTCGAGTAGATCTCGCGGAATGAAGTCCTCGATCTCTCTTGCGTCAAGATGCTCGTTCCTCCTCTTGGCTAATTCCTCCTCTGTTCTTTTTGATAGCTTAGTCATTATATCAGTGAATCTCTTCCCTGATTCACCACTCCACAGAGGACGCCTTTCGTTGAGTCGCTTCCTAATATAGTTTTGCTCTTCCTTTTTAGGGTAGCAACCCGACTCTACCATTTCCTTCGTAGTCACGTCGCATGCATCTTTTATGGCTTGGGCTTCACATGCTTCGGACTCATCAGGCATGAGGGGAACGAACGCACTACGAACCAAAGAGGACTGAATAAGCAGTACTTTGCTGAACTGCTCCTCGATTCGTGCGTCAATCACTTGAAGACGCCTGGCGTTCACTGTCTTCGATCTCTTCGCTTCGCTCCTTCCTCCTTCTCTCTCCTTTCTCCTCTTCTCTTCCTTTTCAGATCTTGAAGCGACTGCATGTTTAGACTTTTGGCGCTTAGCCGTAGAGTCATCGACTTTAGATACTGGTGCAGCTCGCTTCAAGGGCAGCTTCGGTGGTGGGGGAGGTGGCATATCCTTCTTTGCGGCGGCACTCGAGGGGACAACTGCTGATGAAGTGAGTGCAGCAGTTGTAGTCGTAGTGAGTGCGGCGGCTGAAGCTAGTGCGGCGGCTGAAGCGGGCGCTTTGGGTGTAGCGGCCGCTTGGGAGCTGGATGAAGTACCTGCAGTAATAGAATTTTTGGTTAGCTTGAACACCTGATCCATCTCCCATGCCAAGGCATAATCCTTCTCCACTTGCTCCCGCCTTTCCTCCTTTGAGATCACGGTCATCGGAGGATGCCGTGCAATCGAGGCACTCAGCACTTTTTCATGAAGCGGTCTGCTAGGCTCCTCGGGCTTTTTCAGTAACTCCTCCTCTGTGAGTTTAGTCTTGCCCTTCACTTCGCCCAGAGCCCTCGCTTCATCTACAACTCCCTCCGCACCTCCATCACCACTGCCTCCTTCAATCATCGACTCTATGCCAACTCCGACTCCTCCAGTTCCTCCTAGATTCATCTGTCCTTCCTTCATTTGTCCTTCCCCCTTTTTGGCATCATCACTGCCAGGGGTTAGGATTATTGATTTTCCGGAGATTGATTGGTGAAGTGAGTTGACTGTGTTCAGAATAGCTTGAAGCATCTGCTCGTTCTTTTTCATGGATGGTGCTACCAGATCAGCTGTTTTGATGCTTATTTCTTCAAGCAAATACTCGCATTGCTTCTCTCTCTCAACCACTGACTCCATCATACTCTCTAATGACTCCACCTCTTTGAAGCGAGCCTCCAGCTCAGCTTCAATTTCCCTCCTTATTTCTGCCTTTTCTTCTTGCAAATTGAAGTACCAAAATTCCTGAGCCGCTAGAAACTCAGCTTGCATTGTCTCAAGGCTCCTCTCTCTCTGGTTTAGAGAGAGATGGAATTCGGCACCTGCGGCAATCTTTTCAGTATAATCTTCGCCCAGCTCCTTGACCTTTTGCAGTAATATGGAAAGATCTGCTCGCTTCAAGTCAAGGTCATGGGCACCTTTCCTCCGGCTCTCCAGTTCTTTCTTATCTAACTTACTTTCTTCCTTCAGCAGCTTCATTTCAGTTTGAAGTGAGTCGAGAGACTTTTTCGTGCTTATTAGTTCACTCCCCTTCCTGATCAGCTCCTCATCCTTCTTTTCTACTACCTCCTTCAGCTTTTTCACCTCCTTCTCCAACACCTTCTTCTCTTTCTCAACGGCGATCAATTTGGCATTAACCTCCCTCAAGCGACTCCGTTCTGCATCAAGCGAGTCCTTGAGTTTGGTGATAGATGTTGTTTGATCTTCCACTAGCTTCGCCTGCGCCTCCAGCGCCTTCTCCTTCTCTTCCAACAGTCTATCCTTCTTCTCCACCGTTCCCTCCAACTCCTTCCTCCTCTTGTCGAAGTTTTCTCGAAGACTGACAATCTCTCCAGCCTTCTTTTCCATCTCTTCACTCTTCTTGGTGATTTCACTGTGAAGGCTAGCAATTTCAGCCTCCTTCATTTCCACCTCCTCCTTATGTTCCCTGATGAGCTTCCTTTCTTGAGCAGTGGGCACTCGCTTTGGTACAACGGCGAGCGGATATGCCTCCTTCACTTTGGCATCCAGCTTCTCCCAAAAGCTGGTCCCGTCAAGGAATTCATGGAAGCCGTTTGCGCCAATGAAGTTCAGCAACTTGGCCTCCAGATTGATCAGTTCTTCCTCCTTGAAAGCTTTGAGGAGTCTGAAGATTTTGTAGTACTCCGTTCCTCGGTACGTGATGTACGTCAGAAAGTCGACTACATTCGTGTAGAACACGTCGCTCCATTCAACGCTTGCGGAGCTGAGATTGTAGCGAAGATTGATTGTCTCCGCGGCTTGCTCTCTCTCCCTGACATAACGTTCGAGAGCTTGTTTATGTTCGGTGAGGGCAGGTGGTAAGAATTCTGGAATGATAGAAACTTCACCGACAGTTTGGGCGGTATCGGCTGTAGCTGCCGATGTAGAGGGGGACTGAGAGAGTGATGAGGTTTCTTGTGTTTCGGATATTTGTATGGGTTCAGTGGGTGGTGGTTGGGTTTGAAGGGATTGGAATGGTTTGAAGGTTGTGTAGGCTTCAATGGGGTCGACATGGAGTAGGGGGATTTCTGGGATCTTGAAAGAAGAACCAGTGTCTTCTTCGTGTGGGGATTTATGGGTTTGATGCTGAGCAGTGGAGGATATTTCGGTTAGGGTTTGAATTTTTAAAGGCTGGGTTTGGGTTTGGGTAGCTTGGGTTTGGGGTTGAGTCACTTCAGTGTCCTCAAGCGGCTTCTCCAACGCCTCGCTTTCTTGGACAAGTGAAGCGACTCGCTTCAACTTCTTGCCTCGCTTTGGCGCGGCTCGCTTCCCGGGTGAAGCGACCTGCCTCGCTTGGCTCACTTCGGCTTGCCTTTCGGCAACCGGTCTCGCTACGGGTACTGCTACCTCAAGTAGTCCCAGATCCATCAATCTTTTCGTCTTTCTCCACTTGTCGTAGTAGATGGACTGTTTGTTGTAGGCAATGACGTCGGATTCCGGCTAGACTTTGCCGGGATATTTCATCTCCAGGGCAACGGATAGCCTTGAGAAGAATTTCAGTTTCCCCTTGCGGAGAATCTGATCGGTGCTTCCCTTCACAAACGCGAAGTCACCGGCAGCTTCGTGGATCTGCTTGAGAAACCAGCCATGCCAGTTGAAGCTGGTTCCGGTGAGGCTGTCAACAATAATTGCAGTAGCAATCAGTTTGGTCGCGGAGAGGGTCTCCAGGTTTCCGACGTAGCATGCGATACTCTTCGTAAAAAGCTCGCAAATAAGGTTGAAAGGAGCCTTCAAACTTGTGCGTATACTGGCCTTCTTGAAGTTTGGCTCGGCCCCGTCGACGGCGAATCGGCCATATTGCACTCCGGCCGAATAGCCTAAATCTAGCAGTGAATCTCCACCATCCTTTGGCAAATCGAACTCGTCGATTAGATCACTCAGATCCACTTCCACCGGCTCTCCATTCTGTGGATCGGAGAAGGATGACGTATTCTGCCCTGTCCTTAGATTCAACAGAAGCTCTCCGACTGGTTTGGCCAGAATTTTCGTCGGCATAATCGTTACAAATTTCCATAGGCCGGCCGTGGTCACGGCCCTACGGAGAAAACCTTCTCTTTCGATGATTGTTGGGTCGAGATGAGGCTCGACATTGATGAATTTGTCTGCTTCCTCGAGAAACTCCTCCATCGTCTCGGTGTTCTTCTTCTTTCCCATGTTGAGATTTGATGAAATTTGAATGGAATTTTAGAGAAAAGGGGTTGAGACTCGTGAGTTGCAGAAATCGCAGATCTAACACGAGAATGGCAAATTTAGAAGGCTGTGAAAGGTTTGCAGTTCTGCCTCGTCCCATATATATAGAATTAGGTTATGGCTGACGTGGCAGTGGTAGGACGGTAATAACACCGAAAATCCTGTAGGTAGGCGGCGGACGTGCGGTGATGGATCTGACGTGTCCGGCGTCATCACAGTAAAAGTGAACCGCCACTTGCTCGGTGTCGCCACGTGGCCTTCTATGGTTGGCTTGTCGTATACGGCGTTGATCGAACGGTTCCAGATTGGGGCCTGTTGAGATTCGACGGCTGGATTTTCTCCGCCTTTTCCCGCTTCAAATTCAAGCGTGTGAACACGCGCCCGTTATTTCCGTCGTTCCTGCACCTGCATTAAATGCACAGCAGAAAGTAAAATTGCACTAGAGTGCAGACAGCTCATACTTGCTTCATGCCCGCTCGCTTCGAGTTGGGCCGCTATGCCTTGACTCGCTTGAGAAGCATTCGCTTGAGTGACTGTTCTGCACTCGCTTGCGATGGCTAGCTTTGAGTGACGAAGCACTCGCTTGGCCATCTGAAGCGACTGGAATAAGAAATTGAATTTCTTTGCTTAATTTAAAATGTTTCTGACTTACATACTTCGAGGATAAACAAGAGTGTTTTCCTCTTTGTATTTGTGTCAGATTCATTTCATATTTTCCACGTAGTGAGTGAAGGTTTCTAGCACGCTTCGGCTCACTTAGTGTACTTAAAATTGAAACTCTTACCAGTCAATCTCACTTCGTAGGAGATTGATACCACAAATTGAAGACTTTACTTGAATTAGTTACCACATGTTGAAAGCTACACGTTGAGTTAGATCTTCATGGCATTCATCTTCATGGCATTCATCTTCCTCTACGAATTAGAGAGTCCTCCATCGAAGTGAATGAGGGAGAAAATGAATAAAGTACACAAGCTTACTACAACCCGAAGGGAGCATCACGTAAGTGTACTTATTCACGACGAATGGGGGATGAGTACAAGTCCTTATCTCAGAGCAGAAATGGACAGGATGACAATGAGAATGCTCTGACAAGACAATCTCGTATTTTACGCAGAAGCATGTCACCAGCCCTGCAACCTTTTGTATAAAAAGGTAAACCTTCAAGCTTTCCTACATTCTAAAGAATGAATCTGCAGTTGGTTCGCTTTGACCCAAGCTAGGGCAAATTGAAGCAACGCGAAATTCAAGATTGCTGCAATCTTGCTCGCTTTGGAAGTAGCTTGCTCCGAGAAAAGCATTAGTTCCCCCTTAACCATATACTTAACAATTCCAATAAGTTGGTAGGGAACTTCTTCCAATACTCCACCTTTCTCCACCTAACTTCATTTTCTTCAAGCGAGTGAGTTTTGAAGTGGCTCGCTTGAGTTGGTGAAGATCCGAAGCGAGTGACGCTCATGAGAACAAGCGAACACTCCTTCGTGCATCCTGGAACTAGCATTCTTCACCAGGGTCTAATAACCCTAATTCCATGCATAGCTGGTTGAAACGAGACTCAGCTAGAGGCTTGGTGAGAATATCTGCTCGCTGGAGATCGGTATGAATTTTCTCGAGCTTGATATCCTTCTTCTCGACATGATCACGAATGAAGTGATGTCGAATTTCCACGTGCTTGCATCTGGTGTGAAGCACTGGATTCTGCGAGATACATATGGCACTGTTGTTGTCGCAGAAGATCGGAATTTCATTCGCTTCAACTTTGTAGTCCTTCAACTGTTGACGAAGCCATAGGATTTGAGAACAGCAGCTTCCTGCGGCCATATATTCAGCTTCCGTTGTTGAAGTGGCTACACTTGTTTGCTTCTTTGAGAACCACGAGATTAGCTTGCTTCCCAAGAACTGACATGTGCCCGACGTTGATTTCCTATCAACTCGGCAACCTCCATAGTCAGCATCGGAATATCCAGTGAGCTCCAAATTGTCCTCCGCTGGATACCACAGCCCCATGTTTACAGTGCCCTTCAAATATCGAAGAATCCTTTTGGCAGCTTCAAGATGGCTGTGTTTGGGATTGCTTTGGAAGCGAGCGCAGACTCCGACTGCAAAAGCAATATCTGGCCTACTTGCAGTGAGATAGAGAAGTGACCCAATTAGGGCACGATAATCTGTAGGATCTACAGATTTTCCTCCTTCGTCTGGCTCCATCTTCCAGTTGGTATTCATAGGAATCTTCACAGCTTTAGCATGTTGAACACCAAACTTCGCAAGCATATCTCGAGTGTACTTGGCTTGGTTGATGAAAATTCCATTATCCTGCTGCTTCACTTGAAGACCTAGAAAGCAGCTCATCAAGCCAATCATCGACATCTCATACTTGGTCTTCATTAGCTCTCCAAACTTCTCGCTAAGCGACTGATTTGGTGACCCAAATATGATGTCGTCCACGTAGATCTGGACCCATAGCATATCATCTCCATGATTGATGGTGAAGAGAGTCCGATCTATCTTTCCCTTTTGGAATCCATTTTCCACTAGGAATTGAGATAATGTATCGTACCAAGCTCTGGGAGCTTGCTTCAACCCATACAGGGCTTTCTTCAAGCGATACACTTTATCTCCCTGCTCGAAACCCGGTGGCTGCTCCACATACACTTCTTCCTTGAGCTCACCGTTGAGGAATGCGCTCTTCACATCCATTTGGTACACTTTGAATTTCTTGGCTGCTGCATAGGCTAGAAACAATCTGATAGCTTCAAGCCGTGCCACTGGAGCGAAGGTCTCGTCAAAGTCGATTCCTTCCTCTTGGCAGTAGCCTTTGGCAACTAGTCGCGCCTTGTTCCTCACTACGTTGTGGTCCTCGTCCGTCTTGTTCTTGAACACCCACTTGGTGCCAATAACATGCTGAAACTTGGGACGATCCACGAGGTACCATACGTCGTTCCTGGTGAACTGATTCAGCTCTTCTTGCATGGCGATCACCCAGTTAGAATCGGCTAGGGCTTCCTCCACGCTTGATGGCTCAATGTTTGAGAGAAAGCAACTGAACATGGCACTTTCTCCAAACACTTGACTTCTGGTCACTACACCCTTGGATGGATCTCCAATGATTTGGCTAGGTGAGTGATCCTTGAGCCACGCTCGCTTTGATCCGCCAGCTTCATCTTCATCCGCTTCCTTGTCGCTCGCTTCACCGTCTGAAGCGACTGGATTGGGTGCTTGGCCTGCACTAGCTTCAGGAATCTTCGGGGCAGCTTCGACTTCTCCTTTGGGATCCTGCTCGCTTGAGTCCTTGATCTCATCATCTTCATCAAGCACGTCCCAAGAGAGTTGATTTGAGGGTTCCTTGCTTTGATCCTTTTCATTCGCTTGAGCCTGTTCCTGTGGAAGACTTAAAGAAGATTCATCAAATACGACATGGGGTGATTCTTCCACAATTAGGGTTTTACAGTTGAATACTCTGTAGGCTTTGCTAGATGTAGAGTATCCTAAGAATACTCCTTCATCAGCTTTGCTTTCAAAGGCTTTCAACTGTGACTTCCCATTGTTGTGAATGAAGACCCTACAACCAAAAATATGGAAATAAGATATGTTTGGAATTCTCCCTGTCCATATTTCATATGGTGTTTTGTCGTGCCGTTTGTTGAGAAGCGTCCGATTCTGTGTGTAGCATGCCGTGTTGGCAGCTTCAGCCCAATACTTCATCGGAAGCTTCGAGTCAGCAATCATGGTGCGAACGGCTTCTTTGATGATTCCATTCCTTCTTTCAGCAACTCCATTCTGCTGAGGAGTACGTGCTGAAGAAGTTTGATGTGCTATGCCATGCTCCGTGCAGTACGCTTCAATTGTAGAGTTCAGGAACTCTGTGCCTTTGTCGGAGCGAATGGTCACGATAGCTTGATTCTTTTCCACCGCCAATCGCTTGAGCAGTTGTGGCAGTTTGGTCAGTGTCTCCTTCTTGCTGAATAGAAATACAACCCAAGTGTAGCGAGAGAAATCGTCGACTACAACTAGAGTGTACTTCCTTCCATTTACACTAACTGGAGTAACTGGACCAAACAGATCCATGTGAAGCAGCTCGAGCACTCGCTTTGATGAGGCTTCTTCGAGACTGGAGAAGTGCTTCTTCGTCTGCTTCCCTCGTTGGCATGGTGAGCATGGATGGTCTTTGATGAAGACTTCATTCGGTATGCCTTGCACCAAACCTTTTCGAGCTAAGCGATTGATAGCTTTGAAATTGAGGTGGTTCAAGCGTCTGTGCCATAGCCATCCAATTTCTGTAGCACTTCTTGCAACTAGACAAGTTTCCTCCTTGCAGCTGTCCCATTGTGCTATGTAGACATTCCTTTGTCTAACTCCAGTGAGCACAATCTGGGATGTGAGTTTGCTCTTCACAATGCACTTGTTGGAGATGAACTCCACCCTGTACCCTTTATCACAAAACTGTGAAATAGATAACAGGTTGTGCTTGAGTCCTTCCACATAGGAGACTTCTTCAATTGTGAGCTTTCCAACTTTCAGTGCGCCGTATCCCCTGGTGCTTCCTCGAGAGTTGTCACCAAAGGTTACGTGTGGACCCTTCTTCTCTATGTAGTTGTGAAGTAGAGCTTTCATGCCGGTCATGTGTCTTGAACATCCACTGTCCAAGTACCAAACTAGTTGACCCTCACTTGGCATGGGATCCACGGCGCTCACCTGCAATTAGACAGATTTTGGTACCCAAATCAGTTTGGGTCCTTGCAGGTTAGTTCCCTTAGGTACCCACACTTGCTTCATTCTCTTTTGAGATGAAGCTTGTGTCTTGGGCTTCTCGACCTTCGAAAACTTGGTGTACTGCTTTGAAGCAGCTTCACACGTGCAACAGTGTGTGCAAGAGGGGTAGCGACTCGCTTCAGACCTACCTACGCTCTTCCATTTTGCTTATATCCTGAAGCGACTCGCTTCGGATTAGCTCTGGGTTTAGAGACTAACTTAGGGTTTCTAGTCTGTTGAAGCGGCTCGCTTGGTTTCCTCGAAGCGGTCCAACTAGGGTTTTGACCCCGACTCGCTTGAGTAACCTTGGAAGTTTGAAGCGGCCTCTTGGTTGCTTCAAGTTCTTCCCCCTCAACATTAGTCCGGTTGGACCATCTCCAGTCCGGATAACGTGACACATAGACATTACCCCTTTTCTTGAAAGGTAGATCCTTTGTCTCTCGTGTCTTGGCTTGAGACTTAGAAGCTTCAACATTTTTCCCTTTACCCTTGGATTGGTAAGACTTAGCATGTTGAGTGCTAGGGACTGTTGAACTTTGCTTGCCCTTAGGGTCTGCCCTTAAAGATATAGACATCTTCATAGGCTTCTTCTTAGGGTTCTCAGCCATCTTGCCTTTGTCCTTGTTGGTGGTCGCTTTGGATGCAGTGGGCAATTCCAAAGTGACTGATGGTGTAGTGTGTGATGCACCAACAAAGACAGTCGGCTTGGGAGGTCCACCCTCATATCCAAGTCCTCCCTTTCTACCAAAAGGTAGAAGAGAACTCTCTAGTGCCTGTCTAGCGTATGATGCTTTATTTAAGTTGGCGACTAGAGTGGATTGGGTTTCATACCTTCCCTCCAAGCTTTGATGTCTAGCGAAGAGATCCTCGAACTTACTAGTCATAGCCCTTAAATTAAGTTTGACTTCGTCAAGCTCACGGGCTAGCTTTCGGTTCTCCTTCTCGCTTCGAGACAGAGCTTGTTTTACCACTTCGTGGTCGCCTGACAATTTTTGGTGCTTGTCAAACAACTCACTCCATGTAGAGGATTGCTCTTCCTCATTGACAGTGTGTGCTAGTGTAATTGAAGTGATTGAAGGATAGAAGAATACCTCTCCTGTTTCTTCATCGGTGAGCGCCATAAATCCAAGATCCTCACCATCACTGGAATTTGGATCGGTGAATGCATCTGAGTCGCTAGGTGGATCTTCAGTTGTAGCGACCGGCACTTCACTCGCTACGAGCGCTCGCCTTGGGGCATCCCTCTTGGCCTTCAATTCTTCGCGCTCTTTGGCACTTAGCTTTGGGCAATCGGATTTGTAGTGGCCCATCTTGTGGCAGTGGTAACACTCCACTTCCATCATGTCGCGCGGGATCGGCTTGGTCGTCTCTTCTCTCTTTCCTTTTCCTTCTCGAGCATCAGTGCTCCTCCCTTTGTACTGTTTGTAGAATCTTTTATACTTGCCCACTCGAGAGTTCATCTTGTTGAAGTTCTTTGATAAGAACGCAATGTGTTCTTCCAACTCTTCCCTTGTCATTTTGGCAAGCGACTGCTCGCTTGGCCCTTCGGCAGCTTTGAATGCTACTACTTTTGACGTAGTGGGCGCTTCATCCTCGTCGTCGAGGCTCATTCGATTCAGATCAAACTCGTGAGCTTTGAGCTCGGAGAACAGCACTTCTGGCGTGAGCTTCGTTAGATCCTTGGTAGCTAGATATAGCTCCTTCATGGTCTGCCACTTCCTTGTGAGAGCACGGACTGTTTTCAGATTAACTTCCTTGTCTGTGAGTTCCTTCCCAAGCGAGTTGAGAGTTGCAGTAATGTTGGTAACTCTCAGCTCGAAGGCGTCGATGGACTCTCCTGACTTCATCACCAAATTTTCAAACTCCCGCATCTGAACGGCGAGCTTGTTCTCCTTGATTTTGTCTGTGCCTTGAGAAATGAGGGCTAGAGTTTCCCACATTTCCTTTGCCGTTGCACATTTCCTTATTCGTGGTAGATAGGCGTCCGACACGGTGCTCTGCATCGTGTGGCGTGCAATCTTGTCGAGGTTGGCAACTTTGAAGTCATTTGGAGTATACTCGTCCTTATCCTTCTCCACGTACTGTTGTCGAACATGGGCTGGACGACCTTCAGCGGCTGGAACCTCCACAGATATGGCTTTCTTGATTTCAATTGGTCCGTCTTCAATGACTTCCCACATCCGGTCGTGGATTGAGCATAGGAAGCTCTCGACTCGGAAACTCCATATCTCGTATCCTTCGATCGAGAACTGTGGAAGATTTGATGCACTGTATGTAGACATAGCAAACTATCAGCAGTAAATGCAATATGCGTGGGTGAGGTTTTGATGCACTTCGGAAATAGGATCCGGTTCAGTGAGACAACGTGAAGTGAGTGGGGACTCACTTCGGATATGCAAAGCAGAGGCTCGAAAGAACCGCTGCTCTGATACCACTTGTTGGTCCCGGTTTGCTATAGGAAAAATACGTAGAGGGGGGGGGGGGGTGAATACGTATTTTGAAGTTTTTCAACTTCAATTCCTTAACTCAGAGTATAAAGTAAAGTGCTCTTTGGAAATGCTGAGACCTAGCCGAGGGCTAGATCGAAAGCAATCGCGAATCTCTTGACCTAAGCTTAGAGCTTGATCAAGAGTGAGACTTTACTCTTTATGCGGAATTTGGTGAGCTAAAATCTTTCCTAAGTAATTGAAAATCCAAGTTAAGTTTGTTTATATGCACGTGCAATGGATAATCGAATACTGTAAAGAGATTAAGGTAAGAGAGATACGACACAGAGATTTATAGTGGTTCGGAGATAACGCTCCTACGTCCACTTTGTTGCACGATGGCAACTGTTCTTTTCACTCAAGAACTTGAAGGTTACGGGTCCTTCAAAAACCTGGTCGGGATCGGGCTTCACTTGCCTAGATCAAACGACAAACGTAGTGATTGCGGGTTCACTACACAAACCTAACAAAGACTGGAAGCTTCACTCGCTTCAGTCAGACAGACAGGGAGATTACGGGCTCTCCTTACAGCCTAGCTTCGATCGAGCTTTACACAAACGATGTAAGTGTAATCTTGGATCTCAACTCTACGATCGAGGCTTCTTCAATCGATGAAAGAAGGGCCTTAGATCTGAACAACCTAACGACAACACTCAAAACTTAACAGACGAAGCTTAGGGTTTTTTTGGTTGACGACACACTATGAAGAACTCTTTACAGTGAATGCAAAGATTGGCTAGAGTTCTTCTTCTAAGCTTGGATATAGAATGGGCTTAGAATCTAAGTGTGAAGGCTGTGAAGACGAGTTCCGATGAACTGGAAACTCGGAGAACACTTGAAACAAAGACTCGAAGATTTGCTCGAAGGCTTGGGAGTGTTTGTTTGCAGTAGGCTCGAATGCGCAAGTAGTGTTCTACTTCTTCACGTCTTCATCCTTCACTATTTATAGGCGGAGGGTTGGCTAAGATCCGTTGCTTGGTTGGTGGTCTTGTCCCTCCTCCTCTCGACAGTATTTGCGCAGGCAGTAGCTTTTGCAGACGCGCAGTTTTGGCATTTTGCCAAAATTGGCTAACTTCCAAGTTTAACAGTAACTGGAGCGACCCAGTACTGTAGCGGCGCCTTTGTCGGCCTGGCAGTCAACTCCTCTGCTCCTCTCCGCTTTCGACACGTGGAGATATCGTAATTAATGCGGAGATCTCCTGTTGACTGGAGTTCAAATTCGGAGCGGGAATTTGTGCTGTCGCTTTCTGGTAGGTAGTGGCTCGCTTCGCTTTGAAGTTGTAGCGGCCGCTCTGAAGTGAGTCGCTTCGCGGTCATATTTGTAGTGAGTCACTTGGGAATAATTTTCCCGAGAAACTTTTTAAGTGAATATTGACACGCGTTGACTCGCTTCGACTTTTCTTTGTAGTGCACGCTTCGCTTCGCTTTAGTGGGTTCACTTGATTCCACTGTAGCGCTCGCTTCGCTTCGCTTTGCTTTGAACTGTAGCACTCGCTTCGCTTCACTTTGGCAGACTCACTTTGAATCTACTATAGCGATCGCTTCGCTTCGCTATTCTTCGGCACGCTTCACTTCAGCTTGCTTGACTTGCTTCGCTTTGGAAAACACACTCAAGCGAGTGGCCTTCACTTGAACTTTTGAAGCCTAATCTAAGCAAAATAAAAGAGCCATCCTAACAGAGTAGGCTTAGAAAAATTCTAACCTATTAACTACATCAAAATGGGTCGCTTGGGAAAAGGACGCTTGGGGTTTTGGGATCTAATCAAAACAAATGACTTCATTTATCAAATGTCCCATGAAGTTCCCCCTTAACAATTTAGTCCTTAACAATTCCCAACATTGAAGGCCCTGTATGGATTGAAGCAGGGGCCTAGAGCGTGGTATGATACGCTATCTCAGTTCTTGGTGGATAATGGATTCCACAAAGGAAAAATAGATCGGACTCTCTTCACTATCAATTATGGAGAAGATATGCTATGGGTCCAGATCTATGTAGATGACATCATATTTGGATCACCAAACCAGTCGCTTAGCGAGAAATTTGGAGAATTGATGAAGACCAAATATGTGATGTCGATGATTGGCTTGATGAGTTGCTTCCTAGGTCTTCAAGTGAAGCAACAAGATGATGGAATCTTCATCAATCAAGCTAAGTACACTCGAGATATGCTTGCCAAGTTCGGTGTTCAGCATGTTAAAGCTGTGAAGATCCCTATGAACACCAACTGGAAAATGGAGCCTGTTGGGAATTGTTAAGAACAATATGTTAAGGGGGAACTAATATGGGACACTTCGAAGTGAGTGAAGTATTCGTTTTGATTTGATCCCAAAACCCCAAGTGTTCTATTCCCAAGCAACCCAATTTGATGTAGAAAATAGGTTAGAAATTTTTTTAAGCCTATACTGTTAGGATGACTTTATTTTGCTTTAGCCACTTAGGTTTTAGACTGCAGAAAATTCAAGTGAAGGCCACTCGCTTGAGTGTGTTTTTCAATCGAAGCGAGTCAACCCAGCCGAAGTGAAGTGTGCCGAAGAATAGCGAAGCGAAGCGAGCGCTACAGCGGATTCGAAGCGAGTCTGCCAAAGAGAAGCGAAGCGAGCACTACAGTGAAAAGCCAAAGCGAGTCAACGCGGGTCAACACTTACTAAAGCGGTCACTTGGAGAACTCACTTCCCAAGTACCCGCTACAGTATGACCTTGAAGCGTCTCGATTTGAAGCGGATGCTACGAGACTAAAGCGAAGCGAGCCACTACCTACCAGAAAGCGACAGCACAATTCCCGCTCCTATTTCAAACTCCAGTCAACTGAAGATCGTCGCATTAATTACGAGATCTCCACGTGTCGAATGCGGAGTGGAGCAGCGGAGTTGACTGCCAGGCCGACAGGGCGCCGCTACAGTACTGGCTCGCTCCAGTTACTGTTAAGTTTGTAACTTAGCCATTTTCGGCAAAGAGACAAACTGTTGGGAACCCCTTGCAGTTTGATTTTGATGATGTTTATCGAAACCACACTTAGGCATATTTTACTTGTTTAGGGTCAAGGCCGATAGATCGACCTGCTACCTGTTAGTGCAGGTCGATGTCCTCTAATGTTTAGAATCAAGTTCGATCCACCCTGTAAGAGTAAGGTCGATGTATCGACCTTCCTTATCAAGCTTCCAGCCTACACCGCCTTAGAAGATTTCAAGAGCTGGATTATCAATCAAGGTCGATGCTCCGCCTTCATGGAGCGTCACGACCTGATCCTTGCCACATCGAGTGCCAGCAAGGACGAATATTCCCAACGGCTAGAAGTGAGTCAGCATCCAACGGCTAGTGCCACGTCAGCCCGACTCCAACGGCTAGTTTTTCAAAATTGCCTATAAATACTTCAGCCATTTTCGGATTCAAGTACGGGAAACACAAGCTATCAACGCCATATCTCTGCCCAAATCTCTCTCAAAGCTCATATCCATTCAAGTGTTCGAAATTCGATTAGTTTCCCAAACACTTGACGAAGAGAGGTTTCCGATTCCGATAAACACCACAACGACGAAGCGTTCACTGCTGCTTGTCGATTGTTCAAACAACTTCTTCTCCGACTTGTTCGAAGTTAGAAAGCTTGTTTTTATTTTCGCCATTATAGAGTTAGTCAAGCTCTGTAAAAGCGTAAGGTTGTTTGTACGTCTTAGTACGAAGGTTGTAAGGGTCACGACCCAAAACTCGTGTCTAGATATTTTCAGGTTAGATTGTATCTAGAACTGATACTCAGTCAGTATAAATAAGAGAGAGGTTGTATCCAAAGGTAAAGGGATTCTCAGGTCGAGTCGACCTGACGTGGACGTAGGAGGGTTTCTCCGAACCACGCTAAATCGCGGTGTCTCTCTCTCACTCTCTCCTTATTTATCGTCCTTATATTTATTATCAAACTGACTTGCATCAACCTGCATATCTGCATCAACCTGCTACTGTTCACCAGCCTTAAGATTTTTCAAAGAGTAATCAACCTCCACCAACTTCCGCATTAACAACAGTTTGATAAATCAAGCTTGATACCATACAAGCTTGATAGATCAAACTGCCTCTGATAGGGTCGACCTTGACAATCGACCTGCAGATCGACCTGAATTTACAAAAGTCAAAAACGGTTTGTTATTGGTGTATTCCCCCCCCCCCCCATACACCAATTACTCTTTCCCGGGACCAACAAGTGGTATCAGAGCAGTGGTTCTTTTGACCGCTGCTTTGCATACTAAAAGTTCTTTATCAAACTTTTGGTCATTTTGAACCGATCCTTAAAAAAAAAAATCTTTCATTCATTTCATATCATATTATTTGCTATGGAGGCTTCTCTTCTCAGGGTATGTGAAGACTTCTCCGTTCAAGGCTATGAAGATTGGAGCTTTCGAATCAAGATGTGTCTCAAGGCACATCATGTCCTTATGTGGGACATCATCGAGAACGGACCCTCCCCCATTTATGCTGCGAAGATTATCGTGGATGGAACAGCCCCCGGGGAGGCTACATACGAGAAAGTCCTTAAGAATCCTCGCGATTACACAACCGAGGAAAGGAAGGAGGCCGGTCTCGATGATTACGCAAAGGGACTCATCTCCAGCACCGTGAAGGGCGTCTACCTGGCCAAGATCAGAAATCTTGAAACGGCCAAAGAAATGTGGGACACCCTCCGGTCCATCAGCCTTGGCTCAGAGGAAATGAAGGAGAACAAGCTGTCTATGGCGTGCAGCAAGTTCGATGACTTCAAGATGGTTTCGGGAGAAACCATTGAAGCGATGAAAATTCGCTTCACCGAGATTGTTCTTGAAGTGGCTGCCATCAACCCATACAAGTATACGCAGCGCGAGAAGAATCTCAAAGTGATACGTGCCCTCCTTGCAAATTGGCACGTATACGCCGCCATGCATCCAGCCCGATCGGATTTCAACTCCCTCACCACTGAAGACCTTTTCGACATTCTTGTCGAAAATGAGTATGAGATGATCCGCATCCATGGATCAACCCAGCCTTCCACCAGCAAGAAGGTTGATGAAAAGAACAAGGAGGTAGCTTTCAAGGCTGACTCAGCCTCAGCTGCTACCCCAAGCCCGATTGACGAATCCATCGTCAAGAAGTTCGAGAAGATGACTCTCGACTATGCTCTAGCCGCTAGGAAAAATGAGAAGCTCCTAGGGAAGGTTGTCAAATACAAGAAATTCTACCGTGACAACAAACGAAACTTCTCAAACCGCAACCACGACCGCCCTGACAAAAAGGGAGAAGGTAAACCCTCAACCTTCAATTTTTCTAACACACCCGAGGGTGGTTGTTTCAATTGTGGCAGGCCAGGTCACTACAAGACCGACTGCCCGGATCTTACCAAGGCCGAGAGAGACGAGCTCCGTGCAAAGCGTGATAAGAAGCTCAAAGATCAACGAGCTGCAATGATTGCCGAAGAAACAAAGGAAGCTCACCTCTCGGATAGCTCGTCAAGTGATGACGAAGGATACATCGCTTTCGATGAAAGTGATGATGAAGAATGCTTCATTGGAGAGCATCAACAAAACGAGGGATCTTCAAAGGTAGATCTTCAACCCATTTCACTTTCTTTTTCTGACGATGATTGTGCAGAAGAAGGTGATGAAGACCTATCCGAGGCTGTGTCTTGGGAAGAAATCAAGAAACAGCTCGACGACTATGCCGATCTCGTGGATACACTCAAAGAGGTCGTTGAAGACAATGCTGAGCTATTGGATAAAAATGAAAAATACAAGCTAGCATTAGAAGAAAGATTCTCTCCCTACGATGAAGAAAAGGAAAGGGAGATCGAAGCCCTAAAGTCAAATGTTGACGAATTGACTTTACGGGTCAAGGAGTTCGATACCAGGGAGCTCGAGAAGAATGAGTCCCTCAAGACCAAAGATGCCGAAATACACAGCCTTACCTCAAAGCTGGCTGACTTGGTAATCCGACACGAACTCCTCGTGAAAAAGGAAGAAAAACTTCAACTCACATTGAGTCAGTTGAAGAAAAGCGGAAAGAAACTAGAAGAGGTCCAATCAATGCAACGAAATCCGAGCGATCAGTCTGGGATTGGATTCAGTGGAGAATCCAAGAAGAGCAAGGACAAAGTCTGCGAAGTCAAGTTTATTAAAGCGCAGCCTAAGTCAAAGAATGCAAGGAAGACTCATCAAGCTCTTCCAGATAAGATGGTCAAGCTGAAGAACCCAGTTCGACAGCCCCAAGCCATCCTCTTAAAGCAGCAAAAGAAGGAACAGCCTGTTCCTCAAAAGGAAGAGAGTCGACCTGTTCAGCAACGTCGACCTGCCCCCACCCATCAGAAACAAGCTGCTCATCAAGTACGATACAACCAGATCTATCAAAGGCCGTATCACCCTGAATTCTTCCACCCGGAGTATCAAGGGTGCTACCGCCACTATTCTCAACAGTCAAATTTTCAAAACTGGCAGTATCAACCTGGGTTTTACGAAGAACAATATTATCAGCCTCGTCGCCCTCGCTCGAAGAAATCCAAGGCTCCTAAGCCCAAGACCGCTACTGCCTCGTCCTCAGCCTCGGATAGAAGCAGACCGGTGAAGCAAATATGGGTTCCAAAGGCCGTTCCCGCAACTGATGTAGCACCCAATCTCAAATGGGTCGCTAAGTTTAACTAATTGCAGGTTGGGAAGGCTCAAAGAAGGAGCCAAGCAGCTCATGGAGCTGTATGGATCATTGATAGTGGATGCTCGAAGCACATGACGTGTGACAAAACGCCACTCTCAAATTATCAAGAACGAGACGGGCCACTTGTAACCTTTGGAGGAAATTCTAAGGGTCACACACGAGGCTAGGGCGATCTAAAAGTTGGTAAAACAACTATTTCTAACATCTCGTATGTTGAAGGTCTTAATCATAATCTATTCTCTGTGTCGCAATTCTGCTCGAGTGGTAAACGAGTAGAATTCACCGCTAACAAATGTCTCGTGAAAAATGAGGAAGGAGAAATTCTTCTTACCGGAATTTTGCAGGATAGACTCTATATTGTTCAATGGACAGATTGGATAGAAACCTGCTTGGTCACAAAGTCTGATTCCGAGACAAGTTGGCTATGGCACAAGAGGTTGAGTCACTTGAACTTCAAGGCCATCAACAAGCTCGCACGCAACAAGCTGGTGAACGACCTGCCAGATCAAGTCTTCGATCGTGATCACATCTGCAGAGCATGTCAAGCTGGAAAGCAAACAAGATCATCATTTCCAAACGTGACAGCACAATCATCAAATCGAATTCTTGAGCTTCTCCATCTCGACCTCTTCGGTCCAGTCACTCCCTTGAGTATAAACGGTAGAAAATACGCTCTCGTTATTATAGATGATTATTCTAGATTTACGTGGGTTATTTTCATGTACAAAAAGAAGGAGACATTGGAGAAGCTACCTGCTTTGCTGAGCAAGCTGTGCAATCAAAAGGAGAAATCCATCATCTCCATTTGATCAGATCGAGGCACCGAATTTATCAATGCAATGATCGAAGAATATTGCACAAAGAGTGGGATTCATCATCAAACTTCAGCTGCACGCACACCTCAACAAAACGGCGTGGTGGAACGTCGTAACAGGTCGCTGAAGGAAGCAGCTCGTACCATGTTGGATGAAACCAATCTTCCAAAGAAGTTTTGGGCAGAGGCCGTCAATACAGCCTGCTACACCCAAAACAGGTCGATCATCACGACCCGACATGGAAAAACTCCATACGAGCTGTGGAACAACAAGCTCCCCAGGTTAAAGTATTTTAAAGCTTTTGGGTGCTTGTGTTACATTCATAACAATGGGAAATCTCAATTAAAGACCTTTGATAGCAAGGCTGATCCAGGAGTATTTTTAGGATACTCAGAGGTTAGCAAAGCTTATAGAGTCTTTAATAAGAAAACCCTAGTTGTGGAGGTAACACCTCATGTTGTGTTTGATGAATCTACTTGTCTGTACAGAGAATCAAGTACAGGTACCGAACTGCCCGCTGCTAACAGGCCGTCTAACTCCCCCATTGACGACCTGCTAGTATGGACTCCAAATGATTTGGAGGAAGAGGATCAATCTGATCCTAGGGTCACACAGCAAGGGGGAAGTGATGCAAATGACACTTCAAGCTGTAATACATCAGCCAGACTTAACCAAGCTGATCCCCCTCCCTCAGTCCCCCAGACTGATGCTGTTCACAACATTACATCCCAAATCGAGCAGCTCGATAGCACAATGGAGCAGCTCAACATCCAGGCCAAACAGCAGCCTGATCAACAGCCCGATCAACAGCATGTACCCACTGATCAACCTTCAACTCATCCGGAGTTTGACGAACCCATTAATGAGCCCGAGCCAATCATTTTGAATGAAGAAAGATCACGACGCAGACGTTGGATCGATGATCATCCGAAAGAGCTCATTGTTGGGAACCCAAACCAAGGAGTGCGAACAAGAAGGACGATTGGTGAAAGTGCACTTCTAAGCTGCTACCTCTCTCGAACAGAACCCAAAGATGCCTATGAAGCTCTTCAAGATGCTGACTGGATCCAAGCCATGCAAGAAGAACTCAATGAATTCAAAAGAAATGAAGTATGGTCTCTAGTGGATCGTCCTTATCATCAGGGCGTCATTGGAGTCAAATGGGTTTACAAGAACAAGAGAGATGAATCTGGAGAAGTTGTCAGAAACAAAGCCCGATTGGTAGCAAAGGGTTACTGTCAGCAAGAAGGAATCGACTTTGATGAGACGTTTGCCCCGTTGCAAGATTAGAAGCTATAAGGCTGTTTCTAGCTTATGCGGCTCATCAACGATTCAAAGTCTACCAGATGGATGTTAAAAGTGCGTTCCTCAATGGCGTTCTCGAAGAGGAAGTCTATGTGGAACAGCCTCCTAGTTTTGAGGAGGGTGATTCAAGCAAAGTCTACAAACTACACAAGGTCGTCTACGGTCTTA
Organism: Thymus quinquecostatus; assembly: GCA_024222315.1. NCBI lineage: Eukaryota > Viridiplantae > Streptophyta > Magnoliopsida > Lamiales > Lamiaceae > Thymus > Thymus quinquecostatus. The sequence goes on along the minus strand of CM044174.1, from coordinate 16,372,252 downwards.
AGCAAGCTCCTCGAGCTTGGTATGAGACGCTATCATCCTTTCTCATCGAATCAGGATTCAAGCGTGGTTCAGTCGACAAGACGCTATTCACTATCAAAGTGAATGAACATATCCTTTTAGTACAAATTTATGTTGATGATATCATTTTTGGATCTAAATCTCCCATTTTGTGCGAAAAATTTGGTAACCTCATGACCGAAAAATATAAAATGTCTATGATGGGGGAAATGAATTTCTTTCTAGGGTTGCAGGTTAAGCAGTCCAATGAAGGAATCTTCATTAGCCAAACAAAGTACACACACGAGCTGGTCGACAAGTTTGGTGTCAAAGACAGCAAGCCTGTCAAAATACCGATGCTCTCTGGTGGGAAGATCGACCCGGATCCCGAAGGAAAACCTGCCAACATAACACAGTACAGGGGTATTATTGGTTCATTACTTTATTTAACTGCTAGTCGACCTGATATCACTTTTGCAGTTGGAGTGTGTGCCAGATTTCAAGCTAATCCGAAGGAATCTCACTTGGAAGCAGCAAAGAAAATTCTACGTTATATCAAAGGAACCACAAATTTAGGTCTTTGGTATCCTTGTGATGATAACTTGCAGCTTACAGGTTATTCAGATTCAGATCATGCTGGGTGCAAGCTCGATAGGAAATCTACTTCGGGTACTTGCCATTTTCTCGGAAACAAGCTGATATCATGGTTTTCAAAGAAACAAACTTCAGTAGCCACCTCCACCACTGAGGCCGAGTACATGGCCGCAGGAAGTTGTTGTGCCCAAATCTTGTGGATCAAGCAACAACTTAAGGATTATGAAGTTGAAGTCAGTGAAGTGCCAATATTCTGTGATAGCTCGAGTGCCATCGCCATTACTCAAAACCCAGTTCTTTATTCAAGATGCAAGCACGTGGATATTCGACATCACTTTATTCGTGATCATGTGGAAAAGAAGAACGTGGTTATTGAGAAGATACACACTGACATTCAACGAGCTGATATTCTAACCAAACCTCTAGCCGAAGAAAGATTCAAAATGCTATGTGGAAAGCTGGGGTTATTAAATGTTGAGACATCAGGCCGATCATAGCCTCCAGGCCGTTATCTCCTTATCAGCCTGCCACATCTTTCAAAAGCTTGTGTGGGACCAACAATCGGGACCAACAAGCAGGCCGTCTCTTTACAAGCAGGCCGATATTAAGGTGGAACAGGCCGTCATCTACTCAACAGGCCGATACCATTTGAACAGGGAGTTACTACTTGGACAGGCCGTGTCTATCTACAGGCCGTGTCTATCTACAGGCCGTGCCTATCTACAGGCCGTGTCCATCATCAGGCCATCGACTATTCAATAGATCGACCTGTGTTCCTCAATTGAGGGGGGACACTTGGCCAAAGTGATCCATCATTTGAGGGGGAACAAAGGCCGATGTCCATCTCCAGGGCGTTTATTTCGCCAGGCCCACATCTTAAGTCCAGGCAGTTCCACCTCGCCAGGCCGATGTCATATGTCCAGGCCAATATCACAAATACAGGCCGTTCATTTCGACAGGCCGTTCTCCGCTACAAGGCAGATATCATCAGGCCGATATCAACCTGAATGCAACTGCATTTATGAAGGAAGAATCAAAAGGGCAGTATCACCCTTTTGTCTTATAACTTCTTTAATACGCATTGATTTCTTCATTTATTAATGTTATTTATTTCTCAATGTGTTTCATTATTTAAGGGTCTGATAACTTGCAGAAAATGAGGAAAAGGGAGTAATGATTACCATTTTTGTAAAACATCCAGTCAAGTGTCAAACTTTGACACATTGACCGAGGCCGCATTTAATTCCCTGCCGTCTCTCTCTGCAAAAGTGCAAGTTATCGCACGTTCTCAATAACTCACGCGCGAATGTGTAACGTTTCACATTTCACGCGCACACATCGTGTGGTTGAAAATTAAAGAGATATTTTCACCTTTTCAAATTCGAACGATCTCAACCGTTCGAAAATTCTATAAATATGGCATGCAGTTTTCTCTCATTCTTACTTGCCTTCTTCATCTTCTTCGAAAAACCTAAATTTGTCTCTGCAAATACTAAAACTGCCGCCGTCGTGTTCTTCACTTTTCTGCATTCTCACTATCTGCATCAAATCACTCGCGTGGTTTGTACTCTTTTCACCGATTACATTTTACATTTCTGTCAAGATTCTTTACTGTCTTTATTTTCTAATCTTTCTCGAAAAACTTGCAGAAAAATCAATGGCAGAAAGGGTTTCTACTTCCGGTCGAAAGGAGATGCCATGGTCTGAAATCGAGGGGATCTTGACGGCACACCTCAAATTCGAACCCTACATGGAGCGCAATAACTTCGGTTTTCGCAATCTCGACTCCATGTTCGCCCTGGTGGAAAAGTGTTCTTCCTTCTATCAGATTCTCCACCAGGCCTGCGAAAAGCCTTCCCAAGCTCGTGTGTGCCTTCTTCTATAATTGGAATGAAGGTGATTCTGTATCTTCCCACACGGTCTCCCTTGGCACCACGAAATCTCTGGTCACCATCAACGTTCTCGACGCCGTGAAGGCGGCCTTCGGCATTGAAGAGGAGGGTTCAATGCAGCTCTCGGAGATTTCTAGGGACCAACTGCAGCAGGTTGCAGACCGTGTCCTAATCGAGCAAAGGCAGTACGTGCCCGTTGCCTTCAAGAGGAGTGATCTCCGGCCCAAATACCGCCTCTTGATGGACTTCGTGCAGAAGTGCTTTCTAGGGCACATAGGGAATTACGACCAGGTCACCCCGTTCAAATTCCAAATCATGACGGCTGTAATTCTCGACCTGCCCATCTGTTGGGCCAAGCTGATGGTCTCGCTGCTCTGGGATGAAGCCAGGCTGATCATCACCGAGACAGAGGGAGAGGTCGTTGTGAAAGTGTCCCTTCACAACAACAAACCGCTTCGCCTTGGGACGAAGGTCACCTCCATCATCATCTCCCACTTCAAGCAGAGGACATGGTCTAAAGATCCGGCCTTTCCCCCTCTGTTTATTCCAAAAGATCTTCACCAGCTGGAGATGGCGATAGGGGTGTCGGGGCAGATTTATTACAACTCCTCCGACGATGTCAGGGCGCATCTCGCCAAGACCGGCCAATCCAAAGTTGGCTGGAGGATTCCGGATCGACCTGCTCAAAAGAAGAGGAAGGCCGATGTCGATCTGGTTCCCTCGCGCCCTGTCAAGAAGGCGCCGCCAGTGAAGAGGACTCCCCCTCGCAGGACGCAGTCGGCCTCCGGTGAGCCTCCCAGGCCGTTTCATAAAATCCTCCCTCTGGATTTCGAGGTTTCTGCACCTCCCAGGGAGTCCTCGCCCGCTTCATCGCCCTCCTCATCAGCCGAACGGACTCCATCTCCAGTCCGTTCCGCCGCCGAGCCGTCCGCCTCGCAGCAACACCCTGCATCCTCTCAGCAGGTCGTTGCCCCCTCTCCTGTGAGGCCTCCCCCAGTCCAACGAGCTGGATCCGTTGAGATCCAGGATCTTACTGCTGAAGAATCTCTGTCTTCCCCAGTTCGGGACGCGCCCGTAGAGGAGGACGTCGTGCTGGAGGTCCAGCCGTTTGTTGAGCAGCCAATGTCTGCTGCTCACTCCCAGGTCGCTGCCATGAAGGCCGAGGCCAAGCTGAAGGTCATCGACCTGATGCCAGGGATAGCCCAACTCCCCAAGTCCCTCGACCTCGCCACTCACCTCCAGTTCTACCTGGATTGTAAGTCGAGTTACTATTACGTCTTTGAGGCGTTGCTGCAGGTCGTCACTCTCGACGACCTGAAGGTCGAGGAGTTAGTACTGGAATCGGAGTTCGGATTCTTCACTGTGGGGGATGCGGCCTCAAATTTTCGATCTTTGGTGCTTCGCCGCATGAAGGTCGAAGCCAAAATTTTGGGCATCGATCTTCGCCCCCTCTATGCACACTCTCGTGCTCTCTACAACTCCGCCGCAGTAGCTGGAGACGAGTTTGATAGGATTCAAACTCCGGAGCAATCATCACCCAGTTGAGGGTGATGATCAGCCTCTTGTTGCTGCTGCTCCGTCTCCAAAAGTTGATATGGAGGCTGTGCTGGATGAAATTTCTGTCAAGCTTGAGTCCATCATCACCAGCCTCCCAGAGCAAATCAAGCAGGCCGTAGCAGAGGCCCGGGCCGATATTGTTAAAGATGCCAAAGCCCAGGCCGATGATGCTGCCAGGGAGCGTGTCACGGACTTTGCCGTGAAGCTTTTGAAGGAATATACCGACAAGCTCCTGCCGGGCCAGCTTGAGGAACTCAACATGGCGTCCCGTGACCAGATCGCGGAAGTATTGGAGGACTTGGCCAAGGTCGATGAGCGAGTAGACAACCTGAATTCCTCTATCTCAAACTCGGCATCGACCTCCAATGAGCAAGTCAACGCCATTCACGGCACCATCAACTCCCTCCTCAATGGCCAACAAGAGTTGAAGGATGCCGTGACCAAGCTGCAGCAGGAGGATGCAACTCTTCTTTCCCTCATCAGAGCCCTTTCTGATAATGTCGAAAAGGGGGAAGAGGAAAGAGCTGCCGTCGCCACGAAGAAGAAGAAGACTCCAAAATCCAAAACCCCTTCAACTTCTGTGGCCCCTCCTCCTCCTCAAAAGATGCCCTCCCAGGCCGATGCCTCCAAGGTAGTTGCCTCCAAGGCCGTTGCCTCTCATGCCGATCCAATCTCTCAGCTTGGTGCGGAGCAGGCTGCCGCCGCCAAAGCTCGATTGGCTGCCGAGGCCGATCTTATTTCTGCCATGATTCTGGCTGGTGCTACGCCGGAGCAGGCCGCAAATCAAGAAGAGCAGCAGCGTTTCAAGGCCGAACGCCGGGCTGCTGAAGCAAGGAGGAAAAGGGAGTTGGACTGGATCAGCCAGTCCGCCCTAGTTTTGAATGCTGGAGTCCAACAGCAGGTTGTCGAATGGCTTGATGAATCTCAAAACAACCTGCTGCGGGAGCTCAATTCTTGCTTCATCCTGCTGCACTACTGGATCAAGGACCCCTCCCTTCCTGCCGATGCCGATGAAGCGTATGCAGCCTATATGCTCAAATTTCCCTACCAAAAATTCATTGGTGATCTTCGGAAAAAGGCTGCAGAGGCCGGTGTGACGATAAGGGCCCCAGCTCAACAATATTTTGCGCCCTTGCGTCTTGGTGCCTCGGAGTATTTGGATTACTCTCGAGTCGACCAATACATCGCTCAAACTGCCATCGGCCTAGGCGTCAACGTGTCGAATTCTGATCCCGACTATCGTCGTATCCGGGACGGAATTTACGCAAGCATGCAGTCGAAGTCAAGGGAGCAGGTCCAGGAAGAGCGCTTAGCAGCCCGTGCCAAGATCCAGGCGATGTAGATAGATGTTTAATTTTTTGTATTCATTTATGTTCGTAGCTCAGCTTGTAACTTCCAATGTAATGTACGCTATCGAGCTTAATGAAGCAAAACCATCTTTCGTCCTGACGACAATATCTCTTTGTCCAGGCATCTGCCTTTACTGCTTTATTTTAATTATGTCCTTATCTGCCTTACTTATATTTCCTTATCAATCTTCATGATTGAAAAATGTTCAAACTCTGATACCATCTTTCAGTGTTTTATCTTAGGAATTATTTGTAAAGTGTTTGGTTTCGACATCATCAAAAAGGGGGAAATTGTTGGGAACCCCTTGCAGTTTGATTTTGATGATGTTTATCGAAACCACACTTAGGCATATTTTACTTGTTTAGGGTCAAGGCCGATAGATCGACCTGCTACCTGTTAGTGCAGGTCGATGTCCTCTAATGTTTAGAATCAAGTTCGATCCACCCTGTAAGAGTAAGGTCGATGTATCGACCTTCCTTATCAAGCTTCCAGCCTACACCGCCTTAGAAGATTTCAAGAGCTGGATTATCAATCAAGGTCGATGCTCCGCCTTCATGGAGCGTCACGACCTGATCCTTGCCACATCGAGTGCCAGCAAGGACGAATATTCCCAACGGCTAGAAGTGAGTCAGCATCCAACGGCTAGTGCCACGTCAGCCCGACTCCAACGGCTAGTTTTTCAAAACTGCCTATAAATACTTCAGCCATTTTCGGATTCAAGTACGGGAAACACAAGCTATCAACGCCATATCTCTGCCCAAATCTCTCTCAAAGCTCATATCCATTCAAGTGTTCGAAATTCGATTAGTTTCCCAAACACTTGACGAAGAGAGGTTTCCGATTCGGATAAACACCACAACGACGAAGCGTTCACTGCTGCTTGTCGATTGTTCAAACAACTTCTTCTCCGACTTGTTCGAAGTTAGAAAGCTTGTTTTTATTTTCGCCATTATAGAGTTAGTCAAGCTCTGTAAAAGCGTAAGGTTGTTTGTACGTCTTAGTACGAAGGTTGTAAGGGTCACGACCCAAAACTCGTGTCTAGATATTTTCAGGTTAGATTGTATCTAGAACTGATACTCAGTCAGTATAAATAAGAGAGAGGTTGAATCCAAAGGTAAAGGGATTCTCAGGTTAGTCGACCTGACGTGGACGTAGGAGGGTTTCTCCGAACCACGCTAAATCGCGGTGTCTCTCTCTCACTCTCTCCTTATTTATCGTCCTTATATTTATTATCAAACTGACTTGCATCAACCTGCATATCTGCATCAACCTGCTACTGTTCACCAGCCTTAAGATTTTTCAAAGAGTAATCAACCTCCACCAACTTCCGCATTAACAACAGTTTGATAAATCAAGCTTGATACCATACAAGCTTGATAGATCAAACTGCCTCTGATAGGGTCGACCTTGACAATCGACCTGCAGATCGACCTGATTTTACAAAAGTCAAAAACGGTTGGTTATTGGTGTATTCCCCCCCCCCCCCCCCCCATACACCAATTACTCTTTCCCGGGACCAACACAAACTGCGCACCTGAAAAGCAACTGCCTGCGCAAAGTACTGTTGAGAGGAGGAGGGACAAAGCCACCAACCAAGCAACGGATCTCGGCATCCCTCCGCCTATAAATAGTGAAGGATGAAGACGAAGAGAAGTAGAACACTACTTGAGCATTCGAGCGCCTACAACAAACAAACACTCCCAGCCTTTGAGCAATCTTCGAGTTATTGTTTCCAATTGTTCTCCGAGTTCTAGCCTCATCGGAACTCGTCTTCGCAACCTTCACACCGAGAATTCTAAGCCCATTCCAAATCCCAGCTTAGAAGAAGAGTTCTAGCCATCTTTGCATTCATTGTAAAGAACTCTTCAATAGTGTGTCTCTGTCGAAACAGAAAACCTTAACCCAAGTTTTAGGTTTTGTGTGTTCGTCGTTAGGTTGTGTTAGATCCAAGGCTCTACCTTCATCGATAGTAGAAGCCTCGATCATAGAGTCTAGATCCAAGCTTACACTATCAGTAAGTGAAGCTCGATCGAAACTAGGTTGTAAGGGGAACCCGTAATCTCCCTGTCTTCGGACTGAAGCGAGTGAAGCTTCTTGTCCAGTTTTAGGTTTTTGGTGTGAACCCGGAATCACCCAGCGTCTGACAGATCCAAGCGAGTGAAGCTCGATCTTGTCTCAGGCTTTTGAAGAGCCCGCAATCTTCAAGTTCTTGAGTGAAGAGAACGAGTTGCCTAGTGCAACAAAGTGGACGTAGGAGCATCATCTCCGAACCACTATAAATCTCTGTGTCGTATCTCTTACCCTAATCTCTCTATTTGCTTTCAGTTTGATTATTCATTGCACAAACATTTAACAAACACAAACTGAGATTTCAAATACTTAGGAAAGATTTAGCTCACCGAATTTCCGTATATAGAGTAAAGTCTCACTCCTGGTCAAGCTCTATGCTTAGGTCAAGAGAACCGTGAATACTCTAGATCTACCTCTCGGCTAGGTCTTAGTTGTTCAAGCGAGCACTTTACTTAGTGCTCTGAGTTCGAGGAATTTGAAGTTGTAAAACTTCAAAACACGTATTCACCCCCCCCCCCCTCTACGTGTTTTTCCTCTTACAAACCGGGACCAACAAGTGGTATCAGAGCAGCGGTTCTTTCGAGCCCCTGCTTTGCATATCCGAAGCGAGTCCCCACTCGCTTCACGTTGTCTCATTGAACCGGATCCTTTTCCCTAAGTGCATAAAACACTCACCCATGCATACTGCATTTACTGCTGATAGTTTGCTATGTCTACATACAGTGCATCGAATCTTCCACAGTTCTCTATCGAAGGATACAAGACATGGAGCTTTCAAGTCGAGAGCTTCCTCAGTTCCATCCACGACCGCATGTGGGAGGTAATAGAGGAAGGAACGATCGAAATCAAGAAAGCTATCTCTGTAGATGTTCCGGCTGAGGAAGGCCATCCTGCTCATGTCAGACAGACGTATGTCGAGAAAGACAAGGATGAGTACAACTCCAACGACTTCAAGATCGCCAACCTTGACAAGATCGCACGCCACACGATGCAGAGCACTGTATCGGATGCCTATCTACCAAGGATTAGGAAGTGTGCAACAGCGAATGAAATGTGGGAAACCCTAGCCCTCATTTCTCAAGGAACGGACAAGATCAAGGAAAACAAGCTTGCAGTGCAAATGCAGGAGTTTGAAAGTCTGATAATGAAGCTAGGAGAGTCCATCGATGCCTTCGAGCTGAGAGTTACCAACATTATTGCTACTCTCAACTCACTTGGGAAGGAACTCACAGACAAGGAGGTGAACCTCAAGATCGTTCGAGCTCTCACCCGAAAGTGGCAAACCATGAAGGAGCTATACCTTGCTACGATGGACTTGTCAAAGCTCACGCAGAAGATTCTGTTCTCCGAGCTCAAGGCTCACGAGTTCGACCTGAACAAAATGAGTCTTGATGATGAAGATGAAGCTCCTGCAACATCAAAAGGAGTTGCATTCAAAGCTACTGAAGGACCAAGCGACCAGACACTCGCTAAGATGTCGAGAGAAGAGTTGGAAGAACATGTTGCGTTCTTATCCAAGAATTTCAACAAGATGAACTCGCGTGTGGGCAAATACAAAAGATTCTACAAACAGTACAAGGGAAGGAGCACTGATGCTCGTGAAGGCAAATGAAAGAGAGAAGAGACGACCAAGCCGATCTCAAGGGACATGATGGAAGTGGAATGCTACCACTGCCACAAGATGGGCCACTACAAATCTGACTGCCCAAAGTTGAGTGTAAAAGAGCGAGATGAACTGAAGGCAAAGAGAGATGCTCCCAGGCGAGCGCTTGTAGCAAGTGAGCAGCCAGTCGCTTCAACTGAAGATGTCTCAAGCAACTCGGATGCATTCACTGATCCCAACTCCAGTGATGGAGAGGATCTTGGACTCATGGCGCTCACCGACGAGGAGACTGGAGAGGTATTCATCTATCCCTCATCTAGTTCAATTACACTCCCACACACTCACCAAGAGGAAGCTAATTCCTCAACATGGAGTGAGTTGCTTGACAAACACCTCAAATTGTCAAGTGACCACAAAGTGTTGAAACAAGCCTTGTCTCAAAGCGAGAAGGAGAACCGAAAGCTAGCCACTGAGCTTGACCAGGTCAAACTTAACATAAGGGCTATGACTAGTAAGTTCGAGGATCTCTTCGCTAGACATCAAAGCTTGGAAGGAAAGTATGAAACCCAATCCAATCTAGTGGCCAACTTAAACAAAGCCTCATATGCAAGGCAGGCACTAGAGCGTTCACTTCTACCCTTTGGTAGGAAGGGAGGACTTGGATATGAGGGTGGACCTTCCAAACCTACTGTTTTTGTTGGTGCTTCAAACACGACACCATCAGTTGCTTTGGATGTGCCCACTACCTCCAAAGTAACCACTAACAAAGACAAAGGCCAAGTGGCTGAGAACTCTAAGAAGAAGCCAATGAAGATGTTTACATCTTCAAGGGCAGAATCTAAGGGCAAGCAAAGATCAACTGTCCCTAGCACTCACAACGCTAAATCTTACCTATCCAAAGGTAAAGGGAAATCAGTTGTAGCTTCTAAGTCTCAGACCAAGACACCAGAGACAAATGATCTCCCTTTCAAGAAAAGGAGTAATGTCTATGTGTCACGTGAGCCAGATTGGAGATGGTCCAATCGTACTCACATTGAGGGGGAAGAATTCAAAGCACCAAGGAGGTCACTTCAAACTTCCAAGGTTACTCAAGCGAGTCGGGGTCAAAACCCTAGTTTGACCGCTTCGAGGAAACCACGCGAGCCGCTTCAAAAGATTGTAAACCCTAAGTCAGTCTCTAAGCCTATAGCTAATCTGAAGCGAGTCGCTTCAGGATACAAGCAAAAGGGTAAGAGCATAGGTGTGTCTCAAGCGAGCAGCTACCCTCAATGCACACACTGATGCTCCTGTGAAGCTGCCTCTAAGCAGAAGTCACAATTTAAAAAGGCCGAGAAGCCCAAAACACAAGCTCACTCTCAAAAGAAAGTGAAGCAAGTGTGGGTACCGAAAGGAACTAACCTGCAAGGACCCAAACTGATTTGGGTACCAAAACTTGTCTAACTGCAGGTGAGCGCCATGGACCCCATGCCAAGTGAAGGTCAACAAATCTGGTACTTGGACAGTGGATGTTCAAGACATATGACTGGCATGAGAGCTCTACTTCAAGACTATGTTGAGAAGAAGGGTCCACACGTAACCTTTGGTGATAACTCTCGAGGAAGCACTAAAGGATACGGCGCACTAAAGATCGGGAAGATCAGAATTGAAGAAGTTTCCTACGTGGAAGGGCTAAAGCACAACTTGTTATCCATCTCACAATTCTGTGATAAGGGATACAAGGTGGAGTTTATCTCCAACAAGTGCATTGTGAAGAACAAGATCACTTCCCAGATCGTGCTCACTGGAATTAGACAAAGGAACGTCTATATCGCACAATGGGAAAGCTGCAAAGAGGATACGTGCTTAGTCGCAAGAAGTGCTACAGAAATGGGATGGCTATGGCACCGACGCTTGAACCATCTCAACTTCAAGACTATCAATCGCATAGCTCGTAAAGGCTTGGTGCAAGGCATACCAAATGAAGTCTTTGTCAAAGACCATCCATGTTCGCCATGCCAACGAGGGAAGCAGACGAAGAAGCACTTCGCCAGTCTTGAAGAAGCTTCATCCAAGCGAGTGCTCGAGCTGCTTCATATGGATCTGTTTGCTCCAGTTACTCCAGTTAGTGTAAATGGAAGAAAGTACACTCTAGTTGTAGTCGACGACTTCTCTCGCTACACTTGGGTCGTATTTCTCTTTAGCAAGAAGGAGACACTGACCAAGCTACCACAACTGCTCAAGTGACTAGCTGTGGAGAAAAACCAAGCGATTGCCACCATCCGCTCCGACAAAGGCACTGAGTTTCTAAATTCAACCATTGAAGCATATTGCACGGAGCATGGCATAGCACACCAGACTTCCTCAGCACGAACGCCTCAACAAAACGGAGTTGCAGAAAGAAGGAACAGAATCGTCAAAGAAGTTGTTCGGACCATGATTGCTGATTCGAAGCTTCCAATGAAGTATTGGGCTGAAGCTGCCAATACAGCATGCTACACGCAGAACCGGACGCTTCTCAACAAACGGCACGACAAGACACCATATGAGATATGGACAGGGAGAATTCCTAACATATCTTATTTCCATATTTTTGGTTGTAGGGTCTTCATCCATGATAATGGGAAGTCACAATTGAAAGCCTTTGAAAGCAAAGCTGATGAAGGAATATTCTCAGGATATTCTACATCAAGCAAAGCTTACAGGGTGTTCAACTGTAAAACCTTAATTGTGGAGGAATCACCCCATGTCGTATTTGATGAATCTTCTTTGAGTCTTCCACAGGAACAGGTTCAATCAAAAGAAGGAAAGTCAAGCGAGGAACCCATCAACTCATTAACTTGGGACATGCTTGAGGATGATGTAGAAATCAAGGACTCAAGCGAGCAGATTGTCCAAAGAAAAGTTGAAGCTGCCCCCAAGATTCCTGAAGCGAGTGTTGGCCAAACACCTATTCCAGTCGCTTCAGAAGGAGAAGCAAGCGACCAGAAAAAAGATGAAGATGAAGCTAGTGGATCCAAGCGAGCGTGGCTCAAGGATCACTCACCAAGCCAGATCATCGGAGATCCATCCAAGGGTGTAGTGACCAGAAGTCAAGTGTTTGGAGAAAGTGCCATGTTCAGTTGCTTTCTCTCAAACATTGAGCCGTCATGCGTGGAGGAAGCCCTAGCTGACTCTAATTGGGTGATCGCCATGCAAGAAGAGCTGAATCAGTTCACCAGGAATGACGTGTGGTACCTCATGGATCGTCCTAAATTCCAGCATGTTATTGGCACCAAGTGGGTGTTCAAGAACAAGACGGACGAGGACCACAACGTTGTGAGAAACAAGGCGCGACTCATCGCTAAGGGCTAATGCCAAGAGGAAGGAATCGACTTCAATGAAACCTTCGCTCCAGTGGCACGGCTTGAAGCGATCAGATTATTTCTTGCCTATGCAGCGGCTAAGAAATTCAAAGTCTATCAGATGGATGTAAAGAGCGCGTTTCTCAATGGCGAGCTGAAAGAAGAAGTGTATGTGGAGCAGCCACCGGGTTTCGAGCAGGGAGATAAGGTGTATCGATTGAAGAAGGCCCTGTATGGATTGAAGCAGGGGCCTAGGGCATGGTATGATACTCTATCTCAGTTTCTAGTGGATAATGGTTTCCACAAAGGGAAGATAGATCGGACTCTCTTCACCATTAATCATGGAGAAGACATGCTATGGGTCCAGATCTATGTAGACGACATCATATTTGGTTCGCCAAACCAGTCGCTTAGCGAGAAGTTTGGAGAGCTTATGAAGACCAAATATGAGATGTCCATGATTGGTTTGATGAGTTGCTTCCTAGGTCTTCAAGTGAAGCAACAGAATGATGGAATTTTCATCAATCAAGCCAAGTATACTCGAGATATGCTTGCCAAGTTCGGTGTTCAACATGCTAAAGCTGTGAAGATTCCAATGAACACTAACTGGAAGATGGAGCCAGACCTAGATGGGAAGTCTGTGGATGCTACAGACTACCGAGCTTTGATTGGATCCCTTCTATATCTCACTGCAAGCAGGCTGGATATTGCCTTCGCAGTTGGAGTATGTGCTCGCTTCCAAAGCAATCCCAAGCACAGCCATCTTGAAGCTGCCAAGCGAATTCTTCGCTATCTCAAGGGCACCATCAACATGGGGCTGTGGTATCCAGCTGAAGATAATTTAGAGCTTACTGGATATTCCGATGCTGACTATGGAGGATGTCGTGTTGATAGGAAATCAACGCCGGGCACTTGTCAGTTCTTGGGAAGCAAGCTGATCTCATGGTTCTCAAAGAAGCAAACCAGTGAAGCTACCTCAACGACTGAAGCTGAATATATGGCCGCTGGAAGCTGCTGTTCTCAAATTCTATGGCTTCGTCAGCAGTTGAAGGACTACAGAGTTGAAGCTAATGAAATCCCAATCTTCTGCGACAACAACAGCGCTATATGCATCTCGCAGAATCCAGTGCTTCACACCAGATTCAAGCACGTGGAAATCCGACATCACTTCATTCGTGATCATGTCGAGAAGAAAGATATCAAGCTCGAGAAAATCCATACTGATCTCCAGCGAGCTGATATCCTCACCAAGCCTCTAGCTGAATCTCGTTTCAATCAGCTATGCATGGAATTAGGGTTGCTAGACCCTGGTGAAGAGTGCTAGATCCAGGATGCACGAAGGAGTGGTCGCTTGTTCTTAAGCGTCATTCGCTTCGGATCTTCACCAATTCAAGCGAGTCACTTCATAATTCCACTCGCTTGAAGAAGTAGAAATAAGGTGGAGAAAGGTGGAGTGTTGGAAGACGTTCCCGACCCGCTTACAGGAATTGTTAAGCCATTGGTTAAGGGGGAACTATTGTTTGCTCTCGGAGCAGGCTACTTCCAAAGCGAGCAAGGAAAGCTGCTACCTAGCCTAAGATTCCTAGCGAGTGGGTATAAACACTCGCAAGTGCCGTTTCTAGTAACGGTTGTGGGGTCTTGTATCGGGCCTTCCCACGTAAAAATGGTGAAAGCTTAGGCAGGGCTGGCACCTAGACCTTGCGTCCTCTTCCCATCTTTCCGCCGAAGAGGAGCAAGTCCTCTCATCTCCTTCATCGTGGATAAATGTTCATTCCTTACTCACTCTTCATTGAGTTGAGCTGCCGAATGTCTACCCATTCCTCACCCACTTTAAATTTTGCATCGCTTCAATTAACCCTAGTTTGGGTCAAGCGAGTCGATCGCAAATTCATTCTGTAGAATGTAGGAGGAAGTTTGAAGAGTTACCTTTTACTTGAAAAGGTTGCATGACTGGTGACATGTCTTTGCGTAAAATACGAGATTGTCTTGTCAGAGCATTCTCATTGTCATCCTGTCCTATTCCGCTCTGAGATAAGGACTTGTACCCATCTCCCATTCATCGTGAATAAGTACACTTACGTGAAGCTCCCCTCTGGGTTGTAGTAAGCTTGTGTACATTATTCATTCTCCCCCTCATTCTTTTGATGGAGGAGTCTCTAATTCGTAGAGGAAGATGGAAGAGATGAATGCCATGAAGTCGAAGCTTGAAGTCGAATCTATCAAAAGAATTCGACAAGTGGTGTCAAGTAACTTCAACAAGTGACTTCAATAAGTGGTATCAATCTCCTACAAAGTGAGATTGACTGGTAAGTGTTTCAATTCAAGTACACTAAGTAATGTGAAGCGTGCTAGAAACCTCCAGTTACTATGTGGAAAATATAAATGAATTTGACACAAATACAAAGAGGAAAACATCCTTGTTTATCCTCGATGTATGTAAGTCAGAAACATTTTAAATAAAGCAAAGAAATTTCATTTCTTACTCTAGCCGCTACAGATGACGAAGCGAGTGCCACGTCACTCAAGCAAGTCATCGCAAGCGAGTGCGGAGCAGTCACGCCTAGCGAGTACTTCGCAAGCAAGTAGAAGCCAAGCGGCTACACTCGAAGCGAGCGGGTACGAAGCGAAGCGTATGAGCTGTCAGCACTCGAGTGCAAAATTTCACTTTTTACTTTAGCATTTAATGCAGCGGTGCGTAGACAGAGGAAAGACAGGCGCGTGCGTTTCGATTCGAAGAGAAGCGGGAAATTCACCCTCGATCCAGCCGTCGAATCTGAACAGTTCCAAAATCACAGCCGTTGGATCGGCGCCTATTGGAGAGACAAATCACAAGCTGCCACGTGGAGCACCAAGTCAAGTTGGCGGTTCACTTTTACTGTGATGACACCGGACACATCAGATCCATCACCGAGGGTCCGCCGCCTACGCACAGGATTCTCGAGGATATTACTGTCTTGCCCCTGCCACGTCAGCCGAACCCTAGTTCTATATATATGCAACGACGGTGATCTGCAGAAAATTTCACAACTCTCTAAAATTGCCATTCTCGTGCTAGATCTGCGTCTCTGCAACTCACGAGTCTCAAACCTCTCAAAATCTTAAATCTTTCTCAAATCTCTCTCTAAATACTCATACCATGGGAAAGAAGGAGAAGACACAAACAATGGAGCAATTCCTGAAATCCATTGACGACAACATCAACGTTGAACCACATCTCGATGAGATCGTGGTGGCGGAGAACGGATTCTTCCGCAGGGCTGTGACCACGGCCGGCCTGTGGAAATTCGTGACGGCAAAGCCACAACAGATTCTGGGCAAGGCCGTCGCCGAGATTCTACTGAATCTGAAGGAGGGTGAAGAATCATCAACTTTCACCGATCCACAGGAAGGGAAGCTTGTGGAGATCGAGTTGAGCAGAATCGCTGGTGTATTCGACCTGCCAAAGATAGGACCTGTCTCTTTGACAGAACTCGAGTTGTCTGTCAATGTCGAGTATGCTCGTTTTGCCAAGAGGAAAGGCGAGGTGTTTGATAATCCGAAGCAGAGCAACATCAGGAATGATCTATTGACTCCGTTCAATTTTATCTGCGAGTTATACACGAAGTCAGTACTTTGTGGTGTTGGATCGCTGAGCCAACTGTCCGACACCAAGATCTTCGCCACCTCTGTCATTGTCGACAGCTTGACAGGGACAAGCTTCAACTAACACCGCTGGTTCATTAATCAAATCCATGAAGTCGCGAAGGATTTCAAGCTCGAGGAGGGAAGTGACAACAAAATCCTTCGCAAGGGAAAACTAAAAATTTTCTCCAGAATTTCCTACGCCCTGGAGAACCTGTTCAAGAACAGGAGGTGGACCGTCATGGCCGAATATAAGAGGAACACCATCTACTACGATTCATGGAAGTCGGAGAAGCTCCCGATCGACCGGAGATTCATCGATGTGATAGTTCCTGCACCCGCTCCAGTCGCTGAAACTTATAGCGAGGCGGAAGAAGGAAAGCAAGCTCCTTCACCATCGAAGCGTGCTGCTCCGAGGAAAGCACGGTCAAAGCGACCACATAAATTGAGATGTGTTACCACCATAATCGAAACGAGCGAGGCTGAGGTGCAGCCGCTCGAGAAGGAGAAGGAAACCGAAGAGGATCAACCCCAGCCCTCACCAGAAAAAGAACTCCAACCCCAGCCATCACCACCCAAAGACCAAACATCCCAAACTCCCCCAACTCAAATGCAAACTCAAACCCAACCGCCACTCGAACCTCAAGCTTCCACAACTGCACAACCCCAACCCCAGAAATCTCCCTACTCCTCACATGAAGAAGAATCCACATCTTCTTTCAAACTTCCAGATACACCCTTCCTCTCCAAAGATATTGAGGGGATGTACACCCTCTTCACCCCAACCGCTCAACAAATCCAACCTCAAACCACCCAACCAGAAACCACTCAAGCTTCCACCCCCAACTCTCCATCCTCATCAGTGGAATCTACTGAAACCGCCCAAACAGCCGACACCAACATCGCCATAATCCCACCAACACCACCACCTCCATCTGCAGGAGAGAGAGCTCTGGAACGGTATGTTAAGGACAGGGAGCAAGCTGCAGAATTAATCCAGAGTCGATACCCCTCCGTGGAGATGACTGATGACTTCTTCACCAAAGCCGTCGACTTCCTCACGTATATTACATACAGAGGAACGGAGTACTACAAGATCTTTAATCTTCGAAAAGCTTTGAAGGAGGAAGTGATCGAAGCGAAGGAGGTGGAAGTGCTCAATTTCATCGGAGCTGATGGCTTTCATGTGTTCATCAACGAGGCCAATTACTGGGAGATGCTCGATGCCAGGGTATTGCGTGAATATCCAGATGCGTCCATCCCAGAACGTGTGTGATATAGGTGAAATTTACCTTATTTTTATAACCAAAAAGAGTCGATTTTGTGTCTCGTTTGTGTAGTATTGTCTTTGATATATATGATTTTCATTATATTGGACAATATTATGCTTTTGGGTGTTTTCTTGAGTTTTTAGGTATATTTTGGTATTAAAACTCCGAAACGAGACAAGGCGTGAAGATCGAAGAACAAAGTACAAGGATTGAGTTCGAGTGAAGGCCTCTCGACACCTCTCTCGATCGAGAGGTCGATCGAGAGGTGCCTTCTGCCGCAGCTTTCGATCGAGAGCCCAATTTTCACACCCTCTCGATACCTCTCTCGATCGAGAGGTCTGTCGAGAGGGGGGTTCCAGCCGAGATTTCCTTCTTTACTTAATTAGACTCCTTTTTGGTTTAGGTTTTTCTTATGTAAATTTCTCCTATATAAACTCCTAGTCTAGCATTGTAAGATCATCTACCAATCTAGCAAATACCTTTTCATATTTTTCTAGCACTTTATATTTTCCTTTAGAGTTTTATTCTTGTATTCAACATAGGAGCTTTTCAAGTTTATGCAAGATTCGAAGTTCTTCGTTTGTGTTCAAGTTTTTCTTACTCTTACTCTTTAATTATGTTCTTTCAATCTTGTGTGTTTATGTTTGCTTTAATTATGTCTAGCTAAATTCTTTAGTTGATTTTAGGGATTGAATACCTAATTGAATATATGTAAGTGTTTTTGTTTACAATTAGCCTTCCAATCTAGATGCATGTTTTCATGGTGCTTATTCTCATGCATGATTAATTGGCCACTAATTATGTATGCATAGTTAGGTTTATATGCCTTAATTGGATATTGCATAATAGATCTCATGAATACATGATATGATAATTTGATTTGTCTTAATTGATGTTGAATTGTCATATGTTTGCATGTAATTGATTTGGGTGACTTAATTGAACCTAGTTGATTATATCATTGATACATGTTCTCTTTTGCACTTAGTTTGATATCTATGCGTCCGAAAGGATATTAGGATCATATTAAGTGACGACTTGCATTGCTTTTATCGGGGTGTAGGTTATATTTCATGTATCACATTTAGATTGGATTAAATTGGTTAATTGTATGCACTAATTGCTTTAATATGTTTGATTAGGTAGGCTTCCCTAAAGTCAACACTTTTCCTTAATTATTTACTTCCCTTATTTGTTTTATTGCTTGAGTCCTAAGTTATTTTACTTGACTAGTTATTTTTTTTATTTATTTATTTCCTTATATGATTAATTGAGTCCTTATTATTTGCCTAGTCTATAAATACCACATCTTAAAATTCTAAAAGCCTAGACATCACATTAGTTCTTGAGTAGAGGTATTGTGTGCGTTTTCGACTTGTCAATCCCTGTGGATACGATACTCGTGCTTCTTTATATTACACCTATTTTGTGTGGTAGAAAATAGTGCGATCAGTGTGCCGCCAAAACATGAACTCTAGTTGATAAAGGAGCACGAGGTAGAAGTGGAGGCGAAGGATGTGAAGATCTCCAACCTTCAAAGTGAAATTAGTAAGAAGGATGAGGAGCTGACAAAGAAGGTGTTGGAGGTCAATAATCTGCGTGCAGATTTTGACAAGAAAAAGGGTGAACTGGAGGAGAAGATTGAGGAGATATCTAAGCTGGTGGATGAGAAAGAGAATCTGCTGGAGGAGAGGATGAAACTAGTGGAGAAGTTAGAGAAAAACGCTCAAGAGTCCAAGCAGTTGCTTGAGGCTGAGCGAAGCAGGTTGAGGGAGGTGAATGCCAAGCTTGTGGCATTGGAGGACGAAAAGAAGGAGTTGAGGAGGAAGCTGGAGAAAGAGAGTAAGCAAGTGGAAAAGAAGGACGAGGAGAAGGTCAAGCTTGGAAGCGAGTTGACCAGAGTCAAGAAAGCTCTTGACACACTCGAAAAGGAAAAGAAAATCCTTGAGCTTGAGTGTGAAGAAGAGAAGGGCGAGCTTCAGAGCAGGCGGAGGAGTGCTCAAGCCATGGACTTGAAGCAAGCAGAGTTAAGCATTTTGCTTGACAAAGTGAAGAAGGTAGCAGGAGACTATGCCGTTGAAATGGCCGCAGTTGCTCAATCAACGTTTCCTTGAACCAACGAGAGCGATACCTGACCACCACTAAAGCTGAGCTTGAAGCATCTCAAGCCCACCTCAACTTCTCCTTGCAAGAAGAAAGGAAGAAGATAACAAGAGATGTTGAAGCGGAGCTGGACGCTCGCTTCAAGGAAGTGGAGCCTCTGGAAAGGTTGATGATATCTGTGAAGGAAAGGGAAAATCAGTGCAAGTACCTTCTGGAAGAGATATCAGCTAAAACGGCGGAACTCATGCTAGCAAAGGAGCATGTCTTTGCAGAGCGTGCCGAGGGAATGCTTCATGCCATCCTCAACAAAGTTAATGATCTACACCAATCCATCAGCGGAAAGGTGACTATTCTCGCCCCCGGCAGTCTTGATGATGCCAAAAGGGGGGAAATAATTGTGAAACCAACCGAAACTACAAGAGCAGGTGGAGAAGGAGGAAGTGGAGTGGGAGAGGAGAGGTTGATCGAAGGAGGAAGTGTTGGATGGATTGAAGCCAGTGGCTTGATCGCAAGGGGAAGCGGAGTCGGAGGAGAAGGAAGAAGCCAGGAGGAGGAGTTGGATGAAGCTCGGGCAGAACTGGCAAGGAAGAAAGGAAAGGACAATGTCCTTGAAGAACCCCGAAGGCCATCTGCTGGGAAGCTTCTTGGCTCTTCCATAGCCACTCATCCCCCAGTTATCCCATTGACGAAGGAACAGAGAGAGAGGCAGATCGCGGAGGATGAAGCAATTGCCCAAGCCTTGGAGAAAGAATTTGAACTCCCGCAGAAAGCTCTGATTGCAAGCTTCGAGGCAGGCGCTTCAGGTGCGCCCGCTACAGCTGCTGCTCCTGTTCCAACGGATGTTGGCGCTGCTTCTGCAAGTCAGGCCATTGTGCCTCAACAATCGAAGCAAATGCCGCCCTCGCCACCTCCTACTCAAAAACAGCCCTTGAAGCGGACTGCACCTGAGTCTAGGGAAGAGGACCCTGTGGCCAAGCGCCAGAAAATGCAGCAGGCTATCACTGAAAAATCTAGCCACTTTGAGAGGAGACAGAAGAAGGCAGAGGAGAAGAAGAGGAGGACGGATAAAGACGAGGAGGTGAAGAAGAAGAGGCTAAAGAAGATAGATGAGCGGATCGAGTCGCACTGGAATGAAGTGAGACTTATTCAGTCCGCTATCTCACGTAGCGCCTACATTCCTCACACTCCTGAGGAGTCTGAAGCGGTTCAGACTCAAGCTTGGATGGACATCTGCCGAGTCACAACGACGGAGATGATTGATTCCGGCTGCTACTCGCCCGAAGAACATGACTATATTCGGAAGCGAGTCAATGAGAAGCTTCCAAAGTGGAACACTGACTCCAGTGCTAAATTCAACTCAGTCATGAAAGAGTTGACGAGCAGGACGGAGGAGGAGCTGGCCACGCGAAGGAATCACCATCCCGATTCACGGCAAATCGAAGACTTCATCCCGAGAGATCTTCTTGAGACATGGCTCATCCTAAAGGACAAATTCATCAAGGCCTACTACAACTGGCAAGTAGTGCCTTATCAGGATAAGTGCTCAAGAATGGATGCTCTCAACAACTTCTTGTGCCAATACAATGAACGGCTACGGCGGAAGATCTTTACACTGGCGGAGGAAGCTGAGATTGGAGGGCAGATTCTTTGGTTCCTAACCGAAGGATTATCGATGAAGAAGTTGATGAAGCTCTGAGATTGGAGGGCAGATGGAGAGGAAACCAATACAACATCATGACGATGGAAGTGAATGTCCTGTCTGCCTACTACATCGAAGAGGAGACAGAGAAGAAGAAGGAGGAAGAGGAGGAGAAAGATAAAGTAGAGGAGGAGAAGAACAAGCCCGCAGCAGATTCATGAATTTCGATTCAACATATTTTGTGAACTGTTGTTCATCTATCCTACTTAAATTTCTGTTAACTTGTGTCATTTACAAGCTTTGTGAATGATTTATCCTTATGCTACAAAACTCAAAATTTTAACCAAAAAAAAAAAGGGGGAAAGGAACCTAAAAGAAAAATTTCAAACGAACATGCAAAGGAAGCAGTCGCTTGAAGTTCCTTCCACGGTTAGGCAGGCTAACTCTTTTAGCCTAAAGTCATTGGGTTTTGGCATCATCAAAAAGGGGAAAATTGTTGGGAATTGTTAAGAACAATGTGTAAAGGGGGAACTCATATGGGACACTTCGAAGTGAGTGAAGTATTCGTTTTGATTTGATCCCAAAACCCCAAGTGTTCTATTCCCAAGCAACCCAATTTGATGTAGAAAATAGGTTATAAATTTTCTAAGCCTATACTGTTAGGATGGCTTTATTTTGCTTTAGTCACTTAGGTTTTAGACTGCAGAAAATTCAAGTGAAGGCCACTCGCTTGAGTGTGTTTTTCAATTGAAGCGAGTCTACCCAACCGAAGTGAAGCGTGCCGAAGAATAGCGAAGCGAAGCGAGCGCTACAGTGGATTCGAAGCGAGTCTGCCAAAGCGAAGCGAAGCGAGCGCTACAGTGAAAAGCCAAAGCGAGTCAACGCGGGTCAACACTTACTAAAGCGGTCACTTGGAGAACTCACTTCCCAAGTACCCGCTACAGTATGACCTTGAAGCGACTCGATTTGAAGCGGATGCTACGAGACTAAAGCGAAGCGAGCCACTACCTACCAGAAAGTGACAGCACAATTTCCGCTCCTATTTCAAACTCCAGTCAACTGAACATCGTCGCATTAATTATGAGATCTCCACGTGTCGAATGCAGAGTGGAGCAGCCGAGTTGACTGCCAGGCCGACAGGGCGCCGCTACAGTACTGGCTCGCTCCAGTTACTGTTAAGTTTGTAACTTAGCCATTTTTGGCAAAGAGACAAATTGCGCATCTGAAAAGCAACTGCCTGCACAAAGTACTGTCGAGAGGAGGAGGGACAAAGCCACCAACCAAGCAACGGATCTCGGAATCCCTCCGCCTATAAATAGTGAAGGATGAAGACGAAGAGAAGTAGAACACTACTTGAGCATTCGAGCGCCTACAGCAAACAAACACTCCCAGCCTTTGAGCAATCTTCGAGTCTTTGTTTCCAAGTGTTCTCCGAGTTCCAGCCTCATCGGAACTCGTCTTCGCAACCTTCACACAGAGAATTCTAAGCCCATTCCAAATCCCAGCTTAGAAGAAGAGTTCTAGCCATATTTGCATTCATTGTGAAGAAATCTTCAATAGTGTGTCTTTGTCGAAACAGAAAACCCTAACCCAAGTTTTAGGTTTTGTGTGTTCGTCGTTAGGTTGTGTTAGATCCAAGGCTCTACCTTCATCGATAGTAGAAGCCTCGATCATAATGTCTAGATCCAAGCTTACACTTTCAGTAAGTGAAGCTCGATCGAAACTAGGTTTTAAGGAGAACCCGTAATCTCCCTGTCTTCGGACTGAAGCGAGTGAAGCTTCTTGTCCAGTTTTAGGTTTTTGGTGTGAACCCGGAATCACCCAGCGTCTGACAGATCCAAGCGAGTGAAGCTCGATCTTGTCTCAAGGTTTTGAAGAGCCCGTAATCTTCAAGTTCTTGAGTGAAGAGAACGAGTTGCCTAGTGCAACAAAGTGGACGTAGGAGCATCATCTCCGAACCACTATAAATCTCTGTGTCGTATCTCTTACCCTAATCTCTCTATTTGCTTTCAGTTTGATTATTCATTGCACAAACATTTAACAAACACAAACTGAGATTTCAAATACTTAGGAAAGATTTAGCTCACCGAATTTCCGCATATAGAGTAAAGTCTCACTCTTGGTCAAGCTCTAAGCTTAGGTCAAGAGAACCGTGAATACTCTAGATCTAGCTCTCGGCTAGGTCTTAGTTGTTCAAGCGAGCACTTTACATAGTACTCTGAGTTCGAGGAATTTGAAGTTGAAAAACTTCAAAACACGTATTCACCCCCCCCCCCCCCCCCCTTCACGTGTTTTTCCTCTTACAAACCGGGACCAACAGAGCCAGATCTAGATGGGAAGTCTGTGGATGCTACAGACTACCGATCTTTGATTGGATCCCTTCTATATCTCACTGAAAGCAGGCCAGATATAGCGTTTGCAGTTGGAGTCTGCGCTCGCTTCCAAAACAATCCCAAGCACAGCCATCTTGAAGCTGCCAAGCGAATCCTTCGCTATCTCAAAGGCACCGTCAACATGGGGTTGTGGTATCCAGCCGAAGATAATCTGGAGCTCACTGGATATTCAGATGCTAACTATGGAGGATGCCGTGTTGATAGGAAATCAACATCGGGCACTTGTCAGTTCTTGGGAAGCAAGCTAATCTCATGGTTCTCAAAGAAGCAAACCAGTGTAGCTACTTCAACAACTAAAGCCGAATATATGGCCGCTGGAAGCTGTTGTTCTCAAATTCTATGGCTTCGTCAGCAGTTGAAGTACTACAGAGTTGAAGCGAATGAAATTCCAATTTTCTGCGACAACAACAACGCAATATGTATCTCGCAGAATCCAGTACTTCATACCAAATGCAAGCACGTGGAAATTCGACATCACTTCATTCGCGATCATGTCGAAAAGAAAGATATCAAGCTCGAGAAAATCCATACTGATCTCCAGCGAGCAGATATCCTCACTAAGCCTCTAGCTGAGTCTCGCTTCAACCAGCTATGCATGGAATTAGGGTTACTAGACCCTGGTGAAGAGTGCTAGGATCCAGGATGCACGAAGGTGTGGCTGCTTGCCGCCAAGCGTCACTCGCTTCGGATCTTCACCAACCCAAGCGAGTCGCTTCAAAACTCACTCGCTTGAAGAAGGAGAAATAAGGTGGAGAAAGGTGGAGTGTTGGAAGATGTTCCCTACCCGCTTACAGGAATTGTTAAGCCATTGGTTAAGGGGGAACTATTGATTGCTCTCGGAGTAATCTACTTCCAAAGCGAGCAAGGAAAGCTGCTACCTAGCTTAGAATTTCTAGCAAGTATTTCTAGAGAGCTTGAAGGGTTACCTTTTTCTTCAAAAGGTTGCAGGGCTGGTGACATGCTTCTGCGTAAAAACGAGATTGTCTTGTCAATGCATTTTCATTGTCATCCTGTCCTATTCTGCTCTGAGATAAGGACTTGTACTCATCTCCCATTCATCGTGAATAAGTACACTTACGTGAAGCTCCCTTCGGGTTGTAGTAAGCTTGTGTACTCTATTCATTCTCCCCCCCATTAGTGAAGGAGTCTCTAGTTCGTAGAGGTAGATGGAAGAGATGAATGCCATGAAGACCAAACTTGAAGAAAGAACCCAACAAGTTGTGAACAAGTGGTGTCGGATTCTACAAAGTGGTATCAATCTCCTACAATGTGAGATTGACTGGTAAGTGTTTCAATTTTAAGTACACTAAGTAATGTGAAGCGTGCTAGAAACCTTCACTTACTATGTGGAAAATATGAAATGAATCTGACACAAATACAAAGAGGAAAACATTCTTGTTTATCATCGAAGTATGTAAGTCAGAAACATTTTAAATTATGTCAAGAAATTTCAATTTCTTATTCCAGTCGCTTCAGATGGCCAAGCGAGTGCTACGTCACTCAAGCGAGCCATCGCAAGCGAGTGCGGAACAGTCACGCCAAGCGAGTACTTCGCAAGCGAGTAAAAGCCAAGCGGCCACACTCAAAGCGAGCGGGTACGAAGCGAGTGTGAGTTGTACGCACTCGAGTGCAGATTTTACTTTTACTTTGCATTTAATGCAGATGCACGTACATAGGCGAAAATCTGGGCGCGTGCAATTCAATTCGAATTTAAAGCAGGAAAGTCGGAAGAGATCTAGCCGTCGAATCTCAATAGTTCTTGAACTCCAGCCGCTAGATCAATGCCGACTGTGGAGACGAGTCACAGACGGCCACGTAGAGTGCCAAGTCAACTTGGCGGCTCACTTTTACTGTGGTGACGCCAGACACGTCAATCTAATCACCGATATACGCCGCCTACGCACAGCATCTACGGCGATATTACTGTCTTGCCCCTGCCACGTCAGCCGAACCCTAAATCTATATAAGGGGCAGATGCAGCACTATAGAAACCTTTCATCACTCTCAAAACTTACCATTCTCGTGCAAGATTTCTGCATCTGATGGAGTCCAAGGTTCGATGAGTCAAGATCCTGTTCGTGTTCCCGAATGGCCGGTGACGAGAGCTCGAGCTAAGAAGTTCAAGGAAGGCTTGCAAGGATTGATCCAAGATGTTTGGGCTCAAGAATTGATGAAGAAGCCCATTGGAGAAGGCGGACCGGACAGCCCGCGAGTTATTAATTTTATCGAGTGCGTTCGGGCTGAAGATTGAAGACTTTATTTTAATTTTCGTGTGTTTTGGGTCAGACCACATTTTTGGGCCTTAAAAGACTTGTTTTTGGGTTTTTATCATGTTGGTTAATGGGTTGGGCCATACCATTGACTTTGGGTCAGTTATTTCCTAGTTTGATTAGGTTTAGATGGTTTTATTAGCCTCCCTATATAAGGGGGTCTTTGTGGACGAAAATTGGACAGATTAATCATTAATATTATTGTGAGTTTTATTCTCTCTTGAGAGTTTCTCGAATTTCTCTTGATTATTCCAAGACGAATTCATTATCCGGCGAATCAGCGAGTCAATCATCCCTCGTTGTGTGTCATTCATCGTTCCCGTATGACTAAGACGATCGCTATTTGGGGTATAGGCTGTTCGTAGAACTGACTTATATCATTTATAGGATTAGATCTTAGGTGTATTGGAATATCCATCTTGTTCTTTCAATATCGTTCTTCATAGTATTATTCCTTCCGCGTGCATCTTCAATTCGGTCGTCAAGGATCGTATCGGCATCTCTCTGCAACTCACGAGTCTCAACCCCAGCCTTTTAAATCTTCACTCAAATCTTTTCAAATAATCACCATGGGAAAGAAGCTGAAATCTCAAACAATGGAGGAATTTTTGACCGGAGTCGATAATCACATCAACGTCGAGCCTCATCTCGACCCAAAGGTTGTCGACAAAAACGGATTCTTCCGCAAGGCCGTGACCACGGCCGGCTTGTGGAAATTCGTTACTGCCGTGCCGACGAAGATTCTGGCCAAAGCAGTGGCAGAAATCTTACAAAACTTGAAGGAGGGAGAGAACTCCTCAACATTCTCAGACCCGCAGAAAGGGATGCCAGTGGTAGTTGATTTGAGCGCTCTTGCCGAAGATTTTGACCTGTCGGAGGAAGGAGCGAACTCCCTGATCGCCGTCGAAGGTGCAGAGATCGACATAAAGCAAGCCAGCATAAGATCTGACCTAAAACCTCCGTTCAGCTTTATCTGCGAACTCTTTTCCAAGTCCATCGCCTGCTACGTCAGAAATTTGGGCCAACTCTCCGGCATCAAATTATTCGCCACCACGGTCATCGTCCACAGTCTGACCGGGACGAAGTTCAATTGGCATGGTTGGTTTTTCATATGCCCTGGAGAAACTGTTTCCTAACAGACAGTGGACAGATACCGCCGACTACAAGAAGAAAAATATTTTCTTCGACATTTGGAAGTCAGACAAAACTCCAATTGATTTGGGAGTTGTTGATGTGATAGTACCAGCCGCCGCCCCTGTCGCCGAAAGGCAAAGCGAGGCAAAGAAAACAAAGCGAACCGCTTCACCAGCGAAGCGAGTGGGGTCGAAGCGACCCAAGAAAGTGAAACAAATTGTTGCACTGTTTGTAGCGAGCAAGGTTGAGAAGCAGCCGCTCGAGGAAGAAATTGAAGTGACCCAACCCCAGCCTTCACCCGCCAAAATTCAAACACAAGAACCCCCAGTCCAAACCCAGTAGCCACAAGAACCCCAAGCCTCATCCACAGCCCAACCACACACTCAACTCCAACCCGAGGCCTCTACTATACAGAAACAAACCTCACCCCATTCTCCACACGAAGAAGTATCCACTTCTTCACTCCAAGCCCTTAAATTACCTTTCTGCAGCACTGACCTTAATGCTGCATTCATCATGTTCACTCCACTCCAACCACAACAACAAGCACCACCCCAAACCACCCAAGCTGAAACCACTCAAGCCTCAACACCCAATACACCATCAGAATCGGCCACTTCAGCCGACACCGCCCAAACAGCCGACACCGCCCAAATAACCGATACCGATCTCGCCATCATCCCACCACCAACTCAACCCCCACCTCCATCTGCAGAAGAAAAGGCTCTAACCCGGTATGTGAGGGACAGAGAGCTAGCTGCAGAAACTATCCAAAATCGCTACCCCGCCGTGGAGATGTCTGTGGACTTCTTCACCAAAGTCGTCGACTTCCTCACATACATTGCGTATCGAGGAACGGAGTACTACAAGATCTTCAATCTCCGTAAAGCCTTCACGGAGGAGGTGATTGAAGCAAAAGAGGCGGATTTGCTCAACTTCATCGGAGTTGATGGATTTCATGTATTCATCAACTCGGCCAGCTACTGGGAGAAATTGGATGCCAAAGTGAAGCAAGCGTATCCAGACGCCGTCATCCCAGAGCGAGCGTTGTCTGTGCATGAACAGAAGCTATTGAAAGAGCATGCGGTGGAGTTGGAGGTGAAAGAGCAGGAAATTGCCAGTCTTCAATGCGTTCTCACGCAGAAGACTGAGGAGTTGGAGAGGAAAGTGGTGGAGGTCAGTAATCAGCGTGCAGATTTTGACAAGTCGAAATCAGAGTTGGAGAAGAAACTGGAGGAAAAGGTGAAGCGAGCTGATGAACTCAAACAGTCGCTTGAAGATGAGAGGAATAGACTGAGAGAGTTAAACACCAAACTGGAAGCCTTGGAAGGCGAACTGGAGGTAGAAAAGGAGGAGAAGAGAAACATGAGAAATACGTACAGGGAGAACATCAACAAAGCCACTGCCAACGTTGAGAAGATGGAGAAGCAGATCTCCAACAATGAAGAGAAGATGATAAAGTTAGGAAGCTATCTAAACCGGGCTAATCTAAGGATTCATAGTCTTGAAAAGGAGGTTCAGATCCTCAACAGCAAGCTTGATGAAGTAAATGTTGAGTTGGAGAGCAGGAGGAAGGCAGGCAAAGATGTAGCCCTCAAGCAAGCCCAGCTTGCCGTCAAAATTGATAGAGCACAGAAAACAGCGGGAGACTATGCCATGAAGATTGCTGCTGCTGCTCAAATGAATGTGTCATTGAACAGAAGAGAACGAAGCATTGCAACTGCAAAGGCTGAACTTGAAGCGGCCCAGAGTCACTTCGGACTCGTTCTGCAGGAGGAGCGCAAGCAAATCCGTGCTGAAATTGAAGCGGAGCTGGACGCTCGCTTCAAAGCAGTGGAACCACTGGAAAATTTGATGACCTCGGTGAAAGAAAGGGAAAAGCAGTGTGAGTATCTGCTCAACGAAATCAACGCAAAAACTGCAGAGTTAGTGCTGGCTCAAGAGCATGTCTTTGTAGAGCGAGCTGAGAGGATGCTTCATGCCGTCTATAACAAATTCAATGACATTTACCAATCCATCAGTGGAAAGGTAGTCACCACCACCCCCGGCAGTCTTGATGATGCCAAAAAGGGGGAAGATATTTCAAAAAGGAAGGAAGAAACAGTTGAAGTTAGGAAGGAAGAAGGAAGCAGAGTTGGAGAGGAAAGGATGATTGAAGGGGGAAGTAGAATAGTAGGAGGAATTGAAGGAGAGGAGCAGATGGATGAAGAGGTACGAGCAGAGCTTGCTCGTAAGAAGGGAAAAGACAAGGCAAGCCTCGAGGAGCCCCGCAAGCCTCTAGCTGGGAAGCTGCTAGCCTCGTCAATGGCTTCTCATCCTGTTATTGTTTCTACTGCACTAACCAAGGAGTAAAGAGAGCAACAAATTGCGGCAGATGAAGCTCTCGCCCGTGCCTTGGAACAGGAATTTGAGCTAACAGGGAAGGGACAGACTAAGATCTCCCAAGCATGCACTTCAGGTGCGCCCGCTTCAGCTGCTGCCCCCGCTTCGACACTGGCCCTCGCTTCGACTACTGTTGGCGCCGCTTCTGCCAGCCAAGCAATCATTCCTTCTGCCCATGCAGAAAAGAAACAGATGCCGCCCCCACCACCTCCTGCGCCTAAATCTCACTTAAAGCGCACTGCACCGGAATCAAGAGAGGAAGATCCTGCGGCTAAGCACCAAAGGACAGTTGCTGCAAAGTCCAATTGCATGGAGAGAAGGAGGAGGAGTGAGGAGGGAAGGGGGAGGATGCGGAGAAGGAGAAGAGACTTAAACTCAAACGAGTTAAAGTCATTGAAGGCCGGATTGAGTCCCACTGGAATGAAGTGAGACCCATCCAATCTGCCATCACTCGAAGTGCCTTCATCCCCTTAACGCCGGAAGAATTCGAAGCGTGCCAAGCTCAAGCTCTGATTGACACTTGCAACGTCACAATCAAAGAAATGTCCGAATCTGGTCGCTACTCGACTGACGAATGTGACTTCATCCGCAAGCAAGTCAATGAAAAGCTTCCTAAATGGAACACTGCTGCTAGTGCTAAATTCAACGCAATTATGAAAGAATTGGCGAGTAGGACAGAGGAGGAGCTGGTTGTGCGAAGAAGAGATCATCCAGACGCTCGAGAAATCGAGGACTTCATCACCAGAGATCTACTTGATCAATGGCTTTTCTGCAAAGAAAAGTTCATCAAGGCCTACTATTACTGGGAAGTAGTGCCACTGCAGGATGAGTGCTCGAGGCTGAACACTCTCAACAATTTTCTCTGTGTTTACAACGAGAACTTATGGCGGAGAATCTTCACACAGGCGGAGGAAGCTGATCCGAAACCCCTCATTATCAAAGTGCCCACAGTGACAAATTATCCTATGCCGTTCCTGCCATACACAAGTGTTCCTAACTGGAGGATCATTGATGAAGAAGTGGATGAAGCTCTAAGACTGGAGAGTAGATGGAGACCAAACCAGTACAACATCAAGAAGATAGAAGTGAAGGTCCTTTCTGCCTACTACCTGGAAGAGGAGAAAGAGAAGAAGAAGGAGAAGGAAGAGAAGGACAAGCCAGCTGAAGATCTTTGAATTCATATCTATCTTGTG
Source organism: Thymus quinquecostatus (assembly GCA_024222315.1). Lineage (NCBI taxonomy): Eukaryota > Viridiplantae > Streptophyta > Magnoliopsida > Lamiales > Lamiaceae > Thymus > Thymus quinquecostatus. Next base: position 16,341,863 of record CM044174.1, on the reverse strand, counting down.
AACTGTCTTGTTCATATATCCAATTTAAATTTCTGTCAAGTTGTGTCGTTTACAAGCTTTGTGAATGACTTACCTTTATGCTACAAAACTCAACGATTTAACCGGAAAAAAAGGGGGAAAAGGAACTTAAAAGAAATTTTTCAAACAAGCCTGCAAAGGAAGTAGTCGCTTGAAGTTCTTTCCACGGTTAGATAGGCTAGAAAATTTAGTCTCTAGTATTAAGTTGGGTTTTGGCATCATGAATGTTGGTCCCGGTTTGTTAATAGGAAAAATACGTAGAGGGGGGGGGGGGGGGGTGAATACGTATTTTGAAGTTTTTCAACTTCAAATCCCTTAACTCAGAGTAACAAGTAAAGAGCTCGCTTGAAACTTAAGACCTAGCTGAAGCTAGATCTACAGTACGTAGCTAGCCTGCTTGACCGAAGTGAGCACTTGATCAAGAGGGAGTCTTTACTCGTATGTGCGGAATTTGGTGAGCTAAATCTTTCCTAAGTAATTAAAGAATCAAGTTTGTTTGTTTAAATGCACGTGCAATGAATAATCGAATATAGTAAAGAGATAAGGGTTAGAGAGATAAGGGTTAGAGAGATACGACACCAAGAATTATAGTGGTTCGGAGATAAAGCTCCTACGTCCACTTGTTGCACGACGGCAACTGTTCTTTTCACTCAAGAACTTGAAGGTTACGGGTCCTTCAAAAACCTGGTCGAGATCGGGCTTCACTTGCCTGGATCAAACGACTGACGTAGTGATTGCGGGTTCACTACACAAACCTAACAAAGACTGGAAGCTTCACTTGCTTCAGTCAAACACAGACAGGGAGATTACGGGCTCTCCTTACAGCCTAGTTTCGATCGAGCTTCACACAAACGTTGTAAGTGCAAGCTTGGATCTAGACTCTATGATCGAGGCTTCTTCAATCGATGAAAGAAGGGCCTTGGATCGAAACAACCTAACGACGACACAAAAACCTAACAGACAGAGTTTTGGGTTTTTGGTTGACGAACACACTAATGAAGAACTCTTTACAGTTGATGCAAAGATGGCTAGAGTTCTTCTTCTAAGCTTGGATATGGAATGGGCTTAGACTCTAAGTGTGAAGGTTGTGAAGACGAGTTCCGATGAACTGGAAACTCGGAGAACACTTAAAACAAAGACTCGATGATTTGCTCGAAGGCTTGGGAGTGTTTGTTTGCAGTAGGCTTGAATGCTCAAGTAGTGTTCTACTTCTCTTCGTCTTCATCCTTCACTATTTATAGGCGGAGGGTTGGCTGAGATCCGTTGCTTGGTTGGTGGCCTTGTCCCTCCTCCTCTCGACAGTACTTGCGCAGGCTGGCACCTTTTTCAGACGTCCAGTTTTGGCATTTTGCCAAAATTGGCTAACTTACAAGGTTAACAGTAACTGGAGCGAGCCAGTACTGTTGCGGCGCCTTTGTCGGCCTGGCAGTCAACTCTTCCGCTCCACTCCGCTTTCGACACGTGGAGATCTCGTAATTAATGCTACGATCTCCTGTTGACTGGAGTTCAAAATATGGGCGGGAGTCGCGCTGTCGCTTTCTGGTAGGTAGTGGCTCGCTTCACTTAGAAGTTGTAGCGTCCGCTTTAGTTGAGTCACTTCGTAGTCAATCTGTAGTGAGCCGCTTCGGGAATTAACTTTCCCTAGTGACTGCTTTGGAAATAGCTGACTAGAGTTGACTAGCTTTGACTTTTCATTGTAGCGCTTGCTTCGCTTCGCTTTGGCTTTGAACTGTAGCGCTCGCTTCGCTTCGCTTTAGCTTTGAACTGTAGCGCTCGCTTCGCTTCGCTTTAGCTTTGAACTGTAGCGCTCGCTTCGCTTCGCTTTAGCTTTGAACTGTAGCGCTTGCTTTGCTTCGCTTTAGCTTTGGCAGACTCGCTTCGAATCTACTGTAGCGATCGCTTTGCTACACTGTTCTTCGGCACGCTTTACTTCAGTTGCTAGACTTGCTTCGCTTTGGAAAACACACTCAAGTGAGTGGCCTTCACTTGAAAATTTGAAGCCTAAAATCTAAGCAAATTAAAGAGCCATCCTAACAGAGTAGGCTTAGAAAAATTCTAACTTATCAACTACATCAAATGGGTCGCTTGGGAACAGAACGCTTTGGGGTTTTGGGATCAAATCAAAACACTAAGATATCCCTTATAGGTTCCCCCTTAACATATTCGTTCTTAACAATTCCCAACAATTTCCCCCTTTTTGATGATGCCAAAACCCACTCGACTTAGATAAAAATGAATCTAGTCTATCTAACCGTGAAGGGAACTCCAAGCGACTGTTTCCTTTGCAGTTTCGTTTGTAATTTTCTTTTAAGTTCCTTTCCCTTTTTTTTCGGTTAAATTAATGAGTTTGTAGCAAAAATGTAAAGTCATTCACAAAGCGAGTAAATGACACAGAAGAAACAGAAATAAAAGTGAGATAGATGAACAAGCAGTTCACAAAAAGATATATTAAGAAGCTTGAAACTCAAAGGTTTCCTGCAGCTTCATCCTCCTTCTCCTTCTCCTTTCCTTCTTCCTCCTCCTTCTTCTCTTCTTCAACAGCAGCAGTATCCACGTAAGCTGATAGAACTCTCGATTCCATAGAGTCTACCGTGTGAATACTAGGTCTTCTCCATGCACTCTCCAGCCTGAAAGCTTCAGTCACCTCCTCATCTATTATTCTTCTGTCTGGAATGTCCGTGCCTGGATGATACGGCATGGGGAATTCCTTTAGAGCAGGAACCTTGACAACAATTGGCATGGGTTGAGTTTGTTCAGCCAAGGTGAAGATTTTCCGTCGCAGTCTGTCATCATAGGCGGCGAGAAAATTGTTGAGGGCACTTATCCTAGAGCATTGATCCTGCAGCGGCACTACCTTCCAGTAATAATAGGCTTTGATGAACAAGTCCTTGTAGTATAGCCACAGATCAAGCAGATCTCTCGGAATAAAAGCCTCAATTTCCCTTGCATCAGGGTGTTCGTCCCTTCGCTTGGCCAACTCCTCTTCTGACCTCTTTGACAGTTCAGTCATAGTCGCTTTGAACTTCTTCCCAGTTTCGCCGCTCCACAATGGACGCTTTTCATTTAGACGCTTCCGAATGTAGTTTTGTCCGTCCATGCAGGGGTAGCGACCAGACTCAACCATCTCTTTTGTCGTCACGTCGCATGCATCAGATATGGCTTGTGCTTCGCATGCTTCGGACTCATCTGGCATAAACGGAATGAAGGCACTCCGCACCAAAGAAGACTGGATGAGTATCACCTCACTGAAGTGTTCCTCAATCCGTGCGTCAATCACTTGGAGTCGCCTGTCATTTGACCTCCTCTTCCTCTCGCCTTCGCTCCTCCCTTCTTCTCTTTCCTTTCTCTTTCTCTCCTCCCTTCCAGCTTTAGAAGCAACTGCTTGCTTGACCTTTTGGCGCTTGGCCTCGGGGTCATCTTTCTTAGAATCCGGGGCAGCTCGCTTCAATGACTGCTTCGGTGGTGGGGGAGGTGGCATATCCTTCTTAGCAGCACTTGATGGGACGACTGCTGACGAAGTGAGTGCAGCAGTGGTCGATGTGAGTGCGGCTGTCGAAGCTGGCGCGGCGGCTGAAGCGGGCGCTTTGGGTGAAGCGACCACTTGGGAACTAGATGTAGCACCTGCACCCACAAAATGTTTTGTTAGTTGCTCCATCTCCCACGCCATGGCAGCATCCTTCTCCACCTGCTTCCGCTTTTCCTCTTTAGTTAACACGGTCATCGGAGGATGCCATGCAATTGAAGCACTCAGCACTTTCTCTTGAAGCGGCCTGCTGGGCTCTTCGAGCTGTTTCAATAACTCCTCCTCCGTGAGTTTTGTCTTGCCCAGAGCCCTCGCTTCATTTACATCCTCCTTTTCACCGGCACCACTGCCTCCCTCCAGCATCAGCTCCACACCAACTCTGCTTCCCCCTGAACCTCCAGCTCCTCCTAGCTTCACTTGTCCTTCCCCCTTTTTGGCATCATCACTGCCAGGGGTTAGGATCATTGATTTTCCGGAAATGGTTTGGTGAAGTGAGTTGACAGAGTTGAAAATGGCCTCCAACATCTTTTCGGCTTTTCCCACAGTTGGAGCCACCAGATCAGCAGTTTTGATTGAAATTTCTTCGAGTAGATACTCGCACTGCTTCTCTCTCTCCACAACTGATGCCATCATCCTCTCTAAAGGTTCCACTTCTCTGAAGCGAGCCTCCAGCTCCGCTTCAATTTCCCTCCTTATTTCCGCCTTCTCCTCTTGCAAGTTGAAGTACCAGAATTCCTGAGCCGCTAGAAGTTCTGCTTGCATCGTCTCAAGGCTCCTCTCTCTCTGGTTTAGAGAGAGATGGAATTCGGCACTTGCAGCCATCTTTTCTGTGTACGCTTCGCCCAGCTCCTTGACCTTTTCCAGTAGTAGAGTTAATTCAGCATTCCTTAGGTCAATAGCTTGCGCACTCTTCCTCCTACTCTCCAGCTCCTTTTTATCAGTCTCACTCTCTTGCTTGAGCAGCTTCATCTCATTCTTGAGAGAATCCAGGGCCTTTTTCGTGCTCAGCAGCTCACTTCCCGTCCTTATCAGCTCCTCCTCTCTCTTCTCATACTTCTCTTTTAACTTCTTCAACTCCTTTTCCAATTCCTTCTTTTCTTTGCCAACTGAGACAAGTTCGCCATTGACCTTCCTCAAGCGGCTCCTTTCCCCATCAAGCGAGCCCTTAAGTTCGGTGATTGTAATAGTTTGATCTCCCACCAGCTTCACCTCCGCCTCCAGCGCCTTCTCTTTCTCCTCCAATAACCTCTCCTTCTCCTCCACCTTTCCCTCCAAATCCTTCTTCTTCTTGTCAAAGTCTTCTCTAAGACTGATGACCTCCCCCGCCTTCCTCTCCATTTCCTCACTCTTCTTTGTTATCTCGCTTTGAAGGCTAGTGATCTCTGCATCTTTTAACTCCACCTCCTCCTTATGCTCCCTGATGAGCTTCCTTTCATGGGAGGAGGGCACTCGCTTCAGAACTATGGCGAGTGGATACGATTCTTTCACCTTAGCATCCAGCTTCTCCCAGAAGCTGGTCCCTTCAAGGAAGGCATGGAAGCCATTTTCGCCAATGAAGTTGAGTAACTTGGCCTCCATTTGAATCAGTTCCTCCTCTGTGAAGGCTTTGAGGAGTCTGAAGATTTTGTAGTACTCCGTTCCACGATACGTGATGTACGTCAGGAAGTCGACGACATTGGTGTAAAACACGTCGCTCCATGGAACGTTCGAGGAGTGAAGATTGTAGCGAAGATTAATTGTCTCTGTGGCTTGCTCTCTATCTAGGACATAGCGTTCGAGAGCCCGCTTGTGTACAGTGAGGGCAGGAGGAATGAATTGTGGAATGATGGGAAGTTCTCCGACAGTTTGGGCGGTATCGGCTATAGCTGCCGATGTCGAGGGGGATTGGGAAGGGGATGAGGCTTCGGGGGTTTCGGAAATTTGGATGGCTTCAGTGGGTGTTGGTTGTATGGTTTCGGTAGGTGGTGGTTGAGTTGGCTGGGATTGAAGTGGTTGAAAGGTAGTGTAGGCTGCAGCTTCATCTGTGCTGAGGAATGGGATAGTGGGGATGTGAAAAGAAGATGCAGATTCTTCTTCATGGGGAGAGAGGGGGGTTATCTGTTTTAGTGGTTGTTGGGTTGATGAAGATTGAGGTTCTGGTATTTGGGTGATGTGGGTTTGGATTTGGAGTGGGGGTGATTTGGATTTGATTGGTGAAGGCTGGGGTTGAGTCACTTCAATGTCCTCAAGCAGCTTCTCCACCGCCTCGCTTTCTTGGACAAGTAAATCGACTCGCTTTGTCTTCTTGCCTCGCTTCGGCGCGGCTCGCTTCCCGGGTGAAGCGACCGGCCTCACTTGGCTTTCTTCAGCTTGCCTTTCGGCAACTGGTCTCGCTACGGGCACTTCGATTTCCAGAAGTCCCAAATCCATCGGAACCTTCGTCTTTCTCCATTTGTCGTAGTAGATGGATTGCTTATTGTAGACAATGGTGTCAGTTTCCGGCCATGCTTTCTCCGGAAATTTCTTCTCCAAAGCAAAGGAGAGTCTCGAAAAGAACTTCAGTTTCCCCTTGCGGAGAATCTGATCGGTGCTTCCCTTCACGAACGCGAAGTCATCAGCGGCTTCGTGGATCTGTTTGAGAAACCAGCTATGCCAGTTGAATTTCGTTCCAGTGAGGCTGTCGACGATCATGGTAGTGCCGATCAGTTTTGTTTCCGACAGCGTCTCTAGAGATCCGACATAGCATGCGATGCTCTTTGAAAAGAGCTCGCAGATGAGGTTGAAGGGAGCCTTCAAGTTCTTACGAATACTGGCTTCCTTAAAATTTCTTGCAGCTCCGGCGACGGCAAAACGATCATATTGGACTTCGGCCGAGAATCCCAAATCCAACAGGGAATCTCCTCCTTCCCTTGGCAAGTCGAACATGCCGATTAGTTCGTCCAAGTCCACCTCCACCGGCTCTTGGACTGTGGATCTGTGAATGAAGATGAGTTCTGCTCCTTCCTTAGATTTAGCAGGAGCTCTCCAACGGCCTTCGCCAGAATCTTAGACGGAACTGCCGTCACGAATTTCCATAGACCGGCCGTGGTCACGGCTCTACGGAAGAAGCCACCTCTCTCGATGACTACAAGGTCGAGATGGGGCTCGACATTTAGATATTTGTCTACCTCCTTCATGAACTGCTCCATCGTTTCTGTGTTGAGTTTCTTTCCCATGGTGAAATTTGAAGAATTTTGAGAAGAGATTTAACGATGAAGGGTAAGGGTTGAGACTCGTGAGTTGCAGAATTTGCAGATCTAAGCACGAGAATGGCAAATATTGAGGGCTGTGAAAGGTTCTGCAGTTCTACATCGTCCCATATATATAGAGTTAGATCTTGGCTGACGTGGCAGGGGTAGGACGGTAATAACGTCGTAAGTCCTGTAGGTAGGCGGCGGACGTGCGGTGATGGATCTGATGTGTCCGGCGTCACCACAGTAAAAGTGAACCTCCACTTGCTCGGCGTCTCCACGTGGCATGCTGCAATTGGCTTGTCGTATACGGCACTAATCCAACGGTTGCAGATTGAGGGCTGTTGAGATTCGATGGCTGGATCTTTTCCGCCTTTTCCCGCTTCAAATTTGAAGTGAGAACCACGCGCCCGTTATTTTCGTCGTTCCTGATTCTGCATTAAATACTTGGCAGAAAGTGAAATAGGCACTCGAGTGCAGACAGCTCATACTCGCTTCGTGCCCGCTCGCTTCGAGTTGGGCCGCTAGACCTTGACTCGCTTGAGAGGCACTCGCTTGAGTGACTGTTCCGCACTCGCTTGCGATGGCTAGCTTTGAGTGACGTAGCACTCGCTTGGCCATCTGAAGCGACTGGAATAAGAAATTGAATTTCTTTGCTTAATTTTAAAATGTTTCTGACTTACATACTTCGAGGATAAACAAGAGTGTTTTCCTCTTTGTATTTGTGTCAGATTCATTTCATATTTTCCACATAGTGAGTGAAGGTTTCTAGCACGCTTCAGCTCACTTAGTGTACTTAAAATTGAAATGCTTACCAGTCAATCTCACTTCGTAGGAGATTGATACCACTATTTGAAGACTTCTTTTGATATGGATTTCAGGTTGTTGAATCCACTTGTTTGCTTTGAAGCTTGTTGATACCACCTGTTGGGTAATTCATCTTCTTGGCATTCGTCTTCATGGCATTCATCTTCCTCTACGAATTAGAGAGTCCTCCATCGAAGTGAATGGGGGAGAAAATGAATATAGTACACAAGCTTACTACAACCCGAAGGGAGCATCACGTAAGTGTACTTATTCACGACGAATGGGGGATGAGTACAAGTCCATATCTCAGAGCAGAAATGGACAGGATGACAATGAGAATGCTCTGACAAGACAATCTCGTATTTTACGCAGAAGCATGTCACCAGCCCTGCAACCTTTTGTATAAAAAGGTAAACCTTCAAGCTTTCCTAGAATCTAGAGAATGAATCTGCAGTCGGCTCGCTTTGACCCAAGCTAGGGCAAATTGAAGCGATGCAGAATTCAAGATAGCAGCATTCTTTGCTCGCTTTGGAAGTAGCTTGCTCCGAGAGTAAGCATTAGTTCCCCCTTAACCAATTACTTAACAATTCCTTTAAGTTGGTAGGGAACTTCTTCTAATACTCCACCTTTCTCCACCTTACTTCGTTTTCTTCAAGCGAGTGGGATTTGAAGTGGCTCGCTTGAGTTGGTGAAGATACGAAGCGAGTGACGCTCAAGAAACCAAGCGAACACTCCTTCGTGCATCCTGGAACTAGCATTCTTCACCAGGGTCTAATAACCCTAATTCCATGCATAGCTGATTGAAGCGAGATTCAGCTAGCGGCTTGGTGAGGATATCTGCTCGCTGGAGATCGGTATGAATTTTCTCAAGCTTGATATCCTTCTTCTTGACATGATCACGAATGAAATGATGTCGAATTTCCACATGCTTGCATCTGGTGTGAAGCACTGGATTCTGCGAGATACATATGGCACTGTTGTTGTCGCAGAAGATCGGAATTTCATTCGCTTCAACTTTGTAGTCCTTCAATTGTTGACGAAGCCATAGGATTTGAGAACAGCAGCTTCCTGCGGCCATGTATTCAGCTTCAGTTGTTGAAGTGGCTACGCTTGTTTGCTTCTTTGAGAACCACGAGATCAGCTTGCTTCCCAAGAACTGACATGTGCCAGAAGTTGACTTCCTATCAACTCTGCACCCTCCATAGTCAGCATCGGAATATCCAGTGAGCTCCAAATTGTCCTCCGCTGGATACCACAGCCCCATATTGACAGTGCCCTTCAAATATCGAAGAATCCTTTTGGCAGCTTCAAGATGGCTGTGCTTGGGGTTGCTTTGGAAGCGAGCGCAGACTCCGACTGCAAAAGCAATATCTGGCCTGCTTGCAGTGAGATAGAGTAGTGACCCAATTAGGGCACGATAATCTGTAGGATCTACAGATTTTCCTCCTTCGTCTGGCTCCATTTTCCAGTTGGTATTCATAGGGATCTTCACTGCTTTAGCATGTTGAACCCCAAACTTGGCAAGCATATCTCTAGTGTATTTGGCTTGGTTGATGAAAATTCCATTATCCTGCTGCTTCACTTGAAGACCTAGAAAGCAGCTCATCAAGCCAATCATCGACATTTCATATTTGGTCTTCATCAGCTCTCCAAACTTCTCGCTAAGCGACTGGTTTGGTGACCCAAATATGATGTCGTCCACGTAGATCTGAACCCATAGCATATCATCTCCATGATTGATAGTGAATAGAGTTCGATCTATCTTTCCTTTGTGGAATCCATTGTCCACTAGGAATTGAGATAAAGTATCATACCAAGCTCTGGGAGCTTGCTTCAGCCCGTATAGAGCTTTCTTCAATCGGTACACCTTATCTCCTTGCTCGAAACCCGGTGGCTGCTCCACATACACTTCTTCCTTGAGTTCACCGTTGAGGAATGCGCTCTTCACATCCATTTGATAGACTTTGAACTTCTTGGCTGCTGCATAGGCTAGAAACAGTCTGATAGCTTCAAGCCGTGCCACTGGAGCGAAGGTCTCGTCAAAGTCGATTCCTTCCTCTTGGCAGTAGCCTTTGGCAACGAGACGCGCCCTGTTCCTCACTACGTTGTGATCCCCGTCTGTCTTGTTCTTGAACACCCACTTGGTGCCAATAACATGCTGAAACTTGGGATGATCCACGAGGTACCATACGTCGTTTCTGGTGAATTGGTTGAGCTCTTCTTGCATGGCTATCACCCAGTTAGAGTCGGCTAGGGCTTCTTCCACGGACGATGGCTCAATGTTGGAGAGAAAGCAACTGAACATGGCACTTTCTCCGAACACTTGACTTCTGGTCACTACACCCTTGGATGGATCTCCAATAATTTGACTTGGTGAGTGATCTTTGAGCCACGCTCGCTTTGATCTGCCAGCTTCATCTTCATCTTCTTCCTTGTCGCTCGCTTCATCGACTGAAGCGACTGGATTGGGTGCTTGGCCTGCACTAGCTTCAGGAATCTTGGGGGCAGCTTCGATTTCTCCTTTGGGATTCTGCTCGCTTGAGTCCTTGATCTCATCATCTTCATCGAGTAAGTCCCAAGTGAGTTGATTTGAGGGTTCCTTGCTTTGATCCTTTTCATTCGCTTGAGCCTGTTCCTGTGGAAGACTTAAAGAAGATTCATCAAATACGACATGGGGTGATTCCTCCACAATTAGGGTTTTACAGTTGAACACTCTGTAGGCTTTGCTAGATGTTTAGTATCCTAAAAATACTCCTTCATCAGCTTTGCTTTCAAAAGCTTTCAACTGTGACTTCCCATTGTTGTGAATGAAGACCCTACAACCAAAAATATGGAAATAAGATATGTTAGGAATTCTCCCTGTCCATATTTCATATGGAGTTTTGTCGTGCCGTTTGTTGAGAAGCGTCGGATTCTGTATGTAGCACGCCGTGTTGGCAGCTTCAGCCCAGTACTTCATCGGAAGCTTTGAGTCAGCAATCATGGTTCGAACGGCTTCTTTGATGATTCGATTTCTTCTTTCAGCAACTCCATTCTGCTGAGGTGTGCGTGCTGAGGATGTCTGATGTGCTATGCCATGCTCCGTGCAGTACGCTTCAATTGTAGAGTTCAAGAACTCTGTGCCTTTGTCGGAGCGGATGGTCACAATAGCTTGATTCTTTTCCACCGCCAATCGCTTGAGTAGTTGTGGCAGTTTGGTCAGTGTCTCCTTCTTGCTGAAAAGGAATACAACCCAAGTGTAGCGAGAGAAGTCGTCGACTACAACTAGAGTGTACTTCCTTCCATTTACACTAACTGGAGTTGAAGGAACCATATCTGATCGGTGAAGATCGGTTCGCCCGAGGATCTATTTCGGATATCTAACTATCGAATTAAACCTATCATGCTCCTATGAATTTAGTGCGGAATCATAGGAGGTTTATAGATCGATTACCTGAAGAAGTAGAGAACTCGCGAATAGATCTTCTGATCTGTATCCCTGCTCGATTCTGACGTTGGATGGACAACGAACCTCGGAATTAGCCACGGAAAACGGGATCCCCACCGAACTGCTACTCGCCCGGCGCGCGTCTCTCTCTCTCTAACCCTAGCTTCCCTTTCTTGTTCAGAATATTTAAGTGCACTCGATTATTCTGATCGTTAGGTCTGAACAAGACTTTGAGGGGGTATATATAGAGGAGACCAAGAGAGCTTGGGCTTAAGTTGCAGGCCAGGCCTGCAACTTATGGACTAGGCGTCCATTAGCATAGTTGGCGCCCCATACTGGGCCCAACTGTGTGGTGGCCCACTTATTCCTTATATTGTGGCCTATTGAGCTTTTTGGGCCAGATCAGGGATCTACTAGCTGGTAAAACCGAGGCCTCCCAATGGCTAAATTCTCCATACTCGGCCCAGAGTATAATTTAGTCCATAAGTACTAAAACATTCCACTAGAGTAATAGTACTGAATTACCTGTTTTACCCCTGTTGAGTTCAGGGCTAGTATTAGACTTAACGACCCCCATATTTAAGATATCCCACATCCGTTGATTAACTTAGAGCTTCTGACTGCTCGTGTTATTCAACTTATTTTATATTCCTGAGTAGTACCATTCATACCTTACTCATCATACCGGAATTTAATCCACCTGCAGGGTTTGGTATGATAGTCCTTAATGAATTCCTCAGGGGATGTGATCAACCTGTTCTACCAGGATATGGTGCTCTGTTGCAGTTACACTAAGAGTCGTACTAGTTGTAGTTGCTTCCCAAGATACGGAGCATATTGAGTTGCAGATACTCTGAACTCTCACCCATGGTAAATCAAAGAAGCAGACCACAACTATACACCCTTAGGACTCAACTAGAGTTAAGGTTCATCTTAAGTCACCGAGGTCTTGATTCTTTCTACATCTGGTCAGAATAGAAGAATACACCTCACCGTGATCCTATCAGTACACGCACGTACTAGTATAGACAAGTAGCCAAGACAAGCTACTTATGAAGCCTATACTACAGCCTAAACCGACAGTTATATCCAGAACTGTCTCAACTGTGATACCCTTTTATATCTCTTGAGGAACCGGCAACTATGGTCTTCTGTGATCTACAACACACCATAAAGCCTACAACTTTGAGAAAATGGATAGATGTTTGATGCATGGATGACAATTCATACTTAATCAGATAGAAGATTGTTAGTGGTTATGGACAACACATGCATACAAGCTAAAAGGCATGCTTTCTAGTATACAAATCCATCAATCTCCCACTTATACTAAAGCAAACTTTTAGTATATCATGTGACAAATAGGCAAAGTGTCTACAATCTAGCATCTATTACACATCTTCTCCCACTTATACTCAAAGTTTACTAGTATGGGAGGCGCTCCTTGTGCATAGATCCGCTAGATCTACCTTTGAAGGGATTATCTCAACTTCCCCTTTACCTCCTTAGACGATTTCTCGTACAATGGTACTCTCTATGTTGTTACTTGCCTTGTGAGCTCTGAGTTCCATGTAGTTTGCAACTGCTCCAACATTATCACAACACGGTGTGATACCTTTGGGCAAACTGGGAACCAGATCTAGCTCATTCAGGAAGTGCAGGAGCTTCACAACCTTTTTGTGGCATTACAAGAAGCCACATAGTCGGCTACATGGTAGAGCCTCCGTGACACCTTCCTGTGTCACACCCTTCCAAGTGATAGCTCCACCTCCCAAGGTGAACACATAGTCTGAGGTAGATTCCTCTCATCTCGATCAGCCTGGAAGTCTGAGTCCGTATACCCTATAGGGATCATCTCATTGGACTGATAAACAAGCACATGATCTCTTGTCCTCTTGAGATACTTTACAATGTGCTTAACAGCCGTCCAATGTCCCTGACCAGGGTTAGACTGATATCTCGCCACCATGCCAACCGCATAGCAGATATCTGGTCTAGTACATAGCATTGCATACATGAGACTTCCAACCGCGGAAGCATACGGTATAGTCTTCATGCCCTCTATCTCCTCTTGTGTCTTCGGACACATGTCCTTAGATAGAGGTATGCCATGTCTAAAGGGAAGAAAACCCTTCTTGGCATTCTGCATGCTGAAACGGGCGATCACAGTATCTATATATGAAGCTTGGCCTAAGCCTAACATCCTCTTACGGCGATCTCTGATCACCTTGATCCCTAGGATGTAACCTGCTTCTCCCAAGTCTTTCATCTGAAACTGTTCAGACAACCAATCCTTTACGCCTGATAACACGTTCACATTGTTGCCAATGAGAAGTATGTCATCTACGTACAGTACTAAGAATACCACGCCTCCGTCCGAACTGAGCCTGTAAACACAACTTTCGTTTAAGCATTGGACAAATCCATAGGATTTAATCACTCCATCAAAACGAATGTTCCAGGACATGGACGCTTGTTTAAGTCTGTATAAGGACTTCTTAAGCTTCCACACGAGATGCTCCTGGCCATCTCTCACATAACCTTCTGGTTGGCGCATATAAATGTCCCTACCTTTTTCAAGGTACCCGTTCAAGAACGCAGTCTTGACGTCCATTTGCCAAACCTCTAGGTCTAAATGTCCCGCCATGGACAAGAGTATTCTGACGGACTTAAGCATGGCAACCGGCGAAAAATGTCTCATCGTAATCGATTCCCTCTTTCTGAGTGAATCCTTTCGCCACCAATCTAGCTTTGAAGGCTAAAACCTTCCCGTCAGGTCCTCTCTTTCTCTTGTACACCCACTTGCAACCGATGGGCTTTACCCCATCCGGCAGCTCCGCAAGGTCGTACACGTCCATGTTAACTATGGATTCTATCTCCGAATCCATAGAAACTCTCCAGGAATCTGCATCCTCGTCCTCCATCGCTTCCTTGTAAGTCCAGGGGTCGATCTCATCATGTTCGATACCCGAGAGTAGTTCAGTGGATTCTCCCACGAACATGAAACGGTCCGGTTGACGAACAACCCTCCCACTGCGACGAAGCGATGGTGGAGATACAATATCGGATAAGGGTGCAGTTAGTGGTATAACCTCTTGTACTCTCGGCTGTTCTGGAATTTCAGCTGCTGCTGATGCTCGCAACTCATCGAGCATTATTTCACTCCTTGTCCGATGGTTACTAATAAAGTCCTCCTCTAGGAATCGGGCATTAGTGCTCACAATGACCTTCTGATCCTGGGGACTATAGAAATAACCTCCTTTCGTTCCCTTTGGATATCCTACAAACAGCCTAACCTCAGTCTTAGACCTCAATTTGTCGGCCTCCTTAGTCAGCACGTGTGCTGGGCATCCCCAAACCCGAATATGACCCAAGCTAGGCTTGCACCCTGTCCATAATTCGGAAGGAGTTTTAACTGTCAACATTGTAGGTACTAGATTGAGGAGATAACCTGCTGTTTCCAAGGCATATCCCCAGAACGAAATTGGCAAGGATGCATAGCTCATCATCGATCTAACTGTGTCTAAAAGAGTACGATTCCGTCTCTCAGCTACACCGTTCTGTTGGGGAGTACCGGGCGTAGTTAACTGAGATGAAATCCCATTTTCTGACAAGAAAGTTCGAAACTCAGTTCCGAGGTACTCGCCACCTCTATCAGAGCGAAGTGACTTGATACTTCTACCCGTTCTCTTCTCCACTTCCGCTTTGAACTCTTTAAACTTGTCAAAGCATTCTGATTTCTTGTGGAGCAGGTAGATAAAACCGTATCTTGAGTAGTCGTCAATGAAAGTGACGAAATACTCGTAACCTCCTCGAGCTTGAACGGACATCGGTCCACACAAGTCAGAATGAACCAACTCTAAGAGCTCTTGAGCTCGATATCCTATGGACTTGAAAGGTCTGGTCACCATCTTACCTTCCAAGCACGATTCACATGTTGATAAAGGTTCTATTTGGAAATCCAAAACACCTTCTTTTATCAACCTTTGAATCCTCTTTTGGTTGATGTGACCCAATCGTAAGTGCCATAATAGAGTTTGGTTCATTTGAGACAGATTCTTCCTCTTTTTAGTATTCAATGATGAGGAAGCATTATAAGGAGAATAATCATTCATAGGACAAGTAATGGTATAGAGAGACCGGGACAATGTGCCAGAAACTATAACTTCATCGTTTTTCATGATAGAAACACCTCTATCAAAAACAACTGAATATCCGTGAACATAAAGTTTTGCCAAAAGGCAGGCACATATAAAATGTCTCTCAAAACCAAACTTGCATGTCCAAAATCAAACTGAATATCTCCAACCGCGATATCTGCAACTCTCGATGCATCGCCCAAGGAGATGGTAATCTCGTCATCATTCACCTCGTTTATCCGCAGAAAACACTGCAAGGTGTAATGCATATGATCAATTGTTCCCGTATCTACTACCCCAGCCTGGGTAGAACATGCAGTTGATCATGACGTACCAAAATTCTTCTTCTTTAGAGGGCAGTCAGCCTTCCAGTGTCCTTTCTTGTTGTATATGAAGCACTTGCCCTTCCCCTTTGGTTTTTCATGCCATCGGTAGGCTCAACACCTTTATCTTCTTCCAAGCTCTTGTTAACTTGCTAGTGTTTGGCACCTTCTTCCTCACTTTCATCTTTCGATGTCGTCTGAGGAGCAAACATAAGCACACAAGCTTCTTGACTCGCAAGTTCCATATCATCCAATTTCTAGAAGATTTCCAGGAGTTCTGGGATATCTGCAATATCTGCCAAGTGAGAACACAAGGCTTGCAACCCCTGGCGTCAGAGAGTATTTGACTAATCTTAGTCGAATCGTTACTCTCATGCCACAACTTGTGTAACTCTCTATCTTCAATCGATGATACTAGAGCTTTCAGGTAAGGTGTAGTGAGTACTAACTTGTACTCTTCATCAACAAGGACAATATCGAGATTTATTCCTTCACTCCAAATAGTTGGAATCCGTGAGAGGACTCGAAGTGAGAACTTTTATCAACGGGTCTAAAGTCATATCTGATAAAGCAATAAACACGTAGACACTCGTAAGAAAAGATCATGCATCAATTCATAACAAAAATTATTGTAACCTTTTGATAAACCAATAATTTCGAAACCTTCAACAGCCCAAACAATGCGGATCGCAAGCCACGTTCGTGTGGACATTTACGCTCCCACTGTTCGACCAGATACTCGGATCTTTAACTCTACTTATCTTGCCAACCTATCCTTATGGCAAATAGAGCTAACAGTTGAACCTTACTAGACCATATTAGATTAGAAAAGGGACTCCATTGGGGAGTTGTATTCTAACTAATATATAAGCTTTTAACCACAATCTTAGCCTAACTCGGAAAAAACACTATTTTCCTTAAGCTATCTTTGTTCAAAAACCAACTACAGAGAAAACCGTAGTTACTATTCCGAGCAAGCCACGTTAGTGTGGACGTTTACTCAGAAAAGCTCCCACTTCTCATTTTGGTTAGAACATTTTTGTTAAGAAACCCTAAGTCTGGCGAACTCGTCCAGTACGATGTGCAAGCCATGTTCGTGTGGACGTTTACACACTCGCACCAAACTTCACCTTAAGGTCAGTTGTGGAGGTCTTAACATTTTCTATACCAAAAATGTTTTTATCTGCTTAGTATTTTTCTTTCAAAAGGTTGTCAACATGCTCGATCACGTTGTCACATAATCCTAAGCATAATTTTCTAAACGCAGCAAATAAACCATGCTCGCAGAAAATTAAAACATGCTTATATTGACAATCCTAAAACATGCACGACTAAGCGCAATTTAATTCACCTCGACAGGCAAGACATGCTATAATAATTTAAATTGCATCCATAGCATGCTTAAGAAAAACGAGATAAAAACAAAAATAAAACTCGCTTTTCGTGGTGTGACGACCCGTCTAAACTATTACAAATAATAATAAAATCCGAAACAGGCTTCGGTCTTGAATAAGTCCTCCGAGTTGATCTCCCGTTTCTCCCCAAAAATAAATAAATTAAATAATTTATTCTCTAATTTTCGTTGCCATTGGGCTTCTCTAACCGAGATTGGGCCCACACCACGTGACCCAAAACTCTCGAAAAGACCCAAACCGCGCTCGTTTCACTCTTATGGGCCCACGAACCCGAAACCGAACCTAACACGGCCCGAATTCGTGACTGGGCCCGAGCCCGAACGCTGGAGGCAGCCCGTAAACGCGACTGGGCCGAGTTGGAAACCCTAGGCCCGTCCACGGGCTAGGGCACGGGTGCGCAAGGCTACCCGCGCCGCGACCGACGGCGTGAGGCGCTGCCGCCGGCCGCCTCCGCCTCCCTGGTGCCGCTGCTGCTGCTGGCCGTCGTTCCCCTCCGGTGACACGGCCGGCAACCGCCCCGGCAAGGCTCGCAGCGTAGAACCCTATCTAGGGTTCCGCCGCGGCACCCCTCACCTCGCTGCCGCCGTTTCAGCCGCCGACGACGTCCGCCACGGCCACCACTGCTGCTGGCTGATGTCGCCGCCCCTCCGCCGAGCTGCAAGACCCTCCCCGTCACCGTCACCTTCGCCAGCTGCCGCTGCAAGTCGCGGCAGAAACCCTAACGGGTTCTGCCGCCGCTGCTGCTCCTCTGGCGCTGCTCCCCGACGACCTGCTGCTGCCGGCGACGCTCGCGGCCACATTGAGTCCGTTGCCGGACTCCGTGGTCGCCGTCGTCGGCCCCCATGCAGCCCACGGCGTTTGCCGCGGCGTCGAGCCCTAATTAGGGTTCCGCCGCGGCGCCGTTCTCGCGCCGCCCTTGCTGCCGCCACCCTTCCGGCCACCCCCAGCCTCCTCCGACGACGTGCAGGCTCTAGCAGCCTGCTGGAGCCACGTCGATCACCGGAGAGGAAGAAGACAGCCACGTTGGGCGACTCGCACGCGCGTGCGGTGGCGCTTGTGATTCACGCGCCGCCTCGTGCGACGGAGCCCAGCTGGTGTTTGTCTCCTTCGTTCTTCGCGTTCTTCGTCTCGATGCAGCAGGTACAAACGAAAAACAAAACAAAAAAAAAACATATCTAATCCTATTCTAGATCGCACCTTATTATCTCGCGATAAAAAATTACATAGATTTGCCAAATCGGCCCGAAAAACGAAAAACACCATGAAAAGCGACATCCAATCAATCTAATATGCATAATAATCGATAATTACTCAGATAGAGCCGAAAATCTGATCCTTGGCTCTGATACCAACTGAAGGAACCATATCTGATCGGTGAAGATCGGTTCGCCCGAGGATCTATTTCGGATATCTAACTATCGAATTAAACCTATCATGCTCCTATGAATTTAGTGCGGAATCATAGGGGGTTTATAGATCGATTACCTGAAGAAGTAGAGAACTCGCGAATAGATCTTCTGATCTGTATCCCTGCTCGATTCTGACGTTGGATGGACAACGAACCTCGGAATCAGCTACGGAAAACGGGATCCCCACCGAACTGCTACTCGCCCGGCGCGCGTCTCTCTCTCTCTAACCCTAGCCTCCCTTTCTTGTTCAGAATATTTAAGTGCACTCGATTATTCTGATCGTTAGGTCTGAACAAGACCTTGAGGGGGTATATATAGAGGAGACCAAGAGAGACTTGGGCTTAAGTTGCAGGCCAGGCCTGCAACTTATGGACTAGGCGTCCATTAGCATAGTTGGCGCCCCATACTGGGCCCAACTGTGTGGTGGCCCACTTATTCCTTATATTGTGGCCTATTGAACTTTTTGGGCCAAATCAGGGATCTACTAGCTGGTAAAACCGAGGCCTCCCAATGGCTAAATTCTCCATACTCAGCCCAGAGTATAATTTAGTCTATAAGTACTAAAACATTCCACTAGAGTAATAGTACTGAATTACCTGTTTTACCCCTGTTGAGTTCAGGGCTAGTATTAGACTTAACGACCCCCATATTTAAGATATCCCACATCCGTTGATTAACTTAGAGCTTCTGACTGCTCGTGTTATTCAACTTCTTTTATATTCCTGAGTAGTACCATTCATACCTTACTCATCATACCCGAATTTAATCCACCTGCAGGGTTTGGTATGATAGTCCTTAATGAATTCCTCAGGGGATGTGATCAACCTGTTCTACCAGGATATGGTGCTCTGTTGCAGTTACACTAAGAGTCGTACTAGTTGTAGTTGCTTCCCAAGATACGGAGCATATTGAGTTGCAGATACTCTGAACTCTCACCCATGGTAAATCAAAGAAGCAGACCACAACTATACACCCTTAGGACTCAACTAGAGTTAAGGTTCATCTTAAGTCACCGAGGTCTTGATTCTTTCTACATCTGGTCAGAATAGAAGAATACACCTCACCGTGATCCTATCAGTACACGCACGTACTAGTATAGACAAGTAGCCAAGACAAGCTACTTATGCAGCCTATACTACAGCCTAAACCGACAGTTATATCCAGAACTGTCTCAACTGTGATACCCTTTTATATCTCTTGAGGAACCGGCAACTATGGTCTTCTGTGATCTACAACACACCATAAAGCCTACAACTTTGAGATAATGGATAGATGTTTGATGCATGGATGACAATTCATACTTAATCAGATAGAAGATTGTTAGTGGTTATGGACAACACATGCATACAAGCTAAAAGGCCTGCTTTCTAGTATACAAATCCATCAGGAGTAACTGGACCAAACAGATCCATGTGAAGCAGCTCGAGCACTCGCTTTGATGAGGCTTCTTCAAGACTGGCGAAGTGCTTCTTCGTCTGCTTCCCTCGTTGGCATGGTGAGCATGGATGGTCTTTGATGTAGACTTCATTTGGTATGCCTTGCACCAAACCCTTTCGAGCTAAGCGATTGATTGCTTTGAAGTTGAGATGGTTCAAGCGTTTGTGCCATAGCCATCCAATTTCTGTAGCACTTCTTGCAACTAGACAAGTTTCCTCTTTGCAGCTGTCCCACTGTGCTATGTAGACGTTTCTTTGCCTGATTCCAGTGAGCACAATCTGGGACGTGAGTTTGCTCTTCACAATGCACTTGTTGGAGATGAACTCCACCCTGTACCCCTTATCACAAAACTGTGAAATGGACAACAGGTTGTGCTTGAGTCCTTCCACATAGGAGACTTCTTCAATTGTGAGCTTTCCAACTTTCAGTGCGCCATATCCCCTGGTGCTTCCTCGAGAGTTGTCACCAAAGGTTACGTGCGGACCCTTCTTCTCTATATAGTTGTGAAGTAGAGCTTTCATGCCAGTCATGTGTCTTGAACATCCACTGTCCAAGTACCATACTTGTTGACCCTCACTTGGCATGGGATCCATGGCGCTCACCTGCAATTAGACAGATTTTGGTACCCAAATCAGTTTGGGTCCTTGCAGGTTAGTTCCCTTAGGTACCCACACTTGCTTCACTCTCTTTTGAGATGAAGCTTGTGTCTTGGGCTTCTCGACCTTCGAAAACTTGATGTACTGCCCAGAAGTAGCTTCACACGTGCAACAGTGTGTGCAAGAGGGGTGGCGGCTTGCTTCAGTCCTACCTATGCTCTTCCCACTTTGCTTATATCCTGAAGCGACTCGCTTCGGATTAGCTCTGGGTTTAGAGACTGACTTAGGGTTTCCAGTCTGTCGAAGCGGCTCGCTTGGTTTCCTCGAAGCGGTCCAACTAGGGTTTTGACCCCGACTCGCTTGAGTAACCTTGGGAGTTCGAAGCGGCCTCTTTGGTGCTTCGAATTCTTCCCCCTCAACGTTAGTCCGGTTGGACCATCTCCAGTCCGGATAACGTGACACATAGACATTACTCCTTTTCTTGAGAGGGAGATCCTTTGTCTCTCGTGTCTTGGCTTGAGACTTAGCAGCTTCAACAGTTCTCCCTTTACCCTTGGATTGGTAAGCCTTAGCATGTTGAGTGCTAGAGACTGTTGAACTTTGCTTGCCCTTAGGATCTGCCCTTAAAGATATAGACATCTTCATAGGCTTCCTTTTAGGGTTCTCAGCCATTTCGCCTTTGTCTTTGTTAGTGGTCGCTTTGGATGCAGTGGGCAGTTCCAAAGTGACTGATGGTGTAGTGTGAGATGCACCAACAAAGACAGTCGGCTTGGGAGGTCCACCCTCATATCCAAGGCCAGCTTTCCTACCAAAAGGTAGAAGCGAGCCCTCTAGTGCCTGCCTAGCATATGATGCTTTGTTCAAGTTGGCAACTAGAGTGGACTGGGTTTCATACCTTCCCTCCAAGCTTTGATGTCTAGCGAAGAGATCCTCGAACTTACTAGTCATAGCCCTTAAATTAAGTTTGACTTCGTCAAGCTCACGGGCTAGCTTTCGGTTCTCCTTCTCGCTTTGAGACAGAGCTTGTTTTACCACTTCGTGGTCGCTTGACAATTTCTGGTGCTTGTCAAACAACTCACTCCATGAAGAGGATTGTTCTTCCTCATTAACAGTGTGTGCTAGTGTAATTGAAGTGATTGAAGGATAGAAGAATACCTCTCCTGTTTCTTCGTCGGTGAGCGCCATAAGTCCAAGATCCTCACCATCACTGGAATTTGGATCTGTGAATGCATCTGAGTCGCTTGGTGGATCTTCAGTTGTAGCGACCGGCACTTCACTCGCTACGAGCGCTCGCCTTGGAGCATCCCTCTTGGCCTTCAATTCTTCGCGCTCTTTAGCACTGAGCTTTGGGCATTCGGATTTGTAGTGGCCCATCTTGTGGCAGTGGTAACACTCCACTTCCATCATGTCGCGCGGGATCGTCTTGGTCGTCTCTTCTCTCTTTCCTTTTCCTTCTCGAGCATCAGTGCTCCTCCCTTTGTACTGCTTGTAGAATCTTTTGTACTTGCCCACTCGAGAGTTCATTTTGTTGAAGTTCTTGGATAGGAACGCAATGTGTTCTTCCAACTCTTCCCTCGTCATCTTGGCTAGCGACTGCTCGCTTGGCCCTTCGGCAGCTTTAAATGCTACTCCTTTTGACGTCGTGGGAGCTTCATCCTCTTCGTCGAGGTTCATTCGATTCAGATCGAATTCATGAGCTTTGAGTTCAGAAAACAGAATCTCCGGTGTGAGCTTTGATAGATCCTTGGTTGCTAGGTACAGCTCCTTCATTGTCTGCCACTTCCTTGTGAGAGCTCGGACAATTTTCAGGTTGACTTCCTTATCTGTGAGTTCCTTCCCAAGCGAGTTGAGAGTTGCAATGACGTTTGTAACCCTCAGCTCAAAGGCGTGGATGGATTCTCCTGGCTTCATTATCAGACTTTCAAACTCCCGCATCTGAACGGCAAGTTTGTTTTCCATGATTTTGTCTGTGCCTTGAGAAATGAGGGCTAGGGTTTCCCACATTTCCTTCGCCGTTGCGCACTTCCTTATCCGTGGAAGATAGGCGTCAGACACAGTGCTTTGCATCGTGTGACTTGCGATTTTATCAAGGTTGGCGATCTTGAAGTCGTTGGGATTGTATTCATCTTTGTCCTTCTCGACGTACTCTTGTCTGACATGAGCTTCGCGTCCTTCAGCAGCTGGGACGTTCACAGATACGGCTTTCTTGATTTCGATTGGTCCGTCCTCTATGACTTCCCACATCCGGTCGTGGATGGAGCATAGGAAGCTCTCGACTCGGAAACTCCATGTCTCATATCCTTCGATCGAGAACTGTGGAAGATTTGATGCACTGTATGTAGACATAGCAAACTATCAGCAGTAATGCAGTATGCGTGAGTGAGATTTTGATGCAGTTAGGAAAATAGGATCCGGTTCAGTGAGACAACGTGAAGCGAGTGGGGACTCGCTTCTGATATGCAAAGCAGAGGCTGGAAAGAACCGCTGCTCTGATACCACTTGTTGGTCCCAGTTTGTTAATAGGAAAAATACGTAGAAGGGGGGGGGGGGGGGGGGGTGAATACGTATTTTGAAGTTTTTCAACTTCAAATCCCTTAACTCAGAGTAACAAGTAAAGAGCTCGCTTGAAACTTAAGACCTAGCTGAAGCTAGATCTACAGTACGTAGCTAGCCTGCTTGACCGAAGTGAGCACTTGATCAAGAGGGAGCCAAAATTGGCTAACTTACGCAGGCTGGCACCTTTTTCAGACGTCCAGTTTTGGCATTTTGCCAAAATTGGCTAACTTACAAGGTTAACAGTAACTGGAGCGAGCCAGTACTGTTGCGGCGCCTTTGTCGGCCTAGCAGTCAACTCTTCCGCTCCACTCCGCTTTCGACACGTGGAGATCTCGTAATTAATGCTACGATCTCCTGTTGACTGGAGTTCAAAATATGGGCGGGAATCGCGCTGTCGCTTTCTGGTAGGTAGTGGCTCGCTTCACTTAGAAGTTGTAGCGTCCACTTTAGTTGAGTCACTTCGTAGTCAATCTGTAGTGAGCCGCTTCGGGAATTAACTTTCCCTAGTGACTGCTTTGGAAATAGCTGACTAGAGTTGACTAGCTTTGACTTTTCATTGTAGCGCTTGCTTCGCTTCGCTTTGGCTTTGAACTGTAGCGCTCGCTTCGCTTCGCTTTAGCTTTGAACTGTAGCGTTCGCTTCGCTTTGCTTTAGCTTTGAACTGTAGCGCTTGCTTTGCTTCGCTTTAGCTTTGGCAGACTCGCTTCGAATCTACTGTAGCGATCGCTTTGCTACACTGTTCTTCGGCACGCTTTACTTCAGTTGCTAGACTTGCTTCGCTTTGGAAAACACACTCAAGTGAGTGGCCTTCACTTGAAAATTTGAAGCCTAAAATCTAAGCAAATTAAAGAGCCATTCTAACAGAGTAGGCTTAGAAAAATTCTAACTTATCAACTATATCAAATGGGTCGCTTGGGAACAGAACGCTTTGGGGTTTTGGGATCAAATCAAAACACTAAGATATCCCTTATAGGTTCCCCCTTAACATATTCGTTCTTAACAATTCCCAACAATCAAAAAGGGGGAAATTGTTGGGAATTGTTAAGGATCACATGTTAAGGGGGAACTCATATGGGATACTTTGAAGTGAGTGTATATTTGTTTTGATTTGATCCCAAAACCCCTAAGTATCCTATTCCCAAGCGACCCAATTTGATGTAGAAATAGGTTAGAATTTTCCAAGCCTATATTGTTAGGATGGCTTCTTGTTTTTGCTTTAGCCGCTTTGATTTCAGACTGCAGGAATTTCAAGTAAAGGCCACTCACTTGAGTGTGTTTTCCAAGCGAAGCGAGTCTGCCCAACCAAAGCAAAGCGTGCCAAAGAATAGTGAAGTAAAGTGAGCTCTACAGTAGATTCAAAGTGAGTCTGCCAAAGCGAAGCGAAGCGAGCGCTACAGTAATAAGCTAAAGCGAGTCAACACGGGTCAACGATTATTAAAGCCGTTACTCGGGAAATTTATTTTCCAAGTACACGCTACAGTATGACTTTGAAGCGACTCACTTGAGGCGGACGCTACAAATCTAAAGCAAAGTGAGCCCCTACCTAACAGAAAGCGACAGCACAATTCCCGCTCCAATTTGAACGTCGAGTTCAAACTCCAGTCAAGAGGAGATCGACGCAATTAATTGCATATCTCCACGTATCTAAAGAAAAGAGGAGCATCGGAGTTGACTGCCAGGCCGACAAGGGCGCCGCAACAGTACTGGCTCGCTCCAGTTACTGTTAAGTTTGGAACTTAGCCATTTTCGGCAAAGTGCCAAAACTGTGCGTCTGAAAAGCAGCCAGCCTGTGCAAGGACTGTCGAGAGGAGGAGGGACAAGGCCACCTACCAAGCAACGGAACTCGGCCAACCCTCCGCCTATAAATAGTGAAGGATGAAGACGAATAGAAGTAGAACACTACTTGAGCATTGAGCGTCTACTGCAAACAAACACTCCCAGCTTTCAGCATACTTTCGAGTCTTTGTTTCCAAGTGTTCTCCGAGTTTCAGTTTCATCGAAACTCGTCTTCGCAACCTTCACACCTAGATTTCTAAGCCCATTCCATATCCAAGCTTAGAGAAGAACTCTAGCCTACTTTGCACTTGTTGTAAAGAGTTCTTCATTAGTGTGTCTGTCGAAACAGAAAACCCTAACCCTAAAGTTCTGTTAGGTTTTGTGTTCGTCGTTGAAAGGTTGTTTTGGATCCAAGGCTCTACTTTCCTCGATAATAGAAGCCTCGATCATAGAGTCTAGATCCAAGCTTACACTTTGCTCGATTGTGTGAAGCTCGATTGAAGCTTAGGTTGCAAGGAGAACCCGTAATCTCCCTGTCGTCGGATTGAAGCGAGTGAAGCTTCAAGTCCAGTTTAGGTTTTGTGTGGTGAACCCGTAATCACCCAGTCGTCGTCAGATCCAAGCAAGTGAAGCTCGATCTTGACATAGGTTTTTGAAGAACCCGTAATCTTCAAGTTCTTGAGTGAAGAGAACTAGTTGCCTAGTGCAACAAGTGGACATAGGAGCTTTATCTCCGAACCACTATAAATCGCTGTGTCGTATCTCTAACCCTAATCACTCTATTTTCTGTTTACTGTTTGATTACTCATTGCACAAACATTCTAAACAAACTTAAACTGTATTTTCAATTACTTAGGAAAGATTAGCTCACCGAATTTCCGCATTTAGATTAAAGTCTCACTCTTGGTCAAGCTCTAAGCTTAGGTCAAGAGATTTGCAAACATTGTAGATCTAGCACTCGGCTCGGTCTTAGTAGTTCAAGCGAGCACTTAATTTACTTAATACTCTGAGTTATTGGAAAAGAAGTTGAAAAACTTCAAAACACGTATTCACCCCCCCCCCCCCCCCAATGTGTTTTTCCTCTAACAAACCGGGACCAACATGGACCCATAGCATGTCTTCACTATCATTAATCGTGAAGAGGGTTCGATCTATCTTCCCCTTGCGAAACCCATTATCCACTAGAAACTGGGATAAGGTATCATACCATGCTCTAGGGGCCTGCTTCAATCCATAGAGGGCTTTCTTCAAGCGATACAATTTATCTCCTAGCTCGAAACCCGGTGGCTGCTCCACATACACTTCTTCCTTGAACTCCCCGTTGAGAAACGCGCTCTTGACGTCCATCTGGTAGACTTTGAATTTCTTAGCCACTGCATAGGCAAGAAAAAGTCTAATTGCTTCAAGCCTGGCCACTGGAGCGAAGGTCTCATCGAAATCGATTCCTTCCTCTTGGCAGTAGCCCTTGGCGACGAGCCTAGCTTTGTTTCTTACGACGTTGTGGTCTTCGTCCGTCTTGTCTTTGAACACCCACTTGGTGCCAATCACATGCTGAAATTTAGGACGATCCACAAGATACCATACGTCGTTTCGGGTGAATTGATTGAGCTCCTCTTGTATGGCGAGAATCCAATTTGAGTCGGCTAGAGCTTCCTCCACGCTAGACGACTCGATATTGGATAGAAAGCAATTAAACATAGCACTTTCTCCCAACACTTGACTCCTAGTCACCACGCCTTTGGAGGGATCTCCAAGAATTTGGCTAGGTGAGTGATCTTTAAGCCATGCACGCTTGGATATTTCAGCTTCGGCTTCTTCTTCAAGCTGGTCGCTTGCATCATCATCTGAGGCGACCTGAATGGGCTCTTGACTAGCTTCTTCATTCTTGGTCTTGGGGGCAGCTTCATCCTTTTCTTGAGCATCTTGATCATCTGGATCTTTCACTTCTTCATCATCTTCAAGCATATCCCAAGTCAGTGGATTGACGGGCTCCTCGCTTGAAGTCTTGTCATTCTCTTGAACCTGTTCCTATGGAAGACTTAAAGTAGATTCATCAAAAACAACATGGGGTGATTCCTCCACAATTAGGGTTTTACAATTGAACAATCTGTAAGCTTTGATAGATGTAGAATATCCCAAGAATATTCCTTCATCCGCTTTACTTTCAAAAGCTTTCAACTGTGACTTCCCATTGTTGTGAATGAAGACCCGACAACCAAATATATGGAAATAAGAAATGTTAGGAATTCTCCCTGTCCATAACTCATATGGTGTCTTGTTGAAGCGTTTGTTTAGAAGCGTCCGATTCTGAGTGTAGCATGCCGTGTTGGTCGCTTCAGCCCAGTACTTCAGTGGAAGCTTCGAATCTGCGATCATTGTACAAACGACTTCTTTGATGATTCTATTTCGTCTTTCAGCAACTCCATTCTGTTGAGGTGTGCGAGCTGCAGATAATTGGTGTGCTATCCCATGCTCCGTGCAATATGCTTCAATTGCAGAGTTGAGGAACACTGTGACTTTGTCGGAGCGAATTGTTGCGATCGCTTGGTTCTTCTCCACAGCGGGCGCTTGAGCAATTGAGGAAGTTTGGACAGCGTCTCCTTTTTGCTAAATAGGAATACAACTCAAGTGTAGCGAGAGTAATCATCGACTACAACCAGAGTGTACTTCCTTCCATTAACACTCGCGGGAGTAACTGGTCCAAACAAATCCATATGAAGTAGCTCCAGCACTCACCTGGAAGATGCTTCTTCTAAGCTTGCGAAATGCTTCTTCGTCTGCTTTCCTCATTGGCATGGTGAGCATGTGTGGTCTTTGATGAAGACCTCGTTAGGTATGCCACTCACCAAGCCCTTTCGAGCTATGCGGTTGATCGTCTTGAAGTTGAGATGGCTCATGTGTCGATGCCAAAGCCATCCTATCTCTGTTGCACTTCTAACGACCAAACATGTATCTTCTTTGCAGCTCTCTCATTGCGCTATATATACATTTCTTTTTCTTTCTCCAGTAAGCGCGATTTTGGATGTATGCTTGTTTCTCACAACACATTTGTTGGAGATGAACTCCACCTTGTATCCTTTATCACAAAACTGTGAAATGGATAGCAAGTTGTGCTTGAGTCCTTCTACGTAGGAAACATCTTCAATTCTAAGCTTTCCTATCTTCAACACGCCGTAGCCTTTGGTGGTTCCCCGAGAGTTGTCACCAAAGGTTACTTGTGGACCCTTCTTCTCTGTGTAGTCTTGAAGTAGAGACTTCATGCCCGTCATATGCCTTGAACATCCACTGTCCAAGTACCATGTCGCTTGACCTTTGCTGGGCATGGGATCCACGGCGCTCACCTGCAATTAAGCTAATTTAGGTACTGTAATAACCCGTATTTTTAAATAATAGAAAATATGTAAATAAATAATTTTTTTTAAAGTGAAATATATTTTATTAGTTATAAATATATTTATGTTGATGCAAAAAAAAAAAAATGATAAATAAAAGGGTTGCAAAATTAAAATAAATAAAATCCTTAATAAAAGATTTTTAGAAATAATTATAAAATTAGTTAACTAAAATATTATGACTTACTAAATAAAAATCCTAAAAATATAAAGTTAATACTTTTAATCTAGTTTTGACCTTAAAAGATTTATGAAAGAAACTAGGCATTATTCGGATAAACGGTTAATAAAATCCGCGTCACCATTTGTCCATTTCGATCCTTTTCGTTCTTTTAAAATTCTTTGAGCTATCGAACTCTTTCCGAAAAATCTTTAACCTATATCGTTGAGTTCAATATTTTATTTGGACTCCGTAGACACTTTGAAATCTAAAATCGAAACACGTTGCCAGAAGAAAATCTTTTCGTCGGGGAACAAGACGTCGAAACGTGGACGGGATGGCCCCTATAAATAGAGGCCATCACCGCCTCCCTTTCTTCACATCACCCTCATTAATTCTCCCTTCCCCCAAGCAATCCACCACCGACTCCCCTCTCTTCCTTATCCCCTCCCCACCGACTCTCTCTCTCTAGATTCTCTCTCTCTCTCGCCAAAGTCCCCCAGCTCCCCCCTCTCTTCCCGAGACCCCAACCTTCCTCCTCCCCTTCTCCAAAGGGCAGCAGCAGCTGCTGCACCTGCCCCCATCCTCTTCCTGTCTTCACACACCACCATCACCACCGCCCTCCCTTCACGCCGAAGGAGAAACCCAACAGCCCCCTTCATCTACGATCACTTTTCGGTCCTTTTATCTATCGTAACTTTGCAACCGGTAATCGAAAAGGTATGTTATTCGATCCTATGAACTCGTAGGGAGGTAACGATCCTAAGGGTAGTGGCCGATCGTCGCCACGACCTCCGAAGGACCATCCACCCACTTAGTCTTCACTCCCTCTCTCGTACCATTTTCTCTTTTCGGTTATCTATTTCTCCCACCCTATATGCCGTTGTGATCACGTCAATGCATGCATCATTTCTACATAATTTGTTTAATTTTAATTGGTCGGATTTTTAGTTATGTCCCAAAAACACCCCGAGATGCCGCTTCCTCACCCTCTACTTTTTCTATCCTAATACATAGCTTTAAAGCCACGTCGAAGTTTTGAACCTACTTCCCTTCTGGTGTTTTTGCGTTCGGCAGGCCGAAGGCCACCGAATGTGGAGACCCACCACCTCCAACCTTTAACCATGGCCGCCACCATCCTCTGCCATATTTTATAAACTTCCATGGTCCACTTTTTGCCTATCCTCCCTTTACAAAATACGTTCACGGCCTTGAACTAACCTATTGCATGTAAAAAGATTTTCTTAAAATATTAGTTTTCGGTTTACCTCCTTTTAATACGGGAAAATATTCATTTGCATGTCGAGACTCTGCCCAAATGTTTTAAAAATAATCATGTAGGCTATAAATAATATAATCTTGCATCCTTTAAAATTTAGTAACGATCGGAGTCACCGTTAATTTTTCTATAAATGAAACTAGGCTCATTTTTGAGTTGTGGGAACCCAAACCCCTTTGCTTGTCAAATGTTTTTGCATCAAAATATTCTATCTAATAATTTAATCAACTTTCATGTTGGAACTTAAGCCATGCAAATATCAAAAACATAAGAAAATAATTTTGAAGATTTAATATTCATTTTTATAATTTTAGAAAATACTAAAGTCAAAGGAAATTAATATTAGGAAATTCTATGTGAAAATTTGGATGTACCTTGACGTCATAAACATATTTGTAGGAGTATTGTCAGAAGGATCTGTCTTAGGTTTCGAACCCGAGAATCGAGGAAACGAGTAAACGGTAAAGGTGGGGTTACTCTATTTTAAAATCTATCTTTGAATTATTAAGCTCTTATATTTATGAAAGCCAATATTATCCATGAAAATGTTTTTGTGCGGACTACCTGTTTAATGCTTCAACCAGTTAACGTCGTGGTTCTTAAGTTGGTCTAACACACTAGCTAAGGACTTGTGTACACTCAGCCCAGAAGTGCGGTGGGTTGATCACCATCGGCTTCTGTTGGATGAAAGAAATGTCTGGGTCAGCGTCCCGGGTTTCTACATTTTAGCTTGCCTGGCTAGGTTAGTGTCCCGAGGTATTGTTGGTGAAGTAACGGTCGTAGTTCCGTGACAAGTGAACGCTCCGTAAAATAAGTTTTAAGTACAATTAGGAGTCAAATACTTTTCAAACCCTCCTAATTTTACTTGCAGTGTGGATATTATCTTTAAACTGTTTGATAACTGTTTATCTTTTGGCATGAGACCACTGAGTGCATTAGTACTCAGCCCTGCAATTCCTTTCCAAATGTTTTGCAGGTTGAAAGTCGGCGGCATAGTTGGAGCTGACGAGAATCGTGAAAGTTGTTTCAAACCATTTCATAAAACATAGCCTACCCTTCTTTATTTTCTAAATTTAACTTCTCTTTATAAAACATTAGAATTCATTTTCTTTATAAAAACTCGAGGTTTGAATATACGAATTTATATAAAGAAAATCTTAACGATTTTAAAATAAAAACTATAACGGTTTATAAAATGAAAACTCATGAACTTCTTTCGCTTCCGCTATTGAAAACGTAACTCTGATGCATATTAGAATTATCATGTTAGATAATACGAAACTATTTAAAATCAAAAATGAAATATTATGGATCCAACTGTAGTGCGGTCTGGTCCGCCTCGGTTGTTAAACTTTCTTAAATATTATTGATCCAACTGTAGTGCGGTCTGGTCCGCCACGGTTGTTACGCTTTCTTAATTATTATGGATCCGATGATGGCGCGGTTTGGTCCGACCTCATCGATATGGTTTATGTACTTGGTTAACTGGTGAAAGGATTTTGGTATTCACTACGACTTGATCCTGGTATAGGGGAGATGCTGCCCGAATTTTTGGGTTAATTGTGTAAAACTAATAAATACATTAATTTGAATTGAGTTGTTATTTCTCCCTTTTTTCTTTTCCCTTAGTCGCATTCCGGTTTACTTATTAAATGATTAAAAATATTTATTTTAGAATTACGAAAAACCGGGATGTGACAGGTACCCAAATCAGTTTGGGTCCTTGCAGGTTAGCTTTCTTTGGTACCCACACTTGCTTTACTCTCCTTTGAGTGTTAGCTTGTGCTTTGGGTTCCTCGGCCTTCTTAAAATGTGAACTCTGCTTGAATACAGCTTCACATGTGCAGTGGTGTGTGCACGGAGGGAAGTTACGAGAGCGGCTCGCTTGAGACATACCTATGCTCTTGCCTTTTTGCTTATATCCGTAAGCGTTTCGCATAGGATTAGTCGTAGGCTTGGAGACTGACTTAGGGTTTTTGGTCTTGGCAAACGTCTTGCTAGGTTTCTTCTGCGAAGTCATTTTTGGCTTTTGACCATGACTCGCTTGGGAAACCTTCGGGGTTTGAAATTCCTTCTTGGAGATTTCAACAACTTTCCCCTCAACATGAGTACGGTTGGACCATCTCCAATCGGACTCATGTGACACATGGATATTAGTTCTCCTTTTCAGAGTGGAACATCCTTTGTCCTTGGTGCCTGGGATTGAGACTTAGAAGCCTCAATAGTTTTCCCTTTACCCTTTGAATGGTAAGCTTTAGCACTTTTAGTGCTAGGGACTGTTGTCGTTGGCTTTCCCGTAGAAACTTCCCTTAAAGATATAGACATCTTCATGGGTCCTTTCTTCTTAGAGATCTCATCCTTGCCTTTGTCTTTGCTAGTGGTTGCTTTGGAGGCAGCGGGCATATCCAAAGAAACTGATGGTGTTGTGTTAGAAGTACCAACAAAGACGGTAGGCTTAGAAGGTCCACCCTCATATCCAAGACCTCCCTTTCTACAAAAAGGTAGAAGCGAGCTCTCTAGTGCCTGCCTAGCGAATGAGGCTTTGTTTAGATTGGCCACAAGAGTGGATTGGGTTTCATACCTTCCTTCCAAGCTCTTATGTCTAGCGAAGAGGTCCTCAAACTTACTTGTCATAGCCCTTAGATTAATCTTGACTTCATCAAGTTCAGTGGCTAGCTTTCGGTTTTCTCTCTTGCTATCGGACATAGCTTGTTTTAACATTTTGTGGGCGCTTAACAATTTATGGTGTTTGTCAAGCAGCTCACTCCATGTTGGGGAATGTACTTCCTCATCGTGATCGTGTGCCAGTATAATTGAATTGATTGGAGGATAGAAGAATACCTCTCCCATGTCCTCGTCGGTGAGCGCCATGAGACCCAGATCCTCGCTCTCGCTTGAGTTCGGATCGGTGAATGCGTCTGAGTCCCTTGAGATTTCCTCACTTGGAGTTGTTGGCGACTTGCTTGCAACAAGCGCCCGACGTGGAGCGTCCCTCCTGGCCTTCAATTCTTCTTTCTCTTTGGCACTTAGCTTGGGGCACTCTGATTTGTAGTGGCCCATATTGTGGCAATGGTAGCATTCCACATCCATCATGTCCCTGGCGATCGGCTTTGTCGTCTCTTCTCGCTTTCCTTTGTTATCTCGAGCATCAGTGCTCTTCCCTTTATACTGCTTGTAGAATCTTTTGTATTTTCCCACTCGTGAGTTCATCTTGTTGAAATTCCTTGAAAGGAATGCGTAGTGATAGGGATGATTATCAACCCTACCACATGGCATCTGCTAGTGATGATTAGACTAGCCCTTCGAAATCCTAGGATGACCTATTTGATAAAGATACCTTGCCCAGTACAGAAGCTGCGAGCTTGGCACAGATCCCTCCTTTTAAGCAGGAGTCGTCCTGGATCCTCCCGCATCTGCCAGAACCTGAGGACCTGACAAACACTCAATCCGCGCGACTCTATATCTTAGGGTGAGGACCACAAAATCAATGAGGGGAGAATCTTGTCTCCTCTAAAATCCCTTTTTTATCCTTCTTACGTATGTACACTTACCTTTTCGTCCTTCTCCACACCTATAAATATCGAGTGATCACACCACTTTTTGGGATGGAACTCTACACACACACATTATGCGTACTATTCCATTCACTTCCACATTCCACAGTAAGCTCCATTAGGCCGGAGCGATTGGAGCACTCGAGGCCTTCTCCAAAAGAAGCCTCGCTCATCACCACCGTCATTTCCATTCTCGCAACGGGAAAGATCACTCCCCATCATCTCAAACCTAAAGGTATAATCCTCGTTGCTAAGAGAGGACGAAGCCCGAAAGTGTCTTGCTTCTCTGCTTCCTCCTCTCTTGTTCCCTTTCCTCTTCGTTTTTCCACTTGAATGAGACTTAGCTCCATGGATTTAGTTGGATTGTGACTACAAACACCTTTTATCCAACATTTAGCTAGATTCTCTCTTTTATACCTACATGGAAAATGCTTTGTATAAAAGAGTGGTTATGGCTAATAAATCGCATGAATCTCTTACTCTCTACCGTTACAATCCTTTATCTATGAATGCTCTTTGCAAATATAATGAATAATGTTGGTCCCGGTTTGTAAGAGGAAAACACGTAGAGGGGGGGGGGGGGGGGGTGAATACGTGTTTTGAAGTTTTTCAACTTCAAATTCCTCGAACTCAGAGTATGAAGTAAAGTGCTCTTTTGAACCACTAAGACCTAGCTGAGAGCTAGATCTAGAGTTTGCACAGATCTCTTGACCTAAGCTTAGAGCTTGACAAAGAGTGAGACTTTACTCTAGATGCGGAATTTGGTGAGCTAAATCTTTCCTAAGTATTTAAAGTTCCAAGTTGTGTTTGTTTAGATGCAAGTGCAATGAATAATCAAACAAGGAAATAAAGAGTTTAGGGTTTAGAGAGATACGACACAGAGATTTATAGTGGTTCGGAGATGAAACTCCTATGTCCACTTTGTTGCACGAAGCAACTGTTCTCTTCACTCAAGAACTTGAAGGTTACGAGTCCTTCAAAAACCTAGTCGAGATCGAGCTTCACTCGCTTGGATCTGACGACAGACGCAGTGATTACGGGTTCACTACTAAAACCTAACTGGACTGGAAGCTTCACTCGCTTCAGTCCGACGACAGGGAGATTGCGGGCTCTCCTTACAGCCTAGCTTCGATCGAGCTTTACACGAACGAGGTAAGTGCAAGCTTGGATCTAGACTCTATGATCGAGGCTTCTACAATTGATGAAAGTAGAGCCTTGGATCGAAACAACCTAACGACGAACATAAAAACCTAACGAACAGAACTTAGGGTTAGGGTTTTTGGTTTACGACGAACACACTATGAAGAGCTCTTTACAGTAAGTGTAAAGTAGGCTAGAGCTCTTCTTCTAAGCTGAGATATGGAATGGGCTTAGAATTCAAGGTGTGAAGGTTGTGAAGACGAGTTCCGATGAGGCAGGAACTCGGAGAACACTTGTAAACAAAGACTCGAAGATTGCTCAAAGACTGGGAGTGTTTGTTTGCAGTAGGCGCTCGAATGCTCAAGTAGTGTTCTCTATTCTCTTCATCTTCATCCTTCACTATTTATAGGCGGAGGTTTGGCCGAGATCCGTTGCTTGGTAGGTGGCCTTGTCCCTCCTCCTCTCAACAGTACTTGCACAGGCTGGCTGCTTTTCAGACGCGCAGTTTTGGCTCTTTGCCGAAAATGGCTAAGTTCCAATCTTAACAGTAACTGGAGCGAGCCAGTACTGTTGCGGCGCCCTTGTCGGCCTGGCAGTCAACTCCTCTACTCCTCTCCGCATTCAACACGTGGAGATCTCGCAATTAATGCGACGATCTTCAGTTCACTGGAGTTCAAAATCGGAGCGGGAATTGTGCTGTCGCTATCTGGTAGGTAGTGGCTTGCTTTGCTTTGAAGTTGTAGCATTCGCTTTGAGTTGAGTCGCTTCAAGGTCATTTTGTAGTGAGTCGCTTAGGAGGTAAAGTTCCCTAGTGACTGCTTTTAGAAAATGTTGACCCGCGTTGACTCGCTTTGGCTTTTCACTGTAGCGCTCGCTTCGCTTCGCTTTGGTGGACTCGGTTCGATTCCACTGTAGCGCTCGCTTCACTTCGCTATTCTTCGGTACGCTTCACTTCGGCTCGGTAGACTCGCTTTGCTTGAAAAACACACTCAAGTGAGTGGCCTTCACTTGGGATTTTTGCAGTCTAAAAACCTAAGCAAAATTTTGAGCCATCCTAACAGAGTAGACTTAGAAAAATTTCTAACCTATTATCTACATCAAAAATGGGTCGCTTGGGAATAGGACACTTGGGGGTTTTGGGATCAAATCAAAACATATATAACATTTCTAAAGTGTCCCATATTGGTTCCCCCTTAACATGTTTGTCCTTAACAATTCCCAACAATTTCCCCCTTTTTGATGATGCCAAAACCCAATGATTTTTAGGCTAAAAGAAACAGCCTGCCTAACCGTGGAAGGAACTTCAAGCGACTGCTTCCCTTGCATGTTCGTTCGAAAATTTTAAGTTCCTTTCCCCTTTTTTTTTTCGGTTAAGTTGTTTGAGTTTTGTAGCAAAAGGATAAATCATTCACAAAGCTTGTAAATGACACAAGGTGACAGAAATTTAAATGAGATAGATTTGAACAACAGTTCACAAAATATCGAGACTTGAAATTCAAGGATTTCCTGCAGCCTCGTCCTTCTCTTCCTTCTCTTCTTCCTTCTTCTCCTCTTTCTCTTCTCCTTCCTTCTCTTCTTCAACAACATATGCAAAGAGAACTTTTACTTCCAAAGTTCCAACATTGTATATGCTCGGTCTCCTCCAGGTATACTCCAGTTTGAAGGCTTCATCCACCTCTTCATCAATGATGCTTCGATCAGGAACACCTGTGCCGGGCAAGAATGGCATGGGGAAGTCCTTCGATGCAGGTACTTTGACGATTAGAGGTTTAGGCTCAGCAAGCTCTGCCAGCGTGAAGATCTTCCGCCTTAACCTCTCGTTGTAGACACAAAGAAAGTTGTTGAGTGCATTGATCCTCGAGCACTCATCCTGCAGTGGCACTACTTCCCAGTAGTAGTAACCTTTGATGAACTTTTCCTTGTAGTACAACCACTCCTCAAGTAGGTCTCCTGGGATGAATTGCTCGATTTCTCGAGCATCAGGGTGTTCATTCCTGCGCACAACAAGTTCTTCTTCTGATCTGCTCGACATCTCCTTCATGATGGTGTTGAATTCCGCACTCGTCTTAGTGCTCCACTTCGGAAGCTTCGCAATTTGCTCTTCCTTGCGAGGGTAGCGACCAGAGTCAATCATCTCCTTCGTGGTCACGTAGCAAGTGTCCATCCCAGCTTGAGTTACACACACTTCTGACTCTTCTGGCAGGAAGGGAATGAAGGCGCTTCGAGTGAGGGCGGACTGGATGAGTCTCACTTCATTGAAGTGTTCCTCGATCCGGCCGTCAATGATTTCTACACGCTTTGCCTTGATCCTTCTCTCTTTCTCCTCTTCATTCTTTCTCTCTTCTCCTCTCTTCCTTCTCCTCTCCATCTGTTCAGATCGTGAAGCGACTGACTTCTTGATCTTTTGGCGCTTGGCCTCAGGATCATCTTCTCTCGCTTCGGGTGCAGTCCGCTTCAGTGTCTGTTTTGGTGGTGGCGGTGGAGGCATCTCTTTCTTCTTCTCTGAGGCACTTGGAAGAATGGCAGCTTGGCTGGATGAAGTGGCTCCAGCAGTAGATGAAGTGAGTGCCAAAGATGAAGCGGCCAAAGCTGAAGTGGGCACTTGGAATTCAGCAAGAGCCTTCAGATCAAATTGTTTTTCCAAGTCGCGGGCGAGGGCTGCGTCTGCTGCGATCTGCAGCTCCCTTTGTTCCCTGGTTAACACAATAACAGGAGGGTGTGTAGCAATGGAAGAGCCAAGCAGCTTCCCTTCAGCCGGCCTGCGGGGCTCTTCAGTTAGTTTTTCTTTGCCCAATCTCCTAGCACGCTCAGCCCGAGCTTCGTCCTCCATCTCCATCTCCTTTTCAACTCCACTTCCTCCAACTCCACTACCTCCTTCGATCACCATCATCTTTTCCACTCCACTTCCTCCAGCTCCTCCTTGTATCTCCTGGATTTCAGCACTTCTTTTCACAACACTTTCCCCCTTTTTGGCATCATCACTGCCGGGGGTTGAAGCGATCACCTTTCCAGTGATAGATTGGCGTAGCTCTTCAAACTTACTGAAAACGGCATGGAGCATCTTCTCGGTCCGTGTCGCGAAGACATGTTCTTTGGACAGCACTAACTCCACCGTTTTGATTGAAATTTCTTCAAGCAGGTATTCAAACTGCTTCTCCCTCTCCTTGACAGAGGCCATCAACCTCTCAAGTGACTCGACGTTTCTGAAGCGAGCGGCCAGCTCCGCTTCGATCTCTGTACGGATTTGCTTGCGCTCCTCCTGCAATTGGAGATTGAGGAAATCCTGGGACGCTTTAAGTTCTGCAGAAGCAGTGGCGATATCACTCTCTTGGCTATTGAGCGTCACACGAAGTTGAGCAGCTTCGGCAATTTTGACTGCAAACTCACTGGCTATCTTTTTAGCTTCGTCAATTTGAATTGCCAGCTCAGCTTGCTTCAGATCAGTGGCTCTAGCACTCATCCTTCTGCTCTCGAGTTCTTTCTTCTCTATCTCACGCTCTAGCTTGAGAACCTTCATCTCCTGTTCTAGCTTGTCAAGAGCCTTCTTGGTTCTGGTCAGTTCACTTCCCTTCATTACCAGATCAGCGTCCTTCTTCTCCACCTTCTCCTTCAACATACTCACCTCCTCTTCCAACTTCTTCTTCTCTTCCCCAACGGTCACAAGTTTGGCATTAACTTCCCTCAAGCGACTCCTTTCCGCATCAAGCGAGTGCTTGAGTTCAGTGATATTCTTTTCCTAGTCTCCCACCAGCTTCACTTTCTCCTCCAAAGCTTTCTCCTTCTCCTCCAACAATCTCCCTTTTTCCTCCACTTTTCCCTCCAACTCTCCCTTCTTCCTGTCAAAATCTTCACGAAGATTCTTCACCTCCACTACCTTCTTGTTCAGCTCCTCATCCTTCTTGGAGATCTCACTTTGAAGATTTGAGATCTCCACTTCCTTCACCTGCACCTCCTCAGCATGACCTCTCATCAGCAGCTGTTCAGGGATGGTCGGCACACGCTCAGGGAGTGAAGCGTCTGGATAGGTTCGCTTCACCTTGGCATCCAACTTGTCCCAGAAGCTGGTCCCATCTAGGAACGCGTGAAATCCATTCTCGCCGATGAAGTCCAGCAGCTGTCCCTCCATCCGAATGAGTTCTTCCTCCTTAAAGGCTTTTAGGAGGTTGAAGACCTTGTAATACTCCGTGCCGAGGCAGGTGATGTAGGTGAGAAAGTCGACGGTTTAGGTGAAAAACTAGTCGGACATCGGCACTGAGGAGTAGCGAGTGGAGATGGTCTCTGTAGCCTGCTCTCTATCTTTGATGTATCGATCTAGAGCCTTCATCTCTACAGTGACCGTGGGCATTTGGAATGTTGGAACAATAGTTCTGGTAGTTTGGACGGTATTGGCTGTAGCTGCCGATGAGGAAGGGGATTGGGTTGATGAGGTTTGGGTGGTTTCGGTGATTTGGATGGTTTCAGTGGCTAGCTGTTGGGTTTGGGTTGGTTGGAATATGGTGAATGCAGCAATAGGGTCTGCTCTGAGAAGTGGGATTGGGGGTAGTTGGAAGGAAGAAGCTGATTCTTCTTCGTGTGGAGAGAGGAGGGGTTTCTGAGTTTGAGGTTGGGCTGAAGATGAGGCTTGGGGTTCTGGTGGTGGTTGTGTATGAGTTTGAATTGGGGTTGTCTGAGTTTGAGGTGGGGGAGTTTGGATTTTGGTGGGTGATGACTGGGGTTGGGTAACTTCGGCCTCCTCAAGCGGCTGCTCCTCAGCCTCGCTTGACTTGACCAGCGAAATGACTCGCTTCATTTTCTTCTTCGCTCGCTTCGGCGTAGCTCACTTCTCGGGTGAAGCGGCTCGCTTGGTTTGGGTCACTTCAGCTTGCCTTTCGGCAACTGGTACTGCTGTGGGCACTTCAACATCTAGATGTCCCGAATCGATTAGTGATTTGTCAGACCTCCACAAGTCATAGAACACAGTGTTCTTCTTGTAGTCGGTGATGTTTGGTTCTTGCCATCTCTTGTTCGGATAACGTTCCTCCAGTGCGACGGAGAGTCTGGAGAAAAATTTAAGCTTCCCCTTGCGGAGAATCTGATGGGTGCTTCCTTTCACGAACTTGAAGTCCTCGGCGGCTTCGTGGATCTGGTTGAGAAACTAACCATGCCAATTAAACTTCGTTCCTGATAGGCTGTCAACGATGACGGTGGTGGCAAAGAGCTTTGTTTCTGAAAGCTGGCCCAGATTCCCGACGTAGCATGCGACGCACTTGGAAAAGAGCTCGCAGACGTGGTTGAAAGGAGCCTTCAGATCTGATCGAATGCTGGCTTCCTTGTAGTTGGGCTCTGCTCCATCGACGGTAAATCGAGCATACTCGACTCCGGCTGATAACTCCAACTTCAACAGGGAGTTTGCACCTTCCCTTAGTAAATCGAATATTCCGACGAGATTGCTCAAGTCCACCTCCACTGGTTCTCCGTTCTGTGGATCAGTGAATATCGAAGTGTTTTGTCCTTTTCTCAGATTTAAAAGGAGTTCGGCCACCGCCTTGGCCAAGATCTTCGATGGCACCGCCGTCACGAACTTCCATAAGCCGGCCGTGGTCATGGCCTTAAGGAAGAATCCATGCTCTTCAATGACTATTGGGTCAAGATGAGGTTTGACGTTGATATGCTTGTCGACCTCGGTGAGAAAATGCTCCATCGTTTCAGACTTTTGCTTCTTTCCCATGGTGAGAAATTTGAGAGTTTTGATCGGAGTTTTAAGGACGAAAGAGGGTTGAGACTCGTGAGTTGTAGTAGTTTGCAGATCTAGCATGAGAATGGCAAATATGGAGAGTTGTGAAAGGTTTTGCAGTTCTGCAACGAGTCCTTATATAGAGGCGGGGTTCGGCTGACGTGGTAGGGGCAAGACAGTAATATCCATGAGAATCCTGTGCATAGGCGGCGGACCCTCGGTGATGGATCTGATGTGTCCGGTGTCATCACAGTAAAAGTGAACCGTCAAGTTGACTTGGCGCTCCACGTGGCCTGCTGTGATTCGTCTCTCTATATGGCGTTAGATCCAACGGCTATAAATCTGTGACTGTTTAGATTCGATGGTTGGATCATGTCCGCCTTTTCCCGCTTCGAATTCAAAGTGCATTGCACGCGCCCATTATTTTCAGCTGTACATGAACCTGCATTTAATGTAAAGTAAAAGGTAAAATTTGCACTCGAGTGCAGACAACTCATACTCGCTTCGCATCCGCTCGCTTGAGTTTGGCCGCTTGGCTTTTACTCGCTTGCGAAGTACTCCCTTGACTGACTATTCTGCACTCGCTTGCGATGGCTCGCTTGGAGTGACGTAGCACTCGCTTGGCCATCTGAAGCGACTGGAAAAGAAATGAAATTTCTTTGACATTATTTAAAATGTTTCTGACTTACATACTTCGAGGATAAACAAGAATGTTTTCCTCTTTGTATTTGTGTCAGATTCATTTCATATTTTCCACATAGTAAGTGAAGGTTTCTAGCACGCTTCAGCTCACTTAGTGTACTTAAAATTGAAACACTTACCAGTTAATCTCACTTCGTAGGAGATTGATACCACTTATTGAAGTCACTTTGTGGATTTGGACACAACTTGTTGAATCCACCTGTTGAGTATTACATGTTGGGCTAGAACTTCTTGGCATTCATCTTCCTCTACGAATTAGAGAGTCCTTCATCGAAGTGAATGGGGGAGAAAATGAATATAGTACACAAGCTTACTACAACCCAGAGGGGAGCTTCACGTAAGTGTACTTATTCACGATGAATGGGAGATGATTACAAGTCCTTATCGCAGAGCAGAATAGGACAGGATGACAATGAGAATGCTCTGACAAGACAATCTCATTTTTACGCAGAAGCATGTCACCAGTCCTGCAACCTTTTGAAGAAAAAGGTAACCCTTCAAGCTTCCTCCTATGAGCTACAGCATGAATTTGCAATCGAATCGCTTGACCCAGACTAGGGTTAATTGAAGCGATGCAAAACTCAAAGTGGGGGAGGAATGAATAGACATCCGGCAGCTCAACACAATGAAGAGTGAGTAAGGAATGGATGTTTATCCACGATGAAGGAGATGAGAAAACTTGCTCCTCTTCGGCGGAAAGATGGGAAGAGGACGCAAGATCTAGGTGCAGCCCTGCCTAAGCTTTCACC
The DNA here is from genome assembly GCA_024222315.1 of Thymus quinquecostatus. Classification (NCBI taxonomy): domain Eukaryota; kingdom Viridiplantae; phylum Streptophyta; class Magnoliopsida; order Lamiales; family Lamiaceae; genus Thymus; species Thymus quinquecostatus. The sequence continues at coordinate 16,300,539 of CM044174.1, read as the reverse complement.
ATTTTTACGTGGGAAGGCCCGATACAAGACCCCACAACCGTTACTAGAAACGGCACTTGCGAGTGTTTATACCCACTCGCTAGGAATCCTAGGCTAGGTAGCAGCTTTCCTTGCTCGCTTTGGAAGTAGCTTGCTCCGAGAGCAAACAATATTTCCCCCTTAACCAATGGCTTAACAATTCCTGTAAGCAGGTAGGGAACGTCTTCCAACACTCTACCTTTCTCCACCTTATTTCTCCTTCTTCAAGTGAGTGGAATTTTTAAGTGACTCGCTTGAGTAGATGAAGATTCGAAGCGAGTGCCGCTCAAAGGACAAGCGACCACTCCTTCGTGCATCCTGGATCTAGCATTCTTCACCAGGGTCTAGCAACCCTAATTCCATGCATAGTTGATTGAAACGAGACTCAGCTAGAGGCTTGGTGAGGATATCTGCTCGCTGGAGATCGGGATGGATTTTCTCGAGCTTGATATCCTTCTTCTCGATATGATCACAAATGAAGTGATGTCAGATTTCCACGTGCTTGCATCTGGTGTGAAGCACTGGATTCTGCGAGATGCATATAGCACTGTTGTTTTCGCAGAATATTGGGATCTCATTAGCTTCAACTCTGTAGTCCTTCAACTGCTGACGAAGCCATAGAATTTGAGAACAGCAGCTTCCAGCGGCCATATAATCAGCTTCAGTCGTTGAAGTAGCTACACTTGTTTGCTTCTTTGAGAACCATGAGATCAGCTTGCTTCCCAAGAACTGACAAGTGCCCGAAGTTGATTTCCTATCAATTCGGCATCCTCCATAGTCAGCATCTGAATATCCAGTGAGCTCCAAATTGTCTTCAGCTGGATACCATAGCCCCATATTGACAGTGCCCTTCAAATATCGAAGAATTCATTTGGCAGCTTCAAGATGGCTGTGCTTGGGATTGCTTTGGAAGCGAGCACATGCTCCAACTGCAAAAGCAATATCTGGCCTGCTTGCAATGAGATATAGAAGGGATCCGATCAAGGCTCGGTAGTCTGTAGCATCCACAGACTTCCCATCTAGGTCTGGCTCCATCTTCCAGTTGGTATTCATTGGGATCTTCACAGCTTTGGCATGTTGAACACCGAACTTGGCAAGCATATCTCGAGTGTACTTAGCTTGATTGATGAAGATTCCATCATTCTGCTGGTTCACTTGGAGACCTAGAAAGCAGCTCATCAAGCCAATCATTGACATCTCATATTTGGTCTTCATAAGCTCTCCAAACTTCTCGCTAAGCGACTGGTTTGGTGATCCAAATATGATGTCGTCTACGTAGATCTGAACCTATAGCATGTCTTCTCCATGATTGATGGTGAAGAGAGTCCGATCTATCTTCCCTTTGTGGAATCCATTATCCACTAGGAATTGGGATAGGGTATCATACCAAGCTCTGGGAGCTTGCTTCAACCCGTATAGGGCTTTCTTCAATCGATACACCTTATCTCCCTGCTCGAAACCAGGTGGCTGTTCCACATATACTTCTTCCTTCAATTCACCACTGAGAAACGTGCTCTTGACATCCATCTGATAGACTTTGAATTTCTTGGCCACTGCATAGGCAAGAAATAGTCTGATCGCTTCAAGCCGTGCCACTGGAGCGAAGGTCTCATCGAAATCGATTCCTTCCTCTTGGCAGTAACCCTTAGCGATGAGTCGCGCCTTGTTCCTCACAACGTTGTGGTCCTCGTCCGTCTTGTTCTTGAACACCCACTTGGTGCCAATAACATGCTGGAATTTGGGACGATCCACGAGGTACCATACGTCATTCCTGGTGAACTGATTCAGCTCCTCTTGCATGGCGATCACCCAATTAGAATCAGCTAGGGCTTCCTCCACGCTTGATGGCTCAATGTTTGAGAGAAAGCAACTGAACATGGCACTTTCTCCAAACACTTGACTTCTGGTCACTACACCCTTGGATGGATCTCCAATGATCTGGCTTGGAGAGTGGTCCTTGAGCCACACTCGCTTGGATCCACTAGCTTCATCTTCAACTTTTTCCTGGTTGCTTACTTCTCCTTCTGAAGCGACTGGAATGGGTGCTTGGCCAGCACTCGCTTCAGGAATCTTGGGGGCAGCTTCAACTTTTCTTTGGACAATCTGCTCGCTTGAGTCCTAGATTTCTTCATCATCCTCAAGCATGTCCCAAGTCAGTGAGTTGATGGATTTCTCACTTGACTTTCCTTCTTTTGATTGAACCTGTTCCTGTGGAAGACTCAAAGAAGATTCATCAAATACGACATGTGGTGATTCCTCCACAATTAGGGTTTCACAATTGAATACCCTGTAAGCTTTGCTTGATGTAGAATATCCTAAGAATATTCCTTCATCAGCTTTGGTTTCAAAGGCTTTCAATTGTGACTTCCCATTATCATGGATGAAGACCCTACAACCAAAAGTATGGAAATAAGATATGTTAGGAATTCTCCCTGTCCATATTTCATATGGTGTCTTGTCGTGCCATTTATTGAGAAGCGTCCGATTCTGCGTGTAGCATGCTGTATTGGCAGCTTCAGCCCAATATTTCATCGGAAGCTTCGAGTCAGCAATCATGGTGCGAACGACTTCTTTGATGATCCGATTCCTTCTTTCAGCAACTCCGTTCTGCTGAGGTGTGTGTGCTGCAGATGTTTGATGTGCAATACCATGCTCCGTGCAGTAAGCTTCAATAGTAGAGTTTAGAAACTCAGTGCCTTTGTCGGAGCGGATGGTGGCAATCGCTTGGTTCTTCTCCACAGCTAGTTGCTTGAGTAGTTGTGGTAGCTTGGTCAGTGTCTCCTTCTTGCTGAAGAGAAATACAACCCAAGTGTAGCGAGAGAAGTTGTCGACTACAACTAGAGTGTATTTTCTTCCATTTACACTAACTGGAGTGACTGGACCAAACAGATCCATATGAAGCAGTTCGAGCACTCGCTTGGATGAAGCTTCTTCAAGACTGGCGAAGTGCTTCTTCATCTGCTTCCCTCGTTGGCATGGTGAGCATGGATGGTCTTTAACAAAGACCTCGTTTGGTATGCCTTGCACCAAGCCTTTACGAGCTATGCGATTGATAGTTTTGAAGTTGAGATGGTTCAAGCGTCGGTGCCATAGCCATCCCATTTCTGTAGCACTCCTAGCGACTAAGCACGTCTCCTCTTTGCAGCTGTCCCATTGTGCTATGTAGACATTCCTTTACCTAATTCTAGTAAGCACAATCCGGGACGTGAGCTTGCTCTTTACAATGCACTTGTTGGAAATAAATTCCACTTTGTATCCTTTATCACAGAATTGTGAGATGGATAGCAAGTTGTGCTTTAGTCCTTCCACATAGGAGACTTCTTCAATCTTGATTTTCCCGATCTTCAGTGCGCCGTATCCTTTAGTGCTTCCTCGAGAGTTGTCACCAAAGGTTACGTGTGGACCCTTCTTCTCAACATAGTCTTGAAGTAGAGCTTTCATGCCAGTCATATGTCTTGAACATCCACTGTCCAAGTACCAGATTTGTTGACCCTCTCTTGGCATGGGATCCACGGCGCTCACCTCTCCTGTCTCTTCATCGGTGAGCACCATGAGCCCAAGATCCACTCCATCACTGGAGTTGGTATCTGTGAATGCATCCGAGTCGCTTGAGACATCTTCAGTTGTAGCGAATTGCTGCTCACTTGCTACAAGCGCTCGCCTTGGAGCATCCCTCTTTGCCTTTAGTTCCTCTCGTTCCTTTGCACTCAGCTTCGGGCAGTCTGATTTGAAGTGGCCCATCTTGTGGCAGTGGTAGCATTCCACTTCCATCATGTCCCTTGAGATTAGCTTGGTCGTCTCTTCTCTCTTTCCTTTGCTTTCACGAGCATCAGTGCTCCTTCCCTTGTACTGCTTGTAGAATCTTTTGTATTTGCCCACACGCGAGTTCATCTTGTTGAAGTTCTTGGATAAGAACGCAACATGCTCTTCCAGCTCTTCTCTCGACATCTTGGCTAGCGACTGGTCGCTTGGCCCTTCAGCAGCTTTGAAGGCTACACCTTTTGATGTCGTGGGAGCTTCATCCTCATCATCGAGGCTCATTCGATTCAGGTCGAATTCATGGGCTTTGAGCTCAGAGAATAGAATCTCCTGCGTGAGCTTTGACAGATCCTTGGTAGCTAGGTACAGTTCCTTCATTGTCTGCCACTTCCTCGTGAGAGCTCGAACAATCTTCAGATTCACTTCCTTGTCTATGAGTTCCTTCCCAAGTGAGTTGAGAGTAGCAATGATGTTGGTGACTCTCAGCTCGAAGGCGTCGATGGACTCTCCTGGCTTCATTATTAGACTTTCAAACTCCCGCATTTGTACGGAGAGCTTGTTTTCTTTGATCTTGTCCGTTCCTTGAGAAATGAGGGCTAGGGTTTCCCACATTTCTTTTGCCGTCGCACACTTCCTGATTCTTGGAAGGTAGGCATCCGATACAGTACTCTGCATCGTGTGGCGTGCGATCTTGTCAAGGTTGGCGATCTTGAAGTCGTTAGCAGTGTATTCGTCTTTGTCCTTCTCGACATACTCTTGTCTAACACGAGCTTCACGGCCTTCAGCGGCTGGAACGTTCACAGATATGGCTTTCTTACTCTCGATTGGTCCATCCTCTATTACTTCCCACATCCGGTCATGGATGGAGCAGAGGAAACTCTCGACTCGAAAACTCCATGTCTCATATCCTTCGATAGAGAACTGTGGAAGATTTGATGCACTGTATGTAGACATAGCAAACTATCAGCAGTAAATGCAATATGCGTGGGTGAGGGTTTTATGCACTTAGGAAAAGCATCCGGTTCAGTGAGACAACGTGAAGCGAGTGGGGACTCGCTTCGGATATGCAAAGCAGAGGCTCGAAAGAACCTGGCTCTGATACCACTTGTTGGTCCCGGTTCGTAAGAGGAAAACAAGTAGAGGGGGGGGGGGGGGGGGGGTGAATACGTGTTTTGAAGTTTTTCAACTTCAAATTCCTCAAACTCAGAGTATGAAGTAAAGTGCTCTTTTGAACCACTAAGACCTAGCAGAGAGCTAGATCTAGAGTTTTCACAGATCTCTTGACCTAAGCTTAGAGCTTGACCAAGAGTGAGACTTTACTCTAGATGCGAAATTTAGTGAGCTAAATCTTTCCTAAGTATTTAAAGTTCCAAGTTGTGTTTGTTTAGATGCAAGTGCAATGAATAATCAAACAAGGAAATAAAGAGTTTAGGGTTTAGAGAGATACGACACAGAGATTTATAGTGGTTCGGAGATGAAACTCCTACGTCCACTTTGTTGCACGAAGCAACTGTTCTCTTCACTCAAGAACTTGAAGGTTACGGGTCCTTCAAAAACCTAGTCGAGATCGAGCTTCACTCGCTTGGATCTGACGACAGACGCAGTGATTACGGGTTCACTACTAAATCCTGACTGGACTGGAAGCTTCACTCGCTTCAGTCCGACGACAGGGAGATTGCGGGCTCTCCTTACAGCCTAACTTCGATCGAGCTTTACACGAACGAGGTAAGTGCAAGCTTGGATCTAGACTCTATGATCGAGGCTTCTACAATCGATGAAAGTAGAGCCTTGGATCGAAACAACCTAACGACGAACACAAAAACCTAACGAACAGAACTTAGGGTTAGGGTTTTTGGTTTACGACAAACACACTATGAAGAGCTCTTTACAGTAAGTGTAAAGTAGGCTAGAGCTCTTCTTCTAAGCTGAGATATGGAATGGGCTTAGAATTCAAGGTGTGAAGGTTGTGAAGACGAGTTCCGATGAGGCAGGAACTCGGAGAACACTTGTAAACAAAGACTCGAAGATTGCTCAAAGGCTGGGAGTGTTTGTTTGTAGTAGGCGCTCGAATGCTCAAGTAGTGTTCTATATTCTCTTCGTCTTCATCCTTCACTATATAGGCGGAGGTTTGGTCGAGATCCGTTGCTTGGTAGGTGGCCTTGTCCCTCCTCCTCTCGACAGTACTGGCACAGGCTGGCTGCTTTTCAGACGCGCAGTTTTGGCTCTTTGCCGAAAATGGCTAAGTTCCAATCTTAACAGTAACTGGAGCGAGCCAGTACTGTTGCGGCGCCCTTGTCGGCCTGGCAGTCAACTCCTTTGCTCCTCTCCGCATTCGACACGTGGAGATCTCACAATTAATGCGACGATCTTCAGTTGACTGGAGTTCAAAATTGGAGCGGGAATTGTGATGTCGCTATCTGGTAGGTAGTGGCTTGCTTTGCTTTGAAGTTGTAGCGTTCGCTTTGAGTTGAGTCGCTTCAAGGTCATTTTGTAGCGAGTCGCTTGGGAGGTAAAGTTCCCTAGTGACTGCTTTTAGAAAATGTTGACCCGCGTTGACTCGCTTTGGCTTTTCACTGTAGCGCTCACTTCGCTTCGCTTTGGTGGACTCGCTTCGATTCCACTGTAGCGCTCGCTTCGCTTCGCTATTCTTCGGTACGCTTCACTTCGGCTCGGTAGACTCGCTTTGCTTGAAAAACACACTCAAGTGAGTGGCCTTCACTTGGGATTTTTGCAGTCTAAAAACCTAAGCAAAATTTTGAGCCATCCTAACAGAGTAGGCTTAGAAAATTTTCTAACCTATTATCTACATCAAAAATGGGTCGCTTGGGAATAGGACACTTGGGGGTTTTGGGATCAAATCAAAACATATATAACATTTCTAAAGTGTCCCATATTGGTTCCCCCTTAACATGTTTGTCCTTAACAATTCCCAACAAATAATCACTTGAATTGTTGTGGATCTTCAACCCGGATCTATCAACTGGCGCCGTCTGTGGGAAATCTCTGAGTTTTAGAAGTCGATTTCCTTGCTTATATGTGAATTTGTAGCTTGCTATTCGTAATACTGTTGAATTTTTTGAATCTGGAATGCTAATCTCTTTGATATCCCTAAAATCTTAGCTGGTTTTGACAATATTGTTATGAATTCGCTTTGTTATTTTCCTTGTGCTAGGAATGCTTGGAAGAGGGATATTAGAATGAACGTATATTGGATGTCAGTTTAGTGGTTTTCTTAAGAAACTTAACTATGCATATTGTGAATTAATCTCAGCTGAATTGTTCATGATAGTGAGTCGAGGAATCGGAGGCGATCTTAAGATCATGTCCTCCTCATAATATATGTTGGATCTCTGTAACTGAACTGTTTTATCTGTTGAGTCTGAAGGAACCTTTCATGGTGATTGGGCTGCGAAATTGGAGGGAATCTTAAGATTATGCTCCTCTTATGAATTGTAATAACTGAATTATATCTTGTGTTTGGTCTAAGGTGTAAAGAATCTGAGGAAAAGTTGAATGAAAATCGCAGCAATCCTAGAACGCATTCAGCTCATCTTTCATAATTGGTGAGTTTAAAATTCTGTTAAATATTGCAAAAATGTGAAGTTAGCTCGTGGGTTATGAGGGATTGGTAGTTACAGAGGAAGCACTGCGGCTCAAATCCAGCCGTAGGCCCCTGTATTGCCATGAACCGAAAACCCACAAGGTGAAAACATTGAAAACAGAGGGCTGAAAATGACGAGGTCACCCCATTCACCTTGATGAAGGGGCCGCACATTTAAAGGCAGAACCTCTCAGAAGCCCTATCTAATTCGTAAGCCCTATATAATAGGCAGAACTTTCAGAAGCCCTATCTAATAGGCAACATCTTCGTAAGCCCTATATAATAGGCAGAACACCCAGAAGCCCTATCTAATAGGCAACACTCTTGTAAGCCCTACACAGTAGGCAGAACCTTTCAAATAGCCCTACCCAGTTAGGCAAAACCATGACAAAAGCCCTACGAGGATAGGCATCGTACAAAAAGCCCAACCCAGTTAGGCAAAACCATGACAAAAGCCCTACGAGAATAGGCATCGTACAAAAAGCCCTACCTAGCCAGGCGCTATACATAAAGTCATGCATGATCAGGCACTGTACATTGGGTCCTATGAAAATAGGCGCTATACGTTCAGTCCTGTATAACAGGCAGAATCCTAAAAAACCCTACATCGTAGTCAGAACCCCATCAAAAAACTCGCATGATCAAGCATCACACATTAAGTCCTATGAAAACAGGCACCACTCTTTCCTGCCTTATACGGGCAAGAGCTACTCTTGAAAAGTTATTACATAAACAGACAATGTCTATGAAAACTCATACAAATGATCCCCAGTCATTAAAGACTTGTTAGAAGTAAACCATGTCTATTTTAAGCCTCATTTCAAGAGCATTTGGAACTAATTCTCTAAAAATCTTCAAACATTTGCAGAACCTCACAAAGATGAATACTAACTCAGATGCTGCTTCAAAAGAAGCTGGCCCAGCTATAGGAAATCCAGAAAATTCTCTGCTCGGGAATAAAGGCAAAGGCACTGTGGTAACAAGGCTAGTGTCAACACGGAAGCTCAGTTTTCACCAACCATGCTCCTCCAGATGAAAACTCTTGTGGAAGGCATAGTCGAGGGGGCTGTCGAAAAAAGACTTCATATTCTGGGGGCAAACTCCCAAAACGCAGATCCCCCGGGTGAAACCCAAGAAGGTGGAGGAAGTAAGAACCTCCCCGCAATGCACAAGCAGAAGCTTGTGACCCTAGGCTTGGCCCAAGAGTTGGTCTCAAAGCCGCCACCAATAATGGTAGGACAAGAGGAGGGATTCTCCACTGACTGGGAATCCCCAGATGAAGAAGGGCCCGAGGGACCTGAAGTAAATCTCAACGAGAACACTGACAATGCATGGGCCAAGAAATATGCCCAGCAACAAGAGCAGATGAAGCTCTTGGTGAAAGAGGTGAAAAGGCTGAAAGAGCATAAGCAAGCCCCAGAAAGAACCTCCAAGGAAACAGAAGCAAGTGAAAGAGGAATTCGCTATGCAAATGAAGAAAGGAACTTAGAGCACGCCCCAGATCCTAAAAACGGGGGGCGTAGGCTAGAGCTTTTCTCCGTATATATTGATGAGAACAACCCATTCTCCGCAGATATCCAAACGGATCCTGTTCCCAGTAACCTCAAAATAATTTCTTGTGAATATCAGGGGAAAGGGGACCCCGAAGAACATTTGATGAAATTTCAAAGCTTATGCCTCCTCCATCAATATTCGGAAGGCGTTAAGTGTAGAGTATTCCTTACAACTCTCTCTGGAACAGCTCAACACTAGTTCAAGCAGTTACCAAGAGCCTCTATTCACTCCTTCATGGATCTGAGGGAAGTTTTCCTGCAGAAATTCGTTAGCGCTAAGAGGACTACCCGAAATTCCCTACACCTGACAACCATTAAGCAAGGTGCCAATGAGAGCCTGAGGGACTATATGACGCATTTCAATGAGGTTGTCCTGAAAATCCCAGGAGTAGAGCCAAAGCTAAAAGTACATGCCTGCGTAGACGGCCTAAAGCCAGGGCAATTCTTCGCCTCTCTCATTAAGAAAGAAGCTACTTCTTTCGAAGAACTGCTGACAAGAGTTCGGAAATATATCCATATGGAAGAGGCCCTAAGTAGCAAGAGGGCCGAGCTAGCCACTCAAAAGGAAAAGAAGCTGGAAGAAAGGAAAAGGCTGGCTCAAGATGCCAAGAAAGCCTATAAGAATGAACAATTCCTGAGATCATTTACTCCACTCACCAAGCAACCTGTTGAGCTGCTGGAGGTAGTCATGAGAAAGCCGGGGGTCCAGGTCCCCGCGGGACACAGGCAACCACCTAGGAACCCACCCTTTGAAAAATTCTACAAGTTCCATAATGACTTCGGTCACACGACGAATGACTGCAGAAATCTGAGAATTGCTATCGAGAAGTTGATCCAAGAGGGGGAACTCCTGGAGTATGTTAAAAGAGAAACAAAACAAAACAAAAAACGCAAAGAAGCCCCCGAGAAAATGCCCAAGGCTAACCAGGGATCAGAACCCAAAGGTGTCATTCAAATGATATATGGAGGACCAGCCGTAGGGGACTCCAACAGAAGCCGAAAGGCATCTGCTAGAGAGCTGCATATGCACGAAAGACATGGGATCTGGAAGGTCAAAAAGGGCTTATCCCCACCAGAAATCTCGTTTGGACCAGAAGACAATCAAAATGTGATTCACCCACATGATGACGCATTGGTCATCACGGTGGAAGTAGAAAGATACCAAGTCCAAAGGGTCTTTGTGGATACAGGGGCTGCGGTTAATGTCATATTCGAGGACTGTTTCAATCAAATGAATCTTCAGAAGCCTCTAAACGGTGTAGCCATGGCTCTGCATGGCTTCTCAGGAGATCCCGTGATGTCATTAGGATCAATTGATTTAATGCTCATTCTAGGTGAAGGACCCATGCGGGTATCAAAGCCAGTCACTTTTCTGGTAGTGCGACAACAATCCTCCTACAACATTATCTTGGGAAGAACTGCCCTAAACCCATTTCAAGCTGTGGTTTCCACTTACCATCTGATGATGAAATTCCCAGTAGGGAGTCGGGTGGGACAGGTATCTGGAAACCAGGTGATCTCACAAAAATGTTATATCCAATCAGTACAGACTGGAGAAGCCAGGAAAAGGCCAATGGCAGAACCCGCTGGTGATAAGACTGAGGCAAAGCCTGATGAGAAAAGACTTAAAACTACAACTACCGCAAAAGAGAGCCAGGATCTCTCCACATCAATGGAACACTTGATGATTACCAACACCAGCTCCTATGAAAAGCTCACGCTACCCAAAGACTCAAACAAGTTGTTGCTCCAACAGAGTGACGAAAGCAAAGGACTTGAAGCTGAAGTAGTAGGCGCATGCAATGCCCCAATTGTGAAAAGGCAATGGGAGACTCTGATAGCCAGGGCAAGGGCAAAAGTCAGGGACGGAATCAAAGTGCCCGATCCGGAGAAGGCTAAAGAGACAACATACGAGGAAAAAGGTAGTATCCTCAAAGTATGCAAGGAAATTTAAGCATGGTTCCTAAAAAGAAGAAAGTATGGTGGATTATAACCTTTATCTATCCTAAAACTTTTTATCTTTAGTCAATATGTGGAGAGCACAGAATTATGTCTCTTTTTTCTAAAGTAATTATATTTTGCAATATTGTTAGCACTAAAATGAGATGTAATTCCTTCGCTTCCTTACACCTCACTTGGGGGGGGGGGGGGGGGGGAGTAGGGGATACCCTACATCCCAACACCCGTACTCCATTATCTCAAAATGCTTTATTACTTCAAAATGCTTTAGCAGGGTAACATAGCAGCAGATGGAAATCAAATAAAAAGGAACACAAACATGAAAATAGAAGGATAACAAACCGAAATGGTCAAAAGTAGCAGAAGTATGATAAAAATGAGGCCTCAAAAAGCACCTGGCCAAAACCAAAAAGAAAATAAAATTGTTCTTCACCCCACCAGCGCAAACCAATGGTTTCAGAAGCACCCCATGGTAAATACTAAAAGATAAAAGTTGTTTTAAAATATCCCATCAAGAGCAATACAATTAAAGAGAAGGGTCTGAGGCAGAAGCAGGATCCTCAGAACTAGATGAGCGAGAGGATAAAGACCAGTCCTCAATAGCAGCCATAGTTGAGGGCATAGAGGGACCACCCTTGAGTGGGCTCGTTGGAATCTTTAGGGCATCCTCTTCCTCAGAGCCACCCGTCACTGTTTTCGGAATAGGTGTTGAAGAAGTACCTTTCCCACTGGAAAATGGGCCTGAAATGTTTCTTTCTCTCGACTCCTAACAAAAGAAAGGGGTTGATAATAAATAGTAAATAAATAAACTTAAAAAAAAATAATAAATAAAAATAAAAAAGAAGAAGAAGAAGAAGAAGAAGAAGAAGAAGAAGAAGAAAAGGAGAGGGCACCTTGTCGAAAGCCTTCCGCATAGACCTCATAACCATAGTGTTAAGAGGAGAGAGAGGAAACAAGGGAGCATCCCAGGGAGGGAGATTCTCGAAGAGCATAGTGGGCTGGCAGAGGATCTGAGATGCTTCCTTCAGCACAGGCATAAACCAGGGTTCCTTAGTGGATGTAAGGCGACTCCTCTGGAAAGATTCGGGCTCTATATCGAACATCCTCACTATAGGCCTGGCATTGATGGTGGCTACTCGCTCAGGGATGCCTAGCTGCTGACAGCATTCAAGAATGGCGGAAGCTGTCCATTCAGTAAGGGGATCGAACATTCGAAGCCAGAAATCGCGCGATTGAAGATAGGCCTCTAGCAGACGCTTGACCAAAGAATCTAAGAAGGCTTGACCATAAGGGGTCATCAGTAGGTTAGACCTATAGTCCTTAATCCCCGAGGAAACGCCCTGATCCATCCCTGCCTTTCTCCCTTGAGCGAAAGAGGAAGCTCGAGCACGTTCTAGCTCCTGGTCATGAGTAAGCGTTAGCTGTCCTACCTCTGCTGCGTAAACCTCCTGTAGTTGCCCTATCCTATCGGATGAGGCCTTCAGAGCCTCCTCAAGCTCCTTACTCGCGCAGAGAGGGAGAGTGTGCATTGCCCCAAGGCAGAACAGTGCTCCTCCTTGTCCCGTAAGAACCCTTGAAGCTAATGAACCTCAACTTGGAGTTGCTCCCTACTTTTCTCAGATTGAGAAAGATGTTCTCTCAGTTGTTCTAGGCTTAGTGTCTGGGCAGAGGAGGGACTCTCCAATACTTTACCCTTTTTCATAGCCAGAGAAGAAGGAGAATCACTCTTCCTCTTAAGGGAAGAGAAGTGAGGCTCTGGGACAATAGGAGTGGAGATACGAGCATCCACATCAATAAGAATAGGAGAGGATGAAGTTGAACGGTCGGAGGCAACTAGATGAGGGAAGAAAGGCTTCAACCGAGGCTTAGCAGTTTCTGCCCCCTGAAGACCCTCTTGAGAAGGGTTATGACCCTCAGGCTCTGTAGTTACCTGAGTAGAGGCATCACCTGCTGAGGAAGTAGGGTTGAAGCCGCCGGTCTTCGCCTGTTCTATTTTCTTTAATAACTTCTCACGGGGGTTTTTTGCCCCATACTCTGTTTTGTGGAATCCATGACTGCAGAATAAGGATAACCACTGATAAATGATGACAAGAAGTAAAGTAACAGATAGTATGAATAGATCCAATCTCTAAAAATCTTAAGAATCAACTGTCGGTTCTAGAATGGGGCGTAGACCACACTCGTATTGTAACCGACTCTACAGTCCAAAAAATCTGGGGCCAACAATGTTCCCCCCCCCCCCCCCCAGAGTACAAAAGGGAGCAAGGAGAAAACAAAGGATGCCCTAATCTCGAGAAACTCGAAAAACAATGTATAAAGGATTGAAAGAGAGAAAAACAAAGTAGTGAGAGAATACCTGAAGGAGAACGGAAGTAAAGTAATCGTCGGAGTAATCGCCAAAAATACAAAATAAAGTCGAAAAGTCAAGAGTATTGATACTTCTCTCTAAAATGTAATACGAAGAACGAAAGGGGGGAGAAAAGAAAAAGAAGAAGTTGGGAAAGTTAAAGAGAAAAGGAGAGTGAAATAATGCCCCACTGGCTGCTCCACGTAGGTTTGCGAAAAGCGAAGTGTCTTATTGTTTGCAAAAAAAGAGCGATAATAACGCACATTTCGAAATACATTCATTATAATATCCTCTTGCCTTAGAGGAGAGAGCAATGATGAGCAAAGAAAGTAGGCCCAAATTTATCCTCGGGAAAATAATCGTTGCACTAATTTTCTACGTGACAAGATAGCCTTCCCCCAAGAAAGTAGTTTTCCCGCCAAGATACCCCGCAGATACCTTGCCCAGTACAGAAGCTGCGAGCTCGGCACAGATCCCTCCTTAAGCAGGAGCCGTCCCGGATCCTCCCGCATCTGCCAGAACCTGAGGACCTGACAAACACTCAATCCGCGTGACTCTATATCTTAGGGTGAGGACCACAAAATCAATGAGGGGAGAATCTTGTCTCCTCTAAAATCCCTTTTTTATTCCTCTTACGTATGTACACTTACCTTTTCGTCCTTCTCCACACCTATAAATATCAAGTGATAACACCACTTTTTGGGACGGAACTCTACACACACGCATTCTGCGTACTATTCCATTCACTTCCACATTCCACAGTAAGCTCCATTAGGCCGGAGCGATTGGAGCACTCGAGGCCTTCTCCCAAGAAGCCTCGCTCATCACCACCTTCCTTTCCATTCTCGCCACGGGAAAGATCACTCCCCATCATCTCGAACCTAAAGGTATAATCCTCGTTGCTAAGAGAGGACGAAGCCCGAAAGTGTCTTGCGCTCTCTGCTTCCTCCTCTCTTCTTCCCTTTCCTCTTCGTTTTTCCACTTGAATGAGCCCTGAGCTCCATGGATTTAGTTGGATTGTGACTACAAACACCTTTTATCCATCATTTAGCTTGATTTTCTCTTTTATATCTACATGGAAGATGCTTTGTATAAAATGAGTGGTTATGGCAAATAAATCGCATGAATCTCTTACTCTCTACTGTTATAATCCTTTATCTATGAATGCTCTTTGCAAATATGATGAATAATCACTTGAATTGTTGTGGATCTTCAACCCGGATCTATCACGTAGTGCTCCGCCAATTCTTCTCTTGTCATCTTGGCAATTGATTGGTCGCTTGAAGATTCTGCGGCTTTGAAAGTGACTCCCTTTGATGTAGTAGGGACTTCATCTTCATCATCTAAGCTCATCCGATTGAGGTCGAACTCATGAGCTTTGAGCTCAGAGAATAGGATCTCCGGTGTGAGCTTTGATAGATCCTTTGTTGCCAAGTACAACTCCTTCATCGTTTGCCACTTTCTTGTGAGGGCTCGAACGATCTTGAGGTTGATTTCCTTATCAGTGAATTCTTTTCTGAGAGAGATGAGTGTTGCTATGATGTTGGTGACGTGCAGCTCTAAGGCGCCAATCGTCTCTCCAGACTTCATTGTCAAGCTCTCGAATTCTCTCATTAGCACTGCGAGTTTGTTCTCCTTTATTTTGTCATTACCTTGCGAGATTAGAGCTAGCGTCTCCCACATCTCTTTCGCAGTGGTGCACTTTCTGATTCTTGGAAGGTAAGCGTCTGATACAGTGCTCTGCATTGTGTGGCGTGCCACGCGATCTAGGTTGGCGATCTTGAAGTCGTTGGCAGTGTAGTCTGATTTGGCCTTTTCCACATAGTCGTGTCTAACAGTGGCTTCTCTGCCTTCCGCAGCTAGAACATTCACCGTATTGATCTTCATGATCTAGATCGGAGTAGCAAGGATCGGGTTGCTTCAGAAACTTTAGACCTAGCCATAAGCCTGATCTTTAGTAGGAAGCTTTACTCTGGACCTAAGCGTACGCTTGATCACAGAGTGACTCGCTTGCAAATGCGAAATTAGGTGAGCTAGTCTTTTCCTAAGTATTTAAAAGCTTTGTTTGTGTTTGTTTAGATTCAAGTGCAGTGATAAACAATACAAGTAAAATATTGAAAGCTCTGAGAAAAGAGATGTGACACCAGAGATTTAGAGTGGTTCGGTAGCAAAGCACCTACGTCCACTTTGTTGCACGCTGCAATAGACTCTTCTCACTAAGAATCTTGAGGATTACGGGTTCCCCAAAAACCTAAACTTGGATCGAGCTTCACTCGCTTGGATCCCACATCACAACGACGATGGAGATTTCTGGTCTCCACTAAGACATAGCTAAGATCGAGGTTCACACAATCGAGGATAGTGCAAGCTTGGATCTATACTCTACGATCGAGGTTTCTACTATCGAGGAAAGTAGAACCTTGGATATTTAACAAAAACCTTTTTAACAACTCAAAACCTAACAGACTTGACAAACAAGGGTTTAGGGTTTTGGTTTTGAAAAACTCTCTAAGTGAAGAACTCTTTACAGTGTAGTGCAAAGGATAGAGTTCTTCTCTAAGCTTGGATGTATATGTGGGCTTAGAATCTAGAAGAGTGAAGGTTGCGAAGACAAGCTTCGGTGTTGCTGAAGCTTGGAGAACACTTAGACAAGAACTCAAAAGAGAATTTTCTCGAAGGCTGTGAGTGCTTGTTTGCTGTATGCGCTGAAATCTCAGGAAGTGTTCTACTCTTCTCCATCTCTGGCCTTCACTATTTATTGTGGGAGAAGTGGACATGAAGCCATTGAAGGTTGGTGGCTTTGTCCCTCCACACTCGACAGTACTTGCCTTTGACCTGCAGCTTTTCAGACGCGCGCTTTGTCTCTTTGCCGAAAATGGCTAAGAGCCATGTTTAACAGCAACTGGAGCGTCCAGTACTGTAGCGGCGGCTCTATCGGTCTGGCAGTCAACTCCTGTGCTCCATTCTTCGTGTCCCACGTGGAGATCCGCAATAAATGCTTCGATCTTCACTTGACTTGAGTTTGAACTCTGAGTTTGAACGGGGCGGGAAACTTGAACTGTCGCTTTCACTTAGGAAGTGGCTCGCTTCGCTTTAGATTCTTGAGCGTCCACTTTAGAGTGCGTTGACTCGCTTTGACTTTGCTGTAGCGCTCGCTCCGCTTTGCTTCGGCAGACTCGCTTCACTTCAAAACACACTCAAGCGAGTGGCCTTCGCTTGAAAAACAGCAGTCTAAAGCCTAAGCGTCAAAAGCAAAAATTAAGCCATCCTAACATGATAGGCTTCGAAAAATTCTAACCTATCTAATCAAAATAGGGTCGCTTGGGAATATGATTTGCATAGAGGGTTTTGGGATCTAATCAAAACATATAACATATTCAATTAAAGCATCCCCTGAAGTTCCCTGATCGCACTATTTTCAACCACACAAAAATAGGTATAGTAAAGAATAAGTACGAGTATCGTATCCACAAGGATTGATATATCGAAATCACACAAAGTACCTCCACTCTGAAATTAAACTGATGTCTATGCAAAAAGAAATTAAGATGTGGTTTTCTAAAATCCTAGGCAAAGAAAATAAACAAATAAGAAAACAGAAATTAGGAAACAAATAAATAAGCAAATAAGGAAGCAAATAACTCAAATAGAAGGTTGATTCTAGGGAAGTCTATCTAATCAAATCTATGCAAATAACAATTAACCCAATTAACCAATTTAATCCAACCTAGATGCGATACACGAAAGTTATCTAAAACTCCGGCTAAGGCATAGATCGTCAATCAATAAGATCCTAATCTCCTCTCGGTCTCAAGAAATCAAATCAAGTGCAAAATAGAACAAGTATCGATAATACAATCAACAAGGTTCAGCTACGACACCTATATCGACTATATGTAGACCTATGATAATCTAACTTCTGCTAAGACAATTAAATCATCATACCATGTATTCATGAGATCCATTATGCAATTATCCGGCTAGGGCATAAAAACATAACTATGCATACACAACTAATGGCCAGTTAATCATGCATGAGAATAAGCACCATGAAACATACATCTAGATTGGCAGGCTAATTGTAATTAAAAGAACTCACATAGATTCAACTAGACATACAAACCCTAAAATCAACTAAAAGAAATTAGCTAGACATAATTAAAAGAAAGGTAGAAAGAAGAATAAACATAATGAAAAGCATAAATAAAAGAGAAAGGGATATAAAAACTCTTGAATCTTGATGAATCTTCAAACTTCAATGGTCTTCATACATGAATGTAAAAACTAATCTAAAATCCAAATCTAAAAGTGTAGAGAAAAGAATAAAAACTAATCTAAAGAACGAGAGAACTAATGTTGGCCCCTTACAATGATAAGTTTAGAGGTATTTATAGGGTAAAAGTTTACATCTAATACCTAATTGTACAAGGAAACCAAGAAGGAATTAAAAATTGCCTTTTAAGAGAAATCGCGTCTGGAAAATCCAGGTGTCCTCTCGACCAAGCTCTCGATCGAGAGGCCGGTTGAGAGGGTCGAGAGGGTCCTGCGCACCTTTCTTGTTTCGGCCGTAACTTCCTCATCCGAACTCCGAGTTGACCTCCGTTTTTGCCTACGTGCTCCTATCGAACTCCTCTTCAATGCTATACTTTCACTTTTCCAGAATAACTCTTCCACAAAATCGTGAGAAGTCAGAACTTGGGATCAATACTTCATCTCTTCCTTGGTTTCGTCGTCTCTCATCTCATCTTGGGTTTTCTCGACTAAAAAGCCCTAGAAACACTCAAAACAACCCAAAAGTGTAATCAAGCTCAAAATAACATAAACAATACAAAACATGAGCTAAACTATCAAAATAAGGCAAGAAAGCGATAAGTAAACACTTAGATAATAGGGTAAAAATATACCCTATCATCCCCCCTTAACACATGAATCCTTAACAATTCCCAACAAAACGGAAGCTTGATTCCGATATCCCTCTCCATTTGCTCCCACTCCATTTGATCTCCAAATCCCCAACATACCTCTTCGGTATCGTAATCTTGCACAAAAGAACACTCGGCCAAGGCATCAATCTTATCGATGAAAGAACAATTATCAATTAAATTGACCGATGACATAGGTCGACTCTTATGCACAGAAAACGAAACATCCTCACCCAACACAGACATATTAATCACACCACTCTTCACATCAATCAAAGTATTAGTGGTAGCCATGAAAGGACGACCTAACAAAAGTGTGTGCTCAATACCATTCTCTTGTACCTCGCCTATCTCTAGAACAAAATCAACGGGAACAATTAACCCCCCCCCCCCACCCCCCCCCCCCCCCCCCCCCCCCATACGAACAAGAATATCCTCAATAATACCTCTAGGGTACCTAATAGACCTATCCGCCAATTGAAGGCTCATGCGAATGGGTTTATGCTCTCCTAACTCTAATTGCTTAAAAATAGAATAAGGCATAAGATTAAGTCCGGCACCTAAATCTAGCATACCACATGCTTCCTTACAATTATCTAAAGAGATAGTGATAACGAAAGAACCTGGGTCTCGTTGCTTAGGTGGAAGAGGGTGTTGCATTAACGATGTCGCCACTTCCGACACCGCAATCGTCTCCATCTCATCGAATGGCTTCTTCTTTGATGTCAACTCCTTCACGAACCTCATGAATGGTGGCACGTTGTGAATCACATCACGAAGAGGCAAGTTCACGTCCACCTTTGAAAGAAGATTGTAAAGATCCATGAATTGTTGATCGCGCTGCTTGTTCTTCACATGGTTGGATAAGGAATGGGAGGAACATAAGGATTGGACATCTTGTGAAGAGGTTGGGCCTCCTTCTCGGCTTCCTCGGACTCCGTGCATGGCTCGTCGGGGTTGGACAACCATCCAGTTGGGTTGGACGGATGTCCAACTTCTTGTTCTGTTGGACGCTGCAAGATGGGGTTGGACGGCCGTCCAGATGAGTTGGACGCCCGTCCAACTCCGGCTTCTGACGGATGTTGAAAGCCCACGTTGGACGCACGTCCAACAATAGGTGAAGGCGTGGACGCACGTCCAGGGTTGGACGACCGTCCAGATGAGTTTTGATAGGGACTAGTATCAGCATTGCTACATAAATAATTCTAAATGCTAAGAAAGTGTGCCTCCCACAACTTTAGGGCATCACCTCCAAAAAGACGTTAATACCAATAGTATCGTATAACAATCTTGAATAACAGCTAAAATTTCCGAAGGCATCAAGTGTTATATCAAACACAGAAGCCTTGCTAAAATAAAGGAAATAATTAGTTCTAGTTAGAATTAGTTTCCATGTCAAATATTAGCCTCAATAAGGATCAATAATAACTGTACCGAATGACATCATTTTATTAATATACTACGGGTTTTTAAGGAACCTCCAGGTGACCTACTCGACGCAGATGTCTGGACTTGTATAAGATGCTATAAGGATCTGCCCCGATCCTAGCTTACGCAGAAGCTGCAAGTATCTGCTGAGAGCTAAGGATCTGCACAACACGCAGTCCGCATGGCTCTACATACTCTAGAGTGAGGACCACCAAATTGATGACGGAGAGAATCTTGTCTCCATAGGAATTCCTTTTCTGTCCTCCCTTCACACGAATGTTCACCTTTTCAACCTCTTTACATCAATAAATACTGAGTAATCGCACACCTCGTCATCCATCATCACAACACAACTCTTCATACACACACACACTCTGCGTACTATTCTATTCATTCACACATTCTTCCGCGAGCTCCCTCGAGCTCAGGCAGTCGAAGCCTCTAAGGTCTTCTTTCGGGAAACCTCATCCATAATCACCTTCATCTCTCATTCTCGTCACCGGGAAAAGTCTCCCTCTCTTTCACCATCTCGAACCTAAGGTATAACCCTCGCTGTTAAGGGAGGATGAAGCCTCACAGAGCTTTACACTCTTCACTTCCCTCTCTCTTCGCATTTCCTTCCTTCGCCTTCCACTTGAATAAGTTCTAAACTTCATGGATTTAACTAATTCATGGCTAGAAGCACCCTTTATTTAAGCACATAGCTCGACTATTACTTGCTATCCTTATGCAAACAATGTCGTGTATGAAATCTGTATGAAATACATAATTATGGCCGATAAAACCACATGAATCTCTTGCTCTCTATCATTGTAATGTTTTATCTATGAATGCTCCTTTTAAATATGCTGAATAATCACTCAAATTGTTGTGGATCTTCAACCTGAATCTATCAACTGGCGCCGTCTGTGGGAAATTTTAGTCTAAGATGTTGATTTCCCCTGTTTTATGCGAAATTCTAGCTCGTTGTTATAATGTTGTTGATGATTTTCCTTATCATTTCCTTATGTGAAGAATATGAGAAAACTTGACATTAGAGTGAGTGGGCATTCTGTATTTGCTGTTTAACTGGCAGAAATTGGGATACTAATGTTATTGCCTGATTTTCGTTAAGCCTTTCATGATTATGAGCTGCGGAATATAGCATAATTCTTAGATTACACTCTCTTTACAGCAAAAATTGGGATAGATATCCTGCTAAAGGGAAACTTAAGTTTAAGATGTTTATTCTCTTCCCTTATATGTGAGTTCAAATCTGCTATTTACAAATGCTGTTGAAATTGTTGAATCTGGAGCATTGTCCTCCGCAGTAGCTTTGAAGTTTTAGCTGATTGTGGTGATATGTTTATGAACTTGCTCTGTTATTCCCCTGTTCCCAGGGATGTCCGAGATAGGGGCAGTAGAATAAATATATACTGAATATCAGTTTGATGTTATTCTTAGAAAATTTGAGCATGAATACAGTGAATTCATTCTAGCTGAATTGTTCATAATAGCAAATCAAGGAATCGAAGGCGATTTCGAGACCATATTTTCCTTCATGATACGAATTGTGATAACTAAACTGTTTTATCTGTCAAAATCCTAAGGTTGTGATGAATCTGAGGGAAAGTCGAATAAAAATTGCAGCAATTTCAGAACACATTCAGCTCACCTTGTGTAATTGGTGAGTTTACAACTCCTTTAACTGTCTCAAAATATGAAATCAACTTGTGGGTTATAAGGGATTGGTAATCACAGAGGAAGCACCACTACTCAAGCTAGTCACGTGCCCCTGTATTGCCATGAACTGAAAACTCATGGAGTAAAAACACTAAAGAAGCGGAGAGCCAAAGATGACGAGGTCACCCCATTCACCTTGATGAAGGGGCCCCGCATCTGAGGGCAGAACCTCCCAGAAGCCCCATACAATGGGCAGAACCCTCAAAAGCCCTATCTAATAGGCAACACCCTTATAAGCCCTATCTAATAGGCAACATCTTCATAAGCCCTATCTAATAGGCAGATAACATCCTCATAAGCCCTATTTAATAGGCAACATCATCCATCAAGCCCTATTTAATAGGCAACACTCTCGTAAGCTCCATACAATGGGCAGAACCTCTCATAAGCCCTATCTAATAGGCAATATTATCGTAAGCCCCATATAATGGGCAGAATTATCCAAAGCCCTGTCTAACAGGCAATATCTTCAAAAGCCCTACACAGTAGGCATCATACAAAAGAGCCCTACATAGTAAGCACCATCCAAAAAACCTTACATAGCTGGGCATTATACACAAGGTCCTGCACGATCAGGCACCCTGCAGTGAGTCTTATGAAAAAAGAGAATACATGAGTCTTTAAAAGCCCACACCATAATTAGATCCCTATCAAAAGCTTCATCTAAAGAGCTATACGAAAATGGACATCGTAGTACCCAGTCTTGCGAAAGCAGGAGTCATATACCTCTATCTCATATTGGCAGAAGCCACCCTTTAAGAAGCCCTGTAATAAACAGGCAATATTTGTTAAAATTACCACAAATGATTCCCAACTACAAAAGATCTGTTAGAAATAAATTACATATATTTTTTAAGCCTCTTCCAAAGAGCATCTGAAACTAATTTTCTCAAACACTTACAGAATCCCGCGAGGATGAATACTGCCACAGATGTTGCTTCAAAAGAAGCTGGCCAAGCTACTGGAAATCCAGAGAACTCCCTACTTGGGAATAAAGGAAAAGGCATTATGATTATCGAAGCCAGTGTCAACATGGAAGCTCAGTTCTCTCCAACCATGCTCCTCCAAATGAAAGCACTCGTAGAGGGTGTGGTCGAGGGGGCTGTCGAAAAAAGACTTCATATCTTGGGAATAAATTCCCAGAACGCAGACCCCCCGGGTGAAACCCAAGAGGGTGGAGGAAGCAAGAACACTTCCGCAATGCACAAGCAGAAGCCTATAAACCCAGGCATAACCCAAGAATTGGTCTCAAAGCTGCCTCCAATAGTGGCTGAACAAGAGGAGGGATTTTCCAATAATTGGGAGTCCCCAGATGAAGAGGGACCTGAGGAACTTGAAGGGAACCTCAACGAGAATACTGACAATGCATGGGCCAAGAAATATGCCCAACAACAAGAGCAGATGAAGCTCTTGGCAAAAGAAGTAAGAAGGCTGAAAGAGCAGAAGCAAGCCGCAGAAAGGACCTCAAAGGAAACAGAGGCAAGCGAAAGAGAAATTCGCAACCTAAATGAAGAAGGAAACCCGAAACACCTTCCAAATAATAGGGGAAACAAGTCAGAACTTTTCTCTTTATATATTGATGAGAATAGTCCATTCTCTGTAGATATTCAAACCGATCCCGTTCCTAGCAACTTCAAGACAATCTCTTTTGAATACCAGGGGAAAGGAGACCCTGAAGAACATTTGATGAAATTCGAAAGCTTATGCCTCCTCCATCAGTATTCGGAGGGCGTCAAGTGCAGAGTATTCCTCACAACTCTGTCGGGGACTGCTCAACATTGGTTCAAGCAGCTACCAAAAGCTTCTATTCACTCATTCATGGATCTGAGGGAAGTTTTCCTCCAACAGTTCGTCAGCGCTAAAAGAACTACCAGAAATTCTTTACATCTAACAACTATCAAGCAAGGTGCCAATGAAAGTCTGAGAGACTATATGACGCGTTTCAACGAGGCTGTCCTGGAAATCCCAGGGGTAGAACCGAAGCTAAAAGTACATGCCTGTGTACATGGCCTGAAACCAGGGCAGTTCTTTGCTTCTCTCATCAAGAAAGAAGCTACCTCTTTTGAAGAGCTACTGACAAGAGTCCAAAAATATATCCATATGGAAGAGGCTCCGAGCAGCAAGAGGGCCGAACTGGCCTCTCAAAGGGAAAAGAAGCCAGAAGAAAGGAAAAGGCCGGCTCCAAATGCTAAAAAGACTGACAAGAACGAGCGATTTCTGAGATCTTTCACTCCGCTCATCAAGCAACCTGTTGACCTGCTAGAAGTGGTCATGAGAAAACCAGGGTCCAGATCCCCGCCGGACACAGGCAGCCGCCAAGGAATCCACCTTCCGAAAGGTTCTGCAAATTCCATAATGACTTTGGTCATATGACCAACGACTGTAGAAATTTGAGAATTGCTATCGAGAAGCTAATCCAGGAAGGGGAACTCTTGGAATACGTCAAGAGAGAGACAGAACAAAACAAAAGGCGCAAAGAAACTCCTGAAAAAACACCTGATGCTAACCAGGGACCAGAGCCTAAAGGCGTTATTAAAATGATATATGGAGGACCAACCATGGGAGACTCCAACAGAAGAAGAAAGGCATCTGCCAGAGAGTTACATATGCACGAAAGACATGGGGTCTGGAAGGTTGAAAAAGGCCTACCCCCGCCAGAAATCTCGTTTGGACCAGAAGACAATCAAAAGGTTATTCATCCACACGACGATGCATTGGTCATCACAGTGGAAATAGAAAGGTATCAAGTCCAAAGGGTCTTTGTGGATACAGGGGCCGCAGTTAACGTCATATTTGAGAGTTGTTTCAATCAAATGAGCCTCCAGAAGCCTTTGAATGGAGTAGCCACGGCTTTGCATGGTTTCTCAGGAGACCATGTGATGTCATTAGAGTCAATTGACTTGATGCTCACTCTAGGTGAGGGTCCTACGCGGGTATCAAAGACAGTCACCTTTCTGGTGGTGCGGCAGCCATCTTCTTACAATATTATCCTGGGGAGAACTGCCCTAAATCCATTCCAAGCAATGGTTTCCACTTATCATCTGATGATGAAATTCCCTGTGGGAAGCCAGGTGGGGCAGGTGTCGGGAGACCAAGGGATCTCGCGAAAATGCTATATTCAGTCGGTACCCCGGCGGGAGAAGCCAGAAAAAGGCCGATGGCAGAACCTGCCGGTGGTAAAGCTGAAATGAAACTCGAAGGAAAAAGGCTTAAGACCCCGACTCCGGCAGAAGAAGGCCAGAATCTCTCCATTTCAATGGAACACTTGCTGATCACCAGCACCAATTCCTCTGAAGGGTTCCTGCTATCCAAAGACCTAGACAAGAAGTCGCTCCAACAGACTAAAGAAAGCAAATGACTCGAAGCTAAAACAATAGGCGCATGCAACGCCCCAATTGTGAAAGGGCAATGGGAAACATTGATGGCCAAGGCAAGGGCAAAAGTCAAGGGTGCAATCGAAATAACGGATCAAGAGAATGTTGAAGAGACAACAAACAAGGAAAAAGGTAATACTCTCGAAATGCTCAGGGAAAACTAAGAGTTGTTCTTGAGAAGAAGAAAAATACGATGGGTTATGACCTCTATCTATGTTAAAAACTTTTATCTTATGGCTAGTCAATGTGTGGAAACACAGGATCATGCCTCCTTACCTTTAAAATAATTGTATTCTGCAAATTGTTAGCTCTAAAATGAGGTGTAATTCCTTCATTCCCTTACACCTCACTTGGGGGGGGGGGGGGGGGGGGGGAAGTAGGGGATACCCGTATTCCATTATCTTAAAATGCTTTAGCCTGTATTCCAAGCCAGATCCTCGGAGCTAGATGAGTGAGAGGATGAAGCCTGATTCCTGGGCACGGAGGGAGTTTTAGCCGAATGCAAAGGAAAGTCATCTCTAGGATGATCTGCTGAAATACTCAAGGCATCATTTGCCCCTGAACCGCTCTCCATATCTGACAGAATATGTACGGTAGGAATAGTTTCTAGGGGAAGGTGGACACAGAACCTTCTCCTTTCTTAGCTCCTAGCGGAGAAAAAGAATCATTAAGTAAAAAATAGAAAACCGTTAATGGGTAAACATAACCACAACAAAGAAAAGAGAGGTACCTCATCAAAGGCCTTCTTCATGAGCCGCATGACAGTAGCGTCAAGAGGAAAGAGAGGAAAAGGAGAAGCATCCCAAGCAGGAAGATCCTCGGGAGATTGAACGGGTTAACGAAGGGCCTCAGAAGCCTCTCTCAACAGAGGCATGAACCAAGGTTCCCCGGTAGGTAGGAAACAGGTCCTCTTAAGGGCCTCAGGTTTTGTCTCAAACATATGCACTATAGGTCCCAAGTTGATAGCGACAGCTTGCTCAGGGATGCCCAGTTGATGACAACATTCAAAGTCAACATCAGCAGCCCAATCTGTGAGAGTGTCTATCATCCATGCCCAAAAATAGGGAGAGTTGATAAATGCTTCAGGCAATTGCTTCACCAAAGAATCCATCAAAGCCTGACCATAAGGGGTCATTAAGAAATTAGACCGGCAATCCTGTATCCCCATGGAAATGCCTTGATCCAAGCCTATCTTTCTCCCTTTGATAAAGGAAGAAATTTGGGAACGCTCCAACTCTTGCTCATGTGCGAGCGTTAGTTGTTCTACTTGGGTAGTGAAGTTTTCTTGTGTTTGTATCGCTTGCTTTGACGAAGCCTCTAAGATTTTCTCTAATTCCCCCACCCGCTCCGATAATAAAGACACGCGCTATTCAAGAACAGAGTAATATTTTTCCTTGTCACGAAGACAGCCTTTAAGATCACGAACCTCGACCTGAGATTGGTCCCTATTTTGCTCAACTTGAGACAGAATTTCTAAGAAGTGGTCCAAAGCTAGGGCTGGGATACCGAAAGAAAGTGCCGAGACCCGGTCCACCTCTGTAGACGCAGGAGGACGAAAATCGTCTGTCCTCTCGGAAGAAGAGGCATGGATACTTACTCCCGCAGCAGGAGAGGAAGAAGAACAAGGTCTAGCGTGTTCCTCAAAATGGCTGGCCAGTGGCGGGTCAGGAAAGCAGAATCTCGAACGAGGTTTCATTATTATTATCTCTTGAGGGTTTTCTTGAGTAGAATCTGGAATTCTGATATCTGCGGAAGGTAGCACAAGGGCATCATTTGAAGAAGAAACAGGCTCGAGGTTAGCGGCTCTGACCTCAGCCATCTTCTGCGCCAATTTCATTCTAATTTTTTGTAGCATTTCTCCTTCATTAGAACTTATGGCTGAAAATAAATGCAAGTAAAGCTCAATCTTTAGAAATCTTGGGATCCCCACATGGAAGTTTCCACCACACTCACCTTAAAATCGGGTTCACGAAAAATAAAGGCCAGTATTAACAATTCTTCCTAAAAAAAATAATAAATAAATAAAAAACCCTTTGAGTGTAGGCCGCACGAATACAGGGAGAGATGATAAAAATAATGATAATGAAGAAAACTACCTTGGAAAAGAGGGAAATTAAGTAATCGCTGGGAATATAGAATGGAAGAACGAGGATATTATTACTTCTCTCAGAGATACAATGTGGAGAGTGAAGAAAAGGAGAAAGGAAGGAAGGAAGTTAAAGGGCAAAAGGAGAGTAGAGTGGTACCCCACTTATTGTTCCACGTCGGCTTGTGAAAGGGGAAGAGACGCCTCTTCACTTCCAAAAAGTAATACACCTTTCCTTTTCAAAATATATATTCATTATGATATCTCTTTATTTTCAAGGAGAAAGCATCATCGAAGTGAAGAGAGTAGTTTTCCCGCCAAGACACTCGACAGAAGCCTGTGTATGAATGCTTCTGGACCTGGGGGGGAGTAGCTGATAGGGAGTAGTATCAGCCTTGCTACATAAATAATTCTAAATGCTAAGAAAATGTGCCTCCCACAACTTTAGGGCATCACCTCCAAAAAGACGTTAATACCAATAGTATCGTATAACGATCTTGAATAATAGCTAAAATTTCCGAAGGCATCAAGTGTTATGTCAAACACAGACGCCTTGCTAAAATAAAGGAAATAATGAGTTCTGGTTAGACTTAGTTTCCATGTCATTAATGGGTATAAATATTAGCCTCAATAAGGATCAATAATAATTGTACCGAATGACATCATTTTATTAATATACTACGGGTTTTTAAGGAACCTCAGGTGACCTGCTCGATGCAGATGTCTGGACTTGTATAAGATGCTATAAGGATCTGCCCCGATCATAGCTTACGCAGAAGCTGCAAGTATCTGCTGAGAGCTAAGGATCTGCACAACACGCAGTCCGCATGACTCTACATACTCTAGAGTGAGGACCACCAAATTGATGACGGAGAGAATCTTGTCTCCATAGAAATTCCTTTTTTGTCCTCCCTTCGCACGAATGTTCACCTTTTCACCCTCTTTACATCTATAAATACTGAGTAATCGCACACCTCGTCATCCATCATCACAACACAACTCTTCATACACACACGCACTCTGCGTACTATTCTATTCATTCACACATTCTTCCGCGAGCTCCCTCAAGCTCAGGCAGTCGAAGCCTCCGAGGTATTCTTTCGGGAAACCTCATCCATGACACCTTCATCTCTCATTCTCTTCACCGGGAAGAGTCTCCCTCCCTCCCACCATCTCGAACATAAGGTATAACCCTCGCTGTTAAGGGAGGATGAAGCCTCACAGAGCTTTACGCTCTTCACTTCCCTCTCTCTTCGCATTTCCTTCCTTCGCCTTCCACTTGAATAAGTTCTAAACTCCATGGATTTAACTGATTCATGTCTAGAAGCGCCCTTTATTTAAGCACATAGCTCGATTATTACTTGCTATCCTTATGTGAACAATGTCGTGTATGAAATCTGTATGAAATACGTAATTATGGCCGATAAAACCACATGAACCTCTTGCTCTCTATCATTGTAATGTTTTATCTATGAATGCTCCTTGCGAATACGCTGAATAATCACTCAAATTGTTGTGGATCTTCAACCCGGATCTATCAAGTTTGACGCCCGTCCAACTCCTGCTTCTGCCGGAATTTTCGTCTTGCTCCAACGCACGTTCGGGCTCCATCTATCACTTGAATGCCCTTGAGGAGGCATCATAACTCCATTGTCCACCTGTCTTCCGCTCCGCAACACCAAAACTGCTTGGGCTTGATGAGGTGGAAAAGGAGGAACGTATGAGGGATATCGGGCTTGCACCTCGTGAGCTTATTGTGGTTGAATCCCTTGGCTCGGAATCCGTTCTGGTTATTGCATCAAGTGCATGGAACCAGAAATTTGGCCAATAGTCGTCTCGAGTCTCTTAATAGTAGCATCTTGAGTCTCTCGGGCCAATTTTGCTTCATGGTGGAACGTGGAAAGGCTCTCATCAACGGGAGGTTTTTGTGGAGGTCCTTGAGGACGAGAGTAAGGGTGTGGTGGTGGTGGTGGTGTATGAGTAGGTTTAGGTGGGTAGTATGGAGGTGGTGGATAATATGGATTGGGAGGATATTGTGGAGGTGGATAGTATGGTGGCGGCTGAGAGTAATAAGGATTTTGTGGAGGATAGGGGTTATTATATGGTGGAGGGCGCCTATTTGGATAGATAGAAGGATTACCTTACCCTTGAATCGGCCTCGGATTTTGATAGCGTCCATTGTATCCTCCTTGATATCCTTGAGGTAGAGGTACTTGAGGCGGGTATCCTTGAGCAGCATACACCTCGGCTCCTCCTTCGTATGTAAACTCCCCCATGTTGTGGCACACCTCCTTGATGTGTCCAAGCTCTCCACAAATCTCGCATTGGTCTGGCTTCCTCTCTTCATCCTTCGGGGCCGGTGCACTCTGCTTCATCTTCAAGTTCTCGAGATCCCTATACATGGCAGCAATTTGTTTCTTCATATCACGGCTCATCGAGATTGCACTCGCCTCCACTTTCCTCGGCCTAGCTGATTTTTGTTGAGAGCTCGCATCGAGCGTCTCGAATATATTCTTCATCTCATCAGCTGTCTTGACCGCTATGTTGCCTCCGGCCGAACTATCCACCATGAATTGACAAGTCTGATTAAGTGCGTCGTAGAAGTATTGCCAGAGCAATTCCGGTGCCATCTGATGGTGAGGGCATTGTTGAAGTAGCTCTTGGAACCTCTCCCATGCTTCGTGAAACGGCTCATCATTGTCTTCGGAAAAGTTCATGATCTTCGACCGCACTTCCTGAGTCTTGCGGTTCGGGTAGTACTTGAGCATGAATCTCTCGCAAACGGCATTCCATGTTGTGAGAGAGTTGGCCAGAAGCGCCAAATACCATGACTTTGCTCGATCCTTGAGGGTGTACGGGAAGCACTTCATCTTCATGTTGTCCTCCGTGAGTCCCGAGAGTGGGAAGGATTGCACCACTGTGCAATACTCTCGAATGAACGTCAATGCATCCTCGTTGGGCAGCCCGTGGTAGGATGGGAGCAACGCCATGTGGTGAGGTTTAAGCTCGTGATTCCTGACCGCTTCCGTCAGGACAATCGCCGAAGTGGTGGTTGTGAATGTAGGGCGAGTAAAATCACCCATAACTCTTTGATTCGCCATTGCTTCGGGCTCAGCAAACAACAAGACAAAAGAAAAGTCTTGGAAATCGATCTCCTCTTCCTCCTTCGCGGCTAGAATTGCTTTCCTCCAGTTGATGTTGTCGATGTGGGACGCTAATTTCCTTTGAAGACTTTGGCGACCATGCATAAACAACACTCAACAAAGGGATTAAACGTACCGAGTGGAAGGAAAAAGAAATCAAACGAAAAACAAATTAAAATAAAATAAAATACTACATAATTAAATAGCCTAAAGTTTTCCACGGCAACGGCACCAAAATTTGTTTCACTAAAAAGTGTTTGCAATAGAACAAAATCTATCGTAGCACTAACAAGTAAAACCCTAAGTCGAATCTGAAGGAAAACTTAACAGGGCAAATAATCGGGTAGCAAAAACAACCTAATCTAGCCTAAATCTAAGAAATCAATTAAAGAGAATTTTTGGGTTTTTGGTTTAAATCCTAGGCAATAAAATAAATCAAAGCAATTAAATCAAAGTAAGTAAATAAACTAATCTAGAAAGCAAAGAATAATTCTAAACTAACGAAAGCAACAAGAAAACTAATCTAGACATAATAATGAACTCTGGAAATTAAAGCAAATAAATCTAACTCTAAGAACTTGAAAAATGAAGGAATCGAAAAACCGAGAAAAACGAATCTAAACTAAGAACTTGAAATCGAACAAACGAAATTAAACAAACGAGATTAAACAAAGCAATTACGAAATTAAATCTAGAACTAAGGAAAGCAAATAAATCAAATAACCGAAAGCAATAAATAACATACGAAATTAAACGAAGAACGAAGAACACGAATGTCTTGAATTAAAACGAAACAAAACGAAGATCCGGATCTGAACAAAAGGAAATCTAAACTTAGAGTATTTAGTGCTGAAAATAAAAACTAAACAAAGGTAAAAGTGTTGTCAAATTCGTCCACAAGTAGTAGTATTTATACTAGGTATGAAAACCTAGTTAAACAAGGAAACATTAGTAGGCTGCCAGAGTTGGACGTGCATCCAACTTGAACTGGACGTGCGTCCAACACCTCGTTCTGCCGAAATTCCAATGCATGGACGAGCTGGGCATAAGCATCCTGGACGGCCGTCCAGATGAGTTGGACGGCTGTCCAACTCCCCGAACTGCCCTCCTTCAATCCGACTTCGTCTTTTCGCCCTTTTTTGACCCATTTTAATAGCTCCCTTTTCATCCTTTAACACCTACGAACAACAAAACTCCACAAATACCAATCATAGCCATATTTAAACAAAAAGACACACAAAAACTACGAAAACGAATACGAAAACACAACGGAAATCCTAACATCTAAACACCAAACAACTACGCTAAAGCGAGCACCCAGACTAAAGCGAAGCGAGCACCTTTCAAACACTTGAAAGCGAAAGTTCAACTAACAGCTCTAGTTCAAACTCGGAGTTCAAATTCAGTCAAGTGAAGATCAAGATATTTATTACAGATCTCCACGTGGCACAAAAGGATTGAAGCATAGAGTTGACCAGCTAGACCGACAAGCAGCCGCAACAGTACTGGATGAGCCCAGTTATTGTTACGCTTAGCTTTTAGCCATTTCGGGAAAGAAGACAAGTGAGCACCTGGAAAAGCTGCAGGTCAAAGCCAAGTATTGTCGAGTGCGGAGGGACAAAGCCACCAACTTTCAAACGGCTTCAACCCACCTCCCACACTATAAATTGAGGCATGCAGAGAAGAGAACGTAGAACACTTCCTTGAATTTCCAGTGCTCAAAGCAAACAAGCACTCACGATTTTCAGCAATCATCTTCCTGAGTTCTTGTAGGAAAGTGTCTCCAAGTTTCAGTTACATCGAAACTTGTTCTCTGCAACCTTCACTCACTTAGATTTTAAGCCACTATACATATCCTAGCTTAGAAGAAGAACTCTAGCCTTTGCATCTACTGTAAAGAGTTCTTCACTTAGAGTGTTTTCAAAACCAAACCAAAACCCTTGTTCTAGTCCAGTCAAGAGTGTTAGAGTTTGAGTTTAGATTGTAAGGTTGTTGTAAGATCTAAGGGTTCACTTTCATCGATAGTGAACACCTCGATCGAGTAGAGAGAATACAAGCTTGCACGTTCATTGACTGTGTAAAACTCGATTCTTGTCTTAGGTTATTTTTGGAGAACACGTAATCTCCCAGTGTTGTTGTGTTGGATCCATGATTGTGAAAGCTCGATCCGTTGTCTTGGTTTTTGAGGAACCCGTAATCCTCAAAGCTTTCTTGAATGAAGAGACGATGTTCCTGCGTGGAACAAAAGTGGACGTAGGTGTTTTACCACCGAACCACTATAATCCCTGGTCTTGTATTTTCTGTCCTTAAGCTTTCGATTATTTACTTGCTTTGATTATTCCATATTTGCATGAGCATATAAACAAACCTAAAACGAAGCTTTAAGTACTTAAGAATATTAGCTCACTAAATTCCGCATTCTAGCAAGCGAGTCACTCTGTGATCAAGCGTACGCTTAGGTCCTGAGTAAAGCTTTACCGTATATCAAGCTTACAGTTTGGTCTTAAGTTTTAAAGCGACCCCAGTACTGGATGAGCCCAGTTATTGTTACGCTTGGCTTTTAGCCATTTCGGGAAAGAAGACAAGTGAGCACCTGGAAAAGCTGCAGGTCAAAGCCAAGTACTGTCGAGTGCGGAGGGACAAAGCCACCAACTTTCAAACGGCTTCAACCCACCCTCCCACACTATAAATTGAGGCATGCAGAGAAGAGACGTAGAACACTTCCTTGAATTTCCAGTGCTCAAAGCAAACAAGCACTCACGATTTTCAGCAATCATCTTCCTGAGTTCTTGTAGGAATGTGTCTCCAAGTTTCAGTTACATCGAAACTTGTTCTCTGCAACCTTCACTCACTTAGATTCCAAGCCACTATACATATCCTAGCTTAGAAGAAGAACTCTAGCCTTTGCATCTACTGTAAAGAGTTCTTCACTTAGAGTGTTTTCAAAACCAAACCAAAACCCTTGTTCTAGTCCAGTCAAGAGTGTTAGAGTTAGAGTTTAGATTGTAAGGTTGTTGTAAGATCTAAGGGTTCACTTTCATCGATAGTGAACACCTCGATCGAGTAGAGAGAATCCAAGCTTGCACGTTCATTGACTGTGTAAAACTCGATTCATGTCTTAGGTTTTTTTTGGAGAACCCGTAATCTCCCAGTGTTGTTGTGTTGGATCCAAGCTTGTGAAAGCTCGATCCGTTGTCTTGGTTTTTGAGGAACCCGTAATCCTCAAAGCTTTCTTGAGTGAAGAGACGATGTTCCTGCGTGGAACAAAAGTGGACGTAGGTGTTTTACCACCGAACCACTATAATCCCTGGTCTTGTATTTTCTGTCCTTAAGCTTTCGATTATTTACTTGCTTTGATTATTCCATATTTGCATGAGCATATAAACAAACCTAAAACGAAGCTTTAAGTACTTAAGAATATTAGCTCACTAAATTCCGCATTCTAGCAAGCGAGTCATTCTGTGATCAAGCGTACGCTTAGGTCCTGAGTAAAGCTTTACCGTAGATCAAGCTTACAGTTTGGTCTTAAGTTTTAAAGCGACCCCAGTACTGGATGAGCCCAGTTATTGTTACGCTTGGCTTTTAGCCATTTCGGGAAAGAAGACAAGTGAGCACCTGGAAAAGCTGCAGGTCAAAGCCAAGTACTGTCGAGTGCGGAGGGACAAAGCCACCAACTTTCAAACGGCTTCAACCCACCCTCCCACACTATAAATTGAGGCATGCAGAGAAGAGAACGTAGAACACTTCCTTGAATTTCCAGTGCTCAAAGCAAACAAGCACTCACGATTTTCAGCAATCATCTTCCTGAGTTCTTGTAGGAAAGTGTCTCCAAGTTTCAGTTACATCGAAACTTGTTCTCTGCAACCTTCACTCACTTAGATTCCAAGCCACTATACATATCCTAGCTTAGAAGAAGAACTCTAGCCTTTGCATCTACTGTAAAGAGTTCTTCACTTAGAGTGTTTTCAAAACCAAACCAAAACCCTTGTTCTAGTCCAGTCAAGAGTGTTAGAGTTTGAGTTTAGATTGTAAGGTTGTTGTAAGATCTAAGGGTTCACTTTCATCGATAGTGAACACCTCGATCGAGTAGAGAGAATCCAAGCTTGCACGTTCATTGACTGTGTAAAACTCGATTCTTGTCTTAGGTTTTTTTTGGAGAACCCGTAATCTCCCAGTGTTGTTGTGTTGGATCCAAGCTTGTGAAAGCTCGATCCGTTGTCTTGGTTTTTGAGGAACCCGTAATCCTCAAAGCTTTCTTGAGTGAAGAGACGATGTTCCTGCGTGGAACAAAAGTGGACGTAGGTGTTTTACCACCGAACTACTATAATCCCTGGTCTTGTATTTTCTGTCCTTAAGCTTTCGATTATTTACTTGCTTTGATTATTCCATATTTGCATGAGCATATAAACAAACCTAAAACGAAGCTTTAAGTACTTAAGAATATTAGCTCACTAAATTCCGCATTCTAGCAAGCGAGTCACTCTGTGATCAAGCGTACGCTTAGGTCCTGATTAAAGCTTTACCGTAGATCAAGCTTACAGTTTGGTCTTAAGTTTTAAAGCGACCCCAGTCTTGCATACTCTGAGATAAGTTCGAAAAGAAGTTGAAAAACTTCTGTTACACGTATTCCCCCCCCCCCCCCCCCCCCCAATCCCACGTGTAAC
The DNA here is from genome assembly GCA_024222315.1 of Thymus quinquecostatus. Lineage (NCBI taxonomy): Eukaryota > Viridiplantae > Streptophyta > Magnoliopsida > Lamiales > Lamiaceae > Thymus > Thymus quinquecostatus. Next base: position 16,265,963 of record CM044174.1, on the reverse strand, counting down.
CCTACTTATCAATCCGGGACCAACAACCTCCATGTGTCCCAAGCTACAGGGGATTTGTGGAATCCTTACTTCAAGCCCATACCGATTCTTCGATCTCGTCTCGTCTCGGGTTTCTAACCTCAAATAGGCCTGAATATGCACAAAAAATTACCCACGAGCATAATATTATCCAATATACGAAAAACCATATACAAAACATGAACAATACTACATAAATGAGACTCTAAAACGACTTTTTTAGACTATAGAAACTAGGTAAATTTTACATGTATCAGCTTTTAGCATACAACATAGGAAACAAAGCAAAGAAAATAAAGCACAAAACGACGAGAAATGAGCTCAAAGTATTCAGTAAAAGCAATAGAATAGTTCAGTTCAATCTTTGTTACAATATGACTATTTATTGAAAGAAAATGGGCGCCAATCACCATTCTTCACGCTATTAAATCGTAGCCGCGATCTACATGAGATCCAACGGCTACCATATTGCCAGGCTGTTTACATGTTATCTTCCTCACTTAACCGACTCTGACGTGTTCAAATATGATTGGACATGTCATCATCTTCTTTATTAGTTACTGCTACTGCATCAACTTTGCATTCTTCATCTCCACCATAAACCCTTCACACTGCATTCCTTCTTCTCCTTCACACTCGAAATTCTCCATACCTGAACTCCTTCAAACCGAGAAACATGATATTAGAATCGGATCTAATAATTGTGAAGACAAGATCAATCTATGGGCAAAGGCTTGCAACTCGATATTATGTCCATATTTTAATAATTCACCGAAGAACATCAACAACATTAGCATGTTTGACCCAATCTTTTAACTGAGTTTTTGCTAGCTCAATTTAAATTCTACAATCCTATCTGTAAATAAGAAAACGTGCGATGATATTCAAAAGTTTTCCCTGTGATGAAGGTACATTGTTGAAGGATGGCATGATATGAATATTATACGAGAATTAAAATCAAATATAAAATGAAGAAAGTGAACTAGATTGTACCGGATGTCATCAAATTAAATTCTAGCAAGTAAGCTGAATTATATTCACATTCGGCTTAGTGCAAACAATGTTTTTCCTATTTCCTTAGCAATATAATATGGGTTGAGTTCCGTCCCATCTAAAAACGCTTATAACGAGGGTGGGAATTTATTATGTTGTATTATGATTTCCAGTACTATCGAAGAATCTTGAGAATCCTATCACATATTGTCCTTTGGAAGTAAGGATAATAAGCATGGGAGAACAAAAGGAAATCTTACAATTAGCACTAGAGTTTCCCTATGTTCTATTCTGTCAGAGGCTTTTAGAGCATAATTTCCTAAATGTCAGCATTATTTATGCAATACGGGCCATGATACATGGTCTCAGACAACTGACTTAAAGTTTCACAAAAACATAGAAAAAATACGATATATTTCATTCCCTATCATCTCGGAACATTAACTCAAAACTTCTGATTATTATAAGTGCAATGTAATTACAAGTAGATTTACAATCACCTTATCCACAGAACTCTGGTTAGTGCTACAAGCACTAACAAGCGCAGCACTTGCCTCTGAACTTCTGCAGGACTTAAATGCTAGCAGTGAGTGATTAGATCTGTTGGATTCAAACTGTGGGATGAAAACCAGAACGATATCAAAAGAAGAAAAGAACGAAATAAAAGATCACCACCTCTCAAGCTTAGCAACAGATATTTCATCACTAAGTCCCATCTTTCCGTGAATCATGTCATCCTAAACAAGAATTATGTACATATATAGGGAAAAAGTTCATTTCATATAATATCAATCAACATAAAATGGTCTCAAACAGTGCTTTGGTATAAATGATAAGGGCAATCTTACCGTAGAATAAGTGTTCATCCAGTTAGGTATATATTGTGATAAGACTTGCATATAATGCTCCATAGCCACGTCTCGACTCATGCTTCCCAGCCTTTGCCATGCATTCCTTGCACAATGGAATTATCGCTCCCCATCATTCACACATAGCACCTGTTATATAACTACCAATCAAACTATACCCTGACACCTATTCAAGACTCCCAATGATTAGGGGTGGAATCTGGACATGTTTCTCGTCTAATCTGAAGCCGAATCATGTCGGGATCAAATATGGAAATGAAAAATTAATATCCGGTCGGATTCGGATTCAAATCCAGATAGTTGAATTCAGATACGAAATCGAATTTGAATTATGTAATTGTAATATCCCGCCATATCCGATTTTTCCCATATTTTATTGGGTATCCATATTTTATCTGATATTTTATCTGGAATTTTTAGAAAAAAAAAAAAAATAGCAAAAATATTTAAATATACATTATTTTATAATATACTCCACTACTTATTATCTTTAATAATCATATAAAGATTAACTAATGATTTCTTAACCAAAAATATAATTTTGTATGAAAGGAGACTTGATCAAATATATACTATTATAAAATGTGTCTATTTTACAAAATTGAATTTGCCTATTTTACCTAGATTATAAATTTAGAACATTAATATTATCATTAGAATATTAATTCCATATACTTAAATTTATATCCAACTTATAATGATTTTTATTTATATTATGTTAATTTTTATAATAAACCAATAGTAACATTTGCAACAAGATTATACGTGTAGCATGCACCGCACATAATTTCAGCTAGCACAATAAAAACATGCTTAATTTTAGCGTTTACCCTTTTCAATTATCAACTCTCTTCTATCAAAGATAACAAACATTTTTTAAAAAATGCAATTATCTTTAATGAATTCAAAAAAAAAAATTAAGCATTAAATGGAAATTCAATTGTCAACTCTTTTTGATCAAAGGTAATTCGTATTTTTTAATAAATACAAACTTTAATGGATTTAATAAAAAAAATTAAGCAATTAAAAGGAAAATTAGTTTCAAAACTTTAATTCCCTACTACTATTCAATAATATTCTTATAACATGATACTCCCTTCATCCCTAAAATTAGTTTCGAAAGAAAAATGACACATGTTTTAACGAAAAAAATTGATGATTGTATAAAAGTAGAAAAAAGGTAAGAGAGAGATAGAGGGAAGGAGTAAAATTAGGTAATAATGAAAAAAGTATATAAAGTATTGTAAATAATATAAAATGTAAGGGTAAAAAGGTAATTTTGTTGAGAAAATATTTTCATTTTAGTCCATCAAACTAATTTGAGACGCCCCAAACGAAAAATACTTCTAATATGGGGATTACACTAATATGGGGACAGATGGAATACTTTTTATATAAATTTATTTTAAATAAAAACATATACTTACAAAAAGTAAACATAATAAATAAGCTCACATATCCAATTATATTAATTCATATTCGGCCCGTATTCATCCTATATCCGTCCCATGTCCATATCTGAATATTTTGAATTTGTATCCGAAGATGGAAATCCAAGAAAAAAAATATGCATTATGATACGGAAAAGCACTAGCTGTCCATATCCAATTTGTTTTCACACCTACCCAATATTTTGGCTCATCTTTAAACTCATTAACAATATTCCTTTCCTTTTTTCCATTTATTTTCCTTATTATTTTTTCTTATAATAAATCGTAATTAGGCGATTTACTAAATCTCTGCTCGACTTCTTTGCTCCCCACTGTGGGAATCAATCAGTACTGCATCTAGGTACTTAGGTCTCGTTTGGTAAGTTAAATATCATGAGATAACAAATTTTATCATGGGTTATCTAACTTTTTGGTAGGCAAGATAGGTTATCTCGTCGGCCCGTAATAAAGTCTCGGCCCGGGATAAAAACACTACTTATCTATGATATGTTATCTCACCTCACCTCCATGGTAGTACTATCTCATGTGAATAGTTTCTCTTGCTATATTGTTGAATTTCCAATTTACCCTTTCAATTCTCTTTTCTTTTTTTATTTGTAAGGGTAAATATGTAATTTTAATATTTTATATAACACCTAATTTTATCTACCAAACATCCACACTTATCTTAGTCTTATCTTGACTTATCTCACTTCTCAAGATAACACATGATAATATTAAGACTTGTTTAATAGGAAATTAAGGTTATCTCGCTTTATCCTATCTACCTTACTATGTCAATGGACTAATGTAACCAATCAAGGATATCAAAATTCCAAGATTGACCTGAGTGCTCAAGGTAAATGATATTTATCGATAACAATAGAACACTATCAACAGATTTTAAATGATGGAGTGTTCGAACGGTAAGACTCTCAAACAAGTTCATACTTAAATCAATCCATCATAGTATTTTTAGCCATCTCAACTAAATCAAGCATCCCCTTAATGATCAATTCTTATTGAGAGTACTAAACAATCATAAGCACTCAATAGTTTCATATAATGATCTTAACTCAGCTAGAGGACACCCTAACACACAAACTAGATAAGGCTGGGTTCAATCTTAGGGGACTAATGCTAGCTAGATATTGCAAGGCAGCTATTACACATACATTCAACTACGAAAAACGATAAGAAGCCCGAAAATATTGACACAAATAACAGAGCATAACGAAATTAGATCACGTACCATTTGGCGCGAGCAGAAACCATGAATGCCATAGGCTGCGGCTCGAGGCAAGGCCCTTCGAGTGCAACTTTATGCAGCCCATAAAGCTGCATCAGAACATCACTACCCAATTTGGCCAACCCATCGTTCTCTTTTCCTTTCCCTCTACACTCAACAAAATTCACAGCTTCTGCAAATTCTATCTCCAGCTCACTCCTCTCTACTCCCTCCCAATCATCATCATCATCATCATCAATTCTATCATCTCTCCCCTTCTTCTCCTCCATCACATCCTCTCCAACTATTTCTTCATTCTCTCCATCCCTTTCTCTCTCATCAATTACCTCATCTCCCTCCTCCAATTCCACTTCTCCCTTCACCCCACTAGTCGCCAAACCTTCCACATTTCGACCAATGGCACAATCTCCCTCTTTCTCAAACAGCATTTCAGTTTTTTCACCGTCCATCTCACCCTGAACAGAATATCCATCCTCGCTCTTTCTCTCTCTTGAATCTCCGCACGGTCCATCATCACCTCCGAATTGATCAACCGTTTGTCCCCATTCTTCATCCTCGTCCTTCCTCCCAACAATCCCTTCAACTACTTCTTTAACGTCATCGAACAACGCAAGATTTTCAGACCCCACATAACGATCAATCCTTCGGATCACAACATCATCCATAAACTTCACTCTCTTCTCCGTTTTCTCTCTCCTCACCGTCAATTCTCTATCCAAACTCGCCTCCTTCGCTGCTGCACCTTCACTAACAGACGAGGGAGCACTATTAACATCAGCAGTTGAGTTAGAAACGGCGAAAAAAAGGATCTTTGCAACAAGAAAAGTCAAAACAAGGGCGAAAAAAGTAGCGAAAGTTGATTCTTGCAAGAACTCCATGCTCCGCCGTTAATCGATCCCTCCCTCTCTCTCTATGTCTTGAAAGATTGTCAGAGGAGGGAGAAAAGATGAGCACGAAAAACTCGTGAAGGAATGACACGAAAGGGCGATAAAGATAACGATGGACTACCGTGACAATAAGCATTCAAAGCAATCGATGCTATAAGCTAATAAAGCATTCTAACTTTACTTGCCTTTTCCATTTTGTGTATTATTTTAAAATTTAAGGAAGCATGTTTGCAGAGGAGAGCAAAGCATATTCTTTGCCCCTCTTTTTTCTTCTGTGGGACCCATCTTTAATCTTCTTTAGTGGGGAATTCGAAATTGCAAACACTTGCAATGGATTTACATAAAATCTAAGCTAGAAGCCTAGAATAGCATATTTCGAAAATAAAAAATGCAATTGAACTAAATAAAATAAAAACCAGCATTTTTTTTTTGGTCGAGAAAAGGAAAATTATTATTAAGAAGGAACAGAGGTGCAAGCAGTACCATTACTAACAATTACAATCCTTTCCGAAACATGTTCAGTGTAGTGCCTCTCCAAGCAGCAAAACTCATGCTTGGGTTCACCTCTTCCTTCGCGTTACACCAACTCCAAAACCGACACATAATTTCTTCCGAAATCCTACAAAAGTTCCACTCCTTTTGCTCAAACCTAACTGAGTTTCTCCACCTCCACAAAACCCACACCACACAAACCCATAAGCCTCTCAACCTTTTCTCATTAATACTATTGCCCAACAGACCAGAGAACAATCCAAAATGAGCTTCAATAGTCCGAGGAGCAGCCCAACAAACCTTTTTTTTTTTTTTTTTAAATTTAGTACTCTATCTATCGCATGCTCTATTAGTTTACCAGTAATACGGAGTTTTTTATAACTCTCATATATCCACTCTTGTGGACTATTTAAGTGTGAGAGGGAATAATAACTATTTCTTGCAATATGATTTAATCTATTAGGAATTTAACTAATTATTTAAACAAAAATATAAAACAGTATCTATACGTTGTTTTAATTAATTATTTTTTATTTAAGTAAATAAAAGTTTTGTAATTCAATGTTGAAAGTCGAAAAGAAAAGAAATCAGGTGTACATGCAAATTAACTTAATTGAACAAATAATTACTCCCTCTCGTCCATACAAATCTATATATTATATAAAAACAAAATACAAAGGATATTGTTGTATTTTTACTTCTATGTAAGGAGGATAATTTTGTCCTTTTAAATATTTTAAAATTAATATTATTTTAATTTAATTTTAATATTAATAATTCATAATTAAAGAGATACACAGTTTCGCCAAAAGGTTCCTCCTCTCACAAAATTTCACAAATGGTACTTTTGTAATTAAAAAAAAGATTGTGATTAAACCGAAGCACTATTTCACAAGTCACAATCCAATTCAATGGACATGTATGCGGACTGCGGCTGCCAACGTTTCATTGAAACGATTCGTCCATTCCTTATAAATATACCCCATCTCACCCCTCTTCAACCATAACAACCGAAGGCCTCTCCCATTCTCTCCGATCTTAAAAATAAATTTTGAGTACTAATTTATTTCCATTGCTCATTTCAATTGCTTTACTCCGTTATTTTACTTACTATACGTTAATTTTGTTGAATGATTGAATTATTTATTTTTGAATTATTTATATTTTAAGTATCCCATTTCTCATTTAAATTATAAATATGTAATTGATTTACACGCTACAATTTATAATCCCACTTAGAACTCTGTTTTTTTATAAGACCCAATTGCCACCATATAGCATAATTTTAAGTTTGTAAACTTTGCATCTCAAATAAATTAACATTTTAATTGTACAGTGTAAAACTAACAATCATTTCTATAATATTAATATGGTAGTTATGTAAATACATTACTTTATATTTTTAATAATATGACTTTTTTGTTTTTTTCTTTCTATTTTTTCAATTTCATATATACAATACTTATGTTATGTTTTCAAACTTAAACGGGTGAAATATACAATTATTAATAACTAAATGTTGTTACTTATTTTTTTGCTTCACTTTTTTCACCACTTAAATCACAATATTTTTTATTTGTCCAGTTGGCATAGCAAACAAAATATGCTTCTTCCTCTTCCTCTTCATCTTTTTTATTTTATTATTATATTTTTTTGGCACAGAGATGCACACCTTCTTAAAAGGTTTCTTCTAAAAAATATAAAATAAAATAGTAGTACTGTATTTTTCAGTTCGTAGATCAAACTTGTACTATATAGAACTACTATATAAGTTTGTATCTCTGCATTAATTTTTGGCTTTCTTAGTTAGACATTCACCTTTTCTCTCTTAAATTTCGTAAATTGAAACTTCTAAAAAATTTCATTCAGTCATAGTTGAACATTGACTAGGAGCAGTACGTTGCATGTAAATTAAGCAATGCTTGACTTATATCAGATAGTATTTCTTGAATGCTTATTAATATTATATTTTCCTCGAGTTTTAGATACAACTTTGCCATTTATATGTGGATCATATCATTGTTTTAAATTTACCATAAGGATAATTATGTTGTCATTGTATATGTGCTTTCATCCGCAATTCTAGTATTAACATGCATGAGTGTAACATCATATTTAATACAGCTAATTAATATCAACGAACTATTTCATTATACTTATTATTGATAGCCAATATTAAAATTTACAACTACCATTAAAATATTAAAGTAATTAATCCATACACAATTCATTAATATATTCATATAAATGGAATACAAATTTATAAAATTATATAAAAGATCTGTTATTTTAGTTGAGTCATGAGAGAATTACCGGATATCCTAAGAAAGAATTTAATCTTGGATCAAAAGAAGGATTTATGAATTATGAATGCTAATATTTAATTTGAATCAAGGTTTAATTGAGATTAGTGATTTATGTCTACCGTTAAAAATTAATTCCTTAAAGAATATAATTTAAATGAGATACTTCTACAAAATTTTTTGTAAGATATGTATATAAATATGAATATTATCTTATCTTACAGTATAAGAATTTTTCAAAAAAAAATCTGAATTATTAATTTTGGAAAGATTTACTGTTTAGATTAGCATGTAATACATCAAATCAAAGCGCCCAACGATCCAAAATCCAAAACTGGCAATAGTCATTAGTGACATGTAGTATTTTAACAATTTTTTATATTATGGGCAATTTTGAACCATAAATTAATACGTTATTACAAAGTCTATTTCATCTTGATTGAAAAATATTAAGAGTGTTTTATTTTGACCCTTTTCCAATAACTTTGTCAATTATGTGGAATAAAAGTTTAATTATCACATCAAATTTGATCCTCTATCCCTATTTTAATACACCAATTGTATATCGAATATCGATTTTTATTAATTTTATGCAAATTTTCAACTATTTCAATTTATTATGATTTTTAATAATTTGTAATTAATTTTTAGGGTCCGTTCATCCATCTTAAGGTTTATAATTATTTTTAACATTTTTAATTTCGATTTTATTAGGTAAATAGCGTTGATAAATCGAAAGATATGATATATAATTTTTAAAATTCTATTTTTTTGGTCAAAAAATTTTATTTCATTTTGTTACTATAATATTTCTTTTCTTATTTTTATAAAAAATATTACAAAATTAATTTTAAAAAAAAAATCTTTAGTACACGATTAAAACACATAAATGTGGACATAGGATTTCATCTTATGTTTGCCATAACGTGAATGAATCTACCAATCATTATTTTAATAAAATGATACTCCCGTGCAAAGCACGGGGCGTCGTTCTAGTAATTTAGTAATAGGGACATTTCTTGAAGTGAATAGTAAAAGAGACGCGGCCCGGTGACGGCCCCCAAGTTAACTCTCATGGCTACCAAACGGGGGATTTTAAACATAGCCTTGTTATTTCTCTCCATAGCCCCTTATATAGACCAAAAGGTACTATGGAGACCAAGACAATTAATTCAATCAACAAAGAAGAAATCAAAAAGTGTCTCATAAATTAGGTACGGAAAGAGGGTAAGCCTTATATGCATTGTGATAGGGACCAATATCAGCTCGAACACGTGGCATCCTTTAGTGCTGGATGGACTTACATCCCAGGAGCCCTAGATGCCGTGCCCAATACAGATGCCTTACCCAGTGCAGAAGCTACAAGACTCTACATGGATCCTTTCCCCCGCAGAAGCTATCCCAGTCCTGCTGGCATCTGCCGAGACTCAGGGATCGTTCGAACACACAGTCCGCATGACTCTACGTACCATAGAGTGAGGACCACTAAATTAATGACAGAGGGAATCTTGTCACCCCAAAAATTCCTTTTTTGTCCTCCCCGTACAAGTACATTCGCCTTTTCACCCCTTTTTTACACCTATAAATAGATAGTGATTTCACCATTCTGAGGTACGAGTTCTACACTTATCTATACTATTTCATTGACGTTCTTCCTTATAGTTTTTCGTACTCTTACTGACTTGAGCGTCGGAGGTTCTTTTCGGAGGAACCTCCCCCTTTGTTCCTCTGATCTGTTTTGCAGGCGCCCGGCGGTCTCGAACACTAAACTCGAAGGTATAATCCTCATCACTACTCGAGGACAAGTGGAAGAACGTCTTGCGTTAACCATTTCATCCTCCATTCTGCCCCGTTATATCTTGACTTTTGTGAACAAGGCCGGACGGATAGTTTTGCGTTTTGCCTCTATCTCAATCCCCTTTCATGGAGAAGTGATGTATCAGTGGAATCGAGCTAAGAAGATTGACGCCTTGTGTTGATTCTTCCCTTATTTCTATTTATGATCGTTTGTACATGAATATTCCTTGCAAATTTGTAAATATGATAAATAATTGTATAATTGTTGTTAATCTTCGACCCGGATCTAACAACTGGCGCCGTCTGTGGGACATTCTGAGTTTAAGACGTCGATTTCCTCTATTATAAACAAATTTCTTAGCTCGTCGTTATGGTATCATCAGTGAAATTGTATTTCACTCCCTCATATGGGATGGTCTAGAGAATAATTGATGTCTAGAGTGAATGAGTATATGATGTTTGTTGAATATTTTGCAAAAATCCAAATGCAAAAAGTGTTAGTTGGTCTATGTTGGATTTTCCCTGATTTAAACTGCAGAGTATGAGGCGATGCCTAAATTATGTTTCCTTTGCAGTAGTAATTGAAATGACTAAACTGTGTTTTGCCTTGTAGCGAAGTTGTGAAGAATTCTAAAAAGTTGAATCAAATTTGGAGCAATTCCGAGGCATACTCAAATCCATCCCTGACAATCGGTGAGTTCAAAGCTCCGCTGAAAGTCAAGAATCATGAAATCAGCCTGCAGGTTATGAGGAATTGATAATACAGAGGAAGCACTATGATACAATCATGGGCCCCTGTATTATCATGAACCGAAAACCACAAAAGGCATAATACCAAAAGTGGAGAGCCCAAAATGACGAGGTCACCCCACTCACCATGATGAGGGGGCCCCACATTTGAAGGCATAAATTCTCTATAAACGAGCTAAAATGCTCTCAAAAAGCCCTATCTAATAGGCACAAACTTCGTAAGCCCTATATAATAGGCAGAACCCTCATAAGCCCTATCTAATAGGCAAAATTCTCGTAAGCCCTATATAATAGGCAGAACCCTCATAAGCCCTATATAATAGGCACAAATCTCGTAAGCCCTATCTAATAGGCAGAACTCTCAAAAAAGCCCTATCTAGTAGGCAAAAACTCAAAAAGCCCTATCTAATAGGCAACAACTCGTAAGCCCTATCTAATAGGCAAAAACTCAAAAAGCCCTATCTAATGGGCAACAACTCGTAAGCCCTATCTAATAGGCAAAAACTCAAAAAAGCCCTATGAAAATAGGCAACATCCTTTAAGCCCTATGAAAATAGGCCGCACGCATTAAGCCTTATAAAAATAGGCAGCACCCATCAAATCTTATGCAGATAAGTTAAAGCTTTATGCGTAAATAGACAATAAGCATCAAAGCCCTGCTTATGTAGGCAAACACTTATGCAAGCCCTATTTTTTAGGCATCTGGGGACTGATGTTCTAAAAACTTTTCACAAAATTGCAGAACCTTGCAAAGATGACTGCAAACTCAGATGCTAACCCAAGGGAGGCCTCACAAGCTCCGGGAGGCTCAGAAAACTCTCCACTGGAGAATAAAAGAAGGAACACTCAGGTAACAAAAGCCAGTGTCAACACTGAAGCTCTTTTTTCTCCTGCCATGCTCCTGCAAATGAAGGCACTCATAGAGGCGGTGATTGACGGAGCTGTTGATAAAAAACTCCACGCTTTGGGAATGAATCTTAAAGGTTCAGATGCCCAGCATGATGCCCCCGAAGGAGGGGGAAGCAAAAGTACCCCTAGTGCGTACAAACAGAAGCATAAAGATGCAAGTGTGGTTCAGGAGCTGGCCACTAGATTGCCTCTAATGACCACAGTCCAAGAGGAAGGATTCCTCACTGTTTGGGAATCCCAAGATGATGAAGATCCCAAAGAACTCAGGGAAGGTACTGTTGGCGCATGGGCCAAAAAATGTGCTCAACAGCAGGAGCAAATGAAGCTTCTGGCGAAAGAGTTAGAAAAGCTAAAGAAGCAGAAGCAGATCCCAGAAAGGGCATCAGAAGAGGCAGAAGCCAATGAAGGAGAAATTCATATTTCGGATGGGGGTAGGGACATGATCCACACTATATCCCAAAGGAACAGAGGACACAAAGCGGAGTTCTCTCATGTCTACATCGATGAAAACAACCCTTTCTCAGCGGATATCCAAACGGATCCTATCCCAGGAAACTTTAAGATGATTTCTTGTGAATACCAAGGAAAGGGTGACCCTGAGGAACACCTAATGAAATTCGAAAGCTTGTGCCTTTTGCACCAATACTCTGAAGGCGTTAAATGTAGAGTGTTTCTCACCACTCTGTCTGGAACGGCCCAACATTGGTTCAAACAGCTACCAAGATCTTCAATTCACTCCTTCCAGGACCTGAGGGAAGTGTTCCTACAGCAGTTCGTGAGCGCTAAAAGAACCACCAGAAATTCTTTACATTTGACAACGATTAAGCAGGGTCCCCAAGAGAGATTAAGGGACAACATGACTCGGTTTAATGAAGCATTTCTGGAAATACCTGGGGCAGAGCCGAAATTAAAAGTGCACGCTTGTGTAGATGGCCTGAGGCCAGGGCAATTCTTCGCACCCCTTATCAAAAAGGAAGCAACTTCTTTTGAGGAGTTGCTGACAAGAGTACAGAAGTACATTCATATGGAGGAGGCTATGAGCAGCAAAAGGGGCTGAAATCGCTTCTCAGAAAGAGAAGAAACCCGAAGAAAAGGAGAGGCCTGTCCCAGATGCTAGAAGAACCGATAAAAACGAGCGCTTCTTGCGATCTTTCACTCCTCTTGACAGGCAGCCATTCGATTTGCTAGAAATAATGATGAAAAAATCAGGAGTGCAGATCCCTATGGGACACAGGCACCCGCCAAAGAACCCGCCTTCCGACAAATTCTGTAAGTTTCACAACGACTATGGCCACACTACCAATGATTGTAGAAATCTGAAGATAGCCAAAGAAAAGTTGATTCAGGAAAGGGAGCTCCTGGAATACGTTAAGAGAGAAACGGGGCAAAACAAGAAGCGCAAAGAAACTGATGAAAAGGCATCTGATGCTGAAGGAGTTCCAGAACCCAAGGGCATTATCAAGATGATATACGGGGGCCCCACCATCAGAGATTCCAACAAAAGCCGGAAGGCATCTGTAAGGGAACTACATATGCATGAGAGGCATGAGGTCTTAAAGATGGAGAGAGGCCTACCCATGCCGGAGATATCATTTGGACCTGGGGACAACCAAGTTGTGATACACCCACACGATGACGCATTGGTCATCACAGTGGAACTAGAGAGGTATAAGGTCCAAAGGGTGTTCGTGGACACTTGGGCCGCAGTCAACGTAATCTTCGAAAGCTGTTTCAGCCAGATGAGCCTACAGAAGCCTCTGAATGGTGTGGTTACCGCCCTGCATGGATTCTCAGGGGACCCAGTGATGTCACTAGGCTCAATCAATTTGATGCTCACCCTGGGAGAAGGATCTGTGCGAGTATCAAAGCCGGTCACCTTCTTGGTAGTGAGGCAGGAGTCCTCTTATAACATCATCTTAGGGAGGACCACTCTGAACCCGTTCCAAGCCGTGGTATCCACCTACCATTTAATGATGAAGTTTCTAGTGGAAAGCCAAGTCGGTCAAGTGTTTGGGGATTGGATGATCTCGCGAAGATGCTACATCCAGTCCGTACGGACATGAGAAGCCAAGAAAAGGCCAACGCCATAACCTATTAACCAAATGTAGAGGCTGAGCTCGAAGGGAAAAAGCACAAGATTGCGGATGCTATGGAGGGGAAGCCAAATTCTCCCGTCCCAATGGAACAGTTGATGATTGCAAAATGCGACCTTGAAGAAAAAGAAAGGATCACCCTAGCGGATATTGAATTAGGGGAAAACAAGCCCCATGGGGAAACAACACAGCAGTGTGGTAGTGACGCTTGATCCAAGCACGAACTCCTCGGTGAAGCCCATGCTAACTGAAAGATCGAACCAATGGTTCATTGAACAAGATGACAACGATGAGGGATCTGAGGGAGGTATAGCCCTCGAAACTCAGATGCTATACAAACTTAAACATAGAACAACTAAAGATGCAAAGAAGGGATATGAGGCTGAAGCGGCTTGCATGCATAATCCCCCAACCGCGAAAGGAAACTGGGGAACTCTGATTGCCAAAATGATGGCAAAGGACTGGAGTACAATCGACGTCTCAGCCCAGGCAGGTACCAAAGAAATCACAGGCGGAGAAAAGGGAAGCACTCCCGAAGCCATGAAGAAATAAGCATCACCTTTCAAGGAAAGAAGAAGAGCAGGGCCAGTCATGCCCTTTATCTACGTTTACTTTTTATGATAGCTAATATGTGGGAGAACGAACTATGTCTCTTGTTTTAAATGGTCGTTTTGCAGATGATACCGCGAATGAGATATAATTCCTTCGATTTCTTATACCTTACTTGGGGGGGGGGGGGGGGAGTAGGGGATACCCTATACCCCATCATCCATATGTCATTATCCTAAAATGCTTTAGTAAGAGAAAGGCGAAGGATGATATGTTCTATCCTCATTATCTGAAAAAAAAAAAAAAAAAAAAAAAAAAAAAAAAAAAAAAAAAAAAAAAAAAAAAAAAAAAAGATTGAAGCAAGGCTATTTTTAATAAACCCAAAGAGGGAAAGGAAGCCTGTCAAGTGCAGGGCCATAAAAAGCACCCGGCCAAAAGTAAATACAAATAAAATTGTTTTTGTACCCCACCAGTACGATTCCAGAACCATATGGTAAACATCCCATCAAAAACATAAAAGAGAAATTGTTTTGAGACACCAAACCAAATGCAGCATAATTAAGAATCAAATAGAGGGATCTGAGCTAGAAACTGGATCATCAGAGCTCTGGGAAAGAGGGGACGAAGCCTGATCCTCAGGAGGGGCGGAAGTCATTGCAGAGTGTGCGATAGGATTATCCTTGGGCTGATCCATCGCGCCCATTAAAGCATTTGCCCCTTGGGAACCATCCACCGCCTCAGCCAAGAGGGGTGTAGAGGAAGTCTGTAACCCACCTCCAGATGAGCTCAAGGCGTTTTTCTCTCTTAGCTCCTAGCAAGGAAAGAAAGTTGCTAAGAAAAAATGATAAACAATAATAGACAAACCTCATTGTGTATATGATAGAAGAAGCAGACGAAGAATCTAGTCATAAAATTTAAAAAGGAAAAGGGTACCTCGCGAAAGCCTTCTGCATAGACCTCATCACCTTGGCATTAGGAGGGAAGAGAGGAAATAAGGGGGCACCCCAAGCAGGAAGGTCTTCTAAGGATTTAGGAGGCTAACAGAAGATCTGGGATGCTTCTCTCAACACTGGCATGAACCAATGATCCTTAGCAGATAAGTAATGGTTCCTCCTAAGAGTCTCAGGCTCTGTCTCAAAGATTCTTACTATAGGCCCCACATTGATGGCAGATGCCCGCTCAGGAAGACCCAGTTGTTGGCAGCACTCAAGAATTGCCGCTGCAGCCCATTCAGTAAGAGGCTCGACCATACGAAGCCAGAACTCAGGTGTGTGGAGATACGCCTCGGGCAGATTCCTTACCAGAGAATCCAGAAATGCTTGGCCATAGGGAGTCATCAGCAGATGAGATTTGCAATCCTGGATTCCCGAAGAGGTTCCCTGGTCTAAGCTAGTTCTTCTCCCTTGACTGTAGGAAGAGGCTTGTGAACGCTCCAATTCCTGCTCATGAAGATGTTCTAGTTGCTCTGTTTCGGCTGCATGACCCCCCTGCATCTGCACCATTCGATCCGAAGAGGCTTTAGAGCCTTCTCTAGTTCCCCCACCCGTTCAGAGAGAGAAGGCATGCGTTGTCCAAGGACAGAACAATACTTCTCCCTGTCTTGTAAGTGCTCCTGGAGGTGGCAAACCTCAGCCTGGATTTGCTCCCTACTTCTCTCGGACTGGGATAGATGTTCCTGTAATTGCTCAAAGGCTAATGCCTGAACACCAATAGGATTCACATGGGTCTTACCCTTCTTCATGATCGAGGAAGGGGAGGAATCACTCTTCCTCTTGAAGGAAGGGGATAATTCTATGGAAGGAAGTTCAAAGCGGACAGAAGAAGGAACATAAGTATCCACATCAATAAAGGCTGACGGAATGAACCCTGGGGAAGCCGGGGAGAATGAAGTTGGCTGATTAGAAGCAGATAGCGGAGGGAAAGACCTATTAGCCTCCTTCAACTGACTATCAGCAGTTGGGCTTGGAGAAAAGGGCTTCAAGCGCGGCCCAGCAGTTGCTACCTCCTGGGAATTTTCTCGGGGAAGCTCGAGATTTCCGGTTGCCGCTACCGCTTGTGTGGAAGTGCCGCCGGAAGAAGAAACGGGGTCAGGATTACCAGCCTTCGCCTGCTCTATTTTGCGCAACAACTTTTCACGAGCTTTTTGCCCTAAGCTCTGTTTGTTTGAATCCATAACTACAAAGCAATGGATTCTCAGAATAATAATAATAATAATAATAATAATAATAATAATAATAATAATAATAATAATAATAATAATAATAATAATAATAATAATAATAATAATAATAATAATAATAATAATAATAATAATAATAATAATAATATACTCAAGCTTGTTAGTGGCATAATTATATCATTGGTCCTGACGAGTATTGAATCTTGATGAGAAGAGAGAGTCCCATCTTGATAAGAGGGCAATTTGGATCTCTCTCTCTCTCTCTCTCTCTCTCTCTCTCTCTCTCTCTTGTCTCGATTATGTGGATTAGAGGTAATGATGAGGAAATGAGTCTTTACGCCTTTTCGTCCTCGAGAAACCAACTGTTGCACCATTTTTCCACGCGATAAGACATTTAAGACGTCACACCGAAAGATCGTTTCCCACCAAGGCGCTTAGCAGAAGCTAATAGCATACGCTTCTGGACTTGGGGGTGGGGGGGGGGGAGTAGCTGGTAGGGACCAATATCAGCTTGAACACGTGGCATCCTTTAGTGCTGGCTGGACTTGCATCCCAGGAGCCCCAGATGCCATGCCAGTACAGATGCCTTACCCAGTGCAGAAGCTACAAGACTCCACATGGATCCATTCCCCCGCAGAAGCTATCCCAGTCCTGCTAGCATCTGCCGAGACTCAGGGATCGTTCGAACACGCAGTCCGCATGACTCTACATACCATAGAGAGAGGACCACTAAATTAATGACAGAGGGAATCTTGTCCCCCAAAAAATTCATTTCTATCCTCCCCATACAAGTACATTCACCTTTTCACCCCTTTTTTACACCTATAAATAGATAGTGATTTCACCATTCTGAGGTATGAGTTCTACACTTCTCTAAACTGTTTCATTGACGTTCTTCCTTAGAGTTTTTCATATTCTTACTGACTTGAGTGTCGGAGGTTCTTTCCGGAGGAACCTCCCCCTTTGTTCCTCCGGTTCTATTTTTCAGGCGCCCGGCGGTCTCGAACACGGAACTCGAAGGTATAATCCTCATCACTACTCGAGGACAAGTGGAAGAACGCCTTGCGTTAACCATTTCATCCTCCATTCTTCCCCTTTATATCTCAACTTTTGTGAACAAGGCCGGACGGATAGTTTGGACGCTTTGCGTTTTGCCTCTATCTCAATCCCCTTTCACGGAGGAGTGATGTATCGGTGGAATCGAGCTAAGAAGATTGACGCCTTGTGTTGATTCTTCCCTTATTTCTATTTATGATCGTTTGTACATGAATATTCCTTGCAAATCTGTAAATATGATAAATAATTGTATAATTGTTGTTAATCTTCGACCCGGATCTAACACATTGTAACAATGAGTTTATTGGCCTTCAATTATTTTCTTTTTTAGAGTAGAACAATCTATTTTTCTACTAGTGCATAATTGCAAATATAGATAGGGGATGGTTGCAATTTCTAATGCTACTAAATGCATATTTGAACAGATTCTACCTGCTATCAAATTAAAGTGGCCTGTTCAATTATCAAAATGCATCAAAATTCAGCAAGATAATGCTAGACCTCATATTATGGATAATGATGTTGATTTCAGAGCTGCATCTTCAGCAGATGGTTTTGACATTAGATTAGTTCAACAACCACCCAATTCACCTGACACTAATGTCAATGATTTGGGATGGTTTAGAGCAATCTAAAGTCTACAAACTGAAACTGCAAGCTATAATGTTGATCAATTAATGAGCGTTGTGCATATATCATCTGAAGAACTCAACCCACAAACACTTAATAATGTGTTTCATAGCCTACAATGTTGTATGGTGGGGATACTTAAGGTAAGAGGGCTCAACTGCTATAAAATTCTCCACATGAAGAAGGGAACTCTTATAAGGCAAGGAAATCTTCCAACAAACTTGGAAGTTGGTGAAGAATTTGTTAGGGACCACATTGAGTAAATGGTTGGTGAAGGGAGAGTGGAAAGAATTGAAGAGCTGATGCTTGACTTGGGAATCAACCTAAATTGAAGGAATAAAGGGATTATGTTTTCTGTTTATTAATTTCAACTTAGGGCCTGTTTGTATTATGCATTTTAACATTTTTTGCTACTGCATCTTACAATGCAGTTTTGACATTAGATTATGTAATGATGCATATCTAAGTTCTTGTTTTATTTTTTTTGTAAAGGGCAGCATTAATAGTTGTTGTAATTTTGTAAGCAGAATGATGACTAGTGGAAAAAAAATGTTGATATATGTGAAATTTACTCATTTTTCATAGTCTATAAGAGTCGATTTAGAGTCCCGTTAGTGTATTTTTGATCATGATTTGCATGGTTTATCATGTTTTGGATAATATTTTGAGGTTAGAAACCCGAGACGAGACAAGAGATGAAGAATCGAAGGTTGAAGACAATTTGGAGTCGAGTTGAAGACCTCTCGACCATCCTCTCGATCGAGAGGGCTGTCGAGAGGAAGCTATTGGATCAGCCTAAATTCTACATTTCGATCGAGAGCTTTTTTAAGGGTCTCGACCATTCCTCTCGATCGAGAGCCCTGTCGAGAGGCTATGGGTCGAGAGGCGTGAATTCTTCCGAAAATTGGAGTTCTTTTTAGACTAGGTTTCTATGTAAATTTCACCTGTATATATTCCTTAGACTTAGCATTGTGTATCCGACCTTCATACAATTTATTTTAGCATATTTTAGAGTTTTGTATTCACATTGAATATTCGTTCCAGTTTTATTCAAGATTAAAGTTCAAGTTCTACATCGTGTTCAAGATTAATTCCATGTTTTTCTTAATTTTACTTTTAATTTTGTTCTTTCATTTTACTTTGTTTATGTCTACTTTAATTATGTCTAGTTAAATCCCTTTAGTTGATTTTAGGGCTTGTATGCCCTATTGAATCTATGTGAATTCTTTTAATTACAATTAGCCTGTCAATCTAGATATATGTTTCATGGTGCTTGTTCTCATGCATGATTACTTGATCACTAATTATGTATGTTTAGTTATGTTTTTATGCCTTAGTCGAATATTTGCATAATGAATCTCATGAATACATACAATGATGATTCGATTGTCCTAGCCGAAGTTAGATTATTATAGTTCTTGCATATAGTTGATATTGGTGTCGTAGCTGAACCTTGTTGATTATATTTATCATTACTTGATCTATTTTGCGCTTGATTTAATTCCTATGAGGCCGAGAGGTGAATAGGGTTTTATTTAGTGACTATCTATACTGCCTTAGCCGGAGTGTTAGATTATATTCGTGTATCGCATCTAGGTTAGATTAAATTGGTTAATTGAGTTATTTGTTACTTGTGTAGATTTAATTAGGTATGCTTCCCTAGAATCAACCTTGTTTCTTAATTGAGTTATTCGTTTGCTTTATTTGTTTATTTGCTTAATTATTTGAGTAATTTTTATTTGTTTATTTTATTTGTTTAGGATTTTAAAAATCCACATTCTTAATTTCTTTTTGCCTAAACATTTTGATGATTCTAGAGTAGATGTATTTTGTATGATTTCGGTATATCAGTCCCTGTGGAAACGATACTCGTACTTGTTCTTTACTGTACCTATTTTGTGTGGTTTAAAATAGTGCGATCAAATTTTTGCACCGTTGTCGGGGATTGACTAGATTTCATATAGATGTCTTGAAATAGGATTAATAGGTGATTTAGGCGTTTATTTTTCTATTTTTGTTTATTGATCTAACCCTTTCTATATTTTAATACATCTGACCTTCATTTCCGTGGCTATCCGTAGTCCGGCTAGTAATGCTTCATACTCCACTTCGTTATTGGTTGTGGTGAACTGAAAACGGAGTAAATATGTAAGCTCCTCCTTCTCCGGACTGACGAGGAGTACTCCAGCTCCGCTCCCTGACTTCCCCGAAGCATCATCAACATACATGTGCCAACAATCGGGGGGTTCCCCCATGGCGGAGCTCGGTGGGTTTGGTGCTGGTATTGGCGCAGGGATGGGGGCTTCGGGGATGGCGGTTTCGACTAGGAAATCAGCTAGGGCTTGTCATTTGATGGCCTGTCGGGGAGCATAGGTGATGTCATGTTCCCCGAGCTTGATAGCCCACTTCACTATCCGACCTGAAGCTTCGTGCTTTGTCAGTACTTTTGCCGAAGCGGAGAGTCAGTTCGGACTTGGATGGAATGTGATTGGAGGTACGGACGAAGGCAATGAGCTGCGTTTACTAAAGCCAAAGCAAGTTTCTCAAGAGGCTGATACCGTACCTCAGGTCCTTTAAGTGACCGGCTGATAAAATACACTAGAAGTTGGCGCCCTACCTCTTCTCTTACGAGCACCGCACTGATGGCCTCCTCCGAGGTAGCCAGGTATAGGAATAGTACTTCCTTATCTCTAGGTACTGACAACGTGGGCAAGTTGCCGAGGTACTCCTTTAGCTGAGTGAGCGCGAGATGGTGCTCCTTGCTCCAGTTGAACTCGGGTGCCTTCTTCAAAACTTTGAAGAAAGGTAACTGTTTCTCCGCAGCTTTGGAGAGGATATGAGTTTGTGGACTTCATTGATTGACCTCGGCGCCTTCATCTCTAGTACGGCCTTCACTTTTGACGGGTTGGCCTTCAAACCTTCTTGAGAGATCCAACAACCTAGAAACTTTCCTGATGGTACGATAAATGTACACTTTTGGGGGTTAAGTTTCAAGTTGGCCTTTCGAAGCAATGATAATACAGTTCTGAGGTCGGCAATGCTGGTGCTCGTATCCTTACTTTTGACCACTATATCATCCACGTACACTTCGACCTCCTTGCTGATGTGTTCTCAAAATATCTTGTCTACCATCCTTTGGTAATTGGCCCCAGCATTCTTAAGTCCGAAGGGCATTTTGCGATAGGAAAAGATACCGAAGTCCATGATGAGGGCCGGTTCTATCTAGAACTTATCATTCCTCTTTAGTTTGGTAAGGTCCCTGCGTTAGTGCAGCATCTACTGCTTTAGGGAAGTGGTTTCGACTGTTATTACACATCACCATTAATATTAACTCTTCTTTGAGATGATGCCTTAGGATTATGAAGGCTTGCCTTCCTATCGATTTGAGTTGTTTGTATTAGTAGGGCTGATACTAGTCCCTATCAGCTACTCCCCCCCAAGTCCAGAAGTACCGGTATGGGGGCTTCTGACGGGTGTTTTTGCGGGAAGACCAATCTTGCTTTGGCTGTTGCTTCTTCTAAGCGTTTTTTTTTTTTTTTTTTTTTTTTTTTTTGCGCAAATGCCTGGTTGCGTAGGAAATCGATACGACGGTTATTTTCCCGAGAATAAAGTTAGACCTATTTCCATTGCTCATCATTACTCCTTCCTCTAGGGTGAGAGAATATGGGGCTATTTAAAATGTATTTCGGAATATGCATTATTATTGCTTTTTCTTATTTGCAGGTGAAAAGGCACTTCCCTTTTCCCGAAATGACGTGGGGCGATAACTAGGGAACTACTCCACTCTTCCTTTTTAACTTCTCCCTTTCTCTCTCCTTGCCTTGCGCTTAGGAAAGAAAAATCAATACTGCGAATCGTTTGCCGTCCCCAACAATTACTCCGACGACCATCTTACTGCAGTCCTCTTTTAGGTATTCCCTTACTATTTTACTTTCCGGTGCTCCTACATAAGTTTCCTTTTGAATTTCTTGAGGTTAGGGCAACCCTTATTGTTTCCCCCGCCTCATTTTGTGTTCTTGGAAGAACGTTGCTAGCTCCAGATTTCCGGGTATGAAACTGATTACGATGTGAACGTAATTGATACTTTATCCTTAGAACTAACAATCAATTGTTAAGGTTTGTTGATACGATCCTTGGTGAGAATCGTAGAACTCACACACGCGGAAGACTGAAACTAACTAACGATGGAAATCCCAATACGTCAATGGACTAAACCCTCCTAAGTACTATAGATAAACCGAAGTCTCTATAACCCAAAGAAACGGTCGCCAAGCCACACGGGGACGATGAATGACACACAACGAGGTTTGATTTACTCGCTGATTCGCCGGATAATGAATTCGTCTTGGAATAATCAAGAGGAATTCGAAGAACTCTCAAGAGAGAATAAACTCACAATAATATTAATCAATAATCTGTCTAATTTTCGTCCACAAAGGCCCCCTTATATAGAGAGGCAAATAAAACCATCTAAACCTAATCTAACTAGGAAATAACTGACCCAAAGTCATTGGCATGGCCCAACCCATTAACCAACATGATAAAAACCCAAAAACAAGTCTTTTAAGGCCCAAAAACGTGGCCTGACTCAAAACACACGAAAATTAAAATAAAGTCTTCATTCTTCAGCCCGAACGCACTCGATAAAGTTAATGACTCGCGGGCTGTCCGGTTCGCCTTCTCCAATGGGCTTCTTCATCAATTCTTGAGCCCAAACTTCTTGGATCAATCCTTGCAAGCCTTCCTTGAACTTCTTAGCTCGAGCTCTTGTCACCGGCCCTTCGGGAACACGAACAGGATCTTGATTCATCGAACCTTGGACTCCATCATTCCCCTCCTCTTGAAGAGGATTTGTCCTCAAATCCAAGGCGTCACCTACATCAAAAGGACTCAAATCAGCCACATTGAATGTAGCACTAACATTATACTCACCGGGTAAGTCCAATTTGTAGGCATTATCATTAATGCGCTCCATCACTTGAAAAGGTCCATCTCCTCGAGGTAGCAACTTCGAACGCCTTTGCAATGGAAACCTCTCCTTGCGCATATGCAGCCATACCCAATCTCCGGGCTCAAACACCACTTGACGCCTCCCCTTGTTGGCTTGCTTGGCGTACTGCTCCGTTCGTCTCTCAATATTCAACCTCGCCTTCTCATGAATCTGTTTCACAAAATCAGCCTTTTTCTGGCCATCAAGGTTAGTATGCTCATGTTCAGGCAATGGAGATAAATCTAAAGGAGTTAAAGGATTAAACCCATAGACAATCTCAAAAGGCGAAAACTTAGTAGCAGAATGAACAGAACGATTATATGCAAACTCAACATGTGGCAAACATTCTTCCCAAGACTTAATGTTCTTCTTAATTATAGCCCTAAGCAATGTGGACAAAGTCCTATTGACTACTTCAGTTTGACCATCAGTTTGTGGATGACAAGTAGTAGAAAACAACAGTTTAGTACCTAACTTACCCCGCAAAGTCTTCCAAAAGTAACTCAAGAACTTCGCATCCCTATCCGAAACAATAGTCCTAGGCATTCCGTGCAATCTAACAATCTCTCGAAAGAACAAATCAGCAACATGCGATGCATTATCAGATTTATGACATGGAATAAAATGCGCCATCTTAGAAAATCTATCAACCACCACAAAAACAGAATCACTACCATGCTTAGTCCTAGGCAGCCCTAACACAAAATCCATAGAAATGTCAATCCAAGGAGCAGTAGGAATAGGCAATGGCGTGTACAAACCATGGGAACTCACTCTAGACTTAGCTTGTTTACAAGTGACACATCTACCACAAATTCGTTCAACATCTCTCTTCATATGAGGCCAAAAGAAGTGTTCATGCAAAACAGCTAAAGTCTTAGCAACACCAAAATGTCCCATCAAACCCCCACCATGAGATTCAAGCAATAACAATTCACGAAGAGAACACTTAGGAACACACAACCTATTTTTCTTAAACAAATAGTCATCATGCCTAAAGTACTCTTCAAAACCAGATTTCTCACATGCTCGATAAATCTCACCAAAATCAGCATCATTCACATACAAGCTCTTCAAACACTCGAAACCAAGCAACTTAGCATCTAAAGTAGAGATCAAGGCATACCTCCGTGAAAGTGCATCAGCCACTACATTCTCTTTACCTTGCTTGTATTTGATGACGTAAGGAAACGTCTCTATGAACTCCATCCACCTAGCATGCCTCTTGTTCAACTTGTGCTGCCCCTTCAAGTGCTTCAAGGACTCATGATCGGTGTGAATGACGAATTCCTTGGTCCACAAGTAGTGCTGCCACGTTTTCAAGGCTCTCACCAATGCATACAGCTCCTTTTCGTATGTTGGATAGCTCAACGTTGTTCCGTTTAGCTTCTCGCTGAAGTACGCCACCGGCCGGCCTTCTTGCATCAAAACTGCACCAATTCCAACACCAGAAGCATCACATTCAATCTCAAAACACTTAGAAAAGTTAGGAAGAGATAATACCGGGGCGTGTGTCAGTTTGTACTTCAAAAGCTGAAACGCCTTCTCTTGATCTTCTCCCCAATTAAACTCCACATTCTTCTTGATGATTGCCGTCAATGGTGCTGCAACACTACTGAAATGAGGCACGAATCTCCTATAAAACCTAGCAAGTCCGTGGAAACTTCTAACTTCTCCAATGCTCTTTGGACTCGGCCACTCTTGAATAGCTCGTATTTTCTCATCGTCAACCTGTACACCCTGTGCACTAACAACAAATCCAAGAAACACATGCTTGTCCGTACAAAAGATGCACTTCTTTAAGTTAGCAAACAGCCTCTCCTTCCTAAGTACATCTAAAACAGACCTCAAATTATCAACATGCTCATCATGACTCTTGCTATACACTAGGATATCATCAAAGTAGACAACTACAAATCTGCCAATAAAAGCTCGTAAAACATGGTTCATAAGACGCATAAATGTACCAGGTGCATTAATCAAACCAAAAGGCATAACCAGCCACTCATACAAACCAAGTTTAGTTTTAAAAGCTGTTTTCCATTCACCCCCTTCCTTAATCCTAATCTGATGATATCCACTACGCAAATCAATTTTCGAAAACACACAAGAGCCATGCAATTCATCAAGCATATCATCTAAACGAGGGATAGGATGTCGATACTTTACCGTGATGTTGTTTATGGCTCGACAATCGCAACACATCCTCATCGTTGAGTCCTTCTTGGGTACGAGTAACACCGGAACTGCACAAGGACTCAAACTCTCCCTCACATGCCCTTTCGCCAACAACTCTCCAATCTGCCTCTCCAACTCCTTCGTCTCCTCGGGATTGGTGCGATAGGCTGGCCTATTTGGAAGTGTTGCTCCAGGCACAAAATCAATTTGATGTTCTATCCCCCTAATTGGTGGTAAGCCGGCTGGTGTATCCTCGGGAAAGACATCATCAAATTCCTGCAAAAGAGAAGAGATAGAAGGGGGTAGAGAATCGAGATCGTTAGTAGATAGAAAGTTCCCCTTGTACAGAAGTACGATCAAGGCCCTCTCCTCCTGCACCGCCAACTTCAGATCGCTCGCCTTTGCAAAGCACGATTTGTGTACTACACCATTCTCCTTATCTCCCTTCTCCTTATTCTCCACCTTCTGCTCCTCCAACTTCATCCGCTCAGCCTCCTTTTGTAACAACACTTGATCCTCATACACTTGTTTGGGAGTAAGAGGAACAAGCGACACCTTCTTCTGCCTATACTCGAACGAATATTTGTTGGTGAAGCCATCGTGTGTCACTCGTCGATCAAACTGCCACGGTCTCCCCAACAAGATGTGACTCGCTTGCATCGGAACTACATCACACAAAACCTCATCCTCATACTTCCCAATGCGAAACGGCACTCTCACTTGCTTATTAACCTTCACCACGCCAGCATCGCTCAACCATTGCAGCCGGTATGGTTTGGGGTGCGGCGAAACTGGAAGCCCTAATTTTTGAACCATGGCCACGCTAGCAACGTTGGTGCAGCTCCCTTCGTCAATAATCACGCTGCACAGCTGATCCTTCACCTGACATCTCGTGTGAAAGATGTTTTCGCGCTGCACCAATTCGTCGACATGATTCTGGACGCTTAATGCTCTTCTGGCCACACAAATGCGTCCTACAGGCGGCTGAATATCTTCTTCTTCATCCTCAGACTCCTCCAAACCAGGCATTTTCGGATCAACTTCATCGTCAGTCACGACCTCTCCATCATCTCTCATGATCATCACTCTCCGATTTGGACAGTCACTCATGATATGTCCGAATCCTTGACACTTGAAGCACTTACGATCACGATTGCGACCCTCAGGCACTGCTGGATTGCCTCGATTGTTAGGGTTCATCACATCTGACCGTGTCTTCACGAATGGTTTCCTCTCGTCTTTCGACGACTCCTCCTTCTTCCATTGATTCCCTCTCGAAAAGGAACCACTAGCAGCAGGCTGAGATTGCTTCCAATTGGACTGGTTCTGCTTATTGTAACCATTGTTACCCCTCCTCTTGAGCTGATTCTCTATATTTACAACCATGTGCACCATGTCCTCGATCTCGACATAATGCTGCAACTCCACTCCATTCCGAATCTCCCAATTCAGACCAGCCAAGAATCTCGCCATCGTCGCCTCACTGTCCTCCAAAACTTTAGCTCGAATCATGGCTACCTCCATCTCCTTGTAATATTCATCCACGCTCCTAGATCCCTGTCTCAAGCTTTGGAGCTTGTTGTGCAGTTCTCTATAGTAGTGAGCTGGAATAAATCGTTTCCTTATGATTCCCTTCATCTCGTTCCAAGTCTGAACTGGAGGCTCCCCATTCCTTCTCCTACCCTTCTCCAATTGATCCCACCAAACTAGAGCGTAATCGGAGAACTCTATCGCTGCCAACTTCACCTTCTTCAGCTCGGAGTAGTTGTGACAGTCGAACATGAGGTCGAGCTTCCTCTCCCACTCAATATACGCATCTGGATCATTCCTCCCTTGGAATAAAGGAATATTCAGCTTGATGTTGCCCAGATTATTGTCGGGCCTGTTCCTTGGTTCCTCCCATTCCTCTTCCCCTTCGTAATCAAACTCCTCCTCAAACGGCCCATAATCTCGATGGTTATGATGACCTCCTCTGCCACCTCGTCCTCCTCTTCCACCTCGATGATGCTGAAGCTGTTTGGAAGCTGACTCTACTTCACCTATTCTATCATAAACTCCTTCCAGCTTGGATTCCATAACCTTCCCCAACTCGGACTTCAATGCTTCAAACATGAACTACATCTTGGGATCCAACGTCTCTGGTTCTTCGGCCATACCTGCAATTTTTTTTTTTTTTTTTTTTTTTCAAAAGAAACAAACGAAAGTTAGTAAAACTGAATCCTCACCACCTCACAATCACTCATGTATCCCTCAATACAGTTCACACTCAGCACTCGTGTATCGCTCAATGGTAATGGCTTTTACCCTCTAATAATCTCACCTCTCTTGCCTTTTTCCACTCAAATCTCTCTTAAGAGGCTCAAATTCCCTTAATCTACCACAGAAATCACTATTAACGAACCAAGAGTACTGAAATTAGGAAGACAAGATGACTGAACTAAGAAACCCTAAATCGGAAGACACGAAAAATTTACCGAAAACTTTGGCGGACGATTTGACCCTTTAAACGGCCTTTTTTGGCAAAAATAACGAACCGATTCCGACAAGGTCGGAACCACCGTATAGATCTTTTTGAGAGCTTTCCGAAAAGGTATTATGGAGCAAAATCGGAGTTCGTATGCAAAAGTTATGGCCGTTTTAGTGCTGGCCGACGAAAAAGACGAGAAAAAAGATGAAAACTCACAGAAACGAATACACAACTGATATCCCAATGAAAAAACTCGCTAGAACCAACCCAGAAAGCACAATGACACACTAGGGCTTCAAATATATCTTTTTTTTTTTTTTTTTTTTTTTTAAATGAAACTAATCGAAACTTTTTGCCCCTAGTATATCACGACAATGGGTAGAAGACACACCCTAAGACGTGTTATATAAGGTATGGGATATATATATGAATAAATTCCTATTCTTATAAGGAAAGAAATTTTCTACTCCTTAATTACCAAGGAGCAAATCTGAGGGTGTATCAAAACGAATCTGACTATTTGACACGAACGAAAAGCTACAAAAGACGACTCTATGACCAGATACGAATTTTTTTTTTTTTTTTTTTGACACTGAAATGACTCAAACGAACGAAGAACAGAACAAGACACGAAGAGACGACACGAAAGACACGAACAGAAGCAACACAAGATACGAAAATTCAAGACGAAAAGGATGATAGAACCTGGATGACGTAAACCTGGCTCTGGTGCCAAATGATACGATCCTTGGTGAGAATAGTAGAACTCACGCACGCGGAAGACCGAAACTAACTAACGATGGAAATCCCAATACGTCAATGGACTAAACCCTCCTAAGTACTATAGATAAACCGAAGTCTCTATAACCCAAAGAAACGGTCGCCAAGCCACACGGGGACGATGAATGACACACAACGAGGTTTGATTTACTCGTTGATTCGCCGGATAATGAATTTGTCTTGGAATAATCAAGAGGAATTCGAAGAACTCTCAAGAGAGAATAAACTCACAATAATATTAATCAATAATCTGTCTAATTTTCGTCCACAAAGGCCCCCTTATATAGAGAGGCAAATAAAACCATCTAAACCTAATCTAACTAGGAAATAACTGACCCAAAGTCATTGGCATGGCCCAACCCATTAACCAACATGATAAAAACCCAAAAACAAGTCTTTTAAGGCCCAAAAACGTGGCCTGACTCAAAACACACGAAAATTAAAATAAAGTCTTCATTCTTCAGCCCGAACGCACTCGATAAAGTTAATGACTCGCGGGCTGTCCGTTTCGCCTTCTCCAATGGGCTTTTTCATCAATTCTTGAGCCCAAACTTCTTGGATCAATCCTTGCAAGCCTTCCTTGAACTTCTTAGCTCGAGCTCTCGTCACCGGCCCTTCGGGAACACGAACAAGATCTTGATTCATCGAACCTTGGACTCCATCATTTGTAGAGATTGGATTAACTCCTATTATTTGCAACTCTACTATCTGTTGTCATTTATTTGCGATTATCTCTATCTTGCAGTTATGGATTCCGCAAAGCAGGGCATGGGGAAGAAAGCCCGTGAGAAGCTACTGATTGGTGCGTAAATGTTAGGATTTTCGTAGTGTTTTCGAGTCCGTTTTCGTAATGTTTTCGTGTCTTTGTGTGTGTTTATGGCTATGATTCGTTTGTTTGGAGTTCTTTGGTAGTTGTAGGTGATTTTGGATGAAAAGGAGCGGAAACGGGTCGAAAAGGCAAAAAGACGGAGTTTTGGACGAACGAGGACAGATTGGAGATCTGGACGCCGTCCAACCCAATCTGGACGCCGTCCAGAAGCACGTCCAAGAAGGGCAGGACGGGCGTCCAGTGTTGAAGCAAACTTGTGAAGATTGAAGAAGTGGAAGCCGTCCAAGACCATCTGGACGCCGTCCACACCGCACCTGGACGCCGTCCACTATCCATCTGGACGCCGTCCACAGTCATTGTTGAGCCAATCTTACAGAGTCAGCTTCTGGACGCCGTCCAGAATAAGTTGGACGCCGTCCAATTTAGGCGGCCAGCAAATCTTTCCTTATTTATCTAGGTTTTTACCTAGTATATATATGTCATCCCTTGTACACGAATTGTATCACATCTTAGACATCTTTTATCATATTTTTAGCTCTAGTTTTCAGCACTTAAATACTTTATTAGCTTTTTATTGTTCGGATCCGGATTCGTTGCTCATTTAATTCAAGCCTTCGTTTATTTAATTCAAGTTCTTCGTCTCAATTTTTGTAAGTTCTTTTATCGCTTTCGTTTACTTGTTTTAATTGCTTGCTTTCGTTTTAGATTCGTTTTCTTAATTGCTTCGTTTAAATTCCTTAGTTTAATTTCGTTCTTTCGATTTCTAGTTTAAAGTTTAGATTCGTTTTTCTTCGATTTCAATCCTTTCGTTTTTCAAAGCTTTTCAAGTTAGATTTATTTGCCTTTAATTTACAGATTTCAATTCATCATGTCTAGATTTATTTATGCTTCTTTCTTTGCTCTCGTTTCCTTCGTTGCTTTCTTTATTGCTTTCTTTTCGATTCTTGCCTAGGTAGATTTAATTGCTTTCTTCTAGTTTAATTCTTAGATTTATTTCTTGAGTTCTAGATTAGTTATTTAATTGCTTTTATTTACTTGCTTTGATTTATTTTATTTGCCTAGGATTTAAAACAAAAACCCCAAAATATTCTTTACTTGCTTTCTTAGATTAGATTTTTACTACATAATTAATTGCCCTGTTAAGTTTTCCTTGAGATTCGATACTTAGGTTTTACTTGCTAGTGCTACGATAGATTTCGTCTATTGCGAACACTTTTTAGTGAAACAAATTTTGGCGCCGTTGCCGGGGAAAACTTTAGGCGATTTATTGTGTAGTATTTTTATTTGTTTTATTTTTATTTGTGTTTCTTCGATTTTCTTGTTTCTCCCACTCGGTGCGTTTAACCCGTTTGTTGAGTGTTGTTTATGCATGGTCGCCGAAGTCTTCAAAGGAATTTAGCGCCCTACTTCGACAACATCGATCAAAGGAAAGCGATATTAGCCGCGAAGGAGAAGGAGGAGATCGATTCTCAAGACTTTGGTTTAGTCTTGTTGTTTGCAGAGCCCGAAGCCATGGCAGCTAGAGTCATGGGCGATTTTGCTCGCCCCACATTCACGGCCACCACTTCGGCGATTGTCCTGACGGAAGCGGTCAGGAATCATGAGCTTAAACCTCACCACATGGCGTTGCTCCCATCCTACCACGGGCTAGCCAACGAGGATGCTTTGACGTTCATCCGAGAGTTTTGCACGGTGGTGCAAACTTTCCCACTCGCGGGACTCACGGAGGACACCTTGAAGATGAAGTGCTTCCCGTACACCCTCAAGGATCGAGCAAGGTCGTGGTATTTGGCACTCCCGGCCAACTCTCTTGCCACATGGAATGCGGTGTGCGAAAAGTTCATGCTCAAGTACTACCTGAACCGCAAGACTCAAGAGGTGCGGTCAAAGATTATGAATTTCTCCCAAGACAACGATGAGCCGTTTCACGAAGCATGGGAGAGGTTCCAAGAGCTACTTCAACAATGCCCTCATCATCAAATGGCGCCGGAGTTGCTTTGGCAATATTTCTACGACGCCCTCAACCTAACTTGCCAATTCATGGTGGATAGTTCGGCCGGAGGCAACATAGCGGTCAAGACAGCTGAAGAGTTGAAGGATATATTCGAGACACTCGCTGCGAGTTCTCAACAAAAATCAGCTAGGCCAATGAAGGTGGAGGCGAGTGCAATCTCGATGAGCCCCGATTTGAAGAAGCAAATAGCCGACATGTATAGGGATCTCGAGAACTTGAAGATTAAGCAAAGTGCACCGGCCCCGAAGGAGGAAGAGAGGAAACCGGACCAATGCGAGATTTGTGGAGAGCTTGGACACATCAAGGAGGTGTGCCACAACATGGGGGAGTTTCCATACGAAGGAGGAGCCGAGGTGTACGCCGCTCAAGGATACCCGCCTCAAGTGCCTCCACCTCAAGGATATCAAGGGGGATACAATGGACGGTTTCAAAATCCAAGGCCGACACAAGTGCAAGGTAACCCCCCTACCTATCCAAATAGGCATCCTCCACCATATAATAACCCCTATCCTCCTCCACCAAATCCCTACTACTCTCATCCACCACCACCATATTATCCACCACCACAATATCCCCCCAATCCATATTATCCACCACCTCCATATTACCCTCCTCAACCTACTCCTACTCCACCACCACCATACCCAAATTCTCGTCCCCAAGGACCCCCACCAAAGCCTCCCGTCGATGAGGATCGTCTCCATGCACTTGATGCGAACATGAAGCGGCTCGAGACGGCCATTGGTCAAATTTCTGGATCCATGCACTTGATGCAACAACCGGGGCGAATTCCGAGTCAAGGGATTCAACCCCAACAAGCCAATGAGGTGCAAGCCCCATATCCCCCGTACGTTCCTCCTTTTCCACCTCATCAAGCTCAAGTGGTTTCGGTGTTGCGGAGCGGAAGACAGGTGGACAACGGTGTTAATATGCCACCTCAAGGGCATTCAAGTGATAGATGGAGCCTGAGCAAGCAATGGAGCGACGGCAAATATCGGGTAGATTCGGGTTTTGGACGGCGTCCAGAGTCAGTTGGACGGCGTCCAAGCTGGACGGCGTCCAGAACCTTCTGGACGGGCACCCCATGCGAACTCTCAAAATCTTACAGAATCAGGATCTGGACGGCGTCCAGATCCAAGTTGGACGGCGTCCAAACCCGACGAGCAGCGCACGGAGCCCAAGGAACCCGAGACGGAGCCCAAGGAGCCCGAGAAGGAGTCCCCACCTCTACACAAGACTTCCAACCCTTATGTTCCTCCCATTCCTTATCCAAGTCGTGTGAAGAACAAGAAGCGGGATCAACAATTCGCCGATCTATACAAGCTTCTTTCAAAGGTGGACGTGAACTTGCCTCTCCTTGATGTTATTCGCAATGTGCCACCGTTCGTGAGGTTCGTGAAGGAATTGACATCGAGGAAGAAGCCGTTCGATGAGATGGAGACGATTGCGGTATCGGAGGTGGCGACATCCATTATGCAACACCCTCTTCCACCTAAGCAACGAGATCCAGGTTCTTTCGTTATCACTATCTCTTTAGGTA
The DNA here is from genome assembly GCA_024222315.1 of Thymus quinquecostatus. Classification (NCBI taxonomy): domain Eukaryota; kingdom Viridiplantae; phylum Streptophyta; class Magnoliopsida; order Lamiales; family Lamiaceae; genus Thymus; species Thymus quinquecostatus. The sequence goes on along the minus strand of CM044174.1, from coordinate 16,232,961 downwards.
ATGGTAAGGAAGCATGTGGTATGTTAGATTTAGGTGCCGGTATTAATCTCATGCCTTATTCTATCTTTAAGCAATTAGAGTTAGGAGAACTTAAACCCACACGCATGAGCCTTCAATTGGCGGATAGGTCTATTAGGTACCCTAGAGGTATTATTGAGGATATCCTTGTTCGTGTAGGGGGTTTGATTGTTCCCGTTGATTTTGTGGTTTTAGAGATAGGTGAGGTTCAAGAGAATGGTATTGAGCACACACTTTTGCTAGGTCGTCCTTTCATGGCTACTACTAATACCTTGATAGATGTGAAGAATGGTGTGATTAAGATGTCGGTTTTAGGAGAAGATGTCTCGTTTTCTGTGCATAAGAGTCGACCTATGTCATCGGTCAATTTAATTGATAATTGTTCTTTCATCGATAAGGTTGATGCCTTGGTCGAGTGCTCTTTTGTGCAGGATTTTGACATAGAGGAAGTGTGTTGGGGATCCGGAGATCAAATGGAATGGGAACGAATGGAGAAAGACATCGGGATCAAACTCTCGTTTCCCCCTCAAGATCCCGAGCCCGGCTCGAAGATTCCGGAGCCGTTGGAGTTGAATGAGCTGCCTTCGCATTTGAAGTATATATTTTTAGAGGGAGGAAATCAAAAACCCGTAATCATCTCTTCTTCTTTGTCTCTTGCAGAGGAAGGAGCATTGGTGGGTATACTCAAGGAGAACAAGCTTGCTTTTGGATGGAGCTTGGCGGATATTCGAGGAATTAGCCCGGCCACGTGCATGCACCGCATCAATCTCGAAGAAGGCGCTCGCCCCAAACGAGATGGACAAAGGAGGCTCAACCCAATGCTCATGGAGGTCGTGCGCAAGGAAATCTACAAGCTATTGGCGGAGGGTATTATCTATGCCATCGCCGATAGTGAGTGGGTTAGCCCGGTGCACGTCGTTCCAAAGAAGGGAGGAATCACGGTGTCAAAGAACGAGAAGGACGAGTTGGTCGCCTCGCGCCCGGTTACCGGTTGGAGGATGTGCATCGATTATAGGAAGCTCAACGCTTCCACCAAAAAGGACCACTTTCCTCTCCCTTTCATTGATCAAATGCTTGATAAGTTAGCCGGGCAAGAGTTTTATTGTTTTCTAGATGGTTTGTCAGGTTACTATCAAATCGCGATAGCTCCGGAGGATCAAGCAAAGACGGCCTTCACAAGCCCTTTTGGGACCTACGCTTATAGGAGGATGCCATTTGGTCTCTGCAATGCACCGGGTACGTTCCAAAGATGCATGATGTCTATTTTTTCGGAATTTATCGGTGACTTTGTTGAGATTTTTATGGATGATTTTTCTGTTTTTGGGTCATCTTTTCATGATTGCTTGATGAAAATAGAGAGAGTCCTTAAGAGATGCATTGAGAGTGGTCTTACTTTGAGTTGGGAAAAGAGTCACTTTATGGTTAGAAGTGGTATTGTTTTAGGCCATATAGTCTCGAGTAAGGGTATAGAGGTCGACAAAGCGAAAGTGGAGGTAATTGAAAAATTGCCACCACCTAGTGATGTCAAAGGCATTAGGAGTTTCCTTGGTCATGCGGGTTTTTATAGACGATTTATTAAGGATTTTTCTAAAATTAGCCAAACTCTTTGTCGTTTGCTTGCTCAAGATGTGCCTTTCCACTTTGATGATTCGTGTATGCATGCTTTTCTCACCTTGAAGGAAAAACTCATCTCCGCTCCCGTTGTAGTTGGACCCGATTGGTCATTGCCTTTTGAGATTATGTGTGATGCTTCTAATAATGCCGTAGGGGCTGTTTTGGGTCAAAGAGTCGATAAGATGCTTGTGTGATTTACTACGCTAGTTTAACTCTTAACCTGACTCAAGTGAATTACACCACCACCGAACAAGAGATGCTTGCCGTTGTTTTCGCCTTAGATAAGTTTAGATCTTACATCATAGGGTCTAAGGTGATTATTTATAGTGATCATGGTGCTCTTAAACATCTTTTGACTAAAGCCCAAGCAAAACCTAGGTTGATTAGATGGGTCTTATTATTGCAAGAATTTGATATTGAGATTCGTGATAGAAAAGGTAGTGATAATCTTGTGGCCGACCATCTCTCTCGTCTCGATTCACCTCCCCCTTAGGCTTCTCTTGATGATATTTGTGATTCTTTTCCTTTTGAGAATGTTAATAACGTGGATGTTACTCCTTGGTTTGCCGATATTGCTAATTACTTGGCCGATAAGGACACTAAACCCGTCCTTAACGCTCAAGAAGAGAAAAGGTTTCTTCATTTGTGTAGGCAATACTATTGGGAGGACCCTCACTTATTCAAGCTTGGGAAGGACGAGGTGATTCGAAGATGTGTTCCCGACCACGAGCAAGCCTAGGTGTTGCGACATTGTCACGAGGAACCGAGTGGAGGCCATTTTGGTGGGCAAAAGACTGCACATAAGGTACTTCAAAGTGGGCTATATTGGCCCACTCTTTTTAAGGATGCCCAAGCCTTCTACCTTTCTTGTGATCGTTGTCAACGTGTTGGCTCGATTAGTCGGCGCAATGAGATGCCTTTGAATCCTATCTTGGTGGTAGAGGTATTTGATGTGTGGGGAATTGATTTTATGGGTCCTTTTCCCAAGTCTCATGGATTCGAATATATTTTACTTGCCGTTGATTACGTGTCTAAGTGGGTAGAAGCCATACCCACGAAGACATGTGATTCTCACGTTGTCTTGAAGTTTGTGCAGGAAAATATCTTGTGTAGGTTTGGTTTCCCTCGTGTGATCATTAGTGATGGGGGAAAACATTTTTGCAACAAGTTGTTCGCCAAGCTCATGAAGAAGAACGCTATCACACACAAGGTGGCGACTCCCTATCATCCACAAACTTCGGGACAAGCGGAGACGAGCAATCGACAAATCAAAGGGATCCTCGAGAAGACGGTGAAACCATCAAGGAAGGATTGGGCCGATAAGTTGAACGACGCTCTTTGGGCATATCGCACGTCTTACAAAGGCGTGCTTGGGATGAGTCCCTATAGGCTCGTCTATGGTAAGTCGTGCCATTTGCCCGTTGAGATCGAGTTCAAGGCATATTGGGCTCTCAAGCGCATCAATTTCGACCTCGACGATGCTCACGATCGGAGAATTTTGCAAATGGAGGATCTCGACGAGCTAAGGAACGAAGCCTACGACAATGCCAAGATCTACAAGGACAAGGTGAAACGTCTACATGATAGACGCATAGCCTACAAGGAGTTCAAACCCGGAATGAAGGTACTTCTCTTTCACTCTCGTCTTCGTTTATTTCCGGGTAAGCTTAAGTCTAGGTTGGGAGGTCCATACACGGTGGTGCAAGTTTTCCCCCATGGTGCGGTAGAGATCAAGAACGAGGATTCGGGATACATTTTCTCGGTCAACGGGCAACGATTGAAGCCATACATCGAAGGGTCGACATTGCCTCAAACGGTGGAGACGATTCTCATCTCCGATCCCCCATTTTCCGAATGAGTTTTTGGTACGTCGAGCTAATGACGTAAAACAAGCGCTTGGTGGGAGGCAACCCACGTAATAAAATATAATTATGTAGATTAGGTTTTATTTTTCTTGTTATTTTCGTGTTTTTGTGGTTTTTCTTTTTGGTTTTTCGTACAGGGAGTAGTACACAAGGATCGGCATGAGGAGAAGTCGAGACGAATAGGAAAAATCAAAGTCCAAAATCAGGCAGATTCGACTTTTGGACGGCGTCCAACTTGGTTCTGGACGCCGTCCAGGAAGGCCCCTCCAAGCTCGTCTTAAGGAATTGGACGCCGTCCAGTTACTTAAGGGTGGACGCTGTCCAACCTTTTCTGGATGCCGTCCACCCTGAACGGGCACCCCCAAATTCTCTTCAAACTCGATTTTGTGCTTCTTAACCTATTTCTTCCCTTTCGTTCTCTCTCACGTCTCAATTGAAATTTCAGCCGCAACCCTTGCCGCCGTCAACTTCCTTGCCGTCGCCGCCAGTTTCGCCGCCGACCGTCAAGCCATCGCCGCCGCCAGATTTGCTGCTGCCGCCGCCGGATTCGCTGCTGCAGCCGCCCAGATTTCCTGCTCCGCCGCTGCTCGTGTTGCTGCTGTTCGACGCCACCAACGGCCATCCTCCGCCATCTAACGTCGTCTCCGCCAGTAGCCGTCGAGTCGTTAACGGCCATCTTCAGCCACCGCCGTTCGTCGCGCCGTCGGAACCAGCCGCGTCCAAATTTGCCGTTGGACGCCGTCCACCCAACTCTGGACGCCGTCCAGAATAGCCTTCTTTCCCGGCGCGAGTTTTTGTCCGTTCCTCCCGTTCTCGTCCCGTCTTCTTCCCTCAGCCTTCTACTTCAACCATGGCATGTGGCAATGCATTCAACAACGCCCGGATCGACCGTCTCGAGGCCGATCGGCCCACCGGAATCACTCCGCAACAACTAGGTATACTCCGAGGCGTTCCGTTTTCCACTGAACGGATCGCCACGACCCATATTTACCTTCGTTTACATGAACTTGAAATTAGGCCTCCTAGACATTTTCGTATGAATTTTCTTCGTAATTTGCCGGTGTGGAATACACTTAGAGGGTATTTGAACTGTTTAGGATTGTCTACGTTGGTTTCGAATGCATGGGATGGCCATACTAGCCTTTGTTTGGAGATGTGCAGTAGTTTTAGGTTGGAATTGAATGAGGGAGGGGAGTTATGCATGTTTTGTACTTTTAATGGTGAATTGGTAGAAATCACTAGGGCGGTGATGAATGAGGTTTTTGGATTCCATAATGATGAGGATTTGATTGAATTCGTTCCTCCAACCTTTGATGTGGCTGCTGCTTGGTATGAACTGTCGGGGGTAGCAAATTATAAGGCTTCGGGGGTTCCTAGTGCATTTATTCGTGATGATGCTTTACTTATCCTTCACCGTTTCTTGTCTTGCATGATAACTGCTAAGAAGGAACATAGTAAAGTTAATGCTGTTGAGATATATTTGCTTACTTGCGCTAGGGATGGTACTCGTGTTGGTTTAGCCCCGTTTATTTGGGCCCAGTTGACTAACGTGCAATTCAAGAGGGGAGCACACCCTACTTTGAGTTACATTGCCACAGGTCTAGCTCGCCATTTCGGAGTCAACGTTGCAGAATGTGAAGGGCTAACCCCAAGCCAAGAGATCACTCCTTCCGACTTCATCAGGGCCCATCTCATGATTTCCCCGACCGAGTTCGTCCCTGTGCAAGAGCGCCCTTCGGTGAGAGCTAATTACGAAAACCTTAGGCGACGAGGGATTGTACACGAGGAGGCGCAAGCTCACGAGGCCGAAGGTGATGAAGAAGAGCAACAAGAAGAGCAGCACGAGGAGCACCAAGAGGTCCCGGGAGATGACGAGCCCTTAGTTCGCTATTACACACGACGCGATCGTGTTCGGGCCCGGCAGGCCATGGAGGCCGAGATTCCTCCGTATTGGGCAGAGTTTCAACAAGGTATGTTTGCTCGTTTCGATTCATTATCTACCCAAATGACGGACTTGTCTACCCAAGTGTCGGGCTTGAATAGCCGGGTGTCCCACATGGAGGGTCATTTGACGAGGTATACCGACTTTTCGGTTGCCTCTACCTCCACTCCACCGGATCCAAACGACCCTCGTTGGTGGTCTCCTTACGATCCTCGATGGAATGAACCACGGTTCGGAGGTCCTTACAACTAATCTTAGCCAAGTTTGTGTCTTTTATTTTTGTTTGAGTCTTTTATTGTTTTTCTCTTTATTGTGTTCGATTTTACGCTTTGGTATTTGTGTTTTGTGTTTGTTTTGTAGGTGGTACTTGGAGTCTCTTGAGGTTTTGGGTATTTGTGTTCGTCATTATGCGATAAGTTCTTTCTTTCCCTTTCCTTTTATTTTCTCGCAATGGGGACATTGCTTGATTTTAAGTGTGTGTGTGGGGGGGGGGGGGGGGGGGGGGGGGATCTTTGAACTTTTGGCATGTAGTTTTTAATTTTGTTGAGTCTTAGGAGTTAATTGAGTCATTGAGTCAAATGAGCATGTGATGATAGTATTGTGGACTTGGCCAATGATAGAATTGCGTGCGTTGATTTTTGGAAAAATTCATGATCTTTATTATGCATGGAACCTTGGCGAAGCGACGCATTTTATTTGATGAATTTGATGTATGCTATGATGTCGGGAACTAGTTAGTTTGAACCCGTGAGATTTGAGCTATTTGTGCATATTTATGCCTATTCTTTGATTGAGTGATCATGCATGCTTCGTTGTTTCTAGAACTTGCCTTGTTTCTCCATCAAGACCTTAGTATACTTACGAACTAGGAGATGATCTTAGGCCATTCTTTCGTAGCCACATGATTCCTATACACTAACCTTGTTCATAATCCTTTGTTTACCCTTTTTGAGCCTTTATTAGCCGTTCTTTGTGAAACCGGATGATAGGAGGTTTGGATGATTATGGGTATCCTTAGTTGTAGTTGGTGATATCGAAGGAGATAATTGAAAAATATTTGTTGTGGTGTAGAAGGAGAGAAAGAAAAGAAATTTTAGATGCTTGTTTAAGTGTAGTTAGCTATCCCTATGAGCTTAGAAAAAAAAAAGAGAAAAAAAAAAGAGATGAGAAAAAATATAGAGCTTTTGTTCACATTAGAAAGAACATTTATTAGTTGAGCTCTAGAAAAAAAGAAAGGAAAAAAAAAAAAAAAAAAAGCATAAGGGGATAGTTAGCTTTGATTTGTATAGTTGATACTTTAGCATCTTTAAGTTTGTATTTGGTGTGTTGGAGGGTAGAAGATGGAGATAAAAATCCATACTTTGGTTGTAGTTGAAAAAAAAAAAAGAGGTTGATGATTTAGAGCATTTTGAGTCACTTAGCCTATATATTCCCTACCTTAACCAATGTCCCTACATTACAAGCTTATTTAAAGACCTTTTTGATCCTAGTTTGTAAGTATTACATTAGGTGGAGATGTTGAGATTGAAGGCAAGCCTATGGTAAACATGTTGCATTGCATTGATGTTGAGTGAACCCTCTTGATGTGTATTATATTACATCTTTTCTTTGAGAGAGTTGAGTGTTCACTTTTATATACAAGATTTCACATGTTGGAGAGTGTTCTTTGATGGATTAGCATACTTTGGATTTGTTGAGTAGATTGTGTTGATTGATGCTAAGGTTGTGTGCATAGTTTTGATCATGATCATGAGAGTTTGTTTTCGAAAAGTTTTGAGGCCTATATAGTTCACAATACTTGAGTCTATTGTTTATTTTGTTTGTGTATTGCTTGAGGACAAGCAAAGGTCTAAGTGTGGGGGAGTTTGATTGGTGCGTAAATGTCAGGATTTTCGTAGTGTTTTCGAGTCCGTTTTCATAATGTTTTCGTGTCTTTGTGTGTTTTTATGGCTATGATTCGTTTGTTTGGAGTTCTTTGGTACTTGTAGGTGATTTTGGATGAAAAGGAGCGGAAATGGGTCGAAAAGGCGAAAAGACGGAGTTTTGGACGAACGAGGACAGATTGGAGATCTGGACGCCGTCCAACCCAATCTGGACGCCGTCCAGAAGCACGTCCAAGAAGGGCTGGACGGGCGTCCAGTGTTGAAGCAAACTTGTGAAGATTGAAGAAGTGGACGCCGTCCAAGACCATCTGGACGCCGTCCACACCGCACCTGGACGCCGTCCACTATCCATCTGGACGCCGTCCACAGTCATTGTTGAGCCAATCTTACAGAGTCAGCTTCTGGACGCCGTCCAGAATAAGTTGGACGCCGTCCAACTTAGGCGGCCAGCAAATCTTTCCTTATTTATCTAGGTTTTTACCTAGTATATATATGTCATCCCTTGTACACGAATTGTATCACATCTTAGACATCTTTTATCATATTTTTAGCTCTAGTTTTCAGCACTTAAATACTTTATTAGCTTTTTATTGTTCGGATCCGGATTCGTTGCTCATTTAATTCAAGCCTTCGTTTATTTAATTCAAGTTCTTCGTCTCAATTTTCGTAAGTTCTTTTATCGCTTTCGTTTACTTGTTTTAATTGCTTGCTTTCATTTTAGATTCGTTTTCTTAATTGCTTCGTTTAAATTCCTTAGTTTAATTTCGTTCTTTCGATTTCTAGTTTAAAGTTTAGATTCGTTTTTCTTCGATTTCAATCCTTTCGTTTTTCAAAGCTTTTCAAGTTAGATTTATTTGCCTTTAATTTACAGATTTCAATTCATCATGTCTAGATTTATTTATGCTTCTTTCTTTGCTCTCGTTTCCTTCGTTGCTTTCTTTATTGCTTTCTTTTCGATTCTTGCCTAGGTAGATTTAATTGCTTTCTTCTAGTTTAATTCTTAGATTTATTTCTTGAGTTCTAGATTAGTTATTTAATTGCTTTTATTTACTTGCTTTGATTTATTTTATTTGCCTAGGATTTAAAACAAAATCCCCAAAATATTCTTTACTTGCTTTCTTAGATTAGATTTTTACTACATAATTAATTGCCCTGTTAAGTTTTCCTTGAGATTCGATACTTAGGTTTTACTTGCTAGTGCTACGATAGATTTCGTCTATTGCGAACACTTTTTAGTGAAACAGCTACTACAGATGATGGAGCAGGCGGAAACCGGCAGCTCCGATCCTACCTTATTGGTGGGTAATACTTCTACTCAAGAGCCTGCGGGGCCCAAGGATGGTAACCTTTCTCAAGCAAGTCTCTGAGAAGTAGAGATTGGTAAGCCTCGATTGAAGCCTTTCTTCCCCCAATTAGTTGCCTCTAGTCGGTCAACTCCATCTTCTCCTATTTTCATTGATGAGGGCGCTTGTGCTTCTACTCCTGCTGCCCCAGAGCCTCATTCATCTTCCCTCAAGAGGAAGAGTGAATCTCCCTCCCTCCTGATTAAGAAAAAAGGGAAGATATCAGAGAGTTCTCCCTCTGCTCAAGAGTTAAGCCTTGAGCAATTGCGAGAACATCTTTCTCAATCTGAGAAGAGTAGAGAACAACTCCAGACTGAGGTTCACCAATTCCAAGGGTTCCTGCTAGACAGAGAGGAGCACTGCTCTACTCTCGGGCTACACAAGCTCTCCCTTTCTGAGCGAATAAGGGAACTTGAGAGGGCTTTGAAAGCCTCGTCAGAGAGGGTGGAGCAACTACTAGAGATCCATGCCACAGAAATAGCGCAGCTAACACTTAATTATGAGCAGGAGCTAGGACAAGCCCGAGCTTCCTCTTTCACTCAAGGGAGGAGGGTGGGGATAAACCAGGGTGTTTCCTCTGGGATCAAGGACTGCAGATCTAGCCTATTGATGACCCCTTACGGTCAGGCCTTCTTGGATTCCTTGATTAAGCGACTGCCAGAAGCCTATCTTCAATCTCGCGATTTCTGGCTTCGCATGTTTGACCCTCTCACTGAGTGGACAGCTTCCGCTATCCTTGAGTGTTGTCGGCAGTTGGGTATTCCTGAGCGTGCGGTCACCGTCAATGTAGGGCCGATAGTAAGGATGTTCGACACGGAGCCTGAATCTTTTCGAAGGGGTCGCCCTGCTTCCCCCAAAGAACCATGGTTTATGCCTGTGCTGAAGGAGGCATCTCAAATCCTCTGCCGACCTGCTATGGCCACAGGAAGTCTTCCCTCTTGGGAAGCGCCCTTGTTTCCTCTCTTTCCTCATAACACCATGGTCATGAGGTCTATGCGGAAAGTTTTCGACCAGGTATCTTCCTCTTCCTTTATTTTTTGTTGTTTTCAGAGTTTATTCACTTATTATAAACCTTTCTTCTCTATTAGGAATTAAGAGAGAGAAAAGCTTCGGGCCCATCTGCCAGCAGGAAAGCAGTAGATGGCTCTAAAGGGGCGAAAGATGGCTCTAAAGAGGGGAGCGCTCTACAGATTCCTACGGACTCACCCAAAGGGGGCCCCTCTGTCTCTTCTGCTTTGGCTGCTATCGAGGAATGGTCTTCTTCCTCTCATTCATCAAGTTCTGAGGATTGAGCTTCTGCTTCAGACCCACCTCTTTAATTTTGTTGCTTTGAACAAGATGTTTTAAAACAATTTATTTTTCCGGTACTTGTGGTGGGGTGCTTATTTATGACCCTGAGATTGTGATGGTGGAGCACAAACAATCATCACTTTTCCTAGTTTTGGCCAAGTGCTTTTTTGAGGCCTCGCCTTTAACATGTTTTTACTGCTTCTTATCAGCCTAGAGCATTATCCTTCTATTCTTACGTTTGTATGGTTCTTTGCCCTACTTCTGCCTACTAGAGCATTTTAAAATAATGGGATACGGGTATCCTCTGCATTTTTAAGATAATGAGATAGATAATGAGATAACATTTTAAGATAATGGAATACGGGTATCCCCTACTCCCCCCCCCCCCCCCCCCCCCCCCCCCCCCAAGTGAGGTGTAAGTAAGGGAATGAAGAAATTACGCCTCATTTTAGGACTAAACATTCGCAAAATACAATTATCTTAAAGGCAAAGAGGCATGATCCGGTGTTTCCACATATCAGCTAGTTACAAGATAGAAGGTTTTTGAGATAGATAAGAGGTCATAACCTATCATATTTTTCTTGTTCTTAAGAATAGCTCCTAGTCTTCCCTGTATGTTTCGAGGGTATTACCTTTTTCCATGCTTGTTGTCTCTTCGACTTTTTCTTGATCTGACGTTTCGATTGCACCCTCGACTTTTGCCCTCGCTTTGGCTATCAAAGTTTCCCATTGCCTTTTCACAATTGGGGCATGGCAGGTGCTTGTTGCTTTGGCTTCAAGTCCTTTGCTTTCGTTAGTCTGTTGAAGCAACTGCTTGGTTGGTCCTTGGATAACAAGAGTTTTCCAGATGAATTGTTGCTGGTGATCAGCAAGTGCTCCATTGGGATGGAGAGATTTTGGCCTTCTTCTGCCCGAGTCGGGGTCTTAAGCCTTTTTCCTTCGGGTTCCCTTTCAGTTTTGTCATCGGCAGGCTCTACCATCAACCTTTTCTTGGCTTCTCCCACTTGTACCGATTGAATATAGCATTTTCACGAGATCCCTTGATCTCCCAACACCTGTCCCACCTGGCTTCCTACTGGGAATTTCATCACCAGATGATAGGTGGAAACCACCACTTGGAATGGATTCAGGGCAGTTCTCCCTAGGATAACATTGTAAGAGGATGGCTGCTGCACCACCATAAAGGTGACCGCCTTTGATACCCTTATAGGTCCTTCACCAAGAGTGAGCATCAAATCAATCGACCGTAATGACATCACAGGGTCTCCTGAGAAGCCATGCAGAGCCGTGGCTACCCCATTTAGAGGCTTCTGAAGGCTCATTTGATTGAAGCAGTCTTCAAATATGACATTGACTACGACCCCTGTATCTACAAAGACCCTTTGGACCTGATGCCTTTCTATTTCCACTGCGATGACCAGCGCGTCGTCATGTGGATGAGTCACCCTTTGATTGTCTTCTGGTCCAAATGAGATTTTTGGTGGGGGTAGGCCCGTTTCGACCTTTCAGACCCCATATCTTTCATGCATATGTAATTCTCTGGCAGATGCCTTCCTGCTTCTATTGGAGTCTCCCATGGTTGGTCCTCCATATATCATTTTAATAACGCCTTTAGGCTCTGGCCCTTGGTTAGCATCAGGTGCTTTCTCAGGAGCTTCTTTGCGCCTCTTGTTTTGTTCTGTCTCTCTTTTAACATATTCCAAGAGTTCCCCTTCTTGGATTAGCTTCTCTATAGCAATTCTCAAGTTTCTACAGCCGTTGGTCATATGACCAAAGTCATTATGGAACTTACAGAACCTTTCAGAAGGTGGATTTCTTGGTGGCTGTCTATGCCCGGCAGGGATCTGGACCCCTGGTTTTCTCATGACAACTTCGAGCAGGTCCACAGGTTGCTTGATCAGAGGAGTGAAGGATCTCAAAAATCGTTCATTCCTATCAGCTTTCTTAGCATCTGGGGCCGGCCTTTTCCTTTCTTCCAGCTTCTTTTCTTTTTGAGAGGCCAGTTCGGCCCTCTTGCTGCTCAGAGCCTCTTCCATATGGATGTATTTTTGGACTCTTGTCAGTAGCTCTTCAAAAGAGGTAGCTTCTTTCTTGATGAGAGAGGCGAAGAACTGCCCTGGCTTCAAGCCATCTACGCAAGCATGCACCTTTAGCTTTGGCTCTACTCCCGGGATTTCCAGGACGGCCTCATTGAAACGTGTCATGTAGTCTCTCAGACTTTCGTTGGCACCTTGTTTTATGGTCGTCAGATGCAAGGAGTTCCGAGTAGTCCTTTTAGCGTTGACGAACTGCTGTAGGAAAACTTCCCTCAGATCCATGAAGGAGTGAATAGAGGCTTTCGGCAACTGCTTGAACCAGTGTTGAGCAGTCCCTGATAAGGTTGTGAGGAATACCCTGCACTTCACCCCCTCCGAATATTGATGAAGGAGGCATAGGCTTTCGAATTTCATCAAGTGCTCTTCAGGGTCTCCTTTCCCCTGGTACTCGCAAGAGATTGTTTTAAAGTTGCTAGGAACAGGATCAGTTTGAATATCTGCTGAGAATGGGCTATTCTCGTCGATATATAAGGAGAAGAGTTCTGACTTGTTTCCCCCATTCCTATTGTTTGGAAAGGGTTTTGGGTTCCTTTCATTTAGGTTGCGGATTTCTTTTTCACTTGCCTCTATTTCTGTTGAGGTTCTCTCTGTGGCTTGCTTCTGTTCCTTCAGCCTTTTTACTTCTTTTGCCAAGAGTTTCATCTGCTCTTGCTGCTGTGCATATTTCTTGGCCCATGCATTGCCAGTATTCTCATTGGGGTTTTCCTCAAGTTCTTCAGGTCCCTCTTCATCTGGGGATTCCCAATCAGTGGAAAATCCCTCTTCTTCCTCAGCCGCTATTGGAGGCAGCTTCGAGACCAATTCTTGGGTTATGCCTGGGTTTATCGGTTTTTGCTTGTGCATTGCGGAAGTGTTCTTGCTTCCTCCACCTTCTTGGGTTTCACCTAGGGGATCTGTATTCTGAGAATTTATTCCCAAGGTATGAAGTCTCTTCTTGACAGCCCCCTCTACTGCACCTTCCACGAGTGCTTTCATTTGGAGGAGCATAGTCGGAGAGAACTGGGCTTCCATGTTGACACTAGCCTCTGTCATCATGGTGCCTTTTCCTTTATTCCCGAGTAGGGAATTCGCGGGATTCCCGGTAGCTTGGCCAGCTTCTTTTGAAGCAGCATCTGAGGCAGTATTCATCCTTACAAGGTTCTGTCAATGTTTTGAGAGAATTAATTTCAAATGCTCTTTGGAAGAGACTTAAGAAATATATGTAATTTACTTTCAACAGATTCTTCGTAGTTAGAAATCATTTGTGGTAATTTTAACAAATATTGCCTGTTTATTGTAAGGCTTTTTAGAGGGCGGCTTCTGCCAATATGAGGTAGGGATATATGACTCCTATTTTTGCGAGTCTTGGTATTACGACGTCCATTTTCTTATAGCTCTCTAGATGAGGCTCTTGATATGGATCTGATTATGGTGTGGGGTTTTTTAAGATTCATATAGTATCCTATCTTGCAAGACTTAATGCAAGATATTTGGCTATACAGGCCTTTTATGTATAATGCTTACTATGGGAAGCTTTTTATGTGACGCCTATTTGGCAGGGCTTTTTTGTAGGATATTCACTGTTGGACAAGGATTATGAGAATAATATCCCTTATACGGGACTTATGAGAATATCGCCTGTTAAACAGGGCTTATGAGAGTGTTTCAACTTCAAATCCCTTAACTCAGAGTAGCAAGTAAAGAGCTCACTTGATACTTAAAACCTAGCTGAAGCTAGATCTTACGTAGCTTGCCTGCTTGACCGAAGTGAACACTTGATCAAGAGGGAGTCTTTACTTGTGTATGCGGAATTTGGTGAGCTAAATCATTCCTAAGTAATTAACAATCCAAGTTATGTTTGTTTAGATGTACGTGCAATGAATAATCAAATACAGTAAAGAGATTAGGGTTAGAGAGATATACGACACAGAGATTTATAGTGGTTCGGAGATAAAGCTCCTACGTCCACTTGTTGCACGACGGCAACTGTTCTCTTCACTCAAGAACTTGAAGGTTACGGATCCTTCAAAAACCTTGGTCGAGATCGGGCTTCACTCGCCTGGATCAAACGACAGACGTAGTGATTACGGGTTCACTACACAAACCTAGACAAGACTGGAAGCTTCACTTGCTTCAGTCAAACACAGACAAGGAGATTACGGGCTCTCCTTACAGCCTAGCTTCGATCGAGCTTTACACAAACGATGTAGGTGCAAGCTTGGATCTAAACTCTATGATCGAGACTTCTTCAATCGATGAAAGAAGAGTCTTGGATCGAGACAACCTAACGACGACTCAAAAACCTAACAGACAGAGTTTAGGGTTTTTGGTAGACGAACACACTATGAAGAGCTCTTTACAGTAGATGCAAAGTCGTCTAGAGCTCTTCTTCTAAGCTTGGATATTTGAAGTGGGCTTAGACTCTAAGTGTGAAGGTTGTGAAGACGAGTTCCGATGAACTGGAAACTCGGAGAACACTTGGAAACAAAGACTCGAAGATTTGCTCAAAGGCTTGGGAGTGTTTGTTTGCTGTATGCGCTTGAATGCTCAAGTAGTGTTCTGCTTCTTCACGTTGTGATCCTTCACTATTTATAGGCGGAGGGTTGGCTGAGATCCGTTGCTTGGTTGGTGGCATTGTCCCTCCTCCTCTCGACAGTACTTGCGCAGGCGGATGCTTTTTCAAACGCGTCAGTTTGTCTGTTTGCCAAAAATGACTAACTTACAAACCTAACAGTAACTGGAGCGAGCCAGTACTGTTGCGGTGCCTTTGTCGGCCTGGCAGTCAACTCCTCCGCTCCACTCCGCTTTCGACACGTGGAGATCTTGTAATAAATGCTACGATCTCCTGTTGACTGGAGTTCAAAATATGGGCAGGAGTCGCGCTATCGCTTTCTGGTAGGTAGTGGCTCGCTTCGCTATGAAGTTGTAGCGTCTGCTTTAGTTGAGTCACTTCGTAGTCATTCTGTAGTGAGCCGCTTCGGGAGATAAAGTTCCCTAGTGACTACTTTGGAAATTGCTGACTAGAATTGACTAGCTTTGACTTTACACTGCAGCGCTCGCTTCGCTTTGCTTTGGCTTTGAACTGTAGCGCTCGCTTCGCTTCGCTTTGGCAGACTCGCTTTGAATCTACTGTAGCGCTCGCTTCGCTACACTATTCTTCGGCACGCTTCACTTCGGCTTGCTAGACTTGCTTCGCTTCGAAAAACACACTCAAGCGAGTGGCCATCACTTGAAATTTTGAAGCCTAAAATCTAAGCAAAATAAAGAGCCATCCTAACAGAGTAGGCTTAGAAAAATTCTAACCTATTAACTACATCAAAATGGGTCGCTTGAGAATAGAACGCTTTGGGGTTTTGGGATCAAATCAAAACAATGAAGTGTCCCTAATAGGTTCCCCCTTAACATGTTGTTCTTAACAATTCCCAACAATTTCCCCCTTTTTGATGATGCCAAAACCCAAAGACTTAAGATTATCGAAATCTAGTCTATCTAACCGTGGAAGGAACTTCAAGCGACTGCTTCCTTTGCAGCTTCATTTGAGATAATTTTTAGGTTCCTTTTCCCCTTTTTTTTTTCGGTTAAATTGTTTGAGTTTGTAGCAAAAAGTAAAGTCATTCACAAAGCGAGTAAATGACACAGGAGAGGCCGAAATAAAAGTGAGATAGATGAACAACAGTTCACAAAATAAGAAGCTTGAAACTCAAAGGTTTCCTGCAGCTTCATCCTCCTTCTCCTTCTCCTTTCCCTCTTCCTCCTTCTTCTTCTCTCCTTCATCAGCAACACTATCAACAACATAGGCTGATAGAACTCTCGATTCCATAGTACCCACGGTGTGAATACTTGGCCTTCTCCATGTACTTTCCAGCCTGAATGCTTCATTCACCTCCTCATCAGTGATTCCTCTGTTAGGAACGTCCGTGCCTGGATGATAAGGCATGGGGAAATCCTTTAACGCTGGAACCTTGACGATCAGAGGCTTGGGCTGAGCTAATTCTGCCATGGTGAAGATCTTCCTACGCAGCTTCTCATCATACGTGCAGAGGAAGTTGCTGAGAGCACTCATCCGAGAGCAGCGATCCTGAAGTGGCACTACTTCCCAATAGTAGTATGCTTTAATAAATAAATCCTTGTAGTCAAGCCACAGATCGCGCAGATCACTCGGGATGAAGTCTTCAATTTCCCTGGCGTCCGGATGCTCATTCCTTCGCTTGGCCAACTCCTCTTCTGACCTGCCTGATAGTTGAGCCATGACCCTCTTGAATTTTGCTGCCGACTCGCTATTCCACGTTGGACGTTTCTCATTGAGTCGTTTGTGAATATAGTCTTTGTTGGGAATTGTTAAGGACTAATTTGTTAAGGGGGAACTACATGGGATATTTGATAAACGAAGTCACTTGTTTTGATTAGATCCCAAAACCCCAAGTGTCCTATTCCCAAGCGACCCATTTTGATGTAGTTAATAAGTTTGAATTTTTCTAAAAGCCTACTCTGTTAGGATGGCTCTTTTATTTTGCTTAGATTAGGCTTCAAAAGTTCAAGTGAAGGCCACTCACTTGAGTGTGTTTTCCAAAGCGAAGCGGGTCAAGCAAACCGAAGTAAAGCGTGCCGAAGAATAGTGAAGCGAAGCGATCGCTACAGTAGATTCGAAGTGAGTCTGCCAAAGCGAAGCGAAGCGATCGCTACAGAACTCAAAGCAGTTCAAAGCCAAAGCGAAGCGAAGCAAGCGCTACAGTGAAAAGTCAAAGCTAGTCAACTCTAGTCAACTATTTCCAAAGCAGTCACTAGGGAAAGTTAATTCCCGAAGCGGCTCACTACAGATTGACTACGAAGTGACTCAACTAAAGCGGACGCTACAACTTCAAAGCGAAGCGAGCCACTACCTACCAGAAAGCGACAGCATACTTCCCGCTCCGAATTTGAACTCTAGTCAACTGGAGATCTTCGCATTTATTACGAGATCTCCACGTGTCGACTCAAGAGAGGAGCAGAGGAGTTGACTGCCAGGCCGACAAGGCGCCGCTACAGTACTGGCTCGCTCCAGTTACTGTTGAAATTGGAACTTAGCCATTTTCGGCAAAAGTCCAAATCTGCGCGTCTGAAAAGTAGCCAGCCTGTGCAAGTACTGTCGAGAGGAGGAGGGACAAGGCCACCAACCAAGCAACGGATCTCAGCCAACCCTCCGCCTATAAATAGTGAAGGATCACAACGTGAAGAAGTAGAACACTACTTGAGCATTCGAGCCTACTGCAAACAAACACTCCCAAGCCTTCGAGCAAATTTTCGAGTCTTTGTTTCCAAGTGTTCTCCGAGTTTCCAGTTCATCGGAACTCGTCTTCACAGCCTTCACACTTAGATTCTAAGCCCACTTCATATATCCGAAGCTTAGAAGAAGAACTCTAGCCAATCTTTGCATCTACTGTAAAGAGTTCTTCATAGTGTGTCGTCAACCAAAAACCCTATACTTGTCTGTTAGGTTTTTGAGTGTTGTCGTTAGGTTGTTTCGATCCAAGGCTCTTCTTTCATCGATTGAAGAAGCCTCGATCATAGAGTTGAGATCCAAGCTTACACTTACACCGTTTGTGTAAAGCTCGATCGAAGCTAGGCTGTAAGGAGAGCCCGGAATCTCCCTGTTGTTTGGACAGAAGCGAGTGAAGCTTCGTGTCCAGTTTAGGTCTTAGTAGTGAACCCGTAATCACTGCACTGTTCGTCAGATCCAGGCGAGTGAGGCCCGATCTCGACCAGGTTTTTGAAGGACCCGTAATCTTCAAGTTCTTGAGTGAAGAGAACAGTTGCCGTCGTGCAACAAAGTGGACGTAGGAGCGTTATCTCCGATCCACTATAAATCTCTGTGTCGTATCTCTCTAACCCTAAACTCTTACTTGTTTGTTTATCCATTGCATACTGCATCTAAACAAACTTAATCTGGAAATTTCAAATACTTAGGAAAAGATTTAGTTCACCAAATTCCGCATACACGAGTAAAGACTCCCTCTTGATCAAGTGCTCACTTCGGTCAAGCAGGCAAGCTACGTACTGTAGATCTAGCTTCAGCTAGGTCTTAAGTTTCAAGCGAGCTTTTTACTTGTTACTCTGAGTTAAGGGATTTGAAGTTGAAAAACTTTGAAATACGTATCACCCCCCCCCCCCTCTACGTATTTCTCCTATTAACAAACCGGGACCAACAAGTGGTATCAGAGCAGCGGTTCTTTCGAGCCTCTGCTTTGCATATCCGAAGCGAGTCCCCACTCGCTTCACGATTGTCTCACTGAACCGGATCCTATTTTCCTAAGTGCATCAAAACCTCACCCACGCATATTGCATTTACTGCTGATAGTTTGCTATGTCTACATACAGTGCATCAAATCTTCCACAGTTCTCGATCGAAGGATACGAGATATGGAGTTTCAGAGTCGAGAGCTTCCTATGCTCAATCCACGACCGGATGTGGGAAGTCATTGAAGACGGACCAATCGAAATCAAGAAAGCCATATCTGTGGAGGTTCCAGCCGCTGAAGGTCGCCCAGCCCACGTTCGACAACAGTACGTGGAGAAGGATAAAGATGAGTATACTCCAAATGACTTTAAAGTTGCCAACCTCGACAAGATTGCACGTCACACGATGCAGAGCACCGTGTCGGACGCCTATCTACCACGAATAAGGAAATGTGCAACGGCAAAGGAAATGTGGGAAACCCTAGCCCTCATTTCTCAAGGTACAAACAAAATCAAGGAAAACAAGCTCGCCGTTCAGATGCGGGAGTTTGAAAATCTAGTGATGAAGTCAGGAGAGTCCATCGATGCCTTCGAGCTGAGAGTTACCAACATTACTGCAACTCTCAACTCGCTTGGGAAGGAACTCACAGACAAGGAAGTAAACCTGAAAATAGTCCGTGCTCTCACAAGGAAATGGCAGACTATGAAGGAACTATATCTAGCTACCAAGGATCTAACGAAGCTCACGCCAGAAGTGCTGTTCTCCGAGCTCAAAGCTCACGAGTTTGATCTAAATCGAATGAGCCTCGACGACGAAGATGAAGCGCCCACTACGTCAAAAGGAGTAGCATTCAAAGCTGCCGAAGGGCCAAGCGAGCAGTCGCTTGCCAAGATGACAAGGGAAGAATTGGAAGAACACATTGCGTTCTTATCCAAGAACTTCAACAAGATGAACTCTCGAGTGGGCAAGTACAAAAGATTCTACAAGCAGTACAAAGGGAGGAGCACTGATGCTCGAGAAGGAAAAGGAAAGAGAGAAGAGACGTCCAAGACGATCCCGCGCGACATGATGGAAGTGGAGTGTTACCACTGCCACAAGATGGGCCACTACAAATCCGATTGCCCAAAGCTCAGTGCTAAAGAGCGCGAAGAATTGAAGGCCAAGAGGGATGCTCCAAGGCGAGCGCTCGTAGCAAGTGAAGTGCCGGTCGCTACAACTGAAGATCCACCAAGCGACTCAGATGCATTCACAGATCCAAACTCCAGTGATGGTGAGGATCTTGGATTTATGGCGCTCACCGATGAAGAAACAGGAGAGGTATTCTTTTATCCTTCAATCACTTCAATTACACTAGCACACACTGTCAATGAGGAAGAACAATCCTCTATATGGAGTGAGTTGTTTGACAAGCACCAAAAATTGTCAAGCGACCACGAAGTGGTAAAACAAGCTCTGTCTCAAAGCGAGAAGGAGAACCGAAAGCTAGCCCGTGAGCTTGACGAAGTCAAACTCAATTTAAGGGCTATGACTAGTAAGTTCGAGGATCTCTACGCTAGACATCAAAGCTTGGAGGGAAGGTATGAAACCCAGTCCACTCTAGTTGCCAACTTGAACAAAGCATCATATGCTAGGCAGGCACTAGAGGGCTCGCTTCTGCCTTTTGGTAGGAAAGCTGGCCTTGGATATGAGGGTGGACCTCCCAAGCCGACTGTCTTTGTTGGTGCATCGCACACTACACCATCAGTCACTTTGGAATTGCCCACTGCATCCAAAGCGACCACCAACAGGGATAAAGGCAAAGTGGCTGAGAACCCTCAAAGGAAGCCAATGAAGATGTCTATATCTTTAGGGGCAGATCCTAAGGGCAAGCAAAGTTCAACAGTCCCTAGCACTCAACATGCTAAGTCTTACCAATCCAAGGGTAAAGGGAAAACTGTTGAAGCTTCTAAGTCTCAAGCCAAGACACGAGAGACAAAGGATCTACCTCCTAAAAAGAGGAGTAATGTCTATGTGTCACGTTATCCGGACTGGAGATGGTCCAACCGGACGAACATTGAGGGGGAAGAACTTGAAGCACCCAAGAGGCCGCTTCAAACTTCCAAGGTTACTCAAGCGAGTCGGGGTCAAAACCCTAGTTGGACCGCTTCGAGGAAACCAAGCGAGCCGCTTCGACAGACTAGAAACCCTAAGTCAGTCTCTAAACCCAAAGCTAATCCGAAGCGAGCCGCTTCAGGATATAAGCAAAGTGGGAAGAGCATAGGTAGGACTGAAGCGAGCCGCTACCCCTCTTGCACACACTGTTGCACGTGTGAAGCTGCTTCTATGCAGTACACCAAGTTTTCGAAGGTCGAGAAGCCCAAGACACAAGCTTCATCTCAAAAGAGAATGAAGCAAGTGTGGGTACCTAAGGGAACTAACCTGCAAGGACCCAAACTGATTTGGGTACCAAAATCTGTCTAATTGCAGGTGAGCGCCGTGGATCCCATGCCAAGTGAGGGTCAACTAGTATGGTACTTGGACAGTGGATGTTCAAGACACATGACTGGCATGAAAGCTCTACTTCACAACTACATAGAGAAGAAGGGTCCACACGTAACCTTTGGTGACAACTCTCGAGGAAGCACCAGGGGATACGGCGCACTGAAAATTGGAAAGCTCACAATTGAAGAAGTTTCCTATGTGGAAGGACTCAAGCACAACCTGTTGTCCATTCACAGTTTTGTGATAAAGGGTACAGGGTGGAGTTCATCTCCAACAAGTGCATTGTGAAGAGCAAACTAACGTCTCAGATTGTGCTCACTGGAATTAGACAAAGGAATGTCTACATAGCACAATGGGATAGTTGCAAAGAGGAAACGTGCTTAGTAGCAAGGAGTGCTACAAAAATTGGATGGCTATGGCACAGACGCTTGAACCACCTCAATTTCAAAGCTATCAATCGCCTAGCTCGAAAAGGTTTGGTGCAAGGCATACCGAATGAAGTCTTCATCAAAGACCATCCATGCTCACCATGCCAACGAGGGAAGCAGACGAAGAAGCACTTCGCCAGTCTCGAAGAAGCCTCATCAAAGCGAGTGCTCGAGCTGCTTCACATGGATCTGTTTGGTCCAGTTACTCCAGTTAGTATAAATGGAAGGAAATACACTCTAGTTGTAGTCGACGATTTCTCTCGCTACACTTGGGTTGTATTTCTATTCAGCAAGAAGGAGACACTGACCAAACTGCCACAACTACTCAAACGATTGGCGGTGGAAAAGAATCAAGCTATCGTGACCATCCGCTCCGACAGAGGCACAGAATTCTTGAATTCTACAATTGAAGCGTACTGCACGGAGCATGGCATAGCACATCAAACTTCTTCAGCACGCACTCCTCAGCAGAATGGAGTTGCTGAAAGAAGGAATCGAATCATCAAAGAAGCCGTTCGCACCATGATTGCTGACTCGAAGCTTCCGATGAAGTATTGGGCTGAAGCTGCCAACACGGCGTGCTACACACAGAATCGGACGCTTCTCAACAAACGGCACGATAAGACACCATATGAAATATGGACAGGGAGAATTCCTAACATATCTTATTTCCATATTTTTGGCTGTAGGGTCTTCATTCACAACAATGGGAAGTCGCAGTTGAAAGCCTTTGAAAGCAAAGCTGATGAAGGAGTATTCTTAGGATACTCTACATCTAGCAAAGCCTACAGAGTATTCAACTGTAAAACCCTAATTGTGGAGGAATCACCCCATGTCGTATTTGATGAATCTTCTTTAAGTCTTCCACAGGAACAGGCCCAAGCAAATGAAAAGGATCAAAGCTAGGAACCCTCAAGTCAACTCACATGGGACGTGCTTGATGAAGATGATGAGATCAAGGACTCAAGCGAGCAGGATCCCAAAGGAGAAGTCGAAGCTGCCCACAAGATTCCTGAAGCTAGTGAAGGCCAAGCACCCAATCCGGTCGCTTCAGAAGAAGAGGCTAGCGACCCGAATGAAGATGAAGATGAAGCTGGCGGATCAAAGCGTGCATGGCTCAAGGATCACTCACCAAGTCAAATCATTGGAGATCCATCCAAAGGTGTAGTGACCAGAAGTCAAGTGTTTGGAGAGAGTGCTATGTTTAGTTGCTTTCTCTCAAACATTGAGCCATCATCCATGGAGGAAGCCCTAGCCGACTCAAATTGGGTGATCGCCATGCAAGAAGAGCTCAATCAGTTTACAAGGAACGACGTATGGTACCTCGTGGATCGTCCCAAGTTTCAGCATGTTATTGGCACCAAGTGGGTGTTCAAGAACAAGACGGACGAGGATCACAACGTAGTGAGGAACAAGGCGCGACTCGTTGCCAAAGGCTACTGCCAAGAGGAAGGAATCGACTTTGACGAGACCTTCGCTCCAGTGGCACGGCTTGAAGCTATCAGATTATTTCTAGCCTATGCAGCGGCCAAGAAATTCAAAGTGTATCAAATGGATGTAAAGAGCGCGTTCCTCAGCGGTGAATTGAAGGAAGAAGTGTATGTGGAGCAGCCACCGGGTTTCGAGCAGGGAGATAAAGTGTATCGCTTGAAGAAAGCCCTGTATGGGTTGAAGCAAGCTCCCAGAGCTTGGTATGATACACTCTCTCAATTCCTAGTGGACAATGGATTCCAAAAGGGAAAAATAGATCGGACCCTCTTCACCATCAATCATGGAGAAGATATGCTTTGGGTTCAGATCTACGTGGACGACATCATATTTGGGTCACCAAACCAGTCGCTTAGCAAGAAGTTTGGAGAGCTAATGAAGACCAAATATGAAATGTCAATGATTGGCTTGATGAGCTGCTTTCTAGGTCTTCAAGTGAAGCAGCAGGATAATGGAATTTTCATCAACCAAGCGAAGTACACTAGAGATATGCTTGCCAAGTTTGGTGTTCAACATGCTAAAGCTGTGAAGATTCCTATGAATACCAACTGGAAGATGGAGCCAGACGAAGGAGGAAAATCTGTAGATCCTACAGATTATCGTGCCCTAATTGGGTCACTACTCTATCTCACTGCAAGCAGGCCAGATATCGCCTTTGCAGTCGGGGTCTGCGCTCGCTTCCAAAGCAACCCCAAGCACAGCCATCTTGAAGCTGCCAAAAGGATTCTTCGATATTTGAAGGGCACTATCAACATGGGTCTGTGGTATCCAGCGGAGGACAATTTGGAGCTCACTGGATATTCCGATGCTGACTATGGTGGGTGCCGAGTTGACAGGAAGTCAACTTCGGGCACATGTCAGTACTTGGGAAGCAAGCTAGTCTCGTGGTTCTCAAAGAAGCAAACAAGCGTAGCCACTTCAACAACTGAAGCTGAATATATGGCTGCAGGAAGCTGCTGTTCTCAAATCCTATGGCTTCGTCAACAGTTGAAGGACTACAAAGTTGAAGCGAATGAAATTCCGATCTTCTGCGACAACAACAGTGCCATATGTATTTCGCAGAATCCAGTGCTTCACACCAGGTGCAAGCATGTGGAAATTCGACACCATTTCATTCGTGATCATGTCGAGAAGAAGGATATCAAGCTCGAGAAAATTCATACCGATCTCCAGCGAGCAGATATCCTCACCAAGCCTCTAGCTGAGTCTCGTTTCAATCAGCTATGCATGGAATTAGGGTTATTAGACCCTGGTGAAGAATGCTAGTTCCAGGATGCACGAAGGAGTGTACGCTTGTTCTCTTGTGCGTCACTCGCTTCGGATCTTCACCAACTCAAGCGAGTCACTTCAAATCCCACTCGCTTGAAGAAAATGAAGTTAGGTGGAGAAAGGTGGAGTATTGGAAGAAGTTCCCTACCAACTTATTGGAATTGTTAAGTATATGGTTAAGGGGGAACTAATGCTTACTCTCGGAGCAAGCTACTTCCAAAGCGAGCAAGAATGCTGCTATCTTGAATTCTGCATCGCTTCAATTTGCCCTAGCTTGGGTCAAAGCGAGCCAATTGCAGATTCATTC
This sequence comes from Thymus quinquecostatus, assembly GCA_024222315.1. Taxonomy (NCBI): domain Eukaryota; kingdom Viridiplantae; phylum Streptophyta; class Magnoliopsida; order Lamiales; family Lamiaceae; genus Thymus; species Thymus quinquecostatus. Next base: position 16,208,744 of record CM044174.1, on the reverse strand, counting down.
TCTAGGATGTAGGAAAGCTTGAAGGTTTACCTTTTTATACAAAAGGTTGCAGGGCTGGTGACATGCTTCTGGTTAAAATACGAGATTGTCTTGTCAGAGCATTCTCATTGTCATCCTGTCCATTTCTGCTCTGAGATAAGGACTTGTACTCATCCCCCATTCGTCGTGAATAAGTACACTTATGTGATGCTCCCTTCGGGTTGAAGTAAGCTTGTGTACCTTATTCATTTTCTCCCTCTTTCACTTCGATGGAGGACTCTCTAATTCGTAGAGGAAGATGAATGCCACGAAGACGAATGCCATGAAGATCTAAGTCAACGTGTAGCATTCAACAAGGGGTATCTAAGTCAACATGAAGTCTTCAATCTGTGGTATCAATCTCCTACGAAGTGAGATTGACTGGTAAGCGTTTCAATTTTAAGTACACCAAGTGAGCTGAAGCGTGCTAGAAACCTTCACTCACTACGTGGAAAATATAAAGTGAATCTGACACAAATACAAAGAGGAAAACATTCTTGTTTATCCTTGAAGTATGTAAGTCAGAAACGACGAAAATAACGGGCGCGTGTTCACACGTTTGAATTTGAAGCGGGAAAAGGCGGAGAAAATCCAGCCGTCGAATCTTAACAGCCCCCAATCTGGAGCCGTTCGATCAACGCCGTATACGACAAGCCAACCATAGAAGGCCACGTGGCGACGACGAGCAAGTGGCGGTTCACTTTTACTGTGATGACGCCGGACACGTCAGACCCATCACCGCACGTCCGCCGCCTACCTACAGGATTTTCGGCGTTATTACCGTCCTACCCCTGCCACGTCAGCCATAATCTAATTCTATATATATGGGACGAGGCAGAACTGCAGAAATTTTCACAGCCTTCTAAATTTGCCATTCTCGTGCTAGATCTGCAATCACTCTGCAACTCACGAGTCTCAACCCTTTCTACTTCATCGTTAAAATTTTCTTTAAATTCCTTCAAAATCCACCATGGGCAAGAAGAAGAATACCGAGACGATGGAGGAGTTTCTCGCGGAGGTCGACAAACACATCAATGTCGAGCCTCATCTCGATCCAGCCATTATCGAGAGAAATGGATTTCTCCGTAGGGCCGTGACCAAGGCCGGCCTATGGAAGTTTGTGATGGCGGTCCCGTCAAAGATTCTGGCCAAAGCCGTCGGTGAGCTCCTGCTAAATTTGAGGAAGGAGCAAAACATGTCCTCTTTTACCGATCCACAGACGAGGAGGCCAGTGGAGGTGGACATGAATGAGCTGATCGGCATGTTCAACTTGCCGAGAGAAGGAGGAGACTCATTACTGGATTTGGGTCTCTCGGCCGGAGTTCAGTACGGTCGTTTTGCAACCGCCGATGCCGATCCAAACTTTAAGGAGGCAAGTATCCGCTCAAGTTTGAAGGCACCCTTCAACCACATTTGCGAACTCTTCTCGAAGAGTGTCGCGTGCTACATCGGAACCTTGGATACTCTTTCTGAGACGAAGCTGATCGCCACAGCAGTCATCGTCGACAGCCTCACCTTAACCAGCTTCAACTGGCATGACTGGTTCCTCAATCAAATTCATGAAGCTGCTGCCGACTTTGCGTTCGTGAAGGGGAGAGCAGATCAGATTCTCCGCAAGGGGAAACTGAAGTTCTTCTCAAGGCTTTCCTATGCCTTGGAGAAGAAGTTTCCGGGCAAAGCATGGCCGGAAGATGACGTCACCATCTACAACAAGCAATCCATATACTATGACAAATGGAGGAAGTCCAAACAATTGATGGATTTGGGACTTCATGAAATTGAAGTGCCCGTAGCGAGACCGGTTGCCGAAAGGCAAGCCGAAGTGAGCCAAGTGAAGCCGGTCGCTTCACCCGGGAAGCGAGCCGCGCCGAAGCGAGGCAAGAAGACGAAGCGAGTCGATTTACTTGTCCAAGAAAGCGAGGCGGTGGAGAAGCCGCTTGAGGACATTGAAGCGACTCAACCCCAGCCTTTACCCATCAAAGCCAAATCACCCCCACTCCAAATCCAAACCCACATCACCCAAATACCAGAACCTCAATCCTCATCAACCCAACAACCATTAAAACAGATAACCCCCCTCTCTCCCCATGAAGAAGAGTCAGCATCTTCTTTTCACATTCCCACTGTTCCATTCCTCAGCACGGATGAAGCTGCTGCCTACACTTCATTCACCCCACTTCAATCCCAGCCTATACAACCACCACCCACCGAAACTATCCAACCACCACCCACTGAAGCCATCCAGATTTCCGATACCCAAGAAACCTCATCACCTACCCAATCCCTCTCGACATCGGCAGCTACAGCCGATACCGCCCAAACTGTAGGGGAACAACCCATCATTCCTCAATTCATAACCCCTGCCCTCACCATACACAAGCGGGCTCTGGAACGCTATGTCCTGGACAGAGAGCAAGCCGCTGAAACTATCAACCTTCGCTACAATCTCAGCTCCGCGACCGTTGCATGGAGCGACGTGTTCTACACGAATGTAGTCTACTTTCTGACGTACATCACATACCGAGGAACGGAGTACTATAAGATTTTCAGACTCCTCAAAGCCTTCACAGAAGAGGAGCTAATTCAAATGGAGGCCAAAACACTCAATTTCATAGGCGAAAATGGCTTCCATGCCTTCCTGGAAGGGACCAGCTTCTGGGAAAAGCTAGATGCAAAGGTGAAGGAATCATATCCACTCGCTACAGTTCCGAAGCGAGTGCCCTCCTCTCATGAAAGGAAGCTGATCCGAGAGCATAGGGAGGAGGTGGAGTTGAAAGATGCTGAGATAGCTAGTCTCCAAAGCGAGATTACCAAGATGAGTGAAGAGATGGAGAGGAAGGCGGGGGAGGTCATTGGTCTTAGAGAAGACTTTGACAGGAAGAAAAGGGAATTGGAGGGAAAGGTGGAGGAGAAGGAGAGGCTTCTAGAGGAGAAAGAGGAGGCGCTGGAAGCGCAGGTGAAGCTTGTGGATGATAACACCAAAACCATCACCGAACTCAAGGGCTTGCTTGAGGCAGAAAGAAGCCGCTTGAGGGAGGTCAATGCCAAGTTGATTGCTCTAGTCAAAGAGAAGAAGGTGTTAGAGAAGGAAGTGAAGGAGCTGAAAGAGAAGGTGGAGAACAGAGAAGGAGAGTTAGTAATGAAGGGAAGCGAGCTCCTCAATACCAAAAAGGCTCTTGACTCACTTCGAACTGAGCTGAAGGGAGTCAAAGATGAGAGTGCAATTGACAAGAGAGAACTGGAGAGTCTGAGGAGCAGTGCACAGGCTCTTGACTTGAAGAATGCTGAACTGTCAATCCTACTGCAGAAAGTCAAGAGGCTAAAAGAAACTCTCACAGTAAGGATCACTGCAGATGCCGAATTTCACAACTCTCTCAATCGAAGGGAGAGGAGACTTGCCGGGATGAAGGCAGAACTTGAAGCGTCCAAGGAACACTTGGAATTCACACTTCAAGAAGAAGCAAAGAAAATCACTAAAGCTGTTGAAGCGGAGCTGGAGGCTCGCTTCAGAGAGGTAGAACCATTAGAGAGTATGATGGCGTCGGTTGTTGAGAGAGAGAGGCAGTGCAAATATCTGCTTGAAGAGATAAGCATCAAGACTGCTGAACTAGTGGCGCCCTCCATGGATAAAACCCAGCAGATGCTTCAGACTGTCCTCAACACAGTCAATTCACTTCATCAATCCCTCTCCGGAAAGTCTATCATCCTAACCCCTGGCAGTGATGATGCCAAAAAGGGGGAAGGACAAATGAGGGTAGAACAAGTGAAGCTAGGAGGGGAAGGACAGCTTCACGAAGGAGGAGTTGGAGATTTAGGGGGAAGTAGAATTGGAGTGGAGAGTATGTTGGAGGGAGGCAGTAGTGATGGAGGTGAGAAAGAGGATGTAGACGAAGCGAGGGCTCTGGGCAAGACGAAACTCACGGAGGAGGAGTTAATGAAAAAGCCCGAAGAGCCTAGGAGGCCGCTTCAAGAGAAAGTGTTAAGTGCGTCTATTGCACGACATCCTCCAGTCACTGTAATAACAAAGGAGGAAAAGAGGGTGCAGGTGGAAAAGGATGCTGCCTTGGCGTGGGAGATGGAGCAGGTGTTTAAACTAACCAAAAATTCTCTTGGTGCAGGTGCTTCATCTAGTTCCCAAGTGGCCGCTACTCCCAAAGCGCCCACTTCAGACGCCGCGCCAACTTCGACAGCCGCACTCACTACGACCACTGCTGCACTCACTTCGTCAGCAGTCGTCCCTCCAAGTGCTGCCAAGAAGGACATGCCACCACCGAAGCAGTCATTGAAGCGAGCTGCTCCAGATTCCAAGCAAGATGACCCCGAGGCCAAGCGCCAAAAGGCCAAGCAAGCAGCTGCTTCAAAAACTGGAAGGGAGGAAAGAAAAAGGAAAGAAAGAGAAGAGGGAAGGAGCGAAGACGAGAGGAAGAAGAGGAGTCATGCCAGGCGACTCCAAGTGATTGATGCACGGATCGAGGAGCAGTTCAGTGAAGTATTGCTTATTCAGTCCCCGTTGGTCCGAAGCGCGTTCATTCCCTTTATGCCAGATGAGTCCGAAGCATGCGAAGCTCAAGCCATATTTGATGCATGCGACGTGACTACAAAGGAGATGGTTGAGTCTGGTCGATATCCTCGCAAGGATGAACAAGATTACATTCGCAAACGACTCAATGCGAAGCGTCCGTCGTGGAACAGTGAGTTGGGAGCAAAATTCAAGAAGGTCATGGCACAACTATCAAGCAGGACAGAAGAGGAGTTGGCCAAGCGAAGGATTGATCACCCAGATGCCAGGGAAATTGAAGAGTTCATTCCGAGGGATCTGCGCGATCTGTGGCTTGACTACAAGAATCTGTTTATCAAAGCATACTACTTTTGGGAGGTAGTGCCACTTCAAGATCGTTGCTCTCGGATGAGTGCGCTCAGCAACTTCCTTTGCACGTATGACGAGAAGATGCGGAGGAAGATTTTCACCACAGCTGAACTGGCTCAGCCCAAGCCTCTGGTTGTCAAGATTCCTGCTATAAAAGAATTTCCCATGCCTTATCATCCAGGAACTGACATTCCAGATAGAGGGATCATAGATGATGAAGTGACTGAAGCTTTCAGGCTGGAGAGTGCATGGAGAAATCCTAGTATCCACACAGTAGACTCTATGGAATCTAGAGTTCTATCAGCTTACGTGGATACTGCTGCTGCTGAAGAAGGAAGAAGGAGGAAGAAGGAAAGGAGAAGGAGAAGGAGGATGAAGCTGCAGGAAACCTTTGAGTTTCAAGCTTCTGAATATATCTTTCTGTGAACTGCCTTGTTCATCTATCTCACTTTATTTCTGTCTCCTCTGTGTCATTTACTCGCTTTGTGAATGACTTTACATTTTTGCTACAAACTCATTAATTTAACCGAAAAAAAAAAAGGGAAAAGGAACTTAAAAGAATATTACAAACGAAACTGCAAGGGAAGCAGTCGCTTGGAGTTCCCTTCACGGTTAGATAGACTAGATTTATTTTTATCTAAGTCGTATGGGTTTTGGCATCATCAAAAAGGGGGAAATTGTTGGGAATTGTTAAGGACTAATTTGTTAAGGGGGAACTACATGGGATATTTGATAAACGAAGTCACTTGTTTTGATTAGATCCCAAAACCCCAAGTGTCCTATTCCCAAGCGACCCATTTTGATGTAGTTAATAAGTTTGAATTTTTCTAAAAGCCTACTCTGTTAGGATGGCTCTTTTATTTTGCTTAGATTAGGCTTCAAAAGTTCAAGTGAAGGCCACTCACTTGAGTGTGTTTTCCAAAGCGAAGCGGGTCAAGCAAACCGAAGTAAAGCGTGCCGAAGAATAGCGAAGCGAAGCGATCGCTACAGTAGATTCGAAGTGAGTCTGCCAAAGCGAAGCGAAGCGATCGCTACAGTACTCAAAGCAGTTCAAAGCCAAAGCGAAGCGAAGCAAGCGCTACAGTGAAAAGTCAAAGCTAGTCAACTCTAGTCAACTATTTCCAAAGCAGTCACTAGGGAAAGTTAATTCCCGAAGTGGCTCACTACAGATTGACTACGAAGTGACTCAACTAAAGCGGACGCTACAACTTCAAAGCGAAGCGAGCCACTACCTACCAGAAAGCGACAGCATACTTCCCGCTCCCAATTTAAACTCCAGTCAACTGGAGATCTTCGCATTTATTACGAGATCTCCACGTGTCGACTCAAGAGAGGAGCATAGGAGTTGACTGCCAGGCCGACAAGGCGCCGCTACAGTACTGGCTCGCTCCAGTTACTGTTGAAATTGGAACTTAGCCATTTTCGGCAAAAGTCCAAATCTGCGCGTCTGAAAAGTAGCCAGCCTGTGCAAGTACTGTCCAGAGGAGGAGGGACAAGGCCACCAACCAAGCAACGGATCTCAGCCAACCCTCCGCCCATAAATAGTGAAGGATCACAACGTGAAGAAGTAGAACACTACTTGAGCATTCGAGCCTACTGCAAACAAACACTCCCAAGCCTTCGAGCAAATTTTGGAGTCTTTGTTTCCAAGTGTTCTCCGAGTTTCCAGTTCATCGGAACTCGTCTTCACAGCCTTCACACGTAGATTCTAAGCCCACTTCATATATCCGAAGCTTAGAAGAAGAACTCTAGCCAATCTTTGCATCTACTGTAAAGAGTTCTTCATAGTGTTACGTCAACCAAAAACCCTATACTTGTCTGTTAGGTTTTTGAGTGTTGTCGTTAGGTTGTTTCGATCCAAGGCTCTTCTTTCATCGATTGAAGAAGCCTCGATCATATAGTTGAGATCCAAGCTTACACTTACACCGTTTGTGTAAAGCTCGATCGAAGCTAGGCTGTAAGGAGAGCCCGGAATCTCCCTGTTGTTCGGATAGAAGCGAGTGAAGCTTCGTGTCCAGTTTAGGTCTTAGTAGTGAACCCGTAATCACTGCACTGTTCGTCAGATCCAGGCGAGTGAAGCCCGATCTCGACCAGGTTTTTGAAGGACCCGTAACCTTCAAGTTCTTGAGTAAAGAGAACAGTTGCCGTCGTGCAACAAAGTGGACGTAGGAGCGTTATCTCCGAACCACTATAAATCTCTGTGTCGTATCTCTCTAACCCTAAACTCTTACTTGTTTGTTTATCCATTGCATACTGCATCTAAACAAACTTAATCTGGAAATTTCAAATACTTAGGGAAAGATTTAGCTCACCAAATTCCGCATACACGAGTAAAGACTCCCTCTTGATCAAGTGCTCACTTCGGTCAAGCAGGCAAGCTACGTACTGTAGATCTAGCTTCAGCTAGGTCTTAAGTTTCAAGCGAGCTTTTTACTTGTTACTCTGAGTTAAGGGATTTGAAGTTGAAAAACTTCGAAATACGTATTCACCCCCCCCCCCCCTCTATGTATTTCTCCTATTAACAAACCGGGATCAACAGTCTTGTTCATCTGTGCGGGGGTAGCGACCAGACTCAACCATCTCCTTGGTTGCTACATCACACGCGTCAGATATGGCTTGGGTCTCGCAAGCTTCGGATTCATCAGGCATATGCGGAACGAAAGCACTGCGCACTAATGAAGATTGGATGAGTATCACTTCACTGAAGTGCTCCTCAATCCTGGTATCAATTATCTGTAGTCGCTTTGCCTTAATTCTCTTCTCCCTTTCTCTCTCACTTCTCCCTTCCTCTCTTTCCTTCCTCTTTCTCTCCTCCTTCTCAGCCCTAGAAGCAACTGCTTGCTTGACCTTTTGGCGCTTGGCCGCAGGGTCATCTCCTTTCGTCTCTGGAGCAGTTCGCTTCAGTGGCTGCTTCGGTGGTGGGGGAGGCGGCATGTCTTTCTTTGTAGCTGCACTAGAAGGAACAACTGCTGATGAAGTGAGTGCATCAGTTGAAGCGAGTGCGGCTGTTGAAGCGGGCGCGGCTGAAGCGGGCGCTTTGGAACTTGAAGAAGCACCTGCAGCAGATTTGTTCGTTAGATCAAAAAGGCGCTCAATCTCCCACGCCATGGCAAAATCCTGCTCCACCTGCTTCCGCCTCTCCTCCTTCATTATCACCGTCACCGGAGGATGCCGTGCGATTGAAGCACTAAGCACCTTTTCTTGAAGCAGCCTGCTGGGCTCTTCGGGCTTTTTCATCAACTCCTCCTCCGTGAGCTTTACTTTGCCCTTCAGTTCGCTCAGAGCCCTCGCTTCATTATCTACTACTTCCTCCTTATCACCAGCACCACTGCCTCCCTCCAGCATTCTCTCTATATCAACTCTGCTTCCTCCTGAACCTCCGACTCCTCCTAGCTTCACTTGTCCTTCCCCCTTTTTGGCATCATCACTGCCAGGGGTTAGGATGATTGATTTTCCGGAGATGGATTGATGGAGTGAATTGACTGTGTTGAGGATGGCCTCCAACATCTTCTCGGCTTTTCCCACGGTGGGTGCCACTAGTTCAGCTGTTTTGATGGAGATTTCCTCCAGCAAGTACTCACATTGCTTCTCTCTCTCAACAACAGATGCCATCATACTCTCCAACGGTTCCACTGTTCTGAAGCGAGCCTCCAGCTCCGCTTCAACTTCCCTCCTCATTTCCTTCTTCTCCTCTTGCAAGTTGAAGTACCAAAATTCCTGAGCCGCTTGAAGTTCAGCTTGCATTGTTTCAAGGCTCCTCTCTCTCTGGTTTAGAGAGAGATGGAATTCGGCACTTGCAGCAATCTTCTCAGTGTACGCTTCACCCAGCTCCTTGACCTTTTGCAGTAGTATAGTTAATTCAGCATTCTGCAAATCAATGGCCTGTGCACTCCTCCTCCGACTCTCCAGTTCTTTCTTGTCGATCTCACTCTCTTGCTTAAGTTCCTTCATCTCTTTCCTGAGTGAGTCGAGAGTCTTTTTAGTGCTAAGTAGTTCGCTTCCCTTCATCACCAACTCTCCTTCTCTATTCTCCAGTTCCTCCTTCAACTCCTCTACCTTATTCTCCAGCTCCTTTTTCTCTTTCTCAAGTTCGATCAATCTGGCATTTACTTTCCTCAAACGGCTCCTTTCAGCGTCAAGCGAGCCCTTGAGTTCAGTGATTGTTTGTGATTGTTCTCCCACCAATTTCACATGTGCCTCCAGCACCTTCTCTTTCTCCTCTAGCAGCCTCTCCTTTTCCTCCACCTTTCCCTCCAAATCCTTCTTCTTCCTGTCAAAGTCTTCTCTAAAACTGATGACCTCCCCCGCCTTTTTCTCCATCTCCTCACTCATCTTAGTAATCTCGCTATGAAGGCTAGCGATCTCCGCATCCTTTACTTCCACCTCCTCCTTATGCTCCCTGATCAGCTTCCTTTCATGGAAAGAGGCACTCGCTTGGGAATTATAGCGAGTGGATAGGCTTCTTTCACCTTTGCATCCAACTTCTCCCAGAAGCTGGTCCCTTCAAGAAAGGCATGGAAGCCGTTTTCGCCAATGAAGTTGAGTAGTTTGGCCTCCATTTGGATCAGTTCTTCCTCTTTGAAAGCTTTGAGAAGTCTGAATATTTTATAATACTCCGCTCCACGGTAGGTGATATATGTCAAGAAATCGACGACATTGGTGTAGAACACGTCGCTCCATGAAACATTAGAGTAGCGGAGATTAATTGTTTCTGTTGCTTGCTCTCTATCCATGGCATAGCGTTGGAGAGCTAACATTTCTGTGGTGAGGGCAGGAGGTACGAATGATGGAATTATGGGGAGTTCACCAGTAGTTTGGGCGGTATCGGCTGTGGCTGCCGATGATGGGGGTGATGATGAGGCTTCTTGGGTTTCGGAAACTTGGATGGTTTCAGTGGGTGGTGGTTGTGTTTGCTGGGTTTGAAATGGTTTGAAAGTGGTATAGGCTTCGACTAGGTCGACATGGAGTAGGGGAATTTTGGGTATCTGGAAGGAAGACGCACAGTCTTCTTCCTGGGGAGAGAGGGGGGTTGTCTGTGTGAGAGGTTGTTGGGTTGATGAAGCTTGAGGTTCTGGTATTTGGGTGGTTTGGGTTTGGATTTGTAGTGGGGGTGTTTTAGCTTTGATTGGTAAAGGCTGGGGTTGAGTCACTTCAATGTCCTCAAGCGGCTTCTCCACCGCCTCGCTTTCTTGGACAAGCGAAGTGACTCGCTTCATCTTCTTCTTGCCTCGCTTCGGCGCGGCTCGCTTCCCGGGTGAAGCGACCTGCCTCGCTTGGCTCACTTCGGCTTGCCTTTCGGCAACCGGTCTTGCAACGGGCACTTCAACTTCAAGAAGTCCCAAATCCATCAGTGTCTTGGATTTTCTCCACTTGTCATAGTAGATGGATTGTTTGTTGTAGATGGCAATGTCTGATTCCGGCCAAACTTTGTCCGGATATTTTTCCTCCAAGGCAGCAGACAGCCTAGAGAAAAATTTCAGTTTCCCCTTGCGGAGAATCTGATCGGTGCTTCCCTTCACGAAAGCAAAGTCATCAGCGGCTTCGTGAATTTGTTTGAGGAACCAACCATGCCAGTTGAAGCTGGTTCCGGTGAGGCTGTCGACGATGACTACAGTGGCGATCAGCTTCGTCTCGGAGAGAGTATCTAGGGTTCCGATGTAGCATGCGACACTCTTCGAGAAGAGCTCGCAGATGTGATTGAAGGGGGCCTTCAGACTTGTACGGATACTGGCCTCCTTGTAATTTGGATCTGCTCCGTCGGCTGCAAATCGACCGTACTGAACTCCGGCCGAAAGTCCCAAATCCAGCAGTGAGTCTCCTCCTTCTCTCGGCAAGTCGAACGCGCCGATGAGTTCACTCATATCCACCTCCACCGGCTTCCTGGACTGTGGATCAGTGAATGAGGATGTATTCTGCTCCTTCCTCAAGTTTAGCAAGAGCTCACCCACCACTTTTGCCAGAATTTTTGACGGAACCGCCGTCACGAACTTCCACAGACCGGCCTTGGTCACGGCTCTACGGAGAAATCCATTTTTCTCGATGATTGAGGGATCGAGATGAGGCTCGACATTGATGTGTTTGTCGACCTCCGTGAGAAACTCTTCCATCGTCTATGTCGTCTGCTTCTTGCCCATGGTGAGTTTTGAGAGATTTTGAATTGAATTTGAGAGTTTAACGACGAAAAGATGGAGATTTTTAGGACCCGTGAATTGCAGAGAGTTTTTGCACGAAGATGGCAAAGATTGAGATTTGTGAAAGTTTTTACAGTCTGCAATTCCACCCTTAAATAGAGGTAAGGCTTTGTCGACGTGGCAGGGGCAAGACAATAATATCGCCGCAAGTCCTGTAGGTAGACGGCGGACGTGCGGCGATGGATCTGATGTGTCCGGCGTCATCACAGTAAAAGTGAACCGCCACTTGCTCGGCGTCTCCACGTGGCCTGCTGTGATTGGTTTGTCTTATACGGCGCTGATCCAACGGCTGTAAATCAGGGACTGTTAAGATTCGACGGCTGGATCTTTTCCGCCTTTTCCCGCTTCGAATTCAAAGTGAGAACCACGCGCCCGATCTTTTCGCCAGTACGTGAATCTGCATTAAATGCTCGGCAGAAAGTGAAATGTTCACTCGAGTGCAGACAGTTCATACTTGTTGGGAATTGTTATGGACCAATTTGTTAAGGGGGAACTATGTGGGATACTTGATAAACGAAGTCATTTGTTTTGATTGGATCCCAAAACCCCAAGTGTCCAACTCCCAAGTGACCCACTTTGATGTAGTTAATAGGTTAGAATTTTCTAAGCCTACTCTGTTAGGATGGCTCTTTAATTTTTGTTTAGATTATAGGCTTCAAGAGTTCAAGTGAAGGCCACTCACTTGAGTGTGTTTTCCAGAGAGAAGCAAGTCTAGCAAACTGAAGTGAAGCGTGCCGAAGAACAGTGTAGCAAAGCGATCGCTACAGTAGATTCGAAGTGAGTCTGCCAAAGCTAAGCGAAGCGATCGCTACATTAGATTCGAAGTGAGTCTGCCAAAGCGAAGCAAAGCGAGAGCTACAGTTCAAAGCCAAAGCGAAGCGAAGCAAGCGCTACAGTGAAGAGTCAAAGCTAGTCAACTCTAGTCAGCAGTTTCCAAAGCAGTCACTAGGGAACTTTATTTCCCGAAGCGGCTCACTACAGAATGACTACGAAGTGACTCAACTAAAGCGGACGCTACTACTTCAAAGCGAAGCGAGCACTACCTACCAGAAAGCGACAACGTGACTCCCGCCCATATTTTGAACTCCAGTCAACAGGAGATCGTAGCATTAATTACGAGATCTCCACGTGTCGAAAGCGGAGTGGAGCGGAAGAGTTGACTGCCAGGCCGACAAAGGCGCGGCAACAGTACTGGCTCGCTCCAGTTACTGTTAACTTTGTAAGTTAGCCATTTTTGGCAAAATGCCAAAACTGGACGTCTGAAAAAGGTGCCAGCCTGCGCAAGTACTGTCGAGAGGAGGAGGGACAAGGCCACCAACCAAGCAACGGATCTCAGCCAACCCTCCGCCTATAAATAGTGAAGGATGAAGACGAAGAGAAGTAGAACACTATTTTGAGCATTCAAGCGGATACAGCAAACAAACACTCCCAAGCCTTCGAGCAAATCTTCGAGTCTTTGTTTCCAAGTGTTCTCCGAGTTTCCAGTTCATCGAAACTCGTCTTCACAACCTTCACACATAGAGTCTAAGCCCACTTCAAATATCCAAGCTTAGAAGAAGAACTCTACCCATCTTTGCATCTACTGTAAAGAGTTCTTCATTAGTGTGTTTGTCAACCAAAAACCCTTAACTTTGTCTGTTAGGTTTTTGAGTGTTGTCGTTAGGTTGTTTCGATCCAAGGCCCTTCTTTCATCGATTGAAGAAGCCTCGATCATAGAGTCTAGATCCAAGCTTGCACCTACATCGTTTGTGTGAAGCTCGATCGAAGCTAGGCTGTAAGGAGAGCCCGTAATATCCCTGTCGTGTTTTGAATGAAGCAAGTGAAGCTTCCAGTCCTTGTTAGGTTTGTGTAGTGAACCCGCAATCACTACGTCTGTCGTTTGATCCAGGCGAGTGAAGCCCGATCTCGACCAGGTTTTTGAAGGACCCGTAACCTTCAAGTTCTTGAGTGAAAAGAACAGTTGCCGTCGTGCAACAAGTGGACGTAGGAGCTTTATCTCCGAACCACTATAATTCTTGGTGTCGTATCTCTCTAACCCTAACCTCTTACTTGTTTGATTATTCATTGCATATTGCATCCAAACAAACTTAATCTGAAGATTTTTAAATACTTAGGAAATATTTAGGTCACCAAATTCCGCACACACGAGGAAAGACTCCCTCTTGATCAAGTACTCACTTCGGTCAAGTAGGCAAGCTACATACTGTAGAACTAGCTTCAGCTAGGACTTAAGTTTCAAGTGAGCTCTTTACTTGTTACTCTGAGTTAAGGGATTTGAAGTTGAAAAACTTCAAAATACGTATTCCCCCCCCCCCCCCTCTACGTATTTTCCTATTAACAAACCGGGACCAACAAGTGGTATCAGAGCAGCGGTTCTTTCGAGCCTCTGCTTTGCATATCCGAAGCGAGTCCCCACTCGCTTCACGTTGTCTCACTGAACCGGATCCTATTTTCCTAAGTGCATCAAAACCTCACTCACGCATATTGCATTTACTGCTGATAGTTTGCTATGTCTACATACAGTGCCTCAAACCTTCCACAGTTCTCGATCGAAGGATACGAGACATGGAGTTTCCGAGTCGAGAGCTTCCTATGCTCCATCCACGACCGGATGTGGGAAGTCATTGAGGATGGACCAATCGAAATCAAGAAAGCCATATCTGTGAACGTACCAGCTGCTGAAGGACGCGAAGCTCATGTCAGACAAGAGTACGTTGAGAAGGACAAAGATGAATACAATCCCAACGACTTCAAGATCGCCAACATGGATAAAATTGCACGTCACACGATGCAGAGCACCGTGTCTGATGCCTATCTTCCTAGGATCAGGAAGTGTGCGACGGTGAAGGAAATGTGGGAAACTCTAGCCCTCATTTCTCAAGGAACAAACAAAATCAAGGAGAACAAACTCTCCGTTCAGATGCGGGAGTTTGAGAGTCTGATAATGAAGCCAGGAGAGTCCATCGACACCTTCGAGCTGAGAGTTACAAACATCATTGCAACTCTCAACTCGCTTGGGAAGGAACTCACAGATAAGGAAGTCAACCTGAAGATTGTCCGAGCTCTCACAAGGAAGTGGCAGACTATGAAGGAGCTGTACCTAGCAACCAAGGATCTATCAAAGTTCACACCGGAGATTCTGTTTTCCGAACTGAAAGCTCATGAATTCGATCTGAATCGAATAAACCTCGACGAAGAGGATGAAGCGCCCACTACGTCAAAAGGAGTAGCATTCAAAGCTGCTGAAGGGCCAAGCGAGCAGTCGCTAGCCAAGATGACGAGGGAAGAGTTGGAAGAACACATTGCATTCTTATCCAAGAACTTCAACAAAATGAATTCTCGAGTGGGCAAATACAAAAGATTCTACAAGCAATACAAAGGGAGGAGCACTAATGCTCGAGAAGGAAAAGGGAAGAGAGAAGAGACGACAAAGCCGATCCCGAGAGACATGATGGAAGTGGAATGTTACCATTGCCACAAGATGGGCCACTACAAATCCGATTGCCCAAAGCTGAGTGCGAAAGAGCGAGAAGAACTGAAAGCAAAGAGGGATGCTCCAAGACGAGCGCTTGTAGCTAGTGAAGTGCCGGTCGCTTCAACTGAAGAAATCTCAAGCGACTCGGATGCATTCACAGATCCCAACTCCAGTGAGGGTGAGGATCTTGGACTCATGGCGCTCACCGATGAAGAAACAGGAGAGGTATTCATCTATCCCCCATCTAGTTCAATTACACTCGCACACTCGCACCAAGAGGAACCCAATTCCTCAACATGGAGTGAATTACTTGACAAGCACGTTAAATTGTCAAGTGACCACGAAGTGCTGCAACAAGCTTTGTCTCAAAGCGAGAAGGAGAACCGAAAGCTAGCCACTAAGCTTGACCAAGTCAAACTTAATCTAAGGGCTATGACTAGTAAGTTCGAGGATCTCTTCGCGAGACATCAAAGCTTGGAAGGAAGGTATGAAGCCCAATCCACTCTAGTCGCCAACCTAAACAAAGCTTCATATGCTAGACAGGCACTAGAGAGTTCTCTCCTACCTTTTGGTAGAAAGGAAGGACTTGGATTTGAGGGTGGACCTTCCAAGCCGACTGTCTTTGTTGGTGCTTCAAACACACCATCAGTCACTTTGGAAATGCCCACTGCATCCAAAGCGACCACTAACAAAGACAAAGGCAAAATGGCTGAGAACCCTAAGAAGAAGCCAATGAAGATATCTGTATCTTTAAGGACTGAATCTAAGGGTAAGCAAAATACAACTATCCCTAGCACTCACAATGCTAAAGATTACCAATCCAAAGGTAAAGGGAAACCAGTTGTAGCTTCTAAGCCTCAAGCCAAGACACGAGAGACAAAGGATCTCCCTTTCAAGAAGAGGAGTAATGTCTATGTGTCACGTTATCCGGACTGGAGATGGTCCAACCGGACTAACGTTGAGGGGGAAGAATTCGAAGCACCAAAGAGGCTGCTTCGAACTCCCAAGTTTACTCAAGCGAGTCGGGGTCAGAACCCTAGTTGGACCGCTTCGAGAAAACCTAGCGAGCCGCTTCGACAGCCTAGAAATCCTAAGTCAGTCTCTAAAACCATAGCTAATCCGAAGCGAGTCGCTTCAGGATACAAGCAAAGTGGGAAGAGCATTGGTAGGACTGAAGCGAGCCGCTACCCCTCTTGCACACACTGCTGCACATGTGAAGCTGCTTCAAGGCAGAAGTCACTGTTTTCGAAGGTCGAGAAGCCCAAAGCACAAGCTTTCTTTCAAAAGAAAGTGAAGCAAGTGTGGGTACCTAAGGGAACTAACCTGCAAGGACCCAAACTGATTTGGGTACCAAAATCTGTCTAATTGCAGGTGAGCGCCGTGGATCCCATGCCACGTGAGGGTCAACAAATATGGTACTTGGACAGTGGATGTTCAAGACACATGACCGGCATGAGAGCTCTACTTCAAGATTACATAGAGAAGAAGGGTCCACAAGTTACATTTGGTGACAACTCTCGAGGAAGCACCAAAGGGTACGGTGCACTGAAAGTTGGAAAGCTCACGATTGAAGAAGTCTCCTACGTGGAAGGACTCAAGCACAACTTGCTATCCATTTCACAGTTTTGTGACAAAGGATACAAGGTGGAATTTATTTCCAACAAGTGCATAGTAAAGAGCAAGCTCACATCCCAGATTGTGCTTACTGGAATTAGACAAAGGAACGTCTATATAGCACAATGGGATAGCTGCAAAGTGGAAACGTGCTTAGTAGCGAGGAGTGCTACAGAGATAGGATGGCTATGGCACAGACGCTTGAACCACCTAAACTTCAAAGCAATCAATTGCTTAGCTCGTAAGGGTTTGGTGCAAGGCATACCAAATGAAGTCTTCATCAAAGACCATCCATGCTCACCATGCCAACGAGGGAAGCAGACGAAGAAGCACTTCGCCAGTCTCGAAGAAGCCTCATCAAAGCGAGTGCTCGAGCTGCTTCACATGGATCTGTTCGGTCCAGTTACTCCAGTTAGTGTGAATGGTAGGAAATACACTCTAGTTGTAGTCGACGACTTCTCTCGCTACACTTGGGTCGTATTTCTCTACAGCAAGAAGGAGACTCTGACCAAGCTACCACAACTGCTCAAGCGATTGGCTGTGGAAAAGAATCTAGCGATCGTGACCATCCGCTCCGACAAAGGGACAGAGTTTTTGAACTCTACCATCGAAGCTTACTGCACGGAGCATGGCATAGCACATCAGACCTCCTCAGCACGCACACCACAGCAGAATGGAGTTGCTGAAAGAAGAAATCGTATCATCAAGGAAGCAGTTCGAACCATGATTGCGGACTCGAAGCTTCCAATGAAGTATTGGGCTGAAGCAGCCAATACAGCATGCTACACGCAGAATCGAACGCTTCTCTGCAAACGACACGACAAAACACCATATGAAATATGGACAGGAAGAATTCCTAACATATCTTATTTCCATATCTTTGGTTGTAGGGTCTTCATCCATGACAATGGGAAGTCACAGTTGAAAGCCTTTGAAAGCAAAGCTGATGAAGGAATATTCTTAGGATATTCCACATCAAGCAAAGCTTACAGGGTGTTCAACTGTAAAACCCTAATCGTGGAAGAATCACCCCATGTCGTATTTGATGAATCTTCTTAAAGTCATCCACAGGAACAGGATCTATCTAAAGACGGAAAGTCAAGTGAGGAACCCATCAACACTCTTACTTGGGACATACTTGAGGATGAAGATGAGATCAAAGGCTCAAGCGAGCAGAATGTCCAAGAAAAAGATGAAGCTGCCCCCAAGACTTCTGAAGCAAGTGCAGGCCAAGCACCCAATCCACTTACTTCAGATGGTGAAGCAAGTGACAAAGAAGAAGATGAAGATGAAGCCGGCGGGTCCAAGCGAGCATGGCTCAAAGATCACTCACCAAGTCAAATCATTGGAGATCCATCCAAGGGTGTAGTGACCAGGAGTCAAGTGTTTGAAGAAAGTGCCATGTTCAGTTGCTTTCTCTCAAACATTGAGCCATCAAGCGTGGAGGAAGCTCTAGCCGACTCAAACTGGGTGATCGCCATGCAAGAAGAGCTCAACCAGTTCACTAGGAACGACGTATGGTACCTCGTGGATCGTCCCAAATTCCAGCATGTTATTGGCACCAAATGGGTGTTCAAAAACAAGACGGACGAGGACCGCAACGTTGTGAGGAACAAGGCGCGTCTAGTTGCCAAAGGCTACTGCCAAGAGGAAGGAATCGACATTGACGAGACCTTCGCTCCAGTGGCACGGCTTGAAGCTATCAGATTGTTTCTAGCCTATGCAGCAACCAAGAAGTTTAAGGTCTATCAAATGGATGTGAAGAGTGCATTCCTCAACGGTGAACTCAAGGAAGAAGTGTATGTGGAGCAGCCACCGGATTTCGAGCAAGGAGACAAGGTGTTTCGCTTGAAGAAAGCTCTATATGGGTTGATGCAAGCTCCCAGAGCCTGGTATGATACACTTTCTCAATTCCTAGTGGATAATGGATTCCACAAAGGAAAGATAGATCGAACCCTTTTTACAATCAACCATGGAGAGGGTATGCTATGGGTTCAGATCTACGTAGACGACATCATATTTGGATCGCCAAACCAGTCGCTTAGCGAGAAGTTTGGAGAGCTGATGAAGACCAAATATGAGATGTCAAGGATTGGCTTGATGAGCTGCTTTCTAGGTCTTCATGTGAAGCAGCAGGATGATGGTATATTCATCAATCAAGCGAAGTACACAAGAGATATGCTTGCTAAGTTCGGTATTCAACATGCTAAAGCTGTGAAGATCCCAATGAATACCAACTGGAAGATGGAGCCAGGCGAAGAGGGAAAATCTGTGAATGCTACAGATTATCGTGCCCTAATTGGGTCACTACTCTATCTCACTGCAAGCAGGCCAGATATTGCTTTTGCAGTCGGAGTCTGCGCTCGCTTCCAAAGTAACCCCAAACACAGCCATCTTGAAGCTGCCAAAAGAATTCTTCGATATTTGAAGGGTACTATCAATATGGGTCTGTGGTATCCAACGGAGGACAACCTGGAGCTCACTGGATATTCCGATGCTGACTATGGAGGATGCAGAGTTGATAGGAAATCAACGTCTGGCACGTGTCAGTTCTTGGGAAGCAAGCTAATCTTGTGGTTCTCAAAGAAGCAGACAAGCATAGCTACTTCAACAACTGAAGCTGAATTCATGGCCGCTGGAAGCTGCTGTTCTCAAATACTATGGCTTCGTCAACAGTTGAAGGACTACAAAGTTGAAGCAAATGAAATTCCGATCTTCTGCGACAACAACAGTGCCATATGTATTTCGCAGAATCCAGTGCTTCACACCAGATGCAAGCACGTGGAAATTCGACACCATTTCATTCGAGATCATGTCGAGAAGAAGGATATCAAGCTCGAGAAAATTCATACCGATCTCCAGCGAGCAGATATCCTCACCAAGCCTCTAGCTGAGTCTCGTTTCAACCAGCTATGCATTGAATTAGGGTTATTAGACCCTGGTGAAGAATGCTAGATCCAGGATGCACGAAGGAGTGATCGCTAGTTTTTCGTAGCGCCACTCGCTTCGGATCTTCACCAACTCAAGCGAGTCACGTCAAAATCTCACTCGCTTGAAGAAGGAGAAATAAGGTGGAGTAAGGTGGAGTGTTGGAAGACGTTCCCTACCCGCTTACAGGAATTGTTAAGCCATTGGTTAAGGGGGAACTATTGTTTGCTCCCGGAGCAAGCTACTTCCAAAGCGAGCAAGGAAAGCTGCTACCTAGCCTAGGATTCCTAGCGAGTGGGTATAAACACTCGCAAGTGCCGTTTCTAGTAACGGTTGTGGGGTCTTGTATCGGGCCTTCCCACGTAAAAATGGTGAAAGCTTAGGCAGGGCTGGCACCTAGACCTTATGTCCTCTTCCCATCTTTCCGCCGAAGAGGAGCAAGTCTTCTCATCTCCTTCATCGTGGATAAATGTCCATTCCTTACTAACTCTTCACTGAGTTGAGCTACCGGATGTCTATCCATTCCCCTCTCACTTTGAATTTTGCATCGCCTCAATTTGCCCAAGCTTGGGTCAAAGCTAGTCGATTGCAAGTTCATTCTGTAGCTTGTAGGAGGAAACTTGAAGGTTTACCTTTTTCTACAAAAGGTTGCAGGGCTGGTGACATGCTTCTGCGTAAAATACGAGATTGTCTTGTCAGAGCATTCTCATTGTCATCCTGTCCATTTCTGCTCTGAGATAAGGACTTGTACTCATCCCCCATTCGTCGTGAATATGTACACTTACGTGAAACTCCCCTCTGGGTTGTAGTAAGCTTGTGTACTATATTCATTCCCTCCCTCATTCACTTCGATGGAGGACTCTCTAATTCGTAGAGGAAGATGAATGCCATGAAGACAAATGCCAAGAAGTTGAATTACCCAACAGGTAGTATCAACAAGCTTCAAAGCAAACAAGTGGATTCTACAATCTGAAGTCCAAATCAAATGAAGTCTTCAAATAGTGGTATCAATCTCCTACGAAGTGAGATTGACTGGTAAGCGTTTCAATTTTAAGTACACTAAATGAGCTGAAGCGTGCTAGAAACCTTCACTCTCTACGTGGAAAATATGAAATGAATCTGACACAAATACAAAGAGGAAAACACTCTTGTTTATCCTCGAAGTATGTAAGTCATAAACATTTTAAATTTAAGTAAAGAAATTCAATTTCTTTTTCCAGTCGCTTCAGATGGCCAAGCGAGTGCTACGTCACTCAAAGCTAGCCATCGCAAGCGAGTGCGGAACAGTCACGTGAAGCGAGTACTCCGCAAGCGAGTGGATGCTGAAGCGGCTACACTCGAAGCAAGCGGATACGTAGCGAAGCGTATGAGCTGTCAGCACTCGAGTGCCTGTTTTACTTTCTGCCAAGCATTTAATGCAGCGGCGCGTAGAAGAAGAAACGACAGGCGCGTGGACGTCAAATCCGAGGAAAGCGGGAAAAACCGCACTCAATCCAGCCGTCGAATCTGAACCGTCTCTAAATCTCAACCGCTGGATTGACTACTATTGGAAGAGACGAATCAAAAGCTGCCACGTGGCCACGTCAAACCAAATTGGTGGTTCACTTTTCCAGTGATGACGCCGGACACGTCAGATCCATCACCGAAGGTCCGCCGCCCCTGCACAGGATCTTGGAAGATATTACTGTCTTGCCCCTGCCTCGTCAGCCGAACCCTAGTTCTATATATATGTAACACCAAAGGCTGCAGAAAAATTTCACAAGTCTCAAAACTACCATTTTAGTGAAACCTCTGCACCTCTGAAATCTCAAACCTAAAATCCCTCAAAGCCTTTCACAACCTTCAATATTAGCCATTCTCGTGCTTAGATCTGCAACCTCTGCAACTCACGAGCCTCAACCCTT
The DNA here is from genome assembly GCA_024222315.1 of Thymus quinquecostatus. Taxonomy (NCBI): domain Eukaryota; kingdom Viridiplantae; phylum Streptophyta; class Magnoliopsida; order Lamiales; family Lamiaceae; genus Thymus; species Thymus quinquecostatus. The sequence continues at coordinate 16,187,747 of CM044174.1, read as the reverse complement.
ACACTGTTAAAATCTCATTTCAAAACCTCTCAAATCTCACCATGGGCAAAAAGCTGAGTACAGAAACGATGGAGCAATTCATGACGAAGGTAGACAAGCACATCAACATCGAGCCCCATCTCGACCCAATTGTCATCGAGAGAAAGGGCCTCTTCCGTAGAGCCGTGACCACGGCCGGTCTTTGGAAGTTTGTAACGTTGATTCTGACGAAGGTCTTGGAAAAGGCAGTGGGAGAGCTCCTTCTGAACTTGAAGAAGGAACAAAACACAACATCATTTATAGATCCACAAACCCGGAAGCCGGTGGAAGTGGACTTGAACGAGCTCATCAGTGTGTTTGATTTGCCAAGGGAAGGAGGAGATTCCCTGGTGGATTTGGGATTCTCGGCCGAAGACCAATATGGTCGTTTCGCCGTCGAAAAAGCAGAACCAAACTTTAAAGTGGCCAACATTCGTTCAAATTTGAAGGCCCCTTTCAACCTCATCTGCGAACTCTTTACGAAGAGCATCGCATGCTATGTCGGATCCCTAAAGACGCTGTCGGAAACAAAACTGATCGGTACCACCATGATCGTCGACAGCCTCACTGGAACTAAATTCAACTGGCACGGGTGGTTTCTCAAACAAATCTATGAGGCTGCTGAAGATTTTGCATTTGTACCAGGAACTGCAAATAAGATTCTCCGCAAAGGGAAGTTGAAATTCTTCTCAAGACTATCCGTCGCGTTGGAGTTGAAGTTTCCGGAGAAAAGATGGCCGGATTCCGACACGGCCATATACAACAAGCAGACAATCTTCTACGAAAAATGGAAGAAAACAAAGATACCAATGGATCAGGGACTTCTAGTTGTAGAAGTGCCCGCAGCAACGCCAGTTGCGAAAACACAAGCTGAAGCTCCCCAAGCAAAGCGAGCCGCTTCACCTTTGAAGCGAGCGGCTGCAAAGCAAAGGAAGAAGAAATTGAAGCAAGTCACTTCACCTGTCCAAGAAAGCGAGGCGGTGGAGAAGCCGCTTGAGGACACTGAAGTTAACAAATCCCAATCCTCATCTACTAAAGCTATCCAAATCCCTGAAACTCAGCAAACACAGCCAGCCACAGAACCTATCCATATCCCTGAAACCCCTGAAGCTACATCATTTCAATCCCCTTCAACATCGGCAGAAACAGCCGATACAGCCCATACATCCATAATTCCCCAGTTCCAAATCCCCAAAACCCCCTCACAGGTGGATGCTCTCAAAAGATACAAGAGAGACAGAGAGCAAGCAGCTGAAACCCTCAGAACCCGCTATTCCTCAGTGCCTATGTTAGACGACTTCTTCACCAAGATAGTCGATTTCTTGACATACGTCACCTACCGCGGTACAGAGTTTTACAAAGTTTTCAAGCTTCTGGAGGCCTTCTCAAAGGAAGATCTCATCCAGATGGAAGGAAAGCTCCTGGACTTCATCGGTGAGAATGGCTTTCATGAATTTCTCACTGGAACCAGCTTCTGGGATAAGCTGGACGCAAAAGTAAAGCGTGCCTATCCGGACGCTAAAGTCCCTGAGCACACTCCGACCATTCATGAGAAGAAACTAATGCGGGATCACGCAGAGGAGGTGGAGGTTAAGGAGGCGGAGATATCAAGTATGCAAAGCGAGATCACCGAAAAGAAGATTGAGTTGGAGGAGAAGGAGAAGGTGCTGGAGGCGCAAGTGAAGCTAGTGAATGATCACACAAAATCAATCAACGAACTCAAGGGCTCACGTGACGCAGAAAGGAGTCGCTTGAGGGAGGTGAATACCAAGTTTGTCACAATTGGTAAAGAGAAGGAGGCGTTGGAGAAAGAGGTGAAGAAGTTGAAGGAAGCAGTAGAGAAGAGAGATGAAAAAGTGATAAGAAAAGGGAGTGAGCTGATAAGCACCAAAAAGACCCTCGACTTACTTCAAACTAAACTAAAGGAACTCAAAGATGAGAGTGACATTGACAAGAAAGAATTGGAGAGTCGAAGGAGGAGTGCTCAAGCTCTTGATTTACAGAGTGCCAAGCTCTCAATTCTGCTAAAGACAGTCAAAGAATTGGGTGAATTGTACACCGAGAAGGTAGCTGCAGGTGCCGAATTCCATCTCTCTCTCAATCAGAGAGAGAGATCGCTTGAAACCTTGGAGGCAGAACTTCAAGCGGCACAGGATTTCTGGTACTTCAACCTGCAAGAGCAAAAGAAGGATATGAAGAGAGAAATTGAAGCGGAGCTGGAGGCTCGCTTCAGAAGACTAGAGCCATTGGAAAGAATGATGAGATCTGTAGTTGAGCGTGAAAAGCAATGCGAATATTTGCTGGAAGAAATCTCGATCAAAATAGCAGGAATGGTACTGTCGGAAGAGCAAGTCTTCGTGACACGAACGGAAAGTATGCTTCGTGCTGTACTTGATAAGATTGAGGGACTTTACAAGTCTCTTGCTGGAAAGACAATCATCCCAACCCCTGGCAGTGATGATGCCAAAAAGGGGGAAGGGATGGTACTGAAAAATACCAATCTCTTGGAACCACAATGTGGAGTAACTGGTGCGTTTGAAGTAGAAAGGTTGTTGGAAGAAGGTAGTGGTACCAGAGAAGAGGAGAAGGAGGCAAAGCTTGCCAAGAAAGGCAAAGAAAAGCTCACAGAGGAAGAACTAATGAAGAAGCCCGAGGAACCTCGCAGGCCACTTGAAGAAAAAGTGCTTGCTTCTTCTATCGCTCGACATCCTCCATTTACAGTGTTAACCAAGGAGGAAAGGCGGAAGCAAGTGGAGGAAAACGAAGCCACAGCTAGGCAGTTGGAGCTTGGAAGGTTAACTCTTGCAGGTGCTTCGAGTTCCAATGCGCATACTTCAGCCGCCGCGCCCACTTCAAGTGCTGCACTCACCTTAGCAACTGCAGAAGTCACTTCATCTGCAATTGTCGCTTCAAGTGCAACCACAAAGAAGGACATGCCGCCTCCCCCACCACCAAAGCAAATAGTGAAGCGAACTGCTCCAGAAACTAAAAGAGATGATTCAGCAACCAAGTGCCAAAAGGTCGAGAAGGCAGTTGCTTCAAAGGCAGAGAAGGACGAGAGAAAAGGGAAGAAAAGAGATGTAGGAAGGAATGAAGCAGAGAAGGAAAAGAGGATAAGGGCAAAGCGACTGCAAGTCATTGACGACCTGATTGAGGAACACTTCAATGAAGTGAGACTCATCCAGTCCGTCTTAGTCCGAAGTGCCTTTGTTCCGGTCATGCCAGAGGAGTCCGATGCATGCCTAGCTCAGGCCATGATCGATACATGCCACGAAACTGCTAAAGAGATGATTAACTATGGTCGCTACCCTCTCAAAGAGGAACGCAATTACATTCGCAAGCAACTCAACCAGAAGCTTCCTATCTGGAGCGGCGAGTCAGGAAAGAAGTTCAAAATGGTCATGGCACAGATGTCCAGCCGGTCGGAAGAGGAGTTGACTGTGCGCAGAAATGAGCACCCAGATGCCCGTGAGATTGAGCAATTCATCCCTGACGAATTACTCGAGCAATGCCTACATTACAAGGAGAAATTTATCAAAGCATACTACTATTGGGAGGTAGTGCCATTGCAGACCGAATGCTCAAGGGTCAGTGCGCTCAACAACTTTCTTAGTACCTATGATGAGAAGTTTAGGCGAGAGGTCTTCGCTCTTACACAGCTTGCAGAGCCCACGCCGTTAATCATCAAGGTACCAGCCAAGAAGGAATTTTCTATGCCATTCCTACCTGGCACCAGTGTCCCCAATCGCAGCATCATCGACGCTGAGGTGGATGAAGCCTTCCAACTGGAAGAGACTTGGAGGAGGCCAAGTATCCACAGTGTTGATTCGCTGGAAGCAAAGGTTTTCAGTGCATACACCATACCAGAAGAAATGATCGCAAAGGATTTGGAGGCAGAGGAAGAAGAGAAGGAAAGCGAAGTGACGAAGGAAAAGGAGGATGACAGGGAAGGAACTGCAGGAAACCTTTGAGTTTCAAGTTCCTTATATATTTTGTGAACTGCTTGTTCATCTATCAAATTTCAATTTCTGTCAAATATGTCATTTACCTGCTTTGTGAATGACCTTACCTTTTGCTACAAACTCAAATAATTTAACCGAAAAAAAAAGGAAAGGAACTTAAAAATTTACAAACGAAGCTGCAAAGGAAGCAGTCGCTTGGAGTTCCCTTCACGGTTAGATAGGCTGGAACTTTCTAAGACTTAGCCTTTGGGTTTTGGCATCATCAAAAAGGGGGAAATTGTTGGGAATTGTTATGGACCAATTTGTTAAGGGGGGACTATGTGGGATACTTGATAAACGAAGTCATTTGTTTTGATTGGATCCCAAAACCCCAAGTGTCCAACTCCCAAGTGACCCACTTTGATGTAGCTAATAGGTTAGAATTTTCTAAGCCTACTCTGTTAGGATGGCTCTTTAATTTTTGTTTAGATTATAGGCTTCAAGAGTTCAAGTGAAGGCCACTCACTTGAGTGTGTTTTCCAGAGAGAAGCAAGTCTAGCAAACTGAAGTGAAGCGTGCCGAAGAACAGTGTAGCGAAGCGATCGCTACAGTAGATTCGAAGTGAGTCTGCCAAAGCGAAGCAAAGCGAGCGCTACAGTTCAAAGCCAAAGCGAAGCGAAGCAAGCGCTACAGTGAAGAGTCAAAGCTAGTCAACTCTAATCAGCAGTTTCCAAAGCAGTCACTAGGGAACTTTATTTCCCGAAGCGGCTCACTACAGAATGACTACGAAGTGACTCAACTAAAGCGGACGCTACTACTTCAAAGCGAAGCGAGCCACTACCTACCAGAAAGCGACAGCGCGACTCCCGCCTATATTTTGAACTCCAGTCAACAGGAGATCGTAGCATTAATTACGAGATCTCCACGTGTCGAAAGCGGAGTGGAGCGGAAGAGTTGACTGCCAGGCCGACAAAGGCGCCGCAACAGTACTGGCTCGCTCCAGTTACTGTTAACCTTGTAAGTTAGCCATTTTTGGCAAAATGCCAAAACTGGACGTCTGAAAAAGGTGCCAGCCTGCGCAAGTACTGTCGAGAGGAGGAGGGACAAGGCCACCAACCAAGCAATGGATCTCAGCCAACCCTCCGCCTATAAATAGTGAAGGATGAAGACGAAGAGAAGTAGAACACTATTTTGAGCATTCAAGCGCATACAACAAACAAACACTCCCAAGCCTTCGAGCAAATCTTCGAGTCTTTGTTTCCAAGTGTTCTCCGAGTTTCCAGTTCATCGGAACTCGTCTTCACAACCTTCACACATAGAGTCTAAGCCCACTTCAAATATCCAAGCTTAGAAGAAGAACTCTACCCATCTTTGCATCTACTGTAAAGAGTTCTTCATTAGTGTGTTTGTCAACCAAAAACCCTTAACTTTGTCTGTTAGGTTGTTTCGATCCAAGGCCCTTCTTTCATCGATTGAAGAAGCCTCGATCATAGAGTCTAGATCCAAGCTTGCACCTACATTGTTTGTGTGAAGCTCGATCGAAGCTAGGCTGTAAGGAGAGCCCGTAATCTCCCTGTCGTGTTTTGACTGAAGCAAGTGAAGCTTCCAGTCCTTGTTAGGTTTGTGTAGTGAACCCGCAATCACTACGTCTGTCGTTTGATCCCGGCGAGTGAAGCCCGATCTCGACCAGGTTTTTGAAGGACCCGTAACCTTTAAGTTCTTGAGTGAAAAGAACAGTTGCCGTCGTGCAACCAGTGGACGTAGGAGCTTTATCTCCGAACCACTATAATTCTTGGTGTCGTATCTCTCTAACCCTAACCTCTTACTTGTTTGATTATTCATTGCATATTGCATCCAAACAAACTTAATCTGAAGATTTTTAAATACTTAGGAAATATTTAGCTCACCAAATTCCGCACACACGAGTAAAGACTCCCTCTTGATCAAGTACTCACTTCGGTCAAGTAGGCAAGCTACATACTGTAGAACTAGCTTCAGCTAGGACTTAAGTTTCAAGTGAGCTCTTTACTTGTTACTCTGAGTTAAGGGATTTGAAGTTGAAAAACTTCAAAATACGTATTCACCCCCCCCCCCCCCCCCCTCTACATATTTTTCCTATTAACAAACCGGGACCAACAATACTCGCTTCGTACCCGCTCGCTTCGAGTTGGGCCGCTAGGCCTTGACTCGCTTGAGAGGCACTCGCTTGAGTGACTGTTCCGCACTCGCTTGCGATGGCTAGCTTTGAGTGACGTAGCACTCGCTTGGCCATCTGAAGCGACTGGAATAAGAAATTGAATTTCTTTGCTTAATTTTAAAATGTTTCTGACTTACATACTTCGAGGATAAACAAGAGTGTTTTCCTCTTTGTATTTGTGTCAGATTCATTTCATATTTTCCACATAGTGAGTGAAGGTTTCTAGCACGCTTCGGCTCACTTAGTGTACTTAAAATTGAAATGCTTACCAGTCAATCTCACTTCGTAGGAGATTGATACCACTTGTTGGAGACTCCATTTTGTTGTTGAAATGGATAGCACTTGATGAGTCCATTTGTTGATATTGCTTTGATGCTTGTTGATACCACCTGTAGAGAACTTCATCTTCTTGGCATTCATCTTCCTCTACGAATTAGAGAGTCCTCCATCGACGTGAATGGGGGAGAAAGTGAATATAGTACACAAGCTTACTACAACCCGAAGGGAGCTTCACGTAAGTGTACTTATTCACGACGAATGGAGGATGAGTACAAGTCCTTATCTCAGAGCAGAAATGGACAGGATGACAATGAGAATGCTCTGACAAGACAATCTCGTATTTTACGCAGAAGCATGTCACTAGCCCTGCAACCTTTTGTAGAAAAAGGTAAACCTTCAAGCTTCTTTTAAACTAGAGAATGAATCTGCAGTTAACTCGCTTTGACCCAAGCTAGGTCAAATTGAAGCGATGCAGAATTCAAGATAGCAGCATTCTTTGCTTGCTTTGGAAGTAGCTTGCTCCGAGAGTAAGCATTAGTTCCCCCTTAACCATATACTTAACAATTCCAATAAGTTGGTAGGGAACTTCTTCCAATACTCCACCTTTCTCCACCTTACTTCATTTTCTTCAAGCGAGTGGAATTTGAAGTGACTCGCTTGAATTGGTGAAGATCCGAAGCGAGTGACGCACAAGAGAACGAGCGATCACTCCTTCGTGCATCCTGGAACTAGCATTCTTCACCAGGGTCTAATAACCCTAATTCCATGCATAGCTGGTTGAAACGAGACTCAGCTAGGGGCTTGGTGAGGATATCTGCTCGCTGGAGATCAGTATGAATTTTCTCGAGCTTGATATCCTTCTTCTCGACATGATCACGAATGAAGTGATGTCGAATTTCCACGTGCTTGCATCTGGTGTGAAGCACTGGATTCTGCGATATACATATTGCACTGTTGTTGTCGCAGAAGATCGGAATTTCATTCGCTTCAACCTTGTAGTCCTTCAACTGCTGACGAAGCCATAGAATTTGGGAACAGCAGCTTCCAGCGGCCATATATTTGGCTTCAGTCGTTGAAGTAGCTACACTCGTCTGCTTCTTTGAAAACCATGAGATCAACTTGCTTCCCAAGAACTGACAAGTGCCCGAAGTTGACTTCCTATCAGTTCGGCACCCTCCATAGTCAGCGTCTGAATATCCAGTGAGCTCCAAATTGTCCTCCGTTGGATACCACAGACCCATGTTGACAGTGCCCTTCAAATATCGAAGAATCCTTTTGGCAGCTTCAAGATGGCTGTGCTTGGGATTGCTTTGGAAGCGAGCACAGACTCCAACTGCAAAAGCTATGTCCGGCCTACTTGCAGTGAGATATAGAAGGGATCCGATCAAGGCTCGGTAGTCTGTAGCATCCACAGACTTCCCATCTACGTCTGGCTCCATCTTCCAGTTCGTGTTCATCGGAATCTTCACAACTTTGGCATGCTGAACACCGAACTTGGCAAGCATATCTCTTGTATACTTCGCTTGATTGATGAAGATACCATCATCCTGCTGCTTCACTTGAAGACCTAGAAAGCAGCTCATCAAACCAATCATTGACATCTCATATTTGGTCTTCATCAGCTCCCCAAACTTCTCACTAAGCGACTGGTTTGGTGATCCAAATATGATGTCATCTACGTAGATTTGAACCCATAGCATATCATCTCCATGATTGATGGTGAATAGAGTTCGATCTATCTTCCCTTTGTGGAAGCCACTTTCCACTAGGAATTGAGAAAGTGTATCATACCAAGCTCTGGGAGCTTGCTTTAATCCATATAGGGCTTTCTTCAATCGATATACTTTATCTCCTTGCTCGAAACCCGGTGGCTGCTCCACATACACTTATTCCTTTAATTCACCGTTGAGGAACGCGCTCTTCACATCCATTTGATACACTTTGAATTTCTTGGCTGCTGCGTAGGCTAGGAATAGTCGGATCGCTTCAAGCCGTGCCACTGGAGCGAAGGTTTCATCAAAGTCGATTCCTTCCTCTTGGCAGTAGCCTTTAGCGACGAGACGCGCCTTGTTCCTTACAACGTTGTGATCTTCGTCCGTCTTGTTCTTGAACACCCACTTGGTGCCAATAACATGCTGAAATTTAGGACGATCCACGAGATACCATACGTCGTTTCTGGTGAACTGGTTAAGCTCTTCTTGCATGGCGATCACCCAATTTGAATCGGCTAGGGCTTCCTCCATGCATGCCGGCTCAATGTTTGAGAGAAAGCAACTGAACATGGCACTTTCTCCAAACACTTGACTCCTGGTCACTACACCCTTGGATGGATCTCCAATGATTTGACTTGGTGCATGAGTGATCCTTGAGCCATGCTTGCTTGGATCCGCCAGCTTCATCTCCATCTTCTTCCTTATCACTCGCTTCACCATCTGAAGCGACTGGATTGGGTGCTTGGCCAGCACTCGCTTCCGGAATCTTTTGGGCAGCTTCACCTTCTCCTTTGGGATTTTGTTCGCTTGAATCTTTGATCTCATCATCTTCTTCGAGCATGTCCCAAGTGAGTGAGTTTAAGTGTTCCTTGCTTGAGTTTCCTTCTTTAGATTGGACCTGTTCCTGTGGAAGACTCAAAGAAGACTCATCAAATACAACATGGGGTGATTCCTCCATGATTAGGGTTTTACAGTTGAATACTCTGAAAGCTTTGCTTGATGTAGAATATCCTAAGAATATTCCTTCATCAGCTTTGCTTTCGAAAGCTTTCAACTGTGACTTCCCATTGTCATGGATGAAGACCCTACAACCAAAAATATGGAAGTAAGATATGTTAGGAATTCTCCCTGTCCATATTTCATATGGTGTTTTGTCGTGCCGTTTGCAGAGAAGCGTTCGATTCTGCGTGTAGCATTCTGTATTGGCAACTTCAGCCCAATACTTCATCGGAAGCTTCGAGTCTACAATCATGGTCCGAACGGCTTCTTTGATGATTCGATTTCTTCTTTCAGCAACTCCATTCTGCTGTGGTGTGTGTGCTGAAGAGGTCTGATGTGCTATGCCATGCTCCGTGCAGTAAGCTTCAATGGTAGAATTTAAGAATTCTGTGCCTTTGTCGGAGCGGATGGTCACAATAGCTTGATTCTTTTCCACTGCCAATCGCTTGAGCAGTTGTGGCAGTTTGGTCAGTGTCTCCTTCTTGCTGAAGAGAAATACAACCCAAGTGTAGCGAGAGAAGTCGTCGACTACGACTAGGGTGTACTTTCTTCCATTCACACTAACTGGAGTGACTGGACCAAACAGATCCATATGAAGCAGCTCGAGCACTCGCTTTGATGACGCTTCTTCGAGACTGGCGAAGTGCTTCTTCGTCTGTTTTCCTCGTTGGCATGGTGAGCATGGATGGTCTTTGATGAAGACTTCATTCGGTATGCTTTGCACCAAACCCTTTCGAGCTAAGCGATTGATGGCTTTGAAGTTGAGATGGTTCAAGCGTCTGTGCCATAGCCATCCTATTTCTGTAGCACTCCTTGCTACTAAGCACGTCTCCTCTTTGCAGCTATCCCATTGTGCTATATAGACGTTCCTTTGTCTAATTCCAGTTAGCACAATCTGAGATGTGAGCTTGCTTTTCACTATGCACTTGTTGGAAATGAATTCCACCTTGTATCCCTTGTCACAGAATTGTGAAATGGATAACAAGTTGTGCTTAAGTCCTTCCACGTAGGAAACTTCTTCAATCGTGAGCTTTCCGACTTTCAGTGCGCCGTACCCTTTGGTGCTTCCTCGAGAGTTATCACCAAAAGTGACGTGTGGACCCTTCTTCTCTATGTAGTCGTGAAGTAGAGCTCTCATGCCGGTCATGTGTCTTGAACATCCACTGTCCAAGTACCAGATTTGTTGACCCTTACTTGGCATGGGATCCACGGCGCTCACCTGCAATTAGACAGATTTTGGTACCCAAATCAGTTTGGGTCCTTGCAGGTTAGTTCCCTTAGGTACCCACACTTGCCTCACTCTCTTTTAAGATAAAGTCTGTGTCTTGGGTTTCTCGACCTTCGAAAACTGTGACTTCTGCCTTAAAGCAGCTTCACATGTGCAACAGTGTGTGCAAGAGGGGTAGCGGCTTGCTTCAGTCCTACCTATGCTCTTCCCTTTTTGCCTGTATCCTGAAGCGACTCGCTTCGGATTAGCTATAGGTTTAGAGACTGACTTAGGATTTCTAGACTGTCGAAGCGGCTCGCTTGTTTTACTCGAAGCGGTCCAACTAGGGTTTTGACCCCGACTCGCTTGAGTAATCTTGGAAGTTTGAAGCGGCCTCTTTGGTGCTTCGAATTCTTCCCCCTCAACATTAGTCCGGTTGGACCATCTCCAGTCCGGATAACGTGACACATAGACATTACTCCTTTTCTTGAAAGGGAGATCCTTTGTCTCTCGTGTCTTGGCTTGAGATTTAGAAGCTACAACTGGTTTCCCTTTACCTTTGGGTTGGTAAGCTTTAGCATTGTAAGTGCTAGGAACAGTTGATCTTTGCTTGCCCATAGTTTCGGCCCTTGAAGATATAGACATCTTCATTGGCTTCTTCTTGGGGCCCTCAGCCATTTGGCCTTTATCTTTGTTGGTGGTCGCTTTGGATGCAGTGGGTATTTCCAAAGTGACTGATGGTGTCATGTGAGAGGCACCAACAAAGACAGTCGGCTTGGAAGGTCCACCCTCATATCCGAGTCCTCCCTTTCTACCAAAAGGTAGAAGTGAGCTTTCTAGTGCCTGCCTAGCATATGAGGCTTTGTTCAAGTTGGCAACTAGCGCGGATTGGGTTTCATACCTTCCTTGCAAGTTTTGATGTCTAGCGAAGAGATCCTCGAACTTACTAGTCATAGCCCTTAGATTAAGTTTGACTTGGTCAAGCTCAGTGGCTAGCTTTCGGTTCTCCTTCTCGCTTTGAGACATAGATTGCTTCAACACTTCGTGGTCACTTGACGATTTAATGTGCTTGTCAAGCAGCTCACTCCATGTTGAGGAATTAGCTTCCTCTTGGTGAGTGTGTGCGAGTGTAATTGAACTAGGTGAGGGATAGATAAATACCTCTCCGGTCTCTTCGTCGGTGAGCGCCATGAGTCCAAGATCCTCACCCTCACTGGAGTTGGGATCTGTGAATGCATCGGAGTCGCTTGCTGGATCTTCTTCACTCGCTACGAGCGCTCGCCTTGGAGCATCCCTCTTTGCTTTCAGTTCCTCTCGCTCCTTCGCACTCAGCTTTGGGCAATCGGATTTGTAGTGGCCCATCTTGTGGCAGTGATAGCACTCTACTTCCATCATGTCGCGCGGGATCGTCTTGGTCGTCTCTTCTCTCTTTCCTTTTCCTTCTCGAGCATCAGTGCTCCTTCCCTTGTATTGCTTGTAGAATCTTTTGTACTTGCCCACTCGAGAGTTCATTTTGTTAAAGTTCTTGGATAAGAACGCAATGTGTTCTTCCAATTCTTCCCTCGTCATCTTGGCTAGCGACTGCTCGCTTGGCCCTTCAGCAGCTTTGAAAGCTACACCCTTTGACGTCGTGGGAGCTTCATCCTCTTCATCGAGACTCATTCGATTTAGATCGAATTCATGAGCTTTGAGTTCGGAGAACAGAATCTCCGGTGTGAGCTTTGAAAGATCCTTGGTAGCTAGGTACAGTTCCTTCATTGTCTGCCACTTCCTTGTGAGAGCTCGGACAATCTTCAGATTGACTTCCTTATCTGTGAGTTCCTTCCCAAGTGAGTTGAGAGTTGCAATGATGTTTGTAACTCTCAGCTCGAAGGCGTCGATGGACTCTCCTGGCTTCATTATCAGACATTCAAATTCCCACATCTGAACCGCGAGCTTGTTTTCCTTGATTTTGTCTGTGCCTTGAGAAATGAGGGCTAGGGTTTCCCACATTTCTTTCGCTGTTGCGCACTTCCTTATCCGTGGTAGATAGGCGTCCGACACGGTGCTCTGCATCGTGTGGCGTGCAATCTTGTCAAGGTTGGCGACTTTGAAGTCATTCGGAGTGTACTCATCTTTGTCCTTTTCTACGTATGTTTGTCGAACATGAGCTTCGCGTCCTTCAGCAGCTGGGACGTTCACAGATATGGCTTTCTTGATTTCGATTGGTCCGTCCTCTATGACTTCCCACATCCGGTCGTGGATGGAGCATAGGAAGCTTTCGACTCGGAAACTCCATGTCTCGTATCCTTCGATAGAGAACTGTGGCAGGTTTGATGCACTGTATGTAGACATAGCAAACTATCAGCAGTAAATGCAGTATGCGTGAGTGAGGTTTTGATGCACTTAGGAAAATAGGATCCGGTTCAGTGAGACAACGTGAAGCGAGTGGGGACTCGCTTCGGATTTGCAAAGCAGAGGCTCGAAAGAACCTGGCTCTGATACCACTTGTTGGTCCCGGTTTGTTAATAGGAAAAATACGTAGAGGGGGGGGGGGGGTGAATACGTATTTTGAAGTTTTTCAACGTCAAATCCCTTAACTCAGAGTAGCAACTAAAGAGCTCACTTGATACTTAAAACCTAGTTGAAGCTAGATCTACAGTACGTAGCTTGCCTGCTTAACCGAAGTGAACACTTGATCAAGAGGGAGTCTTTACTCATGTATGCGGAATTTGGTGAGCTAAATCTTTCCTAAGTAATTAACAATCCAAGTTATGTTTGTTTAGATGTACGTGCAATGGATAATCAAATACAGTAAAGAGATTAGGGTTAGAGAGATATACGACACAGAGATTTATAGTGGTTCGGAGATAAAGCTCCTACGTCCACTTGTTGCACGACGGCAACTGTTCTCTTCACTCAAGAACTTGAAGGTTACGGGTCCTTCAAAAACCTTGGTCGAGATCGGGCTTCACTCGCCTGGATCAAACGACAGACGTAGTGATTACGGGTTCACTACACAAACCTAGACAAGACTGGAAGCTTCACTTGCTTCAGTCAAACACAGACAGGGAGATTACGGGCTCTCCTTACAGCCTAGCTTCGATCGAGCTTTACACAAACGATGTAGGTGCAAGCTTGGATCTAAACTCTATGATCGAGACTTCTTCAATCGATGAAAGAAGAGTCTTGGATCGAGACAACCTAACGACGACTCAAAAACCTAACAGACAGAGTTTAGGGTTTTTGGTAGACGAACACACTATGAAGAGCTCTTTACAGTAGATGCAAAGTCGTCTAGAGCTCTTCTTCTAAGCTTGGATATTTGAAGTGGGCTTAGACTCTAAGTGTGAAGGTTGTGAAGACGAGTTCCGATGAACTGGAAACTCGGAGAACACTTGGAAACAAAGACTCGAAGATTTGCTCAAAGGCTTGGGAGTGTTTGTTTGCTGTATGCGCTTGAATGCTCAAGTAGTGTTCTGCTTCTTCACGTTGTGATCCTTCACTATTTATAGGCGGAGGGTTGGCTGTGATCCGTTGCTTGGTTGGTGGCCTTGTCCCTCCTCCTCTCGACAGTACTTGCGCAGGCGGATGCTTTTACAGACGCGTCAGTTTGTATGTTTGCCAAAAATGACTAACTTACAAACCTAACAGTAACTGGAGCGAGCCAGTACTATTGCGGCGCCTTTGTCGGCCTGGCAGTCAACTCCTCCGCTCCACTCCGCTTTCGACACGTGGAGATCTTGTAATAAATGCTACGATCTCCTATTGACTGGAGTTCAAAATATGGGCGGGAGTCGCGCTGTCGCTTTCTGGTAGGTAGTGGCTCGCTTCGCTATGAAGTTGTAGCGTCTGCTTTAGTTGAGTCACTTCGTAGTCATTCTGTAGTGAGCCGCTTCGGGAGATAAAGTTCCCTAGTGACTACTTTGGAAATTGCTGACTAGAATTGACTAGCTTTGACTTTACACTGCAGCGCTCGCTTCGCTTTGCTTTGGCTTTGAACTGTAGCGCTCGCTTCGCTTCGCTTTGGCAGACTCGCTTTGAATCTACTGTAGCGCTCGCTTCGCTACACTATTCTTCGGCACGCTTCACTTCGGCTTGCTAGACTTGCTTCGCTTCGAAAAACACACTCAAGCGAGTGGCCTTCACTTGAAATTTTGAAGCCTAAAATCTAAGCAAAATAAAGAGCCATCCTAACAGAGTAGGCTTAGAAAAATTCTAACCTATTAACTACATCAAAATGGGTCGCTTGAGAATAGAACGCTTTGGGGTTTTGGGATCAAATCAAAACAATGAAGTGTCCCTAATAGGTTCCCCCTTAACATGTTGTTCTTAACAATTCCCAACAGAGAGCATTGCCTATTTGATAGGGCTTGTGAAAGCGCTGCCTATTAAATAGGGCTTATGAAGGATCCTACCCATTATATGTGGCTTGTGAAGATAATGCCTATTGAGTAGGGCTTTTGAAAGATTCCGCCCATTATATGGGGCTTACGATAATGTTGCCTGTTAGACAGGGCTTGTGAGAGGTTCTGCCCATTGTATGAGGCTTACGAGAGTGTTGCCTATTGAATAGGGCTTTTGAGGGTGTGCCTATTAGATAGGGCTTGTGCTGCCTATTTGATAGGGCTTATGCAAGTGTTGCCTATTGAATAGGGCTTTTGAGGGTGTGCCTATTAGATAGGGCTTGTGCTGCCTATTTGATAGGGTTTATGCAAGTGTTGCCTATTGAATAGGGCTTATGAGGGGTTTTGCCCATTATATGGGGCTTACAATGGTGCTGCCTATTAGATAGGGCTTATGCAGGTGTTGCCTGTTAAACAGGGCTTCTGAGAATATTGCCTGTTAGACAGGGCTTCTGAAGATGTTACGTGTTAGACAGGGCTTCTGAGGGCTTATGGGAGGTTCTGCTTTCAGATGCAGGGCCCCTTCATCAAAGTAAATGGGGTGACCCTGTCATCTTCAGCTCTCCGCTTTTTGATGTTTTTACTCGGTGGGTTTTTGGTTCATGGCAATACAGGGGCATATAACTAACTTGAGAAATGGTGCTTCCTCTATAATTACCAATCTCCCATGACCTTTAAGCTAATTTCACATTCTGATGTAATTAACAGGAGTCGTAAACTCACCAATTTCAAAAGGTGAACTGAATGCGTTCTGAGATTGCTGCAATTTTTGGATTCTGCTTTCCCTTAGATTCTTCACAACCTTAAGATTTTAGCAGACAAAACAGTTTAGTTATCACAGTTTATATCATGAAGGAAATACGGCCCCGAAACCGCTTCTGATTACTTGATTGATTTACTATGAACAAGGCAGCTGGAACAGATTCACAATATACATGCTAGAATTCTCTGGGAATAACATCAATCTTGAATTAAATATATATTCATTCTATAATACGACCGCCATCTTAGGCACCTCTCGTAACAGGGAAAATAACAGGGTAAATTCATAAACACATCATCAAAATCAGCTAGAGCTTCAAAGATAGGTAGGAGGTTAGCACTCCAGATTCATAGGCTTTTACAGCGCTTACAATTAGCAAATCTAAACTCGCATACAAGGAGAAAAAATCAACATCTCAAACACGAGTTTCCCTTCGACAGGGTATTTATCACAATTTCCGCAAAAAAAGGGAACATAATCTTAAAATCACGCCACAATCTGGAGTTTACAATCATGGAGAGCTTAGCAAAACTCAGGCAACAGTATACGTATCTGGGTTTTCGCTGATTAAACAACAAATACATCATACCCATCAATCTAATATCAAGCCTTCTCACATTTTTCACATAAGGACATGACAGGAAAAATCATGCGCAGCATTACAACAACGAGCTAGAATTTCACATAAAACAGGGAAAATCGACATCTTAGACTCAAGAATTCCCAAAGACGGCGCCAGTTGATAGATCCGGGTTGAAGATCTACAACGATTTAAGTGATTATTCATCATATTTTGTGAAGAGCATTCATGGATAAAGCATCACATCGGTAAAGAGCAAGAGATTCATACATTCGAAGAGCTATAATCATATATTTTGTATAGAGCGTTGTTTGCGTGGAAATAACGAGTAGTAATCAAGCTATGTGCTTAAATAAAGGGCGTGTTCAGCCATAAACTAGTAAAATCCATGGAGTTCAGTACTCACTCAAGCAGATAATGAGCAAATGAAGTAGGGAGAAAGAGAGAAACACAGAGCTCGGAGCTCAGCTAAGCTTCGTTCCCTTTGGATAATGAGGGTTTTACCTTAGGCTCAAGGTAGTAGATGAAGGAGACTCTTTCCGATGTTGAGGAGGTGGAATGGAAGTGATCGAGGATGAGACTTCCCGGAAGAAGGCCTCGGCAGCTTTGACTGCTTGAGCTCGAAGGAGCTCGTGGAAGAATGTGTAAGTGAATGAAACAGTACACAAAGAGCGTGTGTGTATGAAGAGTTGAATTGTGATGCGATTACTCAGTATTTATAGATGTGAAGGGGGTGACAAGGTGAACATTCGTGGGAGGGAAGGACAAAAAAGGAATTCCCATAGAGGCAAGATTTCCTTCGTCATGATGCAGTGGTCCTCACTCTAAAGTACGTAGGGTCACGCGGATTGCGTGCCGCACAGAACCTAGGGTTCTGTCAGATGCTTAGGGGAATTGATCAGATCCTTCGATCCTGACAGATGCCAACAAATCCCGTATAGCTTCTGGGAGGAGATAAGGCCTCCAGGTTCTGCATAAAACGTGCCTTATGGCTGTTCTGAGTATCTGAAGCCCATGGGATCTCTTGATAATGTGTTGTTATGCAGAACAACTTCTATCGATCCCTGTCGGAACTAATATCTATCTTTCTTAGTAATGATCCTAGGGCCAGTTCTATCTAGAACTTATCATTCCTCTTTAGTTTGGTAAGGTCCCTGCGTTAGTGCAACATCTACTGCTTTAGGGAAGTGGTTTCGACTGTTATTTCCAATCACCATTAATATTAACTCTTCTTTGAGATGATGCCTTAGGATTATGGAGGCTTGCCTTCCTATCGATTTGAGTTGTTTGTATTAGTAGGGCTGATACTAGTCCCTATCAGAACTAAACCCTGAAACTAAAAACTAAACTCTTGTCGAAAAAATCTAAACCTTGTTGAATATTAAAATTCATTTGAAAATCTAAACCTTATTTGGATAAATCTAAACCCTATTTGAGAAGATCTAAACCCTATTTGAGAAGATCTAAACCTTATTTGAGAATTTCAAATCATATTTAGGAAATCTATAACTATATTGTGCATCTTAACCAGGTACGAAATAAAAATTGCGTACCAGGCCTAAACGAACAAACTAAAAATTCGACGATGATTTTCAATAGACTTAGTTTCAATGCACAAATAAAACCGAAATTCTCTAATAAAATATTGTAAAATTATTGGTACAAAATATGGTTATTTGTATTTTATGTTAGTGCAAACATTCTTTCTCTTATAAATATCTAACACACACTCTTTTTATTTTATAAGTTGGTCCGAAAAATAAGATACTCGTAACAAAACTATAGTTAAGGAAGTACGAAATCAACATGTCGTTACATTAATAATGTGTTTTTTTTTTTTTTTTTAAGAAAATGGACACGAAAATCATCAAAACCAACCAATTATGGCATCAACAAGCACTGCATTTCAAAGCTTCAGAAACAAAAACATATAAAATCTAATCACATATTATTAAGCATTAGCCCATAAACATAACCGTCAACAATAAGTGTCACCAATGTTCCAAACTCAGCATCAAAGGCACAAACCAGAAGCAAAGCTAATCAAAACTGATAAAAGTCGAAAATAGAAAAAAAATAGGGATCTTCTTCCTAACCTCTCTACCTTATACCATTGGTGGTTGAATCAATGTTTTCATGTAGCATGCATGTAGCAGCTAGGGGTGGGTCGGGATACCGTTATGCCGAAATACCGAACATACCGCACCGGAAACAAATAAAAAATATCGAAAGAGACGGTATACCGATTTTTCGGCACGGTATCATACCGCACCGATAAGTTACGGTACAACAACGGTATCCAAAATTGCAATACCGCGGTATACCGAAAAATACCGTACCGCAGTATATACCAAATTTACGGTATATGCCGAACATTTGGTATAAACCGAATGCTCGGTATATATCGATTAAACGATAAGTACGGTATGTACCGAAGATACCGAATTTTCAGTGTACATATTGTTATGGTATATACATAATTTATTGAATATATACCGCAATTTAAGTAATAGAAAATATGTTATATAACTCATCTAAGTAAAATACTACAGATAGCATTCATTCAATATTAGCTTGATTAAGATTTAAAGCATACTAACATAATTTCTAGACGATCTTTTAGTTTTAAAAGTAAATATATTGAAAATATGTTAGTGAAATATATAAATGTTGATTCATGACATATGTACACGTCTTTATAATTCACTACATAAACATGAGAATAAGATTTATGATTATATAAATGATTATCTATAAGTTAATATTTTAATATTACTTGAATAATAATTTTTTAAAATAACTTTTAAATTTAAATGAATAATATTATTGAATTACATATGTTTGATTTAAGAATGTTACGCTACTATATAATATTTTTGATATCTTATGGATTTTATTGTATGGATTTTATTAGTTTATGAATTTTTAATTAACTTTATTATACGAAAAAATTAAATGAAAACATTTGGAATAATATAATATATGATAATAGTATGTTTTTTGGTATACCGTACCGTACCGAAGTACGATACGGTATACCGGAAATACGGTATGATAACGGTATGGATTTTTTCCATACCGAATTTCCGGTATACCGAACATTGGTATTCCGAAAGGTACGGTACGACAACGGTATGAAAAATCTCATACCGCAACTAACGGTGTGGTATACGGTATGACAAAAATTTTACGGTATGCCGTACCGAACCACCCTACTAGCAGCCCATTACAGCGGCTGTAGCAATGGCAGAGCCACCCATAAACATCAATTCCCTCTGCCTCAGACCACCAAAAGTTCATTTCCTTCCTCCATCGACTAGGCCCTCGCCATTAATGCCACGACTAACGGAATCCGTCTCGAGCTCTCTGATTACCCTCTCCATCTCATCCAAACAACTCTGCAGAACTCATTCTTCTCAATATTCACCTTGATGAACTCTCGATTTGTTGCTCGGTGAAGTAAATTGTAGGTGTGTAAAGTTTGTGTGCGAAAAATAGAGAACACAAGAATTACGTGGTTTGATCGTTAGATCTACGTCCACGGGGAGAAAGAGAGAAGGTTATGTATTCAAAATAGCATGAATGTTTACATTACAATCGATTCTCTTATTTATAGTTGACGTTGGTGCCGGTTATGGAAGTGAGAACATGGAGATTGTGGGTAGTTTTCTTCTCCATCATCCCACGTTCCGGTGGCTAGGGCTCAACTCCCTGGGCCTGTATTTGATGCGGACTGTGCCGGACTGGGCTGGGCTGGTGTTGGGCTGGACTGTCCTGATTGGGCCTGTACCGAACTGGGCTTGTGCCGAGGTGGGGCATTTGGGCTTCCGAGGTAGTTGTTTTGGGCCTAGGGAGGGCCGTGGGCCGTTTCCTATCACATCCCCCCCAAAAGACGTGGGGTGATGGAGGTGGTGATCGAAGTGGCTGCTGTCTTGTCGGTAATCTCTGTTGTTTTACGTACCCCTTCGTAGTGTTTTGGCTCTGCCGAAAGTTAGGTGTCGGGCTTGTGAACGAGATGATACATGCCGAATTCACACTTGTCGTACCCCCTTCAAAAGATCGGACTTTCCGAGACGGGGCATGCCGAATTCGCACTTGGCGTACCCCCTTCAAAACATCGGACTTTCCTAGATGGGGCATGCCGAACTTACACTTGGCGTACCCCCTTCAACGGATCAAACTTCGGTTTTATGACGAAGTGTGAAGTAGGAGGTCCGCCGAAGACGCGTAAAGTTGTCAGGTGCATTAAATGCGGACGCTTAGGTGTCCCGATAAAGCATGGATGGGACTGGCCGTTAATCGAAACGCCGTCGCATTGAATGGCGTATTGTGTACGCATTAATTCTTCCCCCCTTAATGTACCATGATTGGAAAAGAGAGAAATCATTCACTCCTTTGTTTAGAGCAAAAGAAACCCTAACTTTCAAATTTCTCTGCACTGTTCATCATCGCCATCCTCAACTTCTCTGCAAGTCCTCCAAGAAAACAAAAGTAAGTTATGTCTTCTTCCATGTCGATTTTTACTTCTCATTTCTCTTCTGCACATTCCGTGCCTGTTGCCACCATTTCTTCATCTTCTACGGCGGCGATTTCTTCCGCCGCCGCATCATCTTCTTCCCAACCTATCGTATTCTCCGACCATACGCGCCCGTGCATCCGGTCGGATTGTGAAACTACTTACCCCGAAGATGTGGACTTCCTTATCTATCCCGGTGTTATCGGGGAGGTGGGGACTATTGATTCTATGCTTTCTTCCTACTTTCTTTATAAACCTGCGGTTAAATACAATCTCCCCCCTTCCGTTCTTCTCCTTCAGCCCCGGGCCGGCAATAGGGCTTGCCGTCCTCCCCGAGGTTATGTTACTGTGTATGCCGACCATCTTAAGGCCGGCTTGCGTATTCCTTTTCCGGCTATTTATGCCAAAATCCAAGAAGTTTTTGATCTCTCCCCCGCTCAAATTACTCCCAACAGTATTCGTCAAATTACTGGATTGGGGGTTGCCTGTGCTCGGTTGAATATTCCCTTTTCGGCCGAGACTTTCGGGGCATTATTTACTTTTAAAGACAGAAAACAGGGATGGTACTTTGTGTCATCCCGCAGTAGTTTTTCTGTAACCGCTCCCTCAAAAGTGCCGAATTGGCAGAAGCAATTTTTCTTTTGCCGATTTGAGGGGGCCACTGAGTCGGTATGGCACTAGGGTTCTGTTAAGCCACTACCTAGGCGGAAAAATTTTGCCGATTTCACAGATCGGTTTAACAGTCTCGGCAAAATGTCAATGTCGTTGTCCGAACTCGGGGCCGCGGAACCGAACCCCAATGATCCTTCCACTGCGGTGGAGCCGGGGAGGGGTGAGGTCCCCTTCCCTTAATTTCCTCCTTCCCGCCGCCTTTTTTTTTTTTTTACTAATATTCCCACTTTTTTCTCTATGCAGTGAACATGGTAAAGAAGAAGGGCCCTGCCCAAAAGAAAAGGAAGATCACTGACTCCGGCTCTAGTGCCGGAGTGAAGAAACCGGCGACAGAGTCGTCGGAAAGGACCCGTTCTGAGGTCCCTCCCTCTCGAGCTCTCTTGACCCCCTCCCACGACGTGGAGGAAATCGATGTTGCGGGAGTCCGCAAGCTTGTGGCCACTTTGGCATCATCGGAGCTGGACGTGGCCGTTACCGGAGCTCGTCCGCTTTCTCCGGTCTTCCCTGCGGTAAGAATGTGTATCCTGTTTTTTTTTTTTTTTTTTTTTTTTTTTTTTTTTTTTTTTTTTTTTTTTTGAAATCCGTCACTTGTTGTATGCCCATTTGCTTTCTTTGTAAGTGTAGGGCGTTGAGTCCGCGAAGGCTGTCTTGGCCGCGTCCTCGGTGTCCATCAACACTTGGTGATACCCTTTATATAGGTCAAGGAAGCTGAATACTTTATGGCCGACTAGAGAGCCTACCTTCTTGTCGATGTCCGGGAGCGGGTAACAGTCTTTTGGACAGTGCTTGTTGAGATCGGTGCAGTCAATACACATCCACCATCCCCCTCCTGCTTTCTTTGACCATCACCGGGTTCGCTATCCAGGTCGGATATGTGACCTCGAATAGGATGCCGGCATCTAATAGCTGTGTCACCTTGGATTTGATAACTTGACTTCGCTCCGCGGCAAAGCAGTGCTGCTTCTGTTTGATGGGCTTGACCTTAGGGTCAATATTAAGTCTATGTGTGATCAACCGAGGTGAAACTCCTGTCATGTCCAGTGGGGACCATGCAAAGACGTCTGTGTACTCCCTTAAGAGCTGAATGACCTGCTCCCGAAGATAAGGCAGCTCGGTAAAACCAACTTTGATGACCTTAGTGGGATCGTTCTCGTGCAATACTACTTCTTATACCGGGCTGACCTCGGTAAGTGACGTCTTCTTCAGCTCTTCGGAGTTTTGTGATTGCTATGCTTAGGGCAACTGGGGTGTGGACCCCTGCCCTTTCAGTGCCACATGTAGACACTCTTTTGTTGTTTTCTGATCACCTCGGATCACGGCAATCCCGCCCCTCCCTAGTCAGGATTTTCAGTGCGAGGTGATATGTGGAGCAGACGGCCTTGACTGCGTCCAGCCAGTTCCGCCCCAGGATGATGTTATTGGGGGACTTGGCATCCACTACAAACAACTCTGTAACTTAAGTAGAGCTGGTTGGGCTTTCCCAACAGTGAGGGGGTGCTCCACTGCTCCCACTGGATGTGTTTCCTCCTATGCGAAGCTGCGGAGGGGCCGAGCCGTCGACGTGACTTTAGATTTATCAATCCCCATCTGGTCGAAACACCGTTTGAATATGATACTCACAAATGCCCCGGTGTCAATGTGGATCCTTCTGATGAGCTTGTTGGCCACCACTACTTCGATGACGATAGCATCGAAATGTGGGACCACAGGAGGGACGGGGTCTGTCTCGAAGAACGTGACTGCTTCCTCTCTCTTGAGCCTCTTGTTAACGGGCTCTCTGTCCGGGAGCGTCCGTGCTCCATTCTTCAAAGATGACTTGGTTTGTCCTTTGGCAAGTTCGGAAACCGTGGCGATCACGCCATCATACTGATAATCTCCGTCCTCGTTCGCATCCTCATCGTATTTGATCTTCTTCTCGGCCTCGGTGCTGCAGCCCGCACCTCGGTATTACCTTTTCTTCTTTTGACCTCGGGGAGCATCAAATTGGTTGACACCTGCACCTCGGTCTTGGTACTTCCTTAACGGGCCACTGCGGACTAACCCTTCGATGTCATACATCAGACTCTTGCAGTTCTCGTTTTCGTGTCCGTAGTCCTCATGGAAGTGGTAGAACTTGTCCTTCGACCTCGGCTTTCCAGTATCCCTCATTGGCCGGGGTCATTTGAACAAGTTAACGTGCAACTCAAGGATTTCGGTCCTCGATTTCGTCAGCGGAGTGAACTGCGGTGCCGATCGTTGGGCAGGCTGAGGTGCGAACTGATTTCGCGGAGGCAGCGCCGGGTTCTGCCGAGGTCCGAGGCGGGACTCTAGTGAACCGCGCTGAATGCGCTCCATTACATTTTTGCAGGGTGCTTCATCCTTCTTCTTCTTGTCCGAGATCTCCCCTCGGTCTCCTTCTCTCCTCCGCTTGGTTGCTTCATCAATCTTCGCAACTCTGTAGTAGTTTGGGGCTCTCTTGCCAGTATTTCCTTGTATAGGGTATCCGAGGTGATGGCATTCTAGAACGCCGAGATGACAAGGAGGTCATTGAGACCTCGGGTTTGGAGACACTCCTTGTCAAAATGGGCCATGAAGTCTTGGAGGGGTTCACTTCGGTTCTGTTTCACAGTAAGCAAATGTGTCGGGGTGTGCCTCACCTCGGCACGTTGAGAGAAACTTCGTGAGAAGGCGTCCATTAGCTCATTGTATGACCTAATGGACAAGGCCGGTAGGCTATCAAACCACTCCCGAGCGTTGTCAACCAGCATCTCGAGGAATAGCTTGCACATGTAGATACTCCCTAAGTTCTGGTTCAACATGCTATACTTGAAATGACTTAGGAAGTTGTTGGGATTTCCTATCCCGTTGTAAAGCTTGATGTTTGGCACTTTGTACCCCCATGGCATGGGGGTGTTGAGTATGTCCTCCAAGAGCGGGCAGACAACTCTTCCAAACGCATCAAAGATTTGCGCGCCCCCCGCGAGGATGGCCTGAGGTGGAGCCATGTAGGGCGGCGAGGGTGCCGCAACATAGGTTGGTGGTGGTGGCGGTGCTCCTTGAGGATGACCTCGGAGCTTCTGGAGGTGATGCCGCAGATCCTGTCCATTAGGCGCTCCAGGAGGACCAACTCGGTTCCCGGCGCTGAGCTGGGGGGCTCTCTGCACTTCTCCATACTGGTTCAAGAATTCTCTACCTCGGGCCGTGGTGAGGTAGTTCCTCAGTAACTCCTCGATCCCGGGAGGGGGAGGAGGTGGTGGAGCGGTGTTATTAGGTCGGATGACCGGAGATGGGCGCTGAACAACTCCGGGCTCGAACAGTTCACACTCACGCTCCGCAGTAAGATTCTTGATGTGACCTTCCGGGGTTTGTTGATGTCCGCGAGGTCCCAAGCGCGAGCTTATGGGACCTCGGTGCGTATGACCTAGTTGCACCGGAGGATGTGGTGGGGGTGGCGGTGCAGCAGCGTCTTCTCTGGGGTGAGACGACGGCACTAACGATGGTGTAGCACCTCCTCTGTGGTTCTATTCGTCCATGCCGATGGGGCAAAAACAATCTTATTTTCTTTTGTCTGGGGCCAAATGCATTTCGGGGGCTTGCCCTTATTATGCTTTTCCTATTTCTAGCTATTTTAGCCTGCTATCTTTCTGCAAATGTGTTTGCATGCCTTTTTATCTTTTATCTTCTGTCATGTTTTTCCTGCAATAGCATTTTGAGGTAATAGAATACTGGCTAAAGCATTTTAAGATAATGGAATATGGGTACTGGGATGTGGGATATCCCCTACTCCCCCCCTAAGTGAGGTGTAAGGATCCGAAGGAATTACAACTCATTTTAAGGCCAACAATTTGTAAAATATAATTACTTTAAAGATCAGGAAGCATAATCCCGTGCTTTCCACATTTCGACTAATCATAAGAAAAGAATTTTTAAGTTAAATAAAGGTTATGACCAACCATACTTTCCTTCTTCCTAGGAATAATGCTTAGTTTTCCCTGCTCGCCTCGAGGGTACTACCTTTTTCCTCGTTTGCTGTCTCTTCAGCATCCTCTTGATCCGGCATTTTGATTGCGCCTTTGACTTTTGCCCTTGCCTTGGCCATCAAAGTTTCCCATTGCCCTTTCACAATTGGGGCGTTGCATGTGCCTATTGTTTTGGCTTCGAGTCCTTTGCTTTCGTCAGTCTGTTGGAGCGACTGTTTATCTGAGTCTTTGGATAGCATGAGCTTTTCAGAGGAATTGGTGCTGGTAATCAGCAAGTGTTCCATTGAAATGGAAAGATCCTGGCCTTCTTCTGCCGTAGTTGCAGCTTTAAGCCTTTTTCTCTTGGGCTTTACTTCAGTCTTATCGCTGGCAGGTTTTGTTATTGGCCTTTTCCTGGCTTCTCCCGCCTGTACCGATTGGATGGTACACTTTCGTGAAATCCCTTGGTTTCCAGACACCTGTCCTACCTGGCTTCCCACCGGGAATTTCATCATCAAACGGTAGGTGGAAACCACCGCTTGGAATGGGTTTAGGGCAGTTCTCCCCAGAATAATATTGTAAGAAGATTGTTGCCGCACCACCAGAAAAGTGACTGGTTTCGATGCCCGCATGGGCCCTTCACCTAGAGTGAGCATTAAATCAATTGATCCCAATGACATCACAGGGTCTCCTGAGAAGCCATGCAAGGCTGTGGCTACCCCATTTAGAGGCTTCTGAAGGCTCATTTGGTTGAAACAACTTTCGAATATGACATTAACCGCGGCCCCTGTATCCACGAAGACCCTTTGAACTTGGTATCTTTCTATTTCCACTGTGATGACCAAGGCGTCATCGTGTGGATGAATCACATTTTGACTATCTTCTAGTCCAAACGAGATTTCTGGCGGGGGTAGGCCCTTCTCGACCTTCCAGACCCCATGTCTTTCGTGCATATGTAGCTCTCTTCTGCTCCTATTGGAGTCTCCCATGGTTGGTCCTCCATATATCATTTTGATAACGCCCTTAAGCTCGGGCCCTTGGTTAACATCAGATGTCTTCTCAGGAGCTTCTTTGCGCTTCTTATTTTGTTCTGTCTCTCTCTTGACATATTCCAAGAGCTCCCCTAATTGGTGTTTATTTGTTAGGTTTATCGTTGCGTTTTCGTGTTCGTTTTCATTATGTTTTTGTGTCTTTTAGTGTGTCTTTTGGCTATAATTGTTTGTTTGGAGCTTTGGGTATCGTAGGAGCAAAAGGTGAGAAATTGGAAGAAAACGGGACGAAAAGTGCACGAAGAGAAGGAGAAGCCGTGAGGGACCAGAACCTGATCTGGCCGATCGGCCAGATTTCCTTAGGAATCTGGACGATCGGCCAAATGCTTATGCAAGGATTCACCAGTCCCTGATCTGGCCGATCGGCCAGAATTCCTTCACAATCTGGACGATCGGCCAAACACCTGCGAAGAGGTTATCCAGTTCCTGATCTGGCCGACCGGCCAGAATTCCTTCAGCATCTGGCCGATCGGCCAAAAGTCGGCGTCCAGCTGTTCTTTCCTTTTTCATCTAGGTTTTTACCTAGTATATATATATCATCCTTGTGCACGAATTTGGATCATCTTTTATCATTGTTTAGCTTTAGTTTTTCAGATTAAAAAACACTTTTATTAGCTTTCTATTGTTCGGATCCGGATTCTTCGTTATTGCAATTTAATTCAAGACGTTTAATTTACTTCAAGTTCTTCGTTCTTCGTCTCAATTTTCGTAAGTTCTTTCTTTGCTTTCGTTTACTTGATTTAATTGCTTGCTTTCGTTTTAGATTCGTTTTCTTAATTGCTCCGTTTAAATTCCTTAAGTTTAATTTCGTTCTTTCGATTTCAAGTTCTAGTTTAGATTTGTTTTCCTTCGATTTCAATTCTTTCGTTTTCCAAAGTTTTTTAAGTTAGATTAATTTGCCTTTAATTTCCAGATTTCAATTCATCATGTCTAGATTTATTTATGCCTCTTTCTTTGCTTTCGTTTTCTTTGTTGCTTCCTTTATTGCTTTCTTATCGATTCTTGCCTAGGTAGATTAATCGTTTTTCTTTAGTTTAATTCTAGATTTATTTCCTCGATCTTAGATTAGTTATTTACTTGCTTTTATTTATTGCTTTATTTTATTTTCTTGCCTAGGATTTAAAAACAAAACCCCAAATTCTTCTTTACTTGCTTTCTTAGTTTTAGGTTTACTACATCCTTAATTGCCCTGTTAAGTTTTCCTTGAGATTCGATACTTAGGTTTTACTCGCTAGTGCTACGATAGATTTCGTCTATTGCGAACACTTTTTAGTGAAACAAATTTTGGCGCCGTTGCCGGGGAAAACTTTAGGCGATTTATTGTGTAGTATTTTTATTTGTTTTATTTTTATTTGTGTTTCATCGATTTTCTTGTTTCTCCCACTCGGTGCGTTTAACCCTTTTTGTTGAGTGTTGTTTATGCATGGTCGCCGAAGTCTTCAAAGGAATTTAGCGCCCTACGTCGACAACATCCATCAAAGGAAAGCGATCTTAGCCGCGAAGGAGAAGGAGGAGATCGAATCTCAAGACTTTGGTTTAGTCTTGTTGTTTGCAGAGCCCGAAGCCATGGCAGCTAGAGTCGTCATGGGCGATTTTGCTCGCCCCACATTCACAGCCACCACTTCGGCGATTGTCCTGACGGAAGCGGTCAGGAATCATGAGCTTAAACCTCACCACATGGCGTTGCTCCCATCCTACCACGCGCTGCCCAACGAGGATGCCTTGACGTTCATCCGAGAGTTTTGCACGGTGGTTCAGACTTTCCCACTTTCGGGTCTCACGGAGGACAACTTGAAGATGAAGTGCTTCCCGTACACCCTCAAGGATCGAGCAAAGTCATGGTATTTGGCGCTCCCGGCCAACTCTCTTGCCACATGGAATGCGGTGTGCGAGAAGTTCATGCTCAAGTACTATCCCAACCGCAAGAATCAAGAGGTGCGGTCAAGATTATGAATTTCTCCCAAGACAACGATGAGCCGTTTCACGAAGCATGGGAGAAGTTCCAAGAGCTACTCCAACAATGCCCTCATCATCAAATGGCACCGGAGTTGCTTTGGCAATATTTCTACGACGCCCTCAACCAGACTTGTCAATTCATGGTGGATAGTTCGGCCGGAGGCAACATAGCGGTCAAGACAGCTGAGGAGTTGAAGGAAATTTTCGAGACGCTCGCTGCGAGTTCTCAACAAAAATCAGCTAGACCGAGGAAAGTGGAGGCGAGTGCAATTTCGATGAGCCCCGACTTGAAGAAGCAAATTGCCGACATGTATAGGGATCTCGAGAATTTGAAGGTTAAGCAAAGTGCACCGTGTTGGTCCCGATTTGTTAATAGGAAAAATACGTAGAGGGGGGGGGGGGGGGGTGAATACGTATTTTGAAGTTTTTCAACTTCAAATCTTTTAACTCAGAGTAACAAGTAAAGAGCTCGCTTGAGACTTAAGACCTAGCTGAAGCTAGATCTACAGTACGTAGCTTGCCTGCTTGACCGAAGTGAGCACTTGATCATGAGGGAGTCTTTACTCGTGAATGCGGAATTTGGTGAGCTAAAATCTTTTCCTAAGTAATTAAAAAATCCAAGTTTGTTTGTTTAGATGCACGTGCAATGGATAATCAAATACGATAAAGAGATTAGGGTTAGAAAGATGCGACACAAAGATTTATAGTGGTTCGGAGATAAAGCTCCTACGTCCACTTGTTGCACGACGGCAACTGTTCTCTTCACTCAAGAACTTGAAGATTTCGGGCTCTTCAAAAGCCTGGTCAAGATCGGGCTTCACTAGCCTGGATCTGACAAACAATGCAGTGATTACGGGTTCACTACTAAGACCTAAATTGGACAAGAAGCTTCACTTGCTTCTGTCCGAACAACAGGGAGATTGCGGGCTCTCCTTACAGCCTAGCTTCGATCGAGCTTCACACGAACGATGTAAGTGCAAGCTTGGATCTAGACTCTATGATCGAGGCTTCTTCAATCGGTGAAAGAAGGGCCTTGGATCGAAACAACCTAACGACGACTCAAAAACCTAACAGACAAAGTATAGGGTTTTTGGTTGACGGACACACTATGAAGAACTCTTTACAGTAGATGCAAAGATTGGCTAGAGTTCTTCTTCTAAGCTTGGATATTTGATGTGGGCTTAGACTCTAAGTGTGAAGGTTGTGAAGACGAGTTCCGATGAACTGGAAACTCGGAGAACACTTGGAAACAAAGACTCGAAGATTTGCTCGAAGGCTTGGGAGTGTTTGTTTGCTGTATGCGCTCGAATGCTCAAGTAGTGTTCTCCCTTTTCTTCGTCTTCATCCTTCACTATTTATAGGCGGAGGGATGCCGAGATCCGTTGCTTGGTAGGTGGCTTTGTCCCTCCTCCTCTCGACAGTACTTTGCGCAGGCAGTTGCTTTTGCAGGAGCGCAGTTTGTCTCCTCTGCTCCTCTCCGCGTTCGACACGTGGAGATCTCGCAATTAATGCGAAGATCTCTAGTTGACTGGAGTTCAAAATATGGGCGGGAGTTGTGCTGTCGCTTTCTGGTAGGTAGTGGCTCGCTTCGCTATGAAGTTGTAGCGTCTACTTTAGTTGAGTCACTTCGTAGTCATTCTGTAGTGAGCCGCTTCGGGAGATAAAGTTCCCTAGTGACTACTTTGGAAATTGCTGACTAGAATTGACTATCGAAAAACACACTCAAGCGAGTGGCCTTCACTTGAAAAATTGAAGCCTAAAATATAAGCAAATTAAAGAGCCATCCTAACAGAGTAGGCTTAGAAAAATTCTAACCTGTTGACTACATCAAAATGGGTTGCTTGGGAATAGGACACTTGGGGTTTTGGGATCCAATCAAAACAAATGACTTCGTTTATCAAGTATCCCACATAGTTCCCCCTTAACAAATTGGTCCATAACAATTCCCAACACACCGGCCCCGAAGGAGGAAGAGAGGAAGCCCGACCAATGCGAGATTTGTGGAGAGCTTGGTCACATCAAGGAGGTGTGCCACAACATGGGGGAGTTTCCATACGAAGGAGGAGCCGAGGTCTACGCCGCTCAAGGATACCCACCTCAAGTACCACATCAAGGATACCAAGGGGGATACAATGGACGCTACCAAAATCCGAGGCCAACACAAGGGCAAGGTAACCCCCCTACCTATCCGAATAGGCGTCCTCCACCATATAATAACCCCTATCCTCCTCCACCAAATCCCTACTACCCTCAACCTCCACCATAGTATCCACCTCTTCAATACCCTCCAAATCCATATTATCCACCACCTCCATATTACCCTCCTCAATCTAATCCTACACCACCACCACCATACCCAAACTCTCGTCCTCAAGGACCTCCACAAAAGCCTCCCGCCGATGAGGATCGTTTCCATGCACTTGATGCAAACATAAAGCGGCTCGAGACGGCCATTGGCCAAATTTCTGGATCTATGCACTTGATGCAACAACCGGGGCGGATTCCGAGCCAAGGGATTCAACCACAACAAGCTAACGAGGTGCAATATCCCCCATATGTTCCTCCTTTTCCACCGCATCAAGCCCAAGCTGTCTCGGTGTTGCGGAGCGGGAGGCACGTGGATAATGGAGTGACAATGCCACCTCAAGGACACATGGGAGATAGATGGGGCCCGAGCCCCCGTTGGAATGGACCGAAGACGCCGGCGGCACCTCCACATCAACACGTCCGTCCAGCCCCCAATCTGGACGGTCGGCCAGATGTTGGCCGATCGGCCAAAACGCAGGCGCCCGAGCCCCGTCCAGTAGCTGATCTGGACGGTCGGCCAGATTCTGGCCGCTCGGCCAGAATGCCAAACTCGCCCGAGCATCCAGCAACCCATCTGGACGATCGGCCAAGTCACCCCGACTCTGGCCGATCGGCCAAATCAGGTGAGCAGCACACGGAGTCCGAAGAGCCCGGGAAGGAAGCCCCACCTCTACACAAGACGTCCAATCCTTATGTTCCTCCCATTCCTTATCCAAGTCGTGTGAAGAACAAGAAGCGCGATCAACAATTCGCCAATCTTTACAAGCTTCTTTCAAAGGTGGACGTGAACTTGCCTCTCCTTGATGTTATTCGCAATGTGCCGCCGTTCGTGAGGTTCGTGAAGGAGTTGACATCGAGAAAGAAGCCGTTCGATGAGATGGAGACGATTGCGGTATCGGAGGTGGCGACATCAATTATGCAACGCCCTCTTCCACCTAAGCAACGAGATCCAGGTTCTTTTGTTATCACTATCTCTTTAGGTAATGGTAAGGAAGCATGTGGTATGCTAGATTTAGGTGCCGGTATTAATCTTATGCCTTATTCTATCTTTAAGCAATTAGAGTTAGGAGAACTTAAACCCACTCGCATGAGCCTTCAATTGGCGGATAGGTCTATTAGGTACCCTAGAGGTATTATTGAGGATATTCTTGTTCGCGTAGGGGGTTTGATTGTTCCCGTTGACTTCGTGGTTTTAGAGATAGGTGAGGTACAAGAAAATGGTATTGAGCACACACTTTTGCTAGGTCGCCCTTTCATGGCTACTACTAATACTTTGATTGATGTGAAGTGTGGTGTGATTAAGATGTCCGTTTTAGGAGAGGATGTCTCGTTTTCTGTGCATAAGAGTCGGCCTATGTCGTCGGTCAATTTAATTGATAATTGTTCCTTCATCGATAAGGTTGATGCCTTGGCCGAGTGTTCTTTTGTGCATGATTTTGAGACCGAGGAAGTATGTTGAGGATCCGGAGATCAAATGGAATGGGAGCGAATGGAGAGGGATATTGGAATCAAGCTACCGTTTCCACCTCAAGATCCCGAGCCCGGCTCGAAGATTCCGGAGCCGTTGGAGTTGAAAGAGCTGCCATCGCATTTGAAGTATATATTTTTAGAGGGAGGCAATCAAAAACCCGTAATCATCTCTTCTTCTTTGTCTCTTGCAGAGGAAGGAGCATTGGTGGGCATACTCAAGGAGAACAAGCTCGCTTTTGGATGGAGCTTGGCGGATATTCGAGGAATTAGCCCGGCCACGTGCATGCACCGCATCAATCTCGAAGAAGGCGCTCGCCCCAAACGAGATGGACAACGGAGGCTCAATCCAATGCTCATGGAGGTCGTGCGCAAGGAGATCTACAAGCTATTGGCGGAGGGTATTATCTATGCCATCGCCGATAGTGAGTGGGTTAGCCCGGTGCACGTCGTTCCAAAGAAGGGAGGAATCACGGTGTCGAAGAACGAGAAGGACGAGTTGGTCGCCTCACGCCCGGTTACCGGTTGGAGGATGTGCATCGATTATCGGAAGCTTAATGCTTCCACCAAAAAGGACCACTTGCCTCTCCCTTTTATTGATCAAATGCTTGATAAGTTAGCCGGGCAAGAATTTTACTGTTTTCTAGATGGCTTGTCAGGTTACTACCAAATAGCGATAGCTCCGGAGGATCAAGCAAAGACGGCCTTCACAAGCCCTTTTGGGACCTACGCTTATAGGAGGATGCCATTTGGTCTCTGCAACGCACCGGGTACGTTCCAAAGATGCATGATGTCTATTTTTTCGGAATTTATCGGTGATTTTGTAGAGATCTTTATGGATGATTTTTCTGTTTTTGGGTCGTCTTTCCATGATTGCTTGATGAAAATAGAGAGAGTCCTTAAGAGATGCATTGAGAGTGGTCTTACTTTGAGTTGGGAAAAGAGTCATTTTATGGTTAGAAGTGGAATTGTTCTAGGCCATGTAGTTTCGAGTAAGGGCATAGAGGTCGACAAAGCGAAAGTGGAGGTGATTAAAAAATTGCCACCACCTAGTGATGTCAAAGGCATTAGGAGTTTCCTTGGTCATGCGGGTTTTTATAGACGATTCATTAAGGATTTTTCTAAAATTAGCCAACCTCTTTGTCGATTGCTTGCTCAAGATGTGCCTTTCCACTTTGATGAATCTTGTATGAATGCTTTTCTCACTTTAAAAGAAAAACTCATCTCTGCTCCCGTTGTAGTCGGTCCCGATTGGTCATTGCCTTTTGAGATTATGTGTGATGCGTCTAATAATGCCGTAGGGGCTGTTTTGGGTCAAAGAGTCGATAAGATGCTTCGTGTGATTTACTATGCTAGTTTAACTCTAAATCCTGCTCAAGTGAATTACACCACCACCGAACAAGAGATGCTTGCTGTTGTTTTTGTTTTAGATAAATTTCGATCATACATCATAGGATCTAAGGTGATTATTTATAGTGATCATGGTGCTCTTAAACATCTTTTGACTAAAGCCCAAGAAAAACCTAGGTTGATTAGATGGGTCTTATTATTACAAGAATTTGACATTGAAATTCGTGACAGGAAAGGTAGTGATAATCTTGTGGCCGACCATCTCTCTCGTCTCGATTCACCTCCCCCTTATGTTTCTCTTGATGATATTTGTGATTCCTTTCCCTTTGAGAATGTTAATGAAGTGAATGCTACTCCTTGGTTTGCCGATATTGCTAATTACTTGGCCGATAAGGACACTAAACCCGTCCTTAACGCTCAAGAAGAGAAAAGGTTTCTTCGTTTGTGTAGGCAAATACTATTGGGAGGAGCCTCACTTGTTCAAGCTTGGGAAGGACGAGGTGATTCGAAGGTGCGTTCCCGACCACGAGCAAACCGAGGTGTTGCGACATTGTCACGAGGAGCCGAGTGGAGGACATTTTGGAGGCCAAAAGACTGCTCATAAGGTGCTACAAAGTGGATTATATTGGCCTACCTTGTTCAAGGATGCTCAAGCCTTCTACCTTGCATGCGATCGTTGCCAACGCACAGGTTCTATAGGTCGCCGTAATGAGATGCCCCTTAATCCTATTTTAGTGGTTGAGATTTTTGATGTGTGGGGCATCGACTTTATGGGACCTTTTCCTAAATCCCATGGTTTTGAATACATTATACTTGCGGTTGATTAAGTGTCCAAGTGGGTTGAAGCCATCCCCACAAGGACGTGCGATTCTCACGTTGTCTTGAAGTTTGTGCAGGAAAATATTTTGTGTAGGTTTGGTTTCCCTCGTGTGATCATTAGTGATGGGGGAAAGCATTTTTGCAACAAACTGTTCGCCAAGCTCATGAAGAAGAACGCCATCACTCACAAGGTGGCGACCCCTTATCATCCACAAACCTCGGGACAAGCGGAGACGAGCAATCGCCAAATCAAGGGGATTTTAGAGAAGACGGTCAAGCCATCAAGGAAGGATTAGGCCGACAAGTTGAACGACGCTCTTTGGGCATATCGTACGGCTTACAAAGGCGTGCTTGGGATGAGTCCCTATAGGCTCGTCTATGGTAAGTCGTGCCATTTGCCCGTTGAGATCGATTTCAAGGCATATTGGGCTCTCAAGCGCATCAATTTCGACCTCGACGATGCTCATGATCGGAGGATTTTGCAAATGGAGGAGCTCGACGAGCTAAGGAACGAAGCCTACGACAATGCCAAGATCTACAAGGACAAGGTGAAACGTCTACATGATAGACGCATAGCTTACAAGGAGTTCAAACCCGGAATGAAGGTACTTCTCTTTCACTCTCGACTTCGATTATTTCCGGGTAAGCTTAAATCTAGGTGGGGAGGTCCATACACGGTGGTACAAGTCTTTCCCCATGGCGCGGTAGAAATCAAGAACGAGGACTCGGGATACATCTTCTCGGTCAACGGGCAAAGATTGAAGCTGTACATCGAAGGGACGACACTTCCTCACACGGTGGAGACGATTCTCATCTCCGACCCCCCACTCTCCTCTTGAGTATTTGGTGCGTCAAGCTAATGACGATAAACGAGCGCTTGGTGGGAGGCAACCCACGTAAAATTTTTTTTTTTTTAATTTTATTTAGTATTTTTCATTGTATTTCTTGTTAATATTTGATTTTTCGTGTTAGTTAGCGTGTTTTTGCAGGAATAGGTGTCGTTCGCGCAGTGGCTGATCTGGCCGATCGGCCAGATTCCCTTAGGATTCTGGACGATCGGCCAAAATTGTGGAAAGCAAAATGTGGCCAGTAGCTGATCTGGCCGATCGGCTAGATTCCTTATGAATTTTGGCCGATCGGCCAAAACCCGTGGGCCCCAATCCTTGCCGATTTTTGGCCCATTCAATTTTTGATTTAACCTATTCTTTTCCCTCTTATCTCCTTCTTTCTCCTTTCCATCTTTTCTCCCACAAGACCAGCCGCACCTCAGCCTTCCTCGCCGCCTACCGCCCGCCGCCGTTCAGAGCCACCGCCGCCGTCGTCAGCATCTTCGCCGCCGTCAGACCGCCGTCGTCAGCACGCCGCCGGCAGCCACCCGCATCACCGCCGTTCACCCATCGCCGCCAGCCTCGCCGACGTCGTTCGAACAGCCCTCAGCCACCGCCGTTAGCCACCGCCGTTCAGCCTCGCCGTCGCAGCACCGCGCTCGGCCAGCTTCCCGCGCTCGTCCAGAAGCTCATTTGGCCGACCGGCCAGAATCCAGAAGAATTTGGCCGACCGGCCAGATTGACGGCTGCCCAATTTTTTCGTCTTCGTCATTCGTGCTCCGTTCGTGTGCCATCCTTCGTCAACATCCTCTCACCATCACCATGAATCGTACTTCCTTTATTGTGAGTCTCGATCGCCACTCACCGGGTGACAATGAGCAAGAGTACGGGCGTCGCCAACGGGTTCCTTTTGAAACCGATAGGTACGCCACTACCAATCTCTACCTCCGTTTGAAGAGTCTTGATATACGTCCTCCTAGGCATTACAATATGGATTTTTTTAGGCGTTTGTCTATTTTTCCGACTATTCGCGAATATGCTCTTCGATTAGGATTAATGCAATGTATGTCTAGACAATGGGAGGCGCATGATAGTTTGTGTTTAGAGATGTGTAGTAGTTTTCGCTTATCTAGACGTGGTAATGAGGTTGTGATGGAATGCACTTTTCGTGGTGTCTTGTGGGAAGTTTCTAAGGAAACGATGAAAACGGTATTTGGTTTTCGTGCTCATCCTAATATCTCTGATTGTGTGCCTGCGGATTTTAATATTAATGAGGCTTGGATGGAATTGACGGGTGTTAATAATTTTAAAACTTCGGGTGTGTCTAGTGCCTTTTTACGCGACGATGCTTTGATCATACTCCATCGCTTCATATCTAACATGGTCTCCGGTAAAAAGGAGGCTAGTAAGGTAACGGGCATGGAGGTTTACTTGTTGTGGTGTGCTAGGTTCAATCGGAAGGTGTGCTTGGCTCCATTCATATGGACGCAGCTCTCGAACGTGCAGTCGAAGAAAGGCGCCCATCCCACACTTGGATACGTCGCGACGGCTCTAGCTCGTCACTTTGGAGTGGATATTTCGGAGGCTGAAGGGTTGGTGCAGAGCGTGGAGATGTCATCCACCGAGTTGATCAATGCCCACTTGATGAGGAGTCCAACCGAGTTTACTCGGGTTGAGGACCGAGCCTCTGTTCGTGCCTACTATGCTGACCCGCGTCGTATTCGAAGAGCCGGGCAAGAAGCCGAGCACCACGAGGAGGAAGAAGCTGACGAAGAAGAAGACGAGGAAGAAGGGGAAGAAGAAGGGGAAGAGGAAGACGAGGACGACGGGAACGGAGACGAGGAGGAGCAGCAGCATGTCCCGGACGATGATGAGCGAATTATTCACTACTACACTAGGAGAGATCGCGTCCGGGCTCGTCAGAATATGGAGGCCGAAGTCTCGCCCTATTGGGCCGACTTTCGAGCTGATTTTACACACTTTCAACAAGGTGTGTTTGATCGGTTCGATTCTTTGTCGACCCAAGTGACGGGCTTGGATAGGCGGGTGTCGAACATCGAGAGCCATTTGATGAGGAACACCGACTTCTCCATTGGCTCCACCTCCGCTCCACCAAACCCGAATGACCCCCGTTATTGGTCTCCGCACGATCCCCGATGGAATGAATCACGGTTCGGAGGTCCATTCAATTGATCATAGCTTTGTTTTGTGTCTTTTTATTTTTGTTTTGAGTCTTTTGTTTTTCTTTATTTTGTGCAATTTTATGCTTTGGTATTTTGTTTTGTGTTTGTTTTGTAGGTACTCACTTGGAACCTTCTTGGGATTTCGAGTGTGTTGGTTGTCTTCATGCGATAAGTTTTTCTATCCCTTTCCTTTGAATTTTCTTGCAATGGGGACATTGCTTGATTTTAAGTGTGGGGGGGGGGGGGGGGGGGGGGGGGGGGGGGGTCTTTGAACTTTTGGCAAGAAGTTTTTAATTTTGTTGAGTCTTAGGTGTTAATTGAGTCAAATGAGCATGTGATGATAGTATTGTGGACTTGGCCAATGATAGAGAATTGTTGATTTTTGAAAAAAAAATCATGATCTTTATTATGCATGGAACCTTGGCGAAGCGACGCGTTTTATTCGATGAATTTGATGTATGCTATGATGTCGGGAACTAGTTAGTTTGAACCCATGAGATTTGAGCTATTTGTGCATATTTATGCCCATTCTTTGATTGAGTGATCATGCATGCTTCATTGTTTCTAGAACTTGCCTTGTTTCTCCATCAAGACCTTAGTATATTTACGAACTAGGAGATGATCTTAGGCCATTCTTTCGTAGCCACATGATTCCTATACACTAACCTTGTTCATAATCCTTTGTTTACCCCTTTTAAGCCTTTATTAGCCGCTCTTTGTGAAACCGGATGATAGGAGGTTTGGATGATTATGGGTATCCTTAGTTGTAGTTGGTGATATGGAAGGAGATAATTGGAAAATATTTGTTGTGGTGTAGAAGGAGAGAAAGAGAAGATATTTTAGATGCTTGTTTAAGAGTGGTTAGCTATCCCTATGAGCTTAGAAAAAAAAAAGAAAAGAAAAAAAAGAGATAAGAAAAAAAATAGAGCCTTTGTTCAAATTAGAAAGAACATGTATTAGTTGAGCTCTAGAAAAAAGAAAAGAAAAGAAAAAGAAAAAAAAAAAAAAAAAAAAGCATAAGGGGATAGTTAGCTTTGATTTGTATAGTTTAGCATCTTTGAGTTTGTAATTGGTGTGTTGGAGGGTAGAAGATGGAGATTAAAATCCATACTTTGGTTGGAGTTGAAAAAGAGGTTGATGATTTAGAGCATTTTGAGTCACTTAGCCTATATATTCCCTACCTTAACCAATGTCCCTACATTACAAGCTTATATAAAGACCTTTTTGATCCTAGTTTGTAGGTATTACATGTTGAGATTAAAGGCAAGCTTATGGTAAACATGTTGCATTGCATTGATGTTGAGTGAACCCTCTTGATGTGCATTATATTACATCTTTTCTTTGAGAGGTTGAGTGTTCACTTTCATATACAAACTTTCACATGTTGGAGAGTGTTCTTTGATGGATTAGCATACTTTGAATTAGTTGAGTAGATTGTGTTGATTGATGCTAAGGTTGTGCATAGTTTTGATCATGACATGAGAGTTTGTTTTTGAAAAGTTTTGAGGCTATATAGTTCACGATACTTGAGTCTATTGTTTGTTTTGTTTTGCTTGAGGACAAGCAAAGGTCTAAGTGTGGGGGAGTTTGATTGGTGTTTATTTGTTAGGTTTTTCGTTGCGTTTTCGTGTTCGTTTTCATTATGTTTTTGTGTCTTTTAGTGTGTCTTTTGGCTATGATTGTTTGTTTGGAGCTTTGGGTATCGTAGGAGCAAAAGGTGAGAAATTGGAAGAAAACGGGACGAAAAGTGCACGAAGAGAAGGAGAAGCCGTGAGGGACCAGAACCTGATCTGGCCGATCGGCCAGATTTCCTTAGGAATCTGGACGATCGGCCAAATGCTTATGCAAGGATTCACCAGTCCCTGATCTGGCCGATCGGCCAGAATTCCTTCACAATCTGGACGATCGGCAAACACCTGCGAAGAGGTTATCCAGTTCCTGATCTGGCCGACCGGCCAGAATTCCTTCAGCATCTGGCCGATCGGCCAAAAGTCGGCGTCCAGCTGTTCTTTCCTTTTTCATCTAGGTTTTTACCTAGTATATATATATCAACCTTGTGCACGAATTTGGATCATCTTTTATCATTGTTTAGCTTTAGTTTTTCAGATTAAAAAACACTTTATTAGCTTTCTATTGTTCGGATCCGGATTCTTCGTTATTGCAATTTAATTAAAGACGTTTAATTTACATCAAGTTCTTCGTTCTTCGTCTCAATTTTCGTAAGTTCTTTCTTTGCTTTCGTTTACTTGATTTAATTGCTTGCCTTTCGTTTTAGATTCGTTTTCTTAATTGCTCCGTTTAAAATTCCTTAAGTTTAATTTCGTTCTTTCGATTTCAAGTTCTAGTTTAGATTTGTTTTCCTTCGATTTCAATTCTTTCGTTTTCCAAGTTTTTTAAGTTAGATTAATTTGCCTTTAATTTCCAGATTTCAATTCATCATATCTAGATTTATTTATGCCTCTTTCTTTGCTTTCGTTTTCTTGTTGCTTCCTTTATTGCTTTCTTTTCGATTCTTGCCTAGGTAGATTAAATCGTTTTTCTTTAGTTTAATTCTAGATTTATTTCCTCGATCTTAGATTAGTTATTTACTTGCTTTTATTTATTGCTTTATTTTATTTTCTTGCCTAGGATTTAAAAACAAAAAACCCCAAATTCTTCTTTACTTGTTTTCTTAGTTTTAGGTTTACTACATCCTTAATTGCCCTGTTAAGTTTTCCTTGAGATTCGATACTTAGGTTTTACTTGCTAGTGCTACGATAGATTTCATCTATTGCGAACACTTTTTAGTGAAACATCCCCCTCTTGGATTAGTTTCTCGATAGCAATCCTCAAATTTCTGCAGACGTTGGTCATATGACCGAAGTCATTATGGAACTTACAGAACCTTTCAGAGGGTGGATTTCTTGGTGGCTGCCTGTGACAGCAGGGATCTGGACCCCTGGTTTTCTCATGACTACCTCTAGCAGGTCAACAGGCTGCTTGATGAGCGGGGTAAAGGATTCAGAAATTGTTCATTCTTGTCAGTTTTCTTGGCATTTGGAGCCAGCCTTTTCCTCTCTTCTGGCTTCTTTTCCTTTGAGAGGCCAGTTCGGCCCTCTTGCTGCTTAGAGCCTCTTCCATATGAATATATTTTTGGACCCTTGTTAGCAGTTCTTCGAAAGAGGTAGCTTCTTTCTTAATAAGGGAAGCAAAAAAACTGCCCTGGTTTTAAGCCATCTACACATGCATGTACTTTCAGTTTCGGCTCTACTCCTGGGATTTCAAGACAGCCTCATTGAAACGCGTCATATAGTCTCTCAAGCTTTCATTGGCACCTTGTTTAATGGTTGTTAGGTGCAAGGAGTTTCGGGTGGTCCTTTTGGCACTGACGAACTGTTGCAGAAGACTTCCTTCAGATCCATGAAGGAGTGGATAGAGGCTCTTGGTAACTGTTGGGAACCCCTTGCAGTTTGATTTTGATGATGTTTATCGAAACCACACTTAGGCATATTTTACTCGTTTAGGGTCAAGGCCGATAGATCGACCTGCTACCTGTTAGTGCAGGTCGATGCCCTCTAATGTTTAGAATCAAGTTCGATCCACCCTGTAAGAGAAGGTCGATGTATCGACCTGCCTCAATTGGATCGAGCTGGATCATCAGCCTGTCTATCGACCTTCCTTATCAAGCTTCCAGCCTGCTTTGACTTAGAAGATTTCAAGAGCTGGATTATCAATCAAGGTCGATGCTCCGCCTTCATGGAGCGTCACGACCTGATCCTTGCCACGTCGAGTGCAGCAAGGACGAATATTCCCAACGGCTAGAAGTGAGTCAGCTTCCAACGGCTAGTGCCACGTCAGCCTGACTCCAACGGCTAGTTTTTCAAAACTGCCTATAAATACTTCAGCATTATCGGATTCAAGCACGGGAAACATAAGCTATCAATGCCATATCTCTGCCCAATCTCTCTCAAAGTTCATACCCAATTCAAGTGTTCGAAATCCGATTTGTTTCCAAAACACTTGACGAAGAGAGGTTTCCGATTCCGATAAACACCACAACGACGAAGCGTTCACTACTGCTTGTCGATTGTTCTACAGCTTCTTCTCCGATTTGTTCGAAGTTAGAAAGCTTGTTTTTATTTTCACCATTATAGAGTTAGTCAAGCTCTGTAAAGGTGTAAGGTTGTTTGTACGGTTTAGTACGAAGGTTGTAAGGGTCACGACCCAAAACTCGTGTCTAGATATTTTCAGGTTAGATTGTATCTAGAACTGATACTCAATCAGTATAAATAAGAGAGAGGTTGAATCCAAAGGTAAAGGGATTCTCAGGTCGAGTCGACCTGACGTGGACGTAGGAGGGTTTCTCCGAACCACGCTAAATCGCGGTGTCTCTCTCTCTCTCCCTCTCTCTATTTATCGTCCTTATATTTTGTTATCAAACTGACTATCATCAACCTGCATATCTGCATCAACCTGCTACTGTTCACCAGTAAGATTTTTCAAAGAGTAAATCAACCTCCACCAACTTCCGCATTAACAACAGTTTGATAAATCAAGCTTGATACCATACAAGCTTGATAGATCAAACTGCCTCTGATAGGGTCAACCTTGACAATCGACCTGCAGATCGACCTGATTTCACAAAAGTCAAAAACGGTTGGTTATTGGTGTATTCCCCCCCCCCCCCCCCCCCATACACCAATTACTCTTTCCCGGGGACCAACAAGTGGTATCAGAGCAGTGGTTCTTTTGACCGCTGCTTTGCATACTAAAAGTTCTTTATCAAACTTTTGGTCATTTTGAACCGATCCTTAGAAAAATATCTTCATTCATTTCATATCATATTATTTGCTATGGAGGCTTCTCTTCTCAGGGTATGTGAAGACTTCTCCATACAAGGCTATGAAGACTGGAGTTTTCGAATCAAGATGTGTCTCAAGGCACATCACGTTCTCATGTGGGATATTATCGAGAATGGCCCCTCCCCCATTTATGCAGCGA
Organism: Thymus quinquecostatus; assembly: GCA_024222315.1. Classification (NCBI taxonomy): domain Eukaryota; kingdom Viridiplantae; phylum Streptophyta; class Magnoliopsida; order Lamiales; family Lamiaceae; genus Thymus; species Thymus quinquecostatus. The sequence continues at coordinate 16,145,602 of CM044174.1, read as the reverse complement.
AGATTATTGTGGATGGAACATCCCCTGGGGAGGCTACATACGAGAAAGTTCTCAAAAACCCTCGTGACTACTCAACTGAGGAAAGGAAGGAGGCCGGCCTCGATGATTACGCAAAGGGACTTATCTCCAGCACCGTGAAGGGCGTCTACCTGGCCAAGATCCGAAATCTTGAAACGGCCAAAGAAATGTGGGACACCCTCCGGTCCATCAGCCTTGGCTCAGAGGAAATGAAGGAGAACAAGCTTTCTATGGCGTGCAGTAAGTTCGATGACTTCAAGATGGTTTCGGGTGCTTCAAGATGGTTTCGGGTGAAACCATAGAAGCGATGAAAATTCGCTTCACCGAAATTATTCTCGAGGTCGCTGCAATCAACCCCTACAAATATACGCAGCGCGAGAAGAATCTCAAAGTGATACGTGCCCTTCCTGCAAATTGGCATGTATACGCCGCCATGCATCCAGCCCGATCGGATTTCAACTCCCTCACCACTGAAGACCTTTTCGACATTCTTGTCGGAAACGAATATGAGATGATCCGCATCCATGGATCAACACAGCCTTCCACCAGCAAGAAGGCTGATGAAAAGAACAAGGAGGTAGCTTTCAAGGCCGACTCAGCCTCAGCTGCTACCCCAAGTCCGATTGACGAATCCATCATCAAGAAGTTCGAGAAGATGACTCTCGACTATGCTCTAGCTGCTAGGAGGAATGAGAAGCTCCTTGGGAAGGTTGTCAAATATAAAAAGTTCTATCGTGACAACAAGCGAAACTTCTCAAACCGCAACCACGACCGCCCTGACAAAAAGGGAGAAGGTAAACCCTCAACCTTCAATTCTTCTAACACACCCGAGGGTGGTTGTTTCAATTGTGGCAGGCCAGGTCACTACAAGACTGACTGTCCAGATCTTACCAAGGCCGAGACAGACGAGCTCCGTGCAAAGCGCGATAAGAAGCTCAAAGATCAACGAGCTGCAATGATTGCCGAAGAAACAAAGGAAGCTCACCTCTCGGATAGCTCGTCAAGTGATGACGAAGGTTACATCGCTTTCGACGAAAGTGATGATGAAGAATGTTTCGTTGGAGAGCACCAACAAAACGAGGGATCCTCAAAGGTAGATTTTCAACCCATTTCACTTTCTTTTTCTGACGATGATTGTGCAGAAGAAGGTGATGAAGATCTATCCGAGGCTGTGTCTTGGGAAGAAATCAAGAAGCAGCTGGATGACTATGCCGATCTCGTGGATACACTTAAAGAGGTCGTTGAAGATAATGCTGAGCTTATGAACAAAAATGAAAAATACAAGCTAGCATTAGAAGAAAGATTCTCTCCCTACGATGAAGAAAAGGAAAGGGAGATCGAAGCCCTAAAGTCAAAGGTTGACGAATTGACTTTACGGGTAAAGGAGTTCGATACCAGGGAGCTCGAGAAGGACGAGTCTCTCAAGACCAAAGATGCCGAAATACACAGCCTTACATCAAAGTTGGCTGACTTGGTAATTCGACACAAACTCCTCGTGAAAAAGGAAGAAAAACTTCAACTCACCTTAAGTCAGTTGAAGAAAAGCGGAAAGAAGTTAGAAGAGGTCCAATCCATGCAACGCAATCCGCGCGATCACTCTGGGATTGGATTCAACGAAGAATCCAAGAAAAGCAAGGATAAAAGATTGCAAGATCACGTTCGTGAAGGCGCAGTCGAAGTCAAAGAGTGTTTGGAAAGCTCATCAAGCTCTTCCAGACAAGATGGTCCAGCTGAAGAATCCAGTCCGACAGCCTCAAGCCATCCTTGTAAAACATAAGAAGGAACAGCCTGTTCCTCAAAAGAAAGAGAGTCGACCTGCTCAGCATCGTCGACCTGCCCCCGCTCATCAAAAACAGGCTGTCCATCCAGGGTGATACCAAGGCCAGCACTATCAAAGGCCGTATCACCCTCAGTTCTTCTACCCGGATTATCAAGGGTGTTACTGCCACTACTCTCAACAGTCAAACTTTCAAGACTAGCAGTATCAACCTGGGTTCTATAAAGAACACAATTATCAGCCTCGTCGCCCTCGCTCAAAGAAATCCAAGGCTCCCAAGCCCAAGACCCCTACTGCCTCGTCCTCAGCCTCGGATAGAAGCAGACCAGTGAAGCAAATATGGGTCCCAAAGGCCGTTCCCGCAACCGATGTAGCACCCAATCTCAAATGGGTTGCTAAGTTTAACTAATTGCAGGTCGGGAAGGCTCAAAGAAGGAGCCAAGCAGCTCGTGGAGCTGTATGGATCATTGATAGTGGATGCTCAAAGCACATGACGTGTGACAAAACGCTACTATCAAACTTTCAAGAACGAGACGGGCCACTTGTAACCTTTGGAGGAAATTCTAAGGGATTTACGAGAGGCCAGGGCGATCTAAAAGTTGGTAAAACAACTATTACTAACGTCTCTTATGTTGAAGGTCTTAATCATAACCTATTTTCTGTGTCGCAGTTCTGCTCGAGTGGTAAACGAGTAGAATTCACCGCTAACAAATGTCTCGTGAAAAATGAGGAAGGAGAAACACTTCTTACCGGAATTTTGCAGGATAGACTCTACATTGTTCAATGGACAGACTGGATAGAGACCTGCCTGGTCACAAAGGCTAATTCCGAGACAAGCTGGCTATGGCACAAGAGGTTGAGTCACTTGAACTTCAAGGCCATCAACAAGCTCGCACGCAACAAACTGGTGAACGACTTGCCAGATCAAGTCTTCGATCGTGATCACATCTGCAGAGCCTGTCAAGCTGGAAAGCAAACAAGATCATCTTTTCCAAGCGTAACGGCACAAACATCAAATTGAATTCTTGAGCTTCTCCATCTCGACCTCTTCGGTCCAGTCACTCCCTTGAGTATAAACGGTAGAAAATACGCTCTCGTTATTATAGATGATTATTCTAGATTTACGTGGGTTATTTTCATGTACAAAAAGAAGGAGACATTGGAGAAGCTACCTGCGTTGCTGAGCAAACTGTGCAATCAAAAGGAGAAATCCATCATCTCCATTCGATCAGATCGAGGCACCGAATTTATCAATGCAATGAACGAAGAATATTGCACAAAGAGTGGGATTCATCATCAAACTTCAGCTGCACGCACACCTCAACAAAACGGCGTGGTGGAACGTCGTAACAGGTCACTGAAGGAAGCAGCTCGTACCATGTTGGATGAAACCAATCTTCCAAAGAAGTTTTGGGCAGAGGCCGTCAACACAGCCTGCTACACCCAAAACAGGTCGATCATCACGACCCGACATGGAAAGACTCCATATGAGCTGTGGAACAACAAGCTCCCCAGGTTAAAGTATTTTAAAGCTTTTGGGTGTTTGTGTTACATTCATAACAATGGGAAATCTCAATTAAAGACTTTTGATAGCAAGGCCGATCCAGGAGTATTTTTAGGATACTCAGAGGTTAGCAAAGCTTATAGAGTCTTTAATAAGAAAACCCTAGTTGTGGAGGTAACACCTCATGTTGTGTTTGATGAATCTACTTGTCTGTACAGAGAATCAAGTACAGGTACAGAACAGCCCTCTGCTAACAGGCCGTCTAACACCCCCATTGACGACCTGCTAGTATGGACTCCAAATGATTTGGAGGAAGAGGATCAATCTGATCCTAGGGTCACACAGCAAGGGGGAAGTGATGCAAATGATACTACGAGCTGTAATACATCAGCCGGACTTAACCAGGCTGATCCCCCTCCCTCAGTCCCCAAGACTGATGTTGTTCACGACCTTACATCCCAAATCGAGCAGCTCGATAACACAATGGAGCAGCTCAACATCCAGGCCGAACAGCAGCCTGATCATCAGCCCGAGCAACATCATGTGCCCACTGATCAACCTTCTGCTCATCCGGAGTTTGACGAACCCATTAATGAGCCCGAGCCAATCATTTCAAATGAAGAAAGAGCTCGACGCAGATGTTGGATCGATGCTCATCCAAAAGAACTCATTGTTGGGAACCCAACCCAAGGAGTGCGAACTAGAAGGACGATTGGTGAAAGTGCGCTATTAAGTTGCTATCTCTCTCGCATAGAACCCAAAGATGCCATTGAAGCTCTTCAAGATGCTGATTGGATTGAAGCCATGCAAGAAGAACTCAATGAATTCAAAAGAAATGAAGTATGGTCTCTAGTTGATCGTCCTTATCATCAAGGCGTCATTGGAGTCAAATGGGTTTACAAGAACAAGAGAGATGAATCTGGAGAAGTTGTCAGAAATAAAGCCCGATTGGTTGCAAAGGGTTACTGTCAACAAGAAGGAATCGACTATGATGAGACGTTTGCCCCCGTTGCAAGATTAGAAGCTATAAGGTTGTTTCTAGCTTATGCCGCTCATCAACGATTCAAAGTCTACCAGATGGATGTTAAAAGTGCGTTCCTCAATGGCGTTCTTGAAGAAGAAGTCTATGTGGAACAGCCTCCTGGATTCGAGGAGGGTGATTCAAGCAAAGTCTACAAACTACACAAGGCCGTCTACGGTCTTAAGCAAGCTCCTCGAGCTTGGTATGAGACGCTGTCATCCTTCCTCATCGAATCAGGATTCAAGCGTGGTTCAGTCGACAAGACGCTATTCACTATCAAAGTGAATGAACATATCCTTTTAGTACAAATTTATGTTGATGATATCATTTTTGGATCTAAATCTCCCATTTTGTGCGAAAAATTTGGTAACCTCATGACCGAAAAATATAAAATGTCTATGATGGGGGAAATGAATTTCTTTCTAGGGTTGCAGGTCAAGCAGTGCGATGAAGGAATCTTCATTAGCCAAACAAAATACGCACACGAGCTGGTCGACAAGTTTGGTGTCAAAGACAGCAAGCCTGTCAAAATACCGATGCTCTCTGGAGGGAAGATCGACCCGGATCCCGAAGGAAAACCTGCCAACATAACACAGTACAGGGGTATAATTGGTTCATTACTTTATCTAACTGCTAGTCGACCTGACATCACTTTTGCAGTTGGAGTATGTGCTCGATTTCAAGCTAATCCGAAGGAATCACACTTGGAAGCAGCAAACAAAATTCTTCGATACATCAAAGGAACCACAAATCTAGGTCTTTGGTATCCTTGTGATGATAATTTGCAGCTTACAGGCTATTCAGATTCTGATCATGCAGGGTGCAAGCTCGATAGGAAATCTACCTCGGGTACTTGCCATTTTCTCGGAAATAAGCTGATTTCGTGGTTTTCAAAGAAACAAACTTCAGTAGCCACCTCCATCACAGAGGCCGAGTACATGGCCGCAGGAAGTTGTTGTGCACAAATTTTGTGGATCAAACAACAACTTAAGGATTATGAAGTTGAAGTCAGTGAAGTGCCAATATTCTGCGACAGCTCGAGTGCCATTGCCATTACTCAAAACCCAGTTCTTCATTCAAGATGCAAACACGTGGATATTCGACATCACTTTATTCGTGATCACGTGGAAAAGAAGAACGTGGTTATTGAGAAGATACACACTGACATTCAACGAGCTGATATTCTAACCAAACCCCTAGCCGAAGAAAGATTCAAAATGCTGTGTGGAAAGCTAGGGTTATTGAATGTTGAGTCATCAGGCCGATCGTAAGCCTACAGGCCGTTATCTCCTCATCGACCTGCCACATCTTTCAAAAGCTTGTGTGGGACCAACAATCGGGACCAACAAGCAGGCTGTCTCTTTACAAACAGGCCGATATTAAGGGGGAACAGGCCGTACAGGCCGTGCTTATATACAGGCCGTGCCTATCTACAGGCCGTGCCTATCTACAGGCCGTGTCTGTCAACAGGCTGTGTCTGTCAACAGGATGTTTCCATCAACAGGCCGTCGAATATTCAACAGATCAACCTGTGTTCCTCAATTGAGGGGGAACACTTGGCCAAAATGATCCATCATTTTAGGGGGAACAAAGGCCGATATTATAAGTCCAGGCCGTTTATCTCGCCAGGCCGATATCTCATGTCCAGGGCGTTTATTTCGCCAGGCCGATGTCTTCCCCAGGTCGTCACCTTCGACAGGCCGATATATTTCCAGGCCGTCAACTTCGACAGGCCGTTCTATGCCACAAGGCCGATATCATCAGGCCGATATCAACCTGAATGCAACTGCATTTATGAAGGAAGAATCAAAAGGGCAGTATCACCCTTTTGTCTTACAACTTCTTTAATACGCATTGATTTCTTCATTTATTAATGTTATTTATTTCTCAATGTGTTTCATTATTTAAGAGTCTAATAATTTGCAGAAAATGAGGAAAAAGGGAGTAATGATTACCATTTTCGTAAAACATCCAGTCAAGTGTCAAATTTTGACACATTGACCGAGGATGCATTTAATTCCCTGCCTTCTCTCTGCAAAAAAAATACAAGTTATCGCACGTTCTCAATATCTCACGCGCGAATTTGTAACGTTTCACATTTCACGCGCACTCATCGTGTGGATGAGAATTAAAGAGCGATTTTCACCTTTTCAAATTCGAACAATCTCAACCGTTCGAAAACTCTATATATATGGCATGCAGTTTTCTCTCAAACTTTACTTACTCACATCATCTTCTTCGAAAAACCTAATTTTCACTCTCTGCAAAATCTAAACTGCCGCCGTCGTGTTCTTCGTTTTTCTGCTCTTTCACTCTCTGCATCGAATCACTCGCCGTGGTTTGTATTCTTTTCACCATTTATGTTTTAATTTTCTGTAAAACTCTACACTATTTTCTTATTTTCTAACTTCTCGAAAAACTTGCAGAAAAAACAACAATGGCAGAAAAGGTTTCTACCTCCGGCCGAAAGGAAATGCAGTGGTCGGAAATCGAGGACTATCTGACCGCTCGTATCAAGTACGAGCCATACATGGTGCGCGAAAACTACGGTTTTCGCGATCTAGACTCCATGTTCGCCCTGGTGGAGAAGTGCTTCCCATTCCATCAAATTTTCTCTCACCGGCCGGCGAAGAGTCTGCCCAAGCTTGTTTGTGCCTTCTTCTACAACTGGAACGAGGGCGAGTCCGTGTCTTCCCACACAGTCTCCCTCGGAACCCAGAAATCCATGGTCACCATCAACATTCTTGATGCGGTGAAGGCTGCCTTCGGTATTGGTGAAGGAGGGTCGATGCAAATCTCGGAGATTTCTCAAGACCAACTGCAGCAGGTTGCAGATCGTGTCTTGATTGAGCAGAGGCAGTTCGTTCCAGTAGCCTTCAAAAGGAACGAGTTGCGCCCCAAATACCGCCTCCTAATGGACTTCGTCCAAAAGTGCTTTCTAGGGCACGTCGGGAATTACGACCAGGTCACCCCGTTCAAATTTCAGATTTTGACGGCCGTAATTCTCGACCTACCCATTAGTTGGGCAAAATAATGGTCTCGCTACTCTGGGAGGAGGCAAGGCAGATCGTCTGCGAGACGGAGGGAGAGGCCGTTGTGAAAGTGTCTCTCCACAACGAGAAAAGGCCGATGCGCCTTGGGTCGAAGGCCACCTGTATTATCATTTCTTACTTCAAGAATAAGAAATGGTCCAATGATCCGGCCTTCCCCCCCTGTTTATTCCAAAAGATCTCCATCAGCTGGAGATGGCGATTGGGGTGGCGCCGCAAATCTATTACAACTCCCCAGACTCTGTCAGGGAGCATCTCGCCAGAACCGGCCAATCCAAGGTCGGATGGAGGATCCCAGATCGACCCGTCCAAAAGAAGAGGAAGGCCGATGTCGACCAGGTTCCCGCTCGCCCTGCCAAGAAGGCTCTTCCTGTGAAGAAGACTCCTCCACGGAGGACGCAGTCGGCCTCCGGTGATCCACCCAGGCCGTTTCACAAGATCCTCCCCCTGAATTTCGAGGTATCTGCACCTCGCAGGGAGCCTTCGCCCGTCTCATCGCCCTCTCTCTCAGCCGAACGGACTCCATCTCCAGTCCGTTCCGCCGCCGAGCCGTCCGCCTCGCAGCAACGCCCTGCATCCTCTCAGCAGGTCGTTGCTCCCTCTCCAGTGAGGTCTCCCCCTGTCCATCGAGCTGGATCTGTTGAGATCCAGGATCTCACTGCTGAAGACTCCCTGTCTTCCCCTATTCGGGATGCGCCTGTGGAGGAGGACGTCGTGCTGCCAATCCAGCCATTTTCTGAGCAGCCGATGTCTGCTGCTCACTCCCAGGTCGCTGCCTTGAAGGCTGAGGCCAAGCTGAAGGTCATCGACCTGATGCCAGGGATAGCACAACTCCCCAAGTCCCTCGACCTCGCCACTCGCCTCCAGTTCTATCTGGATTGTAAGTCGAGTTACTATTACGTCTTCGAGGCACTGCTGCAGGTCGTTACCCTCAACGACCTGAAGGTCGAGGAGCTGGCTCTAGAAGCGGAGTTTGGATTCTTCAATGTGGGGCATGCGGCTTCGAACTTTCGATCTCTTGTGTTGCGCCGCATGATGGTCGAGGCCAATATTCTGGGCATCGACCTTCGCCCCCTCTACATCAACTCTCGTGCTCTCTACAACTCCGCCGCTGAAGCTGGAGACGAGTTTGAATTGATCCAAACTCCAGTGCAATCACCATCTAGGAATGCGGGTGGTGATCAGCTGCTTGAAGCTGCTGCTCCGTCCTCTCAAATTTCAAAGGCTGATGTGGAGGTGGTGCTCGATACAATCTCTGCCAAGCTCGAGTCCATCATCACCAGCCTCCCCGAGCAGATCAAGCAGGCCGTAGCTGAGGCCCGGGCCGATATTGTTAAAGATGCCAAGGCCCAGGCCGATGAAGTTGCCAGGGAGCGTGTCACTGACTTTGCAGTGAGGCTTTTGAAGGAATATACCGACAAGCTCCTGCCTGGCCAGCTCGATGAACTACACATGGCGTCTCGCGACCAGATCGCGGAAGTGTTGGAGGACTTGTCCAAGGTCGATGAGCGAGTATCTAATCTGACTTCTTCAGTCTCCAACTCGGCATCGACCTCCAACGATCAAATTAACGCCATTCACGGCACCATTTCCTCTCTTCTCAATGGCCAACAAGAGTTGAAGGATGCCGTGACCAAGCTGCAAGAGGAGGATGCTACTCTTCTTTCCCTAATAAAAGCCCTGACTGATGATGTCGAAAAGGGGGAAGAAGAAAGAGCCGCCGCCGCCGCGAAGAAGAAGAAGACCTCAAAATCCAAAACTCCTTCAACTTCTGTGGCCCCTCCTCCTCCTCCTCAAAAGAAGCCCTCCCAGGCCGTCTCATCCAAGGCCGTTGCCTCCAAGGCCGTTGCCTCTCATGCCGATCCAATCTCTCAACTTGGTGCTGCCGAGGCTGCCGCCGCCAAAGCTCGTTTGGCTGCCGAGGCCGAGCTCATTTCTGCTATGACTCTGGCTGGTGCAACGCCGGAGCAGGCCGCAAATCCAGAAGAGCAGCGGCGTTTCAAGGCCGAACGCCGGGCTGCTGAAGCTAGGAGGAAAAGGGAGTTGGACTGGATCAGCCAGTCCACCCTTGTTTTGAATGCTGGAGTCCAGCAGTAGGTCGTTGAATGGCTTGACGAATCTCAGAACAACCTGCTGCGGGAGCTTAACAGTTGCTTCATCCTCCTGCACTACTGGATCGAGGACCCATCCCTTCCTGCCGACGCCGATGAAGCCTATGCAGCTTATATGCTTAAATTCCCTTACCAAGATTTCATTGGTGAGCTTCGGAAGAAAGCTGCAGAGGCCGGTGTGATGATAAGGGCGCCAGCCAAGCAATTTTTCACGCCCTTATACCTTGGTGATTCGGGGTACTTGGATTACTCCCGGGTCGACCAATACATTGCACAGACCGCCATCGGCCTGAACGTCAACGTCTCAAATTCCGATCCCGACTTCCGCCGAATAAGGGATGGAATTTATGCAAGTATGCAATCCAAGTCGAGGGAGCAGGTCCAGGAGGAGAGGATTGCAGCCCGTGCCAAGATCCAGGCAATGTAGATAGATGATTTTGTAATTTTTGTTATTCATTTATGCTCTCAGCCCGTATTGTAAACTCTATATGTACTTTGCTATCGAGCTTAATGAAGCAAAAATTATCTTTCGACCTGACGACAATATCTCTTTGTCCAGGCATCTGCCTTTACTGCTTTATTTATTTATGTCATTATTTGCCCTCTTATAATTCCTTATCAACCTTCGTGGTTAGAAATTATCGAGCTCTTATACCATTTTTCAGTGTTTTATATCTTAGGAATTATTTGTAAAGTGTTTGGTTTCGACATCTTCAAAAAGGGGGAAATTGTTGGGAACCCCTTGCAGTTTGATTTTGATGATGTTTATCGAAACCACACTTAGGCATATTTTACTTGTTTAGGGTCAAGGCCGATAGATCGACCTGCTACCTGTTAGTGCAGGTCGATGCCCTCTAATGTTTAGAATCAAGTTCGATCCACCCTGTAAGAGAAAGGTCGATGTATCGACCTGCCTCAATTGGATCGAGCTGGATCATCAGCCTGTCTATCGACCTTCCTTATCAAGCTTCCAGCCTGCTTTGACTTAGAAGATTTCAAGAGCTGGATTATCAATCAAGGTCGATGCTCCGCCTTCATGGAGCGTCACGACCTGATCCTTGCCACGTCGAGTGCCAGCAAGGACGAATATTCCCAACGGCTAGAAGTGAGTCAGCTTCCAACGGCTAGTGCCACGTCAGCCTGACTCCAACGGCTAGTTTTTCAAAACTGCCTATAAATACTTCAGCCATTATCGGATTCAAGCACGGGAAACATAAGCTATCAACGCCATATCTCTGCCCAAATCTCTCTCAAAGTTCATACCCAATTCAAGTGTTCGAAATCCGATTTGTTTCCCAAACACTTGACGAAGAGAGGTTTCCGATTCCGATAAACACCACAACGACGAAGCGTTCACTGCTGCTTGTCGATTGTTCAACAGCTTCTTCTCCGATTTGTTCGAAGTTAGAAAGCTTGTTTTTATTTTCACCATTATAGAGTTAGTCAAGCTCTGTAAAGGTGTAAGGTTGTTTGTACGGTTTAGTACGAAGGTTGTAAGGGTCACGACCCAAAACTCGTGTCTAGATATTTTCAGGTTAGATTGTATCTAGAACTGATACTCAGTCAGTATAAATAAGAGAGAGGTTGAATCCAAAGGCAAAGGGATTCTCAGGTCGAGTCGACCTGACGTGGACGTAGGAGGGTTTCTCCGAACCACGCTAAATCGCGGTGTCTCTCTCTCTCTCTCCCTCTCTCTATTTATCGTCCTTATATTTTGTTATCAAACTGACTATCATCAACCTGCATATCTGCATCAACCTGCTACTGTTCACCAGTAAGATTTTTCAAAGAGTAAATCAACCTCCACCAACTTCCGCATTAACAACAGTTTGATAAATCAAGCTTGATACCATACAAGCTTGATAGATCAAACTGCCTCTGATAGGGTCGACCTTGACAATCGACCTGCAGATCGACCTGATTTCACAAAAGTCAAAAACGGTTGGTTATTGGTGTATTCCCCCCCCCCCCCCCCCCATACACCAATTACTCTTTCCCGGGACCAACAGTAACTGCTTAAACCAATGTTGAGCAGTCCCAGACAGGGTTGTGAGGAAAACTCGGCATTTAACTCCTTCTGAATATTGGTGGAGGAGGCATAAGCTTTCAAACTTCATCAAATGTTCTTCGGGGTCCCCTTTCCCCTGATATTCACAGGAAATTGTTTTGAAGTTGCTGGGGACAGGATCAGTTTGAATATCTACCGAGAATGGGTTGTTCTCGTCGATATATAAAGGGAAGAGTTCTGGCTTGTTTCCCCCATTCTTGACATTCGGAATGTGCTTCGGGTTTCCCTCTTCATTTGAGTTGTGAATTTCCCTTTCGCTTGCCTCTGTTTCCTTTGAGGTTCTTTCTGTGGCTTGCTTCTGCTCTTTCAGCCTTTTTACTTCTTTCGCCAAGAGCCTCATCTGCTCTTGTTGCTGAGCGTATTTCTTGGCCCATGCATTTTCAGTGTTGTTGTCACGACCGGACTTTACTAAGGATAGTGAAGCCGGGGACCCGTGACTAGGGATGGGATTAAAGAAGCGGGAGTAGAAAGGGGGGTGTAATTATAAAGCTAGAAACCACTCAAACAAGCGTGGGAAGTAATTATTATATCAATTGGCGTCGAGCCTTTAAGGAATACATGTGTTCGAAACGCTTACACGACTCGAATACTCAACAAGAATTTATTGACATTTTACAGCGGAAGTCTTACAGAATGCATGTATGAAGACACACATTTCCGAGAGCCCTAATCTAAGAACTAATATGATTCATGATGACAAAAGCTTGGGTCGGCTCTCCATTCCATCTTGTTCAACCTGCACATTTAGAAATACATGCAGGGCTGAGTACAAAAGCACTCAGTGGGCACATTGCCGAAAACATACATATATAATTGTCAAGCCATTCAACTGTAAGACATAGGGGTTTTATTGAAAAGAGCCCATGCTTACTAAAACAGTTATTGTGATCTAAAAGTGTCCGCGCGGACTAAGTTCTTTAGTAATCTACCATATCTGTTCCTAATGGTATCGGGAGAGTGGCCACTCTCACGATACCTTGACCGGCCAACCCGAAGATGACACACGGTCACTTTGTGTACACTAGTCCAAGTAAGATAGCTATCTTACTAGGACCCGAATTCAATTTAATAAATTGGCGAAGCCAATACAGATAGGTATCATACAAAATCAAAACATTTATGGCATGACAATATTTGAAAAATAATATTTTCAATCTAGCCATGCTATAACTTTATTTGTATAAGAAAGCCCACCTCTCGTAGCGTAGAATATGCCCGGTCTTGATAGACGAATCACGTCAAAACCTTGTCGAGCCGCGCCTATTCATAAAGGAATAATAAGAATTTACATTCTTATAATAAAACTTCCTATGGGAAAATAATCGTCTAGTATATTTTCCTATCTTATGAATCTGTTAGGGTTAACAGATTGATTTGAATCCTTTAAATCTTTTCATAATAGAATAATCTTTTATTATTCAGAATCGTTTCTTCCATTATTCGAGACCATTTATTTGTCGAATTAATTTCCCGAAAGTTGTGCAATCTTTAGAACATATTTTAAAGCTAAGCATAGCTTAATAATTAATTAATCTTAATTAATTAAAATCCATAATTTGAATAATCTTAAGCATTTTTATTAATCTTAAGCGAATCCGATTTTAATAGTCAGGCCGTCCTTATTAATTAATTAACTAATTAATCTCGTGAGTATTTTACGAGGATATAATCCCTCAAAATTTAATTTAACATTCGATTAATAGAATTTAATCCGGACGAGTAAGCCCGTAATAATTCATTAGAAACGGCCCGAATGAATTAATGTCTCGGCCCAAATTACTGGGTTCGGCCCAAGACCACTGGACTCGGCCCAAGTTACGGGACTTGGCCCAGATCACCAACCTGGTTCAGACCCGCGGGTTTGGCCCGAGACCCGACCCAAAACCGAACCCGACCCGGTTCGTACACATTTAAATACTGAACCCTAGCCCCTTTTCATTGCGCCTCTCTTCTCTCTCGATCGAGCCCTAGCCACCCCCTTCTCGGATCCTTCTGCCACAACACCATTCGCCGGCACCGAGAACTGCCGGCGATTTCGTCGGCCGGCAGTCTTCCTTTCCTTCTCCCTCTCTCTATCAAATACCCGACAGAACACAAACCCCTTTCTCTCTCGCGGCGAAGCCTTTCTCTCTCTTTCTGCCGAACGTCGTCGGCGTTGTCGCGCCTGGAGTTCGCCGTCCGCCTTGCCGTGGACGTTGCTGCCGGAGCTGAGTCCGCCAGAAGCAGCTGCTGTCAAGCAGCTTCATCTACGACCGTCCTCCATTCTCCTCGCCTTTGAAACTCGACGAGGTAACGATTCGATTTCCACTCTTGCATTCCCTTCCCCCCCCCCCCCCCCCCCCCCCCCTTTCTTCTCTCTTAATTCTTCTTTATCTAAATCTCTCTTTCTGCTCCTTTTCTTTATATTATTTTCTGTCCCTTTTTAATTATTTTACCATAACATTGTATTAATGATTTATTTGTTTGATTAACAATTTCAGCTTCGACTTCTGTCCTCGATGATAGCTTCGTCATCGGAGTCGGAGGGTTCCGACCGGAGGTGGTCAGTCCGAAGCTTAAGCTAAGCTCACTGCCCCTTTTGTATTTCTTTGCTCTTTAGGGTTATTTTAGAGTTGCAGCACAGTGTTCGTTTGATTTATGAAAGATTTGAGTATAACAAGTATTTTCAAGTGCCGTGTATGTTTATTGGTAGCTTTGATTTCAGTTTTAGTTTTGAAAAACGAAAACGTTGTGATTTACGTCTTTTGATTTTCTTGCTATAGCATTGAAATTGATATATCATATAGATGGTTTTAGTTTCATTTTATGTCATGCTTTGGTTTTAAATATAATACTTGCTAGTAAATTATGAGTTTTAGCATGCTTGTTCAAAGAGTGAAATCTGGAATTTCATACTCTTGCTTATTTGATGAAACTTAAATCATGCTTGAAGATATTTCAAGTTTTTGCTACTTACTTAGTGTTGAAGTGTTGTTGCTGCTAGCTCACCACACTCCTTCCTTCTCTTCTTCTATCCTCTGCTGTTGCTTTCTCTCGTTCTCTATGGCATATTTAGTGGGGCAGTGGGTGAAAGGAAAAGGAACTGAAATGGGTTGGGGTGTGGAGGTATTTATAGGGCTATTCTTGTGTGGACTGTAGCAATATCATGATGATGGTAAGGGTTGGAGGAAAATCTGCTTTCCCCCCATCCATTCCTACTGAATTCTTCTGTTAATCCACTGCAGTTTTAGGTTGAGGAAAAGTTTGTAGAGGAGGTACCGATTGTTGTGGCTCAAGAGTGTAGGGGTAACACTGTTGTTGATTGTAAGAGTTGTGTACTTATTTTGATACTTCCCATCTCCTTTCTTTTGCAGGTTGAGGGAGTGGTTAAGGAAGGGCATATTTGGTGGCTCAAGAGTGTAAGGGTGAGTAAGGAAGCAGGAATTCTGGAAAGGGGGTCTGCTAATCTACTGTCCTTCTGCCGCTTCTCTACTCCCTTTTCTTTTCTTTTTTTTTTCTTTTGATTTCTGGTTTTTTTGGTGTTTTTGATTGTATAAACATTTATATAATAAAAATTTTATCATTATTGACATTGTAAATGTATTATTATGATCACTTAATATTTATTTCTTTTATTATTATTAATTATTGTTTTTGGTTAAATAGAAGTATTAATCGAATGTTTGATTCGATTATTATCTAACGGTTCGATCGAGAACCGATGGCTTGGCCCATATTATAAAATTATTATCGAACGGTTCGCTCGAGAACCGATGGGCTTGGCCCATATATTAAATTATTTAGTTTGGACCACAACTTATGTTCTTGATCGATATCTAATCGTACAAATCAATTATGAGATGTAAAGTCGACATTATTGTAATTCTAATAATATAATTTCTTAATATAGAAATGATTAATCAACATACTATTTGATTTCTAATTGAGGTTACTACTCAATGGATTTATCACTAAGTGATCATATTCTTTAATCAACCAATTATAGGGGTCTTCCTTCTAATTAGAAACGACTAATATAACGAGTCTTTCTTACGAAAATTCTACCTTCGTCGAGAATAGAATTTTCTAAGCCATTAAGGTTTAAACTATTTATTTAATCCACGAATTTAACTACTAATGTAGAGTTATGAAAATGCGGGTCGTTACAGTTGTCGTTAAGATTTCCTTCGAGCTCCTCAGGACCTTCTTCATCTGGGGATTCCCAGTCAGTGGAAAATCCCTAATCTTGTTCAGCCACTATTGAAGGTAGCTTTGAGACCAATTCTTGGGTTATGCCTGGGTTTGTGGGCTTCTGCTTGTGCATTGCGGAGGTGTTCTTACTTCCTCCGCCTTCTTGGGTTTCACCCGGGGGATCTGCGCTTTGGGAGTTTATTCCCAGAACGTGCAATCTTTTTTTAACAGTCCCCTCGACCACACCCTCTACAAATGCTTTCATCTGGAGGAGCATGGTCGGGGAAAACTGAGCTTCAATGTTGACACTGGCCTCTGTTATCATAGTGCCTTTTCCTTTATTCCCAAGTAGGGAGTTTTCTGGATTTCCGGTAGCTTGGCCAGCTTCTTTTGAAGCAGCATTCGGGGCAGTATTCATCCTTTCGGGACTCTGCAAAGGTTTGAAGATATTTAGAGAATTAATTTCAGATGCTCTTTGAGAGAGGCTTAAAATGTATGTAATTTGTTTCTAACATATCAATTAGGAATCATTTATGATAGTTTTAACAGATGTTGCCCGTTTATTACAGGGCTCTTAAAGGATGACTTTTGCCAGTATGAGGTAGGAGTAAGCGATGCCTACTTTTGCAGGGCTCAATGCTATGGTGTCCATTTTCATAGAGCTTTCTATGTGAAGCTTTTGATAGGGATCTAATTATGGTGTGGGACTTTCTAAGACTAGTACAGTTCCTTCTTTCATAAGATCCAATGCGGGGTGCCTGATCATGCAGGACTTTATGTATGATGCCTGACTATGTAGGGTTTTTTTGTATGGTGCCTACTATGTAGGGCTTTTTGCGTGGTGCCTACTGTGTAGGGCTTTTGAAGATATTGCCTATTAGACAGGGCTTCTGAGAATTTTGCCTATTATATAGGGCTTTTGAAGATATTGCCTGTCGAGCAGGGCTTTTGAGGATTTTGCCTATTATATAGGGCTTATGAGGATCTTGCCTGTTGAGCAGGGCTTTTGAGGATTTTTCCTATTATATAGGGCTTAGGGGAGTTCTTCCCATTACATGGGGCTTACGAGAATGTTGCCTATTAGATAGGGCTTCTGAGGGTTCTGCCCATTATATGGGGCTTATGAGAATGTTGCCTATTAGATAGGGCTTCTGAGAGGTTCTGCCCTTAAATGCGGGGCCCCTCCATCAAGGTGAACGGGGAGACCTCGTCATTTTTGGCCCCCTATTTTCAATATCTTTACTTTGTGCGTTTTCGGTTCATGGCAATACAAGGGCCTATGA
Organism: Thymus quinquecostatus; assembly: GCA_024222315.1. NCBI lineage: Eukaryota > Viridiplantae > Streptophyta > Magnoliopsida > Lamiales > Lamiaceae > Thymus > Thymus quinquecostatus. Next base: position 16,128,600 of record CM044174.1, on the reverse strand, counting down.
CTGGATTTAAATCGAGATGCCTCCTCTGTAATTGCCAATCCCCTATAACCCACAAGTTAATTTCATGCTTTGCAATAGTTAACAAGATTTTAAACTCACCAATTACAAAAGGTGAGCTGAATGCGTTCTGAAGTTGCTGCAATGTTCTGACCCGGCTTTCCCTCAGATTCTCCACAACCTTAGGATTTTGACAAATAAAACAACTTAGTTACCACAGTTCATACTATGAGGAAAATATGATCTTGAAATCGCCTCTGATTCTTCGATTTGCTTATTATAAACAATTCAGCTGGAAGCAATTTACAGCATACATACTCAAGTTTCCTAGGAAAATCATTGGATTAACACTGAATATATGTTTATTCTAGCATCCTACTCTTGGGCATCTCTCGCATCAGGGAAATAACAGAGCAAATTAATACGTACATTACCACAATCAGTTAAAACTTCAAAGATACCGCGGAGGTTAGCACTCCAGATTCAACAGTTTCAACAGTACTTACAAAGAGCAAGCTCAAACTCGTATATAAGGAGGGAGAATCAACATCTCGAACTCAAGTTTCCCTTCAGCAGGGTATCTATCACAATTATTGCGGTACAAAGAGCATAATCTAAGGATCACGCCATATTTCGTAGCTCACAATCATGAAGGGCTTAATCAAAAATCAATCAATAATGTTCACACTCCGATTTCTGCAAACTAATCAGCAAATACAGCAAGCCCATTCGCTCTAGTGTTAAGTTTTCTTATATTCTTCACATAAGGAAATGATAAGGAAAATCATCAACAACATTATTACATCGAGCTAGAATTTCGCATAAAACAGAGGAAATCGACGTCTTAGACTCAAAATTTCCCACAGACGGCGCCAGTTGATAGATCCGGGTTGAAGATCCACAACGATTAAAGTGATTATTCATCATATTTGCAAAGAGCATTCGTAGATAAAGGATTACAACGGCAAAGAGTAAGACATTCATGTGATTTATCAGCCATAACCACTCATTTTATACGGAGCATCGTTCGCATAGATGTAAACAGCAGTAATAGAGTTATGTGCTTAAGTAAAGGGGGTTTATAACCATAAATCAGTTAAATCCATGGAGCTTGGAGCTCATTCAAGTAGAAAAATGAAGAGAGAAGAAGGTAAGAGGGGATGAAGTAGAGAGCACAAAGCGCCTTCGTGCTTCGTCCTCTCTTGGCAACAAGGATTATACCTTAGGCTCGAGATGATGAGAGAAGCTCTTCTCAGTGATGGGAATGGAAGATAGAGGTGGTGATGAGTGATGTTTCCTGGAAGAAGGCCTCTAGAGCTTCGACTGCTCCGACTCCAAGGAGCTTGTGGAAGAATGTGAAGATGAATGGAATAGTATGCTGAAGGTTTTAGTGTATGAGGAGTTCGGCTGAGTTAAATTATGTTGTTTGAGATGGTGTGATCACTCAGTATTTATAGATGATGAAAGGACGAAAAGGTGAACTTTCGCGCAGAAGGGGGACATGAAAGGAAATTTCTATGGGGACAAGATTCTCTTCGTCATCAATGTGGTGGTCCTCACTTTAGAGCATGTAGAGTCATGCGGATAGTGTGCTGAGCAGATCCTTCGGTCTTTGAAGATGCCTAAGGATCTGGTATAGCTTCTGGGATAGAACAGATCCATTCATAATCTCACGGCTTATGTATGAACTACGCTTCTTATCCTTGCCTGGCATCTGAAGCTCCTAAGTACCCATAGCATATTAATAAAATGCTGCCATTCGACATAGTTATTATTAATTCTTATCAAGGCTAATATTCATCCCTATTAATGATATGAAAACCAGTTTTAGCCAGAACTTATTATTCTCTTCGTCTTGGCGAGGCCTCTACGGTTGATGCAACACTTTGATGCTTTAGCGAAATGGTTTTAGATACTATTCAAGATTGTCATACGATACTGTTGGTATTAGCTCTCTTTGGAGGTGATAGCCCAAAGTTACGGGAGACACTTTTTCTTGGCAATTAAAATTATTTACGTGGCAAGGTTGATATTAGTCCCTATCACAATCAATATGAGTGAACAAATTATCCAACTCTTCTAACCATTCTTCAGCCACCTCGGGCCCGCCTCTTCCATTGAATCTTGGCGGATTATAGCGGCGAAACTGTTCCACCACCTCACTTGTAGCTCTCACCCTTGAGGTTGGATTGGCGTTTGGTGGTTGTTGTCCTTCTAGGTGAGTTTGAGCTTGCTCCCTCACAAATCCTCGTATTGCGTACAAAAACTCGCCCATGAGATTTTGTCCATTGTTCGTGGTGTCGCTGCCACTTCCGTCTTAACTCGAGGTCCGGTTCGACTCTGAATTTTCGGTATCGTGGGATCGAGTCATGATTCTACATTAAATAAACTAAGGGTTACTAATTTGGACAAATCTTAAAGGTATAGTTTGGCTAAGTGATCTAGGAATATGTGATTAAAAGCATAACTAAGTCATCTAATATTGAATACTTAAAAATCATACCAAATATTTAAAATAAATAAATAGATTAAAAACATAGGTAGATGAATAAATTAATAAATAAGTAAATAAATATAAGCTATGCATATGCAGTGATCCAACCTCCATCTAATGACACTTCAAAACATGTTACGTTAACTCCAATAATAAGCAAATAATACAATCGATGACCATACTGATTAAGGGGGGAAAAAAAAACAAAAACAAATAGTATAAACAAAATAAAAAAACGAATGCAGTACAAGAATGTAGTTTATTAGTTTAGTATTGTTCTAAAGGAAGATTTTTATTTTTTTAAAGCAATTTACATAATAAAATAATAAGCAACATATAAGTACAGCAACTAACAACCGAGCAACATATTAAATATAAAAATATCATTAATCATATATAGATAGCAGTTTGGGGAATGTCATGAGAAAACAACCAACCAACCATAATAACACCCGAACATTCTAGGTTTCAAAATAAAATAAACATAGAAACAAGCAAGTCTTATGTTCCACTAAAGAACTTATTCATGAGGATTAAACTCTCTTATTTAGTAAGATATGATCTAAGGTGACTTCTTAAGGATTATCGTCGCCACTGTCTTGCACCTCTGATGGATCCTCTTCCTCATCCTCACTCTTCATTTTCACCGGTGAATATTCTGGGGAGTCCTCAACCACGTAAATACCATTATAAAAATATCCAATCTGTTGAACAAGGCACTCGATGAATGCACCAAACTCGACCCTCATCACCCTAGAGGTAGGGTATTTCCGGGACATCTCAAAATATGTCGCCCTTGCCATGCTTCGTGCTATTGGTGGAAAAGCCGCCACCACCTTGGCACAAGCCTCCGTGTGTCCCCACGTGCATCGAGGACAATCAAACTCCAACCAGAATTCCCACATCATCTCCAAATTGTCTTTCATGCTCCTATCCTTTCTCCGCTCAAAATTCCAAAAGGGGTTGTTAAGAGCATTTTGGTTAAACCCGTTAGCTGCCATCGCCTTAGAGAAATAGAAAGAATAAAGATAAGAGAGCTTCTAAGTTCAACTAAATTGGAAACAACTAGGTTAACGTCAAAACTATGTTCTTTTTTTTTTTTTTTTTTTTTTTATATACTCTTAACATGTACATTAAGAAATAACATAATATTATCCACCAAATAAGTGCACATGTAACAAATCATATAAATTTTAATCTAAACAAATAACTCAAAAATGCTTACCTCATAGCTGGAAGACGTGGTGATCGAATGACTATGCATATAAAAATTTTCATGCTAAAATTTTATTTTAGCGAGTCTGTAGAAACGTAAACATGGCTCTGATACCATGCTGTAACACCCTAACCTGATTAAAGTGTTATAAATCATTTTTACATAAAATTATTTGCGGAAAAATACGAAATAAATTCCAAGACAATTTATGAAAAATGTAAGACTTAGTGTAAAATAAAAATAAACGAAGATGTCCTTTATTTAAATAAAAGATCCGAACCTTTTAAATACTAAACCACACGAATTTAAATAAGTTCTTAACTTTGAGTCTAGATGCTCAAAACGAGAGACTTTATTAATGCATAAAAATATGTAAATGAAACTTTGACGAGCCATTCGATCCCCCACGCGCTTCCGAGCTTAATTACCTGAAATGTTAAACTATGAGGGTAAGTATAAAAATAGAGTGATGTTATTCGGCCATAATGTGGCCGGCCATAATTTAACTTGTTTTATTTTTTATAATATCAAATAATTTATATATTTATGCCAAACTTTTTTAGATTATAAACTACTCAAAAAGTGATACTCCGTATTTTTTACGTATTTTTTAAAATTAATCCTTTAATTATTTGATAATTTTTACTATTTAAAGTATTTTTTTTTACCTTTTTTACCTAAAAAATGAAAAAAATATGTAATTTTTGGGGAAAAAATATTTTTAAATTAAAATATGAAATTAATAAATTATTGTTATCATTTACAAATTTTAAAATTACAAAAAATATGAAAAATATTGTTGTGTGGCCGGCCACATTATGGCCAAATAGCATTATTGATAAAAATACTTAGTGTGAGATATTATGCGGAAATTGTCCAAATTAATAAAACAGACACACGTATGAATATTAAAGTCAAACACATATAGGGATCAATCAATATATAGTGAGAGCAAAGTCAAATGGACAACTTTAATTGGACGGTCCTACTCAACACTTAATGTTAAATAATCACACGGCAAAAGGGACAAAATCATATCAATGTGCATAATTTAAAAGAATCTCATACCTTAACCTCGATCTTCTGGTAACGAAACGAGCAACTTAAAATCAAGTTCAACCTTATTGCACCACACCTATGTGCAGAACCCAAGAGAAGTCTCAAGCCTAGCCTATGCAATTTCCACCGAAAATAACAAATGAAGTTTTTGACTCATAGCTCCTATCAAAGGAGATATCTACCTATATATAGTGTACTACCTCCTAAATCAATTAAATGCTCTCATAAAGTAATAATATGGAAGGTTTCTGCAAGAATTTGAAAAGTTGTACCATAATTCCCACTACCAATTGCAAATAACGTACAAATGCTAGTAATTAAAATTTAATATCATATTATGGCAACATTAATACACTTCAAATGATTCATCATGTGACAAGTAAGTGGACAATTCCTACAAAATATATATATACTAGCTCATTTGTGAGAAATTTTGGTTAATAATAATAATAATAATAATAATAATAATAATAATAATAATAATAATAATAATAATAATAATAATAATAATAATAATACTTAAAATTTTCGGGCTATTACATCAAGTACCGATATGTATAATAAACAAGGCTCAGTCACGACACCTATATCAACTATATGTAAGACCTATGATAATCCAACATCGGCTAAGACAATCAAATCATCATAGTATGTATTCATGAGATTCATTATGCAATTATCCGGGTAAGGCATAAAAACATAACTAAGCATACATAATTAGTGATTAAGTAATCATGCATGAGAACAAGCACCATGAAACATAATTGTAATTAAAAGAACTCACATAGATTCAATTAGACATACAAACCCTAAAATCAACTAAAAGAATTTAGCTAGACATAATTAAAGTAAACATAAACACAAAGAATTGAACGAACATAATTAAAAGTAAAAGTAAGTAAAACTTGGAATTAATCTTGAACGCGATTTAGAACTAGAACTTGAATCTTGAATAAAACTGAAATAAATCTTCAATGTTGATTACACGAATGAAACAAAAGCGAAAATAAATTGTATGAAAGTAAAAGATGATATCATAGACAATGCTAAGTCTAAGGAATATATATAGGTGAAATTTACAAAGAAACCTAGACTAAAAAGAACTCCAATTTCCGGAACAGATCACGCCTCTCGACCCATGGCCTCTCGATCGTCATCTCGATCGATTGGCTCGATCGAGACCCCTGGAATTTCCTCGATCGAGATATCAAATGAAGGTTGATCCAGTAGCTTCCTCTCGACATCCCTCTCGATCGAGAGGCTGGTCGAGAGGTCTTCAACTAGACTCCAAAATGTCTTCAACCTTCGATTCTTCACTCGATTCTCCTTCTCTTGTCTCGTCTCGGGTTTCTAACCTCAAAATAGGCTTGAAAACACAAGGTAATACCCACAAGAATAATATTGTCCAAAACATGATAAACCGTACAAATCATGAACAAAAATATACCAACGAGACTCTAAATCGACTCTCGTAGACTATGAAAAAGAGGTAAATTTCGCATATATCAAAATCCCCCAAACTTGAACATTGTTCGTCCCGATCTATACTAAAAACGAAATAAAAAATAGACTCAAGCATTGTGAACTATATAGGCCTAAAAAATTTTCAAAAACAAACCTCATTATGATCAATACTATGCATACAACCTTAACATCAATAATGCACATCAATGCAATGCAACATGTTTACCATAGGCTTTCCCTTTTTCTCAACATCTCCACCTAATGTAATATTTATAAACTAGAGTCAAAAAGGACTTTATTAAAGCTAGTAATGTAGGGATATTGGTTAAGGTAGAGAATGTATAGGCTAAGTGACTCAAAATGCTCCAAATCATCAACCTGTTATCAACTCCAACCAAAGTATGATTTTTTACTCCATCTTCTACCATCCAACACACCAACTACAAACTAAAGATGCAAAAATCTCTATAATTCAAATCAAAGTCAACTATCCCCTTATGCTTATTTTTTTTTCTTCTTATTTTTTTTCATAGCTCATCTTAAAAATATAAGTAATGATTATCAAAGCTCTATACTCATTATTTTTCAGCTATTTTTTTCTAAGCTTATAGGGGATAGCTAACTACTTTTACAAGCATCTATAAATTTTTTTTCTTCTTCCTCTACACCCCAACAAAATATTCTTTTCAACTCATTCCATACAACCAACCACAACTAAAAAGGATACCCATAAATCACCAAACCTCCTATCTTCCGGTTTAACAAAAGAAAAAGGCTAAAAATAGGCTCAAAGGGGTAACAAATGATTATGAACAAGGTTAGTGTATAAGAATCATGTGGCTAAAGAAAGATGGCCTAAAATCATCTCCTAGTTTACACATATACTAAGGTCTTGATGGAGAAATAAGGCAAGTTCTAGAAACAATACAACATGCATGATCACTCAATCAATGAAGTAGGCATAAATATGCACAAAAAAGCTAAAATCTCATGGGTTCAAACTAACTAGTTCGCGATATCACAACACAATTCAAATCCACCAAATAAATTGCGTCTCTTCGCCAAGGTTCCATGCATAATAAAGATCATGTTTTTCTTTCAAAAATCAACAAAAATACTACCATCGGCCAAATTCACAACACTATCATATCATGCTTATTTGACCCGATTTAAATACCAAAGACTCAAAAAAAAAAAAAAAATCTACTACCCCAAAAAAAACTAAACAAATTCAAAACTCGGAAAACAAGAAAACACATAAATTGAGTTAACTTAGACACTCTTCTCCCTCCCCCAAACTTATTTCAAAGCAAAGCAACGAAATAAGTTTAAGAAAAGAAGTAGGGACTAAGTTAACACAATGCAATCAAGGAAAGGGAGGAGGGGTGGGTTGTTCAGATCGTACCCTTGATAATCCGATGGATAGAAAGGATAAAATTGATGCATGTCATGCATCATTCGCCGGTATTTCTCTTCGTATGCCCTCTCGTCCTCCCTTCTCTTCCTCTCCGCCTCTCGAGCTTGACGCTTGATAGACTAGAAATTTACTTGTTTTTAAAAGTGTTTAGGAGACGTTTTGAGGTCTCGTTTCGTGATTTAGTTCGTGTTTTGTATCGGTTTATATCCTTTCGAACTATATTACGCTTTGGGTATTTTGTCGTGTTTTTAGGTACTTTTCGTGTGAAAATAACCCAAATTTAAACGAGGATAGAGAAAGCCAAGAAACGGAGAGTCGAAGAGTCAAAGAAGGGAGTTCGAGGAGTTGACTCGGCCAACCACTCGGCCGAGTCAGTGGCCGAGTTGAGCTACTGCTTTAACCACTTGGCCGAGCCAACCTTCCCCTCACACACTCGGCCGAGTCACTGTCCGAGTGCATGGCCGAGTGGACTAGCCGAGTCGGGACATGGGCCGTGTTTAATTCGCGGGCTTTTTCGACTTACTTTGATTCCTTGTTGTAGCACCCCAAAAAAAAAATTTAGCCACATTTATTTATTTTATTATTATGTAATTAAATTGTTGAGTCTCGTAAGTCGCGCCTCTAGAAAATAATTTATGCCTACATTATTGGTAGTTCATGATTTTAAATTAAGCATGTTTATTAAAGCATGATAGGTGTCATTGCATCATACAAAAACATTTTTTAGCATGGTTGATTTATTATTATAATTCTTAATATTAATTATTTTATTGTTTTTTTAAGCCTTATTAGCATGTCTCAATTACACGATTTTTTTGACTTTTAATTATTATTATTATTTTTTATTATTTTTTTCCTTCTTTCTTTCGATTTTGCCGAGAGTTCAATGAGGTATAGGATTCTTCAATTTGCTTGTTTTTCAAGAAATAAAATTTGCTCTTATCTATAATTTTTATTTAAAAGCCATTTTTTTTTTTTATTAAAAACCATCTTAGAGATAACTTTTCAAAGAGTCATAATTTATCTCTACCTTTCCACCAACTAGTATAAATAGGTCTCTTATTTCCCTTAGACACTACACGTTTAGAAGACAGAAAGGAGAAGCAGAGAGTAACATATAGGTATTTATTTTCCAGCTTCGTTTTCTTTGGTCGAGTCCCACCCCTCTCATTTAAATTCCTGATTCGTCTCTCGATCTTTTGGTACTCAAGCCAGCCAATATTCTTTTCCATAATAATTTCCATGATTTTTCTTTACACAGTGTGCATGTGTAGTTATCTACATATAAATACCGTAGACTATCTCTCCTTTTTGCATGCACATTAGGTTAAATATAGATATGATTATGTTATAGATTCATGCATGCATAGTACTAGTGTTAGATGAGTTGCCATGCATTAGTCAAGCTACGTCTACATGCATGCTATATGTGTTATTGTTATGCTAATTACTAGGTTTAATCAGTATCATGCATGTAAGTTATGATCGTATGCATTGTTTTTAAGATTGACTTCGTTTATGTAAATTTTAGCCGAAGCGGATTGTACAAATTTTGTTTTGAAATATAGATATGTAATTTAAGTGGTTTTCCCGATTTGCATTATTATGAGTCTTCCATGCACATACATTGCATTAATTATTAATTAAAGGTCATATTTTAGGCGAGGTGCGCAGAGCTTAACGATTTAATTGCAGAGTCAGGAAGTCGAGTCAAGAGAATTCAAAAGGTTAAGGTGGGGGAAATAGTCGTATTTCGCACTTATCTTTATTATACGTTTTGTTCAATTGATATGTATGAGATGCAGCTATGAGAGATTAGTCTTCGGACTACAGTTTGGTCTTCGGACTTCAGTTATAGTCTTCGGACTTCAGTTCAGTTATGGTCTTCGGACTTCAGTTCAGTTTAAGTCTACGGACTTCAGTTTCGACTTCGGTCGATGAGACAGTAAGCAGTTTCGTCTTTGGGACGATCAGAATCAGTGTATGCGTATTCTTTTGTAACAATTCTTATAATTTGGATAAATGCAATCCACTGAGTTAGTAGTACTCACCCCAAACTATTTTATCTTTTCAGGAGTTAGATCGGGACGATGAGGTGGTAGGGTGATTGATGGTGGAGTCAGTTCAGTTTATTCAGTTTATTCAGTCGGTTGTCAGTTTATTCAGCTAGATGTCGTTATTTAGTAGTCAAGACTTCCGCTTATTCAATTTCGTAGTTTTACTTGAGTTTTGCAAAGACTTATATTTTCGTCAAATTTCTTTTAGTAAGCAATGAATGAGGTTTGTCGTTTCGTACCAATTGTTTTATTGTGTAAAAATTGGGGCGTTACACTTGTACACTTATGTTTCCTTGTAAATTTCTATTCTATAAATACCTTAGGCTTAGCATTGTGAACCCTAGAATTCTCATTAGTACTTTTTAGTTTTTCATAATTTTCTTTAAATTTTCAGCTTTTATAATTGTTCAACCTTGGAGTTTTATTCAAGTTTATTCAAGATTCAAGTTTCAAAGTTCTTCGCGTGTTCAAGATTCAATTCCAAGTTTTTCTTACTCTACTTTTCAATTATGTTCTTCCAATATATTGTGTTCATGTTTGCTTTAATTATGTCTAGCTAAATTCCTTAGTTGATTTTAGGGATTGAATGCCGGATTGAATTTATGTAAGTGTTCTTGTTTACAATTAGCCTAGCTTCCGATCTAGGTACATGATTCATGGTGCTTATTCTCATGCATGATTAGTTGATCACTAATTATGTGTGCATAGTTATGTTTTTATGTCTTAATAGGATAATTGCATAATAGATCTCATGAATACATGGTATGGTAGTTTGATTATCTTAGTTGAGATTGAATTATCATATGTTCGCATATAGTTGATTTAGGTATCATAATTGAACCTAGTTGATTGTATGATTGATACTTGTTCTATTTTGCACTTGATTTGATTTCTATAAATCCGAAAGGAGATTAGGATCTTGTTAGGTGACGACTTGCATTGCCTTAATTGGGGTGTTAGGTTATTTTTGTGTATCACATCTAGATTGGATTAAATTGGTTAATTGTAGTCATTAATTACTTGCATATATTTGATTAGGTAGGCTTCCCTAGAATCAACACTTTTCCTTAATTGAATTTTTACCTTATTTGTTTATTTGCTTGCTTGCTAAGTTATTTTATTTGATTAGTTATTTGCCTTGTTTATTTATTTCCTTATTTGATTAATTGAGTTCTTTTATTTATTTGCCTAGTTTATAAATACCACAAATCTCTAAACTTTAATTGCTTAAACATCAGTTTAATTCTAGAGTAAAGGTACTGTGTGCGTTTTCGACTTGTCAATCCCCGTGGATACGATACTCGTGCTTCCCTTTTACTATACCTATTTTGTGTGGTAGAAAATAGTGCGATCAAATTTTGGCGCCGTTGCCGGGGATTCATTAGATTTCACATACATATTTTGGAATAGAATTAATAGGTGATTTAGGCGCTTTAATTTTCTATTTTTCGGTTTATTGTTCTAACGGTTTCTTTTCTTCTCTTTGATTTTAGGTAGTGCATGATCACAAGGTCTAAAGGGATAAATCTTATTCCGATAGACTTGGAGTTGGAGCGCTCACTAAGGGCATTGAGACGAGGGAAGAAGGCGAGCAAGATTGATACACCACCCTCTTCACCACCCGATTCACCAAGCAGTTTCGATTCAATGGGGGATCAAGCAGCGAGAAGGACTTTGAACGATCGGTTCAAGCCGGTCGTGGACCAATTTCAGCAAGGAGGATGGGGGACCACAGACGCCAACAATTACGAGATCAAGACGTCCCTCATCAACATGGTGCAATCCAACCAATATGGAGGCACACGCATGGAGGATCCAAATGCTCACTTGAAGCAATTCTTGGACATATGTGCTACATACAAGGCCAGTGGAGTTTCATCGGACTACCTCAAGCTCAGTTTGTTCGTGTGGTCTCTCAAGGACGATGCGAGGGAGTGGCTCGATGGATTGGACAAGACCGAGATAAGGACATGGGCCGAGATGTGCACCAGATTTTTGAACAAGTTCTTCCCCCCTTCGAGGGCTCAAAAACTCATTAACGAGATCAACCAATTCCAACAATACGAGGATGAGCACTTCTACGAGGCATGGGGAGCTACTACGAGCATGCCCGAACCATGGAATTAGCAAGGAGGATCAAATCACGTGCTTCTATCGTGGTTTGAACAAGATGTGTAGGAAGGAGCTCGACTATGCTTCCTAAGGAGGATTCTTGAACAACGAGTACGATGTGGCCATGGAGATTATTGAGCTTACCGTGAATTTGAGTTATGAAGAGGCTACTGACCGACGCGTTGGAAGAAGGAGAGTTGCCAACATTGGAATCGATGCTTACGAAGACTTGATGGAGAAGACACAAAAACAGCGAATGAGTTGGATTCTATCAAGAAAGGAGTACTTCGGTGCGATGCTATCACGGACGAACAAGCAAACCCCACCGAAGAGGAAGATGCCAATTTTGTGCAACAAGGTGGCAAGTGGCAACCAAATCAAGGAAACAAGTGGCAAGGAGGTCAAGGAGGTTCGAACTACCAAGGAGGTTACAAGAAGCCTTACGTTCCAAACAACCGCAACCATCCGAACTTCTCTTATGCCAACCCGAACAACGCCTTGCAATCACCTCCCGGCTTCCATGTTGAGAATGAAGTCATCCAAGAGCCAAAGAAGGAGATGTCTACAGACGACTTGATTCGTCAATATATGGCTCAATCGGAGATGATGATGACTCAGCAAGATGCAAAGTTGAGGACATTGGAGCTTACTCAAAACACTTCGAACAACAATTTGGAGAGTAGCATCAATGCGTTGACCAAGCAAATGCAAATGTTGGAGACGCAAGTGAGTCAAATAGCCAATGCTCAAGGAGGAGTCCACAAGCCCGGCCACTACCCAAGCAACACCGAGCAAAACCCGAAGAACAACCATCAAGTTCACGCTATTGAGCTTAGGATTGGGCTCGTTACACAAATTCATCTTTGGAGGACGAAGTTGAAGGAAGAGTCGAAGATTTGGGAGATGAAAGCAATTCGGAGGCGGAAACGGACGAGACGAAGGACGAAGGCCCGAAAGGAGAGGTGCTCGGCCGAGTCACCGGCTGAGCCGAAGGAGAAAAAACTGCCCAGGGTTCACTCGGCCAGGCACTCGGCCGAGTCGCTGGCCGAGTCAGTACAACAGAAGGTGCACTCGGCCACGCACTCGGCCGAGCCGATGGCCGAGCCGAAGTACGAGTTTCCCTTCCCAATTCACTTGGACACCCACTCGGCCGAGTCGTCGGCCGAGCCGACGCCCATGCCGATCCCGTTCTTACCCCGACGCACGAATCGACTCCCAAGGCTCCGTTTCTGCAACGATTGGCGAATACCAAGCAAGACGAGAAGTATCAGAGGTTCTTCGAGATACTTAAAAAGGTCAACATCAACATCCCGCTTCTCGATGCTCTCCGAGACATGCCAAACTACATGAAGTTCATCAAGGATACGGTGTCGGGGAAGAAGAAGTGGGCGAAATTCGAGACGATCAACCTCACGGAGGAGTGTATTGCGGTGATCCAAAAGAAGCTACCTTTGAAGCAAAAGGATCCCGGGAGGTTCACATTAGCATGCAAGATCGGTGATCAAGTCTTTCAAAACGTCCTATGCGATCTTGGTGCTAGCATCAATTTGATGCCCCTCTCTATTTTCAATCGGCTCAAGATCGGGAAGATGAAGCCAACCACCATCTCTCTTCTTATGGCGGACCGTTCGGTTTCTTATCCAAGGGGAATAGTCGAGGACGTTCTTGTTCAAGTGCACAACCTTGTCTTCCCGGCGGACTTTGTAGTTTTGGATATGCCCGAGGATACAAATCAACCTTTGATCTTAGGACGGCCATTCTTAGCCACAAGGAGAGTATTGATCGATGTTTAAGATGGAGACCTCACCTTTTGAGTCAACGGGGAGGAGCTGAAAATTTCTATCTATGAAGCCATGAAGAGACCCGACGATCAACGTGAGGATATCTTCTCCATCGAGACATTGATACCACCTACTTCGGAGGAGGCACTTAACCATTGCATCTCAAACTCTCTTTATGCCTATGAGGAGTTGGATGAAGCTTGTGATGAGATTATCGAATATCTCAATCAATTGGAGGCAAATCGACCACCACGTCACCACAAGGAAGTTTCAGACCTCGACATCAACAAGAAGGTGGATGATGGATCCCTCGAAGAGGAAGAGAAGAAGGATGCATCCTCTAAGGTGGAGTTGAAGCCACTACCCGAGCACCTCAAGTACAAGTTCTTAGGAGAAGAAGAGACGTACCCGGTGATCGTGTCTTCTCATCTCACGGAGGTGAATACGGACAAGTTATTGAGGGTCCTAAGGAAGCACAAATCTGCGATTGGATGGACGATTGCCGACATCAAAGGTATTAGTCCTTCGCTTTTCATGCATAGGATATTGCTTGAGGAAGGTCATCGCCCAAGAGTCCAACCTCAAAGGCGTTTGAATCCAGCTATGCAAGAAGTTGTGAGGAAGGAGGTGTTGAAGTTGCTCGATGTCGGCATGATATATGCTATTTCGGATAGTGAGTGGGTGAGTCCTACTCAAGTGGTGTCGAAGAAGGGAGGCATGACGGTCATCAACGATGAGAAGGGGGAGCTAATTGCGACAAGGCTTGTCACGGGATGGCGAGTTTGCATCGACTATCGTCTTCTCAACGCAACAACTAGGAAGGATCACTTTCCCCTCCCGTTCGTAGATCAAATGCTCGATCGATTGGCCGGACACGAGTACTATTGCTTCCTCGATGGATACTCCGGCTACAACCAAATCGCCATCGCTCCGGAGGACCAACACAAGACGGCGTTCACTTGTCCATATGGAGTCTTCGCTTATCGGAGGATGCCATTCGGGTTATGCAACGCACCGGCTACTTTTCAACGGTGCATGATGGTCATCTTCCATGGATTGATCGAGAACATAATGGAGGTATTCATGGACAACTTTTCAGTTTTTGGTTCTTCTTTTGATCAATGCTTGGAGAATCTTGCCATGGTGCTTCAAAGGTGCGAAGAGACGAACCTCGTTCTCAATTGGGAGAAGTGCCACTTCATAGTGCAAGAAGGAGTTGTACTTGGCCATAAGGTGTCTTCACACGGATTGGAGGTGGATCGAGCTAAAGTTGTAGCCATCGAGAAGTTGCCACCACCAACCAATGTCAAATCAGTGAGGAGTTTCCTAGGACATGCCGACTTTTATAGGAGATTCATCAAGGACTTTTCGAAGATCACAAAGCCGTTGTGTGGATTGCTCGAGAAGGATGTCAAGTTCGTATTCGATGAAGATTGCTTGGAAGCCTTCGAGACATTGAAGAAGGCGCTTATCTCTACTCCCGTCTTGGTGTCACCAGATTGGAGTGCCCCGTTCGAGCTTATGTGCGATGCAAGTGATTGGGCAATAGGAGTGGTTTTGGGGTAGAAAAGGGAGAAGCTCTTTCGAGTTATCTATTAAGCTAGCAAGACATTGGACTCGGCTCAAAGGAACTACACCACCACGGAGAAGGAGTTACTCGCTGTGGTCTATGCTTTCGACAAGTTTAGGCCTTATTTGGTGGGATCTCACACGATTGTGCACACCGACCATGCCGCCATTCGCTACCTATTCAACAAGAAGGACTCGAAGCCGAGGTTAGTTCGATGGATTCTACTTCTTCAAGAGTTCGATATGGAGATCAAGGATACGAAAGGTTGCGAGAATGTGGTGGCCGATCATCTTTCGAGACTTGAGCCGCCCGTGGAAGGAGAAGATGCAAGAGTCGTCATCAAAGAGAGTTTCCCCGATGAGCAGATTTTCGAGTTAGACGATTTGACACCTTGGTTCGCCGACATCGTCAACTTTTTGGTGATTCATCATGTACCCAAGGATCTCTCGTCTCATCAAAAGAAGAAATTCCTCCACGATTGCAAGTTCTACTATTGGGATGATCCATACTTATACCGGAGGTGTGCCGACGGAGTCATTAGGCTATGTGTTCGACTATCGGAGTGGAGGAAGATTATCAAGGATTGCCATAGCGCTCCGAATGGGGGACATTTTGCAGCAAATCGAACCGCTCTCAAGATTTTTCATAGTGGTTTCTATTGGCCTTCGATCTACAAGGATTGTCATGAGTACATCAAGACGTGTGATCGATGCCAAAGGATGGGGAACATCACAAAGAGGGACGAGATGCCGCAACGCACTATCATGGAGGTGGAGCTCTTCGATGTTTGGGGGATCGACTTCATGGGTCCCTTTCCCAAGTCCCAAGGGTTCTCCTACATTCTACTTGCGGTGGAGTATGTTTCTAGGTGGGCCGAGGCCATTCCCACAACGACCAACGATTCGAAGGTGGTGATCAAATTCCTCCAACGGAATATTTTGACTCGGTTTGGAACTCCGAGAGCTTTGCTTAGCGATGGGGGAAGCCACTTCAACAATCGTTGGTTAGGATCACTTCTTGCGAAATATGGAGTCAAGCACAAGGTTACGACGCCCTACCACCCTCAAGCCAACGGTCAAGCCGAGCTAGCTAATTGAGAGATCAAGGAAATCTTGGAGAAGACCGTCACCAACAAGAAGGAGTGGGCGAAGTACTTGGACGATGCACTTTGGGCCTATAGGACGGCTTTCAAGACGCCAATTGGAAGGTCCCCATATCAATTGCTATTTGGCAAATCTTGCCATTTACCAATGGAGTTGGAGCACAAGGCATATTGGGCGACGAGAAGGATCAATTTCGAGTTCAAGGAAGCTATGGGTCAAAGGTGCGATGACTTGTTAGAGCTTGATGAATGGAGGAACGAGGCGTTCGAGAATTCGAGGATTTACAAAGAACGAGCCGCAAGATTTCACGACTTGAGCATCAAAAAGCGTAAGTTTGAAATTGGTGATGATGTTCTCGTATTTAATTCTCGACTTCGTTTGTTCCCAGGAAAATTGCAAAGCAAGTGGTCGGGGCCGTACGTTATTTACAAGGACTTGAAGAACGGTGCATTCGAAGTGTTAAAGAACGACGGTGAAAAATTTGTGGTGAATGGACATCGACTCAAGCACTACTTCAAGCCGTTGCCTCTCTACCCCAAGAAAGCGGCCACTTATCTTGATGACCCGAGTTAGAAAAGAGGTATCGTCGGGCTAAAGACGTTAAACGTAGCACTTGTTGGGAGGTAACCCAATATTCGTATCTCGTTTCTTTTTATTTATTTATTTTCATTTTTTTAGTGTCATAGTTTTGTTTTTCGTATTTTTTAAGTCGTACCCCTTAATAAAACAATTGCATAATTGAGGTTCGAGTTTTATAAGCGAGTAATGCTAATATGTTGCGTGTTTTTGAGCGAAAAAATAGGCCGACTCGACCCTCGGCTCGACCGGTTTGGTCGAGCACGAGGTCGAAGCAAACCGGACAAAAGGAGGCTCCACTCGGCCAGGTGCTCGGCCGAGTCCATGGCCGAGTCGTATCGTGGAACCGGACCAGTAGCTCCACTCGGCCAGGCGCTCGGCCGAGTCCATGGCCGAGCCAACTCACGAAATTCGCCCAGCACCACTCGGACACCCACTTGGCCGAGTCCTAGGCCGAGTCGAATTGCAATTTTCCAGCAGAAGGTCCACTCGGACGCCCACTCGGCCGAGCCGTCGGATGAGTCGAATCGTAATTTCTTCCCAGGTATACTCGGACACTCACTCGGCCGAGTCTTCGGCCGAGTCGATTCGTAATTTCTGTGCAGTATGTTCACTTGGACGTCCACTCGGCTGAGTTACCTCATGGACCGGCCGAGTCCACCCTAGCCCACTCGATTTTCTCCCTTATTTGAGGTAAGTTCTCCTATTTTAACACCAATACACACACTAGCACACACAACTCTTCAAGAACACAAATTCTCTCTCAACTCTCTCTTCAAATCCATCCAAGGTATGATTTTTCTTCCTCCAATTCTCATAATTCTTCATTCTCTATGCAATTGGGAGTAAATTGACCGATTAATTTTGGATTTCTATGGTTCAATTGCATGCTAGGATTGAGAGGGGAAATTTGTGAATTATCATAGAATGCTTGTTTTCTTGGATTTATGTGGATAATTGTGTTCTATGATGATTCTTTTGATGAAATTCATGTTCAATTTTGTATGGGCTATTGAGATTTTTGATGAATTTTGATAGAATTGCATGAATGAAGCATGAATTGAAGTTTCTTATGCTTATTTGTTCTTGAATTTAATTGATTTGAGTATAAATTTTGATAAGAGCTTATGTTAAATTGATGGGTTTTATGAGAAGTTGAGTTGCTGGAGGATTGATAGTGTGTATACAAGTGGTGTTGTTGAAGCATGAATGTGGGTGTATAATGGGGGAGTATGGACTTGATTAAGTTTTGGGGGGGGGGGGGGGGGAGACATTTGATGATGGTGTGAATTGATTTTGTTATAGTATCTTGTTTTATAGGTACTACAATGGGTCGTGACAAGGGTAAGAGTGTAGCCTCGTCTTCTACTTCCACCAAAAGCAAGGGGAAGCAAAAGGAGACAACATCAAGTCGAGCCCCACCCACACAAGCCTTATTGACGAACCAAGACCCGAAGGCATTTGGAATTACTCTTAGAACACCGGAGGCCAAACGGAGATGGTCGCATTTGGTGGGATTGAAGCACCGGCATTGTAGGTTCCTAGACCACGAGGTGATTGACGGAATGGGAATAGCCGATGATGTGGTAACTCTCATGGAGAATGGAGGATTTACAAAGGTGTTTCAAGCAAACTTCTTGACATACCATATTCCCACGGTGGAGTTCCTTTCGACCGTGGAGTTGTTGAGGTCCGAGAAAACTCCTTCGGTGCTTCATTTTCAATTGGGGAACGTCCAAAGAACCCTCACTACGGAAGAGCTCAATGAGTTGATTGGAAGAGACAATGATGGGTAATTTAGTGGGAGTCATACACCCGACTCGGATAACCTTTGGAAGGAGATAGTGCACTTGGAGAAGGAGAGGAGGCCATACTATGAACCAAGTAGATCGAAGGCATCATCGGTTCAAAATCCGGCATTTCGGTACCTACACTGACTCATTGCAAGCACAATTATTGGGAGAGGAGACCCCGGATCATTCGGTACCATTGATATGCATCTATGGTCGTGCATCCATTAAGTCAAGCAAGACGCTGCCTTTGGTTATCCGAGCACTTTGAGAGTCAAGCCCTTCTTCATGGGAGCCAAAGGATAGGGTGTGGAGCGTGGATTACACCCATGTGCCACAAGTTTAGAGTTTCTTTGCCCAAGGATCCGGTTTCCCGAGACATCCTCCTAGACCGAGAGGCGCTTCAAAGACAAGAGATGTTGTCACATGAGGAGGGTTATGTTTGGAAGCTTCACGAGAGGAATGCAACCATGCTCTTTCGTCTTCCTTGCCCACATTTGACGAGTGTGCTTGCGGAGGGAGATAAAAGACGAGGGAATTGGAATTTGAGCTTGGGAGAGCACTCAAGGATGATAACGGAGTCGGGCCGACGACCACCACGAGTTGAGGAAGAGGAGGATGAACAAGAGGAGCAAGCCTACGAACAAGGGGGAGACGAGCAGCAAGGGTATGAAGATGTTCCACAACCCGGTTTTCACATGAGAGCTCCGGAGTTTTCCACCATGCAAGATTGGCATACGGAGACGATGGAGGCGATGGACAACTACCATTGGGATGGTAGAGAGTTCGTTGAATCTCAAGTGCAAGGAGTTCGAGAAGAAGTTCAAACTTTGAGGACCGAGGTGGGCGATCTTCGTGCATACATTGGAGTCCGTTTCGATACTCTCAACACCTACTTCGAGAACGAGAGGAAATTTCGAGAGGATGAGGCGAAAAGACGGGAGGATGAAAGAGCTTACATGGAGAACTACAATAGAATGGTGCATGAGATGCACTACTTCTATCCTCACTACCCGCCTCAACATCAACGGTTCGACCCCAACAACCCCGACAACCCTCCCTTCCCTCCACCATATCAATGAGGTAAGTTTGTTAACTTAGTTCCTTCTTCTTTTTGCAAACTTATTCCTTAATCTTTGATTTCGAAATAAGTCTGGGGGAGGGGGAAGAGTAACTAAAGTTAACAATCTTTTGGGTGAATCTTTATTGCTTTAGTAGTTGTTTTATTTTGGGGTATGTTGAGTCTTTTATTGCTTTGAGTCTTAGGAGTTAGTTGATTGAGTCAAGCATGATAGATGAGTATTGTGGATTTGCCAATGATAGTATGGATTTGTGATTATGAAATTTTTGATTGGATTTATGCATGGAACCTTGGCGAAGCGACGCATTTATGTGATGAATTCTATGTTATGTTTGGATATTGGGGAGTCATATTGTTACCTTGGTGAGGATTTGAGCCTTTGGACATATTGATGTCAATTTGTTTGTTGAGTGATCATGCATGCTTTGAATTTCTAGAACTTGCCTTTGTTCTCCATTGAGACCTTAGTATGTATATGATCTTAGAAGGGATTTTAGGCCATCTTTCGTAGCTACGTAATTCCTATACACTAACCTTGATCATAACCTTTGTTTACCCCCTTTAAGCCTTTTATTAGCCTTTCTTTCTTGAACTTTGATGATAGGAGGTTTGGATGGTTAAGGGTATCCCTAGTAGATGTGGTTGGTGATGTAGGAGGAATTGAATGGAAATATTTGATGTGGTATGAAGGAGGAAAAAAAAAATTAGATGCTTTGCTTAAGTTATTAACTATCCCTATAAGCTTAAAAAAGAGAGAGAGAGAGAGAGAGAGAGAGAGAGAGAGAGAGAGAGAGAGGGAGAGAGAGAGAGAGAGAGAGAGAGAAAAAGAGTTGAAAAAAGAAGAATTTAGAGCTTTTGATATTTCTTGAAAAGTGTATGAATTGTTGAGCTCTAGAAAAAGAAGAAAAAAAAGAAAAAAAGAATAAAAGCATAAGGGGATAGTTGATAGTGTATTGAGTTGTGTATAATTGGCATCTTGATTGATTTGTAGTGGAATTGAGTATGGTAGAAGATGGATTGGAAAAAAATTCATACTATGGTTGGAGTTGAAAAGGGGTGAATGATTTAAGTATTTTTGAGTCACTTAGCCTATAATTTCCCTACCTTAACCAATGTCCCTACATTACAAGCTTTAATAAAGTCCTAATTGATCTTAGTGAATATGCATTACATTAGGTGGAGATGTGAGATAAAGGGCAAGCCTATGGTAAGTTCATTGCATTGCATTGATGATTGAGTGATCCTTTGATGTGCATTATACTTCACATCTTGTTCTTTGAGAGTGTTGAGAGATCACTTATATTCTATCTTAACATGTTTGAGAGGATTTCCCAATTGACATTCATGACTTAGTATTTGTTGTATGATCTGTGTTGTGGAGTTTTGAGGTTGTTTGCATAGATTTGATCTTAAGACTCATTCTCGAAAAATCTATGAGGCTATATAGTTCACAATGCTTATGTTGATTGCTTTGTTTCGTTTTTCTTTATTGTTCGGGACGAACAATGTTTAAGTTTGGGGGATTTTGATAGACTAGAAATTTACTTGTTTTTATAAGTGTTTAGGAGTCGTTTTGAGGTCTCGTTTCGTGATTTAGTTCGTGTTTTGTATCGGTTCATATCCTTTCGAACTATATTACGCTTTGGGTATTTTGTCGTGTTTTTAGGTACTTTTCGTGTGAAAATAACCCAAGTTTAAACGAGGATAGAGAAAGCCAAGAAATGGAGAGTCGAAGAGTCGAAGAAAGGAGTTCGAGGAGTTGACTCGGCCAACCACTCGGCCGAGTCAGTGGCCGAGTTGAGCTACTGCTTTAACCACTCGGCCGAGCCAACCTTTCCCTCACACACTCGGCCGAGTCACTGTCCGAGTGCATGGCCGAGTGGACTAGCCGAGTCGGGACACGGGCCGTGTTTAATTCGCGGGCTTTTTCGACTTACTTTGATTCCTTGTACACTTATGTTTCCTTGTAAATTTCTACTCTATAAATACCTTAGGCTTAGCATTGTGACCCTTGAATTCTCATTAGTACTTTTTAGTTTTTCATAATTTTCTTTAAATTTTCAGCTTTTATAACTGTTCATTTATTCAAGTTTATTCAAGATTCAAGTTTCAAAGTTCTTCGCGTGTTCAAGATTCAATTCCAATGTCACGACCGGACTTTGCTAAGGATAGCTAAGCCGGGAAACCATGACTAGGGATGGGGATTAAGAGTAGGGGAAAGAAAGGGGAATAAGACTGGTGTGGAATCTGACTCGTATAGCTATTTGAACAACACTCTATACCATTGAACATCTCGACTCAGGATCTCAAATGAGAATACGAGGATACTTGTCATAATCTATTACATGACTTGAAACAATTCTCAAAAGCTCAAGAGTTTGCACAGCGGAAGAAATACTTAAATACATGTATGAGGACACGTATTACCGAGAGTCCTAATCTACTTGAACAACGACAAAAGCTCCACTCGGCACTTCACATCATCTTGCTCAACCTGCACATTTAGAAATACATGCAGGGCTGAGTACGAAAGTACTCAGTGGGCACATGCCGAAAACTATACATAATAATTGTCAAGCCATTCAACTGTAAGACATAGGGGTTTTATTGAAAAGAGCCCATGCTTACTAAAACTTTTCTTGTGATCTAAAAGTGCCTGCAGGGCTAAGTTCTTTCGTAATCTACCATATCTGAAACTGTGGTGTCGAGGAGGTGGCCACCTCACACGACACCTGACCGGCCAACCCTGAAGATGACTCACGGTCCTGTGTACACTAGTCCAAGTAAGATAACAAGTCTTAACGAGGACCCGAATTCGATTAACTTAAATTGGCGTAGCCAATGCAGATAGGCGTCATACATAAATCGAAACATTTATGGCATGACAATACTTGAAAATAAACATTTTCATCTAAACATTCTATAACTTTTCTTGTATAAGAAAGTCCACCTTAAGTAACGTGAAAAGTGTCGATCCTGATAGAATCGCAACGTCAACCTTCCGGTCGATTTCCACCTATTTAGAAACGACGTTATAAGAATTTCCATTCTCATAGAATCTAATAATTCCTTATAAAGGATATTATAATTCTTTGTTTCTAACTTCTCGTTTTAACTAACGTTCCGTTAATATATCGTGAGTTTATTAATCGGAGTTAATTATTCTTCATGGCTAGCGGTAGCCGTTAATTGTCCTTGTGAGCTTCGAATAATAATTTATTTGAAGTTATATATTATTAGATTGTTAAATCTAATATTCTCTTCATAATTCATTTCCACGAATTAAATAGGCTATTTTAGGCTCGAGAATTTCTCAAGCTTCGATAATAAACTCATATTACTCGAGTGGCTTTATTAGAATCAATAAAACATTTCTCGGTAATTTTTAACGTCCTTCTCGTCTAAATTTTACGGGTTTTAATTACACGAAGATATTAAATAAATTAAATAGTTGGGCCGTAAATTAATCAGCCCAACTTGAGCCCAATTCCCGGCCCAGACTGCTCCTAACCCAGACCCAACACCCGGCCCAAAAACCGACCCGAAACCCGACCCAGAACCCGACCCGGTTCAAACCCTTGATATAAAAACTCTAACCCTCACCCTCAGCCCCATTTCCCTCACGAGCCCCAACCATCAGCCCCCTTCCTCTCTTCTCTCAGACTATGATTATCAACAACCCCAACCATCCAACCTTCACATTATTATATTAATTTCTCTCTCTTATATTAATTTACTATTCATCCAACCTCAATCACTCCTGTTTTTATATGTTTATCCATGACCATACAAAATTACCCAACCCCAACATTATATATAATTTTTTAATATAATTTTAATAATAATTTAATTATATTCAATTAATAATTAAAAATAAAATAAATGAGAGAATAAGTATTTTACAAAATATAGAGAGAATTGGTGTAATTTTGGTAATCAGATAAAAAATTTCTATTAGGATCCATCAAAACTAATATAGAGAAGGGAAGAGATTTTCATTTCACAAATTATAATATATTTATATCTTTTAAAAAAATATATTGTATAAAAAATTATTTATTTATTATATTATATAAATAAAATAAAAATTTTATATTTATATAAAATATAATATTAAGCAACCACCGAACCTTGAGAGGTCGGTGGTTGCATGGAAATCGACCACCAAATTAATACATTCCTTTATTTTGATTTTTTTTTTTTTAAATGGTTGGGGTCGGGTGGCTTTTGTCGCCGATAATGTCAGTCTCACACCCTCGGACTGAACCTGCCGGCGCCACCTCGCCGCCGGTGAGGGCCGCCGGCCCGACCAGGTTCCCCTTTCTTCTCCCTCTCTCTAGACTTTATTCCCTCACTCTCTCGGAGGTTTGGACGGAGGACAGCCGCTGGTCGTCGGCGCCGTAGCTGACCGCCGCCGCCCCGCCTTCGCCGCTGTTACTGACACCGGCGACGAGAACCGCCGCGACTCCCTCTGTCTTCTCAGATCTCTCCTCTAAGTCTATCTATCTCTTGATTAGGGCATCGACGGAGAAAAGGCCGTCGCGGACAGCAGGTTAGAAAGCCGCCGCCGCCGCTGGGTCGCCGCGAGGACGCCGTCATCGGAGGTAACACTCCCCCCTCTCTACTTTCTGACCTATCTCCCTTATCTCTCTAACTCTCAGTTTCTCTTTCTCCCTTGCAGGTTTGGTGGAGCCGCCGAAGCAGTCCGCCGCCTGCTGGAGAAGCTTCAGACCCGGGGCCGCCTTTGCTGCCCCGGATAGAGCCCTCGGCTCGTCCAGTCCTTACCCGTCGGGGCCTAGCGCCTCGACGGAGGTTTAATTCGATTCTCCCACTCCTTTTTTAGATATATATACCCAAAATCTCTTGCTTTGTGTGTGTATATATATATATATATATATATATATATATATATATATATATATATATATATATATATATATATATATATAACTTAAAATTTCAGATTCAAAGAATCATGCTTCGTGTATTATAGTATCTATAATTTGGGATTTCTCTTGTTAATAGTGAACATATATATCTTGACTTGAGCAGCTGTGGTTTTCTTGAGATATGACATGATTTGTGTCAAATTTTCAGCTTGTATTTCTCTTTAAGATTGGTAGGATTTAGCATGCTTGTTTGACAAGATGTAAGCTTTATCATGTCTATAAATTTGTTTTCTTGGCTAAGAGCATAAATTGTTTACACTATGAAATGTAGAGATAGAGAGTGTATTGATACATGTTTAGGATTAGCAGTTCGCTTATGAGCTCATGCTTGGTTTGTTTATTTTCTCGAAGAACTGATTCTTGAGCATGTATGAGTGTTATATACATTCCACTTGGTTTTAAGAATCATGTTTTATTATTCATTATCTATGCTTCAGTTTGGGGAATACCTTTTTGGATTTGTTACCCAAAGAATGGCTGCAGTCTCCTCCTCCTTCTTCCTTTCACTTCTTCCTTAGTTCCTCTTCTTCTTCTCTTTAAGTCTATTTTCTTTGAGTGATAATTATGTGGAGTTCAAACTGTAATAAGGTGAAGAAGGGGCATTTATACTACTTCTTGGCTGATAAGATTGTATGTAATTTACGTGTGAAACCTGTGAATTTTAACCCCCATTTTCTTCTTGATTTGATGCCTCCTTTCCCTTGTTTTAGGGGATGGTTTTGCAGAGCATAGTTGGGGAGGTTTGGGCTGATTTTGTCAATGAAGCTATGGAAGGGATGATGGTGGAGAAAAAGCTGCTTTCTCTGCTGCAAAAGTAG
Source organism: Thymus quinquecostatus (assembly GCA_024222315.1). Taxonomy (NCBI): domain Eukaryota; kingdom Viridiplantae; phylum Streptophyta; class Magnoliopsida; order Lamiales; family Lamiaceae; genus Thymus; species Thymus quinquecostatus. Next base: position 16,103,116 of record CM044174.1, on the reverse strand, counting down.
AAGTAGCAGCTACAGTTGCTTCTTTCTTGTCTTTCTCTAAATGTACATTAATTTCTTGTACATTAACAATACTTTGAATGTGTATTAGTTTATTCCTTATGTAATAGTTAGATGTATCATTTGATTACTTCTACTTACGAAGCATGTATTTTAATATACATCTATTACGTATTTTCCATTACGCAATTCCTTCGGTTTTCCGTTTCTTAAGTCGATAGACTTCTACTAATTGGGCTCGACCCAATTCATCAATTTATGGGCTTGGGCTCAATTTATAAGTTTATGGGCTTGGCCCAATTCTTAATAATCTTTGGGCTTGACCCAATGATAACCAATTATTAAAATTGTCATCGCCTAATATTGCGCTATCCACTCAAGAATCAATCCGATTATCTACCTTTCATCATAACATTCTAAATCAAGCTTGAGTACTTGTATATATATATATATATATATATATATATATATATATATATATATATATATATATATATATATATATATATATATATATATATATATATATATATATATATATATATAGGTTAGAGATCAAATGGGATCTCAACCCATAGGTAGTAACTAGGATCCAATCTTGTACATCCATTCGTTTAGATCAACGGTGTAAATGAATTATGTTGTTTCCAATTAAATAATTCCTTATTTAACGGTAAAAGGTTATAATGGTAAATTGATTTATAACTATAACTACCATTTCCACAAATTATGGGATTTCTAGTTTTTTTTTTAACCGCGATTGTGCAAAATTGCAGATGAAACAATATATACACCATTCAATTTGTAATTGAATTGACGTGCAAATAAAATGGAAACTCAATATGCATGTAAGAAAGATTTATTTATGGAGCTCCAAAGTGGAGTATAGAAAATAAGCATATATATTTACTGTAAACAAGTTATTCTAAATGTGTAATAAGCATTTTAAAAATGATTATAAATAATTAAGCATATATTTATTTTAATTAAGCAATTTAAAAAGTGTAAATAAGCAATTCAAAAGACATAAATAAGCAGTCAAAAAGGTGAAATTTAGGAAAGTATACATATGCTTAGTGTAAATAAGCAATTCAAAAGGGACAAATAAGCAATTTAAAATGTGTAAATAAGCAATTTAAAAGGTGAAATGTAAAAAGCAGGCATATGCATGCTTAGGGTAATTAAGCAAATTCAACAAGAGTAAATAAGCTATAATTTTGTATAATTTAAGCATTTAGAATTTAACATAATAAGTATTATTGATAGGTATTTGTCGTAAGATTTAATGCTTAGAAATACAAAGGAAGACCACGAATTAATAAATATTAGAGTCGTATTATTTTGCTAAATAATTTAGTGAATCTCAACTTCTAATCAAATCAGATTTAAGCGCCACTAACCATAAGATTCGGTGGAATATTGTGATGTATATTGACTTATTTGTCCTTAAATTGATAGCGTCAATTGATAAATTAATGTAAAATACTCATATTTATATTTAGATTAGTTAAATCTCGACCATCCAAATATACCGAATCAAAGGTTCAAAATGGATCCTAGTTAACACCTAAGGAACGGTTCATATTGGATCCGCTCCCTATATACATATATATATACATCCACGTAATGCACTAATTAAACCTTTTCAATTGATTAATTATATATTGCAATTGATAAACATGCGGTTATTATACTTAATTTGTATATTGTTTATATATAGTGCTTAATTATACTTATTTAATGCTTAGTTTTATATATTTAGGTGCTTAATTAATTTTTATTTGTTTATACTACTTAATTAATTCATTTATAGTGCTTAAATTTAAATATTTAGATGCTTAATTTGAATATTAGTGCTTAGTTATACTTATTTAGTGCTTAGCTGTGTATATCTAAGTGCTTAATTAATTGCATTTATTTGTACTGCTTAATTAATTCATCTGCAGTGCTTAGATCTATATATTTAGATGCTCAATTCCAAAATTCGAAGAAAAAAAATCACGTACAACATGCAAAATAAAAAATGAAATTAACGAAGATGGTTGTGAATTTGATAATATTTGTTAAGATTAGTAGAAAAATTTTCTTTTGAATGTACGGCAAAATCAAAATCCCATAATTTAAGGAGTGAAAACTGTTGCACAACTATATAATTACTGAATTAGCCTTTTAAATTAAAAAGGAAATAAAATAATAAGGAAAATAGAAATATATAATAACCGTAGATCTAAAAAAATGGAAGGCTAAGATCGGATCCTAGTTACTACCTAAGTGTAGAGATCCCATTTGATCCACTACCTATATTATTAAAATTAAACTAGTTATTGTCACCCGTGCAATGCACGGGATAAACTGAATTTTTATTTCTTTATTATTTTTTATAACATTTTAATGGTCATGGATATTAACAATGAAAATAGTAACTTAAATTTATTGACCGTTTACTTTGCGATATTATTTTGACAACAAAATGAACCAAACTCATTATTATTATATTTTTAAAAGTTTTGATTGTGCATTTTAAAATGTTCGAGTAACATTTATGAATATGTTTTATTAGCAAAATTTTAAAATTTATAGGCACTAAACACTATAAAATTAGGAAATTATTAATGCATTCCATGATAATTGCTTTTGTAAAGGATTTTATTAACTACTCCCTTTGTCCCTTTCAAGTTGAGTCATTTCTTTTTGCGATTTCTAGCACATTTTTCCACGTATGTTTCTAGATGATAAATTTTAAAATGAATTTTTGAAAAATAAAAATAAAAATTCTGTTACATGATACTACAACACTTGTAGTATCAAGAAAAAGGGGGGAAATATATTTAAAACCGTGAACTTTTTATGACATACCGTTTTAACTGTTAACTTTCAATTTTTTTCTCTAAAATCACAAACTTTTTAATATGTCCAATTTCCCCTTAATTTCTAATTTTTCCCAAATCAAAGCTGACGTGGCGTTGGTGTGGCAGTTTGGAAATTGACATGTCGTGGAGGGCATGTCAATTTCAAACTGCCACATCAACGTCACGTCAGCTTTGATTAAGGAAAAAATAGAAATTAAGGGAATATTGGACAAACAAAAAAGTTTGTGATTTTAGAGGAAAAAATGAAAGTTAACGGTTAAAACGGTATATCAAAAAAAGTTGACGGTTTTAAAAGCATTTTTTCCAAGAAAAAATACTTCAGAAATCCATTTTAAAATTCATTATCTAGATGCATGGAAAAACGTATCAAAACTACAAAAAGAAATGACCCAATTTGGAAGGAACATAAAGAGTCTATTGTTAAAAATTACTAATACACATTTATTACATATTATCATTTATAAGAATATTTTCCAATGAAAAAATATTAAGGAAATTAAAAAAATGAGATTTGTAATTACTAAAAAATATTATCTTATTTATATTTTTAATATTTCAAATTTGAGAAAAAATGTATTTCATTTTATTAATTTCGGTTCTATTTTATGGAAATCAAACATGATAGATGGGAAGGGACTATCCTTTATGTCAGCAACTTCCGTATAAGAATGCGACACAAATGTAAACCTATTTGTAGTAGTCTTGTACTGCATACTATTTAGTTGCACTTTGAAATACATAAAATTATATAGTCCCTCAACTACAAACGTAACATTGAAACGCTCAAGATCAACTACCCTAATTGTACCATGAATACGATTGTCTATACGATCATGACATACTAACTCATACGATGAGACTTGGTTACTATTTCCAAAAATGTAAGATTTATACATACGAACAATTCGCAATTTTAACACTAAATCACCAGAAGTATTGCCCGTTTCGGTGATAGGACTTATCAAACTATGAAAAGGTGCCATGAACCACGTGACTTAGCTCACCTGGCCACCGGGCTCCTCTCTCTAATGAGTGACCCGGGTTCGATCCCTCTTGGGAGCGAATTTGTGTGAGTGTGTGGCCAAGCGATAGGGGGTTAAGATTAACGATCGGACCTGAAAAGACATGTCTCGAGTTCGAGTCCTCCGTGGTGCGGCCTTTAAAATTTCTGTTGTAAAGTTTCAAAAAAAAAAAAAAAAAAAAAAAGTTGCCATGATGGCTACTAAAATGATTCACAACTCTTGTTGGTATGATGAGTATCATGTGTGTCTAAATAGTAAAAAAATATATGATATAAAAAAAAGGGAGGATTTATGCCCAATCTCACCCATTAACTTAGCACAATTCCATATTATTATTATTATTATTTTTTTTTTAAATGACCATATAAATAGAAATGGAGTATTGCCCCTAATGCGTTTTTTTTTTTTTTTTTTAATTTTTTATTAGTGGGTAATTGGCTAATTGCGATATGGGTGGGTAATAGGTTAGCACAGAATTTTTGAATCGATTATTAATAAAATTTATTATGGTATCATTAATGGGTTAAGTATGGATTGCTTATAATTTACACATTTTATTCATAACTTATGCATAATAATATGTTATAAATAAAAAATACAAAACATATTTTTAACGTACTGTACTTTCATTTTTTAAAATTGATTTTCGTCCCTATATCGTATCGTCCACGTATTCTGTCCCCATCCCCGTGCTTCATAGCTCATTATTATTTTGTGTTTATTTCGTCCATGCATATCTAAATGGAAATCGTCATTGTTATTCTATAATACAATCAAATTACAATTAATTAATTAAATAAACACGTTTTGATATATTATACATTTACTACATTAGTGGCGTGGAAAGGAAAGGAAAGATTGACGTGGACTTTGATATACTTTGACGTGCAATTAAATAAACACATCTTGATATACTATTAATTAAATAGAAAGGGAGGATTTATGCCCAATCTCATCCATTAACTTAGCACAATTCTATATTATATTTTTTTTCTTTTAAATTACCATATATTTTGTCTTTAATAGAATTAATAGCTCATATCCTACGATCGTGAACGTTACTTATGTAATTGTGCGAGATTGGATATCCTCATTATTATTCTGTGTTTATTTTGTCAAAAAACTCTCTTAAAATCTCTCTTAAATTATTATAGAAATAGCATAATTAGCATTATAAAAATAGCATAATTAACATTAAAATATTTAATTGGAATTAAAATCCTTATAAAAATTGTACGAATTTCGTGACTAATACTACGGCTATTTTTTAACTCACCCTAATTATATGATGTATTATTCCAAAAATAAAATAAAAATTGTAGTCTTTAAAATGACTATAACTTAATCATTTTTGCTCCATCTACAACATATAATATATCAATTTAAAAATAATTTTATACTCTTTAATTTAAGATGCATATTGCATATGTTATTAACACCAAAACTATACAAAAATTGCAAGAAGAAAATAAGGGGAAAAAAAAAAAAAGATGGAGGAATAGAGAGAAATATGTTACTAATATAAGAGAGATTTTTGATAACGTTCACAGTTACATAATAATTAGACGATTCCTACATATAGTTATTTAAAACAAAACAAAAAACTTACTAAAAAAGATTAAAATATTTAATTCAATTGTAATTGCATGTTTCGATGCAAGTTTAGGGCTAGTTATAATTAATAGATTTCCATATGCATGTGTATGATTTGTAAGTAAAACGGTTACCTCTTTTTTTTAGACGGTTACTAATTTGATTAAACGAGAACGAAAAAACGTATCAATTACTCATAACTTACTGAATTTAATTTTAACATTTATTAGACATAAATAAATTATTATTTTGATTCTTTTAGAATCATTTCGATATATTAAAAGTTGTGCTTTACAGAATATTAAAAAATGTATAGAAATTGTGATAATTTATTTATTCTTAGTTCCTATATGTACAATTCTTTTTTTTTTTGTACTATATTTTGCACAATTCTTTTTTTTCACTATTGTAATCTACGTTTTACTCCCCAATTTCAACATATTAGTTCGTTTAAATATTTTAATCTATACATATATTTAAATCAATATGTAACTAATTCATATTTAAAATTAGTAAATCGCTATCTAAAATTTAAAACCTTAAAATATTAATGAAATAAATGCACATAAATACTCTTAATTAATGAACTAAAACATTCTATCTATAAACTGAAAACCACAATCAATAAACTGAAATTACTAAAAATAATTCCCGGGCTTACTATTATATATAGTATTGATAATTGGAACGTAAGTTGATTATATCCCCTATTTATGCGGTATCTGTGAATTATGTTGGCGATTATCCCATTTTTACCCTTCCGTAAGTTGATTAAATAAATATAATTAGAATTTTTTTTTCTTACTAATAAATCTTAGCCGCCCAAATCTAATAAATCTACGGTTAAGAATGGATCCTAGATACTACTTGGGGGACGGTTCCTATTAGAACCGCTCCCTATATATATATATATATAATATGAAAAAAATACTTCAATTTGGCCATAGCAATATCCTTACAGTTAAATAAGAAACTCTCGTTCACTAATTAAATATGGACTGCTGAAGCAATCCAAAAGCTAATTCTTATGCAAACAATTAATAGAAACAATAATCAATGAATAAGTGTCATCTAATAATATTCTAGTGTTATGACAAAACTTTCATTAAATTTTAATATTATGGCAAATATAGTGGAAAACAATTGTAATCAACGTTATCAAAATTATGAGAACATTTACATGTCAAGTAAGGAACTGCACCGACTAAATCACATAAGCCATAATCATAGAGTTCGCAGATTTTAAACCGAATGTATCTAAAATAAAAGATTCAACAAATCGTCAAATTCCAATTATATCACGTACCTTGCGGGAAGAAAAATGAATCTTCCCTTTCAATTTAGTTCCAATTTTCCTTTCTCCTGTATATTCCAATTGATCTCCAAAGTGTATGTCGATGATTGATGATCAATTGCGAATAACCCCTCAATCTCCGAGAAAAAAATCTCGGTGGATATCTGCCCCGCTTAACTGGTAGAGACTCGTGTTGATAACGTGTTGTAAAGTAATAAGCATCCACCATACAAATAGTTTAAGAAGGAGAGAAGAAGAAGACGATAGAGAGAAAAGATGAAGGCGCAGAGAGAACGGCGGTAATCTCATTAATCTCGTATTGTGTCTTATATATATATATATATATATATATATATATATATATATATATAGGGTTGAGATATGGTGAAAACCTCCCTTAGTGTGAAATATAGCAACCTGTAACAACCCTTGATTATAGTGGAATCAATGGCCAAGATTAAAACTAAATTTATTAATGTGAGATTTAAAAATGTCAATTAAATAGAAAAATTAAATCCGAAAGGGTAAAGTAGGTATTTAGTAAGAGGGAATTTTAACTAAATTAGGAAGTTGACATATTTTTAGGGATTCACTCAAACCATAATATTGAAAAGAAATTGAAAAAGTGTGCATCGTTTACTCTCGACGTCTGACTCCACGGCACCGCTCTGGTTTTCTGCTCTCACTCGCAACATCGACTCTGATAGATCCGGGTTTGAGATCCACAACAATTTAGAGTTGTTGGGAACCCCTTGCAGTTTGATTTTGATGATGTTTTTCGAAATCACACTTAGGCATATTTTACTTGTCTAGGGTCAAGGCCGATAGATCGACCTGCTACCTGTTAGTGCAGGTCGATGCCCTCTAATGTTCAAATGCAAGTTCGATCCACCCTGTAAGAGAAAGGTCGATTCATCGGCCTGTCTCATTCGGATCGAGCTGGCATATCTGCCTGTCTATCGACCTTCCTTATCAAGCTTCCAGCCTGCTTTGACTTAGAAGATTTCAAGAGCTGGATTTCAATATCAAGGTCGATGCTCCGCCTTCATGGAGCTTCACGACCTGATCCTTGCCATGTGGTGTGCCAGCAAGGACGAATCTTCCCAACGGCTAGAAGTGAGTCAACTTCCAACGGCTAGTGCCACGTCAGCCTGACTCCAACGGCTAGTTTTTCAAAACTGCCTATAAATACTTCAGCCATTATCGGATTCAAGAACGGGAAACTCAAGCTATCAACGCCATATCTCTGCCCAAATCTCTCTCAAAGTTCATATCCATTCAAGTGTTCGAAATCCGATTAGTTTCCCAAACACTTGAAGAAGAGAGGTTTCCGATTCCGATAAACACCACAACGACGAAGCGTTCACTGCTGCTTGTCGTTGGTTCAACAACTTCTTCTCCGACTAGTTCGAAGTTAGAAAGTTTGTTTGTGTATTCGCCATTATAGAGTTAGTCAAGCTCTGTAAAAGTGAAAGGTTGTTTGTACGTTTTAGTACGAAGGTTGTAAGGGTCACGACCCAAAACTCGAGTCTAGATATTTTCAGGTTAGATTGTATCTAGAACTGATACTCAGTCAGTATAAATAAGAGAGAGGATCCAAAGGTAAAGGGATTCTCAGATCGAGTCTACCTGACGTGGACGTAGGAGGGTTTCTCCGAACCACGATATATCGCGGTGTCTCTCTCACTCTCTCTTTATTTATCGCCCTTATATTTTCTTATCAAACTGACGAGCATCAACCTGCATTTCACGCATCAACCTGCTATCTACTTTCAGCCTTGAGATTTTTCAAAGAGTAAATCAACCTCCACCAACTTCCGCATTAACAACAGTTTGATAAATCAAGCTTGATACCATACGAGCTTGATAGATCAAACTGCCTCTGATAGGTTCGACCTTGACAATCGACCTTTAGATCGACCTGATTTTCAAAAGTCAAAAAACGGTTGGTTATTGGTGTATTCCCCCCCCCCCCCCCCCCCCCCCCCCCCATACACCAATTACTCTTTCCCGGGACCAACAAGTGGTATCAGAGCAGTGGTTCTTTTGACCGCTGCTTTGCATACTAAAAGTTCTTTATCAAACTTTTGGTCATTTTGAACCGATCCTTTAGAAAAATCTTTTTCATTCACGCATATCATATTATTTTGCAATGGAAGCTTCTCTTCTCAGGGTATGTGAAGACTTCTCCATTCAAGGCTATGAAGACTGGAGTTTCCGAATCAAGATGTGTCTCAAGGCACATCACGTCCTCATGTGGGATATCATCGAGAATGGACCCTCCCCCATTTATGCAGCGAAGATTATTGTGGATGGAACAGCCCCCGGGGAGGCTACATATGAGAAAGTCCTCAAAAATCCTCGCGACTACACAACCGAGGAAAGGAAGGAGGCCAACCTCGATGATTATGCAAAGGGACTCATCTCCAGCACCGTGAAGGGAGTCTATCTGGCCAAGATTCGAAATCTTGAAACGGCCAAAGAAATGTGGGACACCCTCCGGTCCATCAGCCTTGGCTCAGAGGAAATGAAGGAGAACAAGCTGTCTATGGCGTGCAGCAAGTTCGATGACTTCAAAATGGTTTCGGGAGAAACCATAGAAGCAATGAAAATTCGCTTCACCGAGATTATTCTCGAAGTCGCTGCAATCAACCCATACAAATATACGCAGCGCGAGAAGAATCTCAAAGTGATACGTGCCCTTCCCGCAAATTGGCACGTATACGCCGCCATGCATCCAGCTCGTTCAGATTTCAACTCCCTCACCACTGAAGATCTTTTCGACATTCTTGTCGGAAATGAATATGAGATGATCCACATCCATGGATCAACACAGCCTTCCACCAGCAAGAAGGCTGATGAAAAGAACAAGGAGGTAGCCTTCAAGGCCGACTCAGCCTCAGCTGCTACCCCAAGTCCGATTGACGAATCCATCGTCAAGAAGTTCGAGAAAATGACTCTCGACTATGCTCTAGCTGCTAGGAGAAATGAGAAGCTCCTAGGAAAGGTTGTCAAATACAAAAAGTTCTATCGTGACAACAAGCGAAACTTCTCAAACCGCAACCACGACCGCCCTGACAAAAAGGGAGAAGGTAAACCCTCAACCTTCAATTCTTCTAACACACCCGAGGGTGGTTGTTTCAATTGTGGCAGGCCAGGCCACTATAAGACCGACTGCCCGGATCTTACCAAGGCAGAGAGAGATGAGCTCCGTGCAAAGCGCGATAAGAAGCTTAAGGATCAACGAGCCGCCATGATCGCCGAAGAAACAAAGGAAGCTCACCTCTCTGACAGTTCGTCAAGTGATGACGAAGGTTACATCGCTTTCGACGAAAGTGATGATGAAGAATGTTTCGTTGGAGAGCACCAACAAAACGAGGGATCTTCAAAGGTAGATCTTCAACCCATTTCACTTTCTTTTTCTGACGATGATTGTGCAGAAGAAGGTGATGAAGATCTATCCGAGGCTGTGTCTTGGGAAGAAATCAAGAAACAGCTCGATGACTATGCCGACCTCGTGGATACACTCAAAGAGGTCGTTGAAGATAATGCTGAGCTTATGGACAAAAATGAAAAATACAAGCTAGCATTAGAAGAAAGATTCTCTCCCTACGATGAAGAAATGGAAAGGGAGATCGAAGCCCTAAAGTCAAAGGTTGAAGAATTGACTTTACGGGTCAAGGAGTTCGATACCAGGGAGCTCGAGAAGGACGAGTCCCTCAAGACCAAAGATGCCGAAATACACAGCCTTACCTCAAAGTTGGCTGACTTGGTAACTCGACACGAACTCCTCGTGAAAAAGGAAGAAAAACTTCAACTCGCCTTGAGCCAGTTGAAGAAAAGCGGAAAGAAGTTGGAAGAAGTCCAATCCATGCAACGCAATCCGCGCGATCACTCTGGCATTGGATTTAATGGAAAATCCAAGGAAAGCAAGGATAAAGATTGCAAGATCACGTTCGTGAAGGCGCAGTCGAAGTCAAAGAGTGTTCGGAAAGCTCATCAAGCTCTTCCAGATAAGATGGTCCAGCTGAAGAATCCAGTTCGACAGCCCCAAGCCATCCTTGTAAAGCAACACAAGAAGGAACAGCCTGTTCCTCAAAAGAAAGAGAGTCGACCTGCCCAGCATCGTCGACCTGCCCCCTCTCATCAAAAGCAGGCTGTCCATCCAGGGCAATACCAAGGCTAATACTATCAAAGGCCGTATCACCCTTAGTTCTTCTTTCCTGCTCATCAAGGTTGTCACTGCCACTACTCTCAACAGTCGAACTTCCAAGACTGGCAGTATCAACCTGGTTTTCATGAAGAGCAGTATTATCAGCCTCGTCGCCCTCGCTCAAAGAAATCCAAGGCTCCCAAGCCCAAGACCGCCACTGCCTCGTCCTCATCCTCGGATAGAAGCAGACCGGCAAAACAAATTTGGGTCCCAAAGGCCGTTCCCGCAACCGATGTAGCACCCAATCTCAAGTGGGTTGCTAAGTTTAACTAATTGCAGGTTGGGAAGGCTCAAAGAAGGAGCCAAGCAGCTCGTGGAGCTGTATGGATCATCGATAGTGGATGCTCAAAGCACATGATGTGTGACAAAACGCTACTATCGAACTATCAAGAACGAGACGGGCCAATTGTAACCTTTGGAGGAAATTCTAAGGGACTTACGAGAGGCCAAGGCGATCTAAAAGTTGGTAAAACAACTATTTCTAACGTTTCTTATGTTGAAGGTCTTAATCATAACCTATTCTCTGTGTCGCAATTCTGCTCGAGTGGTAAACGAGTAGAATTCACCGCTAATAAATGTCTCATGAAAAATGAGGAAGGAGAAACACTTCTTACCGGAATTTTGCAGGATAGACTCTATATTGTTCAATGGACAGATTGGATAGAGACCTGCCTGGTCACAAAGGCTGATTCCGAGACAAGTTGGCTGTGGCACAAGAGGTTGAGTCACTTGAACTTCAAGGCCATCAACAAGCTCGCACGCAACAAGCTGGTGAACGACCTACCAGATCAAGTCTTCGATCGTGATCACATCTGCAGAGCCTGTCAAGCTGGAAAGCAAACAAGATCATCCTTTCCAAGCGTGACGGCACAAACATCAAATCGAATTCTTGAGCTTCTCCATCTCGACCTCTTCGGTCCAGTCACTCCCTTGAGTATAAACGGTAGAAAATATGCTCTCGTTATTATAGATGATTATTCTAGATTTACGTGGGTTATTTTCATGTACAAAAAGAAGGAGACATTGGAGAAGCTACCTGCGTTGCTGAGCAAACTGTGCAATCAAAAGGAGAAATCCATTATCTCCATTCGATCTGATCGAGGCACCGAATTTATCAATGCAATGATCGAAGAATATTGCACAAAGAGTGGAATTCATCATCAGACTTCAGCTGCACGCACACCTCAACAAAACGGCATAGTGGAACATCGTAACAGGTCGCTGAAGGAAGCAGTTCGTACCATGTTGGATGAAACCAACCTTCCAAAGAAGTTTTGGGCAGAGGCCGTTAACACTGCCTGCTATACCCAAAACAGGTCGATCATCACTACCCGACATGGAAAGACTCCATACGAGCTGTGGAACAACAAGCTCCCCAGGTTAAAGTATTTTAAAGCTTTTGGGTGCTTGTGTTACATTCATAACAATGGGAAATCACAATTAAAAACTTTTGATAGCAAGGCTGATCCAGGAGTATTTTTAGGATACTCGGAGGTTAGCAAAGCTTATAGAGTTTTTAATAAGAAAACCCTAGTTGTGGAGGTAACACCTCATGTTGTGTTTGATGAATCTACTTGTCTGTACAGAGAGTTAAGTACAGGTACAGATCAGTCCGCCACTAACAGGCCGTCTAACTTCCCCATTGACGACCTGCTGGTATGGACTCCAAATGACTTGGAGGAAGAGGATCAATCTGATCCAAAGGTCACACAGCAAGGGGGAAATGATGCAAATGATACTTCGAGCTGTAATACATCAGCCGGACTTAACCAGGCTGATCCCCCTCCCTCAGTCCCCCAGACTGATGCTGTTCACGACCTTACATCCCAAATCGAGCAGCTCGATAGCACAATGGAGCAGCTCAACATCCAGGCTGAACAGCAGCCTGATCAACAGCCCGAACAACAGCATGTGCCTACTGATCAACCTTCAACTCACCCGGAGTTTGATGAACCCATTAATGAGCTTGAGCCAATCATTTCAAATGATGAAAGAGCTCGATGCAGACGTTGGATCGATGCTCATCCAAAAGAACTCATTGTTGGGAACCCAAACCAAGGAGTGCGAACAAGAAGGACGATTGGTGAAAGTGCTCTATTAAGCTGCTATCTCTCTCGAATTGAACCCAAAGATGCCATTGAAGCTCTTCGTGATGCTGACTGGATTCAAGCCATGCAAGAAGAACTCAATGAATTCAAAAGAAATGAAGTATGGTCTCTAGTTGATCGTCCTTACCATCAGGGCGTCATTGGAGTCAAATGGGTTTACAAGAATAAGAGAGATGAATCTGGAGAAGTTGTCAGAAATAAAGCCCGATTGGTAGCAAAGGGTTACTGTCAACAAGAAGGAATTGATTATGATGAGACGTTTGCCCCCGTTGCAAGATTAGAAGCTATAAGGCTGTTTCTAGCTTATGCCGCTCATCAACGATTCAAAGTCTACCAGATGGATGTTAAAAGTGCGTTCCTCAATGGCGTTCTCGAAGAGGAAGTCTATGTGGAACAGCCTCCAGGATTCGAGGAGGGTGATTCAAGCAAAGTCTACAAACTGCACAAGGCCGTCTACGGACTTAAGCAAGCTCCTCGAGCTTGGTATGAGACGCTATCATCCTTCCTCATCGAATCAGGATTCAAGCGTGGTTCGGTCGACAAGACGTTATTCACTATCAAAGTGAATGAACATATCCTTTTAGTACAAATTTATGTTGATGATATCATTTTATGCGAAAAATTTGGTAACCTCATGACAGAAAAATATAAAATGTCTATGATGGGGGAAATGAATTTCTTTCTAGGGTTGCAGGTCAAGCAGTCCGATGAAGGAATCTTCATTAGCCAAACAAAGTACGCACACGAGCTGGTTGACAAGTTTGGTGTCAAAGACAGCAAGCCTGTCAAAATACCGATGCTCTCTGGTGGGAAGATCGACCCGGATCCCAAAGGAACATAACACAGTACAGGGGTATTATTGGTTCATTACTTTATCTAACTGCTAGTCGACCTGACATCACTTTTGCAGTTGGAGTGTGTGCTCGATTTCAAGCTAATCCGAAGGAATCACACTTGGAAGCAGCAAAGAAAATTCTTCGATACATCAAAGGAACCACAAATTTAGGTCTTTGGTATCCTTGTGATGATAATTTGCAGCTTACAGGTTATTCTGATTCTGATCATGCAGGGTGCAAGCTCGATAGAAAATCTACCTCGGGTACTTGCCATTTTCTCGGAAACAAGCTGATTTCGTGGTTTTCAAAGAAACAAACTTCAGTAGCCACCTCCACCACAGAGGCCGAGTACATGGCCGCAGGGAGTTGTTGTGCACAAATCTTATGGATCAAACAACAACTTAAGGATTATGAAGTTGAAGTCAGTGAAGTGCCTATATTCTGCGACAGCTCGAGTGCCATCGCCATTACTCAAAATCCAGTTCTTCATTCAAGATGCAAGCACGTGGATATTCGACATCACTTTATTCGTGATCACGTGGAAAAGAAGAATGTGGTTATTGAGAAGATACACACTGACATTCAACGAGCTGATATTCTAACCAAACCCCTAGCCGAAGAAAGATTCAAAATGCTATGTGGAAAGCTAGGGTTATTAAATGTTGAGTCATCAGGCCGATCGTAAGCCTACAGTCACTTCCTCAACAGCCTGCCACCTCCTTCAAAAGTTTGTTCGGGACCAACAATCGGGACGAACAGGCCGATATTAAGGGGGAACAGGCCGTCAACTACTCAACAGACCGTTACCATTTGAACAGGAAGTTACTATTTGAACAGGTCGTTTGTCAGGCCGTTACCTTCAAACAGGCCGTTCGTGATGTAGAGATGGCAAATAGTAACAGCCTTTTTCAAGATCGATGAGTCGGCCGTCGCCTCGTATCCTTTTCTACAGGCCGATTCAAATGACAGGCCGTGTCTATCAACAGACCGTGTCTATCAACAGACCGTGTCTATCAACAGGCCACGTCCATCAACAGGCCGTTGACTATTCAACACATCGACCTGTGTTCCTCAATTGAGGGGGAACACTTGCCCAAAATGATCCATCATTTGAGGGGGAACAAAGGCCGATGAATACCAGGCCGATATCATAAGTCCAGGCTGTCTCACCTCGCCAGGTCGATATCACATGTCCAGGGCGTTTATTTCGCCAGGCCGATGTCTTCCCCCAGGCCGTCAACTTCGACAGGCCGTTCTCTGCCACAAGGCCGATATCAACCTGAATGCAACTGCATTTATGAAGGAAGAATCAAAAGGGCAGTATCACCCTTTTGTCTTATAACTTCTTTAATACGCATTGATTTCTTCATTTATTATTGATATTTATTTCTCAATGCTTTACATTATTTAAGTGTCTACTAATTTGCAGAAAAGAAGGAAAAAGGGAGTAATGATTACCATTTTTGTAAAACATCCAGTCAAGTGTCAAATATTGACACATTGACCGAGATTGCATTTAATTCCCTGCTGTCACTCTGAAAAAGTGCAGTTTTTCGCACGTTCTATTTCAACTCACGCGCGGATGTGAACCGCCTCACATTCCACGCGTGCTCAATCGTGCGGATGAAAGTTAAAGCTGTAACTTTAACCCTTTCAAATTCGAACGATCTCAACCGTTCGAATTTTCTATATATGTCATGCAGTTTTCACTCAAAAACATTACTTGCCTTCTTCATCATTCTTCGAAAAACCTAATTTTCATTCTCTGCAAAATTTAAACTGCCGCCGTCGTGTTCCTCGTTTTTCTGCTTTATCACTCTCTGCATCAAATCACTCGCCGTGGTTTGTGTTCTTTTCACCGATTATGTTTTAATTTTCTGTCAAGATCTTCACTGTTTTTATTTTCTAATCTTTCTCGAAAACTTGCAGGAAAAACAACAATGGCAGAAAAAGTTTCAACCTCCGGTCGAAAGGAATTGCAGTGGTCGGAAATTGAGGACTACTTGACCGCTCGCATCAAGTTCGAGCCCTACATGGTGCGCGAAAACTACGGTTTTCGTGATCTTGATTCCATGTTTGCCTTAGTGGATACATGCTTTCCATTCCACCAAATCATCTCCACCCGGCCGGCGAAGAGTCTTCCCAAGCTAGTGGGTGCCTTCTTCTACAACTGGAACGAGGGCGATTCCGTGTCTTCCCACACCGTCTCCCTCGGAACCCAGAAGTCCTTGATCACCATCAACATTCTTGATGCAGTTAAGGCAGCCTTCGGTATTGGGGAAGGAGGAGTGATGCAGATCTCAGAAATTTCTCGAGATCAACTGCAGCAGGTTGCAGACCGCGTGCTGATTGAGCAAAGGCAGTACGTGCCTATTTCCTTCATGAGGAACGAGCTCCGCCCCAAATACCGCCTCCTAATGGACTTCGTGCAGAAGTGCTTTTTAGGGCACATCGGGAATTACGACCAGGTCACCCCGTTCAAATTTCAGATACTGACGGCCGTAATCCTCGACCTGCCCATTAGTTGGGCCAAATTGATGGTCTCCCTGCTCTGGGAAGAGGCCAGGCAGATCGTCTGCGAGACAGAGGGAGAGGCCGTAGTGAAAGTGTCTCTCCACAACGAGAAAAGGCCGATTCGCCTTGGGATGAAGGCCACCTGTATTATCATTTCCTACTTCAAAAATAGGAAATGGTCCAATGAGCCGGCCTTCCCCCCTCTGTTTATTCCAAAAGATCTCCACCAACTGGAGATGGCGATAGGGGTGGCGCCGCAGATCTTCTATGGGTCTCCGGACAATGTCAGGGCGCACCTCACCAAGACCGGCGAATCCAAGGTCGGTTGGAGGATTCCAGATCGACCCGCTCAAAAGAAGAGGAAGGCCGATGTCGACCTGGTTCCCTCTCGCCCTGCCAAGAAGGCACTACCTGTGAAGAAGACTCCTCCACGGAGGACGCAGTCGGCCTCCGGTGATCCGCCCAGGCCGCTTCACAAGATTCTCCCCGTGCAGCTCGAGGAATCTGCACCTCACAGGGAGCCATCACCCTCTCCATCGCCCTCCTCATCAGCCGAACGAACTCCATCTCCAGTCCGTTCCGCCGCCGAGCCGTCCGCCTCGAAGCAACGCCCTGCATCCTCTCCGCAGGTCGTTGTTCCCTCACCAGTGAGATTCCCCCCAGTCCAAAGAGCTGGATCCGTAGAGATCCAGGATCTCACTGCTGAAGATTCTCAGTCTTCCCCCCTTCGGGATGTGCCCGTGGAGGAAGACGTCGTGCTGCCAATCCAACCATTCTCTGAGCAGCCTATGTCTGCTGCTCACTCCCAGGTCGCCGCCATGAAGGCCGAGGCCAGGCTGAAGGTCATCGACCTGATGCCAGGGATAGCTAAACTCCCTAAATCCCTCGCCCTCGCTACTCGCCTCCAGTTCTATCTGGTTTGTAAGTCGAATTATTATTTCGTCTTTGAGGCCTTGCTACAGGTCGTTACCCTCAACGACCTGAAGGTTGAGGAGTTGGCGCTGGAAGCGGAGTTTGGCTTCTACAGTGTGGAGGATGCGGCTTCCGATTTCCAATCTCTAGTGCTGCGCCGCATGAAGGTCGAGGCCAAGGTTTCTGGGTATCGACCTTCGTCCTCTCTACACTCTCTCTCGCGCCTCCCGTGCCCTCTTCAACTCCGCCGCCGATATTGGAGACGAGTTTGAAGTGATTCAAACTCCGGAGCAATCGCCACCCAGGAATGAGGGTGGTGATCAGCTTCTTGAGGCTGCTGCTCCGTCTCCCAAAATTTCGAAGGTTGATGTGGAGGTCGTGCTCGATACCATTTCTGCCAAGCTCGAGTCCATCATCATCAACCTTCCCGAGCAAATCAAGCAGGCCGTAGCAGAGGCCCGGGTCAATATATTAAACGATGCCAAGACCCAGGCCGATGAAGCTGCCAGGGAGCGAGTCACGGACTTCGCTGTCAATCTCTTGAAGGAGTACACCGACAAGCTCCTACCGGCCCAGCTCGTTGCAAACAGGATGGCGTCCCTCGATGAGATCGGGGAAGTCAAGGAGGACGTTGCCAAGGTCGATCAACGAGTGACCGACCTGACCGCATCCATCTCAAATTCTGCATCGGCCTCCAATGACCAAGTCAACGCCATCCACGGCACTCTCTCCTCCCTTCTCAATGGCCAACAGGAGCTGAGGGATGCCGTGTCCAAGCTGCAAGAGGAGGATGCTACTCTTCTTTCCCTAATCAAAGCCCTGACTGATGATGTCGAAAAGGGGGAAGAAGAAAGAGCAGCCGCTGCCGCTTCAAGGAAGAAGAAGACCCCAAAATCCAAAACCCCTTCATCTTCTGTGGCTCCTCCTCCTCCTCCGCCGCCAAAATCTCAAATTCTCAAGGCTGCCGCCTCCAAGGCCGACGCCTCCAAGGCCGTCGCTTCCCAGGCCGATCCCATGGCTGCTGCCGCTGCTGCCGAGGCCGCCGCCTCCAAAGCTCGTCTGGCAAGAGAGGCCGCGCTCATTGAAGCCATGCTTTTGGCCGGTGCGACTTCGGATCAGTCTGTTGATCCTGAAGAGCAGAAGCGCTTCGTTGACAAGCGCCGGGCTGATGAAGCAAGGAAGAAGAGGGAGATGGACTGGATCAGCCAGTCCGCCCTCGTTTTGAATGCTGGAGTCCAGCAGCAGGCCGTCGAGTGGCTCGACGAAAAGCAGAACAACCTGCTGCGGGAGCTCAACAGTTGCTTCATCCTCCTGCATTACTGGATCAAGGACCCCTCCCTTCCTGCCGACGCCGATGACGCCTATGCAGCTTACATGCTCAAATTCCCTTACCAAGACTTCATTGGTGAGCTTCGAAAGAAAGCTGCAGAGGCTGGTGTGATGATAAGGGCCCCAGCAAAGCAATACTTTACGCCCTTGCTTCTTGGTGACTCGGGGTACTTGGATTACTCCCGAGTTGACCAATACATCGCACAGACCGCCATCGGCCTGAACGTCAATGTGTCGAATTCCGATCCCGACTTTCGTTGTATCAGGGATGGAATTTACGCAAGCATGAAGTCGAAGTCGAGGGAGCAGGTCCAGGAGGAGAGAATTGCAGCCCGTGCCCAGCAGAGGTAGATAGATAGATGATTTTGTATATTTTCTGTATTCATTTAAGTTCGTAGCAAAGTTTGTAATTTCCAAATGTAAAGTACGCTATCGAGCTGAATGAAGCAAAAATCATCTTTCGACCTGACGACAATATCTCTTTGTCCAGGCATCTGCCTTTACTGCTTTATTTACATTGCTTTATTATCTGCCTTTCATATAATTCCTTATCAACCTTCATGGTTATCGATCTTTCATTGTTTTAAAATCTTAGGAATTATTTGTAAAGTGTATGGTTTCGACATCATCAAAAAGGGGGAAATTGTTGGGAACCCCTTGCAGTTTTATTTTGATGATGTTTTTCGAAACCACACTTAGGCATATTTTACTTGTCTAGGGTCAAGGCCGATAGATCGACCTGCTACCTGTTAGTGCAGGTCGATGCCCTCTAATGTTCAAATGCAAGTTCGATCCACCCTGTAAGAGAAAGGTCGATTCATCGGCCTGTCTCATTCGGATCGAGCTGGCATATCTGCCTGTCTATCGACCTTCCTTATCAAGCTTCCAGCCTGCTTTGACTTAGAAGATTTCAAGAGCTGGATTTCAATATCAAGGTCGATGCTCCGCCTTCATGGAGCTTCACGACCTGATCCTTGCCACGTGGTGTGCCAGCAAGGACGAATCTTCCCAACGGCTAGAAGTGAGTCAGCTTCCAACGGCTAGTGCCACGTCAGCCTGACTCCAACGGCTAGTTTTTCAAAACTGCCTATAAATACTTCAGCCATTATCGGATTCAAGAACGGGAAACTCAAGCTATCAACGCCATATCTCTGCCCAAATCTCTCTCAAAGTTCATATCCATTCAAGTGTTCGAAATCCGATTAGTTTCCCGAACACTTGACGAAGAGAGGTTTCCGATTCCGATAAACACCACAACGACGAAGCGTTCACTGCTGCTTGTCGTTGGTTCAACAACTTCTTCTCCGACTAGTTCGAAGTTAGAAAGTTTGTTTGTGTATTCGCCATTATAGAGTTAGTCAAGCTCTGTAAAAGTGAAAGGTTGTTTGTACGTTTTAGTACGAAGGTTGTAAGGGTCACGACCCAAAACTCGTGTCTAGATATTTTCAGGTTAGATTGTATCTAGAACTGATACTCAGTCAGTATAAATAAGAGAGAGGTTGAATCCAAAGGTAAAGGGATTCTCAGGTCGAGGCGACCTGACGTGGACGTAGGAGGGTTTCTCCGAACCACGATATATCGCGGTGTCTCTCTCACTCTCTCTTTATTTATCGCCCTTATATTTTCTTATCAAACTGACGAGCATCAACCTGCATTTCACGCATCAACCTGCTATCTACTTTCAGCCTTGAGATTTTTCAAAGAGTAAATCAACCTCCACCAACTTCCGCATTAACAACAGTTTGATAAATCAAGCTTGATACCATACGAGCTTGATAGATCAAACTGCCTCTGATAGGTTCGACCTTGACAATCGACCTTTAGATCGACCTGATTTTCAAAAGTCAAAAAACGGTTGGTTATTGGTGTATTCCCCCCCCCCCCCCCCCCCCATACACCAATTACTCTTTCCCGGGACCAACAAGAGTATTGTTTATCATGTTTTGCAAAGAGCGTTCATAGATTAAGCAATATAGCAACAGAGGGCAAGAGATTCGTGCGTATAGAAAGCCATAAATGGGCATTTTGTACAGAGTACGACTCGCATAAGAACGACGGATGATAGTTGAGCTAGGTACAGCGGATAAAAAGCGTATTTAACCATAGACTAACTAGATTCATGGAGTTTTGCACTCATATAAACGAATAATGTAGAGATGGAGCGAGAAGAGTGAATAGCAAGGAGGGCGAAGCTCCGTTCAGCCTCATCCCCTTGAGGCGATGAGGGTTTTACCTTAGACTTGAGATAGGGTAGGGGGACAGGAGATCCTCCTTGCGTCGACGAGAATGGATGAACGTGAAAGGGGAACTGGGGCTTCCCGGAAGAAGGCCCCGAATGTCTTGACTACTTGAGCTTAGAGGAGCTCAAGGGAGAGAATGTAGAGAAAATGAATGGAACAGTACGCGAGAATGCGTGTAGTTCGTAGTGAGATGTGTTATGATTGTGGTTGCGATGATGATAGATAAAGTGTGTGTTCACTTAATATTTATAGGTATATAGAGAATGCATATTCGTATAAAGGGAGGACTGGAAAGGAATTTCCATGAAAACAATATTCTTTTATTTTCGCCATTAATGCTGTGGTCCTCATACTAGGAGGACTAGAGTCACACCAATTACATGTCTAAGCAGATCCCTAGGTTCTGATAAGAACCTCATAAGATCAAGACGGCTTTTGCGTAGATTAGCTTCTGTGCAGAAGCCTTACCATAAGCTAAAGCACCCGATCCTTATTGGCAACGTTGGTAATCTCCTCTTATCATAAGGTATTATTTACTCCCATTTGGGGATAATACTCTTAAGGTTTAAGGAATGTGGATTTTCCTCAACGTTCAAGTTTACTTATACAGGAAAGGCTGATATTAGTCCCTATCAGACTCCAAGGTAATTCGTTTCTATCACTGTCGATTACTCTTTATGGGTCTCTCTCTCTGAAACTATAAATTCAAATTGAACCCTTCATCACGAAAATTTTTCTTGAATTGCCGATTAATATAGGAGTGTAACTTCCATAGCTTTTCAAATACATGAATTAGTTGTTAAAATAAATGAGAGAGCTTTAGCATAAGCCCCCAATCTGGCCGCCCCTCCCAAAGGTTCTAAGTGGATGAATTGTTATTGAGTTTAAACTTTAGGTAATTGCTGAAATTTTTAGAAAATCCGTCTGATTTCTTAAGAAGATTGTTGCATAAAATTGATTCTCTCTGATTGTTTGTGTTTCTAAGTGCATTTTTTTGTTGGAGATGCAAAAAATTTGAGTACCATACACATATATATGCGATGCATATAAGGTGTTCGGTGTAATGCATAAAAGAAAATTTTGAATCTAGGGTTCTTGCTTAATGCTCTGACATGGTGGGTGTAATTATAAATATACTAGTGGTGTATCGCAAGTTGTCTGGCGTATATCATATCGGAATTGCCAACGAGAGTTGTTAAATTTACTTTATTGTTGTTATGTGTTTTTTTCTGGAGTCAGTGCAGTGGTGATTCTGTAAGATGTGTGCTTTAAAGAAGAGTTCTCATGAGTGATGTGCAAGGGAAATGTTCATATCTTAGTTAGTATTGAAGAACTTCTCGACTTAACCTCCAGCATTCGTTTATAGAAAGCTTCCATACCTCCCTGGATTTAGAGTTGGAGGTGTATGGAAAAAAGCTGAAGATTTGCTTATTCTTGAAATGTTATGTGCTTGATTGCAGTCTCTCCTGTCACTGTCACTGATTGAATATAAGATTTACTCTCAATTTTCTGTTTTTGGTGACTATGTGAAATCCAAACCCAAGATATTGTTATAGATTACATGCATATAATAGAGCTAAACATATTGGAGATTTCTGAGCTTCTCGACATTTGCTGGAAATCAATTAAGCAATATGAGTTGTATATTCACACTGTTCCTTTGTGCTCCGTCCAGATAATAAAGAGTAACCATATATCATTCATTCTGTTGTTAATTTCATTTTTGAGACGGAGATCCAATACACTTGAGTACCATACACATATATATGCAATGCATAATTGAACATTTTTGTGATGCATAGTTTGGAATAAGGAGTAACCATATATCATTCATTCTAATAATATTATTATTCTTTATTTATTCAAATTCTAGTAGTAATTGTGTGTGCATTTTTTTTGTACTGGTAACTTTTAGCATATGGTTGAATTCATTGCATATTTTTGATTATATCGGTGCATTTCCCAAGATAAAAATTTAGTTTGAGTAACATGAATACACTAAGATAATCCAAGTTGTTGATAATATTGTCAAAATCAACGTCAACAAGTGAAGGCTCATCAGATAGTGAAGCAGACGATATGCAGTCGCTTGCTGATTATATAAAATTTAGAAGAAAAGGTGAAAGGGTTTCATATGTTTTTAATATGTTAATTTGTTATAAATCATATTATTTTAATACAAATAATGCAAGAATAACAAATATGCAGATAAAAACAAGGGTGGATATGGAAAGGACGAAAGAATTGGTGATGACATCCCAGAGTATGATCGTTTACTAAGTAAAGGTTAGTATTTAAACATGTATATGTATGAAGAATGCTCATTTAAATTACAACTAAAGTACTAGTTATGTCTAAAAAAACTTTTAGGAAGGCATAACAGGAAACGTGAATCTACCAAACGAAGAGTTGTGAAAAAAATCTCTTATTTTGAAGAAATTACATCTTCTGATGACGATTTTGTCAGTAAACCTCCTCAAAAAAGATCACGGAAGATTACTACAGGTAAATGTGTTGACACGATGCTATTACACTAAATTCGGTCTAATGCATTCTTTAATATGACATGATGCATATTTTTCAACCTTTGTGCAGAAAGCGGATCTTTTAATACTTTGGATGAAGAGGGTGTAGTTGAGAAGAATAGAAAAGGAAAAATCGATAAAAAGTCGTATCCTAAATTACGCACTAGGACAAGCCCTTTCTCCCTAGTTAACTCATTTAAACTCATGAATGCTGATCAAAAGAAGGCATTAGAGACTTTAGGATTTGGGTTGATCCTAAAATTAACTGTGACTGACATCCCATCTCGATTAGCCTATTGGGTAGTAGAAAATTTCGATCCCTGCAGCTGTGAGCTCGTGTTAAAGAACAATAAGAGAGTACACGTAGAGCCTTTAGACATACATAGGGTTTTAGGGTTCCCCATGGGAAATGTACCTATTACCCTTACGAAAAAATGTAACAAGGTTGCTCTTTTAGGTGAATGGAAGAAGCTGTTTGATGGGAAAAACGATAGAATTGGGCAAAAGGATGTAGTTGACTTGATTTTGAAAGATAAAGAAGGTGGAATATGGTTTAAGCGACACTTTATAGTGTTGCTTGTTTCATCGCTTATAGAAAACACGTCACATGGGTATGTTAGACCCGCAGTTATGAAGTATTTGGTGGATATAGAAACTGTTAGGGATTTGGATTGGTGTACATACACACTGAATTGCCTTGCAAATAACATGCACAATTGGGAGAACGAGAAGCACCAGGGATTCCTCGGCTCTGCGTTATTTTTAACGGTAAGATTTTACAGTTGAAATGTGGCATATATGTTGTTTTATTAGAGTATGATGCATATTTACATAAAATCGTTGCATTTATCAGCTGTTTTGTTGCATTTGTAAAAGTTATAAATAAATTAACCTACAAATTATACACGTAGCTCCTATATGTGGATCGGGTATCATTTTTTGGAATCGTATGCGAGAGATCTTTTCCGTCGTTCCTCGATTGGAATAATGAAAGCCTAAAAGAAAGGGAAAAGGAAGAACTGAAGGACGGAAGGATCGAATGTGGATATCCGAAAGAACCTGTTTTGGTACCCACGACACCAGTTCAAACCGTTGTTCAAGACTCTGGAGTGAACACACTTATGATGATAGAATATGAGCCATTAGTTGTTGTCACGACTAAAGAAGAGGATTATGCAACAAGAATCTTGAATTGTGCAAAGGAATTAGGCAACAAGTGGAGAGAATTGAAAGACATGCTCGATGAAGCACCTGAAAAGTTGAAAGGAGATGAAGAATTCCTGAAAATTGTCAAGGAGACGCATGGAATGATCCAGTCTACCGCTGAAGTGCAACAAACCCAATTCGCAACAACTCAAGCAGACAAATTCTGGGGAATGGATGATATTATTCATTCAATTGATGATATTGAGAAGTCTTACACAAAGTCCACTCCGACAAATGTCATGAGAACGTACAACAGGGATGATGTGCCGTCTTTTAGACTTGGAGTTACCCAAGAATTTCAACGAAATGAAGAGGAGGTATTGTAAGTATTTATAAGTTATCAGTTAAATGGTGAAAATAAAGTCTTTCTAATTTATCAGTCAGTTGATAATTTTTTTAATTACTCACTGCAGACCAATGACCTGGTGCCAGATTCTTACTTGCAAGAGAAGAGATACGATAAAAAGGGGAAAGCAAAGGTACATGATCATTGTACAATTTATTTGAATAATTGAGTGAAGTAGTTCTTGTGTAACTTTAAAAATGATGTAATACAGGCAGATAACCAGGTGCCGGGAAATGACCTGCCAGAGGATGAGTTCGAAACAATGGGGAAAACTAAGGTATCATTTAAATGATGCATTAACTTATATAATCGATGCATTTATCGATGTAATAAGTTCCATTTCTTCATTATTTTGATGCATTTTTTACTATTCATAGATTAGATATTATTTGTTATTGTACATGGTCATTGTACAATTTATTTGAATGCTTGAATGAAGTAGTTCTTGTGTAACTTTAAAAATGATGTAATACAGGCAGATAACCAGCTGCCGGGAAATGACCTACCAGAGGATGAGTTTGAAACAATGGGAAAAACTAAGGTATCATTAAAATGATGCATTAACTGATATAATCGATGCATTTATCAATTTAATAAGATGCATTTCTTCGTTATTTTGATGCATTTTTTACTATTCACAAATTAGATATTATTTGTCATTGTGCATGGTCATTATATAATTTAATTGAATGCTTGAATTAAGTAGTTCTTGTGTAACTGTAAAAATGACGTAATGCATGCACATAAGCATGTTGCGGAAAATGACCTGCTAGAGGATGAGAGCGGAAAAAAGGATAAAACTAAGGTATCATTACATATGTGCAGTTTTAAATGATGCATTAGATGCTAAAATCAATGCATTAATCAATGTATGTAGATGCATTTATTGCATGGTAAAACTTTTGTTTAGGATGATTGTTATTGCCTACCTTTTTTTTTTTTATGCATATTTTGAATAATTTGATGCATTTTTTTTTTAATTTTGCTATGAACGGCTTCAATACTATTTATTATGTATTATTGGATTTAGCATTCATCGAAAAGGACCACAAGTCCAAAGAAACCGAGTGAGAAAATGTGTTCCCCGTATTTGGAGCGCACTACAAAAATTGTTGAACGTCTCACCAAGACAGAGCACGAAGTCGCATACTATATGATGCATGGTCAGCTTGGAGACAGGTAAGTATGTAAGTGGAATATTTATGTTCGCTAGAAATTAATACTCTATATAATTTTCGTTTACTATTTAATGCAGTAGTGAAATCATTGTTTTGAAAAATGGTGATATGACATTGAGGAGGTTTGAGATGCTATCACTCCGGCCGGCCATGTTCATCTACGCAGAAGTCATAAATATATGGAGCGTAATTCTAAATGACAATGAAAAATTGCGTGCAAAAAATTCGTCAGCATGTTTTTTTGCAACGGCATATGCCATGGTACAAATTATTTCAATTGCCTACTCTAAATATATAGTGTATAATTCTTTTAAAATTCATGAATAGTATATTGTTAAATATTCTTTTATTTTTAACAATGTACAGATGAATCCCCTTACAAACTCATTTTCGGGTTGGAACGAAAAAAAGAAGGTGACGTGGTTTTGTGAAAACCTCTCACACGAGTTAAAGATGTTAGGGGATACTCCATTGGACAAGATTGACTTGGTAATTTACAAATTTAAATTCAGTATTACGTGGCATTAAAAAACATATTACACTAAACCTTATTATAACTTACATTTTTTCAGATGTTTTTCCCAATGTACAAGGATAACCACTTCTATGTGTTGTGCTTTAACATTGTAAAGTCAATCCTTGATGTGATAGACAATGCCAGCACGAGTGGTGCATACAGAGATATCAAAGATTATGGTGGCATACCGGGAAGGCTGGTGAGTACATTGTGTATATTTTTTGTACGATTTCTTGATGGGATTTGCTATGGATAGTTAAACTTTCAATTATTTTCGTCAAATGCAGAAGAGATATGTAGGTGTATTTTTGAGAAAACAAACTTTAGTTGATATGGCTTCCAAGATTGAAAATAGCAATATAATTGCACCTCCTTTGTCATGGGTTGATCCTGAGAATGATTGGGATTGTGGAGTTTATGTGATGACACACATGGAGACTTATATGGGAGATATGGGTAAGAAGTGGACGCATGGCCTGAATCAGAAAGCAACGAAGCAGTTGAGGTACTTGAGGGCCAAGTATTGTGCAGCAATTGCAACTGCAGGATGCAACGAAAAAAGAGTTGGAAATGTGGAAAGTGCTTCTTGCTACTGCGACCTTGATCAAGGGACAAATCCAGTAGATATAGAAAGAACTGTTGGTCCCGGTTTGTTAGAGGAAAAACACGTAGGGGGGGGGGGGGGTGAATACGTGTTTTGAAGTTTTTCAACTTCTTTTCCAATAACTCAGAGTTTTAAGTAAAGTGCTCGCTTGAAAACTAAGACCTAGCCAAGGGCTGGATCTACAGTATAAGCTAGTCTCTTGACCTAAGCAAATGCTTAATCAAGAGTGAGACTTTAATCAAGATGCGAAAATTCGGTGAGCTATTCTTTCCTAAGTATTTGAAAATACAGTTTAGGTTTGTTAAGTATGCTAGTGCTATGATAAACCAAAACAGTAAACAAATAAAGAGTTTAGGGTTAGAGATACGACACAGCGATTTAGAGTGGTTCGATGATAAAACACCTACGTCCACTTGTTGCACTAGGCAACTAGTTCTCTTCACTCAAGAACTTTGAAGATTACGGGTTCTTCAAAAACCTATGTCAAGATCGAGCTTCACTTGCTTGGATCTGACGACGACTGGGTGATTACAGGTTCACCACACAAAACCTAAACTGGACTTGAGCTTCACTCGCTTCAATCCGACGACAGGGAGATTACGGGTTCTCCTTACAACCTAAGCTTCGATCGAGCTTCACACAATCGAGGACTGTGTAAGCTTGGATCTAGACTCTATGATCGAGGCTTCTACTATCGAGGAAAGTAGAGCCTTGGATCGAAAACAACCTCTTCGACGAACACAAAACCTAACAACAGAACTTAGGGTTAGGGTTTTTGGTTTCTCGATAGACACACTAATGAAGAGCTCTTTACAGTAAGTGCAAAGATGGCTAGAGCTCTTCTCTAAGCTTGGATATAGAATGGGCTTAGAACTCTAAGTGTGAAGGTTGCGAAGACGAGCTCCGATGAGATTGAAACTCGGAGAACACTTGAAACAAAGACTCGAAAGTATGCTAAAAGCTGGGAGTATTTATTTGCAGTAGGCGCTGAATGCTCAAGTAGTGTTCTACTTCTCTTCGTCTTCATCCTTCACTATTTATAGGCGGAGGGTTGGCCGAGATCCGTTGCTTGGTAGGTGGCTTTGTCCATCCTCCTCTCGACAGTACTTGCACAGGCTGGCTGCTTTTCAGACGCGCAGATTTGGCACTTTGCCGAAAATGGCTAAGTTCCAAGTGTAACAGTAACTGGAGCGATCCAGGACTGTTACGGCACCCTTGTCGGCCTGGCAGTCAACTCCGCTGCTCCTCTCTTCATTCGACACGTGGAGATCTTGCAATTAATGCGATGATCTTCAGTTTGACTGTAGTTCAAAATCGGAGCTGGAATTGTGCTGTCACAATCTGTTAGGTAGGAGCTCGCTTCGCTTTAGAATTGGAGCGTTCGCTTCAAATGAGTCGCTTCGGTTTATACTTAAAGCGTCTACTTTGGAAATAAAATTTCCGAGTATTGCTTAAGTAAATTTTGACCCGCTTTGACTTTTGCTGTAGCGCTCGCTTCGCTTCGCTTTAGTAGACTCGCTTCGATTCTAGTGTAGTGCTCGCTTCGCTTTGCTATTCCTCGGTACGCTTCGCTTTGGTTCGCTAGACTTGATTCGCTTGGAAAAACTCACTCAAGCGAGTGGCCTCCACTTGAATTTCCTGCAATCTAAAATCTAAGCGACTAAAGCAAAATAAAGAGCCATCCTAACAGTATAGGCTTAGAAAATTCTAACCTATTTCTACATCAATTAGGGTCGCTTGGGAATAGGATACTTAGGGGTTTTGGGATCAAATCAAAACATGTACATTTTCAAGTGTCCCACTTGTGTTCCCCCTTAATAAGTTATATCCTTAACAATTCCCAACAATTTCCCCCCTTTTGATGATGCCAAAACCCAACCCACTAACTTTCTTACTAACTAACCGTGAAAAGAACTTCAAGCGACTGCCTCCATTGCAGATTTGCTCATTTATTTTTTATTTATTTTTTAAGTTCCTTTCCCCCTTTTTTTTCGGTTAGAATAGTGAGTATGTAGCATACAGATAAATCATTCACAAAGCTTGTAAATGACACAAATTGACAGAAAATAAATTTGGATAGATGAACAAGTTGTTCACAGCATAAATGAAATTTAAAGGTCTTCTGCAGGCTTCTGCTCCTCATCCTTCTCTTCTTCCAAGTAGTAGGCAGAAAGGACCTTTTCTTCCATGGTCTTTACGTTGTACTTGTTTGGTCTGAAGCTGCTTTCCAATCTCAGAGCTTCATCAACTTCTTCATCAATAACTCTCCTGTTTGGAACGCTTGAGCTCGGCAGAAACGGCATGGGAAAATCTGTTATTGCGGGCACTTTGATAATAATGGGTTTAGGATCAGCTTCCTCCGCCTGCGTGAAGATTTTCCACCACAACTCTTCATTGTAATAGCACAAGAAGTTATTGAGAGCATCCAGTCTTGAGCACTCATCTTGATAAGGCACTACTTGCCAAAAGTAGTAGGCCTTGATGAACCTTTCTTTGCAGATGAGCTACATCTCAAGAAGATCACTGGAGATAAAGTTCTAAATTTATCTAGCATCTGGATGGTTTCCTCTTCGCACAACCAGCTCCTCCTGCGTTCTGCTGGTCAATTCTTCCATAATTTTGTGAAATTTTGCACTAGCATCGGTGTTGAACTGAGGCAACTTTGCATTAACAAGCTTGCGGATTAGCTCACACTCATCATCAGTGTAGCGCTTGGAGTCAACCATTTCTTTGATTGTAACCCTGCAAGTGTCAATCATTGCTTGGGTCTGGCAAGCTTCAGATTCCTCCGGCGTGAAAGGAATGTAAGAGCTCCGAGAGATAGCGGATTGAATGAGCATCACTTCATTCCAGTGGGACTCAATCCGGCCTTCCACGACTTTAACTCTTTTAAGTTTAAGTCTCTTCTCCTTCTCGGCATGTCTCTTCTTTCCTTCTTCACTCCTCTTCCTCCTTTCGTAGCGACCGGACTTTGCAGCGACTGCCTGTTGCATTCTTTGGCGCTTGGCGGCAGGTTCATCTTCTCTAGTCTCCGGTGTTGTGCGGTTAGCCTGAGTTTTCGGCGCTGGAGGTGGTGGCAGATCTTTCTTCTTTTCTGTGGGAGCAAAAGGTGTTGGTCCCGGTTTGTTATAGGAAAAATACGTAGGGGGGGAGGGGGGGGGGGGGGGGGGTGAATAAGTATTTTGAAGTTTTTTTTTTTTTTTTTTTTTTTTTTTTTTTAACTTCAAATTCCTTAACTCAGAGTATGAAGTAAAGTGCTCGTAGAAATACTAAGACCTGGCCGAGAGCTAGATCTAAAGCAATCAAGATTCTCTTGACCTAAGCTTCAAGCTTGATCAAGAGTGAGGCTTTACTCTAGTGCGGAATTCGGTGAGCTAATGTTTTTCCTAAGTAATTAAAATTCAAGATTATGTTTGTTTAGATGCTCATGCAATGAATAATCAAAATAAAGAGTTTAGGGTTAGAGAGATACGACACAGAGATTTGTAGTGGTTCGGAGATAACGCTCCTACGTCCACTTGTTGCACTCAGCAACAGTTCTCTTCACTCAAGATCTTGAAGATTACGGGCTCTTCAAAAGCCTAGTCGAGATCGAGCTTCACTTGCTTGGATCTGACAACAAATGCAGTGATTCCGGGTTCACTACAAAGACCTAGACTGGACTGGAAGCTTCACTCGCTTCAGTCCAAACAACAGACAGGGAGATTGCGGGCTCTCCTTACAGCCTAGCTTCGATCGAGCTTTACACAAACGATGTAAGTGCAAGCTTGGATCTAGACTCTATGATCGAGGCTTCTTCAATCGATGAAAGAAGGGCCTTGGATCGAAACAACCTAACGACGACGAACTCAAAAACCTAACAACAGATTTAGGGTTTTTGGTTTACGACGACACACTATGAAGAGCTCTTTACAGTAAGTGCAAAGATGGCTAGAGCTCTTCTTCTAAGCTTGGATATGGAATGGGCTTAGACTCTAAGTGTGAAGGTTGTGAAGACGGGTTCCGATGAGACTGGAACTCGGAGAACACTTGGAAACAAAGACTCGAAGATTGCTTAAAAAGCTGGGAGTGTTTGTTTGCAGTAGGCTCGAATGCTCAGGAAGTGTTCTACTTCTCTTCGTCTTCATCCTTCACTATTTATAGGCGGAGGGATGCCGAGATCCGTTGCTTGGTTGGTGGCTTTGTCCCTCCTCCTCTCGACAGTACTTGCACAGGCTGGCTGCTTTTCAGACGCGCAGATTTGGCTTTTTGCCGGAAATGGCTAAGATCCAATTTCAACAATAACTAGAGAGACCCATGTAATAGCCCGGTTTTTCTTAGTGAGTAATAAAAACCTTGGCTTTATTTTTAATAGTAAGAATATTATTGAGGATGTCATTAAAGAGTATTATTATTATTAAAACAAATATTAAGTGCTACTACTACTAGTAATATCCTCGGTAATAAAAGTATTGCCCAAGACGAGAGTCGAACTAGTGAAAGAAGACCGGGGAAATGAATCGTAAATTTTTATTTAGTGAGGGCCGAGGCCCACTTAGTGAATGAGGCCCACTTCACGAATAATGGGTCGACTTTTATTTGATTCGGCCCAAGAGAGGAAGCCCGTTTTGTTCAAAAATACCCAATAGCATTAAATTGGCCCAAGACCATGATTCTAGGCCCATAAATATGTCCATGTAGATATATGTGTATTTATAAAAAAAAAAAAAGAAAAGAAAAGAATGGAGAAGCGGCAGAACCGCAACATCACTCCACACCTCCCTCCCAAAAATCTGAACATAGCTAATAATTGAGACTAAGTACACCCTTAAGATTTGAATTACACTCTAATGACACTTAACCTCCCTCATCATCATTGCTCTTGCATGGGGAAGAGGAGAAGGCAGCCTAGCCGCCCACCCTCCTTCAATTTGTCTCCATTTCTCTCCTCTCAATCACCATTACCTGCACACAAACACCACACAAAAATCAGTCACATTCACAAAAGAGAGATAGCAAGTTAGAGAGTAAGTTGAGAGCAAGAGGAACCCCCGGAGGAGCACAACGACTGCCGAGAAGCTGCTGGAAGTTCAGCCTCGACGCGGACCATTCAAGACGTTAAAATCACTCCGTTCTTCTTTAGGTAAAGGCTAAATCCCTCATTATTCGACCCCTAACTCATTTAGACCAGCTAAGGACCTCACCTCTCTCTCTAGGAAGGAGAACGAAGGGAAGAGAACGCGTACAAGAAGGAGAACGAGAGAGGACAGCCCTTAATCGAAAGCTCGGGACTCCTTTTCAGTTTCTCACGGTAAGAACGAACCTCAAGCTCTCCCTTAGAACGATTGACAAGGCCCTAATGCTTAGAAACTAAATCTACTATCTAGGTTCGAGTTATCTTCGGAGAAGAGAGGGAAAGAAAGGGAGAGGGAGCTAACGAGGTGACGAACGAGAACGGACAGCCCCGCAAACAGCCCGTAACCACCAACATTTTGATCCCGCACACAAGTAAGTGTTTCCATACCCTCCCTAAGACCTAGAGAACACCAAAGCATGATTTTCCCCTTAGAATGAATCAAGAACTCAATCTAGAGGCTGCCCTAGTTGTGAAAACCCCCAAAACATGTTACAAGTTAGTTTAAGGCCTCAAGAACCGAAGCATGAAAACATAGGTAGATTCGAGAAACAATGCATGCATATAGAGACTTCAAAAATCAGATTTATGCCCCTCGTTTAACCTCTAAAATCCTCAGTTTGAACAATAGAAAATGATGGATTTCGAATTTCCTAAGAAGAGATAAACTTGCTTCGGAACTACACGCATAAAACACATCCTCTATCTAAGGCTACTGCCCAAGTTCCTCCAAGCACAACTCCGTAAAACAATCTTCTCAACAAACACCAACAACATAACCACATTTACTGCTCAACCTAAACCATAATCCTTAATCGAATCAAGCATAAATAAGGGGGGGGGGGGAGAGTAGAGATATACCTCGTCGGCATTGCCGACGATAGCGCAGAGGCTGCCCGAGGAGGAAGAAGGCCGGAAGTGGAGTAAAGTCAGTATCGTAGCACGGCAACACCATCAGCGGAGGAACCCCGGCAGTCTCGAGGGGCAGCAACGGCATCGGAAGTCGCCGACGGGGACTGCCACCACCTGAAAATAGGAGAAGGAGAAGGGCGTTAGAGGGAGGATATGAAGGAGAGTAGAGGAAGAAGAGGAGACACCGGCGGCAGCATCGCCACCGGCGCCGAGCAGGAACAGAGAGGCAGAGAGAGAGAGAGATGGAGGTCGGCTGTGGTGAAGCCAACAGTAAGCCCTAGCCACGAGGACTAGGGCAAGGGGCGGACGTCGCACGGCGAAGGCGAGCAGCGGCCGAACGAAGGGGGGGGGGGGGGGGGGGGGGGGGGGGGGGGGGCGCCGCCGGAAATCGCAGCAGCAGACGGCGGCGACGACGCGAATGGTGGGGGCAGCGATTCGCAGAGAATCGACGGAGGAGACACGGCCGGCGAGCCGTGTTGACGACGGCGAGTCCGAATCGGAAGAGAAGAAACCGACGGGGTCCCCAAATTTCCCCAACCTTCAATTTAGGGTTCCCCTTGGGGGGAAGTCGGAAATAGAGAGAGGAGGAGCGCCGACCGACGGCAAGGGAGGCCGCCGGCCGACGCATGCCGGCGGAAACCGGAAGTATGCAGTGGCGGCGGCGACCGAGCGAGAGAGAAGGAGGAGTTCCGAGAGAGAGGGGGGATCGCGATTGAAGAAGGGAGAAGGAAGGAAAATTTGACAAGTATGGAAATGGGCCGGGCCTGGATTAACGGGCTGGATTTAAGTCGTTGGGCCGGAGTAAAATTCAGTTGGGCCGAAACTATTAATTGTTGGGCCGAGATCTGTTCACCAGTTGGGCCAAAAGAATTATTCTATTGGGCTTAAGCCTCTAATAACCCTATTGGGCCTTAATGAGTATTAACATTAGACTTAATAATAGAGCAAGCCCATTCTTATTAATCTTGTAAGTGTAGACCACTTACACTGCGTACTAAATCACGAAGCTTTATTAATAGCTTAATCAAACGCCCTGCGATTTCTGTCGAGGGTGAAATCAGTAAGACACCAGAATCGATCGAAGTGATCGATTTCAAATGAGAATCGAGGAACTCTCGATTAAAAGAATAACCATGATAACATTATCAGTAAAAGAGATTTATCAGTGAAAGAGATTTATCAGTAAAGGAGATCTATCAGTAAAAGAGATCATAACCTCGATAAAAGACAACCTTCGCATAGATCGATAAGATTATCGATTCCCTTTCAAGTCTCTTATTTCACGTTCTTTGAACGAGGTTAGGCGAAGGAGAAGGCCGAGACTAAGGCGGCGCCCAGAGTTATTCAGTTATATTCAGGAAAGCTATCGAGGTGGGCTTTCAGAAAACTAAAATGTTTCCTTATGCTTTAATTCTTTTCTTAAAGAATTGTCAGACCATAAAATGTTTTGTTTTGTATGAGGTCTATCTGGGAAAGGCTTATGCCTCAGTTTAAAGGCTTATGCCTCAGTTTATCAGAACGATTCGGGCTCATCGAGGTCAAGACCTCGGTGAGTTAGTGCACTCAGTTTACCGTTAGCTAACGCAAGTTGGCGCGGTCAGGTATCCGGGAGGGTGGCCAACCTCTCCGGATACACCCACAGCTCAGATATGATGGATTACACCAGAAAAATCATCTGCGCAGGCACTCTTTGATAAAGAAAATGTTTTAGTGAACATAGGTCTTTTCCGAAAACCCCTATGATTCACTTGAATGGCTGACAATTAAAATGTTTTGGCACGTGTCCACTGAGTACTTTTGTACTCAGCCCTGTACATATTTCCCATGTGCAGGTTAGCAGGATGAAGTGAAGTTGCCGGAAGGAGCTTTTGTCGAGTATGAAAGTGTTGAAGCCTCTTGGTGGTGCATGTCTCCATACATGCATCTCACGTTCTTCCGCAAATGATTGTCATGTAGCTAAACTCACTCCCGCTTAGTGTATCGTTGCAATGTATTGGCCCTATCATAGACAATGACTTCTTTTGAAACAGTGCTTCCGCGTAATTCACGTTGTACTTCCTATTGTAGGAAAACATTTTTCCCTCCATTCATTCTCGACGAATGATGGAGATTTCGACTTAATCTAAGGCTATGTCTTCACGTCGTTTCACCTTATATAGTTTGTTTATTTTATTTCATTTCCCTTTTTCTTGAGTCGCGACCTCGCTTGGCTAGTTTAGCGGAGCCGGGTCGTGACAGAGAAATCCAAGAGTCTTCTTCTTCTAAGTCAGGTCTAGACTTGATTCGCTAGACCAATAAAGTCCCTCGACAAAAGCTCGGCACTTCACGACATCATGCTGGACCAAGAACGAGAAGAGGTAACTATCACATGCTAGTATGAGAACATAGTTGAGATAACATAGAGCTCACACATAGTAGAAAAGCCAAGGCCTTTCTAGAGAACATAGCTCGCTTGAATTAAGTGCTTTCCCCTCTATCACATACTAGGATGTGCTTGAGCGAAGAAATTATTCTAACCTCGATTATGGCACGAGAAGGAGGATGAGACGAGGAAGCGAGTGGAGCTCTACACGAAATGCCAACTCAAAGAAGCAGTGATAACTCCCCGAAAAGCTACTACTTGAATAAAGGTTGCGCCAGATCGAGGAGAGCCAAGTCGAGAAGTGCAAGAAGATTTGAACGAGTGTCGTTAGAAGCAATGACATGAGTCCCTAACCTTTCCGCTTCCGTGTGGCAAGGGACGTTACGTATTTATTAGCGCTTCCTAAAGATAGTAAAAGATGATACCAGAACCTTAACAGGGCTAAAAGCTTTATACGGTGGCATAATAAAAATAAGTCCACTAGAGTTTCCTGGATGTTTCCGCATCCATGGTTAAAGGGAGAAAACATTGCTAAGAATTAAAGATAGAAGTCAAAGAAAAGTTAAGGTCTTGTCCAACGTGGAAATCCCAGGCAACCAAACGTTAGAATTTCAGATTTCCTGATGTTGTACTCATGAGAATAGTTCCGTTGGGACCCGATAGCCTCTACTTTCCTGAGTAGAGAATCAAGCTTGAAGAGTGTAGTAAAGTGAGACCATTAGCATGCTTATTGGTGAATTCGTAAGATTGGATATTGATGTCCAAGGTCAGTTAGAAGCTAAAGCGATATAACATGCTTAATTTCCATGGGTGATGGGACTAGACTATACAATAAAGGGGACTGAGGCGTGGTAGTAAATGACAAGAACAACGAATCATTAGCATGTTTACGTTCCAAATACGACTTGAAGAAATGTGATTGTCCTTAGAAATAACTCTACGTTACTAACGTTAACAAGTAAGTCGCAATTCCGTGTGTCAAAGTCCTTTGCGCAAGTGTGAAGTACTAGAGTGTTCACGGAGGTATGTAGACTAGAGAATACCCTACGTTCTAATGCATTGCATTTTTGAAACCCTCTCTTGAACCCTTCGAAACTAGAAAGACCGTTGTGATATATGTAGTCGAGGAATTCTGAATCCAAAGAATTGTTTACCAAGCCTTGTTCGATCTTCTATATCCTTTTGAATCAAGAGTCACCAGTGTATGAGAAACAGTTTTTCCTTCATGTGACCGGAAAGATGCTTATGTGGGACTGGCCACCTCACATAATCACTTTCTCGGTAGCGTCACCAACAGACAAGAAATCGGATGGGTATCGACAAAAGGGGTCCCCCACCCCCCCCGACCCCTGTCACTTCATTCCTACCCTCCGGTTATTTCTTCTAAACTTGTCTGGTGATTCCTTGATGAGTTATGTTGGATAATCGACGTTCCAGCTTGGACCCTCGTACTATTATTTTTCATAATCAGACTACGATAACCCTATTTCGTTTTGATCCAATTGTCATCCTAACGCGATGAAACTTTGAGGGTTAGTTCCTTTGCAAGATATAGAGTATGACTTGAGGTTACACACTCTTTTGAGTTGTCGAATGTTTACGCATAAAAGGGGTGGATGATGGATAGACTGTCAAGGGTATTGCATGAGACTCGAAGTTGACAATGCGATGCTAACCAGTTTTACATGTGATGGTAAAATAGAGACCCCACCACATTCCAAGGAATATTTTGAATGTTGTAA
The DNA here is from genome assembly GCA_024222315.1 of Thymus quinquecostatus. Classification (NCBI taxonomy): domain Eukaryota; kingdom Viridiplantae; phylum Streptophyta; class Magnoliopsida; order Lamiales; family Lamiaceae; genus Thymus; species Thymus quinquecostatus. The sequence goes on along the minus strand of CM044174.1, from coordinate 16,065,683 downwards.
ATCAGAGATGAAAACTTATAGTGGAATTAAGAAGTACGATGGATGAAGCAAGAATCCAAAGGATAGAAACAAGTATCGAGACGAACGCAATAAGTAAGTAACGTAAAGCTAGCCAGATTCCCCAGCAAGGCCTAGAAAGAGGAAATACAATGATTAAATTAGCAACTAAAGGAAAGACAGTATCCCATGATTGAGGTCGGTGACCTGACGTTATTTTGGATTTCTCCTAGCTCGTGGACCAGACTAGAATTTAATTCTCACTAGAACTAAGTTATGTAAAAATAGTGGGACCTAATCTAGTCACCAAGAAAGGATTAATTATATTATGACATTAGTCTGCCAGACATAGTAATAAATTGTAACAGACTACAAAATGCGTGATGCTAGCCGATGCCATGGAAGGAAATGCTAAAAGAACTTTTCCATAATAAACAATATGAAATGAGGAACCTTGAGAAGTCTTAAATGAAAAGGTTGATGTAGACCCCGAGTTAGAAAAAGTTGTCAAGAAGAGTAGGGAACGAGACCACCGTATGTTTCATAACTTTGAAAGAACCAAAGGATAAGTACAATATGATCGTAACCACCGAGATTGAACCACAAGTAAATCAGGATAAAATTTTTTAACTGTGTGACCACATAGACATAAGACCTTGAAGCACCAAAGCAGTATGAGCGATGCTCATATAATAAATATACACAACCATAAGTAATACCTTCAGGTGAGTAATATAAGATTTGCTATTATTGCAAAGTTGATGTAGTTCCCTTCATGGGAAGAGTACAAGATAGACAATTGAGCAAAGGAAACGCGGGCAAGGATAAACATTGAAGGAGGAGTAAGCCTAAAGGATCTAGACATGGTTGTGGGACAATGGAGGAAAAGCGAGTTAATAATAGAAGTGAATAAAAGGTATGCCGATATCAAATATGGCGCGATGGAATCAAATTGGACGAGGGACTAGTGTAAGAACATACCAGCCTATGAAGAGGTGACCTAATAGAATATATGAGGGACAAATTTTGAGAAAAAGCCATGGTTGTCTAAGAAGTCGGTTAACTTAGATGTAAAACAGCTTGGGATGTGACTTTGATCATTAATCAACGAGATGTAATAAACAATAGATTGAGATGAACCCATTTTTGTCTTGGGATAATTAGATCACAATCATAAGAGAAGATGTTAATGGAAGAGAAATTTATCCTAAAATCCGCATGTTTTAAGAGTCGAATGAAAGCCAACTAGATCGAACTATTAACCAAGAAGTAGTGTGAGCACTCGACGTGCCAAGTCACCCACTGTATATTACAAGTCTTAGTAGAAAAATTAGAAGTACCATAGTATTACCTTCGTAAGTCCTTGAGATAATAAGAATCCATATCTTAAGTGCTCCAAGAACAGAATTATCGGTATGTGAGGTACAAACACACGAGATCGTTAAAACGTATAGAAGGGATGTCAATTGAGTAAATTAGGAAGTGTTTATTAAGTGGAAAACTATACGTCCGGAGCATTTGATTCCATTACAGAAAGGTAGTTATTGACCCCGTCATCAAAGCTTACTAATTGAGACAGCGAGATTACCTATCTAGGATTTCCGAAGTCCCTGACAAATATGTAAGTTAGCCTCGAGAAGGATGATAATATAAGTTAGAACTTTCGGTCCAAGGTAACCTCAAAGAGCACTAGTGCATACAACAAACGACTAGAGATAAAACTACGAGTCACGTATATCATGAAGCTTGAGTATGAGATTATGTTCAGCCCAAAATGTCCCGCTATAGGAAAACCACAGTCATGTAATGAATTTACAATAATGAGTAGAGACTCTATATGATTTATGAAGTCGACTCCAGTAGTCATCTAATCAGTATGGAGAATAGACCATAGAATCCATGAGATCTCCCCTAGAAACAGACACCCGCACATGATGCCTTAAAAGTGCTATAGTTATATGTGGATGAATAACGAATGAGCCGCTATCACCTTCGTTATCAGGATTAATTGACCAGCTAAGTATGACACTAGCCGGACTTACGAGGCATTATATCTAGACACCCTAGATTCATAAACGACTGATACATATAAACCATATTTCTAAAATAGGGAATATAGCTATAGTGATACCTCTACGACGAATATCAAGATTGTCAATATAACACGTATGGCAAAGTTTAGGCACGGTACTTATCTCTACCTTCCACAGATAAGTGTGAATAAAAATGCAAAGTACTACAATGATCCAGATATGATTGACCTTAACCAACGAGTTAAAGCATGAATATCTACTGACAGTTGTTAATACCGCGACTTATGAAGTCAACTACAGTACGTAGGGTAGGTCATGGCTACGCTAGCGTAAAGACCAAAGAGAAAATAGACTCGAGCAAAGTACAAATTTTGAAATGATTAATGTCCTGACTCTTATATTATCAGTGACACATGACTACACTCGGGAAAGGAGTGGACATAAGGGTATATGGACTTAAGTATATGACTAAGGTATATTAAATTTGGGAAAATGTCTAAGGCCGACGAAGAAGGTCTAGATGCTCGTAGACTAATGCTTTCACCTAACAGTTGGATGAGTTTGTATGTCCACCGAGACGTTAGTGCTCTAATTCAAATCACAACTTGGGAAAATTGTAGAAGGCCTAGTACCTACATAGATTAGATCAGTGTAACACAAAGGTGTTATCTCATAAAAGGTAAGGATCATGACGAGCATGTGGTCTAAAGGTAACGGGGCTAGCACGGACCGAACAAATAAATATAGTTACGTTAAATGCTAGTACATAGGATCGATTGGGGTCGGAATAGAAAAATCGTAAGATAAACATGAGTCACTTGCTAACACCGACAAGTCGAATTACAATTCGAACTAGGAGACAAGTCTCCCCAGAAGTTCCACATTTTATACAATAGCTATAGCTAGTACGAAAGGAAAACCAACAACAGTCTATATGGACCCCACGAGCGTCTAGAGAAGATAAGACTAGCATCGTGAAGGTTAACATATCAGTTCTGTCAAACCTCGAGGATCTTTTAAGGAGGTAGGTACCCGGTGGAGGTGGAAACTAGAAAACGATATTACCCAGCTCAATTACTTAAACCCACCATACACCGTAGACACAGCATCGTGCAATGCACCGCAAAGAATAAAGTGTGGACCACCACTCCATGAGATGAGGTGGGAGATGAGAAAGAATTAAGGCCGGTGTATGACCAAAGAAACGGTTGAGAAATGCAACCAACTAGAGATATGATAAAAGAATCTTATAGCAGACAGAAATCTTACGATGACAATATAGATTCGAGTTACACCTCGAAGTAGAGGATAAGGCCTCCTTGAAAACTTCCCCACCAAGGGAATGACCAGATTCAAAATCAAAGGATAATTGAAACCTCGTTTCACCAGACCCTACGAAGTTCTAGGGAAGGTAGGACCTGTGGCGTACAGGTTAGCGTAACCTCCAAACCCCCAAATCGTTCGCAACATATTCCATGTATCCCAACTGAGGAAATATGTGTTCGATCAAAAACACATACTGCGGCAAGAAGAGACAGATATAGAACCCGATCTGAGCTACGAAACGAAACCTGAAGCCATCGTAGATCGAAAAATTCAACAACTTAGGAATAAGCAAATCCCTTTAGTGAAGGTGTTGTGGAAGCACCATGGGCAGGAAGAGGCAACGTGGGAGTTGGAGGACAAAGTGAAAGAAAGATACCCCGATTTGTTTGTAGAAGGTAAGTAAATTTCGGGATGAAATTTTCGTAAGGGGTGTAGGATGTAATAGCCCGGTTTTTCTTAGTGAGTAATAAAAACCTTGGCTTTATTTTTAATAGTAGGAATATTATTGAGGATGTCATTAAAGAGTATTATTATTATTAAAACAAATATTAAGTGCTACTACTACTAGTAATATCCTCGGTAATAAAAGTATTGCCCAAGACGAGAGTCGAACTAGTGAAAGAAGACCGGGGAAATGAATCGTAAATTTTTATTTAGTGAGGGCCGAGGCCCACTTAGTGAATGAGGCCCACTTCACGAATAATGGGTCGACTTTTATTTGATTCGGCCCAAGAGAGGAAGCCCGTTTTGTTCAAAAATACCCAATAGCATTAAATTGGCCCAAGACCATGATTCTAGGCCCATAAATATGTCCATGTAGATATATGTGTATTTATAAAAAAAAAAAAAGAAAAGAAAAGAATGGAGAAGCGGCAGAACCGCAACATCACTCCACACCTCCCTCCCAAAAATCTGAACATAGCTAATAATTGAGACTAAGTACACCCTTAAGATTTGAATTACACTCTAATGACACTTAACCTCCCTCATCATCATTGCTCTTGCATGGGGAAGAGGAGAAGGCAGCCTAGCCGCCCACCCTCCTTCAATTTGTCTCCATTTCTCTCCTCTCAATCACCATTACCTGCACACAAACACCACACAAAAATCAGTCACATTCACAAAAGAGAGATAGCAAGTTAGAGAGTAAGTTGAGAGCAAGAGGAACCCCCGGAGGAGCACAACGACTGCCGAGAAGCTGCTGGAAGTTCAGCCTCGACGCGGACCATTCAAGACGTTAAAATCACTCCGTTCTTCTTTAGGTAAAGGCTAAATCCCTCATTATTCGACCCCTAACTCATTTAGACCAGCTAAGGACCTCACCTCTCTCTCTAGGAAGGAGAACGAAGGGAAGAGAACGCGTACAAGAAGGAGAACGAGAGAGGACAGCCCTTAATCGAAAGCTCGGGACTCCTTTTCAGTTTCTCACGGTAAGAACGAACCTCAAGCTCTCCCTTAGAACGATTGACAAGGCCCTAATGCTTAGAAACTAAATCTACTATCTAGGTTCGAGTTATCTTCGGAGAAGAGAGGGAAAGAAAGGGAGAGGGAGCTAACGAGGTGACGAACGAGAACGGACAGCCCCGCAAACAGCCCGTAACCACCAACATTTCGATCCCGCACACAAGTAAGTGTTTCCATACCCTCCCTAAGACCTAGAGAACACCAAAGCATGATTTTCCCCTTAGAATGAATCAAGAACTCAATCTAGAGGCTGCCCTAGTTGTGAAAACCCCCAAAACATGTTACAAGTTAGTTTAAGGCCTCAAGAACCGAAGCATGAAAACATAGGTAGATTCGAGAAACAATGCATGCATATAGAGACTTCAAAAATCAGATTTATGCCCCTCGTTTAACCTCCAAAATCCTCAGTTTGAACAATAGAAAATGATGGATTTCGAATTTCCTAAGAAGAGATAAACTTGCTTCGGAACTACACGCATAAAACACATCCTCTATCTAAGGCTACTGCCCAAGTTACTCCAAGCACAACTCCGTAAAACAATCTTCTCAACAAACACCAACAACATAACCACATTTACTGCTCAACCTAAACCATAATCCTTAATCGAATCAAGCATAAATAAGGGGGGGGGGGGGGGAGAGTAGAGAGATACCTCGTCGGCATTGCCGACGATAGCGCAGAGGCTGCCCGAGGAGGAAGAAGGCCGGAAGTGGAGTAAAGTCAGTATCGTAGCACGGCAACACCATCAGCGGAGGAACCCCGGCAGTCTCGAGGTGCAGCAACGGCATCGGAAGTCGCCGACGGGGACTGCCACCACCTGAAAATAGGAGAAGGAGAAGGGCGTTAGAGGGAGGATATGAAGGAGAGTAGAGGAAGAAGAGGAGACACCGGCGGCAGCATCGCCACCGGCGCCGAGCGGGAACAGAGAGGCAGAGAGAGAGAGAGATGGAGGTCGGCTGTGGTGAAGCCAACAGTAAGCCCTAGCCACGAGGACTAGGGCAAGGGGCGGACGTCGCACGGCGAAGGCGAGCAGCGGCCGAACGAAGGGGGGGGGGGGGGGGGGGGGGGGGGGGGCGCCGCCGGAAATCGCAGCAGCAGACGGCAGCGACGACGCGAATGGTGGGGGCAGCGATTCGCAGAGAATCGACGGAGGAGACACGGCCGGCGAGCCGTGTTGACGACGGCGAGTCCGAATCGGAAGAGAAGAAACCGACGGGGTCCCCAAATTTCCCCAACCTTCAATTTAGGGTTCCCCTTGGGGGGAAGTCGGAAATAGAGAGAGGAGGAGCGCCGACCGACGGCAAGGGAGGCCGCCGGCCGACGCATGCCGGCGGAAACCGGAAGTATGCAGTGGCGGCGGCGACCGAGCGAGAGAGAAGGAGGAGTTCCGAGAGAGAGGGGGGATCGCGATTGAAGAAGGGAGAAGGAAGGAAAATTTGACAAGTATGGAAATGGGCCGGGCCTGGATTAACGGGCTGGATTTAAGTCGTTGGGCCGGAGTAAAATTCAGTTGGGCCGAAACTATTAATTGTTGGGCCGAGATCTGTTCACCAGTTGGGCCAAAAGAATTATTCTATTGGGCTTAAGCCTCTAATAACCCTATTGGGCCTTAATGAGTATTAACATTAGACTTAATAATAGAGCAAGCTCATTCTTATTAATCTTGTAAGTGTAGACCACTTACACTGCGTACTAAATCACGAAGCTTTATTAATAGCTTAATCAAACGCCCTGCGATTTCTGTCGAGGGTGAAATCAGTAAGACACCAGAATCGATCGAAGTGATCGATTTCAAATGAGAATCGAGGAACTCTCGATTAAAAGAATAACCATGATAACATTATCAGTAAAAGAGATTTATCAGTGAAAGAGATTTATCAGTAAAGGAGATCTATCAGTAAAAGAGATCATAACCTCGATAAAAGACAACCTTCGCATAGATCGATAAGATTATCGATTCCCTTTCAAGTCTCTTATTTCACGTTCTTTGAACGAGGTTAGGCGAAGGAGAAGGCCGAGACTAAGGGGCGCCCAGAGTTATTCAGTTATATTCAGGAAAGCTATCGAGGTGGGCTTTCAGAAAACTAAAATGTTTCCTTATGCTTTAATTCTTTTCTTAAAGAATTGTCAGACCATAAAATGTTTTGTTTTGTATGAGGTCTATCTGGGAAAGGCTTATGCCTCAGTTTAAAGGCTTATGCCTCAGTTTATCAGAACGATTCGGGCTCATCGAGGTCAAGACCTCGGTGAGTTAGTGCACTCAGTTTACCGTTAGCTAACGCAAGTTGGCGCGGTCAGGTATCCGGGAGGGTGGCCAACCTCTCCGGATACACCCACAACTCAGATATGATGGATTACACCAGAAAAATCGTCTGCGCAGGCACTCTTTGATAAAGAAAATGTTTTAGTGATCATAGGTCTTTTCCGAAAACCCCTATGATTCACTTGAATGGCTGACAATTAAAATGTTTTGGCACGTGTCCACTGAGTACTTTTGTACTCAGCCCTGTACATATTTCCCATGTGCAGGTTAGCAGGATGAAGTGAAGTTGCCGGAAGGAGCTTTTGTCGAGTATGAAAGTGTTGAAGCCTCTTGGTGGTGCATGTCTCCATACATGCATCTCACGTTCTTCCGCAAATGATTGTCATGTAGCTAAACTCACTCCCGCTTAGTGTATCGTTGCAATGTATTGGCCCTATCATAGACAATGACTTCTTTTGAAACAGTGCTTCCGCGTAATTCACGTTGTACTTCCTATTGTAGGAAAACATTTTTCCCTCCATTCATTCTCGACGAATGATGGAGATTTCGACTTAATCTAAGGCTATGTCTTCACGTCGTTTCACCTTATATAGTTTGTTTATTTTATTTCATTTCCCTTTTTCTTGAGTCGCGACCTCGCTTGGCTAGTTTAGCGGAGCCGGGTCGTGACAACCCAATACTGTTGCGGCGCCCTGTCGGCCTGGCAGTCAACTTCGCTGCTCCTCTCCGCGTTCGACACGTGGAGATCTCGTAATAAATGCAGAGATCTCCAGTTGACTGGAGTTCAAATTCGGAGCGGGAATTGTGCTGTCGCTTTCTGGTAGGTAGTGGCTCGCTTCGCTTTGAAGTAGTAGTGTCCGCTTTGAGTTGAGTCACTTCGTAGTCATTCTGTAGTGAGTCGCTTGGGAAGTAAAGTTCCCTAGTGACTGCCTTGAATAATGTTGACCAGAGTTGACTCGCTTTGACTTTATACTGTAGCGCTCGCCTTGCTTCGCTTTGGCAGACTCACTTTGAATCTACTGTAGCGCTCGCTTCGCTTCGCTATTCTTTGGCACGCTTCACTTCGGCTTGCTAGACTTGCTTCGCTTCGGAAAACACACTCTAGTGAGTGGCCTTCACTTGATCATTTGAAGTCTATATTCTAAGCAAAATAAAGAGTCATCCTAACAGTGTAGGCTTAGAAAAATTCTAACCTATTATTTTCATCAAAAATGGGTCGCTTGGGAACAGAACGCTTTGGGGTTTTGGGATCAAATCAAAACAATGAAGTGTCCCTTATAGGTTCCCCCTTAACATGTTGTTCTTAACAATTCCCAACAATTTCCCCCTTTTTTGATGATGCCAAAACCCAAAGACTTAAGATTATTGAAATCTAGTCTATTTAACCGTGGAAAGAACTTCAAGCGACTGCTTCCTTTGCAGCTTCGTTTGTAGTTTTCTTTTAAGTTCCTTTCCCCCCTTTTTTTCGGTTAAATTATTTTGAGTTTGTAGCAAAATGGATAAAATCATTTACAAAGCGAGTAAATAACACAAGAGAGACAAAAAATAAAATAAGATAGATGAATATCAGTACACAAAATATGAAGCTTGAAATTCACAGATTTCCAGCAGCTTCATCCTTCTCCTCCTTCTCTTCCTCTGTCTCCACCTCCTTCTTATCAACAACATCAACGTAAGCAGAGAGGACTTTTGACTCCATAGTACCAACAGTATGGATACTAGGTCTCCTCCATCCGCTTTCCAGTCTGAAGGCTTCATTCACCTCCTCATCTATGATTCCTTTGTCTGGAACGTCTGTGCCGGGGTGATAAGGCATGGGGAAGTCCTTCAGTGCAGGCACTTTGATGATTAGATGCATGGGCTCCGCTAGTTCTGCCATGATGAAGATCTTCCTTCGAAGCTTGTCATCGTACGCACAGAGAAAGTTACTGAGGGCACTTATCCGAGAGCACTGATCCTGAAGTGGCACTACCTCCCAATAATAGTAGACCTTGATGAACAGCTCCTTGTAATGTAGCCATAGATCTCGTAGATCTCTCGGAATGAAGTCCTCAATCTCCCTGGCGTCCGGATGCTCATCCCTGCGCTTGGCCAATTCCTCCTCCGTCCTACTCGATAGCCCCGTCATGATTGCTTTGAACCTCGCACCCGACTCGCTGTTCCACTTAGGAAGCTTCTCATTGAGTCGTTTGCGGATGTAGTCTTGTTCTTCCTTACGGGGGTATCGACCAGAATCGACCATCTCCTTTGCAGTCACGTAGCATGCATCGAACGTGGCTTGGGCCTCGCATGCTTCGGACTCTTCTGGCATAAATGGGATGTAGGCACTTCGAACTATGGCGGACTGGATGAGTCTCACTTCATTGAAGTGTTCCTCGATCCGACCGTCAATAACTTGGAGTCGCTTGGCCTCTATTCTCCTCTTCTTCTCCACTTCGTCCTTTCCTTCCTCTCCTCTCTTCCTTCTCCTCTCCTGCTTCTCAACCCTTGAAGCAACTGCTTGTTTGACCATTTGGCGCTTGCCGCGGGGTCATCTTTTGAATCTGGTGCATCTCGCTTCAGTGCTTGCTTTGGTGGTGGGGGAGGCGGCATGTCTGTCTTTGTAGTGGCACTAGGAGGAACAACTGCAGATGAAGTGACTCCTGCAGTTGTTGAAGTGAGTGCGGCGGCTGAAGCGGGCGCAGTGGAAGCGGGTGCGGCGGTTGAAGCGGGCGGTTTGGAACCTGAAGCACCTGCAAGTGTTAGCTTTTTCAATTCGAATTGGCACTCCAACTCCCTAGCCATGGCCTCATCCTCCTCCATTTGCTTCCGCCTTTCCTCCTTGGTCAGTATCTCAATCGGAGGATGTCTTGCGATTGAGGCGCCAAGCACCTTCTCTTCGTTTGGCCTGCGGGGCTTCTTCATTAGCTCCTCCTCAGTGAGCTTTACTTTTCCTTTCTTCGCACGTAAGGGCCTCGCTTCATCATCCAGCACCTCCTCCGCACTTCCAACACCTCCTTCGATCAACTCCATCACAACTCCACTCCCTCCGGCATCTCCAACTCCACCTTCCTTCACTTGTCCTTCCCCCTTTTTGGCATCATCACTGCCGGGGGTTGGGGTGATTGTCTTTCCAGCAAGAGATTGGCTAAGTTCCTCAAATTTATTGAACAGGGCGTGAAGCATCTGTTCAGCTCGTGTAGCGAAGACATGCTCTTCAGATAGCACTAACTTTGCTGTTTTAGCACTGATTTCTTCGAGCAGGTACTTGCACTGCTTCTCCCTTTCAACAACATACAACATTAATCTTTTAAGAGGTTCGACGGCTTTGAAGCGAGCGTCTAGCTCCGCTTCGACTGCCTTCGTGATTTTCTTTGTTTCTCCTTGAAGTGTGAATTCCAAGTGTTCCTTGGAAGCTTCGAGTTCTGCCTTCATCACGGCAAGCCTCCTCTCTCTCCGATTGAGAGAGTTGTGAAATTCGGCGTCTGCAGTGATTCTGACAGTAAGAGATTCTTTCAGTTTCTTGAATTTTTGCAGTAGGATGGTCAATTCTGCATTTTTCAGATCAAGTGCCTGTGCACTCCTCCTTCTGCTCTCAAGCTCTCCCTTCTCCTCCTCTCTCTCAAGCTTGAGAACTTTCATTTCGTTCTTGAGAGTGTCGAGGGCTTTCTTCGTACTGAGCAGCTCACTTCCCTTCATCACAAGATCTCCCTCCCTATTCTCCACATCCTCCTTCAGCTTCTTCACCTCCCTCTCCAAATCCTTCTTTTCCTTGCCAACTGCAATAAGCTTGGCATTAACCTCCCTCAAGCGACTCCTTTCTGCATCAAGCGAGTCCTTGAGTTCGGTGATGGTTATTGTCTGGTCTCCCACCAGCTTCACTTGCGCCTCCAGTGCCTTTTCCTTCTCTTCCAACAACCTTCCCTTCTCCTCCACCTTTCCCTCCAGATCTCCCTTCTTCTTGTCAAAGTCTTCACGATGACTCTTGACCTCCAGCACTCTCCAGTTCACCTCTTCCTCCTTCTTGGAGATCTCGCTTTGGAGATTGGAGATCTCCACCTCCTTCGCCTCCATCTCCTCTGAATGAGCATTGATCAACTGCTGCTCGCGGGGGGTTGGCTCTCGCTTGGGAATCACAGCATCTGGGTATTCTTGTTTTATCTTGGCATCCAGCTTGTCCTAGAAACTGGTCCCATCAAGAAAGACATGAAATCTAGTTACGCCAATAAGGTTCAGCAACTTGGCCTCCAACTGAATCAATTCATTTTCTGTAAAGGCCTTCATGAGTCTGAATATTTTGTAGTACTCTGTTCCGCGGTACGTAATGTACGTCAGGAAGTCGACGGTCTGGGTGTAGAACACGTCGGTCCACAGAACGTTGGAGTAGCGAAGAGCAATGGTCTCTGCAGCTTGCTCTCGATCCTTGACGTAGCGATCGATAGCCTGCATTTCTGCAGAGATAGCAGGAGGTACGAATGGTGAGATAATTGGGAGTTCACCGGCTGTTTGGGCGGTATCGGCTGTGGCTTCCGATGTCGAGGGGGATAGGGATGATGTTGAGGCTTCAGGGGTTTCAGGGATTTGGATAGGTTCAGTAGCTGTCTGGGTTTGCTGGGTTTGGATAGGTTGGAATGTGGTGTAGGCTTCGGTTGGGTCTATATGTAGTAGAGGCATTTTGGGTATTTGGAAAGAAAATGCAGATTCTTCTTCCTAGGGAGAAAGGGGGGTTGTCTGTGTGAGAGGTTGGTTGGTTGATGAAGCTTGTGGTTCTGGTATTTGGGTTGTTTGGGTTTGGATTTGTAGTGGGGGAGTTTGGGCTTTTGTAGGTGAGGGTTGGGGTTGAGTTACTTCAACATCCTCAAGCGGCTTCTCCTCCGCCTCGCTTGACAGGATGAGTGAAGTGACTCGCTTCATTTTCTTCTTCCCTCGCTTCGGCGCCGCACGCTTCCCAGGTGAAGCGGCTCGCTTGGCTTGGGTCGCTTCAGCTTGTCTTTCGACAGCTGGTCTTGCAGCGGGCACTTCTACAGCTAGAAGTCCCTGATCAATCGGAATCTTGGTCTTTCTCCACTTGTCGTAGAAAATAGACTGCTTGTTGTAGACAGCCACGTCGGAGTCCGGCCATGTTTTGTTGGGGTAACGTGCCTCCAGTGCAACAGACAATCTGGAGAAGAATTTCAGCTTCCCCTTGCGGAGAATCTGATCGGCGCTTCCCGGCACGAAAGCAAAATCTTCAGCGGCTTCATGGATTTGGTTGAGAAACCAACCATGCCAGTTGAATTTCGTTCCGGTGAGGCTGTCAACGATAATGGTGGTGGCGATCAGTTTCGTCTCAGACAGTGTATCCAAGGTTCCGACGTAGCACGCGATGCTCTTCGAAAAGAGCTCGCAAATATGGTTGAATGGGGCCTTCAAGTTGGAACGGATACCGGCCTCCTTGAAATTTGGTTCAGCTCCGGCGATGGCAAAACAACCGTATTTGACTCCGGCCGAAAAGCCCAAATCTAACAGGGAATTACCTCCTTCCCTCGGCAAGTCGAACACGCCGATGAGCAAGCTCAAATCCACCTCCACCGGCTTCCTGGTTTGTGGATCTATGAATGATGATGTGTTTTGCTCCTTCCTCAGATTCAGAAGAAGCTCTCCCACCGCCTTCGCCAAGATTTTCTTTGGTACCGCCTTCACGAACTTCCATAGACCGGCCGTGTTCACGACTCTACGGAAATATCCATTCTCTTCTACGACGACAGGGTCGAGATGGGGCTCGACGTTGATGTGTTTGTCAACTTCGGTGAGAAACTCCTCCATAGTCTCAGTCTTTTGCTTCTTTCCCATGGTGAAAAATAAGAGATTTCGAACAAAGATTTATCGACGAAAAACTGGGGATTTTTAGGACTCGTGAGTTGCAGAGAGTTTTTGCACAAGAATGGCAAATGTTGATAGTAGTGAAAATTTTCTCAGTCTGCAACTCCACCCTTAAATAGAGGTAGGGTTTGGCTGACGTGGCAGGGGCAAGACAGTAAAATCGGCGAAGATCCTGTAGGTAGGCGGCGGACGCGCGGTGATGGATCTGATGTGTCCGGCGTCATCATAGTAAAAGTGAACCGCCAACTTGCACGTCGTCTCCACGTGGCCTGCTGTGATTCGCTTGTCTTATACGGCGTGAATCCAACGGCTACAGATTGGGGACTGTTAAAATTCGACGGCTGGATCTTCTCCGTCTTTTCCCGCTTTGAATTCAAAATGTAGTCCACGCGCCCGTTATTTTCACCAGTACGTGAACCTGCATTTAATGCTACGCAGAAAGTAAAATTGCACTCGAGTGCAGACAACTCATACTCGCTTCGTACCCCCTCGCTTCGAGTTGGACCGCTAGGCCTTCGCTCGCTTTGAGAGGTATTCGCTTGAGTGACTGTTCCGCACTCGCTTGCGATGACTCGCTTTGAGTGACGTAGCACTCGCTTGGCCATCTGAAGTGACTGGAATAAGAAATGGAATTTCTTTGTTTAATTTAAAATGTTTCTGACTTACATACTTCGAGGATAAACAAGAGTGTTTTCCTCTTTGTATTTGTGTCAGATTCATTTCATATTTTCCACATAGTAAGTGAAGGTTTCTAGCACGCTTCAGCTCACTTAGTGTACTTAAAATTGAAACGCTTACCAGTCAATCTCACTTCGTAGGAGATTGATACCACTTATTGAAGACTTCATTTTTGAGGACTTGGATAGCACTTGATGAATCTGCTTGTTGGTCTTGCTTTGAAGCTTGTTGACATCACCTGTTGAGTACCACTCCACTTACTGGATACTTCATCTTCTTGGCATTCATCTTCATGGCATTCATCTTCCTCTACGAATTAGAGAGTCCTCCATCGAAGTGAATGGGGGAGAAAATGAATATAGTACACAAGCTTACTACGACCCACAGGGGAGCTTCACGTAAGTGTACATATTCACGACGAATGGGGGATGAGTACAAGTCATTATCTCAGAGCAGAAATGGACAGGATGACAATGAGAATGCTCTGACAAGACAATCTCGTATTTTACGCAGAAGCATGTCACCAACCCTGCAACCTTTTGTAGAAAAAGGTAAACCTTCAAGCTTCCTCCTATAAGCTACAGAATGAACTTGCAATCGACTCGCTTTGACCCAAGCTAGGGCAAATTGAAGCGATGCAAAAATTCAAAGAGGGGGAGGAATGAATAGACATCCGGCAGCTCGACTCAATGAAGAGTGAGTAAGGATTGGATGTTTATCCACGATGAAGGAGATGAGAAGACTTGCTCCTCTTCGGCGGAAAGATGGGAAGAGGCCACAAGGTCTAGGTGCCAGCCCTGCCTAAGCTTTCACCGTTTTTACGTGGGAAGGCCCGATACAAGACCCCACAACCGTTACTAGAAACGGCACTTGCGAGTGTTTATACCCACTCGCTAGGAATCCTAGGCTAGGTAGCAGCTTTCCTTGCGCGCTTTGGAAGTAGCTTGCTCCGAGAGCAAACAATAGTTCCCTCTTAACCAATGGCTTAACAATTCCAGTAAGCGGGTAGGGAACATCTTCCAACACTCCACCTTTCTCCACGTTATTTCTCCTTCTTCAAGCGAGTGAGATTTTGAAGTGACTCGCTTGAGTTGGTGAAGATCCGAAGCGAGTGACGCTACGAAAAACTAGCGACCACTCCTTCGTGCATCCTGAATCTAGCATTCTTCACTAGGGTCTAGCAACCCTAACTCCATGCATAGCTGATTGAAACGAGATTCAGCTAGTGGCTTGGTGAGGATATCTGCTCACTGGAGATCAGTATATATGAATTTTCTCGAGCTTGATATCCTTCTTCTCGACATGATCACGAATGAAGTGATGTCGGATTTCCACGTGCTTGCATCTGGTGTGAAGCACTGGATTTTGAGAGATGCAGATCGCACTGCTGTTGTCGCAGAATATAGGAATTTCATTTGCTTCAACATTGTAGTCCTTCAACTGCTGACGAAGCCATAGAATTTGAGAACAGAAGCTTCCAGCGGCCATATATTCGGCTTCAGTCGTTGAAGTAGCTACACTCGTCTGCTTCTTCGAAAACCATGAGATTAGCTTGCTTCCCAAGAACTGACAAGTGCCCGAAGTTGATTTCCTATCAATTCGGCACCATCCATAGTCCACATCTGAATATCCAGTGAGCTCCAAATTATCCTCCGTTGGATACCACAGCCCCATATTGACAGTGCCCTTCAAATATCGAAGAATTCTCTTGGCAGCTTCAAGATGGCTGTGCTTGGGATTGCTTTGGAAGCGAGCACAGACTCCAACTGCAGAAGCTATATCCGGCCTACTTGCAGTGAGATATAGAAGGGATCCGATCAAGGCTCAGTAGTCTGTAGCATCCACAGACTTCCCGTCTATGTCTGGCTCCATCTTCCAGTTCGTGTTCATTGGAATCTTCACAGCTTTGGCATGCTGAACACCGAACTTGGCAAGCATATCTCTTGTATACTTAGCTTGACTGATGAAGATGCCATCATCCTGCTGCTTCACTTGAAGACCTAGAAAGCAGCTCATCAAGCCAATCATTGACATCTCATATTTGGTCTTCATGAGCTCTCCAAACTTCTCGCTGAGCGACTGGTTTGGTGACCCAAATATGATGTCGTCCACGTAGATCTGAACCCATAGCATATCATTTCCATGATTGATGGTGAATAGGGTTCGATCTATCTTTCCCTTGTGGAATCCATTATCCACTAGAAATTGAGAAAGGGTATCATACCAAGCTCTGGGAGCTTGCTTCAATCCATATAGGGCTTTCTTCAATCGATACACCTTATATCCTTGCTCGAAACCCGGTGGCTGCTCCACATAGACTTCTTCCTTCAATTCACCGTTGAGGAACGCGCTCTTCACGTCCATCTGATAGACTTTGAATTTCTTTGCCGCTGCATAGGCTAGAAATAGTCTGATCGCTTCAAGCCGTGCCACTGGAGCGAAGGTCTCATCAAAATCGATTCCTTCCTCTTGGCAGTAGCCCTTGGCGATGAGACGCGCCTTGTTCCTCACAACGTTGTGGTCCTCGTCCGTCTTGTTCTTGAACACCCACTTGGTGCCAATCACATGCTGAAATTTGGGACGATCCACGAGATACCATACGTCATTTCTGGTGACCTGATTCAGCTCTTCTTGCATGGCGATCACCCAATTTGAATCGGCTAGGGCTTCCTCCACGCATGACAGCTCAATGTTTGAGAGAAAGCAACTGAACATGGCACTTTCTCCAAACACTTGACTTCTGGTCACTACACCCTTGGATGGATCTCCAATGATTTGACTTGGTGAGTGATTCTTGAGCCATGCACGCTTGGATCCGCCAGCTTCATCTTCATCTTCTTCTTGGTCGCTCGCTTCACCTTCTGTAGCGACTGGATTGGGTGTTTGGTCTGCACTCGCTTCAGGAATCTTGGGGACAACTTCAACTTTTCCTTTGACATTCTGCTCGCTTGAGCCCTTGATTTCTTCATCATCCTCAAGCATGTCCCAAGTAAGAGAGTTGATGGGTTCCTCACTTGACTTATTTTCCTTGGATTGAACCTGTTCCTGTGGAAGACTCAAAGAAGACTCATCAAATACGACATGGGGTGATTCCTCCACGATTAGGGTTTTACAGTTGAACACCCTATAAGCTTTGCTTGATGTAGAATATCCTAAGAATATTCCTTCATCAGCTTTGCTTTCAAAGGCTTTCAACTGCGACTTCCCATTGTCATGGATGAAGACCCTACAACCAAAGATATGGAAATGAGATATGTTCGGAATTCTCCCTGTCCATATGTCATATGGTGTTTTGTCGTGGCGTTTGCAGAGAAGCGTTCGATTCTGCGTATAGCATGCTGTATTGGAAGCTTCAGCCCAATACTTCATCGGAAGCTTCGAGTCTGCAATCATGGTTCGAACGGCTTCTTTGATGATTCGATTTCTTCTTTCAGCAACTCCATTCTGCTGAGATGTGCGTGCTGAAGAAGTTTGATGTGCTATGCCATGCTCCGTGCAGTAAGCTTCAATGGTAGAGTTCAAGAACTTTGTGCCCTTGTCGGAGCGAATGGTCACAATTGCTTGATTCTTCTCCACAGCCAATCGCTTGAGCAGTTGTGGCAGCTTGGTCAGTGTCTCCTTCTTGCTGAAGAGAAATACAACCCAAGTGTAGCGAGAGAAGTCGTCGACTACAACTAGAGTGTACTTCCTTGCATTCACACTAACTGGAGTGACTGGACCAAACAGATCCATATGAAGCAGCTCGAGCACTCGCTTTGATGAAGCTTCTTCGAGACTGGCGAAGTGCTTCTTCGTCTGCTTCCCTCGTTGGCATGGTGAGCATGGATGGTCTTTAATGAAGACTTCATTTGGTATGCCTTGCACCAGACCTTTTTGAGCTAAGCGATTTATGGCTTTGAAGTTGAGATGGTTCAATCGTCCGTGCCATAGCCATCCAGTTTCTGTAGCACTCCTTGCCACTAGGCACGTTTCCTCTTTGCAGTTGTCCCATTATGCTATATAGATATTCCTTTGTCTGACTCCAGTGAGCACAATCTGGGACGTGAGTTTGTTCTTCACAATGCACTTATTGGAAATAAATTCCACCTTGTATCCCTTGTCACAGAACTGTGAAATGGATAGCAAGTTGTGCTTGAGTCCTTCCACGTAGGAGACTTCTTCAATTTTGAGCTTTCTGACTTTCAGTGCGTCATACCCTTTGGTGCTTCCTCGAGAGTTATCACCAAAAGTGACGTGTGGACCCTTCTTCTCTATGTAGTCATGAAGTAGAGCTCTCATGCCGGTCTTGTGTCTTGAACATCCACTGTCCAAGTACCAGATTTGACCCTCACTTGGCATGGGATCCACGGTGCTCACCTGCAATTAGACAGATTTTGGTACCCAAATCAGTTTGGGTCCTTGCAGGTTAGTTCCCTTAGGTACCCACACTTGCTTCACTTTCTTTTGAAAAGTAGCTTGTGCTTTGGGTTTCTCGACCTTTGAAAACTGTGACTTCTGCCTTAAAGCAGCTTCACACGTGCAGCAGTGTGTGCAAGAGGGGTAGCGGCTCGCTTGAGGCATACCCATGCTCTTACCCTTTGGCTTGTATCCTGAAGCGACTCGCTTCGGATTAGCTACGGGCTTAGAGACTGACTTAGGTTTTACAGTCTGTCGAAGCGGCTCGCTAGGTTTTCTCGAAGCGGTCCAACTAGGATTTTGACCCCGACTCGCTTGAGTAACCTTGGGAGTTCGAAGCGGCCTCTTTGGTGCTTCGAATTCTTCCCCCTCAACGTTAGTCCGGTTGGACCATCTCCAGTCTGGATAATGTGACACATAGACATTACTCATTTTCTTAAAAGGGAGATCCTTTGTCTCTGGTGTCTTGGCCTGAGACTTAGAAGCTACAACTGGTTTCCCTTTACCTTTGAATTGGTAAGCTTTAGCATTGTAAGTGCTAGGGACAGTTGGTATCTGCTTGCCCATAGTTTCTTCTTAGGGTTCTCAGCCATTTGCCCTTTATCCTTGTTGGTGGTCGCTTTGGATGCAGTGGGCATTTCCAAAGTGACTGATGGTGTTGTGTGAGAAGCACCAACAACAGTCGGCTTGGAAGGTCCACCCTTATATCCGAGTCCACTCTTTCTACCAAAAGGTAGAAGTGAGCTCTCTAGTGCCTGCCTAGCATATGAAGCTTTGTTCAAGTTAGCAACTAGAGCGGACTGGGTTTCATACCTTCCTTCCAAGCTTTGATGTCTCGCGAAGAGATCCTCGAACTTACTAGTCATAGCCCTTAAGTTAAGTTTGACTTGGTCAAGCTCAGTGGCTAGCTTTCGGTTCTCCTTCTCGCTTTGAGACAAAGCTTGTTTCAACACTTCGTGGTCGCTTGACAATTTAATATGCTTGTCAAGCAACTCACTCCATGTAGAGGAATTTGCTTCCTCTTGGTGAGTGTGTGCGAGTGTAATTGAACTAGGTGAGGGATAGATGAATACCTCTCCGGTCTCTTCGTCGGTGAGCGCCATGAGCCCAAGATCCTGTCCCTCACTGGAGTTCGGATCTGTGAATGCATCCGAGTCGCTTGAGACTTCTTCAGTTGAAGCGACCGGCATCTCACTCGCTACAAGCGCTCGCCTTGGAGCATCCCTCTTTGCTCTCAGTTCCTCTCGCTCATTTGCACTCAGCTTCGGGCAATCGGACTTGTAGTGGCCCATCTTGTGACAGTGGTAGCATTCCACTTCCATCATGTCCCTTGAGATCGGCTTGGTCGTCTCTTCTCTCTTCCCTTTTCCTTCTCGAGCATCAGTGCTCCTCCCTTTGTATTGCTTGTAGAATCTTTTGTACTTGCCCACTCGAGAGTTCATTTTGTTGAAGTTCTTGGATAAGAACGCAACATGTTCTTCCAACTCTTCCCTCGTCATCTTGGCTAGCGACTGGTCACTTGGCCCTTCTGCAGCTTTGAAAGCTACACCCTTTGACGTCGTGGGAGCTTCATCCTCTTCATCGAGGTTCATTCGATTCAGATCGAATTCATGAGCTTTGAGTTCGGAGAACCGAATCTCCGGTGTGAGCTTCGATAGATCTTTGGTAGCTAGGTACAGCTCCTTCATTGTCTGCCACTTCCTCGTGAGAGCTCGGACAATCTTCAGGTTGACTTCCTTATCTGTGAGTTCCTTCCCAAGTGAGTTGAGAGTTGCAATGATGTTGGTGACTCTCAGCTCGAAGGCGTCGATGGACTCTCCTGGCTTCATTATCAAGCTTTCAAACTCCCGCATTTGTACGGCGAGCTTGTTCTCTTTGACGTTCACAGAGATGGCTTTCTTGATCTCGATTGGTCCGTCCTCTATAACTTCCCACATCCGGTAGTGGATGGAGCATAGGAAGCTCTCGACTCGGAAACTCCATGTCTCGTATCCTTCGATAGAGAACTGTGGAAGACTTGATGCACTATATGTAGACATAGCAAACTATCAGCAGTAAATGCAATATGCGTGGGTGAGGTTTTTGATGCACTTAGGAAATAGGATCTGGTTCAGTGAGACAACGTGAAGTGAGTGGGGACTCGCTTCGGATATGCAAAGCAGAGGGTCGAAAGAACCGCTGCTCTAATACCACTTGTTGGTCTCGGTTTGTTATAGGAAAAATACGTAGAGGGGGGGGGGGGGGGGTGAATACGTATTTTGAAGTTTTTTTTTTTAACTTCAAATTCCTTAACTCAGAGTATGAAGTAAAGTGCTCGTAGAAATACTAAGACCTAGCCGAGAGCTAGATCTAAAGCAATCAAGATTCTCTTGACCTAAGCTTCAAGCTTGATCAAGAGTGAGACTTTACTCTAGTGCGGAATTCGGTGAGCTAATGTTTTTCCTAAGTAATTAAAATTCCAGATTATGTTTGTTTAGATGCTCATGCAATGAATAATCAAAATAAAGAGTTTAGGGTTAGAGAGATACGACACAGAGATTTATAGTGGTTCGGAGATAACGCTCCTACGTCCACTTGTTGCACTCAGCAACAGTTCTCTTCACTCAAGATCTTGAAGATTACGGGCTCTTCAAAAGCCTAGTCGAGATCGAGCTTCACTCGCTTGGATCTGACAACAAATGCAGTGATTCCAGGTTCACTACAAAGACCTAGACTGGACTGGAAGCTTCACTCGCTTCAGTCCAAACAACAGACAGGGAGATTGCGGGCTCTCCTTACAGCCTAGCTTCGATCGAGCTTTACACAAACGATGTAAGTGCAAGCTTGAATCTAGACTCTATGATCGAGGCTTCTTCAATCGATGAAAGAAGGGCCTTGGATTGAAACAACCTAACGACGACGAACTCAAAAACCTAACAACAGATTTAGGGTTTTTGGTTTACGACGACACACTATGAAGAGCTCTTTACAGTAAGTGCAAAGATGGCTAGAGATCTTCTTCTAAGCTTGGATATGGAATGGGCTTAGACTCTAAGTGTGAAGGTTGTGAAGACGGGTTCCGATGAGACTGGAACTCGGAGAACACTTGGAAACAAAGACTCGAAGATTGCTTAGAAAGCTGGGAGTGTTTGTTTGCAGTAGGCTCGAATGCTCAGGAAGTGTTCTACTTCTCTTCGTCTTCATCCTTCACTATTTATAGGCGGAGGGATGCCGAGATCCGTTGCTTGGTTGGTGGCTTTGTCCCTCCTCCTCTCGACAGTACTTGCACATGCTGGCTGCTTTTCAGACGCGTAGATTTGGCTTTTTGCCGGAAATGGCTAATATCCAATTTCAACAGTAACTGGAGCGACCCAGTACTGTTGCGGCGCCCTGTCGGCCTGGCAGTCAACTTCGCTGCTCCTCTCCGCGTTCGACACGTGGAGATCTCGTAATAAATGCGGAGATCTCCAGTTGACTGGAGTTCAAATTCGGAGCGGGAATTGTGTTGTCGCTTTCTGGTAGGTAGTGGCTCGCTTCGCTTTGAAGTAGTAGCGTCCGCTTTGTGTTGTGTCACTTCGTAGTCATTCTGTAGTGAGTCGCTTGGGAAGTAAAGTTCCCTAGTGACTGCCTTGAATAATGTTGACCAGAGTTGACTCGCTTTGACTTTATACTGTAGCGCTCGCTTTGCTTCGCTTTGGCAGACTCACTTTGAATCTACTGTAGCGCTCGCTTCACTTCGGCACGCTTCACTTCGTGTTGCTAGACTTGCTTCGCTTCGGAAAACACACTCTAGTGAGTGGCCTTCACTTGATCATTTGAAGTCTATATTCTAAGCAAAATAAAGAGTCATCCTAACAGTGTAGGCTTAGAAAAATTCTAACCTATTATTTTCATCAAAAATGGGTCGCTTGGGTACAGAACGCTTTGGGGTTTTGGGATCAAATCAAAACAATGAAGTGTCCCTTATAGGTTCCCCCTTAACATGTTGTTCTTAACAATTCCCAACAAAAGGAATGATAGCTTGGCTGGCTGAAGCTGCGCCAACAGTTGCTGAAGCGAGAGCCAGTGTCGAAGCGGGCGTTTGTGTTGAGGAACCTGATGCGCCTGCCTGGGAAGAAGACACAACTTGCAATGGCTTCGCTAGAGGGATTTCAGTCACTCCCTTCCTTTTCAGCTCGAACTCTTGTTGCAGGGCAAGGGCGAGAGCTTCATCCGCTGCAATCTGTTGCCCAGTTTGTCTCTGAGGATGAGCAGCCAGTGAAGAAGCTAGCAACTTCTCAGCTAGCGGCTTGCGGGGCTCCTCGAAGTCTGCCTTGTCCTTTCCCTTCTTTCGTGCCAGCTCTGCACGTACTTCTTCATCCATCTCTTCCTCCTGTCCTCCACTTCCTTCTCCAACTCCACTTCCCCCTTCTATCATTTCCACTCTACTTCCTTCTCCCTCCTTTCCTTTCACAATATCTTCCCCCTTTTTGGCATCATCAAGACTGCCGGGGGTGGTGGTAACTACCTTTCCTCTGATGGATTGGTAAATAACATCAAATTTGTTGTATACAACAAGAAGCATGTCCTCTGCTCACCTCGCGAATACGTGCTCCTGGGAGAGCACTAATTCTGCTGTTTTTGCACTGATTTCCTCGAGCAGATATTGACACTGCTTCTCCCTTTCCTTCACTGAAGTCATCAAGCTTTCCAGTGGCTCCACATCTTTGAAGTGAGAATTCAACTCCGCTTCAATCTCTGTGCCAATTTTCCTGCGCACCTCCTGCAGGACAAATCCGAAGTGGTTCTTGGCAGCTTCAAGTTATGCCCTTGCAGTGGCAATACTCCTCTCTCTTTTGTTCAGAGTCACGTTGACTTGAGCAGCATTAGTAATCTTGATAGCAAAGTCTCCTGCCAACTTCTGTGCTTTTCAAGTTGGATAGCAAGCTTTGCCTGCTTCAAGTCAGTGGCTTGAGCACTCCTCCGTTGGCTTTCCAGCTCGCTTAGCTCCTCCTCACGCTTGAGTTTTAAAATTTGCTTTTCCTTCTCAAATGTGTCGAGAGCCTTTTTGGTCCTGGTCAACTCGCTCCCGAGCTTGATCAGTTCCTCATCTTTCTCCTCCACAACTTTCTTCTTCCTCTCTAGGTGCCTAGTCACCTTCTTTTTCTCTTCCTCCACAGCCACTAGCTTGGAGTTGACATCTTTCAAGCAACTCCTCTCAGCTTCAAGCGACTGCTTGAGCTCCACTATTCTCTTCTCCTTTTCTTCCACTCGCTTCACCTCTTCCTCCAACAGATTCATCTTCTCCTCGAGTTTTCCCTCCAACTCGGATTTTGACTTTTCAAAATCTGCACGCAGATTCTTAACCTCCACCACCTTCTTCCCCAACTCCTCAGTCTTCTGCGTGATCACGCTTTGAAGACTGACAATCTCCTCCTCCTTTACCTCCATCTCCACCGCATGCTCTTTCAATAGTCTTTGCTCATGAATGGATGGCACTCGCTCTGGGATTGAAGCGTTTGGATATGCTCGCTTCACTTTTGCATCTAGCTTCTCCCAGTAGCTAGCCTCGTTGATGAAGACATGGAATCCATCGACTCCAATAAAATTGAGCATCTCCGCCTCTTTTGCTTCAATCACCTCTTCCATGAAGGCTTTACGGAGATTGAAAATCCTGTAATACTCCGTTCCTCGGTACGCGATGTACGTGAGGAAGTCGACAGCTTTGGTGAAGAAGTCCTCAGACATCTCCACGGCTGGGTAGCGGTTTTGGATTGTCTCTGCAGCTAGCTCTCTGTCCCTCAGATACCGGGTTAGAGCTCTCTCTTCTGCGGATGGGGGTGGGGTTGAGTTGGTAGTTTGATGGTGATTTCTGTATTGCCGGTTTGGGTAGTGTCGGTAGAGGTGGCTGTATCTGATGGTGAATTTGGTGTTGAGGCTTGGACGGTTTCGGCTTGAGTGGTTTGGGGTGGTTGAGTTTGGGTAGGTGTTAAGAGTGTAAAGGCAGCATCAGGGTCTATGCTGAGGAGAGGAATTTTTGGAATGTGGATGGAAGAAGTGGATACTTCTTCATATAGAGAGTGGGGTGAGGTTTGCTTTTGGGTAGTGGATGCTTCAGGTTGGGGTTGAATGTGTGGTTGGGCAGTGGATGAGGCTTGGGGTTCTTGGGGTGGCTAGATTTGAGTTTGGACTGAGGGTGTTTGGATTTGTTCTTTGGCTGGAGAGGGAAGGGGTTGATCTACTTCAACTTCCTTTTCGAGCGGCTGCTTCTCAGCCTCGCTCGCTTCAAACAATGCAGCTACTCGCTTCACTTTCTTGGCCCGCTTCGGAGCCACTCGCTTCGCTGGTGAAGCGACTCGCTGTGCAATTTCTCTCTCTGCAATTGGGGCTGCTTGGGGTACTTCCACCTCGATGATTCCTTCATCCACCATGATTTTGTCAGTTTTGTACTTGTCGAAGAATATGGTGTTCTTCTTGTACTCCATTGTGTTTGTCCATCTTTTGTTTGGAAATAGCTTTCCCAGAGCGAAAGAGATCTTTGAGAAAAATTTGAGCATTCCCTTGCGAAGGATTTCCTCAATACTTCCCTTCTCATACTTGAAATCCTTGGCAACCTCGTGCAACTAGTTGATGAACCAGCCATGCCAATTGAATTTTGTGCCGGTCAAGCTGTCGACGATAACGGTTGTGGCGAAGACCTTGGTGTCGGAAAGCTGGCCCAATGTTCCAACATAACATGCTATGGACTTGGAGAAAAGCTCACAGATGTAGTTGAACGGGGTTTCTAGATCTGTTCTGATATTGCTGTGTTTTACTTCAAATTCTGCACTTTTATCGGCGGCGAATCGAGCAAACTCGACGTCGATAGATAACTCCATATTTAAGAAAGAATCCGCTCCCTCCTTCGGTAGGTTGAAGACACCGGTGATGGCGTCTAGAGTTACTTCTACCGGCATATCATTCTGCGGGTCTGTGAATGTCGATGCAATCTGTCCTTCCTCCAGATTGAGTAAGAATTCGGCCACAGCCTTGCCCAAAATCTTCTCCGGCTTCGCCGTGACGAACTTCCACAAGCCGGCCGTAGTCATAGCCTTGCGGAAGAAGCCATCGGCTTCAAATACTTTCTCGTCGAGATGGGGCTCGACGTTGATGTTATCTCCGATGGAAGATAGAAACTTCTCCATCGTGTGAGTTACTGCTTTCTTCACCATGTTTGAGAATTTAAAGAGTGTGAGTGAAGATTTAAAAACAGGGAGGATGAGACTCGTGATTTGCAGGGAGATGCAGAAATTGCACGAGAATGGCAAATTTGGGAAGTGATAAAAGCTTCTGCATTCTGCATCGACCCCCTTATATAGATCTAGGGTTCGGCTGACGTGGCAGGGGCAAGACAGTAATATCCCCGTAGATGCTGTGCGTAGGCGGCGGCCATCGGCGATGTGACTGACGTGTCCGGCGTCATCACAGTAAAAGTGAGCCGCCAAGTTGACTTGGCACTCCACGTGGCCTTCTGCAATTCGTCTCTCCAAACGGCGTCGATCCGGCGGCTGTGATTTAAAAACTGTTGGGATTCGACGGCTGGATCGTGTGCGATTTTGCCGCTTCAATTTGAAGTGTGTTGCACGCGCCCGAATTTTTCGCCTTGTACGTGATCTACATTTAATGCAAAGCGAAAAGGTAAAATTGCACTCGAGTGTGTACAGCTCATACGCTTCACACATCGTACTCACTCGCTTGAGTGTGGCCGCTTGGCTTTTACTCGCTTGCGAAGTACTCGCTTGGCGTGACTGTTCCACACTCGCTTGCGATGGCTCGCTTGAGTGACGAAGCACTCGCTTGACCATCTGAAGCGACTGGTATAAGAAATTGAAATTTCTTTGACTTTATTTAAAATGTTTCAGACTTACATACTTCGAGGATAAACAAGAATGTTTTCCTCTTTGTATTTGTGTCAGATTCATTTCATATTTTCCACATAGTAAGTGAAGGTTTCTAGCACGCTTCAGTTTACTTAGTGTACTTAAAATTGAAATGCTTACCAGTCAATCTCACATTGTAGGAGATTGATACCACATATGTAGACCATTTTTTTGCTCCTTATTAGATTTCTTTGAGCTTCTTGATCCCGCCTCAAGCTTGATCTTCTTGGCATTCATCTCTTCCATCTTCCTCTACGAACTAGAGACTCCACCATCGAAGGAATGGGGGGGGGGGGGGGGAGAATGAATAGAGTACACAAGCTTACTACAACCCGAAGGGAGCTTCACTAAAGTGTACTTATTCACAATGAATGAGAGATGAGTACAAGTCCTTATCTCAGAGCAGAATAGGACAGGATGACAATGAGAATGCTCTGACAAGACAATCTCGGTTTTAAGCAGAGGCATGTCACCAGCCCTGCAACCTTTTAAAGTAAAAGGTAACTCTTCAAGGTCTCCTCTAGAATCTACAGAATGAATTTGCATTCGACTTGCTTGACCCAGAATAGGGTAAATTGAAGCGATGCAAAATTCAAGGTGGGAGAAGAATGAATAGACATTCGGCAGCTCAACTCAATGAAGAGTGAGTAATGAGTGAATGTTTATCCACGACGAAGGAGATGAGAAGACATGCTCCTCTTCGGCGGAAAGATGGGAAGAGAACGCAAGGTCTAGGTGCCAGCCCTGCCTAAGCTTTCACCATTTTTACGTGGGAAGGCCCAATACAAGACCCCACAACCGTTACTAGAAATGGCACTTGCGAATGTTTATACCCACTCACTAGGAATCCTAGGCTAGGTAGCAGCTTTCCTTGCTCGCATTGGAAGTAGACTGCTCCGAGAGCAATCAATAGTTCCCCCTTAACCAATGGCTTAACAATTCCTGTAAGCGGGTAGGGAACGTCTTCCAACACTCCACCTTTCTCCACCTAATTTCTCCTTCTTCAAGCAAGTGAGTTTTGAAGTGACTCGCTTGAATTGGTGAAGATACAAGGCGAGGGTCGCTTGAGGGCAAGCGTCCACTCCCTTGTGCCTCCTGGACCTAGCATTCTTCACCAGGGTCTAGTAACCCTAATTCCATGCATAGCTGATTGAAGCAAGACTCAGCTAGAGGCTTGGTGAGAATATCAGCTCGCTGGAGATCTGTATGGATTTTCTCAAGCTTGATATCCTTCTTCTAGACATGATCATGAATGAAGTGATGTCGGATTTCCACGTGCTTGCATCTGGTGTGAAGCACTGGATTCTGCGAGATGCATATTGCACTGTTATTGTCGCAGAAGATTGGAATCTCATTCGCTTCAACTTTGTAGTCCTTCAACTGCTGACGAAGCAATAGAATTTGAGAACAGCAGCTTCCAGCGGCCATATATTCGGCTTCAGTCGTTGAAGTAGCTACACTGGTTTGCTTCTTTGAAAACCATGAGTTCAGTTTGCTTCCAAAGAACTGTCAAGTGCCCGACGTTGAATTCCTATCAACACGGCATCCTCCATAGTCAGCATCGGAATATCCTGTGAGCTCCAGATTATCTTCGGCTGGATACCACAGGCCCATGTTGATGATGCCTTTGAGATAGCGAAGAATTCGCTTGGCAGCTTCAAGATGGCTGTGCTTGG
Organism: Thymus quinquecostatus; assembly: GCA_024222315.1. NCBI lineage: Eukaryota > Viridiplantae > Streptophyta > Magnoliopsida > Lamiales > Lamiaceae > Thymus > Thymus quinquecostatus. Next base: position 16,038,132 of record CM044174.1, on the reverse strand, counting down.
GATTGCTTTGGAAGCGAGCACATACTCCAACTGCAAAAGCTATATCTGGTCTACTTGCAGTGAGATATAGAAGGGATCCAATCAAGGCACGGTAGTCTGTAGCATCTACAGACTTCCCTTCTAGGTCTGGCTCCATCTTCCAGTTGGTGTTCATCGGAATCTTCACAGCTTTAACATGTTGAACACCAAACTTGGCAAGCATATCTCGAGTATACTTGGCTTGATTGATGAAGATTCCATCATCTTGCTGCTTCACTTGAAGACCTAGGAAGCAACTCATCAAGCCTATCATCGACATCTCATATTTGGTCTTCATTAGCTCTCCAAACATCTCGCTAAGCGACTGGTTTGGTGACCCAAATATGATGTCATCTACATAGATCTGGACCCATAGCATATCTTCTCCATGATTGATAGTGAAGAGAGTCCGATCTATCTTCCCTTTGTGGAATCCATTATCCACCAAGAACTGAGATAGCGTATCATACCACGCTCTAGGCGCCTGCTTCAAACCATACAGGGACTTCTTCAATCGATACACCTTATCTCCCTGCTCAAAACCCGGTGGCTGCTCCACATACACTTCTTCCTTGAGCTCTCCGTTGAGAAACGCGATCTTAACATCCATTTGATAGACCTTGAATTTCTTAGCCGCTGCATAGGCAAGAAATAGTCTGATCGCGTCAAGCTTGGCCACTGGAGCGAAGGTCTCATCGAAGTCGATCCCTTCCTCTTGGCAGTAGCCTTTGGCGACGAGTCGAGCCTTGTTTCTCACGACGTTGTGGTCCTCGTCCGTCTTGTTCTTAAACACCCACTTGGTTCCAATCACATGCTGGAATTTGGGACGATCCACGAGATACCATACGTCGTTCCTGGTGAACTGATTCAGTTCATCTTGCATGGCAATCACCCAATTTGAATCTGCTAGAGCTTCTTCCAAGCATTCTGGCTCGATGTTGGACAGAAAGCAACTAAACATAGCACTTTCTTCAAACACTTGGCTTCTGGTCACCACGCCTTTGGATAGATCTCCTATGATTTGGTTTGGTGAATGATTCTTGAGCCATGCACGCTTGGATCCACCAGCTTCTTCTTCTTCTTCTTCATTCGGGTCGCTTGCTTCTCCATTTGAAGTGTCTGGATTGGGTGCTTGGCCTGATCTTGCTTCTTGAGCCTTGGGAGCAGCTTCAACCTTCTCTTGGGCAATCTGCTCGCTTGAATCTTTGATTTCTTCATCATCTTCAAGCATGTCCCTAGTCAGTGAGTTGACGGGTTCCTCGCTTGACTTTTCCTCATTCGCTTGAACCTGTTCCTGTGAAAGACTTAAAGAAGATTCATCAAATACGACATGGGGTGATTCCTCCACAATTAGGGTTTTGCAGTTGAACACTCTGTAAGCTTTGCTAGATGTAGAATATCCTAAGAATATTCCTTCATCTGTTTTGCTTTCGAAAGCTTTCAACTGTGACTTCCCATTGTTGTGAATGAAGACCCTACAACCAAAAATATGGAAATAAGAGATGTTAGGAATTCTCCCTGTCCATATTTCATATGGTGTTTTGTCGAACCGTTTGTTGAGAAGCGTCCGGTTTTGAGTGTAGCATGCAGTGTTGGCAGCTTCAGCCCAACACTTCAATGGACGCTTCGAATCGGCAATCATGGTGCGAACGACTTCTTTGAGGAAGGTATCGACTTTGATGATACATTCGCTCCTGTGGCACGGCTTGAAGCGATCAGACTATTTCTAGCCTATGCAGCGGCCAAGAAATTCAAAGTCTACCAGATGGATGTGAAGAGCGCGTTCCTCAATGGTGAATTAAAGGAAGAAGTATATGTGGAGCAGCCACCGGGTTTCGAGCAAGGAGATAAGGTGTATCGCTTAAAGAAAGCCCTATACGGGTTGAAGCAAGCTCCCAGAGCTTGGTATGATACCCTATCCCAATTCCTAGTGGATAATGGATTCCACAAAGGAAAGATAGATCGAACCCTATTCACCATCAACCTTGGAGAGGATATGCTATGGGTTCAGATCTACGTGGACGACATCATATTTGGATCACCAAACCAGTCGCTTAGCGAGAAGTTTGGAGAGCTCATGAAGACCAAATATGAGATGTCGATGATTGGCTTGATGAGCTGCTTTCTAGGTCTTCAAGTGAAGCAGCAGGATGATGGTATCTTCATCAATCAAGCTAAGTATACTCGAGATATGCTTGCCAAGTTCGGTGTTCAGCATGCCAAAGCTGTGAAGATTCCAATGAACACCAACTAGAAGATGGAGCCAGACCTAGATGGGAAGTCTGTGGATGCTACAGACTACCGAGCTTTGATCGGATCCCTTCTATATCTCACTGCAAGTAGGCCGGATATAGCTTTTGCAGTTGGAGTATGTGCTCGCTTCCAAAGAAATCCCAAGCACAGCCATCTTGAACCTGCCATGAAAATTCTTCGATATTTGAAGGGCACTGTCAACATGGGGCTGTGGTATCCAACGGAGGTCAAACTGGAGCTCACTGGATACTCAGATGCTGACTATGGAGGATGCCGAATTGATAGGAAATCAACTTCGGGCACTTGTCAGTTCTTGGGAAGCAAGCTGATCTCATGGTTTTCAAAGAAGCAGACGAGTGTAGCTACTTCAACGACTGAAGCCGAATATATGGCCGCTGGAAGCTGCAGTTCTCAAATTTTATGGCTTCGTCAGCAGTTGAAGGACTACAGAGTCGAAGCGAATGAAATTCCAATATTCTGCGACAACAACAGTGCGATATGCATCTCGTAAAATCCAGTGCTTCACACCAGATGCAAGCACGTAGAAATTCGACATCACTTCATTCGTGATCATGTCAAGAAGAAGGATATCAAGCTCGAGAAAATCCATACCTATCTCCAGCCAGCAGATATCCTCACCAAGCCTCTAACTGTGTCTCGTTTCAATCAGCTATGCATGGAATTAGGGTTGCTAGACCCTGGTGAAGAGTGCTAGATCCAGGATGCACGAAGGAGTGGTCGCTTGTTCTTTTGAGCGTCACTCGCTTCAGATCTTCACCAACTCAAGCGAGTCACTTCAAAATTCCACTCGCTTGAAGAAGGAGAAATAACGTGGAGAAAGGTGGAGTGTTGAAAGACGTTCCCTACCAGCTTACAGGAATTGTTAAGCCATTGGTTAAGGGGGAACTATTGTTTGCTCTCGGAGCGAGCTACTTCCAAAGCGAGCAAGGAAAGCTGCTACCTAGCCCAGGATTCCTAGCGAGTGGGTATAAACACTCACAAGTGTCGTTTCTAGTAACGGTTGTGGGGTCTTGTATCGGGCCTTCCCACGTAAGAATGGTGAAAGCTTAGGCAGGGCTGGCACCTAGACCTTGTGTCCTCTTCCCATCTTTCCGCCGAAGAGGAGAAAGTCTTCTCATCTCCTTCATCATGGATAAACATCCATTCCTTACTCACTCTTCATTGAGTTGAGCTGCCGGATGTCTATTCATTTCTCCCTCATTTTCGAATTTTGCATCGCTTCAATTAACCCTAGCTTGGGTTAAGCGAGTCGATTGCAAGTTCATTCTGTAGCTTGTAGGAGGAAGCTTGAAGGGTTACCTTTTTCTTCAAAAGGTTGCAGGGCTGGTGACATGCTTCTGCGTAAAATACGAGATTGTCTTGTCAGAGCATTCTCATTGTCATCCTGTCCTATTCTGCTCTGAGATAAGGACTTGTACTCATCCCCCATTCGTCGTGAATAAGTACACTTACGTGAAGCTCCCCTCTGGGTTGTAGTAAGCTTGTGTACTATATTCATTCTCTCCCCCATTCACTTCGATGGAGGACTCTCTACTTCGTAGAGGAAGATGAATGCCATGATGATGAATACCATGAAGATGAATGCCAAGAAGATGAAGTATCCAACAAGTGAAGTGATATTCAACAAGTGGAGTGATACTCAACAAAGTCTTCAATACGTGGTATCAATCTCCTACGAAGTGAGATTGACTGGTAAGTGGTTCAATTCTAAGTACACCAAGTGAGCTGAAGCGTGCTAGGCACATTCACTCACTATGTGGAAAATATGAAATGAATCTGACACAAATACAAAGAAGAAAACATTCTTGTTTATCCTCGAAGTATGTAAGTCAGAAACATTTTAAATTAGGCAAAGAAATTTCATTTCTTATTCCAGTCGCTTCAAAATGGCCAAGCAAGTGCTATGTCACTCCAAGCGAGCCATCGCAAGCGAGTGCGGAACTGTCACTCAAGCGAGTACCTCTCAAGCGAGTCAAGGCCAAGCGGCCCAACTCAAAGCGAGCGGGTACAAAGCGAGTATGAGCTGTCTGCACTCGAGTGCAGATTTTACTTTTTACTTTGCATTGAATGCAGGTTCACGTACAGCCGAAAATAACGGGCGCGTGGTTTACACTTTTAATTCGAAGCGGGAAAAGACGAATAAGATCCAGCCGTCGAAACTCAACAGTCCCAGATTTGTAGCCGTTGGATCTGCGTCGTATAAGACAAGCAAATCACAAAAGGCCACGTGGTGAGACGAGTCAAGTTGGCGGTTCACTTTTACTGTGATGACGCCGGACACATCAGATCCATCACCGTGCGTCCGCCGCCTACCTACAGGATCTTTGCCGATATTACTGTCTTGCCCCTGCCACGTCAGCCGAAACCTAACTCTATATAAGGCCGTCGTGCAGAACTGCAAAACCTTTCACAACCTTCAAAATTTGCCATTCTCGTGCTAAGATTTGCAACATTCTGCAACTCACGAGTCTCAACCCGTTCTCGTCTTTAAATCTTCGATTCCACTGCAAATCTTTCTACCATGGGCAAGAAACTCAAATCCCAGACCATGGAGCAATTTTTGGCCGGAATTGACGCTCACATCAACATTGAGCCCATCTCAATCCTGAAGTTGTCAAAAAAGAAGGATTCTTCCGCAAGGTCGTGACCACGGCCGGCTTGTGGAAATTTGTAACTGCGGTGCCGTCAAAAATATTGGCCAAAGCAGTGGCCGAACTTCTTCTCAACCTATGAAAAGATCAAAACTTTTCAAGTTTCACAGACCCGCAGACCGGAGAACCGGTGGTGGTGGATATGAGCGATCTCGTCGGAATCTTCAACCTGCCGGAGATAGGGGCAGACTCACTTTTGAGACTGGGATTGTCGCCCAGTGTCGAGTATGCTCGATTTGTGGTGAAAGATGCTGAGGAGGATGTGAAGAAAGCCAGCATCAGATCTGATCTGAAGCCCCCGTTCAAATACATCTGCGAGCTTTTCTCCAAGAGCATCGCATGCTACGTCGGAAATTTGGGCCAACTTTCCGAAGTCAAGACGCTCGCAACCTCGGTCATCGTCGACAGCATGGCCGCGAGAAAATTCAATTGGCATTGATGGTTCCTCAACCAAATCCGCGAGCTTGCCAAGGATTTCATGTTCGTGAGAGGAAGCACGGACCAGATACTGCGCAGAGGAAAGCTCAAGTTCTTCTCAAGGCTTTCCGTTGCATTGGAGGAGAAATTTCCCAACAGAGTGTGGCCGGAATCCAACGTCACAGAATACAAAAAGACGACAATCTTCTATGACCTTTGGAGGTCTGACAAACTGTTGGTCGATTTGGGACTTCTCAATGTTGAAGTGCCCGCTTCAGTTCCTGTTGCCGAAAGGCGAGCTGAAGCGACCCAAACAAAGCGAGCCGCTTCACCCGGGAAGCGAGCTGCGCCCAAGCTAGGCAAGAAGAAGTTGAAGCGAGTCGCTTCACTCATCCTGTCAAGCGAGGTGGAGGAGAAGCCGCTTGAGGATGTTGAAGTGACTCAACCCCAACCCTCACCCACAAAAATACAAACTCCCCCACCAAAAACCCAAACACCCCCAGTCCAGATCCAAACCCAGCCACCACCAGAAACCCAGACCTCATCAACAGCTCAACCCAAATCCCAAAAATCACCACATTCCCCATTGGAAGAAGAAACTGGTTCTTCTTTCCAAATACCCCCAATCCCTCTACTACATGTAGACCCAGCTGAAGCCTATACCACTTTTCAACCTACCCAACCCCAGCAAACACAACCACCACGCCAAATCGAAACCGTCCAAAATAACTGAAACCACTGAAGCCTCATCATCATCCCTATACCCCTCGACATCGGCAGCTACAGCCGATACCGCCCAAACAACCGACACTAATCTTGCCATTGTACCACCATTCGTTCCACCCTCCGTCACTGCGGAGATGCAGGCTATTGATCGCTACATCAAAGATCGAGAACAGGCTGCACAGACTATTGCCCTCCGCTACTCCAACGTTCCGTGGACCGACGAGTTCTATACCAAGACCGTCGACTTCCTGACTTATATCACCTACCGCGGGACGGAGTACTACAAGGTCTTTAACCTCATGAAGGCCTTCAAAGAAGATGAGTTGATCCAACTGGAGGCCAAGCTGCTCGATTTTATTGGCGTGAACGGATTCCATGCCTTTCTCGATGGGACCAGCTTCTGGGACAAGCTGGATGCTAAGATAAAACAAACTTACCCAGACGTTGTGATTCCCAATCGAGAGCCAACTCTCCACGAGCAGCGGCTTATGAGAGAACATGAGGAAGAGGTAGAGGCGAAGGAGGTGGAGATCTCAAATCTGCAGAGTGAGATCTCCAAGAAGGATGAGGAGATGAACAAGAGGGTACTGGAGGTCAAGAGTCTTCGAGAAGACTTTGACAAGAAGAAGGCGGAGTTGGAGGCGAGGGTGGAGGAGAAAGCGAAGTTGTTGGAGGAGAAGGAGAAGGCGTTGGAGGTACAGGTGAAGCTGGTGGGAGACCAGGCAAAAACCGTAACCAAACTCAAGGACTCGCTTGACGCGGAAAGGAGTCGCTTGAGGGAGGTAAATGCCAAGCTTGTCACTGTTGGCAAAGAAAAGGAGAACCTGGAGAAGGAGGTGAAGGAATTAAAGGAGGAGATTGAAAAGAAGAATGGAGACCTGGTGATGAAGGGCAGTGAGTTGCTTAGCACCAAGAAGACCCTCGACACTCTCAAAAATGAAATGAAAATCCTCAAACTTGAGAGAGAGGAGGAGAAGGACGAGCTTGAGAGCCGACGAAGGAGTGCGCAGGCCCTTGATCTAAGAAGTGCAGAATTAACCATCCTACTTGAAAAGGTCAAGAGCCTGGGAGAAACTTACACCGAGAGGGTCGCTGCAGGTGTCGAATTCCATACCTCTCTAAATCAGAGAGAGAGGAGTCTTGAGATTATGAAAACTGAGCTTGAAGCGTCCCAAGAACACTGGGAGTTCACGCTGCAAGAAGAGAAGAGGAGGATGAAGAGTGAAGTGGAAGCGGAGCTGGATGCTCGCTTCAAGGCAGTAGAGCCATTAGAGAGATTGATGCTATCTGTCACAGAGAGGGAAAAGCAGTGCAAGTACCTGCTTGAAGAAATTTCAATAAAAACGGCAGAGTTAGTATTGACTGAAGAACATATCTTCGCTACGCGAGCTGAGAAGATGCTTCATGCTGTTTTCAATAAGTTCGAGGAACTACGGCAATCTCTCAGTGGAAAGATAATCACCCCGACCCCCGGCAGTCTTGATGATGCCAAAAAGGGGGAAGATCAAGTGAAGGAAGGAGGTGTAGGAGGATCAGGAGGTAGTGGAGTTGGCGTAGAGAGAATGTTGGAGGGAAGCAGTGGAGTTGGAGGAGCTGAAGAGGAGGAGTTGGATGATGAAGCGAGAGCGAAGCGAGCAAGGAAGGGTAAAGAAAAACTAACTGAAGAAGAGCTTGCCAAAAAGCCCGAAGAGCCCCGAAGGCCAACTGAGGAGAAGATACTGGGCTCTTCAATTGCTGTGCACCCTCCTGTCGTAGTGCTCACCAAGGAGCAGAGGGAGCAGCAAATCGCGGCTGATGAGGCCCTGGCACGACAAATGGAGAGGGACTTTGATTTACACTCTCTAACTGTGGCAGGTGCTTCAGGTTCCCAAGTGCCCGCTTCAGGCTCCGCCCCCGCTTCAGCTCTGGCGCTCACTTTAGTGACTACAGGAGCCACTTCATCTTCACAAGCAGTCGTCCCTCCAAGTGCCGCAAAGAAGGACATGCCGCCTCCCCCTCTACCAAAACAGACCCTGAAACGAACTACGCCTGAAGCGAGAGAAGAAGATCCAGAGGCAAAATGCCAAAAGATAAAGCAGGCAGTCGCTTCGAGGGCGGAGATGCAGGAGAAAAGGAGGATTAGAGGAGAAGAAAGGAAGGACGCTGTGGAGAAGGAGAAAAGGATAAGGGCCAAGAGACTTCAGATCATTGATGGTCGGATCGAGGAACACTTCAACGAAGTGAAACTCGTCCAGTCCGCCATCTGCCGAAGTGCCTTCATCCCGTTGATGCCTGAAGAGTCCGAAGCATGCGAGGCCCAAGCTATAATCGATGCATGCGATGTGACAGGAAAAGAAATGATCGATTCTGGTTGCTACCCCCACAAGGAGGAACAAAATTACATCCGCAAGCGACTCAACGAGAAGCTTCCAATCTGGAGCAGTGAGTCGAGTGCCAAATTCAACGCGGTCATGAAGGGACTGTCTAGCAGATCAGAGGAAGAGTTGGCAGCAAGGAGGAATGAACATCCTGACGCCATGGAGATAGAGGACTTTATCCCGAGAGTTCTTCGTGATCAGTGGTTGTTCTATAAAGAGCTTTTCATCAAAGCCTACTACTACTGGGGAGTAGTGCCACTACAGGATGAGTGCTCTCGGATGAGTGCCCTCAATAATTTCTTGTGCGCATATGATGAGAAGATGCGGCGAAAGATATTCACTATGGCAGAGCTTGCAGAGCCCAAATCCCTTATCGTCAAGGTGCCCGCAGTGAAAGAATTTCCAATGCCATTCCTACCAGGCACAAAAGTTCCTGACCGCAGTATCATCGATGAGGAGGTGAACGAAGCTTTCAGACTGGAGAGCGGATGGAGTAGACCAAGTATCCACACTGTTGGTACTTTGGAGACAAACGTCCTGTCTGCTTATTATGTTGACAAGAAGGAGAAGAAGAAGGGAGAGGAGAAGGAGGAGAAGGAGGAAGACAAGGAAGAGGCTGCAGGAAACCCTTGAGTTTCAAGTCTCTCATTTTGTGAAATGTTGTTCATATATTCCAACTTTATTTTCTGTCTATATTGTGTCATTTACTTGCTTTGTGAATGACTTTATCCTTATGCTACAAAAAAAAAAAAAAAAAAAAAAAAAAAATTCAATTTAACCGAAAAAAAAAAGAGGGGAAAGGAACTTAAAAGAAAAATTCAAACGAAGCCTGCAAAGGAAGCAGTCGCTTAAAGTTCCTTCCACGGTTAGATAGGCTAGATTGGTGTAATCTAAGTCATTGGGTTTTGGCATCATCAAAAAGGGGGAAATTGTTGGGAATTGTTAAGGACGAACATGTTAAGGGGGAACTACATGGGACATTTTCAGAATGAAGTGTTCTGTTTTGATTTGATCCCAAAACCCCAATTGTCCTGTTCCCAAGCGACCCATTTTTGATATAGATAATAGGTTAGAATTTTTATAAGCCTACTCTGTTAGGATGGCTCAATTTTTTCTTAGTTTGTAGACTTCTAAGAATTCAAGTGAAGGCCACTCACTTGAGTGTGTTCTCCAAGCGAAGCGAGTCTACCGAGTCGAAGTGAAGCGTGCCGAAGAATAGCGAAGCGTAGCGAGCGCTACAGTGGAATCAAAGCGAGTCCACCAAAGCGAAGCGAAGCGAGCGCTACAGTGAAAGTCAAAGCGAGTCAAAAATTACTTAAGCAATACTCGGAAACTTTGTTTTTCTAAAGTAGACGCTTCAAGTATGACCCGAAGCGACTCGATCAAAGCGGACGCTACAACTTCAAAGCGAAGCGAGCCACTACCTACCAGAAAGCGACAGCACAATTCCCGCTCCAATTTTGAACTCCAGTCAAACTGAAGATCGTCGCATTAATTACGAGATCTCCACGTGTCGATTGCGGAGAGGAGCAGCGGAGTTGACTGCCAGGCCGACAAAGGCGCCGCAACAGTACTGGCTCGCTCCAGTTACTGTTAAAATTGGATCTTAGCCAAATTCGGCAAAGAGCCAAAACTGCGCGTCTGAAAAGCAGCCAGCCTGTGCAAGTACTGTCGAGAGGAGGAGGGACAAGGCCACCAACCAAGCAACGGATCTCGCCATCCCTCCGCCTATAAATAGTGAAGGATCACAACGTGAAGAAGTAGAACACTTCCTGAGCATTCGAGCGCCTACTGCAAACAAACACTCCCAGCCTTAGTGCATTCTTCGAGTCTTTGTTTCAAGTGTTCTCCGAGTTCCAGTCACATCGGAACTAGTCTTCACAACCTTCACACTTAGAATCTAAGCCCATTCCATATTCAAGCTTAGAAGAAGAACTCTAGCCATCTTTGCATCTACTGTAAAGAGTTCTTCATAGTGTGTCGTCGTAAACCAAAAACCCTAAGTTTTTGTGTTCGTCGTCGTTAGGTTGTTTCGATCCAAGGCCCTTCTTTCATCGATTGTAGAAGCCTCGATCATAGAGTCTAGATCCAAGCTTGCACTTACATCGTTTGTGTAAAGCTCGATCGAAGCTAGGCTGTAAGGAGAGCCCGCAATCTCCCTGTCGTCGGACTGAAGCGAGTGAAGCTTTCAGTCCAGTTTAGATTTTTGGTGTGAACCCGGAATCACCCAGCGTCTGTCAGATCCAAGCGAGTGAAGCTCGATCTCGACTAGGTTTTTGAAGGACCCGTAACCTTCAAGTTCTTGAGTGAAGAGAATAGTTGCTTCGTACAACAAGTGGACGTAGGAGCTTTATCTCCGAACCACTTTAAACCTTGTGTCGTATCTCTCTAACCCTAAACTCTTTATTTTCCTTGTTTGATTATTCATTGCATTTGCACTTAACAAACATAACTTGGAATTTTAAATACTTAGGAAAGAATTAGCTCACCGAATTCCGCATTAAGAGTAAAGTCTCACTCTAGATCAAGCCCTAAAGCTTAGGTCTAGAGAATCGTGATTACTTTAGATCTAGCTTTCGGCTAGGTCTTAGTATTTCAAAAGAGCACTTTACTTCATACTCTGAGTTAAGGATTTGAAGTTGAAAAACTTAAAAATACGTATTCACCCCCCCCCCCCCCCTCTACGTATTTTTCCTATAACAAACCGGGACCAACATATGCCTTGCACCAAGCCTTTCCGAGCTAAGTTATTGATCGTCTTGAAGTTGAGATGGTTCAAGCGTCGGTGCCATAGCCATCCAATTTCAGTAGCACTCCTAGCGACCAAGCACGTCTCCTCTTTGCAGCTATCCCATTGCGCAATGTAGACATTCCTTTGTCTAACTCCAGTGAGTGCAATCTGGGATGTGAGCTTGTTCTTCACAATGCACTTTGTTGGAGAATTCCACCTTGTATCCTTTATCACAGAACTATGAGATGGATAACAAGTTGTGCTTCAGTCCTTCCACGTAGGAAACTTCTTCGATTTTGAGCTTTCCTATCTTCAGTACGCCGTACCCTTTGGTGCTTCCTTTTAAATTGTCACCAAAGGTTACATGTGGACCCTTCTTCTCAGTGTAATCTTGAAGTAGAGCTTTCATGCCAGTCATGTGTCTTGAACATCCACTGTCCAAGTACCAAATAGGTTGACCTTCACTTGGCATGGGGTCCATGGCGCTCACCTGCAATTAGACAAGTTTTGGTACCCAAATCAGTTTGGGTCCTTGCAGGTTAGTCCCTTTCGGTACCCACACTTGCTTCACTCTCTTCTGAGAGTTAGCTTGTGCTCTGGGTTTCTCGACCTTCTTAAATTGTGACTTCTGCTTAGAAGCAGCTTCACAGGTGCAGCAGTGTGTGCATTGAGGGAAGTTTTGAGAGCGGCTCGCTTGAGGCCAACCCATGCTCTTTCCAGTTTGCTTATATCCTGAAGCGACTCGCTTCGGATTAGCTGTTGGCTTAGAGACTGACTTAGGGTTTTGAGTCTTAGCTAGCGACTCGCTTGGTTTCCTTGAAGCGGTCAATCTAGGGTTTTGACACTGACTCGCTTGAGAAATCTTTGAGGTTTGAAGCGACCTCTTGGGTGCTTCAAACACTTTGCCCATAACATGAGTACGGTTGGACCATCTCCAATCCGGCTCACGTGACACATAACACATAGACATTACTTCTCTTTTTAAAAGGAAGATCCTTTGTCTCTGGTGTCTTGGTCTGAGACTTAGAATCATCAAAAGTCTTCCCTTTACCCTGGGATTGGTAAGTTTTAGCATTGGGAGTGCTAGGGATTGTTGATTTAGGCTTACCCTTAGATTCTTCCCTTGAAGATATAGACATCTTCATTGGCTTCCTCTTAGGGTTCTCAACCACTTTGCCTCTGTCCTTGTTGGTGGTCACTTTGGAGGCAGTAGGCACATCCAAAGGTACTGATGGTGTTGTGTTAGAAGCACCAACAAAGACTGTAGGCTTGGAAGGTCCACCCTCATATCCAAGGCCTCCCTTTCTACCAAAAGGTAGAATCGAGCTCTCTAGTGCCTGCCTAGCGAATGAGGCTTTGTTCAAGTTGGCCACTAGATTGGATTGGGTTTCATACCTTCCTTCCAAGCTTTTATGCCTAGCAAAGAGATCCTCGAACTTACTAGTCATAGCCCTTAGGTTATGTTTGACTTTGTCAAGCTCAGTGGCTAGCTTTCGGTTCTCCTTCTCGCTATTAGACATAGCTTGTTTTAACACTTCGTGGTCGCTTAACAGTTTGTGATGTTTGTTAAGCAACTCACTCCATGTTGAGGAATGAGCTTCCTCTTGGTGAGTGTGTGCAAGTGTAATTGAACTAGATGAAGGATAGAAAAATACCTCCCAAGTATCTTCGTCGGTGAGCGCCATCAATCCCAGATCCTCTCCCTCGCTAGAGTTGGGATCAGTGAATGCATCCGAGTCGCTTGAGACTTCTTCATTTGAAGCGAATAGTGCCTCGCTAGCGACTAGCGCTCTCCGGGATCCTTCTCTCTTTGCCTTCAGTTCATCACGCTCCTTGGAACTGAGCTTTGGGCAGTCAGATTTGTAGTGGTCCATCTTGTGGTAGTGGTAGCACTCCACATCCATCATGTCTCTGGGGATCGGCTTGGACGTCTCTTCTCTCTTTCCTTTGCCTTCACGAGCATCAGTACTCTTTCCCTTGTACTGCTTGTAGAACCTCTTGTACTTTCCCACGCGAGAATTGATTTTGTTGAAGTTCTTTGATAGAAACGTGCAGTGCTCTTCCAGTTCCTCCATTGACATCTTTGCAAGCGTCTGGTCACTTGAAGCTTCAGCAGCTTTGAAAGCGACCCCCTTGGATGTCGTCGGGCCTTCATCCTCGTCATCAAGACTCATTCGATTAAGGTCGAACTCGTGAGCCTTGAGTTCGGAGAATAGAATCTCTGGTGTGAGCTTGGACAAATCCTTAGTTGCCAGGTACAGCTCCTTCATGGTTTGCCACTTTCGTGTGAGAGCTCGAACGATCTTGAGGTTCACCTCCTTGTCTGTGAGTTCCTTGCCGAGTGAATTGAGAGTGGCAATGATGTTGGTGACTCTCAGTTCGAAGGCATCTATGGATTCTCCAGACTTCATTATAAGACCTTCAAACTCCCGCATTTGTACGACAAGTTTGTTCTCCTTAATCTTGTCCATTCCTTGAGAAATGAGGGCTAGGGTTTCCCACATTTCCTTCGCCGTTGTGCACTTCCTGATCCTTGGCAGATAGGCGTCTGGCACAGTGCTCTGCATTGTGTGGCGTGCGATTTTGTCAAGGTTGGCAATTTTGAAGTCGTTGGCATTGTAATCGTCCTTGTCCTTCTCGACGTACTCTTGTCTGACATGGGCTTCGCGGCCTTCGGCAGCTGGAACGTTCACAGAGTTTTAAATAAAGTGCTCGCTTGAAAACTAAGACCTAGCCAAGGGCTGGATCTACAGTATAAGCTAGTCTCTTGACCTAAGCAAATGCTTGATCAAGAGTGAGACTTTACTCAAGATGCAGAAATTCGGTGAGTTATTCTTTCCTAAGTATTTGAAAATACAGTTTAGGTTTGTTAAGTATGCTAGTGCTATGATAAACCAAAACAGTAAACAAATAAAGAGTTTAGGGTTAGAGATACAACACAGCGATTTATAGTGGTTCGGTGATAAAACATCTACGTCCACTTGTTGCACTAGTCAACTAGTTCTCTTCACTCAAGAACTTTGAAGATTACGGGTTCTTCAAAACCTATGTCAAGATCGAGCTTCACTTGCTTGGATCTGACGACGACTGGGTGATTACGGGTTCACCACACAAAACCTAAACTTGACTTCAAGCTTCACTCGCTTCAATCCGACGATAGGGAGATTACGGATTCTCCTTACAACCTAAGCTTCGATCGAGCTTCACACAATTGAGGACTGTGTAAGCTTGGATCTAGACTCTATGATCGAGGCTTCTACTATCGAGAAAAGTAGAGCCTTTGATCGAAAACAACCTCTTCGACGAACACAAAACCTAACAACAGAACTTAGGGTTAGGGTTTTTGGTTTCTCGATAGACACACTAATGAAGAGCTCTTTACAGTAAGTGCAAAGATGGCTAGAGCTCTTCTCTAAGCTTGGATATGGAATGGGCTTAGAACTCTAAGTGTGAAGGTTGCGAAGACGAGTTCCGATGAGATTGAAACTCGGAGAACACTTGAAACAAAGACTCGAAAGTATGCTTAAAGCTGGGAGTATTTGTTTGCAATAGGCGCTGAATGCTCAAGTAGTGTTCTACTTCTCTTCGTCTTCATCCTTCACTATTTATAGGCGGAGGGTTGGCCGAGATCCATTGCTTGGTAGGTGGCTTTGTCCCTCCTCCTCTCGATAGTACTTGCACAGGTTGGCTGCTTTTCAGACGCGTAGATTTGGTACTTTGCTGAAAATGGCTAAGTTCCAAGTGTAACAGTAACTGGAGCGATCCAGGACTGTTGCGGCGCCCTTGTCGGCCTGGCAGTCAACTCCGCTGCTCCTCTCATCATTCGACACGTGGAGATCTTGCAATTAATGCGGCGATCTTCAGTTTGACTGTAGTTCAAAATCGGAGCGGGAATTGTGCTGTCGCAATCTGTTAGGTAGGAGCTTGCTTCGCTTTAGAATTGAAGCGTCCACTTCAAATGAGTCGTTTCGGGTTATACTTAAAGCGTCTACTTTGGAAATAAAATTTTCGAGTATTGCTTAAGTAAATTTTGACCCGCTTTGACTTTTGCTGTAGTGCTCGCTTCGCTTCGCTTTAGTAGACTCGCTTCGATTCTTGTGTAGCGCTCGCTTCGCTTCGCTATTCCTCGGCACGCTTCGCTTTGGCTCGCTAGACTTGATTCGCTTGGAAAAACTCACTCAAGCAAGTGGCCTCCACTTGAATTTCCTGCAATCTAAAATCTAAGCGACTAAAGCAAAATAAAGAGTCATCCTAACAGTATAGGCTTAGAAAATTCTAACCTATTTCTACATCAATTAGGGTCGCTTGGGAATAGGATACTCAGGGGTTTTGGGATCAAATCAAAACATAACATTTTCATGTGTCCCACTTGTGTTCCCCCTTAACAAGTTATATCCTTAACAATTCCCAACAAGAACAGTTGGTATGTACGAGTCATGAAATGTTTAAGGACAAATAGTTTTAATCTCTTAATTGCATTTTATTGGTTTAGACATTTTAGAATGTTATGATTTTGGATGGTTTTAAATATAATTGTTACCTTTTTTATATTTTAATGAATTGCTTACAACTTCGTAGTATTATTATTGTTACATTGTAATAAAATTATAGTAGTTAACAAGGTTTTGAAGGGCATTAACCTCCAGTATAAAATATATTATTATAATATGAATTGTGAATATGCAGCAAAATGTATTATAAAATGCATCAGTACGGAAAAATATGCAGTAACATGTATAAACAATGTGTATCATAATAGTGTAAAATTTAAAAAATGCATTATCTTATTGTATTGTGTTAATAAATGCATTGATATTAACACAAATATGCATTAACATTTATAAAAAATTAATTACGTATAAACTGTTATTACATGTCGTTAATTAAATAAACTTACATAAGTTGATATAATACACCCGTCGAAAAGGTTAAATCATTATAGTTGCATTTTTTTGAAAAAAAAAAATGCAACATAAAATGTTACACAATGCAACAACTAATATAGGTTGATTGAAATAATGTAACTAAAACCACACAAGTCTTTTTAATATATTAAAACTAAGACACAATAAAATTTATGTGATAATACAGTACTTGAGTTGTGATGACAAAAAATTATAAACAAAAAACTAGAAAAACATTAACCAACATTATCACAATTCCTAGCATCGTGTCTTGCCATCTGCTTACACTTGCTGCATTTTCTCAATGGCTTGTTCGCATCACGTAGCGCCTTCTCATTCCTTGACTTTAAACGACTCCCACTTCCTTTCATTTTAACTGGATCGGGCGGCAACACGTAAATTTGATCTGGAATTGTACATCCATAAAACGTCTCCAACAGCTGCTTCTTACCACTATAATCAGTACAATCACCAAGATCTTGTAACATTGCTTTCATCTTCTCCGGGACTCCTTGAACAACACCAATGCACCTTTTAGCTGAAATATGCAATTTACTCAGCATATCAATAACCTCATTTTGCCTGGAATCTGTGTTTGAAGTATTGTCCGGCAAATCAACAGATACAACATGCTTCGTCCACATACTTAAAATATATTTCTCCGGAATCTTATGAACGTGCAAGTTTCTGAACACTACAAAAATATGACGGCATAACAATCCATGCTTGAGAAAATTCTTGCATTGGCATTCGAACGACATTTCTTCTACATTCACAAAAACCATAAAACTCTTCATTAAAAAGGAATCGCGAATCTCGTACGTGCTGGTTTTCTCCCCACTACGTATGTTAGCGATAGAGCACGATTGGCCGCTAAATTTCATCTCCTTTTGCAACATCTCAAATATATTTGAGGTGTACACTAAATCAGCATGCTTCTCAAATAAACAGTCTGTCCTCATGATGGGAAATGTAGATTCATCCTTGCTGCTAAGCTTCTCTTGCTGGTTTCTCTGTGCATCAATTGCACTATCAAAGTGCATCAAGAATGACAACAACTTGTCATTCTTATTGTTGTACCTTCGAAAGAAGCTGTTCTTAGATTCCGATATAGACGTGGTACGAAACAATCTACCCATGTGAATATCTCTAAAAAATGCAGGGATCCAAAACTGACGAAGATCTAACATCGTATCGAACATCCAGTTAATCCAAGAAGCTACGAAGGATTTTGAAAGAGATGCAGCTAACCCTCATATGATCGTGAAGAAAGGCAAGCTTCGCCTTCTAGGGAAGCTTTCAGTTGCACTAGAGAAGCTATATCCTGGACGAGCTTGGACATATTTTCAAGCTTACAAAAAGAACAACATCTTCTACGATTTGGTGAAGGAGGACAGACCACTCATAGATGCTAGTTTGATCGAGGTGGACGTGCGCCCCGGAGTGGTCGTCACAGAAAAAAAGAAGGGAGGAAGGAGAAGAAGCGAGCCGCTTCTCCCTCACCAGCAAAGAAGAAAAGGCAAGCACCAGCCCAACCCCCAAAGAAACAAACCCAGCGAGCCAGGTTGCTTGCCAAGCCAAATGAGAAGGAGGCCTCGCTTTCATCCACGCTAGGAATTTCCAATCTTCACTCCACTGAAGACAAACAAGCCGCTTCTCCGGGAGGAGATGAAGTTAACTAAACCAAAGCTACACAAGGCCTTCGTGTGAGCAGAAGAGTCATCTATGAAGATGAGGATTCTGAAACCACACCCCAACTCCCAAATATCCCTTTTCTCCAACCTAAAAAAATCATACCCTTTGAAATATACTCACCCTCACCCTCACAAACAGCTCATACATCCATCCCAGATATTCCCACCCCTTTTCCAACCCACCAAAAACCTTAACCCCTCCATCAACCCAACCACCCCCAAAACATCCCAAGCCATAGCACTGGAAATCATCCATGAGGGCTGGGAGCGGTTCGTGGAAAAGGTGAAGAGAAGATACCCCTCCATCCCCAAGTCTAACAATTTCATTGAGAAAGCTGTTGATTTTCTCACGTACGTCGCGTACAGAGGTACGGAGTACTACAAAATCTTCGTCTTAATCAAAGCCTTCACTGAGAACACTGTTGTGGAGCAGGTCCAACTGCAATATATATGCGTTGATGGCTTCAAAGCCTTGATCAAAAGCCCAAATACTTGGAGCTGCTTAATGTTGTAGTCAAGAGAGAGTATCCTGATGCAGAGCTGCCAGAGAGGAAGCTGTCGGAGCACGAGCTTGCCTTGAAAACCAAGCATGAAGAAGTGCTTGCTGGACTCAACCAGGAAATCATCGACCTGGCGGACTCCATCAAGAAAGAAGAAGAGGAAAAGCTCCAGCTTGGAGAGGAGCTTGCTGCACAGAAAAGAAATCATGTTGTGCGGGAAAACGATCTGTCTTCACAGATCGAGGATAAAGAGAAGAAGCTGGTGGAAGTGAACTCCAAGCTTGAGGATAAGGAGGAGGAGGTGATGGAAAAGGAGGAAGATGTTGCCTAGCTTGTGAAGAAGCACAAGGAGGAATTGGAGGCTGAGAAAACCAAGAGGAAAGAGCTTGAGGATGAGAAGCTCAATGTAATGATGAAATTCAACGGAGAGCTCAACCGTGCTATAGCTGCTAAGCTCAAGCTGGAGAATGAGAAAGTGACCCTCCAGTCTTCGCTTGATAGAGTAGAAAGCGAACTGACGAGCTGGAGGAACGAAGCTCACAGAGTAACATTGGCAACCGTCGACATTGCCAGGAAGGAGGATGAGCTCAATGATCTGTCGGCCGAGCTCACAGCTAAACAATCCCGTCTAACCATGTTTGAGGTGGAGCTTGCTGCGTCTCAGGATTTTTCTAATATTTCCTTGTAGGAAAAGAAAAAGGAACTAAGAGCTGAAATCGAAGCGGAGCTTGACGCTCGCTTCCTGGCAGTCGAAGCGAGAGAGAGGGATGTTGAGCCCCTCGAAAGCTTGATGAGAGAAGTAGCCCAGAGAGAATATGTTGTAGCTGAGCGAGAGAGGCAGTCCTTCATCTTGATGGAGGAGATCTCAAAGAAAACGGCAGAGCTGACACTGATCCAGGAAGGCTCATTTTATGATCGTACTGTCGGAGCCTTAAAGGCCATGATGGAGGAGTTTGCTCGCCTCCGTCACGCTATCAATGAGAAAGGAGTAATTCCGACACCCACTAGCGATGATGCCAAAAAGGGGGAAGACAAACCCCTTCCAAGCGGAGCAGACAAAGGAAAGCAAGTGGTGGTGTACTCTACCGAGCTAGACCCCTCCGCAGTCCAAGCTGTCGAGCCAGCTACCAAGCTTCTCGCTTCATCCTCCGCCGCTTTTCACACCGCCGCGTCGAGAAGGTCAATCCCCACGGAAACGACCCTGGAAGTGTTGCAGGCTTTCGAGCTAATGGAGAAAGGACTCACGGAGATTCACCAAGATCCAATCCGTGCCGAAGGAATCTGCTCAAGCTGCTGTTCAAATTGCTGTTGAAGCTGCTGCTGCCCAAGCTAAGCCGTCCAAGACTGTCACCAAGCGACCCGCTCCAACTGCTGAGGAAGCGGATCCCACAGCCAAGCGTCAGAAGGTGAAAAAGGACCTAGCTGTGAAAGCGAGCCGGGCCGGCCGAGCTTGAAAAACAGAAGAAGGAGGACCGGATGAAGCGAGCCGACAGGGACGAAGTGAAGAGGCAAGCCAAGATCGAACTCCTCAGAGTTCAAACTCTCAATCTAGTTGAGGAGAACATCTTGGTGCAACACAGCTTGATCCGAAGCGGATACATTCCCTTCACGCCAGAGAAATCTGAGATGTGCGAACTTGAGGCAAGAGTGCAAGCCTGCAAGAAGTCGCTGCTTGTTGTTGAGAAGCTGAAGGGCTTTCCAAGGAAGATCTTGAGTTTATGAGGAAACTCATCAACAACCAGAAGCCTTCATTCAACAGCGAACTAAGCGAGAAGTTCAACCGGGTGCTGCAAGAGCTTGTCGACAGACCTTTTGATGAAACGGAGGAGAGGAGAGCACACCATCCAGATGCTCGATTTATTGAAGACTTCATTGATGAAGAGCAGAAGGAGAGATGGATGGAGTGCAGAGCAAAGTTTATCAAAGCATATTACTTCTGAGAAGTAATTTTCAATCAAGCGACCTGCTCGAAGCTTGATGCATTGCACAACTTCATGGTTGTGTACGACAAGGAGCTTTGGAGAAAAATATTGATTGCTGCAGAGTGTGCGGACCCAAAGCTCATCATCAAGATTCCATGGAGAGAGAAGTTTCCCAAGCCGAAGATTGGAGATACGATCATCATTGATCGTGGAATGATTGATCAGGAAACCAGGGAAGCTATGCACATTGACGGAATCAACAAGCCAAGCACAATAGATTTCAAAACCATGAAGCAGTGAGTGCTCTCGGCTTACCGTATGGCGTAATTCCCCTCTCTATTTTTCTGTGACTCTTATTACTAGCTTGATCTATCTATAAATTTACTTTCTGTCAAGCGTCGTGCCTTATTTACTTATAGTTTTTACTAGCTTTATGTGTTTTTATCTTTATGCTAGAAACCTACACAAACCATAAGAACTTAAAAAAAATGATAAGACTGAGAAGGATTCAGTCGCTTGGAAGTTCTTACAGTGTGATAGATCCGGGTTGAAGATCTACAACAATTGTGTGATTTGTTCATCATATTTGCAAAGAGCATTCATGGATAAAGGGTTACAATAGCAGAGAGTAAGAGATTTGTGAGACTTTACCAGCCATAACTATGCATTTCATACAGATTTCATATGCCACATGGTTCGTATAAAGATAGTAAGCAGCGATTGAGTTAAGTGCTTAAATAAAGGACACTTCTAGCCATAAATCAGTCGAATCTATGGAGTTTAGCACTCATTCAAGTGGAAAATGAAAGAAGTAAGGATGAAGGGAGAGGGAAGCGAGGAGCATACAGCTCTGCGAGGCTTCGTCCTCTCTTAACGACGAGGGTTATACCTTAAGTTCGGGATGGTACGAACAAGAGAGAGAGAGAGAGAGTCTTCTCGGCAGCGAGAATGAGATGGTGAAAGTGGTCGTAGATGAGGTTCTCCGGAGGAAGACCTCGAAAAGCTTCTACTACCTGAGCCTGGAGGGAGCCCGTAGTAGGATGTATGGAACGAATGGAATAGTACACAGAGTGCGTGTATGAAGAGTTATGTTGTGATGATGGATAATGGATCATGAGGTATGCAACTACTCGATATATATATATATATATAGATGTTGAAAGGGTGAACTTTCGTGCAAAAGGAGGACAGAAAAGGAATTTCTATGGAGACAAGATCCTTCTTTGCCATTAATTTCATGGTCCTCACTCTATGATGGGTAGAGTCACGCCGATCGTGTGTCAGGCAGATCCCCAGGTTCCGGCAGATGCCAGCAGAACCCGCGCAACTTTTGTATGAGCTGGGACCTGTGCAGGAGCCCTGTCGCAGGTCGAATTTTGTTCAAAACTCTATAGCATCTAAGACTTAATCATCTTTATTAAGCCGATCATGTATGGCTTTTGAAATGATGAGAGAGATAGGTATTTGAAAGATAGCACATTAGCAAAAGCTGATATTTATCCCTATCACAGTGGTAAAATGTTGGGTTTTGGCATCATCAAAAAGGGGGAAATTGTTGGGAATTATTAATGATTCACTTCTAAAATGGGAACCTATTGGGACGCTCAATAAAATTATGTTATGTATTTTGATTCGATCCCAAAACCCTCTGTATTAATCCTATTCCAAAGCGACCCTATTTGATTAGCATGATAGGTTAGAATTTTTCAAGCTTATAATGTTAGGAAAAGCTTGTTTTGCTTTAGTCGCTTTAGGTCTAGATTGCAGGTTTCAAGCTAAGACCACTCGCTTGAGTGTGTTTTAAAGTCAAAGCTAGTCTACCCGATAAAGCGAAGCGAGTGCTCTCGATAAAGTCAAAGTGATTTAACCCGACTAAACTAAAAGCGAGTACTCCGACCAAGCGAAGCGAGTACGATGCGAAGCTTGAAAACGACAGCTCAACTACCAACCTCAGTTCAAACTAAAGTTTGAACTTATTCAAGTGAAGATCAGCCGTAATTAATGAAGATCTCCACATGGCAAATGAGGATTGGATGCAAGAGTTGACTGGCTAGACCGACAAGCAGCCACTATAGTACTGGCCCAAGCCAGTTACTGTTACGCTTGGCTTTTAGCCAAATTGGGAAAGAAGACAAAGTTGCTCTCTGAAAAGCTGCCGGTCAAGCCCAAGTATTGTCGAGTGTAGAGAGACAAAGCCACCAACCTTCAAACGGCTTATGCCCGTCTCTCACACTATAAATAGAGGAATGCAGAAGAGTGAACACTTCAACACTTCTCTGAAAATTTCTTGCGCTAAAAGCAACAAGTTCTCATGATTTCTAGCTTACATTTTCCTGAGTTCTTGTATGAAGTGTTCAAGCTTCAGTCACATCTAAGCTTGCTCTTTGCAACCTTATTCACTCTATATTCTAAGCCACCATACACATCCAAAGCTTAGGAAGAAGAATCCTAGCCCTTACTCTAAACTGTAAAGGGTTCTTCTCATAGAGTGTCCGTGTTCACAAACCTAACCCAAAACCCTTGTCTTGTTCAGTCAAGTGTGTTAGTATTTGTATTGTTGTTAAAGTTGTTGTAAGATCCAAGCTTGCGCTTTCATCGATTGCGTAAAGCTCGATCAGTGTTTTAGGTTAGTGGAGAACCCGTAAACTCCAAGTTGTTAGGATCCAAGCTTGCACCTTCATCGATTGTGCGAAGCTCGATCTGCGTGTTAGGTTTTTGGGGAACCCGTAATCCTCAAGTTTCTTCAGTGAAGAGAAACTTTTCCGGTGTGGAACAAAGTGGACGTAGGAGTCTTATCTCCGAATATAAATCTCGGTGTCGTATTTCTTGTCCCTACTCTCTTCAATTCTTTACTAGCTTTGATTATCATTATTGCACGCGTATATAAACAAACTTAAATCGAGGTTTTAATTACTTAAGAAAGAATAGCTCACAAAATTCCGCATCTTAGCAAGCGAGCCACTAAAGAGATCAAGCGTTCGCTTAGGTCTCTAGAAAGCTTAACTGTAGATCAAGCTTACGCTTTGGTCTTAAGCTTTAAAGCGACTCACTTTGCTTACTCTGAGGCAAGTTTGAAAAAGAAGTTAAACACTTAAATCCCACGTATTCAACCCCCCCCCCCCCCCCCCCCCCCCCCCCCCCCCCCCCCTACGTGTGATCCTACTTGTCATTCCGGGACCAACAAGATCTATTTGATAAACGAAAACTCTAGCAAAATATATAGTATTCTATTAGCAATACATATGGAATATCATCTATTTCCAATTGTTTTTCATGTATTCTCTTTTCGTGATTGAGTTATATAGTGTCACGGCCCCTTATCCCTAAGGACGGCTCAGCCGGAGCGTGACTAGGGGTTGGATAAAAGAATAGGGGAAGAAAGGGGGAAATAACTATAACTCTGTAATTAACAAAAATGAATAATCGAATAGACTAAATCAAACTCAAAAGAGGATGGGATAAGATAGGCAACTCGAGGCTCCAATATAATATAAGTGTTTAAAGAAGACACCCTATAAATGTAGATTATAATCCAAATCTACTAAAGACATAAGAATGGAGAAATTCCCGATTTACTAACTTATGAAGGTAGTTACACATTTTTTTTAATAAATCAAATGTTGAAGCAAATTGCGGAAGACTATAACAAACTGGATACATATATGAAGATATGTATCCCCTCTGAACCAAATTCAAAATATAACAAATTCTTATCTCAACACAGCCGCCCTTGCCACCTCGCTCAATCTGCAAGTTTTTGAAAATACGAGCAGGGCTGAGTACTTGATATACTCAGTGGGGTTATGCCAAAAATAGTTTCATAAAATAATCATCAATCATGCATTTAGAACAGTTACCACAAGGTTTTATCGAAATGACTTGTGAAACTAAATATCATTTTCTTTCATAAAATATTGGAGTGCACCCCCTTTTCTTCCATTATTGTATTATCCATATCTGGTAGTACGCCGGGCAAGGTGGCCACCTTCCCGGACGTTTCCATTTGCATAAACCGGCCCTTCTTGGGAGCACACAGTTCACGACTTTGTGTACACATAACCTGGCTAGTGAACTTCGGCTAGCTCAGGGCGATCGAATTATTCTCCCACAGATAGGCATCATACATAAAACCAAATATTTTATGCATGAAAGTGTTTTTATTCATTTGTTTTGGTTTTAAACATGCTTCACTATAGCAAGAGTATAGATTTTCATAAAAGAACGCCCACCTTTGGCAAAGGTGATCGAGTGTATTCTGGGTTCGTCTCCACATCGCACACTCTCCACCATTTTACTTGACCTTTAAGGAAAAGTCTCGTTTTAGAAGAGATTCGAGCCTTAGGAGACAATGTTATTCATATATCAAAGTAATAATCTTGTTTACTTCTATTAATAAGAGATCTTAGGATTTTATATATATTTCTAACTCTCGCATACTTTAGAGATATCTCATTTGTCTCATTAAATAATTTAGCAAAGATAGGAAACTTTGGCGGAAAAATTCGGCATGACCTCTATGTATCTTAGCCTTTCCGAATATTCCTAAAACTTCAAGCGTCAGCTAAAGGGTCGACTAATCCAAATGAGAACTCCATTTCTCCATTCGAATTAGTCCCAAGACTCAATTTTGGTCAAGACTCTTTACAAAGCGGTAGAAGGTCCGTTATATTAAAACAATTCCAAAGAGGCTTCAACCTCACATAATTCAACAATTTAACTACACAAGTTAATTGTATGAACTTAAATATCGTATATAAAACATATCATCTCAAGAACATTACTTCTCTTAAATAACATAAAGGCATTTTACCCACATTATCTATGCCCATAACTAACTAATATGAATAATATGGTTTATCAAAAGCTATGGCTATATAAATTTAATCATAATCAAATTCTCGTTATAAGGAATAAGATTTACAAAGCTCGAGACTTACTAAATGAACTTCAACTGTTCTACATTTTCTTTATTCCCCATTCTAATTCAATATAGTTTTAGGTGGAGAATACCAATCTATTTTGTTTAAAGCGTCCCATATTCACTACTGTGGTTATTGTTAACGAAATAATCTAACCTAAGTAGTAATATTACCCAAAATCAGAATAAGAGTAATCCAAATCTCCATTTTATTATGTTGAGATATGAGATAATGAATTGTTAATCCTAGTCATAACTCAATCAAACATAAGTCACATATTTATATTTTGTCTAATTCTATATTTCAGAAATCCTCAACCATGTTCCATATAAATTTAAAAGTCCAAAAATAACTAAGAGTTGGGGTGTTAAATAAACAAAAGAAATAGCTAAACTTAGCACACCCCCAATCCTCAACCCCCGTCTCCTATCTCTCTCTCTCTCTCTCTCTCACTCTAACAGTGCTACCCCCATTTTACAGCAGTTATACAAATGCTGCAACAGAAGACTCGAACTCGAATCGTCGACCATCAGTTTCGGACTTGAGCAAGACATCTAAACTGCATACTCTACCCTTCATCGCTGCTGCTCTCCCTCTCTTACTAGACTAATATTTGACAGCAGCAGCAGGGACTCGTCATTGTCGAGTCGAAATCGCTGCCATTAACCCACTTTATCTGACCCCTTCTCCATCTATCTTCCTATCTTGGTGAATTTTACAACATGTGGAGATTTATAGTACCTAAATTACTTCTTCTCTTATTTTCTAGTATATTTGTTTCATGGTTGTGAAAGATTGAACACGACTAGATTCGAATTACCAACTATTGTAGAAGCAAAACAATTGGGTGAAAACTTACTGGTTATGAATTGGAAATTAGGAATCGGTGTAGATGGAGTGGAATTAAACGGTGGATTGTGCAGTAGCCTTTCCTCTCGTTCTACTGCTCCTCTCTTCTCCTTGTTCTTTACTCCCTCCTTTTCCGTCTTCTTCCTTGAATTTAGCAGATGCCGAATGGAAACATGAAGATAGTGCTTTCGATTGCCATTTTCCAGTTTTCTTTCCTTGCTATATGTGCGTGACTGAGGGGTAGAGGAATGGATGGTGAAAAGTTTGATGGAGATGAAATGGGGTGAAAAGTGAGGTAGGGGACGTGGTTGCACTCCAATCATATAAAGGTAATGGGCTCTTACTTGGGCTAAAATAAATACCTATTTGATGTCCATAGTCAAAGATGGAATTCAATAAGAAATAGTATAAAGCCCACAAATTTCATGAATTTAGCTTACTAAATTAAAAGGCTGACTTGTGATTATTGTTTTTATTATCTAGCATGATTAATAAACACTAGTGCTACTTTTCGACTACGAAACTTGAATTGTGTTGGAGAGTTATCGGCTCAAAAGAATTACTACAAATGTATATATAATTTTCTTACAATTATTATTCATTTGGAAAATTCGGGACATTACATTATATCCCCCTTAAAAGAAATTTCGTCCCGAAATTTACGTATCTTCTAGGAATAGCTCTGGGTATTTTTTTTTTTTTCATTTTATCCTCAAGTTCCCATGTTGCTTCTTCATAACCGTGGTGTCTCCACAAATCTTAACTAAGGATATTGTTTTTATTCTCAACACTTGAACTTCAAGTTTTTCCTCATAACTCATATCCTCATTTACCACTATATCATTTTGTTGGATTACATGTTTAGGATCAAACACATATTTTCGAAGTTGTGAGACATGAAAAACATTATGGACATTTCCAAAGCTTGGCGGCAACGCCAACCTATAAGCGACCGGACGTATTCTCTCTAGAATCTCGTAGGGCCCTATAAATCGAGGTCTCAATTTTCCCTTCACTCCGAATCTAACTATTCCCTTGGAAGGAGATACTTTCAGAAATACTTTATCTCCTACTTCAAAATTTAACTCAGTTCGGCGTGTATCGGCATAGGATTTTTGTCGATTCTGGGCCTCTTGTATTCTCTATCTGATTTTTCTGGCGATTTCAATCATTTCGCCAACGGTGTCTGGACCTAGATCTCTCCTTTCACCCACTTCATCCCAATAAAGTGGTGATCTACACTTCTTTCCATAAAGTGCCTCATATGGTGCCATATCTATGGTAGCCTGATAACTATTATTATATGCAAATTCTATCAAAGGCAAAACATGTTCCCAACCTCCGCCTAGGTCAAGAACGACCAACATATCCTCTAAGTTTGAATGGTACGTTCAACATATCCTCTAAGGGTGAAAAGTTGTGCTGAAATTCAATCTCGTGCCTAGCTATTTCTGTAGTCTAATCCAAAATCTAATGTTAAATTTTGAATCCCTATCTGATGTAATCGATCAGGTACTCCATGAAGACGTACAATCTCACGGATGTAGATTTGTGCTAACTTATCAGATCTATAAATGATCAAGATAGGTAAGAAATGAAAGGATTTTGTGAAATGATCTACATTAATCTATATGGTTATATTTTCTCGTATTGATTTTAGTTGAACAACCACACTACATATTTATCTCTTAGTGGTCCTTCTTCGACTCGTAGATCTCAAAATATGAAAAATTATAGCTTACCTAATAAAAGGTCTTCATAGTTGGTATTCTGAATATATCTTCAGAAACGAGGCTACTTATCATTTATTTTATTTTTCTTTATACTTATACTTCATATGTGAGGTGCGTTCAGAGTCTAGAATTTTTCTTAAGATCTCGTTTCTCAATCCCTCATCAAGAGCTCATAATCATCCCTCATACAATATTGCATTGTTTGGTGTATCTTATTTTATCTCCCCTGCAACTTATCTCCGGTCCTGACCTCATGCATTCGTTATCCCAATTTTAGTTTATTTTTGTTTGATTCGGATTTGCCACATCGTTGTAGTACAACCTCCTATTATTTTTGGTCTATGGACCATTTCGAATTTTACTCTTTTCCAAATCTGGAACGAGTTTTTCTTCTCAAGGGAAAAACATAGAACCTAACTTCGATTAACTTTTACGACTCAGGGGCATGATAGCCTTGAGCGGATGATAGTTGATACTATAATAAAAAGCTTTTTCATTTTACCAAATTTAAACCACATGTGACTCTCATTAGAGCCCCCTTTTTTTTTTTTTTTTTTCTAGAAAAATAAAGCATATTAAACCTTTATAAACTTGAACTTTCTACACACCTAACTACATAGAGGTGTTGTCTCTAATTTGTAGATAGTCCACCATGGGTTCTAGTTCCAAGTTGTGCGTGGTGTAGTTCAATATACGAGGTCAAAGCTGGTGAGATGCTAAGCTATCACTTTTAGTTCTTTCAACCTATTTCCTAGCTCATTGTGCAATGCATAATTATACACTACATATTCATTTTTCTTTTGGGGTAGTATATGATTTGAATGTGCACAATAATTAATTCTTCTCGCGAGCTCTTGATAACTTACTTCTTTCCCCGTGTTTGTTTATACCTAATTCGTTTCCTTAATATTTTACTATTTGCAAATTTCATTAAATCTTTTACAGTGATCAGCCAATCAGCCAATCCCAAGAATCTCCCCCACCTGCCTGTACACTTTCAAACAATCCTCTTTGATTCTTTAACCGAAACAATATGCTTCAAAAGTAGTAATTGTTTTCTTTCTTTTTTTTTTTTTTATTGTGCTAAATTCATGCTTGTTTAATTTAACAAATAATATTTTATCTCGTAGCTTTTCTAACAAAATTCAAGTGTTCATAAGATCATTTTAGACTCGTTAGAAATGTTGATATACTTAATTCTTGAGGTCCTTGACTACGACTAGAGTATTGGTCAATCCGAATGACATTACTATTAAATTTTAGTGGCCATATAAAGTTTAGAAAATTTCATTGCATACATTTTCTAGTCAAATGCTTAGTTAATGATAGTCGTGTCCTCCAAAATATTGGTGCTCTCTCGTGTTCGATCAAGCATGTCATCCATCTTAGTACAATGATATTTATCTCAAGTGTAAGCTTTTACATCCTTCGATAATCTATATACATCCTGAATTAGTCATCTCTTTCTTTTATCAAGAATAAAACAAGTGCTCCTCACAATGATACACAAGGTCTCAAGAAACCTATATCTAAACATTATAGGAGTTGGATTTTAAATTCTTGTAACTCTTTATGAGCCATCCTGTATGGATCTTTTGACCATAGGACTTATCATTTTTCCTGGTCGATGGTAAATTCTACCTTGGGTTTGGTGGTAGTCCTAGCAATTCTTTGGAATTCAAGTCCTAGTATTCTCTCTACGGAAACTTTCCTTATCAATTATATGATTTCAATGTAAAGAAGGAGGACTTGGGAACTCGTAGCCTTCAAAACTTTCTTAGCGTAAAAAGTAAAGATGAGTGATGTCACTTTAATAGTTTAATTCCATACAAATTGTGGGATTTTTTTTTTTTTTTTTAAACAACGAGCTTCCTCTCATTACAATGTATCATAGCTAGTTCTTGACAGATCAATATCCATTCCTAATATTACGTCAGTCCCATAGCAACTTGACATACAGTTTTTTTTTTTTTTTTTTTTTTTTTTTTTTTTTTTTTTTTTTTTTTTTTTTGATATATCATTGATATAGTTCATGATAAATTGAACGTTGTGCACAAATTCGATCATAGCACCTTAGGAAGGTTTTGTAATGAGAAACAAAATAAATAAATAAATAAAACTGAACCGGTGGATAACAATAAATTTACCCTCCTAATTTGTAGAAGAAACATCCTCAAAGAGTCTATAGTCGTTATAAGTATTAGGTTAAACCAACTTTCATCTGAATATTTGATGCAGTGCAATTCTCTGAAACTGCCAGCCCTGACCACTCTTTGCTTTTTCTGTCACAACGTTCTCATTATTACTCCAAATCCAAAACGGTCAAGTTCATTGGAAAGACATTTCAAATACCTTTCTGGTAGTGTCTCGCAGGTACTAATATTCTAAGTATCCAAAGAGTTATAGGCGTTTAAATTTAGTGCAGGAGGAATCACTTTTAATAATGTTTAAACTTAATTATGTAATAAGGCCTTTATATGGCCGTGCCTTTGGAATGGTAGGGTAGATTTTTGAGTATTTTGATAATATTTTGAGTTTGATATTTGAGTTCTCAATCTTTATTGTTCCCGACTTGCAATCGAATTTTCGCATTCTCTTGTTTCATCATTTTCTCTCAGTTTCTACCCACATCAATATTATAGTGCATTAGGGCTTATTAAAATACAAGGGATAACTCTACACATACTGGGATGCACCGGTGTTATCTTGAAATATCATGAGTACAAGAATGATTACTTACGCACGATGAATGGCATCCTCTAGTATCTTGTGCATTTCATGAATAAAGTTAACAATCAAGCTTTTAGATTCATCAAACACTTGTAGCCCAAGGTGTAATTATTTAGATTATATCACATACTAAACTCTTCCTCATCTATAAAATTCTTCACTTCTATTATGAATTTCTTTTTTTTTTTTAGAAATAATAATAATAATCATGGTTGAATTCGTAAATACTATTAAATGGAAAATATGATTTATTAGGGGTCTGTTTGAAAAGGTTGAGCTAGTTCGGAGTTTACACGACAAACCTTATTCTTTACGGATTCCATTCGCTCTCTATCTCTTTCAATCTATCAGAACAGAGCTAGCTCTCCTCTATCAATCGATTTGAAAATAATAATAACACCTTTTCATATAGGGCTCGTAACTAAGAAGTCGAAAGTGTTTGAATTTCCAGAACCTTGGCAGCTTACATCAAAGTCATTCATGTATTACAAAGCTAGTGCTCCTAATATATTTTATAGCCGAGCATACCCAAGCATTACCTCCTTAGTAGTACACTCATGATTATATGAAGCACGTTGGTGCTTTCAGGTTTCTCGCTATTACATATCTTCATAAATCTTGATATTTTTGTTCCAACAGTTATATCTGTTCCTAGAAGTTCCATTTGTTTATCAAATTGTTTATAAGCTTTTTAAACATACTATGTCAATATACTGAGATTATGGTTATGTGGGGTGATCAGTCCCAACACAACACTCTCTCAGTCATACGAGAACCCCGTCTCTTTTGACAAAAAGAAATTATAAAAGAAGAAAGATAATTGAAATCTCATTTAGGTATCCATAAGTTCTTGACTAAGAGTGAACCTAAAGCAATTCTAGGTTCTCAATCTCTTTTGTCGATAAGTTTCATGGCAGATTCCTATCATTTCTTACTGTATGTCACGGTGTTATTATCGTATCTTATTGTCTCACGATGATTTTAACCAAGGGTAAAAACCGTTTAAAGTACACACATTTTACTTCATACTTTCTCTTTTTCTCAAGTTGAGATTTTAATTACAATGAGTCGGAAAACTCATTTAGACTTGTTATTACTAACATTATTCACGAAAGTAATAATAATGGACTCACGATTTTTTTTAATATATTGCAAAATCTTTATATAAATCTCGACACCATTTTCGTAAAGGTTTCTAACATTGTTGCAATGAAAGTTGGGAAACTCAATTGCTCTATTCTTTTCTCGTATTTGAGCAATACCAACAAAATTGGGAGTTTTCTATAGCTCTTCTAAGTTCTCACTACACGCTCATGAATCAATCATAATCAATTATTCATTTTTGGTAACTATTCAACTTCGATGATAGTTAAAACATCATGCAAAATCTCAGGTTTTCAAAATAACATATCATCATAAACATTTTGCATATATATCGATCAACTCCAGTTCCGTCATCCTCATGAATTTAACGTCTTATATAAAAAAATTCATAACTTAAGAAATTCAGTACCTTTTCTTTCTTCCCGAGCGTGGCATGGAGGCATGTTGAGAGTTACTATCAAAATTTTAAAGTCTAGTGAAACTAACCAGACTAGACTCGAAGAAATTTGGTTCAAAGCGAATAAGAAAGCTCTGATACCACTCTGTCACGGCCCCTTATCCCTAAGGACGGCTCAGCCGGAGCGTGACTAGGGGTTGGATAAAAGAATAGGGGAAGAAAGGGGGAAATAACTATAACTCTGTAATTAACAAAAATGAATAATCGAATAGACTAAATCAAACTCAAAAGAGGATGGGATAAGATAGGCAACTCGAGGCTCCAATATAATATAAGTGTTTAAAGAAGACACCCTATAAATGTAGATTATAATCCAAATCTACTAAAGACATAAGAATGGAGAAATTCCCGATTTACTAACTTATGAAGGTAGTTACACATTTTTTTTAATAAATCAAATGTTGAAGCAAATTGCGGAAGACTATAACAAACTGGATACATATATGAAGATATGTATCCCCTCTGAACCAAATTCAAAATATAACAAATTCTTATCTCAACACAGCCGCCCTTGCCACCTCGCTCAATCTGCAAGTTTTTGAAAATACGAGCAGGGCTGAGTACTTGATATACTCAGTGGGGTTATGCCAAAAATAGTTTCATAAAATAATCATCAATCATGCATTTAGAACAGTTACCACAAGGTTTTATCGAAATGACTTGTGAAACTAAATATCATTTTCTTTCATAAAATATTGGAGTGCACCCCCTTTTCTTCCATTATTGTATTATCCATATCTGGTAGTACGCCGGGCAAGGTGGCCACCTTCCCGGACGTTTCCATTTGCATAAACCGGCCCTTCTTGGGAGCACACAGTTCACGACTTTGTGTACACATAACCTGGCTAGTGAACTTCGGCTAGCTCAGGGCGATCGAATTATTCTCCCACAGATAGGCATCATACATAAAACCAAATATTTTATGCATGAAAGTGTTTTTATTCATTTGTTTTGGTTTTAAACATGCTTCACTATAGCAAGAGTATAGATTTTCATAAAAGAACGCCCACCTTTGGCAAAGGTGATCGAGTGTATTCTGGGTTCGTCTCCACATCGCACACTCTCCACCATTTTACTTGACCTTTAAGGAAAAGTCTCGTTTTAGAAGAGATTCGAGCCTTAGGAGACAATGTTATTCATATATCAAAGTAATAATCTTGTTTACTTCTATTAATAAGAGATCTTAGGATTTTATATATATTTCTAACTCTCGCATACTTTAGAGATATCTCATTTGTCTCATTAAATAATTTAGCAAAGATAGGAAACTTTGGCGGAAAAATTCGGCATGACCTCTATGTATCTTAGCCTTTCCGAATATTCCTAAAACTTCAAGCGTCAGCTAAAGGGTCGACTAATCCAAATGAGAACTCCATTTCTCCATTCGAATTAGTCCCAAGACTCAATTTTGGTCAAGACTCTTTACAAAGCGGTAGAAGGTCCGTTATATTAAAACAATTCCAAAGAGGCTTCAACCTCACATAATTCAACAATTTAACTACACAAGTTAATTGTATGAACTTAAATATCGTATATAAAACATATCATCTCAAGAACATTACTTCTCTTAAATAACATAAAGGCATTTTACCCACATTATCTATGCCCATAACTAACTAATATGAATAATATGGTTTATCAAAAGCTATGGCTATATAAATTTAATCATAATCAAATTCTCGTTATAAGGAATAAGATTTACAAAGCTCGAGACTTACTAAATGAACTTCAACTGTTCTACATTTTCTTTATTCCCCATTCTAATTCAATATAGTTTTAGGTGGAGAATACCAATCTATTTTGTTTAAAGCGTCCCATATTCACTACTGTGGTTATTGTTAACGAAATAATCTAACCTAAGTAGTAATATTACCCAAAATCAGAATAAGAGTAATCCAAATCTCCATTTTATTATGTTGAGATATGAGATAATGAATTGTTAATCCTAGTCATAACTCAATCAAACATAAGTCACATATTTATATTTTGTCTAATTCTATATTTCAGAAATCCTCAACCATGTTCCATATAAATTTAAAAGTCCAAAAATAACTAAGAGTTGGGGTGTTAAATAAACAAAAGAAATAGCTAAACTTAGCACACCCCCAATCCTCAACCCCCGTCTCCTATCTCTCTCTCTCTCTCTCTCACTCTAACAGTGCTACCCCCATTTTACAGCAGTTATACAAATGCTGCAACAGAAGACTCGAACTCGAATCGTCGACCATCAGTTTCGGACTTGAGCAAGACATCTAAACTGCATACTCTACCCTTCATCGCTGCTGCTCTCCCTCTCTTACTAGACTAATATTTGACAGCAGCAGCAGGGACTCGTCATTGTCGAGTCGAAATCGCTGCCATTAACCCACTTTATCTGACCCCTTCTCCATCTATCTTCCTATCTTGGTGAATTTTACAACATGTGGAGATTTATAGTACCTAAATTACTTCTTCTCTTATTTTCTAGTATATTTGTTTCATGGTTGTGAAAGATTGAACACGACTAGATTCGAATTACCAACTATTGTAGAAGCAAAACAATTGGGTGAAAACTTACTGGTTATGAATTGGAAATTAGGAATCGGTGTAGATGGAGTGGAATTAAACGGTGGATTGTGCAGTAGCCTTTCCTCTCGTTCTACTGCTCCTCTCTTCTCCTTGTTCTTTACTCCCTCCTTTTCCGTCTTCTTCCTTGAATTTAGCAGATGCCGAATGGAAACATGAAGATAGTGCTTTCGATTGCCATTTTCCAGTTTTCTTTCCTTGCTATATGTGCGTGACTGAGGGGTAGAGGAATGGATGGTGAAAAGTTTGATGGAGATGAAATGGGGTGAAAAGTGAGGTAGGGGACGTGGTTGCACTCCAATCATATAAAGGTAATGGGCTCTTACTTGGGCTAAAATAAATACCTATTTGATGTCCATAGTCAAAGATGGAATTCAATAAGAAATAGTATAAAGCCCACAAATTTCATGAATTTAGCTTACTAAATTAAAAGGCTGACTTGTGATTATTGTTTTTATTATCTAGCATGATTAATAAACACTAGTGCTACTTTTCGACTACGAAACTTGAATTGTGTTGGAGAGTTATCGGCTCAAAAGAATTACTACAAATGTATATATAATTTTCTTACAATTATTATTCATTTGGAAAATTCGGGACATTACATATAGAGATCATTCCAAATAGATGCGATTCTAGTCAAAGGAAAAAGGAATTTAACTCCGAAAGTAGATCATATAATATAATCATATATATATATATATGTATTATATGGATACTTGTAAAGCTATGTTTATATATAGAATATATACGAAACTTTATACCATATAAACGATTATATAATTCTTACCTATAACAATACACATACCTCCCATCAACTCAAGAAGTAGAACAATCGTGCTGATAACGTGTTATAAACTAGAGAGAAAATCTCTAGAGAGAATAGAGAAGTAATAGAGAAAGAATAGAGAAGAAGAAGAGAAAATTGCTGGAATTTTAGATGTATTATTATGATGACTGAAAACCTCTATTTTTAGTGGTACAAAGCTAGGGTTTGGGGTTAAGGGATGATTATCACTAATATTTCATATATATCTAAAAGATATATTTACAATAAATATATATATAGAGAGAGAGAGATTGGTTCATATTGGAACCTTTCATTTCATGAGAACTAGGAACTAATCTCAATCATTAATTTAATTGATCTAACGGTTAAAAATTGAAGAAGATTTCGGTTAATATAAGTAATGTGGGGCTATTATGGTCATATTAAATGGATATGTATCTTCTTTCTTCCTACAATTAAGGAATTAAATTATGCAACCGCTTCTTTATTTGTTGTGGTCATAATCCATTCCGTATTTATCATGTGTTGAATCATATTTTTTTCCCTCTTTATTTATTTATGGAATTGGAGCTTGTGTTTTCGTCCAACTCTAATCTAGTAATTTTGCAGTTTGAATCATTTATTTAATTCTTGTGTTGTAGTAATGCTTATTACTCACTAAAGTATATCTTATTTATATGTATGTTATTTAGTTGATTCTTTTACGACAATGCTAATGTTAATTTTGTCATTTCAAATATAATATCATTTTATTAATTCAATGCTTACTTTATCCTGTAGAAATGCTTATTAGTTACTAACGTCTATCTTAAATTTCTTAATTGTTTAATATATCATTTTATTTGAAAAATTATAAATATATAATTAAAATCTCATTATAAGACATACAACAAACTAACAAAATAAATTTAACATTTTAAAATTGTAAAATAAACAATGTGATAATGCATAGCTACATAATAAACATATTTATAGTTAGACGTCTATTTAAGCATTTAGTGTGGGTTAATTTGTTTTCTCATGCATGCATGCTAGGATAACAATTAATACTATTTACTTACTTAGGCATTGATTTCACGTAGTAAACTGAATGTATATAAATGTAATTTCATTATAAGACTTATAGCAAATTGAAGAAATAAATTAAGCATTTTATAAAGTACAATAAACACGGGGGATTAATTTTTCCTGGACTTAGTTTTTCCATATAGTGTTCAGTTTTAATTGAGAATTTATTTTTCAATCTCATGAATTTTTTCAAGGGTTTCACTTTTCCCCTAGGGTTTAGTTATCTCGACTAGGATAAAAAACTAAACCCGAATGGAGTAAAATAACCCATAGGGTTTAGTTATCTCGACAAGGTTCACTTTCCCCCTTAAGGTTAAGGTCCCCCCACCAAGGTTGAGTTTCCTCTGGTAGGTTTAGTTTCCTTTTATAGGGTTTAGTTTTTAATAAAAATGTTTAGTTTTACATCGTGGAGTACATTACAAATTTGTTTAACTACTTATTTTTGTAATGCTTTGAAGTTATTATTGTATTGCTTATTATGATATATATTTCGATTTATATTTCCTTTTATTTACATCCAAGAGTATATTAATTATTGCATTTTTTTATCATCTTGTAATCTTCAATTACACAATTACACATAAATCGTAAACAATAAATAATAACAAATATTAATTAAGGCAATCATATAATAACTATTTAAACATTAATACAATTTTAATTATACATTTTTTAATGTACTTGTAAGTTGTAATTCCCTCTCAATTTTAATATTAATTCTCTAGGGTTTACAACTCCCCCTAAGAGGTTTAGTTTTTCCGATAAGGTTTAATTTTTTATAACATGGTTTATATTTTAATTTTATAATTTAGTTTTGGATCCAAGAATACATTGCAAATTTGTTTTTTTAGTGCTTATAATTAAGTTATTATCGTAGTTCTTATTTAGCTATGTTGTTGGGAATTGTTAAGGAATCACTTGTTAAGGGGGAACCTAATTGGGACACTTAATTAAATTTATTTAAGGTATTTTTGATTCGATCCCAAAACCCTCTCTGTAAATCCTGTTCCCAAGTGACCCTATTTGATTAGTATTTTAGGATAGTATTTTTCGAGCTTGTAATGTTAGGAAAGCTCAATTTATTTTAGTCGCTTTAAGTCAAGCTTACAGGTTTACAGTGAAGCGAGAAGGCCACTCGCTTGAGTGTGTTTCGAAGCTGAAGCGAGTCCACCGGATAAAGCTGAAGCGAGTCCACTCGATAAAACTGAAGCGAGAAGACCCAGCCTTGACTGCTCTCGAAAAGCGAAGCGACCACACTGCCAAGCGAGAAAGCGACAGTTCAACAACCATCCGCATTCAAACTCTAGTTTGAACTCAGTCAAGTGAAGATAAGCCGCCATTAAATGCGGATCACCACGTGGCTCTCGAGGATTGGATGAGGAAGTTTACTCCAAGACAGCGGCAGGCGTCGGCTACAGTACTGTCCAACTCAGTTATTGTTAAGCTTGGAATTTAGCCATTTTGGGAAAGAAGACAAGTCGCCCCACTGAAAAGCTGATGGTCAATCCACTACTGTCGAACATGGAGAGACAAAACCACCTATCAACAACAGCTTCAAACTCGTCTCTACCACTATAAAAGGAGCAAGCAGAAACGTGAACACTTAACACTTCATTGAAATTTCCAGCGCTCAAAACTACAAGTTCTCGCGATTTCCAGTTCATCTTTTCCCGAGTTCTTGAAGAAGTGTTCCAAGCTTTAGCGCCATCAAAGCTTGATTCTGCAACCTTGCTCCACTCTAGATCTTAGGCTCATATACATATCCAAAGCCTAGATTAGAAGAAGAATCCTAGCCTTTACTCTCTTGTAAAGGATTCCACGAGTTAGAGTGTGTGTTACACAAACCCTACCCAAAACCCTTGATTAGTCGAGTGTGTTGTTGTGTTAGTGTTGTGTTAGTGTTGTGTTGTTGTAAACAGATCCAAGTCTTCGCTATCATTGATTGCGAAAGTCTCTATCGAAGGTTGTAGTGTGTGAAGATCCAAGCTTACACTTTCCTCAATAGTGTGAAGCTCTATTTTTAATTAGGTTTTTTTTCAGAGAGCCCATAACTCTGATGATTCATGAGTGAAGAGAATTCGTTACCAGAGTTGGAACAAAGTGCACGTAGGAGTATTCATCTCCGAACCACTATAAACCCTCGCGCAATATCTCTCTCCCTTAACTCTTTTCATTTAAGAGTTTACTCGCTATGATTTTATCATATTGCGCAAGCACGTAAACAACTTTAAACTGAGATTTATAATTACTTAAGAAAGATATAGATAACTAAATTTCGCTTTCAAGCAAGTAAGCAACTCTGGAGATCATGCTCTCGCTTCGGTCTCTGGAAAGCTTGACTATAGATCAAGCGTCTGCTTTGGTCTTAAGTTTCAAGTCGCTCACTTGGCACTCGGAGACAAGCTTGAAAAAGAAGTTGAAAACTTCTAACATAAGTATTCACCCCTCCCCCCCCCCCCCCCCTCTACGTGTGTTCCAGCTTGTTAAAACGGGACCAACAAGTGGTATCTGAGCAGGGGTTCTAACGAGCCACTGCTTTGCATACTAGAAACGGGAAACTCGCTTCAGTTTTCTCATCTGAACCGATCCTATTTTCTTTAGTGCATTAAAATCTCACCCACGAGCATATTGCATTGATCTAACGTTTGAAGATGTCTACTAGTCATAGTGCTTCAAATCTACCTCAATTCTCCATCGAAGACTACGAGACATGGAGCTTCCGTCTCGAGTGCTTTCTCAGTTTTGTCCACGACCGAATGT
Source organism: Thymus quinquecostatus (assembly GCA_024222315.1). NCBI lineage: Eukaryota > Viridiplantae > Streptophyta > Magnoliopsida > Lamiales > Lamiaceae > Thymus > Thymus quinquecostatus. The sequence continues at coordinate 15,998,963 of CM044174.1, read as the reverse complement.
AGGAAGTAGTGATGGAAGGACCCATTGCCATCATGAAGGTCAATACTATTCCAGTACCAGCTGCTGAAGGACGAGAAGCTACAACTCACAATGTGTACATTGAAAAGCCCAAGGAGGAGTTCAGCGCAAATGACTTCAAGATTGCAGACAAGGATAGAGTCGCTCGACACATTATGCAAAGCACCGTGTGGGATGCCTATCTATTCAGAATCAGGAAATGCGCAACTTCCATGGGGATGTGGGAGACACTCGCTTTGATCTCTCAAGGAACAGAAAAGATAAAGGAGAACAAGCTAGCAGTGCTGATGAGAGAGTTTGAAAGCCTTACCGTGAAGCCGAGCGAAAACATAGACGCTTTCGAGCTACGAGTCACCAATCTGGTCTCGACACTTGTCTCGCTTGGGAAGGAGCTCACAAATAAGAAAGTGAATCTAAAGATCGTGCAAGCCCTTACAAAAAAGTGGCAGACTATGAAGGAGTTGTAACTGACCTCAAAGTATCTATCAAAGCTCTCTCCAGAAATCTTGTTCTCGGAGCTCAAGGCACATGAATTTGATCTTAATCGGATATCTTGATGAAGAAGATGAAGCTCCCGCAATGAACAAAGGCGTCGCTTTCAAAGCTGGAGAAACCTCAAGCGACTCACAGATTTCCAAGATGTCTCAAGAAGAGCTGAAAGAGCACTATATGTTTCTAACCAAAAATTTCAACAAAATGAACTCGAGAGTTGGAAAGTACAAGCGCTTCTACAAGCAATATCAAGGGAGAAACGCTGAAGCGCGTGAAGGATGTGGAAAGCGTGAAGATCAATCCAAGCCGATCCCAAAAGATATCATGGATGTGGAATTCTATCACTGCCACAAAATGGGTCACTACATGTCCGAATGCCCAAAGCTCAGTGCGAAGGAAAAAGAGGAACTCAAAGCTAGGAGAGACGCTCCAAGGCGAGTGCTAGTGGCAAGCGAGTCAACTTCAAAGCCAAGCGAGGACGTGAAAAGCGACTCAGACGCTTTCACTGATCCAAACTCAAGCGAGGGAGAGGACCTTGGCCTCATGGCGCACAATGATGAGGAAACCGGTGAGGTATTTCTCTATGCACCACCTCTTTCAATAACAAACGCACAGGAGCATGAAGAAGAAGTCTATTTCTCGACATGGAGTGAGTTACTTAACAAACACTATGATTTGTTAAGAAACCACGGAGTGTTGCAACAAGCTTTGATGAAAAGCAAGAGTGAGAAAAAAAAGTTAGTCGCTGAGCTTGACTTGGTCAAACTTAACTTAAGAGTGATGACTGGAAAGTTCGAGGACCTCTTCGCTCATCACAAAAGCATGGAGGAGAAATATCACACCCAATCCATTCTAGTTGCTAATCTGAACAAAACATTATATGCTAGACAAGCACTAGAGGGTTCGCTACTACCCTTTGGTAGGAAAGTTGGCCTTAGATATGAAGATGGATCCTCCAAACCCACAGTATTGTTCAGTGCTTCAAGAACACAACCATCAGTCGCTTTGGAAATGCCCACTGCTACCAAAGCGACCGCTGACAAATTATAGGGAAAGATTGAGACACCCAAGTATAACCCAATAAAGCTATCTATAGCCTTGAGGGGAGAACCGAAAGGTAAAGCTTTCACAACAGAATCGAGCACTCAACATGCTAAGTCACACCATCAAAAGGTGGAAGAAATTCTTTTGAAGCGACAAGCTCTAAATCTAAGATACCAAGAACAAAGGATGTCCTTCTGCCAAAAAGGATTAATGTTCATGTATCAAGTGAGTCCTATCAGAGATGGTCCAATCCTCCTTACAATCAGGGGGAAGGTGTTGAATTTCCCAAGAGGAAGATTCACAACCCAAGCGTCTCAAAAGTGAGTCAAGGTCAAAAGCATAGTTTTACTTAGCAGAAGAGGCCAAGCGATAAGCTTGTGAAAGTTAAAAACCCAAAATCAGACTCTTCACTCATAGTTAACCCCAAGCGCCTTGCATCAGGATATAAGCATAAGAGTAAGAGCATAGGTACTTCAAAAGCAAGCTCCTCACATTCCTTCCTACCTCGCACACACGTTTGCACATGTCAATATGCGTCCAAGCAGAGATCACGCTTTGGAAAGGTTGGTACCCAAAACACAAGCGACTACCTTAAAACGGGTCAAGAAAGTGTGGGTACCCAAGAAAACTAACCTGCAAGGACCCAAGCTGATTTGGGTACCAAAATTGTAACCCATGCAGGTGAGCGTCGTGGATCCCATGCTAAGAGGAGACCTCCAAGCGATCTGGTACTTGGACAGTGGCTATTCAAGGCACATGACTGGTGTGAAGTCTGTCCTTCAAGATTACGTTGAGGAAAGGGGTCCACATGTGAAGTTCGGTGACAATTCAAGAGGAGTCACCAAGAAATATGGCGTGTTGAAGATTGGGAAGATGAGGATTGACAACTTCTCATATGTGGAAGGACTCATGCACAACCTACTGTCCATATCACAATTCTTTAATAAAGGATATTGTGTGGAGTTCATAGCCAACAAGTGCGTAGTAAAGAACAAGTCAAAATCCCCAGTCGCTTTGACTGGCGAACGCAAGCGAAACGTCTACATCGCCCAATTGGAAAGCTGCAAGGAAGCTACGTGCTTGGTTGCAAGAAGTGCAATATGATACGATCCTTGATGACCGAATGGTAACGCACGCGGAAGAAACGAAAACTAACTAACGAATGGAGATCCCAATACGTCAATGGTCTAAACCCTCCTAAGTACTATAGATAAACCGAAGTCTCTATAACCCAAAGAAACGGTCGCCAAGCCACACGGGGACGATGAATGACACACAACGAGGTTTGATTGACTCGCTGATTCGCCGGATAATGAATTCGTCTTGGAATAATCAAGAGGAATTCGAAAACTCTCAAGAGATAATAGCTCACAATAATATTAATGATCAAAAGCTAACTAATTTTCGTCCACAAAGAGCCCCTTATATAGGGAGGCAAATAAAACCATCTAAACCTAATCTAACTAGGAAATAACTGACCCAAAGTCATTGGCATGGCCCAACCCATTAACCAACATGATAAAAACCCAAAAACAAGTCTTTTAGGCCCAAAAACGTGGCCTGACTCAAAACACACGAAAATAAAAATAAAGTCTTCATTTTTCAGCCCGAACGCACTCGATAAAGTTGATGACTCGCGGGCTGTCCGGTTCGCCTTCTCCAATGGGCTTCTTCATCAATTCTTGAGCCCAAACTTCTTGAATCAATCCTTGCAAACCTTCCTTGAACTTCTTAGCTCGAGCTCTCGTCACCGGCCCTTTGGGAACACGAACAGGATCTTGATTTGACGAACCTTGGACTCCATCACAATAGAACTTGGATGGCTATGGCATCGACGCTTAAGTCACCTCAATTTCAAGACAATCAACCAGATTGCTCGCAAAGGACTGGTGAAAGGCATACCCAATGAAGTCTACGTCAAAGATCACTCATGCTCACCATGCCAGCGAGGGAAGCAAACCAAGAAGCATTTTCAAAGCTTGGAAGAGCCTTCATCCCAGCGAGTGTTGCAACTGCTTCATATGGATTTATATGGGCCAGTCACTACAGTAAGCGTCAATGGAAGGAAATACACACTTGTGGTAGTTGATGATTATTCTCGCTACACTTGGGTGATATTCCTATTTAGCAAAAAGGAGACACTGACCAAGCTTCCATAACTACTCAAGCGACTCACTGTCGAGAAGAGTCAAGCGATCGCAACCATTCGCTCGGCCAAAGGCACAGAGTTTCTCAACTCAACCATTGAAGCATACTGCACCGAGAATGGCATTGCACATCAAACTTCTTCAGCCCGCACACCACAACAAAATGGGGTAGCTGAAAGAAGGAATAGAGTCATCAAAGAAGTTGTACGCACAATGATTGCAGACTCAAAGCTTCCGATGAAGTATTGGGCTGAAGCAGCCAACACAACTTGCTACACCCAAAATCGGACGCTACTCAACAAACGCTTCGACAAGAAACCATATGAAATATGGCCAGGATGAAATCCTAACATATCTTATTTTCATATATTTGGCTTTCGGGTCTTCATCCATAATAATGGGAAAACACAATTGAAAGCTTTCGAAGGCAAAGCTGATGAAGGAATATTCTTAGGATACTCCGCATCAAGCAAAGCTTATCGAGTCTTCAATTGCAAAACCCTAATTGTGGAAGAATCACCCCATGTTGTATTTGATGAGTCTATTTTTAAGCCTTCTCAGGAACAAATTGAAGAAACTCAAGCGACTAAGGAAGCTTCAAGCAAGGATCCCATCAATTCACTATCATGGGACTCACTTGAAGATGATGAAGAGATCAAGGATCCAAGCGACCAAGTCGCTCAACATGAAGAAGTGAAAGCTGCATCAAAAACTCAAGAAGAAAAAGCTGGCAAGGAACCAATTCAAGTCTCTTCAGAAGATGAGTTAAGCGACCCCCAAAAGGATCAAGCTGAAGGATCCAAGCGAGCATGGATCAAAGATCACACACCAAATCTCATTCTTGGAGATCCAGACAAACGTGTTGTGACGAGAAGTCATGTCCTGGGAGAAAGTGTTATGTTCAGCTACTTTCTATCCAAGATTGAGCCATCAAGCGTGGAGGAAGCTCTCAGTAACTCAAATTGGATCCTAACCATGCAAGAGGAGCTTAATTAGTTCACAAGGAATGATGTTTGGTACCTAGTGGATCGTCCCAAGTCTCAGCATGTCATAGGTACCAAATGGGTATTCAAAAATTAGAATGATGAAGATCAAAATGTCGTAAGGAATAAAGTGAGGCTAGTCGCTAAGGGTTACTGCCAAGAGGAAGGTATCGACTTTGATGAGACCTTCGCTCCAGTTGCAAGACTCGAAGCGATCAGACTGTTCCTAACCTATGCTGCAGCTAAGAAGTTCAAGGTGTATCTAATGGATGTGAAGAGTGCATTCTTTAATGGCGATCTAAAGGAAAAAGTCTACATGGAGCAGCCACCTGGCTTCGAGCAAGGAAACAAAGTGTATCGCTTGAAGAAAGCGCTCTATGGCTTGAAGCAAACTCCAAGAGCTTGGTACGATACGCTTTCGCAATTCCTAGTGGATAATGGATTTCGCAAATGAAATATAGATAGAACTCTCTTCACAATCAATGATGGTGAAGATATGTTATAAGTTAAAATCTATGTGGATGATATTATCTTCGGATCTCCAAATCAGTCGCTTAGTGGAAAATTTGGAGAGTTTATGAAAACCAAGTATGAGTTGTCTATGATTGGGTTGATGAGCTGCTTTCTAGGACTCCAATTGAAGCAGCAAGATAATGGATTTTTCATCAACCAAGCGAAGTACACTCGAGATATGCTTGCAAAGTTTGGTGTTCAACATGCAAAGATTGTGAAGATCCCTATGAACACCAATTGGAAGATGGAGCCAGATCTTGAAGGGAAATCCATGGATGCTACAGATTATAGAGCCTTGATTGGATCCCTTCTATATCTCACAGCGAGTAGGCCAAATATTGCATTCGCTGTAGGAGTATGCGCTAGCTTTCAAAGAAATCCCAAGCAGAGTCACTATGAAGCCACCAAGCGAATCCTTCGCTACCTTAAATGAACCATCAACATGGGACTTTGGTATCCAACTAAAGATAATTTGGAACTCACTAGATACTCCGATGCTGATTATGGAGGTTGCAGAATTGATAGGAAATCAACTTCTGGCACTTGTCAATTTTTGGGAAGCAAGCTCATCTCTTGGTTCTCAAAGAAGCAGACAAGCGTCACTACTTCAACTACTGAAGCTGAGTATATGGCCACTGGAAGCTGCTGCTCTCAAATTTTATGGCTTCGTCAGCAATAGAAGGATTACAAAGTTGAAGCAAAGGAGATTCCAATATTTTGTAAACAATAGTGCTATATGATATTCATAAAAAATAAAAATAAAAAATAAAAAAAATTGTGCTATATGCATATCTCAACATCCAGTGCTTCACACAAGCTGTAAGCATGTCGAGATTCGATACCACTTCATTCGAGATCATGTAGAGAAGCAGGACGTCAAGCTTGAGAAAATTCACATTGATTTTCAGTGAGCTGACATCCTCACCAAGACTCTAGTTAAAACTCACTTCAATCAACTATGCATGAAGTTAGGATTACTAGATCCTGGTGAAGAAAGCTAGATAAAGGAAGTACAAAGCAAGGGGAACCTCGCTTTGAATCTTCACCAAACCCCAAGCGAGTCACTTCACACTGGACACGCTTGAGAAGGAATAAGGTGGATCTAGGTGGAGTATTGGAAGATGTTCCCTACCAACTAACATAATTGTTAAGTCTATGATTAAGGGGGAACTATTGATTTTTCTCGGGAAAATCTACTTCCAAAGCGAGCATGAAGCTGCTACCTAGCTTAAGATTCCCGTAAGTGGGTATAAACGCTTACAAGTACCTTTGCTAGTAAAGGTTGTAAGGTGTGTGACAGGTCTCTCTACGTAAAATCGTGAATAGCTTGACAAAGCTTTCACTATGTCACCTTGTTCCTTTTCCCACGATCTATGAAAAGGAGCACGTGCCTCATCCCCCATTCATCGTGGATAATTCATTGGCGAATACTCCCCACTTGGTTTGAGGCACCCAAAGTGCTTATTCATTCTTCCCCCCCCCCCCCCCCCCCCCATTCTTTCGTTGGAGGACTAGGAAGATGGAAGAGATGAATGCCATGACGCTTAAAGCTTAAAGTCTACAATGTGGTACCAGTCTACTACGAAGCTAGACTGACAGGTATGTGTTTCAATTCAAGTACACTATGCAAAGCAAAGAGTGCCAGAAACCTTCGCTTGCTAAGTGGAAAACAAAAATGTAATCTGACACAATTTACTAAGAGATAAACACTATTGTCTATTCTTAAAGTATTTAAGTCATTTAAGTCAGAAACATTTTAAATAATGCCATTCACTCTATTGTTTATTATTGATAGCTTTAAAAGTGGTCAAGCGAGTGCTTACGTCACTCGAACTCACCACCACAAGCGAGTACATACCAGTCACGCCAAGCGACTAAAAATGCAAGCGAGTAGTATGGCCAAGCGGCCACCATCGCAAGTGAGTTCCAGTCAAGCGAGTCGTACGAACTGAATGTACTCGAGTGCCTATTAACGTTTTTCCTTTGCATTAGATGCGTACAGTACTAGGACACGTCACCCTAGGCGCGTGAGCTACACCACAAAAAAGAAGTGGCAAAAGTGGAATGATCTGGATCGTTGAAGTAGAACGGGCGCTTAACCTCAGCCGAGCGATCTTGGGCGAAGCGAGGGCGTCTCCTAGCTTGACATGTGCCAGTCAGTCACCACTGTGGTTCATCTTTAACCACGGTGACTCGCATTTTCACTGTGACATGTCAGCCATGACTCCGCCTCGTTCGGAGACACGTCGATCTCCAACAACTCCACTCCGCCACGTCAGCACGAACCCTAACCCTATATATAAGGAAACTGTGCTCACTGTACAGATTCATCACCCCCAAAATTTCTGAATTCTCGCAAGCTTCTTCCACAAAATCTCTGCGAATCTGCAACATTGTTTCTTCCTCTACAAAATCTCTTCTACTTTCCTTCATATACTCTTGAATACTCACGATGGGAAAGAACACAAGCATAGTAAATATGGAGAAGATTCAAACCAAACCCGACCCTCACATCGTCATCGAGCCTCACCTCGATGAAACTCTTATCGAGGAGAACGGATTCTTCCGATGGGCTGTCACAGCCGCTGGATTATGGGACATTGTCACAGCAAAGCCGACGAAGGTGCTTACTGACGAGCCCATATTTTACTCGTATTTTGTTCATTATTGAGTCTGCATGTAGGTGTTTTAGTAGAGTCTTTGCATGAGTCTTGTGCTTGGAAGGGCACATTTGGTTTCAGGTGATCTTGGGCAGGATCTAGAGCAGGCAAGGTGACCTGGGGAAGCTGGCTGGGCAAGATGAGCTAAAACATGATGGACTGGGCTTAAGAAGTGTTTGTGGGCCGTACAACGACCAAATCGGGCTAGGGCGAAGGTTTTTTAGCAGGGAAGGAGACACGAAAGGAGGAAAGAATCCCACCTCGATTCTTTCCTAACTGCCGCAATAATCAACAAGGAAACAAATTTGCGCGTAGAAGGCAAGTCCTCCCGAGCTCAAAGCCTAGCAGGCGATTGATGGGCCTGGTCCACGAATCCACCTACAAGTATAAAAGCAGCATCATTTCATTTCAGAATAATCGTTGGAGACACGAGCTTACACCGGAGCTGCTTTATACTTTTCCATTTCATGCTTTTATTATACGTTTGAGAGTGTGAAGGAAATGAACAAGTCCTACGGGCAAACAGTTTTATACTTTTAGTTTTGCATGGCCGACGTTGGTGTCCGCCCCTTTTGATTTCAGTTAATAATATTTCAGTACTTAGTTTTATAATTTGTCTTCCTTTTACTTTTCTGTTGTTTACTTTATAAGCATGCTAGAGTAGTCGCTTAAACCCAGCTTGGGCAAGATGTCGTGAATATAATGTAACTCAAAACTCATGATATCGGATTAATAGGTTTAACTGAATTATTGCATGTGTTCTCGAGTTTGCTAGGTTCTGTTCTACAATTCATGCTAGTCTTGGTAGGGTATGTGGCCAGTATCATACTGAGTCGAGTGTGATTACAAATAGTACATGGGGAAAATGTGTAGGATAAGTCCTCACGCCATATAGTATGAACTAGCAACGGAGTGTAGTCGTAGGTCGACGTTAGGCCTGCTTCCGTGGCTATTCGGGTCCATCACAAATCGGTAATGCTGCTTGGGCAGGATATGTGACAACTAATCCTTGCATATAGAATGTTCAGGTTAGGGAGATATTTATATATTTTTAAACTATAAGGGTGGATTGGGCACACATTGGCGGGGCACGTGACATGTGACAGAAGGGGGTCCTGCCTAGTGACTTGCCTATAACCGATGACATGTGCATAATTAGATCGATGAACGAGTAAAGTTATGTTGTAATTCATGGTACTTGCCCAGGCTGGGTTTCCTTTTTAATGGGTTTCCTTTTTAATTATTGTTTACAAGTTATATAGATTCTGTCGTGTTTACTTTTCCTTTGTTTAATTATGTTCTGCCTTGGGCAACGCCCAAACCCCCAAAACGGGACGATTTATTTCTTGGAAAGATTGCTACTCCAACTCCTCGTGGGATCGACCCTGTGCTTGCCATTGCTATACTAGTTGTAGTAGTCAGACTATCTTTATCAGCAACCTTCATTCAACCCAACCATCCAACCTTTATATTATTATATTAATTTCTCTCTCTTCCACTTATTCACTATTCATCCAACCTCAACCACCTCAATTTTTATAGGTTTATGCATGACCATTCCAATTATCCAACCACAACATTATATATTATTATTTTAATATAAATTTTAATGATAATTTAATTTTGTGTAATAATAATAGTTACAAACAAAAGAAATAATAAAAGAAGTATTCCATAGAGTAAGAAACATATATTACATGAGTTTTTCAAATCAACACAAAAATTTGAACAACTGAAATATAAAATTAAAATAAAGAAATGACAAATATGAATTTTTGTCAGTTATTTTCGCTCAAGTCGTTTTTGAAGAGTGTTGTGAGTGTGTCTATCACAAAATTTAAATGTGTAATGAATTATGTCAAATTTGATCCCTATTTGTGGAGAATTTTATTTTACAAATTATTATATCTTTATTATTTTTTTAGAAATATTTTATACAAAGTGATATTAAGATTTTATTATAATATTCAATGAATGGATAAAAGGTAATTCCATGTGTATGCTAAATATATAAAATAATAGCCCAACCTCCAAATTCAAAAGGTTGGTGGTCGCCCCTCTTTCAACCTTCAAAAGATTTTTATTTCAATATTTCTTTTCTTTTTAATTGTATAAGGTTGAGGTTGGTGACAAAAGGTCACGGATATTCTTAGTCTCAGGGCATAGGTTTTACAAATTTATTGATTGCGGCAAAACGACGGTCGCGTCAATTGGCGCCGTTGCCTGGGAGTTGCGCTAAAAGTAATCTTTTCAATTTTCGTTTCTCAGGTGCTGGACTAGTGCATGCAACTAAGGAGTGGATCTCAACCCGAAGAATTTCAATTCGACGCGGAGATCGAGAGAACCAACCGACAGTTACGTGCACAAAGGAGAAGCCTTGAGCAGCGAGCTCGCGAGAGAAGGCGGCATGAGATTGGAGACGACCAGCGATCACCGCCCAACAATGCTGAGCGGACACTTAGGGAAACCATTTTCCCCAACAATGGAAATCTGAGGCCCTTGGGCATAACCCTGCCCATTCATTCGGCCCCATATTGGGAACTTAAGCATGCGTTCATGCAACTCTTGCCTAAGTTCAGCGATATGCCTGGAGAAGATCCGCAACGCCACCTCCAGGACTTTGAAATGACGTGCGGAACTGTCAAAACCTAAGGAAACATGGGAGAATATATACGGCTGCTGGCTTTCCCTTTCTCGTTACATGACGGGGCAAGGGAGTGGTTATACACGTTGGAAGAAGGCTCAGTGACAACCTGGGCACAACTGCAGCAGAAGTTTCTTGAAAAGTACTACCCTGCCTCCCGCATCCAAAACGTGCGAAAGAGAATCAGTTCAATCAAGATGGGTGCAGGAGAAGGTTTCTACGAGTATTGGGGTAGGTTTAAGCAGCTCCTTGCCAAGTCCTCACAGCATGCAAACGGCGAACCGGATCTGGTTCAATACTTCATGTTGGGACTTCATCCGCAAGATCGTGCCTTGGTGAATGTTGCGTGTGGAGGATCGGTGCTGAACAAGCTACCCAGTCAGGCTATGAAGCTGTTCGCCGATATGACGAAGGAGACTCGAGATGAGCCTATTGATGTGCCAAGGGCAAGTCCTGTTGAAGGATCGACTTCGGATGCTAAACTCGACAAGATGTGTACTCTGTTGGAGAAGATAGTCAACATGAACGGGTAACAGAAGAGAGGACTACGCGCATGCCAGCTGTGCTTCGCCACGTCACACATGACTGATAAGTGCCCCAAGGGGGTGCTACAGGAGGAAGTCTAGATACTTGGACACAACCAAGAGAATGGAGGGAATGGTTACCCCAAATATGATCCCAACTCACAATTCTACAACCCAGGATGGAGGGATCACGAGAACTTCAAGTGGGGACCAAAGCCACAACAGTAACCACAGCATCAACAAGGGCAGCATCAACCAAATCGGCCGTCCTTGGCCGAGATGGTGCATAATGTGGCGAGGGAGAACAGCAAAACACAAGCCGACCTGGAGAAATTCAGGATGGAGACCCAGGGAGCTATGCAACACATCAATGCTCAACTTGGGCAACTCACTCAAACCCTAGCTAGATTGGAGAAGAAACAAGGAGAGTTACCTCCACAGGTGGAAATCAATCATGCCCATGTCAAGGCAATTTCAACAAGAAGTGGGAAGCAGTTACCAGAGATGAAGCAGCCAGAGGTGGAGAAGGAAATCGAATCGGGCAAGACAGACGACAAGGATGAAGAAGTAGTGGTTCCACGCTCCTATAAGCCCAGGGCACCTTTCCCTGGAAGGTTTTCCAGGAACAAATAAGTAGAGGAATTGGGTGAGATGTACCAGATCTTCAAGAAGGTGGAAGTCAACATTTCACTACTCACTGCCATGCGCTCGATGCCCAAGTGCGCAAAGTTCCTGAAGGAGTTATGCACACGGAAGGTCAAATATGATGAGAACGCTAAGTTCCAAGTAGGAGAGCATGTCTCTTCCGTCTTGGGCAGGGATATGGCTACTAAGTGTGGAGACCCAGGGATGTTCTACATTCCCTGTGTAATCGGAACTATGAAGATAGAGAAGGCCATGTTAGACTTGGGGGCATCGGTCAACGTGATGCCACTGTCTATGTACCAGGAACTCAACATGGGCCCACTAAAACCCACATGAGTGGTAATCCAACTGGCGGACAGGTCGAACGTGTATCCAGAGGGAATTTTGGAGGATATCTTGGTCAAGGTGAAGGATTTGATCTTTCCCGCTGACTTCTACATTCTCGACATGGGGCAAAGCAAAGGGAAATCACCAGTGATGCTCTTGGGCAGACCATTCCTCAAGACGGCAAGAACTTAGATCGATTGCGATACGGGCAAGCTGACATGTCAAGTTGTTGGAGAGACAGTCGCATTCGATACCTATAAGGCGGAGAAGCATTATCCAGATACAGAGATGGTGGACTATGTTGACACTGTGGACAATGATCGCACTATTTTCTACCACACAAAATAGGTATAGTATAGAATAAGTACGAGTATCGTATCCACAGGGATTGATATACCGAAACCACACACAATACCTCTACTCTAGAATTAAACTGATGTTCAAGCAATTAAGGATGTAAAGATTGTGGTATTTATAATCTAAGCAAATAAATAAAAGGACAAAATTAAATAAACAAGGAAATAAACAAATAAGGAAACAATTAAACAAATAAGGTAACTAACAAGTAAGCAAATAATTAAACAAGGAAAAACCAAATAAGGAAAAGTGTTGATTCTAGGGAAGCCTACCTAATCAAATCTAAGCAAGTAATTAATGCATACAATTAACCAATTTAATCCAATCTAAATGTGATACATGCAAAAATAACCTACACCCTAATTAAAGCAATGCAAGTTGTCACCTAACAAGATCCTAATATTCTTTCGAATTGTAAGAATCAAAATCAAGTGCAAAATAGAACAAGTATCAAGGATATAATCAACTAGGTTCAACTAAGACACCAAATCAATTATATATGAACATATAATAATTCAATTATCAATTAAGACAAATCAAACTATCATATCATGTATTCATGAGATCTATTATGCAATTACCCTATCAAGGCATAAACACATAACTATGCATACACAATTAATGGCCAATTAACTATGCATGAGAATAAGCACCATGAAACATGCATCTAGATTGGAAGGCTAATTGTAAACAAAAACACTCACATAAATTCAATTAGGCATTCAATCCCTAAAATCAACTAAGGAATTTAGCTAGACATAATTAAAAGAAAGGTAGAAGGAAGAATAAACATAATCAAAAGCATAAAGTAAAAAGAAAGGGATAGAAAAACTCTTGAATCTTGATGAATCTTCAATCTTTAATTGTCTTCATGCATAAAATAAATCTAGATCTAAAAGTATAAAAGTATGGAGAAAAGAATAAAAACTAATCTAAAGAATGTAGGAGAGTGGAGGAACTTGTTTACAATGATAGGTTTAGAGGTATTTATAGGGTAGAAGTTTGCATCCAATACCTAATTGTACAAGGAAACCAAGAAAAAGTCAAAAATAGCCTTTTAGAGAAAATCCCGTCTGGAAAACAGGAGGCACCTCTCGACACCTCTCTCGATCGAGAGGTCGGTCGAGAGGGTCGAGAGGGTTCTGCGCAACTTTCTTATTTCGGTCATATCTTCCTCATCCGAACTCCGAATTGACCTCCGTTTTCGCCTACGTGCTCCTATTGAACCCCTCTTCAATGCTATGCTTTCACATTTCCAGAATAACTCTTCCAAAAAATCGTGAGAAGTCAGAACTTGGGATCAATACTTCATCTCTTCCTTGGTTTCATCGTCTCTTGTCTCATCTTGGGTTTTCTCAACATAAAAGCCCTAAAAACACTCAAAACAACCCAAAAGCGTAATCTAGCTCGAAATAACATAAACAATATAAATCATGAGCTAAACTATCAAAATACGACAAGAAAACGATAATATAACACTTAGATGATAGGGTAAAAATGCACCCTATCAAAATCCCCCAAACTTAAACATTGTTCGTCCCGAACAATAAACTAAATCTAAAGAATAGACAAATCAAGCAAACACAATATACAAGCATAATGAACTCTAAGGGCCTCATAGATCTTCAAAGAAACATTAATCAACATCATATAAGCAACCTCAAAGTTTTGACTCTACGAAAGTACAACAAAATCAAATCATGCTTCAATAAGGGAAACTCACTCAAGACATGTGAAGATATAAGTGTATAAGTGAACTCTCAACTCACAATGAAAGAATTAAAGTGTATAGGCTCACTCATAATCAATATAATGCAAAAGACTTACCATAGGCTTGCCCTTTATCTCAACATCTCCACCACTTGATTGTACGTAAGAACTAAGATCAATTAGGTCTTTTTCAGGGTTGTAATGTAGGCACATTGGTTTAGGGTAGGGAAAATATAGGCTAAGTGACTTAGACGTCTCCAAGTACCAACCTTTTAGCAACTCCAAACTAGTATGGATTAACTCCATCTTCTACTCATCAACTCATTCTCAAATATCAACCTTATCTCCTCTTAACCTTCTTTTATTCAACTCCCAAAATACTAAAAACTCTATCCATCCCTTTATGCTCTATTTTTTTTCTTTTTCTTTTTTTTTTATCTTTTTTTATCTTTTCTTTTGAACTAGGACTCATACTTTTTTTCTTTTCCAAACTGTTTTTCTAAGTCCTTTATTCCCTCTTTTTTTTTTTTTTTTTTTTTTTTTTTTTTTTTTTTCTTTCTTTTCTTAGAGCTTATAGGGATCTAAAATTCCTTTCTTTCAAAGGAGCTTACTAAAAAGACAACTCTCCAAACATAATCCCTAACAAAACAACTCCCAAGATACCCATAATTCCTCCTTTACCTCCTTTCATCCGGTTAAAAGAACAAACGGCTATAAAGGCTCAAAAGTGGCTAGCAAAGGATATATATGTAAAGGATAGTGTTTAGGAAAGATGTGGCTAACAAAAGATGGCCTAAAATCACTTCTAAATTCCTACACACATACGTAGTCTCAATGGAGAACAAAGGCAAGTTCTAGAAGTACAAATACATGTATGATACTCTCATGAAAGAAAATAGGCATAAATATGCACCAAAGGCTCAAATCCTCACGGGTAATAACAAAACGTTTCCCAAAATCAAAGCATAATCAAATTTCATCACACACATGCATAATCTCCACCAAGGTTCCAAACATAATATCAACCAATTATTCAAAGAAAATCATGCTATCATTGACCAATTCATATACTCATAAATCATGCTTGACTCAATCATCAATACTCCTAAAGACTCTACTAATATCCAAAATTAAACTACTATCCAAGAATTAAACTACAATCCAAGAACCCATGTAAACAAGTTAACAAAGCCACACTTCCCCCTCCCCCAAACTTATTTCGAATCATGATGAAGGAATAAGTTTCAAAAGGAAGAAGTGGATAAGTTAACGAGCGTACCTTTCACCGAAGCTAGCTTACTATCGATCTTCTCCTCTTAGTCGAAACCTCGTCAAGAAAACCTACAACTCACATGCTTCGAAAATTCTTGGATAAAAAGCTTAATAAAAGATAAGACTCAAAGAAAAACAAAAACAAAAACAAATAAAACAAAAACTGAAAATTAAAGATAGAGTTGGGTTACCTCCCAACAAGTGCTACGTTTAACGTCTTTAGCCCGACGATACCTCTTATCAAGGTGGATAAAAATGAAAGTTCTTTTCTCCCCCATCTTCGAGTTTCCTTCTTTTTGCTCCTAAAACTGAAATCTTGAGCTCTTCTCCGTGCACTCGAAATGTGAGATCACCACTTTCCATGTCAAAACAAGCTCCACTCGTAGCTAAGAATGGACGTCCCAAAATCAATGGTTGTTTGACGTCTTCCTTCATCTCCACGATCACGAAGTCAGGCAGAAAGTCGAACCCTCGAACTTGAACACAAACATCTTCAATTGCTCCTCTAGTGTGTATGGACTCTTCATCAGGCGTTGGATCGAACAAATATCGAAGGGAAAAGCCATCGGAGAAGAAATCGCACGTTTCGATCGAAAGAGGGACCTCTCGACCCCCCTCTCGATCGAGAGAGGTGTCGAGAGGAACATTCTGACTTTTCTGGGCAGCCTCTCGACCAACCTCTCGATCGAGAGAGGTGTCGAGAGGGTCATCTTGAAGCTCCTCGTCGAACAGGTCTCGATCCCCCTCTCGATCGATAGGGGTATCGAGAGGGGTATTCTGTACTCCAGTATTGACCTCTCGATAGGCCTCTCGATCGAGAGAGGTATCGAGAGGTCCTAATTTCGGACTTTGTCTTCTCGTCTCTTCCAACTCCGAGTCACTTTCATCTTCAACTTTCTCGATTTCCGGGGCCTCGAACTCCTCAAACTCCTCATCTTGTACCTCACTAGCATAGAATTGGGGTACGAATTGGGCCTTCTCCAATTGTTCTATTTGCGCCTCCAAAGTCTTGACATGAGTGCTCATACCTATGACCGTGTGCTCCAAGGCTTCGAACTTCGACTCCAACTTGGATATAAAGCTCTCCATCATCTTTTCTATAGGAGTCTTTTCCAATGGGAGTTGTTGAGGATAGGTTCGACAGAACCGATCGTAGAGAGTCCTCTTTGGTTGTGGATCTCCCATGGTGGATGGTGGTGATTGATCAATCTCAACTTCGTCTCGATCCTTCTTTATTACCTTAAAAGCAAAAGATAAGACCAAGAAAACGTTAGATCAATCAAATAAAAATAGAAAAAAAATAAAAGTGCCTAAATCACCTATTAATTCTATTTCAAAATATCTATGTGAAATCTAATCAATCCCCGGCAACGGCGCCAAAATTTGATCGCACTATTTTCTACCACACAAAATAGGTATAGTATAGAATAAGTACGAGTATCGTATCCACAGGGATTGATATACCGAAACCACACACAATACCTCTACTCTAGAATTAAACTGATGTTCAAGCAATTAAGGATGTAAAGATTGTGGTATTTATAATCTAAGCAAATAAATAAAAGGACAAAATTAAATAAACAAGGAAATAAACAAATAAGGAAACAATTAAACAAATAAGGTAACTAACAAGTAAGCAAATAATTAAACAAGGAAAAACCAAATAAGGAAAAGTGTTGATTCTAGGGAAGCCTACCTAATCAAATCTAAGCAAGTAATTAATGCATACAATTAACCAATTTAATCCAATCTAAATGTGATACATGCAAAAATAACCTACACCCTAATTAAAGCAATGCAAGTTGTCACCTAACAAGATCCTAATATTCTTTCGAATTGTAAGAATCAAAATCAAGTGCAAAATAGAACAAGTATCAAGGATATAATCAACTAGGTTCAACTAAGACACCAAATCAATTATATATGAACATATAATAATTCAATTATCAATTAAGACAAATCAAACTATCATATCATGTATTCATGAGATCTATTATGCAATTACCCTATCAAGGCATAAACACATAACTATGCATACACAATTAATGGCCAATTAACTATGCATGAGAATAAGCACCATGAAACATGCATCTAGATTGGAAGGCTAATTGTAAACAAAAACACTCACATAAATTCAATTAGGCATTCAATCCCTAAAATCAACTAAGGAATTTAGCTAGACATAATTAAAAGAAAGGTAGAAGGAAGAATAAACATAATCAAAAGCATAAAGTAAAAAGAAAGGGATAGAAAAACTCTTGAATCTTGATGAATCTTCAATCTTTAATTGTCTTCATGCATAAAATAAATCTAGATCTAAAAGTATAAAAGTATGGAGAAAAGAATAAAAACTAATCTAAAGAATGTAGGAGAGTGGAGGAACTTGTTTACAATGATAGGTTTAGAGGTATTTATAGGGTAGAAGTTTGCATCCAATACCTAATTGTACAAGGAAACCAAGAAAAAGTCAAAAATAGCCTTTTAGAGAAAATCCCGTCTGGAAAACAGGAGGCACCTCTCGACACCTCTCTCGATCGAGAGGTCGGTCGAGAGGGTCGAGAGGGTTCTGCGCAACTTTCTTATTTCGGTCATATCTTCCTCATCCGAACTCCGAATTGACCTCCGTTTTCGCCTACGTGCTCCTATTGAACCCCTCTTCAATGCTATGCTTTCACATTTCCAGAATAACTCTTCCAAAAAATCGTGAGAAGTCAGAACTTGGGATCAATACTTCATCTCTTCCTTGGTTTCATCGTCTCTTGTCTCATCTTGGGTTTTCTCAACATAAAAGCCCTAAAAACACTCAAAACAACCCAAAAGCGTAATCTAGCTCGAAATAACATAAACAATATAAATCATGAGCTAAACTATCAAAATACGACAAGAAAACGATAATATAACACTTAGATGATAGGGTAAAAATGCACCCTATCAGACAACATGGTGGAAGAAACATTGCCCAAGATCACATCCCGTGACATGCTGGATACTGTGATTCAAGAGAGCATAATGGATGAGGAGGAGTGTCCAAGGGAGGTGAACCAGATGAAGACGGAACCAGAGCACAGACAGATCTATCGAGAGGAATTGCCTAGGATACGGAGCGAGGAAAAGTTGGTGCCCTCACTCCTGAAGGCACCAAAGCTTCAGCTCAAGCCCTTGCCAAAGCACTTGAAATATGTGTTCTTGGGCGAGAATGGCACATTGCCCATTATCATAAGCGCCGAGCTGAGCATTGACCAAGAAGAGCGGGTCAAGACGATGATCCAGAAGTATAAAATGGCTATCGGATGGACTTTGGCCGATATCAAGGGTATCAGCCCGACCATCTGCCTCCATCACATCTTATTGGAGGAAGAGGCGAATCCCGTTCGTGACCAAGAGAGGAAGCTGAATCCAGTTATGAAGGAGGTGGTTCTCAAGGAGGTACTCAAGTTGTTGGATCAAAATATCATCTACCCGATATCAGATAACAAGTGGGTCAATCTAGTCCACATCGTGCCCAAGAAGTCAGGCATACAAGTGGTGGAAAATGAGAAGAAGGAATTGGTAGCCACTCGACTTCAAACCGGGTGGAGAGTATGCATTGACTACAGGAAGCTGAACAAGGTGACACGGAAAGATCATTTCCCCTTGCCCTTCATCGATCAGATGCTCGAACGCCTGGCAGGAAATGAGTACTACTGCTTTTTAGATGGGTACTCAGGGTATATGCAGATCAATGTTGCCCCAGAGGACCAGAGCAAGACCACCTTCACTTGTCTATTCGGAATGTTTGCCTACCGGAGAATGCCCTTTGGCCTGTGTAATGCACCCGGAACCTTTCAACGGTGCCTGATGAGCATCTTTTTCGACCTGTTGGAAAAGAGTATTGAGGTCTTCTTGGACGACTTCTGTTGGAACGGCTGCTTGAAAGCCGCCCCGACCCAGATCTTGGTTCGATTGTGTCGATTCGATCGTGCACATAAGTTCATGCAAGGGCTCGAGTACATACCTTATGATTATGAAGAACGTGCAATCTGAGTCGTGTCTGATCAATCTACGGTTCTGATCTTCTAGAATGTGATGCCACACCTTCAGATCTGAGACTTGGTGGACGTCTCAAGATCACTGGAACCTCGATCTCCCTCACTCAGAACCAGCGGCCGACTCTCTCTCTCGCCCTAGGGATTCACGCCAATCTCACAATGATGACTTATGTGTGCTAGGGTTTCTGATGAGAGACTTGAGAGTATTTATATTGTACATAAATAAGGAGATATGATTCCTTATTTATCTTCTAACCATATCTTTGCCAATCCCATATTTATTGTCTTTCCATAACTTACAAATATTATTCCTTTATTAATACGAAATTAATAAGGAATTAATCTGTTCAGTTATGCAACTGTATATCCGGAATTAATTCTAACAAATAGAATTTATTCTAATTCCAGTAGAAGAATAAATAAATAAATATATACTAAATATATTTATATATATGATATTTATCCCCATAAGATTTAATTAAATAAATCTTATCCTATTAGATTTAATCTTATCCATGAATGATTAAATTATAACTAATTAGATTTAATCTTATCCCACAGGATATAAATCTAAATTAATTATATTTAATATCCATCCAACGGATATAAATCCAATATACATCATATACTGGGCCTGAGTCCAATTATTGAGCCCATACTCAATAACACTATTTAGATCGATTCCCGAGGTCTGTTTGGGCCATCCTAGGGATCGGATACCAGACTGGGTTGGGCCTTATCTAATTCGATATTTCCATGTCCACCCCTGAACATGTATCTCATTAGAACTATGACGCACTCCACTAAAGTGTCATAGCTGAATCACCGCTCTATCCCAATTATGTAGATTGGGGCTGGTATTTTGTTTAGTTCGACCCCCGTGTTTAAGACCTTCCATATCCGTTAACCAATTAGAGCTACCATGACTGCTCCTAATTGTTAACTCTATTCCTCAGGTAGTACCCGTTCACACCTTATTATATACCTGAACTTAATCAGCATGCATGACTTGGTATAATAATCCTTGTGAACTCCCTGAGGGGATAACGTCAGCCTACAGTCACATAGGACACGGCTTATTGATAACACTTATTAGACATACTATGCATCTCCGTGTTACCCAAAGTACGACATGATAGAGGTGAACTATCGAAGTTCATATCTTCGTAAATCAAAGTAACATCGAAGAATACATATACATCTAATAGTTTACCAAGGTTAAGATCGAGCTAGAGCCTGAGATCTATAGCTCTTCACCTATATCACCTTTGATACAGGGTCAGTATCAGAAGAGCATTATCTCTGTTGATCCTCAATACGTTCCACCGTACCAGCATAATTAGTGATTATGACTCATCACTACCATTAAGCTGCAGTCTAGACCGATAGCTCAGCCCAAGCTATCTCGACTGTGAACTGTTTATATCTCATCATTATTAACGACCTTCGTGATCCTCTCCGAACTCAGATCGACACGTGGTCTAAAACATGAGATAATGGGCTTTATTCTTGCTTATACATATTCTTCCAGATAAGGATTGTTAACAGTGGACCTATGTCGTAACCACTAAAACAACTGGTTTTGCTTTAGTTATACAACAACCCCAACAATCTCCCACTTATACTAAAGTAAAACCTTTTAGTATACCAACGCGTCTACAGGAAACCATATGACTTCATCCATGTACAATGTTAACAATCGCAATCGTTAACAACCATCATACACTTTTTCTCCCACTTATACTCAAATATTTTACCTTTTATTGTACCTTGCCGTGGGAGGCTCACTAAGACATGTCAGCCACGTGCTACAGTATACCTGACATGTTGCACTTAGTGAAGGAACCATCATCGTACATTCCTCTAGTGTTTCTATCTTTCCTGCGAAATCGCCTTAATATTAGGTACTCACTATGTTGTTACCGGCATTTCCAAATCTCGAAAATTTGCCACTGCACTTAGAATCCTTCCAGGGGGTGTAAGAATTCTAGCAAATTTGAGGTTACTGCCAATTTACGAAGCCAAGCCCTGAATTATCTAGCTCCCTCTCAGCATTTCACTGCGTGAGAATCCTCAAGACAATTCTGCTTTCTACATGAATCCATAGTAAAAGGTCGATGATGTCGTTTTTCTAGCTACCATTTGATTATCCGTGTCCTCAAACATTTAAGAATGATAGATTATATCTGTTACCATGCACTAAGCATTAACATATATCTGGCTCTTTATGCAACATCCAAGTGTATTGCAAACTTTGCCATAAAACAGTAGTCTATGAAGAGTACTTGAATAATGTTATACTATCCGCAGATATATCTAACATTACTCCTAACCTTCATTCTAAACTGTTCGGATAATCACCACCTATTGTCTCAGATAATACTTTCACACTATTTTCAAGTGCTAGTAATATTATCACACAATGTACAAGACAACCAATTCAACGTCTTTTGTAGATGAAAGATATACCATTTGTCAACACATTTCATGAACGAATCTATATGTGTTGTTTGACAAATGAATGCTTTATATCATTGAACCACACATTTCAATGTGTTCGTCCCGAAACATGGAACCTTTGAGAGAAAGACTCACTTTTCTCAAACTACATCCATTTTCCCGTATGTATGTCCTCAACTAATATGAGCATACAACTTACCAATCTTCCGAGTGTTAAACTCATAGACTTATCAATGATATGCAAACACTTTCATCTAACTTATCCTTACCAGTCAACTTGGTCTGTTCATTGTCCAAGAAATTAGATTTCTTGATGAACAATTCACAATTTTCGAGACACACTCGAAAATACTCCCACTGTGACAAGGATTCTTAAATAATCTTGTGCAGATCCTTTTGGTTATCTGTCTTGTACTTCCGGCCTTATGATGTTCCAATCCATAATTTATTCTTGGACGTTAATCAAGAATAAATACTTGTCTTTTCTTGAAAGATGACTACTAATCCAACTAATTACTAAATCTAACATCAAACTTGCGACACTTCGTGTGCAAATGATCCTTATTTCCGAACAGATTTAACCAATGAAATCTATAATTAGCTTCTCCGTAGGGAGGAAGACCCGAAGTCATCGCGAATGCTAATCAATTTCATTTTAAATCACAATGAAATCCATGATAAACACAAATGTTTAATCATTTCATTTCAAATAAGGAGAATAAATAGATTTAGACATAGTGATGTAGTACTTTATTAAAAGACAATCTCGAACAAGAAGTGCAACATTTATCATAACACATTTTGGAATATCTCTTAAGATTCAGAATTATTACTCCCACTACGAATGATATATCAAAACAACCAGTATTAAAGAAATAAATCTCTAATACAATGTAAGAAAACTATCATCCACCAATATCCAAAAACATAAGTATCCGCCAAACAAGGCAACTAATGTAGTGAGTAAGTAATAAACCAAATCTAATATCCAAAAACCAAGATAAAACTAAGATAAGAAATCTTCAAGTCTTCTGGACAACTGCATCATCGGAATGACGCTTGTCGAGCTCAAGAACTTGAAGTCGTCCTACTCATTCTTCGTAGCTGAACCTACAAAGATTGCAACAAACCACAATTAATATCCACCAGTTAAATCCGTCCGTGAAGACTGAACTGGTATAATTTGGTTTTTCATGTTACAAGAGTCTGACATACCTCCATCTATCTTCAACTTCTTGTTCCTCCTCTGATAGACCTTTATTATCGGAGGTCTCTCCTTCCTGACATCATTCACTTCCTGAGTAGGTTGATCAGAGCTCAGCTCATTCACATCGTGAACGAATCCGTCATGCTCAAAATCGCCCACTTCCTAGATGGATTGATCAGAGTTCAGCTCATTCACATCGTGAATGAGTCCGTCATACTCAAGATCATCAATCCTCAGTGATTGGAGGTACTCGTCTATGATAGTCTCATTATCCTGAGCTGTAAAACGCTCATTCAAATCGACGTCCTTATCAACTGGGCGATCCCAAAAATTCCTCTCCGCCTCATAGGCAGTCCGTAGAATACCAATCCTCTCCCTGTCAACCACGAGCAATTCCCCTATAAGGGCAATTGGATCCTCATGAATGATGTGGTTAGGGACGACTGCATCCCTAAGAGCCAGGAACCAACTCGGAATACGTGCAAGGATAACCTCGCAGACAGACTTTCCCGACATAACGCCACCATACTACACGTACATGTACACAAGGTTCTTAAACCTCATGATAAATTCCTTAACGTTGAGGGAATCCTCAAACCTCAGGAAACTAATCTCCTTCCGTGCCAGGAAACTGAGTAGTCGGAATCGAAAGGAATCCGGAACACCATCGGAAAAAGCAAAACGACAAATCTTCGTGCGAATAGAAACAATAGACATATCTTAAATAAATAACAAGTAAACAAAACTCGTAAGCAAAAATAATTTATGTTATCAATGTTATAACCCAATAATAACATTGAACCAACAAACGAGGAACCCGATACTATTTACAAATAGTCCACTATAGGTGGATGCTACCTATAAAATTATCGACCATGACCGCAGTCTATTTTATTTCTTATCCCATCACACGGACCTTAGTGAAACAAAGAAATAATAACCCGTGCCTCAGGACCCTGCTAATTCGAGAAGTGACCTCTATAGGAGGATTCATCAATAAGCAGCTAAGCTACAACCATATTTTAATATTCCGAAAAATTAATTCTATTAAGAGCAATCCTACCGAAAGGAGGAATTATCTTTATAAAATTATTTTTCCCATATTATCAAAATTTGAATTTAACCAATGAATTCCATAATTAGTATCTCCTATAGGGAGGAAGACTCATTGTCAACGCGAATACTAATTATTTCATTTTAAATCAAATTATCCTTTTATGAAGTCTAAACCAATGAAATCCATAACTAGCATCTCCTATAGGGAGGAAGACTCATTGTCAACGCGAATGATAATTATTTCATTTTTAAACCAAATATGGAGGTCCTTTAAATCAATTTACCAATAATCGATTAACTATACCGCTTAGTCTTTTTAAGGGTTTGTGTGACAATCGTAGCACATAGACAATTAAGTCCTATCACATGATTTCTAAGCGCAAGTAATAAAACATGCTCGCATTGAAATCATAAAACCGACATGCTATGACCCCTATGAATGTTATTTCTATTACGCAAACAATGAAAAGCAACTATAACATGCAAAACATGCTAATCATCTCATCGCGTAATTTAAATCCATCCATAGCATGCATAATAATTAAAACAAATAAATAGGCTGCCGACCGGGAATAGAAAGCCCTATCAATTACATTTAATTAAAATAAAAAGCCCGGAACAAGCTCCGGTCTTTAATCTTCAATTTGGATGTCACAGCCCGCCCGCCACAACTTGGGCCAAGCAGGGCCGCGACGCAAGAAAAAGGAATACAAGGGAAATAACATACGAAGACTTGATTATGAGCTAGAACATTATGTAGAAACAACACTGAAATCAACTCAAAATACCCAACATTCATCGAAGATGTCGGTAAGGACGTTGTTCGATACAGAAGAAGTACGGTTAAAAGAAAGTACGCGGAAACGTGTCTGTTTACAAAAGGTGTACTACATGAAACAAGCGGAAGCTAGTCAAGGAAAAGATCGTCGGCTACGATGAGCTCGACTCATTGCATCGATACACAAAACAACATCTCGTTGCAACGATACACAAAATGAACTGTGTGGACTTCATAACGAATATTGCGGATTAACGTGAGATGCATGTATGAAGACATGCACCACCAAGAGGCTTCAACACTCTGATACTCGACAAAAATCTCCTCGGACTGCTCCATATCCATCACGATCAACCTGCACACGGGAAATATGTACAGGGCTGAGTACTTTGAAGTACTCAGTGAGCACGCGCCAAAACATTTTATTTTCAGCCATTAAAGTGAGATATAGGGGTTTTAGGAAAAACCTATGCTCACGAAAACACTTTAAATCAAAAAGAAAAGATGATTGCAAGCTATTTACTGTAATCCATCATATCTGAGCTGGGGTGTAACCGGAGAGGTTGGCCACCCTCCTGGATACCTGACCGGCCAATATTGTAGCTCACGGTCAACTGAGTGCACTAACTCACCGAGATTTTGACCTTGGTGAGTCCGAATCGTTATGATAAGCCGAGGCATAAGCCTCCTCAGATAGATCTCATACAAAAACGAAAACACTTTATGGCATGACAATTCTTTAAGAAAAGAATTAAAGCATAAGAAACATTTTAGTTTTTCTGAAAGCCCACCTCGACTGCTTTCCTGATGATACTTAGAAATCTCTGGCTGCTGCTTAGACTCGGCTTGCTCTTTCGCCTGACCTCGTTCAAAGAACATGAAATGAGTAACTGGTGATGAAATCGATAATCTAATCGATTTATGCGAAGGTTGATTTCTAGTCGAGGTTATAATTTCTGATTCTGGTAGTGTAGTTATCTATGTTCCTTAATCGAGAGTTTCCTGACTCTCATTGAAATCAATCATTCGATCGATTCTTGAGTTATTACTGATTTTCCATCCTCGACTGAGATCGTAAGATGTTCGATTAATCTATTAATTTAGACTTCGAACTTGCTAACGGATATAAGTGGTCTACACTTATAAGGTTATTATAGCTGGGTTTAGTTTCTCATTAATTCTGATGTTGATAATTATCTGAGGCTCAATTATTTAGATTCGAAAATTACTGAATTTAGTTCGGGAAAAATTTATCCTGTTTGTCTTCGTCTTCCGATTTATTATCGGCCCAATAAGATATCTAATCCCGTGTATATATATATTAGTCCTGGCCCATTATCTATTTAGTTCTCGGCCCAACTGAGAGGTAAGTCCGGGCCATCTTTTAATTTAATTACGTCGGCCCATTAGTTCGACTCGTCTCGTTATGTGATTCGGCCCGTCTTTTAACTCAGCCCGTTCATTATCTTCAGCCCGTTATTTAATTCGGCTCGGTCCGTTCACTTAAATCGGTCTGGCCCGTTTCGTGACTTGCTAATGAACTGTAACCATTTCCCCCTTACTCCTCTTCCTCACGATCTCTCTCACTCTCACTGGACTGTCTCCCTCTCTTTTCCTCTCCCTGCTTCCCGTCGGTTTCTCCTTCCTCGGCGGCGTCATCGCCATTAATCCTTCCTCCTCCGGTTAGTTTCGGTTGCCGTCCTCTCTTGTGGAAGTTTATGCTTTCCAATCTCCAGTTCTTGGTTGGGGATCGAATCCCTAGTTCGTGAATTGGGGAAATCGTGAGGAGGGGGCTTCTGTCGGTTTCTTCTCCGATTCGGCCTCGCCGTCATCAACACGGCGAGCCGGCCGTGGGTTCATCTACCGATTCGCGGTGACTCGTTGCCCTTGTCCTTCGCGTCGCCATTGCCGTCCGCTGCTGCAATTTCCAGTGGCGGCTCCCTTCTTCGATTCGTGCCTCACTTTCGTCGTCGTTCATTGCCCATTACCCTAGCCCTCGTGGCTAGGGCTTGTCATCGCGACTGCCACCGCCTTTCCCTTGTTTCTCTCCGTTTCTCTCTCGACGCCGGCGGCTATGCTGCTGTTGGTGTCTCCCCTGTTTCTCTTCATCGTCTGACCTCCCTCTTTTCTCCCTGCAGGTTTACTCCGGCAATTTCCGATGTCAAGGGAGCTCTGTCAAGGCCGTCGAAGGCTGCTCGTGGCTGCCGTGTCTCCGTCGTCGTCTCCTCGCGGCTCCGGCAGGTTAAGTTCTTCATCCCTTCCCCCCATTTTCATTTCATTATCGAATTATGGTTTATGCTTAATAATTCCGAGAGTTAGGGCTCGATTGAGGGCATTTTAGGGGCTGTTTTGCCTTATGTGTTTTATGAATGAATTAGAAACGATTTCCAGATTGTGTGTTGTGATAATTGGCATTTTTGGTGGTGTTGAATTGCTGATGTGGGGGTGATTACACATGCAGTCCCTTAGGCTTAGTAGAGGGGTTCTATGTGATCCAAAACATATCTTAAATTCAAGTTTAGTCTCTAAAACAACATGCATAGCATCTATGTGAGTGATATGTTTCTTAGGCTTCATCCTTGAGGTTTTAAACCATGTTTCATGCTTGAGAGGGGTTAGAACACTAGATTGTGCACTTAATCGATTGTTTGGAGGTTGTAGAGAGGTTGCATGCTTATAATTTGGGGCTCTTAGAGAGAGTGATGAGATATGAGTCTTACTTGTGATTGTGGGGTTTGGAAACTGAGTTCTTGGCAAGATTGTTAGCTGTCCTCCCTCTCTTTGTTGCCTTCTTCCCCTTGTTCTTCCTTCCTACACTTGCATGTTGGTTTTCTATAGGTTAAAGCTTGATCCTTGTACTAGGGAAGGAGTATGGAGTTCTATCTCACCTGAAAATTGATCTCTAGCTTCCAAATAGAGGTTGCCTCCTTCTAGTTCTTGCTTGAGTGCCTTCTCCCTTCTCCTTCTTCAATTCTAGAGATGAGGATTTGATCCTAGAGTTAGTGCATGTACATTCTATGTCTTGGAGAGGGGTGAGAGAGGTTTTACCGTGTGTGGGGTGGTGTTTGGAGGCTGTCGGCCGGCTGGATTTCCGGTGATCCTTGGCTGCAGAACTCGGCAGCTTCTCTCTCTCTCTCTACCTGCTCTATACTTCTCTCTTGTGTGTTTATGTGAGTGTTTACTTGTGAATGTGTTGATGACTAATTTTGCCTTGGTTTTGTGTGAGGTGTTGGAGGCTCTTGGCTTGTAGAGATGGTTCATAATCATTACATGGAAGAGAGGAGGGAGTTGGATTGGTGAGGGCTTTCTTCCAAGAGTGGCTCATGCACGGTGTGAAAAGAAATTGGAGACAAGGAGGTGAAGGGTTGGGCGGCTAGCTATAGCTCCCTTTTCCCCATGTACTTTTGTTCATATTTGAACTAGTAATGATGTATTAACCTCCCCTAATTGTAATTAGTGTATTTATCTTCTCTAATTTGTTGTTGAGGGAGAGATTAGCAAAATAAATCCCAGATTTTGGATGGGATTTGTATTCCCGTGTACTGCCACCAATCTCATTCCTTTCTTTTCTTTTATTTATTTATTTTTCTTATCCAATAATTGTATTGGAATGTATTTATCTATTATTATTCCATCCCTAATGTAAATATTTTCATGGACTACAAACATTGGTATTGGGCCTTCTTAATTATTATTAGATTTTATTAAACGTGGGCTCCCGTTCTTGGCCCAATAAAACCGGACAACTATTAGGGAACTGGGCCTCGACATTCGAGTGGGCCTTGAAGATGTTAATTGGGCCTTGTA
This sequence comes from Thymus quinquecostatus, assembly GCA_024222315.1. Classification (NCBI taxonomy): domain Eukaryota; kingdom Viridiplantae; phylum Streptophyta; class Magnoliopsida; order Lamiales; family Lamiaceae; genus Thymus; species Thymus quinquecostatus. The sequence goes on along the minus strand of CM044174.1, from coordinate 15,970,291 downwards.
AAAACTGAGTGGGCCTCGGCCCTTTTGAGAAAATTAATCCACAGATTAATTCTTATCGGCCTTCTTTAATTTATTTGATTCTCGTCTCGGCATACTATTTCCACTAAGAGTGGCTCTACTAATAGCATTTAGAAATTTTATTTTACCATAATAATACTTTCCATAATATTCTAAAAATTCTCTTACTAACATAATGCCGAAGTTTTTATTACTCACTACTAAAAACTGCGGTCGTTACATTGGAAGTCTACCCCGGTCTTCAAGTCCACCTTCCAAAATTAACAACTGCTCGAAATAACTAGGGTGCGGAAATCCCTAATTACCAAAAACGGAAAGCGAATTTTCGAAACGAGCTAGGGTACGAAAACCCTAGCCGTCGACGATCATTCCAAGGTTTCGGAAAACCCTAGCCGTCGTCAACGTCATGGGCTGAACGTTGGAAAAAACGAAAGCCCTCGTTCGAAAAACCGGCCACGCGCCGCCGCCGAGCCGCGCGTGCAAACTACGCGCCGCCGTGGCATGTGCCGAGGCTGCCGTTTTGGCTCCGTGACGAGCCTGACGTGGCCGAGTCCGGGCTGGGTGCGTCCGTTGCAGCCCAGCCCAAGCCACTGCTCGCTGCCGTCGCCTGAAACGCCTTCGCCGTCGCCGTCTTTTCGCTGCAGATTGCAGCGCCGCCGCCGCGAGCCACCGCCGGTGGCTGGAATGCCACCGGACACTCCCACTGGCCTCGCCGGCGTCCCAGCACCACCGGAGGTGCTGGGTTCGAGCCTGAGCCACCGTGGCTAGGTCAGGCAGCAGCGAGCGCGCAAGGGAAAAACCTCGCCGCCGCTGCCGCCGTGTGACCACGCCTCAGCCGCCGCTGGTGGTTCCCAGACCACCGGACCTGCTGTCCACCGTCGTCCGCGCCTCCCCGTCGTCGTCGAGCCACCGTCGGGCCGCGGGCTTGAGCCCAGCAGCGCGCGCGAGCCAAGAACCCGTTAGGGTTTCGGCCGCCGCTGCTGTAACTCGCTGCCGCAGCCCTTGCCGTGCCGCCACCGGTCGTCCGGCGCCGTCACGGCTCCGTTCCGACGTTGAGCCGGGCGCTAGACCGTCGGGCAGGCCGCGGTTCAGGCCCAGCAGCTCGCGCGCGAACCAAAACCCTAGGGGTTTCACGTCGCCGCCGTTGCCTTCGCCCGTCCCGCCGTCCGCTGCCGATTCTGCCGCCGCCATCCCTCGTCTCCGGCTCGCCTGAACCCTAGGATGAACCCTAGGGATCGGCCGCCGAGAAACGACGAAGGAGGCAGCCGCGTGAAACGCAGCAGACTACGCCTCCCGCCGCCGTGCGCTGGCCGACGCGCCGCCACCTGCGGCCGTCGATGCCTTCATCTCGTGTTCGTCTCGGACCTCGTTCCTCAGCAACATCTCGATTCCAGCAACAATACAATGCAAAATCGAAAAAATACAAAAAAATGAATCCTAATCTAATCGGCACCTTATTATCTCGCCGATTAAAAAAAAAACGAACAACGATAAATAATGCATATAATTTTCCCGGACAGCAACATGCACACATAATCATGATGACTCGAATGCATGAACAAAAATTTTGAATCAGCACAGAGCCGATCCAAAAACCTCGGGCTCTGATACCACCTGTTGGAACAGCTGCTTGAAAGCCGCCCCGACCCAGATCTTAGTTCGGTTGTGTAGATTCGATCGTGCACATAAGTTCATGCAAGGGCTCGAGTACATACCTTATGATTATGAAGAACGTGCAATCTGAGTCGTGTCTGATCGATCTATGGTTCTAATCTTCTAGAATGTGATCCCATACCTTCAGATCTGAGACTTGGTGGACGTCTCAAGATCACTGGAACCTCGATCTCCCTCACTCAGAACCAGCGGCCGACTCTCTCTCTCTCGCCCTAGGGATTCACGCCAATCTCACAATGACGACTTATGTGTGCTAGGGTTTCTGATGAGAGACTTGAGAGTATTTATATGGTACATAAATAAGGAGATATGATTCCTTATTTATCTTCTAACCATATCTTTGCCAATCCCATATTTATTCTATTTCCATAACTTACAAATCTTATCAATTTATTAATACGGAATTAATAAGGAATTAATCTGTTCAGTTATGCAACTGTATATCCGGAATTAATTCTAACAAATAGAATTTATTCTAAATCCAGTAGAAGAATAAATAAATAAATATATACTAAATATATTTATATATATGATATTTATCCCCATAAGATTTAATTAAATAAATCTTATCCTATTAGATTTAATCTTATCCATGAATGATTAAATTATAAGTAATTAGATTTAATCTTATCCCACAGGATATAAATCTAAATTAATTATATTTAATATTCATCCAACGGATATAAATCCAATATACATCATATACTGGGCCTGAGTCAAATTATTGAGCCCATACTCAATAACACTATTTAGATCGATTCCCGAGGTCTGTTTGGGCCATCCTAGGGATCGGATACCAGACAGAGTTGGGCCTTATCTAATTCGATATTTCCATGTCCACCCCTGAACATGTATCTCATTAGAACTATGACGCACTCCACTAAAGTGTCATAGCTGAATCACCGCTCTGTCCCAATTATGTAGATTGGGGCTGGTATTTTGTTTAGTTCGACCCCCGTGTTTGAGACCTTCCATATTCGTTAACCAATTAGAGCTACCATGACTGCTCCTAATTGTTAACATCTATTCCTCAGGTAGTACCCGTTCACACCTTATTATATACCTGAACTTAATCAGCATGCATGACTTGGTATAATAATTCTTGTGAAATCCCTGAGGGGATAATGTCAGCCTAGACTCACATAGGACACGGCTTATTGATAACACTTATTAGACATACTATGCATCTTCGTGTTGCCCAAAGTACGACATGATAGAGGTGAACTATCAAAGTTCATATCTTCGTAAATCAAAGTAACATCGAAGAATACATAAACATCTAATAGTTTACCAAGGTTAAGATCGAGCTAGAGCCTGAGATCTATAGCTCTTCACCTATATCACCTTTGATACAGAGTCAGTATCAGAAGAGCATTATCTCTGTTGATCCTCAACACGTTCCACCGTACCAGCATAATTAGTGATTAGGACTCATCACTACCATTAAGCTGCAGTCTAGACCGATAGCTCAGCCCTAGCTATCTCGACTGTGAACTGTTTATATCTCATCATTATTAACGACCTTCGTGATCCTCTCCGAACTCAGATCGACACGTGGTCTAAAACATGAGATAATGGGCTTTATTCTTGCTTATACATATTCTTCCAGATAGGGATTGTTAACAGTGGACCTGTGTCGTAACCACTAAAACAACTGGTTTTGCTTTAGTTATACAACAACCCCAACAACTTCACCGTCTATGGGAAGAGTTTTGATATCTGCCTAGGCAATTTGGAGCAGTTGTTGCAACGCTGCGTAGAGAAGAATCTCGTACTCAACTACGAGAAATGCCATTTCATGGTCAGGGAAGGAATAGTTCTTGGGCATACTGTCTCAAAAAGAGGAATCGAGGTAGACAAGGCCAAGGTCGAGATCATAGCCAACTTGCCGGTGCCCACCTCCGTCAAGCAGTTAAGAGGATTTCTTGGGCATGCTGGGTTCTACTGGAGATTCGTTAAGGATTTTGCCAAGATCGCACAACCAATGACAAGGCTTCTGCAGAATGATGTGGAGTGGGAGTTTGGGAAAGAATGCATGGAAGCTTTCGACATCCTAATGGAGGGCTTGATCACAGCCCCTATCATTCGCCCGCCGGAATGGGGAATGCCCTTCGAGTTGATGTGCGATGCTAGTGGCTATGTTGTTGGAGCAGTGGTTGGGAAGAAGGTTGGAAAAGAAAATTATGTGATATATTATGCATCGAAGACGCTGAATGCTGCCCAAAACAACTACTCAACCACCGAGAAGGAACTACTGGCGATCGTGTTTGTCTTCAAGAAATTCAGATCGTACCTACTCAGGAGAAAGACGATTGTATACACTGACCACTCGGCGATCAAGTACCTCATGACCAAGAAGGAGACCAAGCCGCGCCTGATAAGATGGGTGCTACTCTTGCAGGAGTTTGATGTGGAAATAAAGGATAAAGACGGGAAGCAGAATCATGTAGCTGACCATCTCAGTTGCATCTTGCAAGAGGATGATGGGGTGCCCATAACAGAGACCTTCCCAGACGAGCAGCTGTACGCCATCTATGGGGTCAAGACACAAGAACCTTGGTATGCTGCCTGGTCAACTACTTAGCAATAGGAGCATTGCCCAAGGATATGGATAGTCATCAAAGGAACAAGCTGATGAACGAAGCAAAACGCTGCATTTGGGACGAACCCTACCTCTGGAGACATTGTGCTGATCAAGTTATCCGGAGATGTGTACCCGAGTCAGAACAGAATAGCATTCTCGAGCACTGTCATGCCAAGAAATGTGGAGGACACTTTGGGCAAAGGAGGACAACATGGAAGATGTTGGACTGCGGTTTCTACTGGCCCACGCAATTCAAAGATACCTACGAGTGGGTGAAAGCTTGTGATAGATGCCAACACAAATGGAACATCGGAAGATGGAACGAGATGCCTCTCATGCCCATACTGCCAGTTGAGATCTTCGACGTGTGGGGAATAGATTTCTTGGGCCCTTTGCCCAAGTCAAGGGGCAACCAATACATCCTCCCAGCAGTGGACTATGTGTCAAAATGGGTGGAAGCACAGGCGCTTGTCAAGAACGACTCCAGTGTCGTAGTCACTTTCCTAAAGACCCATATATTCACAAAATATGGAGTGCCCAAGGAAATGATCAGCGACCGAGGGAAACATTTCTGCAACAGTATTGCGGAAGCCCTGATGATGAAGGATGGAGTTCACCACAAGGTCCACAAGCTAACCACGACGTATCTGTTGGGGTTGTTGTATAACTAAAGCAAAACCAATTGTTTTAGTGGTTACGACACAGGTCCACATTTAACAATCCCTATCTGGAATAATATGCATAAGCAAGAATAAAGCCCATTATCTCATGTTTTAGACCACGTGTCGATCTGAGTTCGGAGAGGATAAGGTCGTTGATAATGATGAGATATAAACAGTTCACAGTCGAGATAGCTTGGGCTGAGCTATCGGTCTAGACTGCAGCTTAATGGTAGTGATGAGTCCTAATCACTAATTATGCTGGTACGGTGGAACGTATTGAGGATCAACATAGATAATTCTCTTCTGATACTGACCCTGTATCAAAGGTGATATAGGTGAAGAGCTATAGATCTAAGGCTCTAGCTCGATCTTAACCTTGGTAAACTATTAGATGTATATGTATTCTTCGATGTTACTTTGATTTACGATGATATGAACTTCTCGTTAGTTCATCTTAATCATGTCGTACTTTGGGTAACACGGAGATGCATAGTATGTCTAATAAGTGTTATCAATAAGCCGTGTCCTATGTGAGTGTAGGCTGACGTTATCCCCTCAGGGAGTTCACAAGGATTATTATACCAAGTCATGCATGCTGATTAAGTTCAGGTACATAATAAGGTGTGAACGGGTACTACCTGAGGAATAGATGTTAACAATTAGGAGCAGTCATGGTAGCTCTAATTGATTAACGGATATGGAAGGTCTTAAACACGGGGGTCGAACTAAACAAAATACCAGCCCCAATCTACATAATTGGGACAGAGCGGTGATTCAGCTATGACACTTTAGTGGAGTGCGTCATAGTACTAATGAGATACATGTTCAGGGGTGGACATGGAAATATCGAATTAGATAAGGCCCAACTCTGTCTGGTATCCGATCCCTAGGATGGCCCAAACAGACCTGGGGAATCGATCTAAATAGTATTATTGAGTATGGGCTCAATAATTGTACTCAGGCCCAGCATATGATATATATTGGATTTATATCCGTTGGATGGATATTAAGTATAATTAATTTAGATTTATATCCTGTTGGATAACATTAAATCTAATTAGTTATAATTTAATCATTCAAGGATAAGATTAAATCTAATAGGACAAGATTTATTTAATTAAATCTTATGGGGATAAATATCATATATATAAATATATTTTGTATATATCTATTTATTCTTCTACTGGAATTAGAATAAATTCTATTTGTTAGAATTAATTCCGGATATACAGTTGCATAACTGAACAGATTAATTTCTTATTAATTCCGTATTAATAAAGGAATAAGATTTGTAAGTTATGGAAAGAGAATAAATATGGGATTGGCAAAGATATGGTTAGAGATAAATAAGGAATCATATCTCCTTATTTATGTACCATATAAATACTCTCATGTCTCTCATCAAAACCCTAATCTAATTGAGTTCTCCAAGCCACACGAGATTTGTGAGATTGGCGCGAATCCCAAGGGCGAGAGAGAGAGTCGGCCGCGGGTACTCAGTGAGGGAGATCGAGGTTCCAGTGATCTTGAGACGTCCACCAAGTCTCAGATCTGAAGGTGTGGGATCACATCCTAGAAGATCAGAACCGTAGATCGATCAGACACGACTCAGATTGCACGTTCTTCATAATCACAAGGTATGTACTCGAGCCCTTGCATGAACTTATGTGCATGATCGAATCGACACAACCGAACCAAGATCTGGGTCGAGGCGGCTTTTAAGCAGCCGTTCCAACAATTGGTATCAGAGCTCGAGGTTTTTGGATCGGCTCTGTGTTGATTCGAATTTTATGTTCATGCATTCGAGTCATCATGATTATGTGTGCATGCTGCTGTCCGGGATTTACGTGCGTTAATTTTATCGTTTTTCGTTTTATCGTTGTTCGTTTTTTTTTTAAATCGGCGAGATAATAAGGTGCTGATTAGATTAGGATTCGTTTTTCCTTGTATTTTTCGATTTTTGCATTATTGTTGCTGGAGGATCGAGAGATTGTTGAGGAACGAGGTCCGAGACGAACACGAAGACGAAGGCACGACGGCCGCAGGCGGCGGCGCGTCGGCCAGCGTATGGCGGCGGGCAGCGTAGTCAACTGCGACTCGCGCGGCTGCCCCCTCGTCATTTCACGGCGGCTGAACCCCTAGGGTTCATCCTAGGGTTCAGGCGACGCTGGAACGAGGGCCGGCGGCGGCAGAATCGGCGGCGGACGGCGGGACGGGCGAAGGCAGCGGTGGCGACGTGAAACCCCTAGGGTTTTGGTCCGCGCGCGAGCTGCTGGGCCTGAACCGCGGCCTGCCCGGCGGTCCAGCGCCCGGCTCGACGTCGGGACGGAGCCGTGACGGCGCCGGACGACCGGTGGCGGCGCGGCAGGGGCTGCGGCAGCGAGTTACAGCAGCGGCGGCCGAAACCCTAACGGGTTCTTGGCTCGCGCACACTGCTGGGCTCAAGCCCGTGGCCCGACGGTGGCTCGACAACGACGGGGAGGCGCGGATGACGGTGGACAGCAGGTCCGGTGGTCTGGGAACCACCGGCGGCGGCAGCTGAGGCGTGGTCACATGGCGGCCGCGGCGGCTAGGTTTTTCCCCTGCACGCTCGCTGCTACCTGACCTAGCCACGGCGGCTCAGGCTCGAACCCAGCACCTCCGGTGGTGATGGGACGCCGGCGAGCCCAGTGGGAGTGACCGGTGGCGTTCCAGCCACCGGCAGCGGCTCACGGCGGCGGCGCTGCAATCTGCAGCGGAAAGACGGCGACGTCGAAGGGGTTTCGGGCGACGGCGACGAGCAGTGGCTCGGGCTGGGCTACAACGGACGTACCCAGCCCGGACCCAGCCACGTTAGGCTCGTCGCGGAGCCGAGACAGTGCCCCCGGCACGTGCCGCGGCGGCGCGTGGTTTCCACGCGCGGCTCGGCGGCGGCGCGTGGCCGGATTTTTTGAACGAGGGTTGTTCGTTTTCTACAACGTTCAGCCCGTGACGTTGACGACGACTAGGGTTTTCCGAAACCTTGGCATGATCGTCGACGGCTAGGGTTTTCGTACCCTAGTTCGTTTTGAAAATTTCGCTTTCCGTTTTTTGGTAATTAGGGTTTTCCGCACCCTAGTTATTTCGAGCTGTTGCTATTTTTGGAAGGTGGACTTGAAGACCGGGGTTGGCTTCCAAATCAAAGATTAAAGACCGGAGCTTGTTCCGGGGGGGTTTTTTTTTAATTAAATGTAATAGATAGGGCTTTCTATTCCCGATCGGCAGCCTATTTATTTATTTAATTATTATGCATGCTATGGATGGATTTAAATTACGCGATGAGATGATTAGCATGTTTTGCATTTATAGTTGCTTTTCATTGTTTGCGTAATAGAAATAACATGCATAGGGGTCATAGCATGTCGGTTTTATGATTTCAATGCGAGCATGTTTTATTACTTGCGCTTAGAAATCATGTGATAGGACTTAATTGTCTATGTGCTACGATTGTCACACTAACCCTTAAAAAGACTAAGCGGTATAGTTAATCGATTATTGGTTAATTGATTTAAAGGACCTCCATATTTGGTTTAAAAATGAAATAATTAGCATTCGCGTTGACAATGAGTCTTCCTCCCTATAGGAGATGCTAGTTATGGATTTCATTGGTTTAGACTTCATAAAAGGATAATTTGATTTAAAATGAAATAATTAGTATTCGCGTTGACATTGAGTCTTCCTCCCTATAGGAGATACTAATTATAGAATTCATTAGTTAACTCAAATATTGATAATATGGGAAAAATGATTTTATAAAGGGAATTCCTCCTTTCGGTAGGATTGCTCTTAATAGAATTAATTTTTCGGAATATTAAAATATGGTTGTAGCTTAGCTGCTTATTGATGAATCCTCCTATAGAGGTCACTTCTCGAATTAGCAGGGTCCTGAGACACGGGTTATTATTTCTTTGTTTCACTATGGTCCGTGTGATGGGATAACAAATAAAATAGACTGCGGTCATGGTCGATAATTTTATAGGTAGCATCCACCTATAGTGGACTATTTGTAAATAGTATCGGGCTACTCGTATGTTGGTTCAATGTTATTATTGGGTTTATAACATTGATAACATAAATTATTTTTGCTTACGAGTTTTGTTTACTTGTTATTTGTTTCAGATATGTCTATTGTTTCTATTCGCACGAAGATTTGTCGTTTTGCTTTTTCCGATGGTGTTCCGGATTCCTTTCGATTTCGTCTACTCAGTTTCCTGGCACGGAAGGAGATTAGTTTCCTGAGGTTTGAGGATTCCCTCAACTTTAAGGAATTTGTCTTGAGGTTTAAGAACCTTGTGTACATGTACGTGTCGTATGGTGGCGTTATGTCAGGAAAGTCTGTCTGCGAGGTTCTCCTTGCACATTTTCCGAGTTGGTTCCTGGCTCTTAGGGATGTAGTCGTCCCTAACCACATCATTCATGAGGATCCAATTGCCCTTATAGGGGAATTGCTCGTGGTTGACAGGGAGAGGATTGGTATTCTACGGACTGCCTATGAGGCGGAAAGGAACTTTTGGGATTGTCCTGTGGATATGGACGTCGATTTGAATGAGCGTTTTACAACTCATGACAATGAGACTATCATAGACGAGTACCTCCATTCACTGAGGATTGATGATCTTGAGTATGACGGACTCGTTCACGATGTGAATGAGCTGAACTCTGATCAATCCATCCAGGAAGTGGGCGATTTTGAGCATGACGGACTCGTTCACGATGTGAATGAGCTGGGCTCTGATCAGCCTACTCAGGAAGTGAATGATGCCAGGAAGGAGAGACCTCCGATAATAAAGGTCTATCAGAGGAGGAACAAGAAGTTGAAGATAGATGGAGGTATGTCAGACTCTTGTAACATGAAAAACCAAATTATACTAGTTCAGTCCTCGCGGACGGATTTAACTGGTGGATATTAATTGTGGTTTGTTACAATCTTTGTAGGTTCAGCTATGAAGAATGAGTAGGACGACTTCAAGTTCTTGAGCTCGTCAAGCGTCATTCCGATGATGCAGTTGTCCAGAAGACTTGAAGATTTCTTATCTTAGTTTTATCTTGGTTTTTGGATATTAGATTTGGTTTATTACTTACTCACTACATTAGTTGCCTTGTTTGGCGGATACTTATGTTTTTTGGATATTGGTGGATGATAGTTTTCTTACATTGTGTTAGAGATTTATTTCTTTAATGCTGGTTGTTTTGACATATCATTCGTAGTGGGAGTAATAATTTTGAATCTTAAGAGATATTCCAAAATGTGTTATGATAAATGTTGCACTTCTTGTTCGAGATTGTCTTTCAATAAAGTACTACTTCACTATATCTAAATCTATGTTTTCTCCTTATTTGAAATGAAATGATTAAAAATTCGTGTTGATCATGGATTTCATTGTGATTTAAAATAAAATTGATTAGCATTCGCGATGACTTCGGGTTTTCCTCCCTACGGAGAAGCTAATTATAGATTTCATTGGTTAAATCTGTTCGGAAATAAGGATAATTTGCACACGAAGTGTCACAGATTTAATGTTAGATTTAGTAATTAGTTGGATTAGTAGTCATCTTTCAAGAAAAGACAAGTATTTATTCTTGATAAACGTCCAAGAATAAAAAGAATCTATGGATTGGAACATCATAAGTCCAGAAGTACAAGACAGATAACCGAAAGGATCTGCACAAGATTATATAAGGATCCTTGTCACAGTGGGAGTATTTTCGAGTGTGTCTCGAAAATTGTGAATTGTTCATCAAGAAATCTAATTTCTTGGACAATGAACAGACCAAGTTGACTGTTAAGGATTAGTTAGATGAAAGTGGTTACATATCATTGATGAGTCTATGAGTTTAACATTCGCAAGACTGGTAAGTTGTATGCTCGTACTTGTTGAGGACATACATAAGGGAAAGTGGATGTAGTTTGAGAAAAGTGAGTCTTTCTCTCAAAGGTTCCATGTTTCGGGACAAACACATTGAAATGTGTGGTTCAGTGATATAAAAAGCATTCATTTGTCAAACAACACATAGAGATTCGTTTATGAAATGTGTTGACAAATGGTATAGATTTCATCTACAAAAGACATTGAAATGGTTGTCTTGTACATTGTGTGATAATATTACTAGCACTTGGAAACAGTGTGAAACTATTATCTGACACAATAGGTGGTGATTATCCGAACAGTTTAGAATGAAGGTTAGGAGTAATGTTAGATATATCTGCGGATAGTATAACATTATTCAAGTACTCTTCATAGACTACTGTTTTATGGCAAAGTTTGCAATACACTTGGATATTGCCTAAAGAGCCAGATATATGTTAATGCTTAGTGCATGGTAACGGATATAGTCTATCATTCTTAAATGTTTTGAGGACACGGATAATCGAATGGTAGCTAGAAAAAATGACATCATCGACCTTTTACTATGGATTCACGTAGAAAGCAGAATTGTCTTGAGGATTCTCACGCAGTGAAATGCTGAGAGGGAGCTAGATAATTCAGGGCTTGGCTTCGTGAATTGGCAGAAACCTCAAATTTGCTAGAATTCTTACTCCCCCTGGAAGGATTCTAAGTGCAGTGGCAAATTTTAGAGATTTGGAAATGCCGGTAACAACATAGTGAGTACCTAAAATTAAGGCGATTTCGCGGGAAAGATAGAAACACTAGAGGAATGTACGATGACGGTTCCTTCACTAAGTGTCACATGTCAGGTATACTGTAGCACGTGGCTGACATGTCTTAGTGAGCCTCCCACGGCAAGGTACACGACAAAGGTAAAATCTTTGAGTATAAGTGGGAGAAAAAGTGTATGATGGTTGTTAACGATTGCGATTGTTAACACATTGTACATGGATGAAGTCATATGGTTTCCTGTAGACGCGTTGGTATACTAAAAGGTTTTACTTTAGTATAAGTGGGAGATTGTTGGGGTTGTTGTATAACTAAAGCAAAACCAGTTGTTTTAGTGGTTACGACACAGGTCCAATGTTAATGTTGGTCCCGGTTTGCTATAGGGAAAATACGTAGAGGGGGGGGGGGGGGGTGAATACGTATTTTGAAGTTTTTCAACTTCAATTCCTTAACTCAGAGTATAAAGTAAAGTGCTCTTTGGAAATACTAAGACCTAGCCGAGGGCTAGATCTAAAGCAATCACGAATCTCTTGACCTAAGCTTAGAGCTTGATCAAGAGTGAGACTTTACTCTTTGTGCGGAATTTGGTGAGCTATAATCTTTCCTAAGTATTTGAAATATTCAGATTAAGTTGTTTAGATGCACGTACAATGGATAAGAAAAGTAAAGAGTTTAGGGTTAGAGAGATACGACACGAGGATTTATAGTGGTTCGGAGATAACGCTCCTACGTCCACTTTGTTGCACGACGGCAACTGTTCTCTTCACTCAAGAACTTGAAGGTTACGGGTCCTTCAAAAACCTGGTCGAGATCGGGCTTCACTCGCCTAGATCAAACGACAGACGTAGTGATTGCGGGTTCACTACACAAACCTAACAAAGACTGGAAGCTTCACTTGCTTCAGTCAAAACACGACAGGGAGATTACGGGCTCTCCTTACAGCCTAGCTTCGATCGAGCTTTACACAAACGATGTAAGTGTAAGCTTGGATCTTAACTCTACGATCGAGGCTTCTTCAATCGATGAAAGAAGGGCCTTGGATCTGGACAACCTAACGACGACACACAAAAACCTAACAGACAGAGTTTTAGGGTTTTTGGTTGACGACACACTATGAAGAACTCTTTACAATAAGTGCAAAGATGGCTAGAGCTCTTCTTCTAAGCTTGGATATGGAATGGGCTTAGACTCTAAGTGTGAAGATTGTGAAGACGAGTTCCGATGAACTGGAAACTCGGAGAACACTGGAAAACAAAGACTCGAAGATTGCTATGAAAGCTGGGAGTGTTTGTTTGCAGTAGGCGCTCGAATGCTCAAGTAGTGTTCTACTTCTTCACGTTGTGATCCTTCACTATTTATAGGCGGAGGGTTGGCTGAGATCCGTTGCTTGGTTGGTGGCCTTGTCCCTCCTCCTCTCGACAGTACTTGCACAGGCTGGCTACTTTTCAGACGCGCAGATTTGGACTTTTGCCGAAAATGGCTAAGTTCCAATTTCAACAGTAACTGGAGCGAGCCAGTACTATAGCGGCGCCTTGTCGGCCTGGCAGTCAACTCCTCTGCTCCTCTCTTGAGTCGACACGTGGAGATCTCGTAATAAATGCGAAGATCTCCAGTTGACTGGAGTTCAAATTCGGAGCGGGAATTTGTGCTGTCGCTTTCTGGTAGGTAGTGGCTCGCTTCGCTTTGTAGTTGTAGCAGCAGCTCTGAAGTGAGTCGCTTCGCGGTCATATTTGTACTGAGTCACTTGGGAATAATTTTCTCGAGAAACTTTTTAAGTGAATATTGACCCGCGTTGACTTGCTTCGACTTTTCTTTGTAGCGCACGCTTCGCTTCGCTTTAGTGGGTTCACCTGATTCCACTGTGGCGCTCGCTTCGCTTCGCTTCGCTTTGCTTCGCTTCGCTTTGAACTGTAGCGCTCGCTTCGCTTCGCTTTGGCAGACTCACTTTGAATCTACTGTAGCGATCGCTTCGCTTCGCTATTCTTCGGCACGCTTTACTTCAGTTTGCTTGACTTGCTTCGCTTTGAAAAACACACTCAAGCGAGTGGCCTTCACTTGAACTTTTGAAACCTAATCTAAGCAAAATAAAAGAGCCATCCTAACAGAGTAGGCTTAGAAAAATTCTAACTTATTATCTACATCAAAATGGGTCGCTTGGGAACAGAACGCTTTGGGGTTTTGGGATCAAATCAAAACATTAAGATATCCCTTATAAGTTCCCCCTTAACATATTCGTTCTTAACAATTCCCAACAATTTCCCCCTTTTTGATGATGCCAAAACCCATACGACTTAGATAAAAATAAATCTAGTCTATCTAACCGTGAAGGGAACTCCAAGCGACTGCATCCTTTGCAGTTTCGTTTGTAATTTTCTTTTAAGTTCCTTCCCCTTTTTTTTCAGTTAAATTAATGAGTTTGTAGCAAAAATGTAAAGTCATTCACAAAGCGAGTAAATGACACAGAAGAGACAGAAATAAAAGTGGGATAAATGAACAAGCAGTTCACAAAAAGAAATACTAGGAAGCTTGAAACTCAAAGGTTTCCTGCAACTTCATCCTCCTTCTCCTTCTCCTTTCCTTCTTCTTCCTCCTTCTTCTCTTCTTCTTCAACAGCAGCAGTATCCACGTAAGCTGATAGAACTCTCGATTCCATAGAGTCTACTGTGTGGATACTAGGTCTTCTCCATGCACTCTCCAGCCTGAAGGCTTCAGTCACTTCCTCATCAATTATCCCTCTGTCTGGAATGTCCGTGCCTCGATGATACGGCATGGGGAATTCCTTAAGAGCAGGAACCTTGACAACAATCGGCATGGGTTGAGTTTGTTCAGCCAAGGTGAAGATTTTCCTCCGCAGTTTGTCATCATAGGCGGCGAGAAAATTGTTGAGGGCACTTATCCTAGAGCATTGATCTTGCAGCGGCACTACCTCCCAGTAATTATAGGCCTTGATGAACAGGTCCTTGTAGTATAGCCACAGCTCAAGCAGATCTCTTGGAATAAACGCCTCAATTTCCCTTGCATCAGGGTGCTCGTTCCTTCGCTTGGCCAACTCCTCTTCTGACCTCTTTGACAGTTCAGCCATGGTAGCTTTGAATTTCTTTCCTGAGTCGCTGCTCCACAAAGGACGCTTTTCATTGAGACGCTTCCTAATGTAGTTATGTTCTTCCTTTTTGGGGTAGCGACCCGACTCGACCATCTCTTTTGTAGTCACGTCGCATGCATCTGATATGGCTTGTGCTTCGCATGCTTCGGACTCATCTGGCATAAATGGAATGAAGGCACTCCGCACCAATGAAGACTGGATGAGTATCACCTCATTGAATTGCTCCTCAATCCGTGCGTCAATCACTTGGAGTCGCCTATCATTTGACCTCCTCTTCCTCTCGCCTTCGCTCCTTCCTCCTTCTATTTCCTTCCTCTTTCTCTCCTCTCTTCCAGCTTTTGAAGCGACTGCTTGCTTGACCTTTTGGCGCTTGGCATCGGGGTCATCTTGCTTAGAATCTGGAGCAGCTCGCTTCAATGACTGCTTCGGTGGTGGGGGAGGTGGCATGTCCTTCTTCGTAGCGGCACTAGAGGGGACGACTGCGGATGAAGCGAGTGGGGCAGTTGAAGCTAGTGCGGTGGCTGAAGCGGGCGCTTTGGGTAAAGCAGCCGCTTTGGAACTGGATGAAGCACCTGCACCAACAGAAAGTTTTGTTAGTTGCTCCATCTCCCACGCCATGGCAGCATCCTTCTCCACCTGCTTCCGCTTTTCCTCCTTCGTCAACACGGTCACTGGAGGGTGTTTTGAAATTGAAGCGGCAAGCACCTTCTCCTGAAGCGGCCTGTTGGGCTCTTCAAGATTTTTTAATAACTCCTCCTCCGTGAGCTTCGTCTTGCCAAGAGCCCTCGCTTCATCTACTACCTCCTTCACACCTCCATCACTACTGCCTCCCTCCAACATTCTTTCAATTTCAATCCTACTTCCCCCTGAACCTCCAACTTCTCTGCCGTGAAGCTGTCCTTCCCCTCCTAGCTTCACTAGACCTTCCCTCATTTGTCCTTCCCCCTTTTTGGCATCATCACTGCCAGGGGTTAGGATGATAGACTTTTCAGAAAAGGATTGTTGAAGAGAGTTGACTAAATTGAAGATAGCTTGAAGCATCTGCTGGGTTTTATCCATGGAGGGCTCCACTAATTCAGCAGTCTTGATGCTTATCTCTTCAAGCAGATATTTGCACTACCTTTCTCTCTCAACAACCGACGCCATCATACTCTCTAATGGCTCTACCTCTCTGAAGCGAGCCTCCAGCTCAGCTTCAACGGCTTTAGTGATTTTCTTTGCTTCTTCTTGAAGTGTGAATTCCAAGTGTTCCTTGGAAGCTTCAAGTTCTGCCTTCATCCCGGCAAGTCTCCTCTCCCTTCGATTGAGAGAGTTGTGAAATTCAGCATCTGCAGTAATCCTTACTGTGAGAGTTTCTTTCAGTCTCTTGACTTTCTGCAGTAGGATTGACAGTTCAGCATTCTTCAAGTCAAGAGCCTGTGCACTGCTCCTCAGACTCTCCAGTTCTCTCTTGTCAATTGCACTCTCATCCTTGACTCCCTTCAACTCAGTTCGAAGTGAGTCAAGAGCCTTTTTGGTATTGAGAAGCTCGCTTCCCTTCATCACTAACTCTCCTTCCCTATTCTCCACCTTCTCCTTCAGCTCCTTCACCTCCTTCTCTAACACCTTCTTTTCTTTGACCAGAGCGATCAACTTGGCATTGACCTCCCTCAAGCGGCTTCTTTCTGCCTCAAGCAAGCCCTTGAGTTCGGTGATGGTTTTGGTGTTATCATCCACAAGCTTCACCTGCGCCTCCAGCGCCTTCTCTTTCTCCTCTAGAAGCCTCTCCTTCTCCTCCACCTTTCCCTCCAATTCCCTTTTCTTCCTGTCAAAGTCTTCCCTAAGACTGATGACCTCCCCCGCCTTCCTCTCCATCTCTTCACTCTTCTTCGTAATCTCGCTTTGGAGACTGGCAATCTCGGCATCTTTTAACTCCACCTCCTCCCTATGCTCTCTGATCAGCTTCCTTTCATGAGAGGAGGGCACTCGCTTCGGAACTGTAGCGAGTGGATATGATTCCTTCACCTTTGCATCCAGCTTCTCCCAGAAGCTGGTCCCTTCAAGGAAGGCATGGAAGCCATTTTCGCCTATGAAGTTGAGTGTCTTGGCTTCCATTTGAATCAGTTCCTCTTCAGTGAAGGCTTTGAGGAGTCTGAAAATTTTGTAGTACTCCGTTCCTCGGTACGTGATGTACGTCAGAAAGTCGACTACGTTGGTGTAGAACACATCGCTCCATGCAACTTTTGCGGAGCTGAGATTGTAGCGAAGATTGATAGTTTCAGCGGCTTGCTCTCTGTCTAGGACATAACGTTCCAGAGCCCGCTTGTGTATGGTGAGGGCAGGGGTTATGAATTGAGGAATGATGGGTTGTTCCCCTACAGTTTGGGCGGTATCGGCTGTAGCTGCCGATGTCGAGAGGGATTGGGTAGGTGATGAGGTTTCTTGGGTATCGGAAATCTGGATGGCTTCAGTGGGTGGTGGTTGGATAGTTTCGGTGGGTGGTGGTTGTATAGGCTGGGATTGAAGTGGGGTGAATGAAGTGTAGGCAGCAGCTTCATCTGTGCTGAGGAATGGAACAGTGGGAATGTGAAAAGAAGATGCTGACTCTTCTTCATGGGGAGAGAGGGGGGTTATCTGTTTTAGTGGTTGTTGGGTTGATGAGGATTGAGGTTCTGGTATTTGGGTGATGTGGGTTTGGATTTGGAGTGGGGGTGATTTGGCTTTGATGGGTAAAGGCTGGGGTTGAGTCGCTTCAATGTCCTCAAGCGGCTTCTCCACCGCCTCGCCTTCTTGGACAAGTAAATCGACTCGCTTTGTCTTCTTGCCTCGCTTCGGCGCGGCTCGCTTCCCGGGTGAAGCGACCGGCCTTACTTGGCTCACTTCGGCTTGCCTTTCGGCAACCGGTCTCGCTACGGGCACTTCAATTTCCAGAAGTCCCAAATCCATCAATTGCTTGGACTTCCTCCATTTGTCGTAGTAAATGGACTGTTTGTTGTAGATGGTGACTTCATCTTCCGGCCATGCTTTGCCCGGAAACTTCTTCTCCAAAGCATAGGAAAGCCTTGAGAAGAACTTCAGTTTCCCCTTGCGGAGAATCTGATCGGCGCTCCCCTTCACGAACGCAAAGTCGGCAGCAGCTTCGTGAATTTGATTGAGGAACCAGTCATGCCAGTTGAAACTGGTTCCGGTGAGGCTGTCGACGATGACTGCTGTGGCGATCAGCTTCGTCTCAGAGAGAGTATCCAAGGTTCCTATGTAACACGCGACACTCTTCGAGAAGAGCTCGCAAATGTGGTTGAAGGGGGCCTTCAAACTCGAACGGATACTTGCCTCCTTAAAATTTGGATCGGCTTCGGCGGTTGCAAAACGACCGTACTGAACTCCGGCCGAGAGACCCAAATCCAGTAATGAGTCTCCTCCTTCTCTCGGCAAGTTGAACGTGCCGATAAGCTCATTCATGTCCACCTCCACTGGCCTCCTCGTCTGTGGATCGGTAAATGAGGATATGTTTTGCTCCTTCCTCAAATTTAGCAGGAGCTCGCCGACGGCTTTGGCTAGTATCTTTGACGGGACCGCCGTCACAAATTTCCATAGTCCGGCCTTGGTCACGGCCCTACGGAGAAATCCATTTCTCTCGATGATGGCTGGATCGAGATGAGGCTCGACATTGATGTGTTTGTCGACCTCCGCGAGAAATTCCTCCATCGTCTCGGTGTTCTTCTTCTTTCCCATTGTGATTTTAGAGAGATTTGAGTGATGTTTTAACAATGGAAATTTGGGGTTGAGACTCGTGAGTTGCAGAGTAATTGCAGATCTGGCACGAGAATGGCAAATTTAGAGGGCTGTGAAAATTTCTGCAGTTCTGCCTCGTCCCATATATATAGAATTAGGTTATGGCTGACGTGGCAGGGGTAGGACGGTAATAACGCCGAAGATCCTGTAGGTAGGCGGCGGACGTGCGGTGATGGATCTGACGTGTCCGGCGTCACCACAGTAAAAGTGAACCGCCACTTGCTCGGCGTCGCCACGTGGCCTTCTCTGGTTGGCTTGTCGTATACGGCGTTAATCGAACGGCTCCAGATTGGGGGCTGTTAAGATTCGACGGCTGGATTTTCTCCGCCTTTTCCCGCTTCAAATTCAAACGTGTGAACACGCGCCCGTTATTTTCGTCGTTCCTGCACCTGCATTAAATGCACAGCAGAAAGTAAAATTGCACTCGAGTGCGGACAGCTCATACTCGCTTCATGCCCGCTCGCTTCGAGTTGAGCCGCTATGCCTTGACTCGCTTGAGAGGCATTCGCTTGAGTGACTGTTCCGCACTCGCTTGCGATGGCTAGCTTTGAGTGACGAAGCACTCGCTTGGCCATCTGAAGCGACTGGAATAAGAAATTGAATTTCTTTGCTTAATTTAAAATGTTTCTGACTTACATACTTCGAGGATAAACAAGAGTGTTTTCCTCTTTGTATTTGTGTCAGATTCATTCCATATTTTCCACGTAGTGAGTGAAGGTTTCTAGCACGCTTCGGCTCACATAGTGTACTTAAAATTGAAACGCTTACCAGTCAATCTCACTTCGTAGGAGATTGATACCACAAATTGTAGACTTCATGATGAATTAGGTACCACTCTTTGAATGCTACACGTTGAGTTAGATCTTCATGGCATTCATCTTCATGGCATTCATCTTCCTCTACGAATTAGAGAGTCCTCCATCGAAGTGAATGGGGGAGAAAATGAATATAGTACACAAGCTTACTACAACCCGAAGGGAGTATCACGTAAGTGTACTTATTCACGAAGAATGGGGGATGAGTACAAGTCCTTATCTCAGAGCAGAAATGGACAGGATGACAATGAGAATGCTCTGACAAGACAATCTCGTATTTTACGCAGAAGCATGTCACCAGCCCTGCAACCTTTTGTATAAAAAGGTAAACCTTCAAGCTTTCCTACATTCTAAAGAATGAATCTGCAGTCGGCTCGCTTTGACCCAAGCTAGGGCAAATTGAAGCGATGCAGAATTCAAGATAGCAGCATTCTTTGCTCGCTTTGGAAGTAGCTTGCTCCGAGAGAAGCGTTAGTTCCCCCTTAACCATATACTTAACAATTCCAATAAGTTGGTAGGGAACTTCTTCCAATACTCCACCTTTCTCCACCTAACTTCATTTTCCTCAAGCGAGTGGGATTTGAAGTGGCTCGCTTGAGTTGGTGAAGATCCGAAGCGAGTGACGCACAAAAAGAACACGCGAACACTCCTTCGTGCATCCTGGAACTAGCATTCTTCACCAGGGTCTAATAACCCTAATTCCATGCATAGCTGATTGAATCGAGACTCAGCTAGAGGCTTGGTGAGGATATCTGCTCGCTGGAGATCGGTATGGATTTTCTCGAGCTTGATATCCTTCTTCTCGACATGATCACGAATGAAATGGTGTCGAATTTCCACATGCTTGCACCTGGTGTGAAGCACTGGATTCTGCGAAATACATATGGCACTGTTGTTGTCGCAGAAGATCGGAATTTCATTCGCTTCAACTTTGTAGTCCTTCAACTGTTGACGAAGCCATGGGATTTGAGAACAGCAGCTTCCTGGGGCCATATATTCAGCTTCAGTTGTTGAAGTGGCTACGCTTGTTTGCTTCTTTGAGAACCACGAGACTAGCTTGCTTCCCAAGAACTGACATGTGTCCGAAGTTGACTTCCTGTCAACTCGGCACCCACCATAGTCAGCATCGGAATATCCAGTGAGCTCCAAATTGTCCTCCGCTGGATACCACAGACCCATGTCGACAGTGCCCTTCAAATATCGAAGAATCCTTTTGGCAGCTTCAAGATGGCTGTGTTTGGGATTGCTTTGGAAGCGAGCGCAGACTCCGACTGCAAAGGCGATATCTGGCCGGCTTGCAGTGAGATAGAATAGTGACCCAATTAGGGCACGATAATCTGTAGGATCTACAGATTTTCCTCCTTCGTCTGGCTCCATCTTCCAGTTGGTATTCATAGGAATCTTCACAGCTTTAGCATGTTGAACACCAAACATGGCAAGCATATCTCTAGTGTACTTGGCTTGATTTATGAAAATTCCATTATCCTGCTGCTTCACTTGAAGACCCAGAAAGCAGCTCATCAAGCCAATCATCGACATTTCATATTTGGTCTTCATCAATTCTCCAAACTTCTCGCTAAGCGACTGGTTTGGCGATCCAAATATGATGTCATCCACATAGATCTGAACCCATAGCATATCTTCTCCATGGTTGATGGTGAAGAGGGTCCGATCTATTTTTCCCTTTTGGAATCCATTGTCCACTAGGAATTGAGAGAGTGTATCATACCAAGCTCTGGGAGCTTGCTTCAACCCATACAGGGCTTTCTTCAAGCGATACACTTTGTCTCCCTAATCGAAACCCGGTGGCTGCTCCACATACACTTCTTCCTTGAGTTTACCGTTGAGGAATGCGCTCTTCACATCCATTTGATAGACCTTGAACTTCTTGGCTGCTGCATAGGCTAGAAATAATCTGATAGCTTCAAGCCGTGCCACTGGAGCGAAGGTCTCGTCAAAGTCGATTCCTTCCTCTTGGCAGTAGCCTTTGGCAACGAGTCGCGCCTTGTTCCTCACTACGTTGTGGTCCTCGTCCGTCTTGTTCTTGAACACCCATTTGGTGCCAATAACGTGCTGAAACTTGGGACGATCCACGAGGTACCATACGTCATTTCTAGTGAACTGGTTCAGCTCTTCTTGCATGGCGATCACCCAGTTAGAATCGGCTAGGGCTTCCTCCACGCTTGATGGCTCAATGTTTGAGAGAAAGCAACTGAACATGGCACTTTCTCCAAACACTTGACTTCTGGTCACTACACCCTTGGATGGATCTCCAATGATTTGGCTAGGTGAGTGATCCTTGAGCCACGCTCGCTTTGATCCGCCAGCTTCATCTTCATCCGCTTCCTTGTCGCTCGCTTCACCGTCTGAAGCGACTGGATTGGGTGCTTGGCCTTCACTAGCTTCAGGAATCTTGCGGGTAGCTTTGACTTCTCCTTTGGGATCCTGCTCGCTTGAGTCCTTGATCTCATCATCTTCATCAAGCACGTCCCAAGTGAGTTGATTTGAGGGTTCCTTGCTTTGATCCTTTTCATTCGCTTGAGCCTGTTCCTGTGGAAGACTTAAAGAAGATTCATCAAATACGACATGGGGTGATTCCTCCACAATTAGGGTTTTACAGTTGAACACTCTGTAGGCTTTGCTAGATGTAGAGTATCCTAAGAATACTCCTTCATCAGCTTTGCTTTCAAAGGCTTTCAACTGTGACTTCCCATTGTTGTGAATGAAGACCCTACAACCAAAAATATGGAAATAAGATATGTTAGGAATTCTCCCTGTCCATATTTCATATGGAGTTTTGTCGTGCCGTTTGTTGAGAAGCGTCCGATTCTGTGTGTAGCACGCCGTGTTGGCAGCTTCAGCCCAATACTTCATCGGAAGCTTCGAGTCAGCAATCATGGTGCGAACAGCTTCTTTGATGATTCGATTTCTTCTTTCAGCAACTCCATTCTGCTGAGGAGTGCGTGCTGAAGAAGTTTGATGTGCTATGCCATGCTCCGTGCAGTACGCTTCAATTGTAGAGTTCAGGAACTCTGTGCCTTTGTCGGAGCGAATGGTCACGATAGCTTGATTCTTTTCCACCGCCAATCGCTTGAGTAGTTGTGGCAGTTTGGTCAGTGTCTCCTTCTTGCTGAATAGAAATACAACCTAAGTGTAGCGAGAGAAATCGTCGACTACAACTAGAGTGTACTTCCTTCCATTTACACTAACTGGAGTAACTGGACCAAACAGATCCATGTGAAGCAGCTCGAGCACACGCTTTGATGAGGCTTCTTCGAGACTGGCGAAGTTCTTCTTCGTCTGCTTCCCTCGTTGGCATGGTGAGCATGGATGATCTTTGATGAAGACTTCATTCGGTATGCCTTGCACCAAACCTTTTCGAGCTAAGCGATTGATAGCTTTGAAATTGAGGTGGTTCAGGCGTCTGTGCCATAGCCATCCAATTTCTGTAGCACTTCTTGCAACTAGACAAGTTTCCTCTTTGCAGCTGTCCCATTGTGCTATGTAAACGTTCCTTTGCCTAATTCCAGTGAGCACAATCTGAGACGTGAGTTTGCTCATCACAATGCACTTGTTGGAGATGAACTCCACCCTGTACCCTTTATCACAAAATTGTGAAATAGACAACAGGTTGTGCTTGAGTCCTTCCACATAGGAGACTTCTTCAATTGTGAGCTTTCTAACTTTCAGTGCGCCTATCCCCTGGTGCTTCCTCGAGAGTTGTCACCAAAGGTTACGTGTGGACCCTTCTTCTCTACGTAGTTGTGAAGTAGAGCTTTCATGCCAGTCATGTGTCTTGAACATCCACTGTCCAAGTACCATACTAGTTGACCTTCACTTGGCATGGGATCCACGGCGCTCACCTGCAATTAGACAGATTTTGGTACCCAAATCAGTTTGGGTCCTTGCAGGTTAGTTCCCTTAGGTACCCACACTTGCTTCACTCTCTTTTGAGATGAAGCTTGTGTCTTGGGCTTCTCGACCTTCGAAAACTTGGTGTACTGCCTAGAAGCAGCTTCACACGTGCAATAGTGTGTGCAAGAGGGGTAGCGGCTCGCTTCAGTCCTACCTATGTTCTTCCCACTTTGCTTATATCCTGAAGCGACTCACTTCGGATTAGCTCTGGGTTTAGAGACTGACTTAGGGTTTCTGGTCTGTCGAAGCGGCTCGCTTGGTTTCCTCGAAGCGGTCCAACTAGGGTTTTGACCCCGGCTCGCTTGAGTAACCTTGGAAGTTTGAAGCGGCCTCTTGGGTGCTTCAAGTTCTTCCCTCTCAACGTTAGTCCGGTTGGACCATCTCCAGTCCGGATAACGTGACACATAGACATTACTCCTCTTTTTAGGAGGTAAATCCTTTGTCTCTCGTGTCTTGGCTTGAGACTTAGAAGCTTCAACAGTTTTCCCTTTACCCTTGGATTGGTAAGACATAGCATGTTGAGTGCTAGGGACTGTTGAACTTTGCTTGCCCTTAGGATCTGCCCTTAAAGATATAGACATCTTCATTGGCTTCCTTTTAGGGTTTTCAGCCACTTTGCCTTTATCCTTGTTGGTGGTCGCTTTGGATGCAGTGGGCAATTCCAAAGTGACTGATGGTGTAGTGTGTGTTGCACCAACAAAGACAGTCGGCTTGGGAGGTCCACCCTCATATCCAAGGCCAGCTTTCCTACCAAAAGGCAGAAGCGAGCCCTCTAGTGCCTGCCTAGCATATGATGCTTTGTTCAAGTTGGCAACTAGAGTGGACTGGGTTTCATACCTTCCCTCCAAGCTTTGGTGTCTAGCGAAGAGATCCTCGAACTTACTGGTCATAGCCCTTAAATTAAGTTTGACTTCGTCAAGCTCACGGGCTAGCTTTCGGTTCTCCTTCTCGCTTTGAGACAGAGCTTGTTTTACCACTTCGTGGTCGCTTGACAATTTTTTGTGCTTGTCAAACAACTCACTCCATGTAGATAGAGGATTGTTCTTCCTCATTGACAGTATGTGCTAGTGTAATTGAAGTGATTGAAGGATAAAAGAATACCTCTCCTGTTTCTTCATCGGTGAGCGCCATAAATCCAAGATCCTCACCATCACTGGAGTTTGGATCTGTGAATGCATCTGAGTCGCTTGGTGGATCTTCAGTTGTAGCGACCGGCACTTCACTCGCTACGAGCGCTCGCCTTGGGGCATCCCTCTTGGCCTTCAATTCTTCGCGCTCTTTAGCACTGAGCTTTGGGCAATCGGATTTGTAGTGGCCCATCTTGTGGCAGTGGTAACACTCCACTTCCATCATGTCGCGCGGGATCGTCTTGGACGTCTCTTCTCTCTTTCCTTTTCCTTCTCGAGCATCAGTGCTCCTCCCTTTGTACTGCTTGTAGAATCTTTTGTACTTGCCCACTCGAGAGTTCATCTTGTTGAAATTCTTGGATAAGAACGCAATGTGTTCTTCCAATTCTTCCCTTGTCATCTTGGCAAGCGACTGCTCGCTTGGCCCTTCGGCAGCTTTGAATGCTACTCCTTTTGACGTAGTGGGCGCTTCATCCTCATCGTCGAGACTCATACGATTCAGATCAAACTCGTGAGCTTTGAGCTCGGAGAACAGCACTTCTGGCGTGAGCTTCGTTAGATCTTTGGTAGCTAGATATAGCTCCTTCATAGTCTGCCATTTTCTTGTGAGAGCACGAACTATTTTCAGGTTTACTTCCTTGTCTGTGAGTTCCTTCCCAAGTGAGTTGAGAGTTGCAGTAATGTTGGTGACTCTCAGCTCGAAGGCGTCGATGGACTCGCCTGACTTCATCACCAGATTTTCAAACTCCCGCATCTGAACGGCGAGCTTGTTCTCCTTGATTTTGTCTGTGCCTTGAGAAATGAGGGCTAGGGTTTCCCACATTTCCTTTGCCGTTGCACATTTCCTTATTCGTGGTAGATAGGCGTCCGACACGGTGCTCTGCATCGTGTGGCGTGCAATCTTGTCGAGGTTGGCTACTTTGAAGTCATTTGGAGTGTACTCATCCTTATCCTTCTCCACGTACTGTTGTCGAACGTGGGCTGGACGACCTTCAGCGGCTGGAACCTCCACAGATATGGCTTTCTTGATTTCGATTGGTCCGTCTTCAATGACTTCCCACATCCGGTCGTGGATTGAGCATAGGAAGCTCTCGACTCGGAAACTCCATATCTCGTATCCTTCGATCGAGAACTGTGGAAGATTTGATGCACTGTATGTAGACATAGCAAACTATCAGCAGTAAATGCAATATGCGTGGGTGAGGTTTTGATGCACTTAGGAAAATAGGATCCGGTTCAGTGAGACAACGTGAAGCGAGTGGGGACTCGCTTCGGATATGCAAAGCAGAGGCTCGAAAGAACCGCTGCTCTGATACCACTTGTTGGTCCCGGTTTGCTATAGGAAAAATATGTAGAGGGGGGGGGGGGGGGGGGTGAATACGTATTTTGAAGTTTTTCAACTTCAATTCCTTAACTCAGAGTATAAAGTAAAGTGCTCTTTGGAAATACTAAGACCTAGCCGAGGGCTAGATCTTGACCTAAGCTTAGAGCTTGATCAAGAGTGAGACTTTACTCTTTGTGCGGAATTTGGTGAGCTATAATCTTTCCTAAGTATTTGAAATATTCAGATTAAGTTGTTTAGATGCACGTGCAATGGATAAGCAAAGTAAAGAGTTTAGGGTTAGAGAGATACGACACGAGGATTTATAGTGGTTCGGAGATAACGCTCCTACGTCCACTTTGTTGCACGACGGCAACTGTTCTCTTCACTCAAGAACTTGAAGGTTACGGGTCCTTCAAAAACCTGGTCGAGATCGGGCTTCACTCGCCTAGATCAAACGACAGACGTAGTGATTGCGGGTTCACTACACAAACCTAACAAAGACTGGAAGCTTCACTTGCTTCAGTCAAAACACGACAGGGAGATTACGGGCTCTCCTTACAGCCTAGCTTCGATCGAGCTTTACACAAACGATGTAAGTGTAAGCTTGGATCTTAACTCTACGATCGAGGCTTCTTCAATCGATGAAAGAAGGGCCTTGGATCTGGACAACCTAACGACGACACACAAAAACCTAACAGACAGAGTTTTAGGGTTTTTGGTTGATGACACACTATGAAGAACTCTTTAGAATAAGTGCAAAGATGGCTAGAGCTCTTCTTCTAAGCTTGGATATGGAATGGGCTTAGACTCTAAGTGTGAAGATTGTGAAGACGAGTTCCGATGAACTGGA
Source organism: Thymus quinquecostatus (assembly GCA_024222315.1). Taxonomy (NCBI): domain Eukaryota; kingdom Viridiplantae; phylum Streptophyta; class Magnoliopsida; order Lamiales; family Lamiaceae; genus Thymus; species Thymus quinquecostatus. The sequence continues at coordinate 15,943,813 of CM044174.1, read as the reverse complement.
AACTCGGAGAACACTGGAAAACAAAGACTCGAAGATTGCTATGAAAGCTGGGAGTGTTTGTTTGCAGTAGGCGCTCGAATGCTCAAGTAGTGTTCTACTTCTTCACGTTGTGATCCTTCACTATTTATAGGCGGAGGGTTGGCTGAGATCCGTTGCTTGGTTGGTGGCCTTGTCCCTCCTCCTCTCGACAGTACTTGCACAGGCTGGCTACTTTTCAGACGCGCAGATTTGGACTTTTGCCGAAAATGGCTAAGTTCCAATTTCAACAGTAACTGGAGCGAGCCAGTACTGTAGCGGCGCCTTGTCGGCCTGACAGTCAACTCCTCTGCTCCTCTCTTGAGTCGACACGTGGAGATCTCGTAATAAATGCGAAGATCTCCAGTTGACTGGAGTTCAAATTCGGAGCGGGAATTTGTGCTGTCGCTTTCTGGTAGGTAGTGGCTCGCTTCGCTTTGTAGTTGTAGCGGCCGCTCTGAAGTGAGTCGCTTCGCGGTCATATTTGTACTGAGTCACTTGGGAATAATTTTCCCGAGAAACTTTTTAAGTGAATATTGACCCGCGTTGACTTGCTTCGACTTTTCTTTGTAGCGCACGCTTCGCTTCGCTTTAGTGGGTTCACCTGATTCCACTGTGGCGCTCGCTTCGCTTCGCTTCGCTTTGCTTCGCTTCGCTTTGAACTGTAGCGCTCGCTTCGCTTCGCTTTGGCAGACTCACTTTGAATCTACTGTAGCGATCGCTTCGCTTCGCTATTCTTCGGCACGCTTTACTTCAGTTTGCTTGACTTGCATCGCTTTGAAAAACACACTCAAGCGAGTGGCCTTCACTTGAACTTTTGAAACCTAATCTAAGCAAAATAAAAGAGCCATCCTAACAGAGTAGGCTTAGAAAAATTCTAACTTATTATCTACATCAAAATGGGTCGCTTGGGAACAGAACGCTTTGGGGTTTTGGGATCAAATCAAAACATTAAGATATCCCTTATAAGTTCCCCCTTAACATATTCGTTCTTAACAATTCCCAACAGTTAACAATCCCTATCTGGAAGAATATGCATAAGCAAGAATAAAGTCCATTATCTCATGTTTTAGACCACGTGTCGATCTGAGTTCGGAGAGGATCACGAAGGTCGTTGATAATGATGAGATATAAACAGTTCACAGTCGAGATAGCTTGGGCTGAGCTATCGGTCTAGACTGCAGCTTAATGGTAGTGATGAGTCCTAATCACTAATTATGCTGGTACGGTGGAACGTATTGAGGATCAACATAGATAATGCTCTTCTGATACTGACCCTGTATCAAAGGTGATATAGGTGAAGAGCTATAGATCTCAGGCTCTAGCTCGATCTTAACCTTGTTAAACTATTAGATGTATATGTATTCTTCGATGTTACTTTGATTTACGATGATATGAACTTCTCGTTAGTTCATCTTAATCATGTCGTACTTTGGGTAACACGGAGATGCATAGTATGTCTAATAAGTGTTATCAATAAGCCGTGTCCTATGTGAGTGTAGGCTGACGTTATCCCCTCAGGGAGTTCACAAGGATTATTATACCAAGTCATGCATGCTGATTAAGTTCAGGTATATAATAAGGTGTGAACGGGTACTACCTGAGGAATAGATGTTAACAATTAGGAGCAGTCATGGTAGCTCTAATTGATTAACGGATATGGAAGGTCTTAAACACGGGGGTCGAACTAAACAAAATACCAGCCCCAATCTACGTAATTGGGACAGAGCGGTGATTCAGCTATCACACTTTAGTGGAGTGCGTCATAGTTCTAATGAGATACATGTTCAGGGGTGGACATGGAAATATCGAATTAGATAAGGCCCAACTCTGTCTTGTATCCGATCCCTAGGATGGCCCAAACAGACCTCGGGAATCGATCTAAATAGTATTATTGAGTATGGGCTCAATAATTGTACTCAGGCCCAGTATATGATATATATTGGATTTATATCCGTTGGATGGATATTAAATATAATTAATTTAGATTTATATCCTGTTGGATAAGATTAAATCTAATTAGTTATAATTTAATCATTCAAGGATAAGATTAAATCTAATAGGACAAGATTTATTTAATTAAATCTTATGGGGATAAATATCATATATATAAATATATTTTGTATATATTTATTTATTCTTCTACTGGAATTAGAATAAATTCTATTTGTTAGAATTAATTCCGGATATACAGTTGCATAACTGAACAGATTAATTCCTTATTAATTCCATATTAATAAAGGAATAAGATTTGTAAGTTATGGAAAGAGAATAAATATAGGATTGACAAAGATATTGTTAGAGATAAATACTCTCATGTCTCTCATCAGAAACCCTAATCTAATTGAGTTCTCCAAGCCACACGAGATTTGTGAGATTGGCGCGAATCTCAAGGGCGAGAGAGAGAGTCGGCCGCGGGTACTGAGTGAGGGAGATCGAGGTTCCAGTGATCTCGAGACGTCCACCAAGTCTCAGATCTGAAGGTGTGGGATCACATCCTAGAAGATCAGAACCGTAGATCGATCAGACACGACTCAGATTGCACGTTCTTCATAATCACAAGGTATGTACTCGAGCCCTTGCATGAACTTATGTGCACGATCGAATCGACACAACCGAACCAAGATCTGGGTCGGGGCGTCTTTCAAGCAGCCGTTCCAACAGTATCATCCTCAAGGAAATGGGCAAGCAGAGCTATCCAACAGAATCATCAAGACCATCCTGAGGAAAATAGTGGGCATTTCAGGCACACAGTGGAGTTCTAAACTTGACGACGTGCTCTGGGTGTATCGGACTGCCTACAAAACACCCTTTGGTATATCACCATACCGCACGGTGTTCGGAAAAGGATGTCACTTGCTTGTCGAGCTGGAGCACAGGGCATACTGGGTAGTAAGCCGCATGAACTACGATTGGGATCAAGCAGGGCAAGCCAGGAAGTTGAGCATACAAGAGCTCAAGGAGATTCGTTTGGAAGCATATGACAATGCAGCAATATACAAGAAGAAGCTGAAGCGAGCCCATGACGAGATAATTCAGAAGAAGGAGTTCGAGCCAGGGCAACTGGTTCTCTTGTACCAGTCAAGTTTCAAATTAATGTCGGGCAAGCTGACCACCAAATGGTGTGGACCGTATGCGGTGGAAGCCCAACATCCCAATGGAGCAGTGGAGATTCGTGATCTGAAGAAAGGGCTCGTCTTCAAAGTAAATGGACAGAGGTTGAAGGCCTACTATGGGCAAGATGAAGTGTACAAGGAAGGGGAAGAGGTCCCCGATGATGAGGAGGCTTGAAAATCGGATAACACGTCGTGCCTGCGACGATAACTAAGGCGCTGGCCAGGAGGCAACCTGGTATGTTTTCTTTATTTTTTTGTTTTCAGTTTGAGTTAGGGAAGCCCTACACACTTTGTCCAAAGCAAAGTGTGTGTGTGGGCAACCCCAGTTTTAGTGACCAACTTCCTACACACTTTACCCAAAGCAAAGTGTGTGTGTGAGGGCGGTCTTTGCTTTTGAGTCAACCAATTTCCTACACACTTTGCCAGAGGCAAAGTGTGTGTGTGAGGGAGGTTCATTTTCCTTTATAGTACTGATGAAGCCGAGAAGGGTTGTCATTCCTCGCAGGGAGGATTCTGTTATCTTGCCTTGCAGGTTGGGCATGGAAGTATAGTGTGACGGCTTGGGCAAGACACGGAGGGGCGGTATGGAAAGAAATCTGCTCGAATCTGTCAAATCGGGTACAGATTCTGCCAGAGACGGTTGCCTTCCCCAATACCCCAACCTTCCTTAACCGCCATCATCGCCCTAAATTGAATTTCAAATTCAAACCTTCCATACTCCACCACTCCCACTAAGCCTATAACCACAATAACTCCCCTTCTTCTTTTCATTATGGTTGGAACACGCCCTAAGAACAAATTCACTCTCCCTCACGGAACTAAAATCGACCTCACCAGCCACTCACCACCACCCAGAGCCAAAAACATCAGAAAAGCACCCCGCAAGCAAAGTATCATGTCTTCCAGTAGCCAGAAATCATCCAAGTCTCCGGCCAAATCTCCAAAGCAGCCCCTCCGTGTAACCCCGTTGAAGACCGTCGTCCCTGAAGAACAGGTACCGATGGAGGAAGAGGTTCTGCCCAAGTAGAACGTTGATCAGCCTATGGACGAGCAGTATGAAGAGGAAGCAGAGGAGACGGCCGGCGAGACCACAGAGGACGAGGCGCCACCAGAGACGACGGCGGCGGAGAGCAAAGAGGAAAGGCCGGACTCCACTCCGGCCAAATCAAAGAAGAGAACCTCCTCGGCCACACCACCCGCGAAGAGACAGAGGGCAGCCCCCTCCGATGCCGGTTCTTCATCGACGTCCGGCAACGGGGACGAGGAAGAAGAAGAAGAGACCACCACCCCGGTGGTGGTCAAGTTAGAGAAGCCGTCGCGATCCGCCTCCGGCAGAAACACCCGCTCCCGAGCCACGGGCAAGACGACAGCAGAACCTGCTACTGACATCTCTCGCAGGAGTTTCGTCCTGCCCAAGGCCGTGCACATGGAGACGCTCGAGCAGCTGGGCATTGCTGAAGAGGTCCAGTAGCTCTTCGACAACATCGGGTGGGGTTTCTTCCTCAAGTGGCCGAGCAAGGTGAACATTGCACTGGTGAAGGAGTTTTACAGCAAAGCTAGGGTGACGTTCGACGAGAATGGAGTGCCGTTGACAAACAGAACTCGATGGGAGGAACCGAGACAGTGCAGTCGTTGAACGAGTTCAACCAGGCTCTATGGGCGGATTCCTATGCCGCGGTCCGAAGTCAAGCACACAGGGAGGCGATCAAGAAGCTTCCAGACATGGCCAAGGAGTGGCCAAAGATCTGGAAGGAGATGAACAAGGGCCAAGATGCTATCTACTACTCCAGCAAGACCAAGGGCAACGTGCTAGGCTCCCCCGCGCTCCGTGTCTGTCACCGCATCCTGGAGTACAACTTCTTCGGCAAGAAGGACAGCTCTAACTCTCTCTCGCAGCAGGAGGTCTACATCTTGTGGTGTATGACCAAGAAGATAAGGCTCGACTTTGGAGCCTTCTCCGCTGCCCGGATTCACAGCATCCTGAGCAAATCCACACAGAGGCTGTCCCTTGCCCACATGGTGACTGTCTACGCGGAGCGCGCTGAAGCTTGGACCTCAGACCATGAGGAGAATGCAACTGTCGAGGAGCTGCTTGATCTTGCCTGTCTAAGCAAGATGATGGAGATAGAGCAGGATGAGCATACCCAAGGCTTCGATCTGCAAGCCGCCTTGGGCAAGCTCCAGGAAATAGTGGACGAGATCAAGACCGCCCAAGTCAAGCTCTTTGGGCACCTCGAATTCAGGTACCCTCCTGATTCCAACTAATGTCCCTCTCTTTTACATTTTTATTTTTTCTTTTATTTTATTTTCTTTTATTTTTATTTCTGCATTTTTATTTTTTTTTGCATGCATTCTTGCCTTGTCATTCATCCATCCTACCCACGGGAAGGGTGAATGAACTACAAGGCATTAGTCTTCATTTCGTGTCAATTCCCTTCTCCGATGTCACACCATTCGGGTACGATGCGGGCATGGGGAATTTTGTGTGAATATGTGCATTAGGCAGTGCGGACATATAGGTCAAGTCAAGCATGTTAGGAAGCAAGCATGATAGATAGGCATGATTACACCCGATGAGGTTTTGAGCTTTCATGTGTAAATACATACATATACATCACATGCTTTTTTCACTGTGAGATGACTTGATGATTAGATTGTTCTAGAACTTGCCTGCACCTCTGGTTGAGATTGCAATAAACTGAGCATAGGTGTTTAGATGAATAAGGCAGTTTCTTCTTTACAGCCACTTTGTCCAAAATGCCTACCTGTGCATTATCTCGTTGCTTAGCCCCTTTGAGCCTTAAATGATTCTTTCATATATCACTTAAAATTGCCCAAAGTGAACACTTCCTACCCGGTCGTGAGAACTCTAGGTGTGATAAAAATAAAGAGGAGGATAAGGATGGATAGCACAGAAATAAAAAGAAAAAAAGTGGAGATAGGCAGTACTTAAAAAAGAGGCATCTTGCCCATCTTAGAAAAGCCTATAAAAGAAGAATATATATATATATATATATATATATATATATATATATATATATATATATATATATATATATATATATATATATATATAAGTCCCAGGAGTTGTGCTTAAGCCCGAGAGAAAAGAGGGCAAGGTTAGGGGAGAATTGGGTATCTTGCCCAGGCTAGAAATAGTAGAGTTCTCAAAACTGACCTTAGCCACTGTCCAAATACTTCCTACCCCCGTCTAAAGCCTAACATTACAACCCAATCAAGCCCTTAGGATAAACACCATATTAGCTCAGTCTAAGTAAGTGGAGGCATTAGAGGGCAGGCAAGCCTATGGGACGTCTAACTCATCTCAAGTCAATGAGTGTAAACACTTAGCCCCAAACACAGAGTGAATGAGTGTGGTGAGGAAACCCCCTGTTCATGCTCTATCTTGACTTGATGAATACATGCATCATATTTGACTTGCAGTTTTCCTATATGTTTATTAGTGTTGTCTTGCCCATGTTCACTTGCATTTGAGTCTTTTCTTTCTTTTTTCTTTTCGGGTTAGTCTGCGGATGCATTGCTTAAGGGCAAGCAAAGTAAAGTGTGTGCGTGTGACGAGCCCATATTTTGCTCGTATTTTGTTCATTATTGAGTCTGCATGTAGGTGTTTTAGTAGAGTCTTTGCATGAGTCTTGTGCTTGGGAGGGCACATTTGGTTTCAGGTGATCTTGGGCAGGATCTGGAGCAGGTAAGGCAACCTGGGGAAGCTGGCTGGGCAAGATGAGCTAAAGCATGATGGACTGGGCTTAAGTAGTGTTCGTGGGCCGTACGACGACCTGATCGAGCTAGGGCGAAGGTTTTTTAGCAGGGAAGGAGACGCGAAAGGAGGAAAGAATCTCACCTCGATTCTTTCCTAACAGCCGCGATGATCAACAAGGAAACAAATATTCGCGCAGAAAGCAAGTCCTCCCGAGCTCAAACCCTAGCAGGCGATAGATGGGCCAGGTCCACGAATCCACCTACAAGTATAAAAGCAGCATCATTTCATTTCAGAATCATCGTCGGAGACACGAGCTTACACCGGAGCTGCTTTATACTTTTCCATTTCATGCTTTTATATTATGTTTGAGAGTGGGGAGGAAATGAACAAGTCCTACGGGCAAACAGTTTTATGCTTTTAGTTTTGCATGGCCGACGTTGGTGTCCACCCCTTTTGATTTCAGTTTATAATATTTCAGTACTTAGTTTTATTATGTCTTCCTTTTACTTTTCTATTGTTTACTTTATAAGCATGCTAGAGTAGTCGCTTAAACCCAACTTGGGTAAGATGTCGTGAATTTAATGTAATTCAAAACTCTTGAGATCGGATTAATAGGTTTAACTGAATTATTGCATGTGTTCCCGAGTTTGCTAGGTTCTGTTCTACAATTCATGCTAGTCTTGGTAGGGTATGTGGCCAGTATCATATTGAGTCGAGTGTGATTACAAATAGTACATGGGGAAAACGTGTAGGATAAGTCCTCACGCCATATAGTATGAACTAGCGACAGAGTGTAGTCGTAGGTCGACGTTAGGCCTGCTTCCGTGGCTATTCGGGTCCACCACAAATCGGTAATGCTGCTTGGGCAGGATATGTGACAACTAATCCTTGCATATAGAATGTTCAGGTTAGGGAGATATTTATATATTTCTAAACTGTAAGGGTGGATTGGGCACACATTGGCGGGGCACGTGACACGTGACAGAAGGGGGTCTTGCCTAGTGACTTGCCTATAACCGATGACATGTGCATAATTAGATCGATGAACGAGTAGAGTTGTCGGTCCCGGATTGTTAGAGGAAAAACATGTAGGGGGGGGGGGGGGGTGAATACGTGTTTTGAAGTTTTTCAACTTCTTTTCCAATAACTCAGAGTTTTATGTAAAGTGCTCGCTTGAAAACTAAGACTTAGCTAAGGGCTGGATCTACAGTATAAGCTAGTTTCTTGACCTAAGAAAATGCTTGATCAAGAGTGAGACTTTACTCAAGATGCGGAAATTCGGTGAGCTAATCTTTCCTAAGTATTTGAAAACACAGTTTTAGGTTTGTTAAGTATGCTTGTGCAATGAATAACCAAAACAGTAAACAAATAGAGAGTTTAGAGAAAGAGATACGACACAGCGATTTAGAGTGGTTCGGTGATAAAACACCTACGTCCACTTGTTGCACAAGGCAACTGATTCTCTTAACTCAAGAACCTTGAGGACTTGCAGGCTCCTCAAAAACCAAAGTCAAGATCGAGCTTCACTCGCTTGGATCTGATGACAACTGGGTGATTACGGGTTCACCACACAAAACCTAAACTGGACTTGAAGCTTCACTCGCTTCAATCCGATCGACGACAGGGAGATTACGGGTTCTCCACTAAGACCTAGTTTCGATCGAGCTTCACACAATCGAGGACTGTGCTAGCTTGGATCTAGACTCTATGATCGAGGCTTCTACTATCGAGGAAAGTAGAGCCTTGGATCGAAACAACCTAACGACGAACACAAAAACCTAACAGACAGAACTTAGGGTTAGGGTTTTTGGTTTACGACAAACACACTAATGAAGAGCTCTTTACAGTAAGTGCAAAGATGGCTAGAGCTCTTCTCTAAGCTTGGATATGAAGTGGGCTTAGAACTCAAAGTGTGAAGGTTGTGAAGACGAGTTCCGATGAGACTGAAACTCGGAGAACACTTGAAACATAGACTCGAAAGTATGCTGAAAAGCTGGGAGTATTTGTTTGCAGTAGGCGCTGAATGCTTATAAGTAGTGTTCTGCTTCTCTTCGTCTTCAACCTTCACTATTTATAGGCGGAGGGTTGGCCGAGATCCGTTGCTTGGTAGGTGGCTTTGTCCCTCCTCCTATCGACAGTACTTGCACAGGCCTTTTGCTTTTCAGGCGCGCAGATTTGGCACTTTGCCAAAAATGGCAAAGTTCCAAGCGTAACAGTAACTGGAGCGATCCAGGACTGTTGCGGCACCCTTGTCGGCCTGGCAGTCAACTCCGCTGCTCCTCTCCTCATTCGACACGTGGAGATCTTGCATTCAATGCGGTGATCTTCAGTTGACTGGAGTTCAAATTCGGAGCGGGAATTGAGCTGTCGCAATCTGTTAGGTAGGAGCTCGCTTCGCTTTAGAATTGGAGCGTCCGCTTTAAATGAGTCGCTTCGGGTCATACTTGAACCGTGTACTTTGGAAATAAAATTTTCGAGTATTGCTTTAAGTGAATTTTAACCCGCTTTGACTTTTACTGTATGTAATGGCCGCAGTTTTATTTAGTGATTAAATAAAAGCTTCGGCATTATTTTAAAAATTTGGAATGTTATTACTCCCTCCGTCCTCCATTTAGTGACGGAGGGAGTTTGGGCACGCGTTTTTTCGCATTTTATGGTATAATAATAAATTAATGTATTAAAGTGTTAAAGTGGAATAATTGTGGGTCCATTTGAATTGTTTAATAATATTAAAATATTAAAATAATAAAAAGTAGATGTATAAAGTGTTAAAGTGTTAAAGTGATTGTGGGGTCTACGTCCAAAAATGGAAATTGTCAGTAAATGGAGGACGTCCCAATATAGTATTAACGTCACTAAATGGAGGACGGAGGGAGTACTATTATTAGTATAACAAATTTTAAGTGCTACAAATAGTTGTGTTATATTTGGTAATATTAATATTGCCAAACGAGAGAAGAATTATTTTAGAAAGGCTCGATAAAACGAATCGGTTAATTTTATTAAGGGCCGAGGCCCACTTAGTGATCGAGGCCCATCTCACAATTTATTTACACGATTTGTTTTTGGCCCAAGAGAGAGCCCATTTCAGATTTAATACCCAACAACAATATATAAAAGGGGCCCAAGATTAATTGCTCTAAGCCCACAATAATAATCCATGTATATATATTTATATATATATATAATATTACAACAAAGAAGAGAATAATAAAAATAAAAGAAAAAGAAAAGAAATGAAGAAGCGGCAGAACACAACACAGTAAAACACAATCTGGATTTCAACTCTATTAATTCCCCCTAAGCACAAATAGAGAACTATTAACACTTCTATAATTACAATAAGAAGGAGATTAATTGGAAAGTTGTAGAACTCTCCCAAGCATACACGTCTACTCTTCTTTTGCCCCTTCCACACACACACACGTGTCACCCATGCAACAATCACTCTTGAAGAAAACACTCCATCCCTCCAAACTTGAGAAGAGCTCCTACTCATTCTTTCACCCTTGCAAGAGAAAGAGCAGCGTTTCTCTCCCTCTCAATCACCCATTACCTGCACACAAACACCACAAAATCAGCCACATTCACACCACATTCACCAACATAGAAAGAGTAGAGAGCAAATAGAGAATGAGTAAAGGCACAAAAGAGAGGGTCGATTTCCAGCCAAGAGAACAGCCGGAGATCAGCCCGTCGGCACTCGTTCGAGCGCCGAATCCCTGCGTTTTTCCTCTAGGTAAAACCCCTAATTCTTCTCCCTCAAAGGCCTAGCTTGCATGCACTAACTAGAGTCTCAATCTCTACCTTTAGGAAGGAAAACGAGGGAAAGGGGAGGCCAACAAAGCAAAGAACGAAGAGAGGACAGCCTTGTTCTCAAGTTTAGAAACCGTTTTCAGCTTCACTACGTCAAGTAAGAGTCCCTACCATTTTGTTATAATGTTAATCAAGGCTCGAAGTGCATAAAAACTAAGCTTAAACCTCTAGGTTACGAACTACCGGCTTAGGGAAAGGAAACGAAGGAGAAAGGGGCTCTCGAGGGAGACACTAAAGAGGGGACAGCCACCACCACGCCGAAAAATCCCAACTCTTGATGTTGATTCGAACCAAGTGTTCTATGCTCTCCCTACGAAATTAGATGAACAACGAGCATGAACTCCCTCCCTAAGATGACCTCAAGCATGTTACAAGTAATTCAAAACATTTAGAACCGAACCCAAACAATATAGTAGCCTCACACAAGTAATGCATGTAATAAGAAGCTCAAAAATCAGATTTAGATTCTCATTTAACACCATAGAATCTCCTCTAACAAGCCTAAGACATTGTGTGCATTACAACCTCCAATCAAGCATTTAAATCCAACAAAAGTATCAACTACAAGCATGTTAAAAATCTGGAAAATCACACATAAATCACCAACAATTATGCCATGCATGCTGCCTAAAGCTAGTAAAACAAGCCCTCGTCGAATCAAGCATAAAACATAAAACGAGAGAGGAAAGGGTTAAGAGTCGAACCTCGTCGGCATCACCGACGGTGACGATAGGCCTGCCCGGAAGAAGGAGAAAGGCCGCCGGGAGTGGAATTTAGCCGATACCGGGGCACTCAAACGTTTCCCGAACATCACCAGGGACTACCACGGCCGCCGACGGCCTCGATTGAGGCTACTGCAGCTCCGAAAATCGCCGGGACCACCTGCAGAACGAGGGAGAAAAGGGAGGTCAGAAAGAGTGAAGAGGAGAGGAGAAAAGAGACACCGGCGGCGGCATCGCCGCCGGCGCCAAACTGAAGTCAGAGAGAGAGGGAAGGAAGGATGGAGGCCGGCACTGGCAATAGACGGCGCGGCAGCAGCCGACTCGAGGCAGGGCAGCATGTCCGAGAGGCGAGACGAGCCCTAGCCACAAGGGCTTGGGCCTCGATGAGGGGAGGCAAGCCGTGGCCTGACCGGCGAACGCCGCCGGCCAGAGATGGCGCGACAACAGCAGACAACGGCGGCAGCAGATGCCATGGCGGAGGACAGCGGCGGCGGCTGACGCATGAAAGAAGCAACAGTTTCTGGCCAGAGGAGCAACGACGAAGAGAGAGGAGGAAGGCCACGGCCGGCGAGCCTTGTCGACAACAACGACGCCGGCGCTGGAAGAGCCGGAGCCCGACGGGCTCCTCAATTTCCCCTAATTCCTGAATTTTGGGGGTCCCTTGAAATAAACTGGAAATTGACGGAGGAGAATCGACGACGGCCATTGGGAGAGCACGCCGGCCGACGCCGGCAGGAAAGAACAGCAACGGCGGCGGCGATGACTGCTGAGAGAGAGAACTCCGCGAGAGAAAGAGAGACAGGGAGAAGTCGCGAGAGAAAGAGAGAGAGATCGCGAATTGGGGGAAATCGCGATTGAGGAGAGTATTCTGCCAAGTATCGGGCCGGGCGAGCTAGTGGGCCACGAAGTTGATTGGGCCGGACTTATTCAATTGGGCCGAGAATTAATATTCAAATGGGCCGAGAATTAATACTCAATTGGGCAAAGATAAATAAGTTGTCGGGCCGGACTTAATTTTCAGTTGGGCCGAATCTTCAAGATTAGACGGGCCAAATTTTATTCATGGACCGAGAACTATTTACTTAATGGGCCGACAGTTAATTAAATGGGCTGGGCCAACCGATTGGGCCGATAATTAATTTAATGGGCCGATAAATATTTAAATGAGCAGATAATTAAATCAAGAAACGTAATAATATCGGGATTGATGTAATAATTCCCGAGCTTCAATAATTGGGCTTAAACCTCTAATAATTCTATCAGGCCTCTAACGACTATTAACGTTGAATTAACCAATTGAGCCCAAATATAACAGCTTTATAAGTGTAGACCACTTATAACATGTGATAAAATCACGAAGCCCTATTAATGATTAAATCAAGCCCAGTAACAACAGTTATGTTAATCTTATAAGTGTAGACCACTTATAACCTTTAATAAAATTGAGCCCAGTAACATGTATCTTATAAGTGTAGACCACTTTTATCACGTAACAAAATCACGAAGCTTCATTAATGACTAAATCAAGCATCTTGCGATTTTTGTCGGGGATGAAAAGACTATATGACACAAGAATCGATCGAAGTGATCGATTTCAAAATGATAATCGAGAAACCCTCGACTAAGAGAATAACCTCGATAACACTAACAGTAAAAGAAGTCATAACCTCGATAAAAGACAACCTTTGCATAGATCGATAAGATTATCGAAGTCTCTTATTTCACGTTCTTTGAACAAGGTTAGGCGAAGGAAAAGGCCGAGACTAAGGCGGCGCTCAGAGCTATTGAACTAATCAGGGAAAGCTATCGAGGTGGGCTTTCAGAAAACTAAAATGTTTCTTTATGTTATAAATTCTTTTCTTAAAGAATTGTCAGACCATAAAATGTTATGTTTTTGTATAAAGTCTATCTGGGAAGGCGTATGCCTTGAATTTTCAGAACGATTCGGACTCACCGGGGTTTAGATCTCGGTGAGTTAGTGCACTCAGTTTACCGTTAGCTAACGCAAGTTGGCGCGGTCAGGTATCCGGGAGGGTGGCCAACCTCTCCGGATACACCACAACTCAGATATGATGGACTACACCAGAAAAAGAGCCTGCGCAGGCACTCTTTTTAACGAAATGCTTTTGTGAACATAGGTCTTTTCCGAAAACCCCTATGATTCACTTGAATGGCTGACAATTAAAAGTTTTGGCACGTGTCCACTGAGTACTTTTGTACTCAGCCCTGTACATATTTCCCATGTGCAAGTTAAGCAGGATGAAGTGAAGTTGCCGGAGGAGCTTTTGTCGAGCATTAAAGTGTTGAAGCCTCTTGGTGGTGCATGTCTCCACACATGCATCTCACATTCTTCCGCTGTGATCTTTATGTAGTTAGACTAAATTCTATTTTGTGTATCATTGTAACTCATCTCCATTTGTGAATCGTTGCAATGTATTAGCCCCATCATAGGCAATGACTCCTTCATGAACAACGCTTCCGCATACTTCATGTAACACTCCACATTTGTTGGATAGTATTTTCCATCCATTCATTCTCGACGAATGATGGAGAGTTAGAATGTAATCTAATGCCATGTCTTCACGTCAATTCACCTCATGTCTTTTGTGTAAATTATTTTGTTTCCCTTTTCTTGAGTCGCGGCCTCGCTCGGCTAGCTTTAGCGGGGTGGGGTCGTGACACTGTAGCGCTCGCTTCGCTTTGCATTAGTAGACTCGCTTCGATTCTACTGTAGCGCTCGCTTCGCTTCGCTATTCCTCGGCACGCTTCGCTTCGGCTCGCTAGACTTGATTTGCTTGGAAAACTTACTTAAGCGAGTGACCTTCACTTGAAAATCCTGCAGTCTAAAACCTAGGCGACTAAAGCAAAATAAAAAGCTTTCCTAACTGTATAGGCTTTAGAAAAATTCTAACTTATTTCTACATCAATTAGGGTCGCTTGGGAATAGGATACTTAGGGGGTTTTGGGATCAAATCAAAACATACATTTTTCAAATGTCCCACTTGAGTTCCCCCTTAACAAGTTATATCCTTAACAATTCCCAACAATTTCCCCCTTTTTGATGATGCCAAAACCCACTAACTTTCTGTTAACTTTCTAACCATGAAAAGAACTTCAAGCGACTGCTTCCTTTGCAGATTTGCTTAATTTTTTTTGTTCCTTTCCCTTTTTTTTCGGTTAGTATAGTGAGTTTGTAGCATAAGGATAAATCATTCACAAAGCTTGTAAATGACACATTTTGACAGAAATTAAATGATAGATAGATGAACAAGCAGTTCACAATATAGATGCAATTTAAAGGTCTTTTGAAGGCTTATTCTCCTCATCCTTCTCCTCTTCCAAGTAGTAGGCAGAAAGGACCTTCTCTTCCATGGTCTTCACATTGTACTTGTTTGCTCTGAAACTGCTTTCTAACCTCAGTGCTTCATCAACTTCCTCATCAATGATCCTCCTGTTTGGAACGCTTGAGTTCGGCAGAAGCGGCATTGGAAACTCTGTTATTGCTGGCACTTTGACAATGATAGGTTTGGGATTAGCTTCCTCAGCCTGCGTGAAGATCTTTCGACGCAACTCCTCGTTATAACAGGATAGGAAGTTATTGAGAGCGTCCAGTCTCGAGCACTCATCTTGAAGAGGCACTACTTGCCAATAGTAGTAGGCCTTGATGAACTTGACTTTGCAGATGCTCCACATCTCCAGCGATCTCTAGAAGATCGCTGGAGATGAAGTCTTCAATCTCCCGAGCATCGGGATGATTTCCCCATCTCACAACCAACTCCTCCTCCGTTCTGCTCGTCAATTCTTCCATTATCTTGTTGAACTTGGCACTTGCAGCAGAGTTAAACTGAGGCAGTTTTGCATTGACTTGCTTGCGAATAAATTCACACTCATCAGCAGAATAACGCTTGGAGTCAATCATTTCTTTGATGGTAACCCGGCAAGTGTCAATCATGGCTTGAGCTTGGCAAGCTTCTGACTCTTCGGGTGTGAAAGGAATGTAAGAGCTCCGAGAGATAGCAGATTGGATGAGCCTCACTTCATTCAAGTGGGACTCAATCCGACCTTCCACTACTTTGACTCTGGTAAGTCTAAGCCTTTCCTCCTTCTCTGCATGTCTCCTCTTCCCTTCTTCACTTTTCCTTCTCCTCTCAAGGCGAGTTGATTTTTCAGCGACTGTCTGTTTGATCTTTTGGCGCTTGGCCGCGGGATCCTCTTTTCTTGATTCAGGTGCAGTGCGCTTTGATTGAGTTTTTGCTGCTGGAGGTGGTGGGGGCATGTCCTTCTTCTTTTCTGCATGGGCAGAAGGAATGATGGCTTGGCTGGCTGAAGCGACGCCAACAGTTGTTGAAGCGAGGGCCAGTGTCGAAGCGGGCGCTTGAATTGAGGAACCTGAAGCGCCTACTTGGGAAGAAGACACTGCTTGCAACGGCTTCACTTGAGGGATCTCAGTGACTCCCTTCCTCTTCAACTCGAACTCTTGCGGCAGGGCAAGGGCGAGAGCTTCGTCCGCCACAATCTGCTTCTCGGTCTGTGTGGCAGAAGCTGCAAGTGAGGAAGCTAGCAGCTTCTCGGCTAGCGGCTTGCGAGGCTCTTCATAGTCTGCCTTGTCCTTACCCTTCTTACGTGCCAGCTCTGCTCGCACTTCTTCATCCATTACCTCCTCTCCTCCAAATCCTCCTTCAACTCCAACTACCATCATCTCTCCGCTTCCTCCTTAAGCAATCTTTCCCCTTTGTTCTACTTTTTCTACAATCTGTTCCCCCTTTTTGGCATCATCAAGACTGCCGGGGTGGTGGTGATGATTCTTCCACTGAGAGATTGATGGATAACGTCAAACTTGTTATAAACGACATGAAGCATCTGCTCTGCTCGCTTCGCGAAGATGTGCTCTTGAGATAGCACAATCTCTGCCGTTTTTGCTGATATCTCTTCGAGCAAGAACTTGCACTGCTCTTCTCGCTCTTTCACTGAAGCCATCAAATTCTCCAGTGGATCAACTTCCTTGAAGCGAGCGTCCAACTCCGCTTCGATTTTGGCACGAATTTTCTTGCGCTCCTCCTGCAAGATAAATCCGAAGTGGGTCCGGGCTGCTTCAAGTTCTGCCCTTGATGTGGCAATGCTTCTCTCTCTCCTGTTCAGAGCCACATTGACTTGAGCAGCACTAGTTATCTTGACGACAAAGTCTCCCGCCAATTATGTGCTTGATCAATCTTGATGGCCAGGTCTGCTTGCTTGAGGTCAAGATCTCGAGCAACTCGACGTCTGCTCTCCAACTCGCTAAACTCTTCATCACGCTTGAGTTTTAGCAAGTCTGTTTCCTTTTGAAGCGTGTCAAGTTTGAGCTTCGTCCTGGTCAGTTCGTTATTCAATTTCACCAGCTCTCCATCCTTCTCCTCTACCACCTTCATTTTCTTTTCAAGATGCCTGGTTATTTTCTTCTTTTCCTTTTCTGCTGCTATTAGTTTGGTGTTGAATTCTTTCAGCCTGTTTCTCTCAGCCTCAAGCGACTGCTTGAGCTCCACTACGCTCTTCTCCTTCTCCTCCATTTCCTTCATCCTCTCTTCGAGCTTTCCCTCCAGCTCGGCCTTAGATTTGTCAAAATCTGCTCGCAGATTCTTGACCTCCTCTTCTTTCTTTTCCAACTCCTCAGCCTTCCGCGTGATCACGCTTTGAAGACTGGCAATTTCCTCCTCATTCACCTCCATCTCCGATCATGCTCTTTCAACAGTCTTTGCTCATGAATGGATGACACTCGCTCTGGGATCACAACGTCTGGATACGCTCGCTTCACTTAAGCATCTAACTTCTCCCAGTAGCTGGCCTCATTGACGAAGACATGGAACCCGTCTACGCCAATGAAATTGAGCATCTCCGCCTCCTTCGCTTCAATCACTTCTTCAGAAAAGGCCTTGCGAAGATTGAATATCTTGTAACATTCAGTTCCTCGGTACGTTATGTACGTGAGGAAGTCAGCGGCTTTGGTGAAGAAGTCCTCAGACATCTCCACGTCGAGGTAGCGGTTTTGGATTGTCTCTGCAGCTAGCTCTCTGTCCCTCAAACACCGGGTTAGAGCTTTTTCTTCTGCGGATGGGGGTGGGGGCTGAAGGAACCATATCTGATCGGTGAAGATCGTTTCGCCCGAGGATCTATTTCGGATATCTAACTATCGAATTAAACCTATCATGCTCCTATGAATTAAGTGTGGAATCATAGGGGGTTTATAGATCGATTACCTAAAGAAGTAGAGAACTCGCGAATAGATCTTCTGATCTGTATCCCTGCTCGATTCTGACGTTAGATGGACAACGAACTTCGGAATCAGCCACGGAAAACGGGATCCCCACCGAACTGCTACTGCCGGTCGCGCGTCTCTCTCTTTCTAACCCTAGCCTCCCTTTCTTGTTCAGAATATTTAAGTGCACTCGATTATTCTGATCATTAGGATAAACAAGACCTTGAGGGGGTATATATAGAGGAGACCAAGTGAGACTTGGGCTTAAGTTGCAGGCCAGGCCTGCAACACATGGACTAGCCGTCCAACAGCAGTATTGGTGCCCTCACTGGGCCCAATTAAGTGGTGGCCCACTTATTCCTTATACTGTGGCCTGTTGAGCTTTTTGGGCCAGATCGGGGATCTACTAGCTGGTAAAACCGAGGCCTCCCAATGGCTAAATTCTCCATACTCAGCCCAGAGTATAATTTAGTCCATAAGTACTAAAACATTCCACTAGAGTAATAGTACTGAATTACCTGTTTTACCCCTGTTGAGTTCAGGGCTAGTATTAGACTTAGCGACCCCCATATTTAAGATATCCCACATCCGTTGATTAACTTAGAGCTTCTGACTGCTCGTGTTATTCAACTTCTTTTATTCCTAAGTAGTACCATTCATTCCTTATTCATCATACCGGAATTTAATCCACCTGCAGGGTTTGGTATGATAATCCTTAATGAATTCCTCAGGGGATGTGATCAACCTGTTCTACCAGGATATGGTGCTCTGTTGCAATTACACTAAGAGTCATACTAGTTGTAATTGCTTCCCAAGATATGGAGCATATTGAGTTGCAGATACCCTGAACTCTCACCCATGGTAAATCAAAGAAGCAGACTACAACTATACACCCTTAGGACTCAACTAGAGTTAAGGTTCATCTTAAGTCACCGTGGTCTTGATTCTTTCTACATTCAGTCAGAATAGAAGAATACACCTCACCGTGATCCTATCAGTACACGCACGTACTAGTATAGACAAGTAGCCAAGACAAGCTACTTATGCAGCCTATACTACAGCCTAAACCGACAGTTATATCCATAACTGTCTCAACTGTGATACCCTTTTATATCTCGTGAGGAACCGGCAACTATGGTCTTTTGTGATCTAAAACACACCATAAAGCCTACAACTTTGAGATAATGGATAGATGTTTGATGCATAGATAACAATTCATACTTAAACAGATAGAAGATTGTTAGTGGCTATGGACAACACATGCATACAAGCTAAAAGGCCTGCTTTCTAGTATACAAATCCATCAATCTCCCACTTATACTAAAGCAAACTTTTAGTATATCATGTGACAAATAGGCAAAGTGTCTACAATCTAGCATCTATTACACATCTTCTCCCACTTATACTCAAAGTTTACTAGTGTGGGAGGCGCCCCAGTCCCATCCCTTCGACATGCTTGTCGAACACCTTGACTGGTAAGCTCTTTGTGAACGGATCCGCCAGATTATCCGCTGAAGGGATTTTCTTCACCTACTTCTCCTCTTTCGACGAATGCTCATACGAGATGGTACTTTCTCTCTATGTGTTTGTTCGCCTTGTGAGCCCTAGGTTCCTTGCAGTTTGCAACTGCTCCAGCATTATCACAATATAGTGTGATACCTCTGGGCAAACTGGGAACTAGTTCTAGCTCATTGAGGAAGTTCAGGAGCCACACAGCCTCTTTAGCAGCCTCACAAGCAGCCACATATTCGACCTCCATGGTCGAGTCTGCGATGCACTTCTGCTTCACACTCTTCCAAGTGACAGCTCCACCTCCCAAGGTAAACACATAGCCTGAGGTAGATTTCCTCTCATCTCGATCAGCCTGGAAGTCTGAGTCCGTATACCCTATCGGGATCATCTCATTGTGATGGAGCCCGTAAGTCATGGTTCGAAGCCCGGAGGCCCAGAATTAAAGACGATATGGGATGAAGATTGAAGATATTATTTAGTAGTTTATTTAGTTGAGTTTTTATTAATATTTTATTAATTTTCGTTTTAATTTGGTTTTTTAGTTGATAGGGTTATTTTAAGCATTATTTTAGTGATTTTATTCCTTTTTAGACTAGGTTTTGGTTTGGTATATTATATGATAGGTTTTTAACTAGTTTCCTTGTGGAATTAGGACTCTATGAAGCCTATAAATATGGCTCATATATCATGGACAAAAATTAGATCAGATTATTCATTAATATATTTTCTTGAGTTTTTACTCTCTCTCTTTTATGAGAATTTTCGAATTCCTCTTGTTTATCAAGTTGAGTTCTTTATCCGGCGAATCAACGAGTCAATCATCCCTCGTTGTGTGTCAAACATCGTCCCCGAGTTGCCTAGACAACACTTTTGTGTTCGATTTAGGAGGTTTTGGGATTTCCATCGGTATCTTGAGTCTTTCGCGTGCGTGAGTCGTTCGGACCTACCAAGGTTCGTATCATTTGGCACCAGAGCCAGAGTTTACCTAATCCAGGTTCTATCTTTCCTTTTGTCTTTTTCATTTTCGTATCGTTTTGTTCGTGTCGTTTTTATTCGTGTCGTTCGTTCGAGTCTTCTTCTAATCGTTCGTCAGATTCGTTTCTGTGTCAAAAAAAAAAATCGTATCTGTGTCATAGAGTCGTCCTTTGTATCTTTTCGTTTCGTGTCAAGTATTCAGATTCGTTTCTGTGAGTTTTCGTCTTTTTCTCGTGTTTTTCATCGGCCAGCACTAAAACGGCCATAACTTTTGCATACGGACTCCGATTTTGCTCCATAATACCTTTTCGGAAAGCTCTCGAAAAGATCTATACAGTGATTTTGACTTTGTTGGAATTGGTTCGTTAGTTTTGCAAAAAAAGGCCGTTTAAAGGGTCAAATCGTCCGCCGAAGTTTTCGGTAAATTTTTCGTGTCTTCCGATTTAGGGTTTCTTAGTGCAGTCATCTTGTCTTCCTACTTTCAGTACTCTTGGTTCGTTAATAGTGATTTCTGTGGTAGATTAAGGGAATTTGAGCCTCTTAAGAGAGATTTGAGTGGTATAAGGCAAGAGAGAGATTAAAAGAGGGTAAAAGCCATCATATTGAGTGATACACGAGTGTTGAGTGAATTATCTTTGAGCAATACACGAGTGTTTGTGAGGTTGTGAGGATCCTATTTTTTTACTAACCTTTTGTCAGTATGTTGGATGAGGAGCTTGATCAACAAACAAAATTCAAGATAGAGGCGATGGTGAAACAATGGGGCGAGGAGATGAGGTCTGAGTCGGTGTTAATTTGTTCGAAGAGTGGAGGTCAATACAAAGACAAAGTCCGACAATACAACCAACATGGCCATCTTGATGAGGACGAAAAAGTGGACATTACCTATTTTCAAGGGAAATATGATCCAGAGTTGTATTTTCAATGGGAGAGAAATATGGAGATAGCTTTTTGTCATCATAACTATTCTGAGTTCAAGAAGGTGAACTTGGCATCCAGGTTGTTATCGGACTATGCTCTAACTTGGTGGGATCGATTGGCTAAGAGTAGAAGAAGGAATGGAGTGGAGCCAATCATGACTTGGAAAGAGATGAAGGCAGTAATGAGGAAGCATTTTGCACCTACCCATTACTATCGTGAGAGTCAGAATGGTTGGAGACAGTCCCAAGCTACTACTATTTCATATTTGAAGAGAAGTTTTTGGGAGAAAGAAGAGGAGCCGAAGGAGTACATACGTCCATTTGTGAAGCCAAGGTCAGATGCTAAGAGTACGTTCACTCCGGTTCGAGATGATGTGGAAGAACTGAATGAGGAGGAAGAAGAAATCGAAGCACGTCCTGGACCACTTAGTTTATTTGATGATATTGATCAGAGTGTGCAAAATGAAGAGTGTGATGGAGAGCAGCAAGAGAACATCATTCATGTCGAGGATGAAGTGTCGTTTGTTTCCCTTACTCCAACGCAAGGGGATGAGGATGATCAAATGCAACTGTCAAAGGAGGTGGAGATGGTGAAGTCCAAGGAAGAGAAAGTAGAGACAAACGAGAATGGGTTGATGCGTGAGTCTGTTTGATCAGAGTAGTGTTTTGGAGTTTATAGTGAATGAGGAGAAGTCCATGGAGGCAAAGTGGAACAAGGGGAATGTTTCGTCCACTAATGATCTTGATTGTCTATTCTCTTCTACTTATTCATTTGTGCAGGTATTCGATGATGTTTCTTCCAAAGATACATTTCATGGCGTATTATCAATTAAAGGAAGTGAACATCAAATCGAGTTCGAAGGATTGAATGAGTTGGAGAAATGTGAAGAGATCAAGAAACAAAATTTCTTTCCTTTTGATGTAGGAGACGGCCAGGATTTGAGGACAAATCCTCTTCAAGAGGAGGGGAATGATGGAGCCCGTAAGTCATGGTTCGAAGCCCGGAGGCCCAGATTAAAGATGATATGGGATGAAGATTGAAGATATTATTTAGTAGTTTATTTAGTTGAGTTTTTATTAATATTTTATTAATTTTCGTTTTAATTTGGTTTTTTAGTTGATAGGGTTATTTTAAGCATTATTTTAGTGATTTTATTCCTTTTTAGACTAGGTTTTGGTTTGGTATATTATAGGATAGGTTTTTAACTAGTTTCCTTGTGGAATTAGGACTCTATGAAGCCTTTAAATATGGCTCATATATCATGGACGAAAATTAGATCAGATTATTCATTAATATATTTTCTTGAGTTTTTACTCTCTCTCTTTTATGAGAATTTTCGAATTCCTCTTGTTTATCAAGTTGAGTTCTTTATCCGGCGAATCGACGAGTCAATCATCCCTCGTTGTGTGTCAAACATCGTCCCCGAGTTGCCTAGACAACACTTTCGTGTTCGATTTAGGAGGTTTTGGGATTTCCATCGGTATCTTGAGTCTTCCGCATGCGTGAGTCGTTCGGACCTACCAAGGTTCGTATCACATTGGACTGATAAACTAGCACATGATCTCTTGTCCTCTTGAGATACTTCAAAATGTGCTTAACAGCCGTCCAATGTCCCTGACCAGGGTTAGACTGATATCTTGCCACCATGCCAACCGCATAGCAGATATCTGGTCTAGTACACAGCATTGCATACATGAGACTTCCAACCGCGGAAGCATACGGTATAGTCTTCATGCCCTCTATCTCCTCTTGTGTCTTCGGACACATGTCCTTAGATAGAGGTATGCCATGTCTGAAGGGAAGAAAACCCTTCTTGGCATTTTGCATGCTGAAACGGGCGATCACAGTATCTATATATGAAGCTTGGCTTAAGCCTAACATCCTCTTACGGCAATCTCTGATCACCTTGATCCCTAGGATGTAACCTGCTTCTCCCAAGTCTTTCATCTGAAACTGTTCAGACAACCAATCCTTTACGCCTGATAACACGTTCACGTTGTTGCCAACGAGAAGTATGTCATCTACGTACAGTACTAAGAATACCACGCTCCCGTCCGAACTGAGCCTATAAACACAGCTTTCGTTTATACAATGGACAAAACCAAAGGATTTTATCACTCCATCAAAACGAATGTTCCATGACCTGGACGCTTGCTTAAGTCCGTATAAGGACTTCTTAAGCTTCCATACGAGATGCTCCTGGCCATCCCTCACATAACCTTCTGGTTGGCGCATATAAATGTCCCTACCTTTTTCAAGGTACCCATTCAAGAACGCAGTTTTGACGTCCATTTGCCAAACCTCTAGGTCTAAATGTGCCGCCATGGACAAGATTATTCTGATGGACTTAAGCATGGCAACCGGCGAAAATGTCTCATCATAGTCGATTCCCTCTCTCTGAGTGAATCCTTTTGCCACCAATCTACCTTTGAAGGCCAAAACCTTCCCGTCAGGTCCTCTTTTTCTCTTGTACACCCACTTGCAACCGATGGGCTTTACCCCATCCGGCAGCTCCGCAAGATCGTACACGTCCATGTTAACTATGGATTCTATCTCCGAATCCATAGAAATTCTCCAGGAATCTGCATCCTCGTCCTCCATCACTTCCTTGTAAGTCCAGGGGTCGATCTCATCATGTTCGATACCCGAGAGTAGTTCAGTGGATTCTCCCACGAACATGAAACGGTCCGGTTGACGAACAACCCTCCTACTGCGACGAAGCGATGGTGGAGATACAGTATCGGATAAGGGTGCAGTTAGAGGTATAACCTCTTGTACACTCGGCTGTTCTGTAATACTGACTACTGCTGATGCTCGCAACTCATCGAGCATTATTTCACTCCTTGACCGATGGTTACTAATAAAGTCCTCCTCTAGGAATCGGGCATTAGTGCTCACAATGACCTTCTGATTCTGGGGACTATAGAAATAACCTCCTTTCGTTCCCTTTGGATATCCTACAAAAAGCCTAACCTCAGTCTTAGACCTCAATTTGTCGGCCTCCTTAGTCAGCACGTGTGCTGGACATCCCCAAACCCGAATATGACCCAAGCTGGGCTTACGCCCTGTCCATAATTCGGAAGGAGTTTTAACTGTCGACTTTGTAGGTACTAGATTGAGGAGATAACCTGTTGTTTCCAAGGCATATCCCCAGAACGAAATTGGCAAGGATGCATAGCTCATCATCGATCTCACTGTATCTAAAAGAGTACGATTCCGTCTCTCAGCTACACTGTTCTGTTGGGGAGTACCGGGCGTAGTTAACTGAGATGAAATCCCATTTTCTGACAAGAAAGTTCGAAACTCAGTTCCGAGGTACTCGTCACCTCTATCAGAGCGAAGTGACTTGATACTTCTACCCGTTCTCTTCTCCACTTCCGCTTTGAATTCCTTGAATCTATCAAAGCACTCGGATTTCTTGTGGAGTAGGTAGATGAAACCGTATCTCGAGTAGTCATCGATAACGTGACAAAATACTCGTAACCTCCTCGAGCTTGAACGGACATCGGTCCACACAAGTCAGAATGAACCAACTCCAAGAGCTCTTGAGCTCGATATCCTATGGACTTGAAGGGTCTGGTCACCATGTTTCCTTCCAAACACGATTCACACGTTGATAAAGGTTCTATTTGGAAATCCAAAACACCTTCTTTTATCAACCTTTGAATCCTCTTTTGGTTGATGTGACCCAATCGTAAGTGCCATAATAGAGTTTGGTTCGTTTGAGACGGATTCTTCCTCTTTTTAGTATTCAATGATGAGGAAGCATTATAAGAAGAAGAATAGTTCATAGGACAAGTAATGGTATAGAGAGACCGGGACAATGTGCCAGAAACTATAACTTCATTGTCTTTCATGATAGAAACGCCTCTATCAAAAACAACTGAATATCCGTAAATAAATAGTTTCGAAACAGAAATCAAGTTTCGCCTAAAAGCAGGCACATATAAAACGTCTCTCAAAACCAAAACAGTACTATCAAACGATAAATGAATATCTCCAACTGCGACAGCTGCAACTCTCGATGCATCGCCCATGGAGACGGTAATCTCGTCATCACTAAGCTCCCTTGTCTACAGAAACCCCTGCAAGGAGTAACATACATGGTCAGTTGCTCCCGTATCTACTACCCAAGTCTGGGTAGAACTTGCAGCTAAGCATGTTTCAGTTACATATGTGAATGACGTACCAAAATTCTTCTTCTTTAGAGGGCAGTCAGTCTTCCAGTGTCCTGTCTTGTTGCACTTGAAGACTTGCCTTTCCCCTTAGGCTTTTCACCGCCTTTGGTAGGCTTACTACCTTTGCTCCCACTGGTGCTAGCCGCTTTCTTTCGCAACCACGGTTTCTTCTTGATCCCACCTTTCGGTGCATAAGAAGATGCCTTCACTGATGATAGTGCCGTGGCACCCTCGCTCATCATGGCTTCGGCAGTCACCAAGTCATTAAGAAGTTCGTTTTGAGTGTACTCCTTCTTGTTCATGACTACATTCAGACAGAAATTCTCGAAGGACTTTGGAAGCGTATGGAGTATCATATCGACTTTGGCTTCACCATCGATACCTCCACCGAGCTCTTCCAACTCATTCTGTGCGTGCATCAGACTCAGAACATGATCACGCACAAAAGTGCCTTCCGTCATCTTTGTGGTCATTAGTTTCCTCATGGCCTCAAAACGGGCAGCTCTGTCCTTCTCTCCAAAGAGTTCCTTGAGATTGAACATAATGTCAGATGCTTTCACAAAATTCTTGTGTTCTAACTGCATCTGACTTGACATAGAAGTCATGATGAAACACTTTGCCATATCATTGGCCTTGTGCCATCTCTTATGTTCTTCCCTCTCAACATCAGTGGATTCCTCCGCCAAGGGAGCAGGTTCAGGAGTTGTGAGTACAAAACTGTACTCTTCCGCAACCAAGACATACTCAAGATTTTGTTTCCATTCCAAATAATTGGAACCAACGAGAGGCTTTGAAGTGAGAACATTTATCAACGGGCCTAAAGTCATATCTGAAAAAGCAATAAACACGTAGACACAAGTAAGAATAGATCATGCATCAATTCGTAATGAAAATTATTGTAACCTTTTGATAAACCAATAATTTCGAAACCTTCAACAGCCCAAACAATGCGGATCGCAAGCCACGTTCGTGTGGACGTTTACGCTCCCACTGTAAAACTAGATACTCGGATCTTTAACTCTACTTATCTTGCCAACCTATCCTTATGGCAAATAGAGCTAACAGTTGAACCTTACTAGACCATATTAGATTAGAAAAGGGACTCCGTTGGGGAGTTGTATTCTAACTAATATCTAAGCTTTTAACCACAATCTTAGCCTAACTCGGAAAAAAAACCCTATTTTCCTTAAGCTATCTTTGTTCAAAAACCAACTCCAGAGAAAACCGCAGTTACTATTCCGAGCAAGCCACGTTAGTGTGGACGTTTACTCAGAAAAGCTCTCACTTCTCATTTTGGTTAGAACATTTTTGTTAAGAAACCCTAAGTCTGGCGAACTCGTCTGATACGATGTGCAAGCCACGTTAGTGTGGACGTTTACACACTCGCACCAAACTTCACCTTAAGGTCAGTTGTGGAGGTCTTAACATTTTCTATACCAAAAATGTTTTTATCTGCTTAGTATTTTTCTTTCAAAAGGTTGTCGACATGCTCGATCACGTTGTCACATAATCTTAAGCATAATTTTCTAAACGCAGCAAATAAACCATGCTCGCAGAAAATTAAACATGTTTATATTGACAATCCTAAAGCATGCTCGACTAAGCGCAATTTAATTCACCTTGACAGACAAGACATGCTATAATAATTTAAATTGCATCCATAGCATGCTTAAGAAAAACGAGATAAAAACAAAAATAAAACTCGCTTTTCATGGTGTGATGACCAGTCTAAACTATTACAAATAATAATAAAATCCGAAACAGGCTTCGGTCTTGAATAAGTCCTCCGAGTTGATCTCCCGTTTCTCCCCAAAAATAAATAAATTAACTAAATAATTTATTATCTAATTTTCGTTGCCATTGGGCTTCTCTAACCGAGATTGGGCCCACACCACGTGACACAATTCTCTCGAAAAACCCAAACCACGCTCGTTTCACTATCATGGGCCCACGAACCCGAAACCGAACCTAAAACGGCCCGAATTCGTGACTGGGCCCAAGCCCGAACGCTGGAGGAAGCCCGTAAATGCGAACGGGCCGGGTTGGAAACCCTAGGCCCGTCCACGGGCTAGGGCACGGGCGTGCAAAGCTGCCCGCGCCGCGACCGACGGTGTGAGGTGCTGCCGCCGGCCGCCTCCGCCTCCTTGGCGCCGCTGCTGCTGCTGGCCTTCGTTCCCTGCCGGTGGCACGGCCGGCAACCGTCCCGGCAAGGCTCGCGGCGTTGAACCCTAACTAGGGTTCCGCCGCGGCACCCCTCACCTCGCTGCCGCTGTTCCAGCCGCCGGCGATGTCCGCCGCGGCCACCACTGCTGCTGGCTGATGTCGCCGTGCCTCCGCCGAGCTGCTGGACCCTTCCCGTCGCCGTAGCCGTCGCCAACTGCCGCTGCAAGTCGCGGTAGAAAACCCTAACGGGCTCTGCCGCCGCTGCTGCTCCTCCGGTGCTGCTCCCCGACAGCCTTCTGCTGCCGGCGACGCTCGCGGCCACGTCTCGGCCCCCATGCAGTCCACGGCGTCTGCCGCAGCGTCGAGCCCTAATTAGGGTTCCGCCGCGGCGCCGTTCTCGCGCCTCCGGTGCTGCCTCCGCCTCTCCTGCCTCCCCCAGCCTCCTCCGATGACGTGCAGGCTCCAGCAGCCTGTTGGAGCCACGTCGATCATCGGAGAAGAAGGAGACAGCCTCGTTAGGCGACTCGCACGCGCGTGCAGTCGCAGTTGTGATTCACGCGCCGCCCCGTGCGACGGAGCCCAGCTGGTGTTCGTCTCCTTCGTTCTTCACATTCTTCGTCCTGATGCAGCAGGTACAAACAAAAAACAAAAGAAAAAATCTATCTAATCCTATTCTAGATCGCACCTTATTATCTCGCGATCAAAAATTACATAGATTTGCCAAATCGCCCCGAAAAACGAAAAACACCACGAAAAGCGACATCCTAATCGATCTAACATGCATAATAGTCGATAATTACTTAGATAGAGCCGAAAATCTGATCCTTGGCTCTGATACCAACTGAAGGAACCATATCTGATCGGTGAAGATCGGTTCGCCCGAGGATCTATTTCGGATATCTAACTATCGAATTAAAGCTATCATGCTCCTATGAATTAAGTGCGGAATCATAGGGGGTTTATAGATCGATTACCTAAAGAAGTAGAGAACTCGCGAATAGATCTTCTGATCTGTATCCCTGCTCGATTCTGACGTTGGATGGACAACGAACTTCGGAATCAGCCACGGAAAACGGGATCCCCACCGAACTGCTACTGCCGGCCGCGCGTCTCTCTTTCTCTAACCCTAGCCTCCCTTTCTTGTTCAGAATATTTAAGTGCACTCGATTATTCTGATCATTAGGATAAACAAGACCTTGAGGGGGTATATATAGAGGAGACCAAGTGAGACTTGGGCTTAAGTTGCAGGCCAGGCCTGCAACACATGGACTAGCCGTCCAACAGCAGTATTGGCGCCCTCACTGGGCCCAATTAAGTGGTGGCCCACTTATTCCTTATACTGTGGCCTGTTGAGCTTTTTGGGCCAGATCAGGGATCTACTAGCTGGTAAAACCGAGGCCTCCCAATGGCTAAATTCTCCATACTCAGCCCAGAGTATAATTTAGTCCATAAGTACTAAAACATTCCACTAGAGTAATAGTACTGAATAACCTGTTTTACCCCTATTGAGTTCAGGGCTAGTATTAGACTTAGCGACCCCCATATTTAAGATATTCCACATCCGTTGATTAACTTAGAGCTTCTGACTGCTCGTGTTATTCAACTTCTTTTATTCCTGAGTAGAACCATTCATTCCTTATTCATCATACCGAAATTTAATCCACCTGCAGGGTTTGGTATGATAATCCTTAATGAATTCCTCAGGGAATGTGATCAACCTGTTCTACCAGGATATGGTGCTCTGTTGCAGTTACACTAAGAGTCGCACAAGTTGTAGTTGCTTCCCAAGATACGGAGCATATTGAGTTGCAGATACCCTGAACTCTCACCCATGGTAAATCAAAGAAGCAGACTACAACTATACACCCTTAGGACTCAACTAGAGTTAAGGTTCATCTTAAGTCACCGAGGTCTTGATTCTTTCTACATTCGGTCAGAATAGAAGAATACACCTCACCGTGCTCCTATCAGTACACGCACGTACTAGTATAGACAAGTAGCCAAGACAAGCTACTTATACAGCCTATACTACAGCCTAAACCGACAGTTATATCCAGAACTGTCTCAACTGTGATACCCTTTTATATCTCGTGAGGAACCGGCAACTATGGTCTTCTGTGATCTACAACACACCATAAAGCCTACAACTTTGAGATAATGGATAGATGTTTGATGCATAGATAACAATTCATACTTAAACAGATAGAAGATTGTTAGTGGCTATGGACAACACATGCATACAAGCTAAAAGGCCTGCTTTCTAGTATACAAATCCATCAGGAGCTTTGTTGGTGGAGGAATGATGGTTATTTCGGTATCGGTTGTTTGGGTAGTGTCGGCTGAGGTGGCTGTTTCTGAGGGTGAATTGGGTGTTGAAGCTTGGAGTGTTTCAGTTTGTGTAGGTTGGGGTGGTGCTTGTTGGTTGGTTGGGGTGTACATTGTGTATACATCATCTAGATTTGTGCTGAGAAAAGGTAATTTTGGGATTGGGATAGAAGAAGTGGATTCTTCTTCATATAAAGAATGGGGTGAGGTTTGTTTTTGGATGGTGGAAGCTTCGGGTTGTGGTTGTGTTTGAGGTTGAGTTGTAGATGAGGTTTGGGGTTCTTGAGGTGGCAGGGTTTGAATTTGAACTGGGGGAGTTTGAGGTTGTTCTTTGGCTGGGGAAGGCTGGGGCTTGTCTACTTCAACTTCTTCTTCAAGCGGCTGCCTCTCAGCCTCGTTTGCTTCAAATAGTGAAGCCACTCGCTTCACTTTCTTGGCTCGCTTCGGAGCCACTCGCTTCGCTGGTGAAGCGACTCGCTTGGATTTCTGTTCGCTTTCTCTCTCGGCAACGGGGGCTGCAGGGAGCACCTCCACCTCGATGAAACCTGCGTCTACCACGACCTTATCAGTCTTGTATAGATCGAAGTAGATGGTGTTCTTCTTGTACTCTGTGGTGTTTGTCCATCTTTTGTCTGGAAACAGCTTTTCCAGGGCAAACGACAGTCTGGAGAAGAAACGAAGCTTCCCCTTTCGAAGAATTTCCGTGGTGCTTCCCTTCTCAAATTTGAAGTCCTTGGCAACCTCGTGCATTTGGTTAATGAACCAACCATGCCAGTTGAACTTTGCTCCGGTGAGGCTGTCGACGATGACACTGAGGGCGAAGATCTTTGTATCTGAAAGCTGGCCCAATGTCCCGACATAGCATGCCACGGATTTGGAGAAGAGTTCGCAGATGTAATTGAAAGGGGTTTCAAGATCCGTCCTTATACTGCTGTGCTTCACCTCGAACTCGGCATTCTTATCGGCGGCGAAGCGGGCAAACTCAACGTCCACGGACAGCTCCAAATCCGAAAAGGAATCCACTCCCTCCTTTGGCAGATTGAAAACTCCGGCGACGGCGTCTAGGGTTACTTCCACTGGCAAGCCATTCTGTGGATCGGTAAATGTGGATGTAGTCTTTCCTTCCTCCAGATTCAGGAAAAACTCGGCCACAACATTGGCCAAAATCTTCTCCGGCGTCGCCGTGACGAACTCCCACAAGCCGGCCGTAGTCACAGCCTTGCGGAAGAAGCCATCGGTTTCTACAACCTTCGCGTCGAGGTGAGGCTCGACGTTGATATTATCGGTGACGGTGGATAGAAACTTCTCCATCGTTTGAGTTGCAGCCTTCTTCACCATAACTGAATATTTGGGGAGATTTGAATGAAGATTTATAACAAGGGGGATGAGACTCGTGAAATTGCAGAGAGACACAGAACTTGCACGAGAACGGCAATTTTTGAGGGTGGGGAAAGGTTCTGCAAATCTCCGTCGTCCCTTTATATAGATTTAGGGTTCGGCTGATGTGGCAGGGGCAACTTGGTAATTTCCCTATAGGTGCTGTGCGTAGGCGGCGGCCATCGACGATGTGACTGACGTGTCCGGTGTCATCACAGTAAAAGTGAGCCGCCAAGTTGACTTGGCACTCCACCTGGCCTTCTGCAATTCGTCTCTCCCAACGGCGTCGATCCAGCGGCAGGGATTCAAGAACTGTTGAGATTCAACGGCTGGATCGTGTGCGAAATTCCCGCTTCAATTTGAAGTGAGTTGCACGCGCCCGAAATATCTGCCTTGTACGTGAACCTGCATTTAATGCAAAGCAAAAAGGTAAAATTGCACTTGAGTGTGTACAACTCATACGCTCGCTTCGTACCCGCTCGCTTCGAGTGTAGCCGCTTGGCTTTTACTCACTTGCGAAGTACTCGCTTGGCGTGACTGTTCCACACTCGCTTGCGATGGCTCGCTTGAGTGACGAAGCACTCGCTTGATCATCTTGAAGCGACTAGTATAAGAAGTTGAAATTTCTTTTAACTTTATTTAAAATGTTTATGACTTACATACTTCGAGGATAAACAAGAATGTTTTCCTCTTTGTATTTGTGTCAGATTCATTTCATATTTTCCACATAGCAAATGAAGGTTTTTAGCACGCTTCACTTTACTTAGTGTACTTGAATTGAAACACTTACCAGTCAATCTCACATAGTAGGAGATTGATACCACATATGTAAACTTCTTTTTGTTCCTTGTTAGTCTTCTTTGAGCTTGATCTTCTTGGCAATCATCTCTTCCATCTTCCTCTATGAACTAGAGACTCCTCCATCGAAGGAATGGGGGGGAGAATGAATAGAGTACACAAGCTTACTACGACCCGAAGGGAGCTTCACTGTAGTGTACTTATTCACGATGAATGGGAGATGAGTACAAGTCCTTATCTCAGAGCAGAATAGGACAGGATGAAAATGAGAATGCTCTGACAAGACATTCTCGGTTTTAAGCAGAGGCATGTCACCAGCCCTGCAACCTTTTAAAGTAAAAGGTAACTCTTCAAGTTCTCCTCTTAAAGTCTACAGAATGAATATGCATTCGACTCGCTTGACCCGAAATGGGAAAATTGAAGCGATGCAATATTCAAGGTGGGAGAAAAATGAATAGACATTCGGTAGCTCAACTCAATGAAGAGTGAGTAAAGAATGAATGTTTATCCACGACGAAGGAGATGAGAAGACATGCTCCTCTTCGGCGGAAAGATGGGAAGAGGACACAAGGTCTAGGTGCTAGCCCTGCCTAAGCTTTCACCATTTTTACGTGGGTAGGCCCAATACAAGACCCCACAACCGTTACTAGAAACGGCACTTGCTAGTGTTTATACCCACTAGCTAGGAATCCTAGGCTAGGTAGCAGCTTTCCTTGCTCGCTTTGGAAGTAGACTGCTCCGAGAGCAATCAATAGTTTCCCCTTAACCAATGGCTTAACAATTCCTGTAAGCGGGTAGGGAACGTCTTCCAATACTCCACCTTTCTCCACCTTATTTCTCCTTCTTCAAGCGAGTGAGTTTTGAAGCGAGTCGCTTGAGTTGGTGAAGATCCAAGGCGAGGGTCGCTTGAGAGCAAGCATCCACTCCCTTGTGCATCCTGGATCTAGCCCTCTTCACCAGGGTCTAGTAACCCTAATTCCATGCATAGCTGGTTGAAGCGAGATTCAGCTAGAGGCTTGGTGAGGATATCTGCTCGCTGGAGATTGGTATGGATTTTCTCGAGCTTGATATCCTTCTTCTCGACATGATCACGAATGAAGTGATGTCGAATTTCCACGTGCTTGTATCTAGTGTGAAGCACTGGATTCTTCGAGATGCATATTGCATTGTTGTTGTCGCAGAAGATTGGGATTTCATTCGCTTCAACTTTGTAGTCCTTCAACTGCCGACGAAGCCATAGAATTTGAGAACAACAGCTTCCTGCGGCCATATATTCGGCTTCAGTCGTTGAAGTAGCTACACTGGTTTGCTTCTTTGAAAACCATGAGATCAGCTTGCTTCCCAAGAACTGACAAGTTCCCGACGGTGATTTTCTATCAACACGGCATCCTCCATAGTCAACATCGGAATATCCTGTGAGCTCCAGATTATCTTCAGCAGGATACCACAACCCCATGTTGGCGGTGCCTTTGAGATAGAGATGGATTCGCTTGGCAGCTTCAAGATATAGAAGGGATCCGATCAAGGCACGGTAGTCTGTAACACCCACAGACTCCCCTTCTAGGTCTGGCTCCATCTTCCAGTTGGTGTTCATCGGGATCTTCACAGCTTTAGCATGCTGAACACCAAACTTGGCAAGCATATCTCGAGTGTACTTAGCCTGATTGATGAAGATTCCATCATCTTGTTGCTTCACTTGAAGACCTAGGAAGCAACTCATCAAGCCTATCATTGACATTTCATATTTGGTCTTCATCAACTCTCCAAACTTCTCGCTAAGCGACTGGTTTGGTGACCCAAATATGATGTCATCCACATAGATCTGGACCCATAGCATATCTTCTCCATGGTTGATGGTGAAGAGAGTCTGATCTATCTTCCCTTTGTGGAATTCATTATCCACTAAGAACTGAGATAGTGTATCATACCACGCTCTAGGCGCCTGCTTCAATCCATACAGGGCCTTGTTCAGCCAATACACTTTATCTCTTTGCTCGAAACCCGATGGCTGCTCCACATACACCTCTTCCTTGAGCTCTCCATTGAGAAACGCGCTCTTGACGTCCATTTGATAGACCTTAAATTTCTTAGCCGCTGCATAGGCAAGAAATAGTCTGATCGCTTCAAGTCTGGCCACTGGAGCGAAGGTCTCATCGAAATCGATCCCTTCCTCTTGGCAGTAGCCCTTGGCGACGAGTCGAGCCTTGTTTCTCACGATGTTGTGGTCCTTGTCCATCTTGTTCTTGAACACCCACTTGGTGCCAATCACATGCTGGAATTTGGGACGATCCACGAGATACCATACGTCGTTTCTGGTGAATTGGTTCAGCTCCTCTTACATGGCAATCACCCAATTGGAATCTGCTAGGGCTTCTTCCACGCATGTTGGCTCGATGTTGGACAGAAAGCAACTAAACATAGCACTTTCTCCAAACACTTGGCTTCTGGTCACCACGCCTTTGGATAGATCTCCAATGATTTGGCCTGGTGAATGATTCTTGAGCCATGCACGCTTGGATCCACCAGCTTCTTTTTCTTCTTCATCCGGGTCGCTTGCTTCTCCATCTGAAGCGACCTGAATGGGTGCTTGGCCTGTACTCACTTCTTGAGTCTTGGGGGCAGCTTCAACTTTCTCTTGGGCAACTTGCTCGCTTGAATTCTTGACTTCTTCATCATCTTCAAGCATGTCCCAAGTCAGTGGATTGATGGGTTCCTCGCTTGGATTCTTGTCATTCGCTTGAACCTGTTCCTGTGGAAGACTTAAAGAAGACTCATCAAATAAGACATGGGGTGATGCCTCCACAATTAGGGTTTTGCAGTTGAATACTCTGTAAGCGTTGCTAGATGTAGAATATCCTAAGAATATTCCTTCATCTGCTTTGCTTTCGAAAGCTTTCAACTGTGACTTCCCATTGTTGTGAATGAAGACCCTACAACCAAAGATATGGAAATAAGAGATGTTAGGGATTCTTCCTGTCCATATTTCATATGGTGTTTTGTCGAACCGTTTGTTGAGAAGTGTCCGATTTTGAGTGTAGCATGCAGTATTGGCAGCTTCAACCCAATACTTCATCGGAAGCTTTAAATCAGCAATCATAGTACGAACGGCTTCTTTGATGATTCAATTTCTTCTTTCTGCTACTCCGTTCTGCTGCGGTGTACGTGCTGATGATGTCTGGTGTGCTATACCATGCTCCATGCAGTATGCTTCAATGGTTGAGTTTAGAAACTTTGTGCCTTTGTCGGAGTGGATGGTGGCGATCGCTTGATTCTTCTCCACAGCAAGACACTTGAGAAATTGAGGTAGCTTGGACAGTGTCTCCTTCTTGCTGAAAAGAAATACAACCCAAGTGTTGCGAGAGAAGTCGTGGACTACAACAAGAGTGTACTTCCTTCCATTGACGCTTACTGGAGTGACTGGTCCAAACAGATCCATGTGAAGCAGCTCCAGCACTCGCTTGGAAGATGCTTCATCCAGACTGGCGAAGTGTTTCTTCGTTTTCTACCCTCGTTGGCATGGTGAGCATGGATGGTCTTTGACAAAGACTTCATTAGGTATGCCTTGCACCAAGCCTTTCCTAGCTAAGTGGTTGATCGTCTTGAAGTTGAGATGGTTCAAGCGTCGGTGCCATAACCATCCAATTTCAGTAGCACTCCTAGCGACCAAACACGTCTCCTCTTTGCAGCTATTCCATTGCGCTATATAGACATTCCTTTGTCTAACTCCAGTGAGTGCAATCTGAGATGTCAGCTTGTTCTTCACAATGCACTTGTTGGAGATGAACTCCACCTTGTATCCTTTATCACAGAACTGTGAGATGGATAGCAAGTTGTGCTTCAGTCCTTCCACGTAGGAAACTTCTTCGATTTTGAGCTTTCCTATCTTCAGTAAGCTGTACCCTTTGGTGCTTCCTTTAGAGTTGTCACCAAAGGTTACTTGTGGACCCTTCTTCTCCATATAATCTTGAAGTAGAGCTTTCATGCCAGTCATGTGTCTTGAACATACACTGTCTAAGTACCAAATAGGTTGACCTTCACTTGGCATGGGGTCCATGGCGCTCACCTGTAATTAGACAAGTTTTGGTACCCAAATCAGTTTGGGTCCTTGCAGGTTAGTCCCTTTTGGTACCCACACTTGCTTCACTCTCTTTTGAGAGTTAGTTTGTGCTTTAGCCTTCTCGACCTTCTTAAATTGTGACTTCTGCTTAGAAGTAGCTTCACAAATGCAGCAGTGTGTGCATGAGGTGTAGCGACTCGCTTGAGACACACCTATGCTCTTGCCCTTTTGCTTGTATCCTGAAGCGACTTGCTTCGGATTAGCCCTAGGCTTAGAGACTGAATTAGGGTTTCTGTTCTTTGCAAGCGACTCGCTTGGTTTCTTTGCAGCGGTCAACCTAGGGTTTTGACCCTGACTCGCTTGAGAAACCTTTGGGGTTTGAAGCTACCTCCTGGGTGCTTCAAGTACTTCCCACTCAACGTAAGTACGGTTGGACCATCTCCAATCCGACTCACGTGACACGTAGACATTACTTCTCTTTTTGAAAGGAAGATCCTTTGTCTCTGGTGTCTTTGTCTGAGACTTAGAAGCTTCAACAGTCTTCCCTTTACCCTTTGATTGGTTAGATTTAGCATTGTGAGTGCTAGGGATTGTTGATTTCGGCTTACCCTTAGATTCTTCCCTTGAAGATATAGACATCTTCATTGGTTTCCTCTTAGGGTTCTCAAACATTTTGCCCTTGTCTTTGTTAGTGGTTGCTTTGGAGGCAGTGGGCACATCCAAAGGAACTGATGGTGTTGTGTTAGAAGCACCAACAAAGACTTTAGGCTTGGAAGGTCCACCCTCATATCCAAGGCCTCC
This sequence comes from Thymus quinquecostatus, assembly GCA_024222315.1. Taxonomy (NCBI): domain Eukaryota; kingdom Viridiplantae; phylum Streptophyta; class Magnoliopsida; order Lamiales; family Lamiaceae; genus Thymus; species Thymus quinquecostatus. Next base: position 15,907,084 of record CM044174.1, on the reverse strand, counting down.
CTTTCTACCAAAAGGTAGAAGTGAGCTCTCTAGTGCCTGCCTAGCGAATGAGGCTTTGTTCAAGATGGCCACTAGATTGGATTGGGCTTCATACCTTCCTTCCAAGCTTTTTATGTCTAGCTAAGAGATCCTCGAACTTACTAGTCATAGCCCTAAGATTGTTCTTGACTTCATCAAGTTCAGTGGCTAGCTTTCGGTTCTCCTTCTCGCTATTAGACAAAGCTTGTTTCAACACTTCGTGGTCGCTTAACAGTTTGTAGTGTTTGTTAAGCAACTCACTCCATGTCAAGGAATGAACTTCCTCTTGGTGAGTGTGTGCCGGTGTAATTGAACTAGTTGAAGGATAGAAGAATACCTCTCCAGTATCTTCATCGGTGAGCGCCATCAATCCAAGATCCTCTCACTCGCTGGAGTTGGGATCAGTGAATGCATCCGAGTCACTTGAGACTTCTTCATTTGAAGCGACTGGTGTCTCGCTAGCGACTAGCGCTCTCCGAGATCCTTCTCTCTTTGCCTTCAGTTCATCACGCTCCTTGGAACTGAGCTTTGGGCAGTCAGATTTGTAGTGGCCCATCTTGTGGCAGTGGTAGCACTCCACATCCATCATGTCTCCGGGAATCGGCTTGGATGTCTCTTCTCTCTTTCCTTTGCCTTCATGAGCATCGGTGCTCTTTCCCTTGTACTGCTTGTAGAACCTCTTGTACTTTCCCACTCGAGAGTTGATTTTGTTGAAGTTCTTTGATAGAAATGCACAGTGCTCTTCCAGTTCCTCCCTTGACATCTTTGCAAGCGTCAGGTCGCTTGAAGCTTCAGTAGCTTTGAAAGCGACTCCCTTGGATGTCGTCGGGCCTTCATCCTCGTCATTAAGACTCATTCGATTAAGGTCGAACTCGTGAGCCTTGAGTTCGGAGAATAGAATCTCTGGTGTGAGCTTGGACAGATCCTTGTTTGCCAAGTACAGCTCCTTCATGGTTTGCCACTTTCGTGTGAGAGCTCGGACGATCTTGAGATTCACCTCCTTGTCTGTGAATTCTTTGCCGAGAGAATTAAGAGTAGCAATGATGTTTGTGACTCTTAGTTCGAAGGCGTCGATCGACTCCAGACTTCATTGTAAGGCTTTCAAACTCCCGCATCTGTACGACAAGTTTGTTTTCCTAAATCTTGTGAGTGCCTTGAGAAATGAGGGCTAAAGTTTCCCACATTTCTTTTGCCGTTGCGCACTTCCTGATCCTTGGGAGATAGGCATCCGACACAGTGCTCTGCATTGTGTGGCGTGCAATTTTGTCAAGGTTGGCAATTTTGAAGTTGTTGGCATTGTAATCGTCCTTGTCCTTCTCGACGTACTCTTGTCTAACATGGGCTTCGCGGCCTTTGGCGGCTGGAACGTTCACGGAGATGGCTTTCTTGATCTCGATCGGTCCATCCTCTATGACCTCCCACATACGGTCGTGGATAGAGCATAGGAAACTCTCGACACGAAAGCTCCATGTTTCGTAGCCTTCTATAGAGAACTGCGGAAGATTCGATGCATAGTAGGTAGACATGGTAAACTATCAGTTGCAAAATGCAGTATGCGTGAGTGAGGGTTTTATGCACTTAGGAAAACTGGATCCGATTTAGTGAGACAACGTGAAGCGAGAGGGGACTCGCTTCCGATATGCAAAGCAGTGGCTTGAAAGACCGTTGCTCTGATACCACTTGCTGGTCCCGGATTGTTAGAGGAAAAACACGTGGGGGGGGGGGGGGGTGAATACGTGTTTTGATGTTTTTCAACTTCTTTTCCAGTAACTCAGAGTTTTAAGTAAAGTGCTCGCTTGAAAACTAAGACTTAGCCAAGGGCTGGATCTACAGTATAAGCTAGTCTCTTGACCTAATCAAATGCTTGATCAAGAGTGAGACTTTACTCAAGATGCGGAAATTCGGTGAGCTAATCTTTCCTAAGTATTTGAAAACAAAGTTTTAGGTTTGTTAAGTATGCTTGTGCAATGAATAACCAAAACAGTAAACAAATAGAGAGTTTAGAGAAAGAGATACGACACTGCGATTTAGAGTGGTTCGGTGATAAAACACCTACGTCCACTTGTTGCACAAGGCAACTGATTCTCTTCACTCAAGAACCTTGAGGACTTGCAGGCTCCTCAAAAACCAAAGTCAAGACCGAGCTTCACTCGCTTGGATCTGATGACAGCTGGGTGATTACGGGTTCACCACACAAAACCTAAACTGGACTTGAAGCTTCACTCGCTTCAATCCGACGACAGGGAGATTACGGGTTCTCCACTAAGACCTAGTTTCGATCGAGCTTCACACAATCGAGGACTGTACTAGCTTGGATCTAGACTCTATGATCGAGGCTTCTACTATCGAGGAAAGTAGAGCCTTGGATCGAAACAACCTAACGACGAACACAAAAACCTAACAGACATAACTTAAGGTTTGGGTTTTTGGTTTACGACAAACACACTACTGAAGAGCTCTTTACAGTAAGTGCAAAGATGGCTAGAGCTCTTCTCTAAGCTTGGATACGAAGTGGGCTTAGAACTCAAAGTGTGAAGGTTGTGAAGACGAGTTCCGATGAGACTGGAACTCGGAGAACACTTGAAATAAAGACTCGAAAGTATGCTGAAAAGCGGGGAGTATTTTTTTGCAGTAGGCGCTGAATGCTTAAGTAGTGTTATGTTTCTCTTCGTCTTTAACCTTCACTATTTATAGTCGGAGGATTGGCCAAGATCCGTTGCTTGGTAGGTGGCTTTGTCCCTCCTCCTATCGACAGTACTTGCACAGGCCTTTTGCTTTTCAGGCGCGTAGATTTGGCACTTTGCCAAAAATGGCTAAGTTCCAAGCGTAACAGTAACTGGAGCGATCCAGGACTGTTGCGGTGCCCTTGTCGGCCTGGCAGTCAACTCTGCTGCTCCTCTCCTCATTCGACACGTGGAGATCTTGCATTCAATGCGGTGATCTTCAGTTGACTGGAGTTCAAATTCGGAGCGAGAATTGAGCTGTCGCAATCTGTTAGGTATGAGCTCGCTTCGCTTTAGAGATGGAGCGTCCGCTTTAAATGAGTCGCTTCGGGTCATACTTGAAGTGTGTACTTTGGAAATAAAATTTCCGAGTATTGCTTTAAGTGAATTTTGACCCGCTTTAAATTCTACTGTAGCGCTCGCTTCGCTTTGCTTTAGTAGTCTCGCTTCGATTCTACTGTAGCGCTCGCTTCGCTTCGCTATTCCTCGGCACGCTTCGCTTTGGCTCGCTAGACTTGATTTGCTTGGAAAACTTACTCAAGCGAGTGGCCTTCACTTGAAAATCCTGCAGTCTAAAACCTAGGCGACTAAAGCAAAATAAAAAGCCTTCCTAACAGTATAGGCTTTAGAAAAATTATAACCTACTTCTACATCAATTAGGGTCGCTTGGGAATAGTATACTTAGGGGGTTTTGGGATCAAATCAAAACTTACATTTTTCAAATGTCCCACTTGAGTTCCCCCTTAACAAGTTATATCCTTAACAATTCCCAACAAGAGTTATGTTGTAATTCACGGTACTTGCCCAGGACGGGTTTCCTTTTTAATTATTGTTTTCAAGTTATTTAGATTCAACCGTGTTTACTTTTCCTTTGTTTAATTCTGTTCTGCCTTGGGCAACGCCCAAACCCCTAAAATGTGACAACTTATTTCTTGGAAAGATTGCTACTCCAACTCCTCGTGGGATCGACCATGTGCTTGCCATTGCTATACTAGTTGTAGTAGTCAGGGCATAGGTTTTACAAATTTATTGATTGCGGCAAAACGACGGCCGCGTCACTTACTGTCGTCGTTGCTGAATTTCTACTCAACCTCCGTGAAGGAGAATTCACCACAAGCTTCACGGATCCAAGCATAGAACTTCCAGTATCTGTAAATCTGGTTACCGGAGTTTTCAATCTGTCGATAGCCGGAGAAACAGACTTGTCCAATGTTGGACTTCATTATGAGGATGAATATAGATGCTTATCCGTAGGGGGAATGCTGTATAGAGCAAGCGAGGAAACAATATCCGTGAACATATGCAAATGCCTTTCAATTTTATTGGTGAACTATTCACCAAGACTGTCGCTTGTCACATTGGTGGTCTAGGAGGAATCACAGACTCCAAGATCTACGCGATCACGGCCATCGTTGATAGTGTTGTTGGCCTCAAATTTAAGTAGCAGAACTGGTTCATCCAGTTAATCCAGGAAGTTGCTAGGGACTTCAAGCGAGATGAGAAGAACCCCAATGCTCAAGCTTACCAGAAGAAGAGCGTCTTCCAGGACACGTTGAGAAAGACTCCAGTAATTGATAAAGATCTTATCGACGTTGTTGTACGTCCAGGAATTCCTATGGTGCAGAAGAAGGCAAGTAAGGGAAAGAAGAAAGTTGTCTCTCCCCCTCCTGCAAAGAAAGCCAAGCGAGTGCAGAAGGTGGCAGAGTCGAGCGAAAGGGAAGCTTCGCTCTCAGAGTCTTTGAGAATAACGGAGCTTAGATCTGGAGAAAGCGAGGAAGCCGCTTCAGCTGAAGGTGATGAAGTGGAGCAACCCCAACCCAAACCTACTCAACCCATTGCCCCCCGCACTAAAAGAAAGGTCATCTTCGATGATGACGAAGATTCTGAAGCGACTCCCCCTCTCACGAAAACTCTAATTTCTACTCTTCCGTTCCTTCAAACCCCTAACCTACCTCCCTTCGAGCTAAGCCCCTCACCCCCTCACACTACTGAACCAGTCATCTAAGAAATTCCTTCCACATTCCACCAAACCAAAATTACACCTCAAAAAGGCCATGGAACCACCCCTTCAAAACCCCAATCAGCCCAAAATGAGGCTCTTGACATTTTCCACGAGGAGTGGGAAAAATCCGTGGAAAAAGTCAAGAAGCGATACGCTTCAGTAGCAATGTCCGAGGAATCCATAAAGCGAGTAGTTGACTTCCTAACATACGTCGCGTACCGTGGTACGAAGTACTACAATATTTTTTAGCTCATCAAAGCTTTTAGTGAAAGCGTCATTGCTGAGGAAGAGGGAAACAGTTGGACTACATTGGTGTTGACGGCTTCAAAGCGCTCATCAATAAAGCTAAGTACCTCGAGTTGCTTGATGCTGTCATGAAGCGAGAGTATCCCGACGCCGTGATGCCTGAAAGGAAGATCACAGACTTTGAGCTTGACTTGAAAGATAAATATGAGGGCATAACAATGGAACTCTCAACAGATCTTGAGGATCTTCGCAAGTTCGTTGACAAAGCCAATGAGGAAAAAGCAAAGCATGAAGCTGAGCTTGCTGAAATCAGAAGTGATGGAGAGAAGAGAGAGAGCGAGCTGAAGGCTCGAGTTGATGAAGTGGGGAAGGAGCTTGAGGCTGTGAAGCTCAATCTTGCAGAGACCTAGAAGGAATTGAATAACAAACAGACTGAAATGGCTTCTCTTATTAAGAAGCACAAAAAGGATTTTGAGGCTGAAAAACAAAAGAGAGAGACGTTGAGAGATGACAAGGATGTTGAGATTATCAAAAATTTTGGCTAATCAAATCGCAACAACACTGCAAAGCTCAAGTTAGAGGGTGAGCTTGAAATCCTGAAGAATAGGACTGTCAATTCGAGCGTGTCGGGTTGTTATCGTGTCGACCTGATAACGACCCGACCTGTTAAGGCTAAACCCGAACCCAACCCGTTAAGAATTCTCCAAACCTGAACACGAACCCGACCTGTTAAGGTTCAAACCTGAACCCAACTCGAACCCAATACGAACACGATTAAATTCGTGTCAACACGAACACGATAGGGACACATTAAGAACCTGATATATCATAACACGAAATAACACGAAATAACCCGATTTAACATGCTAAAATTATAAAGGAGAGGCGTCGAGAACTCGTCTCCGGCGACGATTGAAGGGAAGGGGGTAGAGTTGGGTGAGGGACAGGCGTCGCCGCGTCGGGGTTGGGTGATGGCCTGAGGCAGAGGCGTCACCGTCGTCAAATAATCTATGAAAACATGATGAAGGGAAGGGGTTAGGGGCGGGCGGCGGATGGGTATTACTATTTCATTTGGATGGAATAACCCTAAATCCCTAATTACTAATTAGAAATTTAGAATTTGACAAAAATACAAAATATTATAATATATTAATAAAATAATAAATTAATTAATATTTAAATTAACAGGTTACACGAACCCAACCCGAACCCGACACGAAATTTTCGGGTTCTTATTGGGTCAACCCGTTAACGACACGAACCCAATAAGCCTCAACCCAAACCCGTTAATTTCGTGCGTGTTCGTGTCGGGTTATCGTGTCGGGTTGAAAATTGACAGCCCTACTGTTGGTCCCGGTTTGTTATAGGAAAAATACGTAGAGGGGGGGGGGGGGGGGGGTGAATACGTATTTTGAAGTTTTTCAACTTCAAATTCCTTAACTCAAAGTATGAAGTAAAGTGCTCGTAGAAATACTAAGACCTAGCCGAGAGCTAGATCTAAAGCAATCAAAGATCTCTTCGACCTAAGCTTAGAGCTTGATCAAGAGTGAGACTTTACTCTTGTGCGGAATTCGGTGAGCTATTATCTTTTCCTAAGTAATTAAAATTTCCAGATTATGTTTGTTTAGATGCACATGCAATGGATAAACAAACAAGTAAAGAGTTTAAGGTTGAGAGATACGACACAGGGATTATAGTGGTTCGGAGATAAAGCTCCTACGTCCACTTTTTTGCAGAACGGCAACGGTTCTCTTCACTCAAGAACTTGATGGTTACGGGTCCTTCAAAAACCTGGTCGAGATCGGGCTTCACTCGCCTGGATCCAATGACAGACGTAGTGATTGCGGGTTCACTACACAAACCTAACCTGGACTGGAAGCTTCACTCGCTTCAGTCCGACACAGACAGGGAGATTCCGGGCTCTCCTTACAGCCTAGCTTCGATCGAGCTTCACACAAACGATGTAAGTGTAAGCTTGGATCTAGACTATATGATCGAGGCTTTTTCAATCGATGAAAGAAGAGCCTTGGATCGAGACAACCTAACGACGACGAACTCAAAAACCTAACAGATTTAAGGTTTTTGGTTTACGACGACACAATATGAAGAGCTCTTTACAATGACTGCAAAGATGGCTAGAGCTCTTCTTCTAAGCTTGGATATGGAATGGGCTTAGACTCTAAGTGTGAAGGTTGTGAAGACGAGTTCCGATGAACTGGAAACTCGGAGAACACTAGGAAACAAAGACTCGAAGATTGCTAGAAAGCTAGGAGTGTTTGTTTGCAGTAGGCGCTCGAATGCTCAAGTAGTGTTCTCCTTCTCTTCGTCTTCATCCTTCACTATTTATAGGCGGAGGGATGCCGAGATCCGTTGCTTGGTTGGTGGCTTTGTCCCTCCTCCTCTCGACAGTATTTGCACAGGCTGGCTACTTTTCAGACGCGCAGTTTTGGATTTTTGCCGGAAATGGCTAAGTTCCAATTTCAACAGTAACTGGAGCGACCCAGTACTGTTACGGCGCCCTGTCGGCCTGGCAGTCAACTCCGCTGCTCCTCTCCGCGTTCGACATGTGGAGATCTCGTAATAAATGCGGAGATCTCCAGTTGACTGGAGTTCAAATTCGAAGCGGGAATTGTGCTGTCGCTTTCTGGTAGGTAGTGGCTCGCTTCGCTTTGAAGTTATAGCGTCCGCTTTAGTTGAGTCACTTCGTAGTCATTCTGTGGTGAGTCGCTTTGGGAAATAAAGTTCCCTAGTGACTGCTTTGGAAAATGCTGACTAGGGTTGACTCGCTTTGACTTTGAACTGTAGCGCTCGCTTCGCTTCGCTTTGGCAGATTCGCTTTGAATCTACTGTAGCGCTCGCTTCGCTACACTATTCTTCGGCACGCTTCACTTCAGCTTGCTAGACTTGCTTCGCTTCGGAAAACACACTCAAGCGAGTGGCCTTCACTTGAACTTTTGAAGCCTATAATCTAAGCAGAATAAAGAGCCATCCTAACAGAGTAGGCTTAGAAAAATTCTAACTTATTATCTACATCAAAATGGGTCGCTTGGGAACAGAACGCTTTGGGGTTTTGGGATCAAATCAAAACAATGAAGTGTCCCTTATAGGTTCCCCCTTAACATGTTGTTCTTAACAATTCCCAACAATTTCCCCCTTTTTGATGATGCCAAAACCCAAAGACTTAAGATTATTGAAATCTAGTCTATCTAACCGTGGAGGGAACTTCAAGCGACTGCTTCCTTTGCAGCTTCGTTTGTAATTTTCTTTTAAGTTCCTTTCCCCTTTTTTTTTCGGTTAAATTTTTGTTTGAGTTTGTAGCATAATGATAAAATATCCATAAAGCTATTAAATAACACAGGAGAGACAGAAAATAAATTGAATAGATGAACAGCAGTTCATAATTTAGAGACTTGAAACTCAAAGGTTTCCTGCAGCCTCTTCTTTCTTGTCCTCCGTCTTCTCCTCCGTTACCTCCTCCTTCTTCTTCTCCTTTTCTTCAGTGAAATAGGCAGATAGAACGTTCAACTCCATGGAACCAACAGTGTGGATAGTTGGTCTCCTCCATGCGCTCTCCAATCTGAATGCTTCGTTCACTTCCGCATCTGTGACGCTGCGATCAGGAATTCTTGTGTCTGGGAGAAATGGCATTGGAAACATCTTCACTTCAGGCACCTTGACGATAAGAGATTTAGGCTCTGCAAGCTCTGCCATAGTGAATATTTTCCTCCGCATTTTCTCATCATATGCGCAGAGGAAGTTGTTGAGAGCACTCATTCGAGAGCACTCATCCTGCAGTGGCACTACTCCCCAGAAGTAGTAGGCTTTGATGAAGAGTTCCTTGTAGAGTAGCCACTGGTCGCGGAGATCTCTTGGAATGAATTCCTCAATCTCCCTTGCGTCAGGATGCTCAATCCTCCTGGATGCCAACTCTTCCTCTGATCTGCTGGCTAGTTCCTTCATGACGGCATGGAATTTGGCGCTAGTCTCAGTGCTCCAAATGCTTCTCATTGAGTCGTTTTCGAATGTGATCTTGTTCCTCCTTGAGAGGGTAGCGTCCGGAGCCGACCATTTCCTTCCCGGTCACGTCGCATGCATCGATAATGGCTTGGGTTTCGCATGCGTCGGACTCGTCAGGCATGAAGGGAACGAAGGCACTTCGGCAGATGGCGGATTGGATGAGTTTCACTTCGCTGAAGTGTTCCTCGATCCGGCCATCAATGACCTGCAATCTCTTGGCCTTTATTCTCTTCTCCTTTTCCTCCTTCTCCTTCCATTCCTCTCCTCTCTTCCTCCTTCTTTCCTGCTTCTCAGCCCTTGAAGTGACTGCTTGTTTGACCATTTGGCGCTTGGCCGCGTGGTCATCTTTCGAATCTGGGGCAGCTCGCTTCAGAGTTTGCTTTGGTGGTGGGAGAGGTGGCATGTCCTTCTTAGATTCTGCAGCTTTTGGAAGGACGACTGTAGATGAAGTGGCTCCAGCAGTCGTTGAAGCAAGCGCGGCAGTTGAAGTGGGCGCGGCGGCTGAAGCGGGCGCTTTAGAACCTGAAGCACCTGCAAGAGTTAGCCTTCCTAGTTCAAAATCACGCTCCATCTGCCATGCCAAGGCCTCGTCCTCCGCAATTTGCTTCCGCCTTTCCTCCTTGGTTAGCACCATAACTGGAGGATGTCGAGCGATAGAAGAGGCAAGCACTTTTTCTTCAAGTGGTCTGCTGGGCTCTTCGGGCTTCTTCAAAAGCTCCTTCTCCGTGAGCTTCACCTTTCCTTTCTTCGCACGCAGAGCCCTCGCTTCGTCATCTAATTCTTCCTCCTCTTCTCCAACACCACTGTCTCCCTCCAGCATCAACTCCATCACAACTCCACTTCCTCCAGCACCTCCAACTCCTCCTTTCTTCACTTGTCCTTCCCCCTTTTTGGCATCATCACTGCCGGGGGTTGGGACGATTGTCTTTCCAGAAATGGATTGGCTAAGCTCTTCGAATTTGTTGAACAGGGCGTGAAGCATCTTTTCAGCTCGTGTAGCGAATACGTGCTCTTCAGATAGCACCAGTTCAGCTGTTTTGGCACTGATTTCTTCGAGTAAGTACTCGCACTGCTTTTCCCTTTCAACGACTGACACCATCAACCTCTCCAACGGCTCCACCTTTCTGAAGCGAGTGTCAAGCTCCGCTTCAATCTCCTCCTTCATCAACCTCCTTTCCTCCTGTAGGTTGAAGTACCAGAAATTCTGGGCTGCTTCAAGTTCTGCCTTCATGGTTTCAAGCGTCCTCTCTCTCTGATTGAGAGATTGGTGAAAGTCTACTCCTGCAGCAACCTTTTCTGTGTAGGTTTCTCCCAGGCTCTTGACCTTCTCGAGTAGAATGGACAACTCTGCTCTTTGAAGATCAAGGGCATGTGCACTTTTCCTTCGACTCTCAAGCTCTCCCTTCTCCTCCTCTCTCTCAAGCTTGAGGATTTTCATTTCGTTCTTGAGATTGTCGAGGGCTTTCTTTGTGCTGAGCAGTTCACTACCCTTCATTACTAACTCTCCCTCCCTATTCTCCAGTTTCTCCTTCAACTTCTTTACCTCCTTCTCCAGTTCCTTCTTCTCTTTGCCAACAACAATGAGTTTGGCATTAACCTCCCTCAAGCGGCTCCTTTCCGCGTCAAGCGAGCCCTTGAGTTCGGTGATTGTTTTGGTGTGGTCATCCACCAGCTTCACTTGCGCCTCCAGCGCCTTCTCCTTCTCTTCCAATAACTTTCCCTTCTCCTCCACCGCTGCCTCCAAATCTCCCTTCTTTTTGTCAAAATCTTCACGAAGACTCTTGACCTCCAACACTCTCCGGTTCACCTCTTCCTCCTTCTTGGAGATCTCGCTTTGGAGATTTGAGATCTCCACCTCCTTCACCTGCATCTCCTCCGCATGTGCATTGATCAGCTTCTGCTCATGTGGAGTTGGCTCTCGCTTGGGAATCACAACATCTGGGTATTCTTGTTTTATTTTAGCATCCAGCTTGTCCCAGAAGCTGGTCCCACCAAGAAAGTTGTGGAAGCCGTCCACGCCAATGAAGTTGAGCAGCTTGGCCTCCAGCTGAATGAATCAACTCCTCCTTTTTGAAGGCCTGCATAAGGTTATAGACCTTGTAGTACTCCGTCCCACGGTATGTGATGTAGGTTAGGAAGTCGACGGTCTTGGTGTAGAACTCGTCGTCCATGGGACATTGGAGTAGCGAAGAGCAATGGTCTCCGCAGCCTGCTCTCGATCCTTGACGTAGCGATCGATGGCCTGCATTTCTGCAGTGATGGAGGGCGGAACGAATGGTGAGATGGTTGGGAGTTCACCGGCTGTTTGGGAGGTATCGGCTGTGGCTGCCGATGTCGAGGGGGATTGGGATGATGATGAGGCTTCGGGGGTTTCAGGGATTTGGATAGGTTCAGTTTGTTGTGGTTGTATTTGCTGGGTTTGGATGGGTTGGAATGTGGTGTAAGCAACAGATGGATCTGTGCTGAGGAATGGGACAGTAGGGATATGGAATGAAGAAGCTGATCCTTCTTCCTGGGGAGAGAGGGGAGTTGTCTGTGTAAGTGGTTGGTGGGTTGATGAGGCTTGGGGTTCTGGTATTTGGGTTGATTGGGTTTGGATTTGTAGTGGGGGAGTCTTGGCTTGGATTGGTGAAGGCTGGGGTTGAGTAACTTCAACGTCCTCAAGCAGCTTCTCCACCGCCTCGCTTTCTTGAACGAGTGAAGTGACTCGCTTCATCTTTTTCTTCCCTCGCTTTGGCGCCGCACGCTTCCCGGGTGAAGCGGCTCGCTTAGCTTGGGTCGCTTCAGCTTGTCTTTCGACAACTGGTCTTGCAATGGGCACTTCTACAGCTAGAAGTCCCTGATCAATCGGATTCTTGGTCTTCCTCCATTTGTCATAGAAAACTGATTGTTTGTTGTATACAGCCGTGTCGGATTCCGGCCACACTTTGCCTGGAAACTTCTCCTCCAATGCAACAGAGAGTCTAGAGAAGAATTTCAGCTTCCCTTTGCGGAGAATCTGATCGGCGCTTCCTGGCATGAATGCAAAGTCTTCAGCGGCTTCATGGATTTGGTTGAGAAACCAACCATGCCAGTTGAAATTTGTTCCGGTGAGGCTGTCGACGATGACGGTGGTGGCGATCAGTTTTGTCTCCGACAGCGTATTCAAGGTTCCGACGTAGCACGCGATGCTCTTCGAAAAGAGCTCGCAAATATGGTTGAAGGGGGCCTTCAAGTTGGAACGGATACTGGCCTCCTTGAAATTTGGTTCAGCTCCAGTGATGGCAAAACGACCATACTCCTCTCCGGCCGAAAATCCCAAATCTAACAGGGAATCTCCTCCTTCCCTTGGCAAGTCGAACACGCCGATGAGCTCGCTCATATCCACCTCCACCGGCCTTCTGGTTTGTGGATCTGTGAACGAAGATATGTTTTGCTCCTTCCTCAGGTTCAGAAGAAGCTCTCCCACCGCCTTCGCCAAAATTTTCTTTGGTACAGCCGTCACAAACTTCCATAGACCGGCCATGTTCACGGCTCTACGGAAGAATCCATTCTCTTCCACGACGGTAGGGTCGAGATGAGGCTCGACGTTGATGTGCTTGTCGACCTCTGTGAGAAACTCCTCCATCGTCTCAGTCTTCTGCTTCTTTCCCATGGTGTAAAATGAGAGATTTTGAACGGAGTTTTTAATGACGAAAAAGGTTGAGACTCGTGAGTTGCAGAAGTTGCAGATCTAAGCACGAGAATGGCAATTTTTGAAGGGTGTGAAAGGTTCTGCAGTTCAGCGACGTGCCATATATATAGAATTAGGTCTTGGCTGACGTGGCAGGGGCAAGACTGTAAAATCGGCGAAGATCCTGTAGGTAGGCGGTGGACGTGCGGTGATGGATCTGATGTGTCCGGCGTCATCACAGTAAAAGTGAACCGCCCACTTGCACGTCGTCTCCACTTGGCCTGCTGTAATTGGTTTGTCTTATACGGTGCAGATCCAACGGCTACAGGTTGGGGACTGTTAAGATTCGACGGCTGGATCTTCTCTGTCTTTTCCCGCTTCAAATTCAAAGTGAGAACCACGCGCCCGTTATTTTCGTTTGTTCCTGATTCTGCATTAAATGCGAAGTAAAAAGTAAAATTACACTCGAGTGCAGACAGCTCATACTCGCTTCGTACCGGCTCGCTTTGAGTTGGACCGCTAGGTCTTGACTCGCTTGAGAGGTACTCGCTTGAGTGACTGTTCTGCACTCGCTTGCGTTGGCTCGCTAGGAGTGACGTAGCACTCTCTTGGCCATCTGAAGCAACTGGAATAAGAAATGAAATTTCTTTACCTAATTTAAAATGTTTCTGACTTACATACTTCGAGGATAAACAAGAGTGTTTTCCTCTTCGTATTTGTGTCAGATTCATTTCATATTTTCCACATAGTAAGTGAAGGTTTCTAGCACGCTTCGGCTCACTTAGTGTACTTAAAATTGAAACGCTTACCAGCCAATCTCACTTCGTAGGAGATTAATACCACTTATTGAAGACTCCATTTTGAGGATTTGGATAGCACTTGATGAATCCACTTGTTGATATTGCTTTGATGCTTGTTGGTACCACTTGTAGAGTACTTCATCTTCTTGGCATTCATCTTCATGGCATTCATCTTCATGGCATTCATCTTCCTCTACGAATTAGAGAGTCCTCCATCGAAGTGAATGGGGGAGAAAATGAATATAGTACACAAGCTTACTACAACCCAGAGGGGAGTTTCACGTAAGTTTACATATTCACGACGAACGGGGGATGAGTACAAGTCCTTATCTCAGAGCAGAAATGGACAGGATGACAATGAGAATGCTCTGACAAGACAATCTCGTATTTTACGCAGAAGCATGTCACCAGCCCTACAACCTTTTGTAGAAAAAGGTAAACCTTCAAGCTTCCTCCTACGAGCTACAGAATGAACTTGCAATCGACTCGCTTTGTCCCAAGACTAGGGTAAATTGAAACGATGCAAAATACAAAGTGGGGGAGGAATGGATAGACATCCGGCAGCTCAACTCAACAAAGAGTGAGTAAGGAATGGACATTTATCCACGATGAAGGAGATGAGAAGACTTGCTCCTCTTCGGCGGAAAGATGGGAAGAGGACACAAGGTCTAGATGCCAGCCCTGCCTAAGCTTTCACCATTTTTACGTGGGAAGGCCCGATACAAGACCCCACAACCGTTACTAGAAATGGCACTTGCGAGTGTTTATACCCACTCGCTAGGACTCCTAGGCTAGGTAGCAGCTTTCCTTGCTCGCTTTGGAAGTAGCTTGCTCCGAGAGCAAACAATAGTTCCCCCTTAACCAATGGCTTAACAATTCCTGTAAGGGGGTAGGGAACGTCTTCCAACACTCCACCTAACTCCACCTTATTTCTCTTTCTTCAAGCGAGTGAGATTTTGAAGTGGCTCGCTTGAGTTGGTGAAGATCCGAAGCGAGTGACGCTACGAAAAACTAGCGACCACTCCTTCGTGCATCCTGGATCTAGCACTCTTCACCAGGGTCTAGCAACCCTAATTCCATGCATAGCTGATTAAAACGAGACTCAGCTAGAGGCTTGGTGAGGATATCTGCTCGCTGGAGATCGGTATGAATTTTCTCAAGCTTGATATCCTTCTTCTCGACATGATCACGAATGAAATGAAGTCGGATTTCCACGTGCTTGCATCTGGTGTGAAGCACTGGATTTTGCGAGATGCAGATCGCACTGTTGTTGTCGCGGAATATAGGAATTTCATTCGCTTCAACATTGTAGTCCTTCAACTGCTGACGAAGCCATAGAATTTGAGAACAGCAGCTTCCAGCGGCCATATATTCGGCTTCAGTTGTTGAAGTAGCTACACTCTTCTGCTTCTTCGAAAACCATGAGATCAACTTGCTTCCCAAGAACTGACAAGTGCCCGAAGTTGATTTCCTATCAATTCGGCACCCTCCATAGTCAGCATCTGAATATCCAGTGAGCTCCAAATTATCCTCCGTTGGATACCACAGCCCCATATTGACAGTGCCCTTCAAATATCGAAGAATTCTCTTGGCAGCTTCAAGATGGCCGTGCTTGGGATTGCTTTGGATGCGAGCACAGACTCCAACTGCGAAAGCTATATCAGGCCTACTTGCAGTGAGATATAGAAGTGACCCAATTAGGGCACGATAATCTGTTGGATTCATAGATTTTCCTTCTTCGTCTGACTCCATCTTCCAGTTGGTATTCATAGGAATCTTCACAGCTTAAGCATGTTGAATACCGAACTTGGCAAGCATATCTCGGGTATACTTAGCTTGATTGATGAAGATGCCATCATCCTGCTGCTTCACTTGAAGACGTAGAAAGCAGCTCATCAAGCCAATCATCGACATGTCATATTTGGTCTTCATAAGCTCTCCAAACTTCTCGCTAAGCGACTGGTTTGGTGATCCAAATATGATGTCGTCCACGTAGATCTGAACCCATAGCATATCATCTCCATGATTGATGGTGAATAGGGTTCGATCTATCTTCCCTTTGTGGAATCCATTATCCACTAGGAATTGAGAAAGGGTATCATACCAAGCTCTGGGAGCTTGCTTCAATCCATATAGGGCTTTCTTCAATCGATACACCTTATCTCCTTGCTCGAAACCCGGTGGCTGCTCCACATACACTTCTTCCTTCAATTCACCGTTGAGGAACGCGCTCTTCACATCCATCTGATAAACTTTGAATTTCTTGGCCGCTGCATAGGCTAGAAATAGTTTGATCGCTTCAAGCCGTGCCACAGGAGCGAAGGTCTCATCGAAATCGATTCCTTCCTCTTGGCAGTAGCCCTTGGCGACGAGTCGCGCCTTGTTCCTCACAACGTTGTGGTCCTCGTCCGTCTTGTTTTTGAACACCCACTTGGTGCCAATCACATGCTGAAATTTGGGACGATCCACGAGATACCATACGTCGTTTCTGGTGAACTGATTCAGCTCTTCCTGCATGGCGATCACCCAATTTGAATCGGCTAGGGCTTCCTCCACGCATGATGGCTCAATGTTTGAGAGAAAGCAACGGAACATGGCACTTTCTCCAAACACTTGACTTCTGGTCACTACACCCTTGGATGGATCTCCAATGATTTGACTTGGTGAGTGATTCTTGAGCCATGCACGCTTGGATCCGCCAGCTTCATCTTCATCTTCTTCTTGGTCGCTCGCTTCACCTTCTGTAGCGACTGGATTGGATGCTTGGTCTGCACTAGCTTCCGGAATCTTGAGGGCAGCTTCATCTTTTCCTGGGACGATTGGCTCACTTGAGTCCTTGATTTCTTCATCATCCTCAAGCATGTCCCAAGTTAATGAATTGATGGGTTCCTCGCTTGTCTTTCTTTCCTTAGATTGAACCTGTTCCTGTGGAAGACTCAAAGAAGACTCATCAAATACGACATGGGGTGATTCCTCCACGATTAGGGTTTTACAGTTGAACACCCTATAAGCTTTGCTTGATGTTGAATATCCTAAGAATATTCCTTCATCAGCTTTGCTTTCAAAGGCTTTCAACTGCGACTTCCCATTGTCATGGATGAAGACCCTACAACCAAAAATATGGAAATAAGATATGTTAGGAATTCTCCCTGTCCATATTTCATATGGTGTTTTGTCGTGCCGTTTGCAGAGAAGCGTTCGATTCTGCGTGTAGCATGCTGTATTGGCAGCTTCAGCCCAATACTTCATTGGAAGCTTCGAGTCTGCAATCATGGTTCGAACGGCTTCTTTGATGATTCGATTCCTTCTTTCAGCAACTCCATTCTGCTGAGGTGTGCGTGCTGAGGAAGTCTGATGTGCTATGCCATGCTCCGTGCAGTAAGCTTCAATGGTAGAGTTCAAGAACTCTGTGCCTTTGTCGGAGCGAATGGTCACAATTGCTTGATTCTTCTCCACAGTCAATCGCTTGAGCAGTTGTGGCAGCTTGGTCAGTGTCTCCTTCTTGCTGAAGAGAAATACAACCCAAGTGCAGCGAGAGAAGTCGTCGACTACAAATAGAGTGTACTTCCTTCCATTCACACTAACTGGAGTGACTGGACCAAACAGATCCATATGAAGCAGCTCGAGCACTCGCTTTGATGAAGCTTCTTCGAGACTGGCGAAGTGCTTCTTCGTCTGCTTCCCTCGTTGGCATGGTGAGCATGGATGGTCTTTGATGAAGACTTCATTTGGTATGCCTTGCACCAAACCCTTTCGAGCTAAGCGGTTTATGGCTTTGAAGTTGAGATGGTTCAAGCGTCTGTGCCATAGCCATCCTATTTCTGTAGCACTCCTTGCTACTAAGCACGTCTCCTCTTTGCAGCTGTCCCATTGTGCTATATAGACGTTCCTTTGTCTGACTCCAGTGAGCACAATCTGGGACGTGAGTTTGTTCTTCACAATGCACTTATTGGAAATAAATTCCACCTTGTATCCTTTGTCACAAAATTGTGAAATGGATAGAAAGTTGTGCTTGAGTCCTTCCACGTAGGAGACTTCTTCAATCGTGAGCTTTCCAATTTTCAGTGCGCCGTACCCTTTGGTGCTTCCTCGAGAGTTATCACCAAAAGTGACGTGTGGACCCTTCTTCTCTATGTAGTCGTGAAGTAGAGCTCTCATGCCGGTCATGTGTCTTGAACATACACTGTCCAAGTACCAGATTTGTTGACCCTCACTTGGCATGGGATCCACGGCGCTCACCTGCAATTAGACAGATTTTGGTACCCAAATCAGTTTGGGTCCTTGCAGGTTAGTTCCCTTAGGTACCCACACTTGCTTCACTTTCTTTTGAAAGTTTGCTTGTGTTTTGGGTTTCTCGACCTTTGAAAACTGTGACTTCTGCCTTAAAGCAGCTTCACACGTGCAGCAGTGTGTGCAAGAGGGGTAGCGGCTCGCTTGAGGCTTACCTATGCTCTTACCCTTTGACTTGTATCCTGAAGCGGCTCGCTTCGGATTAGCTACGAGCTTAGAGATTGACTTAGGTTTTACAGTCTGTCGAAGCGGCTCGCTAGGTTTTCTCGAAGCGGTCCAACTAGGGTTTTGACCCCGACTCGCTTGAGTAACCTTGGGAGTTCGAAGCGGCCTCTTTGGTGCTTCGAATTCTTCCCCCTCAACGTTAGTCCGGTTGGACCATCTCCAGTCCGGATAACGTGACACATAGACATTACTCCTTTTCTTAAAAGGGAGATCCTTTGCCTCTGGTGTCTTGGCCTGAGACTTAGAAGCTACAACTGGTTTCCCTTTACCTTTGGATTGGTAAGCTTTAGCATTGTAAGTGCTGGGAACAGTTGGTCTTTGCTTACCCAGAGTTTCTGCCCTTGAAGATATAGACATCTTCATTGGCTTCTTCTTAGGGTTCTCAGCCAATTGGCCTTTATCTTTGTTGGTGGTCGCTTTGGATGCAGTGGGCATTTCCAAAGTGACTGATGGTGTCGTGTGAGAAGCACCAACAAAGACAGTCGTCTTGGAAGGTCCACCCTCATACCCGAGTCCTCCCTTTCTACCAAAAGGTAGAAGTGAGCTCTCTAGTGCCTGCCTAGCATATGAAGCTTTGTTCAAGTTGGCAACTAGAGCAGACTGGGTTTCATACCTTCCTTCAAAGCTTTGATGTCTCGCGAAGAGATCCTCGAACTTACTAGTCATAGCCCTTAAGTTAAGTTTGACTTGGTCAAGCTCAGTGGCTAGTTTTCGGTTCTCCTTCTCGTTTTGAGACAAAGCTTGTTTCAACACTTCGTGGTTGCTTGACAATTTAATGTGCTTGTCTAGCAACTCACTCCATGTCGAGGAGTTTGCTTCCTCTTGGTGAGTGTGTGCGAGTGTAATTGAACTGGGTGAGGGATAGATGAATACCTCTCCTGTTTCCTCGTCGGTGAGCGCCATGAGTCCAAGATCCTCTCCCTCACTGGAGTTGGGATCTGTGAATGCATCCGAGTCGCTTGAGACTTCTTCAGTTGAAGCGACCGGCATTTCACTCGCTACGAGCGCTCGCCTTGGAGGATCCCTCTTTGCTCTCAGTTCCTCTCGCTCCTTTGCACTCAGCTTCGGGCAATCGGACTTGTAGTGGCCCATCTTGTGGCAATGGTAGCATTCCACTTCCATCATGTCCCTTGAGATCGGCTTGGTCGTCTCTTCTCTCTTCCCTTTTCCTTCTCGAGCATCAGTGCTCCTCCCTTTGTACTGCTTGTAGAATCTCTTGTATTTGCCCACTCAAGAGTTCATTTTGTTGAAGTTCTTGGATAAGAACGCAACATGCTCTTCCAGCTCTTCCCTCGTCATCTTGGCTAGCGACTGGTCGCTTGGCCCTTCAGCAGCTTTGAAAGCTACACCCTTTGATGTCGTGGGAGCTTCATCCTCTTCGTCGAGGTTCATTCGATTAAGATCGAATTCATGAGCTTTGAGTTCAGAGAACAGAATCTCTGGTGTGAGCTTCGATAGATCTTTGGTAGCTAGGTACAGCTCCTTCATTGTCTGCCACTTCCTCGTGAGAGCTCGGACAATCTTCAGGTTGACTTCCTTATCTGTGAGTTCCTTCCCAAGTGAGTTGAGAGTTGCAATGATGTTGGTGACTCTCAGCTCGAAGGCGTCGATGGACTCTCCTGGCTTCATTATCAGACTTTCAAACTCCCGCATTTGAACGGCAAGCTTGTTTTCTTTGATTTTGTCTGTGCCTTGAGAAATGAGGGCTAGGGTTTCCCACATTTCTTTCGCCGTTGCGCACTTCCTTATCCGTGGTAGATAGGCGTCCGACATGGTGCTCTGCATCGTGTGTCGTGCGATCTTGTCGAGGTTGGCAACTTTGAAGTCATTCGGAGTGTACTCATCTTTGTCCTTCTCTACGTACCGTTGTCGAACATAGGCAGCCCGACCTTCGGCAGCTGGGACGTTCTCAGAGACAGCATTCCTGATTTTGATTGGTCCGTCCTCTATAACTTCCCACATCCGGTCATGGATGGAGCATAGGAAGCTCTCGACTCGGAAACTCCATGTCTCGTATCCTTCGATAGAGAACTGTGGAAGACTGGATGCACTATATGTTGACATAGCAAACTATCAGCAGTAAATGCAATATGCGTGGGTGAGGTTTTTGATGCACTTAGGAAATAGGATTCGGTTCAGTGAGACAACGTGAAGCGAGTGGGGACTCGCTTCGGATATGCAAAGCAGAGGCTCGAAAGAACCGCTGCTCTGATACCACTTGTTGGTCCCGGTTTGTTATAGGAAAAATACGTAGGGGGGGGGGGGGGGGGGGGGGGGGGGTGAATACGTATTTTGAAGTTTTTCAACTTCAAATTCCTTAACTCAGAGTATGAAGTAAAGTGCTCGTAGAAATACTAAGACCTAGCCGAGAGCTAGATCTAAAGCAATCAAAGATCTCTTCGACCTAAGCTTAGAGCTTGATCAAGAGTGAGACTTTACTCTTGTGCGGAATTCGGTGAGCTATTATCTTTTCCTAAGTAATTAAAATTTCCAGATTATGTTTGTTTAGATGCACATGCAATGGATAAACAAACAAGTAAAGAGTTTAAGGTTGAGAGATACGACACAGGGATTATAGTGGTTCGGAGATAAAGCTCCTACGTCCAGTTTGTTGCACGACGGCAACGGTTCTCTTCACTCAAGAACTTGAAGGTTACGCGTCCTTCAAAAACCTGGTCGAGATCGAGCTTCACTCGCCTGGATCCAACGACAGACGTAGTGATTGCGGTTTCACTACACAAACCTAACCTGGACTGGAAGCTTCACTCGCTTCAGTCCGACACAGACAGGGAGATTCCGGGCTCTCCTTACAGCCTAGCTT
Organism: Thymus quinquecostatus; assembly: GCA_024222315.1. Classification (NCBI taxonomy): domain Eukaryota; kingdom Viridiplantae; phylum Streptophyta; class Magnoliopsida; order Lamiales; family Lamiaceae; genus Thymus; species Thymus quinquecostatus. The sequence continues at coordinate 15,886,290 of CM044174.1, read as the reverse complement.
CGATCGAGCTTCACACAAACGATGTATGTGTAAGCTTGGATCTAGACTATATGATCGAGGCTTCTTCAATCGATGAAAGAAGAGCCTTGGATCGAGACAACCTAACGACGATGAACTCAAAAACCTAACAGATTTAGGTTTTTTGGTTTACGACGACACACTATGAAGAGCTCTTTACAATGAGTGCAAAGATGGCTAGAGCTCTTCTTCTAAGCTTGGATATGGAATGGGCTTAGACTCTAAGTGTGAAGGTTGTGAAGATGAGTTCCGATGAACTGGAAACTCGGAGAACACTTGGAAACAAAGACTCGAAGATTGCTAGAAAGCTAGGAGTGTTTGTTTGCAGTAGGCGCTCGAATGCTCAAGTAGTATTCTGCTTCTCTTCGTCTTCATCCTTTACTATTTATAGGCGGAGGGATGCCGAGATCCGTTGCTTGGTTGGTGGCTTTGTCCCTCCTCCTCTCGACAGTATTTGCACAGGCTGGCTGCTTTTCAGACGCGCAGTTTTGGATTTTTGCCGGAAATGGCTAAGTTCCAATTTCAACAGTAACTGGAGCGACCCAGTACTGTTACGGCGCCCTGTCGGCCTGGCAGTCAACTCCGCTGCTCCTCTCCGCGTTCGACACGTGGAGATCTCGTAATAAATGCGGAGATCTCCAGTTGACTGGAGTTCAAATTCGGTGCGGGAATTGTGCTGTCGCTTTCTGGTAGGTAGTGGCTCGCTTCGCTTTGATGTTATAGCGTCCGCTTTAGTTGAGTCACTTCGTAGTCATTCTGTAGTGAGTCGCTTTGGGAAATAAAGTTCCCTAGTGACTGCTTTGGAAAATGCTGACTAGGGTTGACTTGCTTTGACTTTGAACTGTAGCGCTCGCTTCGCTTCGCTTTGGCAGATTCGCTTTGAATCTACTGTAGCGCTCGCTTCGCTACACTATTCTTCGGCTCGCTTCACTTCAGCTTGCTAGACTTGCTTCGCTTCGGAAAACACACTCAAACGAGTGGCCTTCACTTGAACTTTTGAAGCCTATAATCTAAGCAGAATAAAGAGCCATCCTAACAGAGTAGGCTTAGAAAAATTCTAACTTATTATCTACATCAAAATGGGTTGCTTGGGAATAGAACGCTTTGGGGTTTTGGGATCAAATCAAAACAATGAAGTGTCCCTTATAGGTTCCCCCTTAACATGTTGTTCTTAACAATTCCCAACACCTACTGAAGAAGTCATATGAGATGGCGATGAGCGAGCTGAACAGTAGAAGAAGAGCAGGGAAGGAGGTCTCTCTTAAAGAAGCAAACCTATCAATTAAAGAGCAAGCTCTTACCACCTAAGCTGCTGAACTTGCAGAGAAGGAAGCCCAATTCACCTCTCTCAAAGCTGAGCTTGCAAGTGCAAGCGTTGTTACTAACTTGAAACGGCAGGAACTGAAGAAAACCATATCAAATGAAGTTTCAGCTGAGCTGGAAGCTCGCCCCAAGGCCGTGGAAGAAAAAGAGATAACGATGGAAGCTGCCATAAAGGCGGTGGAAGAACGCGAGCGTGCTATTGAGGAGCGTGAGCGACAAGCTCTTGTCCTGGTTGATGATGTCGCGAAGCGAACTGCCATGCTTATGGTTAATGAAGAGGAATCTCTTGCCAACAGGACAATTGATGCTGTGAAACTCATGATTGGCGAACTCTCATGTCTCCGCAGTGCAATCAAGCGAAGATGTGAACTTATCCCACCTCTGGCATAACAACAAGTGATCAACATTATTGCCGGCAATGATGCCAAAAAGGGGGAAATCAGACCCGTCCCAAGCAAAGCCAAAAAATCAAAGCCAAAGCTACTCTTGACTGCAGGCACAACTTCACCCTCCGCAGTCCTCACTGCCGAGCCTGCCAGGAAGCAAGTCGTTTCCTCCTCCATCGCTCTCACGAGTGTTGCGTTGAGCAAGTCCATTCCCGGTGAAGAGACACTTGAAGCGACTCAATCCCTCGAGTTGCAGAAAAGCGGTGTTGTGGAGATTCACGAAGCTCAACCAATTCAAGTTGTGCCAGCTCAAGAAAAGTCCTCTCAATCCTTCAAGCGAAGCTCCCAATCAATTGAAAAATCCGAGCCTACCAAGCGTTAGAAGGTGAAGGAATCTCTTGAAGTGAGAGAGAGTAAGCGGAAATGGAGAAGAAAAGGAGAAAGGATGCAAAGCGGAGAGAGGCAGAAGCGGAAGCTGCCAAAAAAGCCAAGCTGGAACTTATCAAGGAACAAACCAACACTCTAGTTGATGACAACATCCAGATTCAACGTTCCTTGATGAGAAGTGGTTATGTTCCGAATACCATTGAAGAGATAGAAGTGTGTGAGTTAGAGGTTGGGATCCAAGCGTGCAAAGAATCTGTCACCTACGTTGAAAGTGTCGAAGGCTACAAAAGAGAAGATCTTGAATTAATGAAGACTATCATTCACGATAGGAAACCATTATTCAACAATGAGCTTACCAACAATTACAATCGATTCCTACCGGAGCTTAAGAGGGGATCATTTGAAGATATAAAGGAGAGAAAGAGGAAGCATCCAGATGCTCGCTTCATTGAGGAGTTCTTGTCTTAAAGCGAGAAGGAGATATGGATGGAGACGAGAGTCAAGTTTATCAAAGCCTACTACTACTGGAAAGTAGTTAGTAATCAAACAGAGATTTCCTCATTCGACGCTCTTCACAACTTCATGATTGTGCATGATCCAGAGCTTTGGATGATCATTTTACAAGCTGCCGAGAGAGGAGAAACCAAGTTCATCATCAAGGTTCCTCAAGAAGAGAAGTTTAAGAAGCCCAAGCTTGGAACTTCTTCAATCACGGACAGAAGCGTCATTGACAAAGAGGTCAGAGAAGCTTTGCGCATTTACGCGATCATCAAGCCAAATTCAATCAACATCAAATGGATGAAGGATCGTGTGCACAAAGCTTATAATATGGAGTAATTCTGTCTATCTCTGTGAACTACCTCTGCCCATCTATATGAAGTTTTTTTTTGTTAAGCGTCTTGCTTTTATTTTTTTCACTAGCTTTATGATATTTTATCCTTTTTGCTACAAACCCGCACAACCATAAGAACTTTAAAAAAAAAAAATGAAAGACTGAAAAGGAATCAGTCACTTGGAAGTTCTTACTATGGTATATTATGGTTTTGGTATCATCAAAAAGGGGGAAATTGTTGGGAATTGTTAAGGACTCACTTTTTAAAGGGGAACCTAATTGTGACACTATATAAAATTTATTTAAGGTATTTTTTATTCGATCCCAAAACCCTCAAGTAAATCCTGTTCCAAAGCGACCTATTTGATTAGTATTTAAGGATAGTATTTTTCGAGCTTGTAATGTTAGGAAATCTCAATTTATTTTAGTCGCCTTAGGTCAAGCTTACAGGTTTACAGTGAAGCGAGAAGGCCACTCACTTAAGTGTGTTTGAAGCTGAAGCGAGTCCACTCGATAAAGCTCAAGCGAGTCCACCCGATAAAGCTGAATCGAGTTCACTCGATAAAACTGAAGCGATAAGACACAGCCTTGACTGCTCTCGAAAAGCGAAGCGACCAAACTGCCAAGCGAGAAAGCGACAATTCAACTACCATCCGCGTTCAAACTCTGGTTTGAACTTAGTCAAGTGAAGATCATATGCCATTAAATGCGGATCACCACGTGGCTCTCGAGGATTGGATGAGGAAGTTGACTCCAAGACAGCGGCATGCGGCGGCTACAATACTGTCCAAGCTCAGTTACTGTTAAGCTTGGAATTTAGCCATTTTGGAAAAGAAGACAAGTCGGCCCACTAAAAAGCTGATGGTCAATACCCGTACTGTCGAACATGGAGAGACAAAGCCACCTACCAACAACAGCTTCAAACTCGTCTCTACCACTATAAAAGGAGCAAGCAGAAATGTGAACACTTAACACTTCATTGAAATTTCCAGCGCTCAAAACTACAAGTTCTCGCGATTTCCAGTTCATCTTTTCCCGAGTTCTTGAAGAAGTATTCCAAGCTTTAGCCCCATCAAAGCTTGTTTCTGCAACCTTGCTCCACTCTAGATCTTAGGCTCATATACATATCCAAAGCCTAGATTAGAAGAAGAAACCTAGCCTTTACTCTCTTGTAAAGGATTCCTCGAGTTTGAGTGTGTGTTACACAAACGCTACCCAAAACCCTTGCTTAGTCGAGTGTGTTGTTGTGTTAGTGTTGTGTTGTTGTAAACAGATCCAAGTCTTCGTTTTGATCGATTGTGAAAGGCTCGATCGAAGGTTGTAGTGTGTGTGAGAAGATCCAAGCTTACACTTTCCTCAATAGTGTGAAGCTCGATTTTTACTTAGGTTTTTCAGAGAGCTCGTAATCTCTGATGATTCATGAGTGAAGAGAATTTGTTCCCAGAGTTGGAACAAAGTGGACGTAGGAGTATTCATCTACGAACCACTATAAACCCTCGCGCGGGATCTCTCTCCCTTAATTCTTTTCATTTAAGTTTTTCGCTATGATTTTATCATATTGCACAAGCATGTAAACAACTTTAAACTGAGATTTATAATTATTTAAGAAATATATAGCTCATTAAATTCCGCATTCAAGCAAGTAAGCAACTCTAGAGATCAAGTTTTTGCTTCGGTCTCTGGAAAGCTTGACTATAGATAAAGCGTCCGCTTTGGTCTTAAGTTTCAAGTCGCTCACTTGGCATCTCTGAGACAATCTTGAAAAAGAAGTTGAAAACTTCTAACACACGTATTCACCCCCCACTACAAGAAAACAGGGCTTTTGCGAAATACGTGCATGCGACATTACTGATAATTGTTATAAAATTGTGTCACTTATACTATTAGTGTCGTATATATGCGTCAAATGTGCGTCATAAAAATATTGTGATACTATTTTGCGACAACAATGCTACACTTAGTTTTATGTCTCATATTTACAACAATTTATTTGCGACATATTAATTGAATGTCATAATTTTACTATACTTTTAGAACAGTGTTGCATTTTGTGCCGTATATGAGCGTCATTAAAATATTGTGTCGCTATTATGCAACAACATTGCGTCACTTTGTTTTGTGTCTCGTATTTACAACAAATTATTTGTGACACATTAATTGAATGTCATAATTTTACTTCACATTTAGAATTGTGTTGCATTTTGTGTCGTACATAGACGTCATTAAAATATTGCGTCGCTATTTTGCGATAACAATGCGGCACTTAGTTTTGTGTCTCGTATTTACAACAATTTACTTACGACACATTAATTGAATGTCATAATTTTACTTCACATTTAGAAAAGTGTTGCATTTTGTGTCGTATATATGCCTCATTAAAATATTATGTCACTATTTTGCGACAACAATATGTCACTTAGTTTTGCGTCTTAATTTACAACAATCTATTTACGACACATGAATTAAATATCATAATATTACTTCACATTCAGAATAATGTTGCATATTTTTATCGTATATTTGCATCAATTGTAAATTATTAAAATATTATATCATGATTTTAATACATACACATGACACTTTTTTTATTTTACGTCTTAATACCTATAATTTATTAAGGATTCCTTAATACTAGTATAATACATTTTGAATGTTATATTAGTACTATCATATACTTACATCAATTGTGACTTGTTTGTCATCTAAATATTGTGATAAAATAATTGCTCTTACAGTTTGAATTGCAACAAGTTAATTGTGACACCTTAGTAAAATATCATATCTACTTGTATATTGCAAATAGTATTGCAAAATTATGACAAAATTTACTTCGTATTATTAATTTGTTGCAGTTAAATTATATTAAGGCTACAATAGTGTTGATCGACTACAAAATTATATTATCATGTCACCCTAATGAATTTACTCGCGTCCTTTTCAAGTTTCAAATATTATATTTGATATTTTCATTTTATTTTTATGTTAATTTCAATATTATTATTTACTTATAAACGCCAAAATACGAATTAATGGAATAAAAATATATAAATTATTATCTTTTAGTATTATTTTAGTATTAAGGATCTTAATCTATTATTTCATTATTATTAAAAAAATTTATTTAATAATCAAAACAAAGTGAATAATAATAATTTTTTAGTACATTATAAAATTTAGTACAATTATAAACCACTTTTTACATAATTTTATTAGGGCACATTATTATATATATTATAATATGTCTATATTATATTAATTCAATACTATAAATTCTATTTTCCTAGGTCAATATTTTCAGATTTCACCCCTCTTTCAGATTTCCCATGGTTTGTCTAAAATTTTGATCTTATGATAGAGTACTATTTAAGATGGAAATTGCTAATAACTTTTGTGCTTGTTGATCCATGTACCCGAGCTTAATAGGAGGAGTTTACTTCTGCAGATGTTATTTCTCAACATATTCTGTGGTCTCTACAGTTAAGACAGATCATTGCAGAATTTTGGGACATTCAGGATCTTTTCCTTGTTTAGTTGAAGGCAAGGAAAAAAGAACTAGGTGTCCGATTTCGGTCTCGATCTTGTAATTTGTAAACCTTTTGACCTGAATGCTTTTGCTAAACTATCGATAGTCATATCTAAGCTTAGAAGTTAGTACCTGTGAGTTGTGAATTTTATGGGCTAAAATATGTTCTTAAAATTCTTATTTTCAAATGGAAGAAGTTTTGAATTTGTTGCCATGTAAGTTTTTTCAATTCTATGTGCCTTGATGCTCATATGTGCTTTGGATGCAGATTGTTCTTGTCTTGGATGAAACTCTGGTAGGTGCATATGATACGTCAACCTTGCCAACAATGCTACGTAGTCAAGCCACTGAAGCTAGTATAAAATGGTTTGAATTGGAATTCATATCTTCTGACAAAGTAAGTTAAATGTTATTTTCATTAGTGATGAAGCTATTGACATAATGCTCAATGATTGGTGTTGATTTGCACTATTTATTTCTCACTGAAACTTCTAGGAATTTGAAGGCAAACCTAAGATCAACTATGTGACAGTGTTTGAACGTCCTGGACTGAAAGAGTTTCTGAAAGAACTCAGTGAATTTGCTGATCTTATATTATTTACAACTAGGCTTGAAAGTTTTCTGTTGAATTTTTTTTTTTTTTTATGCCATACTTTTCTTGATCTTTAGTGGCAACTTTTGTATATGATATTAACATATACAAGTAATATTCTTTTGTCTTTCCAAGCTATGCTAGACCTCTAGTGGATAAAATAGATTCTGAGAAAGAATATTGTTCAGTTATTGTCATTAATTAAATAATATTCTTTCAAATATTAGGCATTATAAATGTAAATTATAATATTTTTTGTTTTAATTATGTAGGAACAAGGAAGTACAAGGAGCAAGAAGAAGATAAAGCATCAATGAATATCACATTCTAGCTCACAGATACTGCATTTCAAATTTAGCACAATAAGTTATTTCGATTTTGATCTAGCTTTGGATATTAAATTTGAATGACTAACTTTGAACTCTATATTTTGATTATTTTCTATTCGCATTTGGAAACCATATTCTTTTATATTTTGAATGGATATCAAAATTATAACATACTTTGTATTTGTTACTTTATTATTTATTTTTTGTTATATGATATGATAAATTTAATGTATATGGAATGAAAAATGTGAATTACGACAACAATTAATTTTGTGATGCTAAAAGTGTCGCATATATTGCATCGATAATAGAAAAATGTCGTACAATTGCTACACAATCTTTTTGTGTTACAATCATAACCGACGTTAAAGTATGTCGCAAAATATATTTTGCGACATTAAATAGTGATGCATAAAATGTCGCACAATATATTTTGCGACATTACATTGCGATGCAAATAATGTTGCAAATTATATTTTTGCGTCATAAAATTGTGATGCAAAAAATGTCGCAAATTAGGATGCGTCATATCAACTAATGTCACGTAATGTGTCGCAAATTATCATGCATCACTTAATATAATGACGCATAACGCGTCGTAAAGTTTATACGACATTATTTTAGTGTTGCATAAAGTGTCATTTGTGTTGCGACACAAACAAATAAAAAATGTCGTAATTTTGCTACATACCCCTTTCGCGACATAACTAACAGTGACGCAGAATATGTCGCAAATCAGCATTTGCGACATTAAAAGGGGTCATTTGCGACACATTTTTATGTCACAAAAGCCCTGTTTTCTTGTAGTGCCCCCCCCCCCCCCCCCCCCCCCCCTCCCCAACGTGCGTTCCTGCTTGTTAAACCGAGACCAACAAGTGGCGTCAGAGCAGGGGTTCTAACGAACCACTGCTTTGAATGTTGTAATTACCGATAGCTTATTTTTATATCCTTAAATGTTTGCTTAACTTTTTCTTAGTGATTTTATTAATTTTCCTTGATGCTTTTAATACTTCTTTAAAATTCTTATTTAACTTTATCTTTATAATTAGGGTTTTATAATTATTGTTTTTTATTATTATACTGTATTGTTTAAAATTATATATAAACCATGAACACTAAATTAACATAAAAGATTATAAAAATATATTGAACTCATTTAAAGCATTAATATTAGCTGTGAAAAATAGAAATTTAATGAAAACTATACAATCATATGACATGTTTAGAACTCATAAAATAGCTATTATGAAAAAAGAAAGCATGAAACAATATATAAACAAGCATTAGATGAGTTATTGAAAATTGAAAAGTAATAGTAGCATCACTAAATAATAGGAATAAATAAAATCAAAATATATACAATTAAAGAATACATTAACAGCAAAGGCTCAATTAATTAAGCAGCAAAATATATATAAATTAAGCATGATTATAGTATACGAATCACAATATCAATTCTACCATTTTTAAACTATACTCGAATAGTGTAAGTAGCATAATAATATCAATAAAAAGGAATTAAAAAAATATTACAAATTCGTATTTACATTTAATTCAAACGTTATATATAATTTGAAAGAGTGAATCTAACATTTCTTATAAATGTCATTATAGATGCTTAAAACAATTAATTACCATGCTTAAGTGCATGATAATTAAATCACCATTAACTAAACAATAAAGCTATTTGGCCATAATGTGGCCGGCCACACAACAACATTTTTTATAATATACGTAATTTTAAAAATGGTAAATGATAAATTAGAAAATTGTTTGGTGATATAAAAAGGGGCATACTCCTATGAGGTCGGCCTCACCGTGAGGCCGGATTAAGATTGACACTTTTGTTTATAAAGATTGGCACTTTGAAACATTGACACTTTTGTTTACGAAGATTGACACTTTTGAAACATTGGCACTTTTATTCATAATAATTGACACTTTTACGAAAAATACGTTAATAATGAATATTAATTTCATGTTATGGAAATAAATAATATGTATATATATATATATATATATATATATATATATATATATATATATATATAATAATAATAATAATAATAATAATAATAATAATAATAATAATAATAATAATAATAATAATAATAATAATATAAACCATAATATCAAAACATTATAATAACAAGTCGATAAAAAAAATATAAAATTTTCGATATCAAATAGATTGGCACTTTCATTCAGAACAATTGGCACTTTTATTCATTAAGATTGACACTTTTGCTGGAGAATTATATATCCTAAGTTTCAATTTATAATCCATATTCAACATTATAAAATTGAAGTTAAATACTAAACAATAATTATAAAACCCTAAATTGATATATGAACCCTATAAAGTAATTTTAAAATTACTACATACATACAAATTACTTATAAATTTTTATTTATAAGATTGGCACTTTTGTTCATAAAGATTAGCACTTTTATTAACAAAGATTGACACTTTACTTAAACGGGTCGAATCAACACGGACCGGGTCGGGTCAACCGACCCGAAATTGAGTCAACCGGGTTGGGTTGACCACAGTTGGGCCGGGCCGGGTCGGGTTGGCGGGCCGGACGGGTCAAGTGGATCCGGCCGCATGGTGCGGCCGGCCACATACAAGTTTTTGCCATATAAAAAATGGCACGACTACCATACAGATTGTTTAATAAAATCCTCACTAAAAAATCATTCCTAAATTAGTGGAATTAGATGGATTTGGGCATGTACAATGCTAGAATCCCAAATGGGGTTCTTAGAGATGTCACATAGACAAGAACCCATTGTTATTAAAAAATGACAGTAGTAAGGTTCTTAACAAGAGTTCTTATCATAATTGAAGGGTCTCACTTATTATTTTATTTAATTTTTTATTATTTTATTTTACAATTAATTTTATTTTATTATCATAAAATTAATAAACTTGATTACAATAAACGTAAATATATTTACTAAATATTTGACGATATATAAATTATGAATTGTTTTCAAATAATATGTTTTAGTATTTAAATAGTTTAGATCCAAAAAAATACGATTAAATTTTTAAAATAACAAATTTGCTATTGAAAATAGATGAAATCGGATGAAATTAGAAAAGGAAAATAAAAGGAAAAAATAAAAGGAAAAAAAGAGAAAAAAAGAGGAAAAATCATTTATCAAAATTAAAAATGGCCCACTTTTTTTTTAAAATGCAGCACCTTATATAAGAACCCCGAATTCTTATTTTGGAGACCTCCAATGGGAACAAAATTTAAGAACTAGTTCTTATTTTTACCACATAGACTAGACCCTTCCCACTGTACATGCTCTTAGTGGTTGCTATAAATAAGGAAGTGAAATCTTAATTGCTTTCTTCATGACTAAACTACCTCTTATAATTAGGAAAAAAATATTTAAATAATACAAGATAAAATTTAGGATTAATCTTGACCACATATCTCTACTAATTTAAGGGTCTAAATTAGTTCCTAATTCTCATAATCTATGTAGTATCCATGAAACCAACCCCTATACACCTATATACATATACATATATATATATATATATATATATATATATATATATATATATATATATATATATAGGGGATGGATCATATAGAAATAAGTCCTGGTGTGAGAAATAGGAATAGATCTGAACCGTTGATCTTAATTTGATCTATGGCTGTAATTGATTTAAGCATGATTATAAGGTATTATAAGCATGATTAGGTTTAAGCATGAATTTATACATTAAAAAGCATAATGGTGTTGTAAGCATAAATATATACTGACTTAAGCATGATTTTGTATAGTTTTAAGCATCTTTCTCATTTTCTCACGCAAGGATTTATTTGCACACGAACCACTCCCTATATATATATATATATATATATATATATATATATATAGGGGTGAGTTCTTATGGGAGATGGTATCAATCTTGAGAACTAGGAACCAATCCTATGCACTCCTTTTAAAGAATCTAATGGTGGATATTAATTCTTAAATTATCTATTTTACTTTTTTAATGATTTATTCTAATATTAAAGGGTAGATTAGGGGAAAAAAGAGAAAAAGATTATGCGTTCCAAGATTGTCGCCACTTCCTATAATTAATTATTCTATTAATTAACATAAATATTTGAATGCAACTAAGACCTTATTCTATGCTTAAATAATCATATTTATATGCTATTTTCCTATTTATTTATACTTAATAACCTGCATATGAAATTACATGCTATTTTTTTAATATCAATTTATGTTTAAATATCGTGAATGACGATGACAAATTGTGAATGACAATGAATATTCAAATGCAACTAATACCTATTCCTATGCTTAAATAATCATTTTATATGCTATCTTCCTATTTATTTATGCTTAATAACTTGTATATGAAAATTACAAAAAAAAAAAAAAAAAAAAAAATAGAATAAAAAAACATAGATGAATATTCGAATGCAACTAAGACCTATTCCTATGCTTAAATAATCATATTTATATGCTATGATCCTATTTATTTATGCTTAATAACTTTTATATGAAAAATTAAAAATTAAAAAAAAAAGAATGACAAAACATAAATGAATATTCGAATGCAACTAAGACCTATTCTTATGCTTAAATAATCATATTTATATGCTATCTTCCTATTTATTTATGTTTAATAACTTGTATATGAAAATTACAAAAAACAAAATAAAAAAACATAGATGAATATTTGAATGCAAGTAAGATTTATTCCTATGCTTAAATAATCATGTTTATATGCTATATTCCTATTTATTTATGCTTACTAATTTGTATATGAAAATTACCAAAAAAAAAAAAAAAACAGAGAGAGAGAGAATATAAAAACATAGATGAAAATGTCATGGTAGAAGAAGAAGAAGAAGAAGAAGAAGAAGAAGAAGAAGAAGAAGAAGAAGAAGAAGAAGAAGAAGATTTAAGAAGAAGAAGAAGATTTCGGCAGAGAAAATTTAAATGAGTGATTAATCCCTTGAAATATGGAACAAATAAATGAAGATTACATTAATATCCTTTTCCTAAACAAAATATGCCTTATTTAATTAATTTCCATGAATAAATCATAACCATCAATCTATTGAAATGGAGGGTCTAGATTAGTTCCTAGTTCTCACTAACTAATATGGTTAGCATATGAACCAATCCATATTGAAATGGAGGGTCTAGATTAGTTCCTATATATATATATATATATATATATATATATATATATATAGAGAGAGAGAGAGAGAGAGAGAGAGAGAGAGAGAGGAGAGAGAGAGAGAGAGAGGATGAATCATATAGAAATAAGTCTTGGTGTGAGAAATATGAATAGATCTGGACCATTGATCTTGATTTGATCAGTGACTGTAATTGATTTAAACATAATTATAAGGTATCATAAGCATGACTAGGTTTAAGCTTGAATTTGTACATTAAAAAGCATAATGGTGTTGTAAGCATAAATATATAATGATTTAAGCATGATTTTGTATAGTTTTAAGCATCTTTTGCATTTTAGCACGCAAGGATTTATTTGCACACGAACCACTCCCTATATATATATATATATATATATATATATATATATATATATATATATATATATATATATAAAGTCTTCCCTACGCTGGAGAAAGAAATGCCGACGCTCCGTACTAACGGCAAAGGCAAAAGTCCGTACTCTTCCTCTCATTTCGGGTTTACCCGTCCATTTCTATCGTTTGAAATCCACATACCAGATAAAATAAGAAAGAAAAGACACGGCATACAAACCTAATCTCATCTGATGGTCGGCGAAACTTGGTTTCAACTCGGCATTCAATTCACCCAGAAGTCATTCGGAAGACTTAGTCTAACGACTATGAAAGATGTAGCTTTTCTAAGATAAAGAGCTTTTAGTACAAGCAGCTATTCCTTTAAAGGGGCTCGGCCTTCTTTTCTTTGGCGATAGCCATTACCAAGGTTGAACTAAAGAATGGATTCCCTATTCACAAGGGATTAAAGGGCCTATATTCAATTAAAGAAAGGCGACCTTATATACTATATATTCATAGGTGGTGGCCCATGAGAGAGGGAAAAGCAGCTTCGTTTTCTCTCGAAACAATATCATATATAGAAAAATACACTAAACACCTCAGACCCCTTTATTAGATATATAACATCTCAAAATAAAGTTAGCACTACCTTATTCGCTTACCAGAGATATATTCTTTAAATTAAACAAAGAAAGAGTTCGATTTAGTTTATGTAAGTAGTGGTTGATGTAGTTGCGCCTCTTAAGTAGTTTGATTTGAATGGCCCTCGATCCACCTCGTATAGCGGTGAAATATAGAACAGTGATTTCCCTTCCTATCTTTAGTACTTTGTCAGTAGCAGTAGATGGGAAGTCTCATCTCCATACCACTTCCATCTAGCCAATCCTGGTAAGTGTGTGCCCCTTAAAGAAGAGTTTCACTTCCCCTCATCAAACTCAAAGCTAGTACTCTTCTTTTAGAAGTCTAGATCTTTAACCCTAGGAATCTAACTAGGCAAATTAATCCCTTCAATCACTGATAATAACTGACCCGGAGATAAAGAATGAAAGAAAAGCTCCTTCGGACACTCGCTCTCTCCTATATAAAGAGAATATAATTGTCATATACCTGATCCTTCCTAAGAAAACAACTGATTAGTCCATTTCTTGAACCATACTTGAAACAATCAAAGAATGATTGGGAATGTGTTCCGTGTCATATCTCTCCCTCATGTGTGAACGGAATCTTACACGTTATAAATAGTAATAGATATAACGAATAAAAGGAAAGGTTGAGTTTCAATCAATTAGGAAGATAGATGTGCTAGAGTACCTTCTCGACACCATGAGCCTAGCCGTGTGTAGCCCGAAATGGGCTCGCGAAGCCGGTAAGTCTAAGGGGGGAAGCCCACTTCTCAACGATTGAGGCGACAAACAAGACCTTTTCTTTTGCCTTGTTCTCTGGTCCAAAAGCTCTGAAAGAGGAAATCCCCAACAAACGTTGATAAAGTACCACCCTTTGTCCTTTGATTCTCCTCAAGCTTTGATAACACCTTTCGGAATATACTAAACCCCTCTTCCATCACACGCGGTATCCCCTTTGACGAACAACTACAAGCATCATAGAAAAGCGAAACAAATAATCATGCTGGTCAACTGAAAGTGAAGAAAGATTAACGCAAGCGACATAGGTAATCAAGCAGCAATCGAGAGCCGACAACTTCAACGAGAGTGAACAGCTTCTTCGTCTTAAATGGATCACTGGCTTCTACTTGTCTTTTACTGGCTTATTTGTACCCAGCTACATGATGGAACTCCCCTCGGCCAATCGGTTCAAAGTTGCAGATCAAGGTTGTTGTGCTTTCTCTTTGTCCGGAAGACTAAGTCTATATATATATATATATATATATATATATATATATATATATATATATATATATATATATATATATATAGGGATGAGATCCCATGAAAAACTCATTTTGTGTAAGAAATAAGAAGGATCTCTAACCATTGATTAATGATGATTGAACCGCTTAGATTTCAAGGAACTTAACATAATTTAATATTTTCACTAGAGATTCAATTGCTTTTTAAATAGAAAAGGGTGAAAACGTAAAATACAATACATAAATATTATGGTAATGCCAATAATTATGGGATTTTTGTTGAAACCCACCAAATGAAAAAATAAAAGCATCCATAAATAAAATGCGTTAAAATTACTTTGAATAATAATAATAGAACTACAATTTAATTAAATTCATTTTAAAATAATGATTTAAAATAATTTGTATATCATGTTCTCTCTATTTTAAGTGATATTGCAACGTATTTTGTGCTAGTTTGTAATGCATTTGAAATTGTGATGTAGGAGTATTTGTAAGCATTTATAATGCATTTGTGTTTTCCCAATGCATTTATAATGCATTTTGTGCATAATTATAATGCATAGTTCATACAGTTATAATGCATCGTGCATCACAATACAAATCGATATTATTAATGCATCGGCTCTTATAATGTATTCGCAATGCTATTATAATGCATAAATTAATATGAACTGCAAATCACATAAAGATCAATAATATAAATCAATTTCATATTTCTTACAAAAAAGCTTTTTTTTTCCTTGTAGTAAAGGTGTTTCAGATTTATAAATAGATTGGTGTATATTTTCTGAAAATCACCAATCTAATTTTATTGTGAAGAGTTCAAAAAAAATAATAGTAATAAGATAGAATGCAAAGAATATTTGAAAGAGACTGAGAGGGGAAGTGAAGTGATAGGAAGGAGATGAATTAATTTCAATTTTAAAATTATAAATTGAATTTCACAAAAAATAAAAATAAAAATTGCATGTACAACAAACTATTATAATGCATCAAGTGATACAATAAAATGCATTATAATACTTTCTTAAGTGCATTACAATTCTTCACCTAATGCATTATATGAAAGTGATGCATTATAACACGTGCTTTCGTGCATTACACTAATTTTGTGGCAAGAAGTTTAAAAAATTTTCAATTAGACTTTTGCATATTTCATAATTTGCAAAGTACCATAATAATACCAATTAATTAAAATAAAATTGTAAATTTGTGGGTATAATAAAGTAAAATAATTAAAATAGTTCAAGTCAAACATTCCAACAATCAAGATACGTCAATTAAGAAGAGGAAAAAAAAAACTACTCATACACCCCTTAATTAGGAGAAAACGGTTCATAATTAAATTAAGAAGAGAAATACAAAACTACCCCACCTATATATTTCCATTAAATATAACGTATATATAATAAACAGAAAGAATAGCCATAGATTACAAAATATGGATGGATGAGATTGTTTCCTATTTCTTACAGAATATGTCTTTTTTATATGATCTCTGCTCTATATATATATATATATATATATATATATATATATATATATATATATATATATATATATATATCATAAGATTAACTCAGTAAATGCCAATAGAGATTTCAACCCATGCAGCCCATGCACTAACACTAAAAAATCCCTAACGGATTATTGATCCAAAAATATGGGAGTTTCCTAATCATAAATTTGACATGCAATTGACATTATTTCAATATCATATTTTTTTCCAAAGATCAACTAGAACACCTTAAAATCACTTCACGTTTTAAAGAGCTCACACTCGTTAATGGGGCACACTTCTGTCAGCCCGGCCTCACCGTGAGGCCGGATTAAGATTGACACTTTTGAAATATTGACACTTTTTGTTTACAAAGATTGACACTTGTGAAACATTAACACTTTTATTTATAATAATTGGCACTTTTACGAAACATACGTTAATAATGAATATTAATTTTATGTTGTGAAAATAAATAACATGTAATAATAATAATAATAATAATAATAATAATAATAATAATAATAATAATAATAATAATAATAATAATAATAATAATAATAATAATAATAATAATAATAATAAAAACCATAATATCAAAACACTATAATAACAAGTCGATAAAAAATATAAAATTTTCGATATCACATAAATTGATACTTTCATTCAGAACAATTGACACTTTTATTCATGAAGATTGACACTTTTGCTAGAGAATTATATATCCTAAGTTTCAATTTATAATCCATATTCAACCTTTAAAATTGAAATTAAATACTAAAAAATAATTATAAAATTATAAATTGATATGTAAACCCTATAAAGTAATTTTAAAATAACAACATACACACAAATTACATATAAATTTTTATTTATGTCGCATCCTGATTTAATGGAAAATTATTAAAACAGGAAGATGTGACTCAATGAAAGTGAAAGAAAAATATAACGAAAGGAAGATAGTGGAATTACTGCTCGAATAAAACATATCTCGAATTTAAGTATTGATGAATGAAAACTTAAATCCTGTTTCGTTTTTATCATATTCAAACATGATAAAAAAAAAATATGTATTAAGACTTGAACGATTGGAGCCTGTCTAATCAAGTGAACGGAAAAATTAGGATTAAAGAGTGATTAGACATGTCTCGAACAAAGGTACGAAGGGAAAAGTAGCTACTACACACTCCAGTTAATAATCTAGCTCCACTTCACGTCCTAAATATTAATCCATAACAGGAGAAGTGTTTATCGAATTTAGCTAATCGAATAACATGATGAGGAGCAAAGGTTATAATAGCAATTCCCCAACAACTCAAGACAACAATTAACACCAAGAAGTCATATTTAGAGGAATATCACCTGCTCAATTCAACATTTCAGAAGATTATACAAAGGTTCAAGCGAACTAGAACTCCAAAAGTGATAGTAGGATGGGTGCTATTATTCACAAGCAAAACGAGATCAAAATGTCGCAGCAGAGTAACGTGAGTAGATTACATGTGTGAAGACATATAACCTATAGCTTAAACAACTATTTACATGCTAGTAACAACAAAGGCTTGCTCGCAACACTCCAATCTGCATCCATGCTTAACCTGCACATTTTAGAAATAACACGCAGGGCTGAGTACAAAAGCACTCAGTGAACACATGTCAAAACATTTAAAAGTTGCCACTTAGAGCTATATAGTGAACCTGCCATTTTAAGCTTAGCACAAGAGTTTTCCTTTTAAAATCCATCAAGTGCTTGCTAAAATATTATTACCATATAGACTGCAGTCATAGTTCACATTATCATTCCATTATGTATGCACCTGATATAGGTGAAATTTACCTTGTTTTTATAACCAAAAAGAGTCGATTTTGTATCTCGATTGTGTAGTATTGTCTATAGTTTATATGGTTTTCATTTTATTGGACAATATTATGCTTGTGGGTGTTTTTCTATGTTTTTAGGCATATTTCGATGATAAAACCCCGAGACGAGACAAGGCGTGATGATCGTAGCTTGAAGTTCAAGATTTGAGTTCGAGAGAAGGCCTCTCGATACCTCTCTCGATCGAGAGGTCTATCGAGAGGAACCTTCTGCCGCAGTTATCGATCGAGAGCTTATTTCACCACCTCTCGATACCTCTCTCGACCGAGAGGTCTATCGAGAGGGGGTTCCAGCCAGGATTTTTCTCCTTAATTAATTAGACTCCTTTTTAGTTTAGGTTTCCTTATGTAAATTTCTCCTATATATACTCCTAGCCTAGCATTGTAAACCCTAACATCATCACCTTATCATCTTTCATACTTTTCTAGAACTTTTATAATTTAGAGTTTTTATTCTTGTATTCAACATTGAAGATTATTCAAGTTTATGCAAGATTCAAGATTCGAAGTTCTTCGTTTGTGTTCAAGTTTTTCTTACTCTTAATCTTTAATTATGCTCTTTCAATCTTTTGTGTTTATGTTTGCTTTAATTATGTCTAGCTAAATTTCTTAGTTGATTTTAGGGATTGAATGCCTAATTGAATTTATGTAAGTATTTTTGTTTACAATTAGCCTTCCAATCTAGATGCATGTTTTCATGGTGCTTATTCTCACGCATGATTAATTGATCACTAATTGTGTATGCATAGTTATGTTTATATGCCTTGATAGGATATTGCATAATAGATCTCATGAATACATGGTATGATAATTTGATTTGTCTTAATTGAGTTTGAATTATCATATGTTTGCATATAATTGATTTGGGTGTCATAATTGAACCTAGTTGATTATATCATTGATACTTGTTCTCTTTTGCACTTAGTTTGATATCTATGCGTCCGAAAGGATATTAGGATCATATTAGGTGACGACTTGCATTGCTTTTATCGGGGTGTAGGTTATCTTTCATGTATCACATTTAGATTGGATTAAATTGGTTAATTGTATGCATTAATTGCTTTCATAGATTTGATTAGGTAGGCTTCCCTAGAATCAACATTTTTCCTTAATTGTTTACTTACCTTATTTATTTAATTGCTTGAGTGCTAAGTTATTTTATTTGACTAGTTATTTTCCTTGTTTATTTATTTTCTTATTTGATTTTTTGAGTCTTTATTATTTGCCTAGTCTATAAATACCACAAAACCTAAATTCCTAAAAGCCTAAACATCACATTGGTTCTTTAGTAGAGGTATTGTGTGCGTTTTCGACTTGTCAATCCCTGTGGATACGATACTCGTGCTTCTTTATATTACACCTATTTTGTGTGGTAGAAAATAGTGCGATCAAATTTTGGCGCCGTTGCCGGGGAATTGATTAGATTTCACATACATATTTTGAAATAGAATTAATAGGTTATTTAGGCGCTTTAATTTTCTATTTTTCGGTTTATTGATCTAACGTTTTCTTTTCCTCTCTTTGATTTTAGGTAGTGCATGACCACAAGGTCTAAAGGGATAAATCCTATTCCGATAGACTTGGAGTTAGAGCGCTCACTAAGGACTTTGAGGCGAGAGAAGGAGGCACGCAAGATCGATTCACCACATTCTTCACCACCCGATTCACCAAGGAGTTTCGATTCAATGACGGATCAAGTGAGGAGGACTTTGAACGATCGGTTCAAACCGGTCGTGGACCAATTTCAGCAAGGAGGATGGGGGACCACGGAAGCCAACAATTATGAGTTCAAGATGTCCCTCATCAACATGGTGCAAAACAACCAATATGGAGGTTCACCGGCGGAGGATCCCAACGCTCACTTGAAGCAAATTCTGGATATATGTGCTACATACAAGGCCAATGGAGTGTCTTCGGATTACCTCAAGCTTAGCCTATTCGTATGGTCTCTCAAGGATGATGCAAGAGAGTGGTTAGATGGATTGGACAAGAAGGAGGTCACTACTTGGGCTGAGATGTGCACGAAGTTTCTCAACAAATTCTTCCCACCTTCGAGGGCTCAAAAGCTTATCAACGAGATCAACCAATTCCAACAATATGAGGATGAGCACTTCTACGAGGTGTGGGGGAGATTTAAGAAGCTATTGAGAGCATGCCCGAACCATGGAATTAGCAAGGAGGATCAAATCACGTGCTTCTATCGTGGTTTGAACAAGTTGTGTAGGAAGGAGCTCGATTACGCTTCGAAAGGAGGATTCTTGAACAATGAGTATGACGTGGCTATGGAGATCATTGAGCTGACCGTGAATTCGAGTTATGAAGAGGCTACCGATCGACGACTTGGAAGAAGGAGAGTTGCCAACATTGGGATCGATGCTTACGAGGACTTGATGGAGAAGTATACAAAAACAGCAAGTGAGTTGGATTCTATCAAGAAAGGAGTACTTCGGTGCGATGCGGTCACAGACGATCAAGCAAACCCAACCGAAGAGGAAGATGCCAATTTTGTGCAACAAGGAGGCAAGTGGCAACCCAATCAAGGAAACAAATGGCAAGGAGGACAAGGAGGTTCAAACTACCAAGGAGGATACAAGAAGCCTTATGTTCCCAACAACCGAAATCATCCGAACTTCTCCTATGCCAATCCAAACAATGCCTTGCAACCACCTCCCGGCTTCCATGTTGAGAACGGAGTCATCCAAGAGCCAAAGAAGGAGATGTCTACCGACGACTTGATTCGTCAATATATGGCTCAGTCGGAGATGAGGATGACACAACAAGATGCAAAGTTGAGGACCTTGGAGCTTACTCAAAGCACCTCAACCAACAACTTGGCAAGTAGCATCAATGCATTGACCAAGCAAATGCAAATGTTGGAGACGCAAATGAGTCAAATAGCCAACGCTCAAGGAGGAGTCCATAAGCCCGGCCAATTCCCTAGCAACACCGAGCAAAACCCGAAGAACAACCATCATGTTCATGCTATTGAGCTTCGGAGTGGCACAAAGTACACAAATCCATCCTTGGAAGCTGAGAAGAAAGGAGATGGGAGCTTCAAGAATGCGGAGCGCGAGGAAACGAGGATCCAAGTGCCGAGGCGAGGACCTCTCGACACCTCTCTCTATCGAGAGGGGGATCGAGAGGCAGCTACTGGAAGTCAGAATCCACCTCTCGATACCTCTATCGATCGAGAGGTTTACGACGAGGAGATCCAATGTGACCCTCTCGACACCTCTCTCAATCGAGAGGGGGATCGAGAGGTCAAAAGTCGAAGTCAGAAGGTACCTCTCAACACCTCTCTCGATCGAGAGGGGGGTCGAGAGGCTAATCACCCGCCCCAATTGCCGACTTACACTCCGAAGGCCCTTTTCCCGCAAAGATTGACCAAGACGAAGCAAGATGAAAAGTATCAATGCTTCTTGGAGATACTACAAAAGGTCAACATCAACATACCATTGCTTGATGCTCTTCGAGACATGCCCAACCATATGAAGTTCATCAAAGACGCGGTGTCGGGAAAGAAGAAGTGGGCAAAGTTCGAGACGATCAACCTCACGGAGAATGTAGCGCGGTGATCCAAAAGAAGCTACCAATGAAGCAAAAGGATCCCGGGAGGTTCACATTAGCATGCAAGATTGGAGATCAAGTTTTTCAAAACGTTCTATGCGATCTTGGTGCTAGCATCAATTTGATGCCCCTCTCTATATTCAACCGGCTCAAGATCGGGAGGATGAAGCCAACCACCATCTCTCTACTTATGGCGGACCGATCGGTTTCTTATCCACGAGGGATAGTGGAGGACATTCTCGTTCAAGTGCACAACCTTGTCTTCCCGGCGGATTTCATAGTCTTGGATATGCCAGAGGATGCTAATCAACCATTGATCTTAGGACGGCCATTCTTGGCCACGGGGAGAGCATTGATCGATGTTCAAGATGGAGACCTCACATTTCGAGTCAATGGCGAGGAGCTGAAAATTTCTATCTATGAAGCCATGAAGAGACCCGACGATCATCGTGAGGATATCTTCTCCATCGAGACGTTGATACCACCGACTTCGGAGGAGGCACTCAACCATTGCATCTCAAGTTCGTTATATACGTACAAGGAGTTAGATGAAGCTTGTGATGAGATTCTCGAATATCTACATCAAATGGAGGCAAACCCACCACAACTTCGACACGAGGAAGTTCCTTACCTCGACATCAACAAGAAGGTGGATGATGGAGTTCTCGAGGAGGAAGAGAAGAAGGATGCAGCCCCTAAGGTGGAATTGAAGCCATTACCCGAGCACCTCAAGTATCAATTCTTAGGAGAAGGAGAGACGTATCCGGTGATCGTATCTTCCCAACTCACGGAGGCAAACACGGACAAGCTATTGAGGGTTCTAAGGGAGCACAAATCTGTAATTGGATGGACGATTGCCGACATCAAAGGTATTAGTCCTTCGATTTGCATGCATAGGATATTGCTAAAGGAAGGCCATCGCCCAAGGGTACAACCTCAAAGGCGTTTGAATCCAGCGATGCAAGAAGTGGTGAGGAAGGAGGTGTTGAAGTTGCTCGATGCCGGCATGATCTACGCTATTTCGGATAGTGAGTGGGTGAGCCCTACTCAAGTGGTGTCAAAGAAAGGAGGCATGACGGTCATCAACGATGAGAATGGGGAGCTAATTGCAACG
This sequence comes from Thymus quinquecostatus, assembly GCA_024222315.1. NCBI lineage: Eukaryota > Viridiplantae > Streptophyta > Magnoliopsida > Lamiales > Lamiaceae > Thymus > Thymus quinquecostatus. The sequence goes on along the minus strand of CM044174.1, from coordinate 15,863,433 downwards.
AGGCTTGTCACGGGATGGCGAGTTTGCATCGATTATAGGCTTCTCAACGCAGCAACTAGGAAGGATCACTTCCCTCTCCCGTTCGTAGATCAAATGCTCGATCGATTGGCCGACCATGAGTATTATTGCTTCCTTGACGGATATTCCGGCTACAACCAAATTGCCATCGCTCCGGAGGACCAACAAAAGACAGCATTCACATGCCCATATGGAGTCTTCGCTTATCGGAGGATGCCTTTCGGGTTATGCAATGCACCGGCCACTTTCCAAAGGTGTATGATGGCCATCTTCCATGGATTGATCGAGAATATTATGGAGGTATTCATGGATGATTTTTCAGTCTTTGGTTCTTCTTTTGACCAATGTTTGGAGAATCTTGCCACGGTGCTTCAAAGGTGCGAAGAGACGAACCTCGTTCTCAATTGGGAGAAGTGCCACTTCATGGTGCAAGAAGGAGTTGTCCTTGGTCACAAGGTGTCTTCGCAAGGATTGGAGGTGGATCGAGCCATAGTCGTAGCCATTGAGAAGTTGCCACCACCAACCAACGTCAAATCGGTGAGGAGTTTCTTAGGACATGCCGGCTTCTATAGGAGGTTCATAAAATATTTTTCGAAGATCACGAAGCCGTAGTGTGGATTGCTCGAGAAGGATGTCAAGTTCGTTTTTGATGGAGATTGCTTGAAAGCTTTCGAGACATTGAAGAAGGCGCTTATCTCTACTCCCGTCTTGGTGTCACCAGATTGGAGTGCCCCGTTCGAGCTCATGTGCGATGCAAGTGATTGGGCGGTAGGAGCAGTTTTGGGGCAGAAACGGGAGAAGCTTTTCCGAGTGATCTACTATGCTAGCAAGACATTGGACTCGGCTCAAAGGAACTACACCACCACGGAGAAGGAGTTACTCGCTGTGGTCTATGCTTTCGACAAGTTTAGACCTTATTTGGTGGGATCTCACACGATTGTGCACACCGACCATGCCGCCATTCACTACCTATTCAACAAGAAGGACTCGAAGCCAAGGTTAGTTGACTGGTTCTTCAAGAGTTCAACATGGAGATCAAGGATAGGAAAGGATGCGAGAATGTGGTGGCCGACCATCTCTCAAGACTTGAGCAGCCCGTGGATGGAGAGGACTCGAAGATTGCTATCAAGGAAAGCTTCCCCGATGAGCAGATTTTTGAGGTGGACAATTTGAATCCTTGGTTCGCCGACATCGTCAACTACTTGGTGATTCATCATGTGCCCAAGGATCTATCGTCTCATCAAAAGAAGAAGTTCCTCCACGATTGCAAGTTCTACTATTGGGATGATCCTTACTTGTACCGGAGGTGTGCCGATGGAGTTATAAGGCGATGTGTTCGACAATCGGAGTGGAAAAAGATCATCGAAGATTGCCATAGCGCTCCGAATGGGGGACACTTTGCAGCAAATCGCACCGCCCTCAAGATATTTCATAGTGGTTTCTATTGGCCTTCGATCTACAAGGATTGCCACGAGTTCATCAAGTCATGTGATCAATGCAAAAGGATGGGGAACATCACAAAGAGGGATGAGATGCCGCAACGAACTATCATGGAGGTGGAACTCTTCGATGTTTGGGGGATTGACTTCATGGGTCCTTTTCCCTAGTCTCAAGGGTTCTCTTACATCTTACTTGCGGTGGAGTATGTGTCTAGATGGGTCGAGACCATTCTTACTACAACCAACGATTCGAAAGTGGTGATCAAATTCCTCCAGCGAAATATTTTGACTCGGTATGGAACTCCGAGAGCTTTGCTTAGTGATGGGGGGAGCCACTTCAACAATCGTTGGTTAGGATCGCTTCTTGCAAAATATGGAGTCAAGCACAAGGTTACATCGCCCTACCACCCTCAAGCAAACGGTCAAGCCGAGCTAGCTAATCGAGAGATCAAGCAAATCTTGGAGAAGACCGTCACCAACAAAAAGGAGTGGGCGAAGTACTTGGACGACACACTTTGGGCCTATAGGACGGCTTTCAAGACACCAATTGGAAGGTCGCCATACCAATTGTTATTTGGCAAGTCTTGCCATTTACCAATGGAATTGGAGCACAAAGCTTATTGGGCGACTAGAAGGATCAATTCCGAGTTCAAGGAAGCCATGGGTTAAAGATGTGATGACTTGTTGGAGCTTGATGAATGGAGAAACGAGGCGTTCGAGAATTCGAGGATTTACAAAGAACGAGCCGCGAGATTTCACGACTTGAGCATCAAAAAGCGTAAGTTCGAAATTGGTGATGATGTTATTGTTTTTAATTCTCGACTTCGTTTGTTTCCAGGAAAATTGCAAAGCAAGTGGTCGGGGCCGTATGTTATTTATAAGGACTTAAAGAATGGTGCATTCGAAGTGTTGTAGAACGACGGTGAGAAATTCGTGGTGAATGGACATCGACTCAAGCACTACTTCAAGCAGTTGCTTCTCTACCCCAAGAAAGCAGCCACTTATCTCGATGACCCGAGTTAGAAAGGAGGTATCATCGGGCTAAAGACGTTAAACGTAGCACTTGTTGGGAGGTAACCCAATATTAGTATCCCATTTTTATTATTTTTATTTCGTTTTATTTTAGAGTAATAGGTAATTTATTTTTTCGTATTTTAGAGTCGAACCCCTTAATATACTAACGAATGCTAAAGTGTTGTGTAGAGAGAAAAATCGGGTAGGACCTCTCGACACCTCTCTCGATCGAGAGGCCTGTCGAGAGGTGAAAAATTTTTGTCCAGTAGGGGTCTCTCGACACCCCTCTCGATCGAGAGGGGTATCGAGATATTATGAAAAAAATGTGCCCAGGTTTTTGTCACATGAAGCCTCTCGATCGAGACACCCATGTTTTCGATCGAGAGGGGAGGACAATACATAAAGTGCAACACCTCTGGACACCTCTCTCGATCGAGAGGCCTGTCGAGAGGTCGAATTTTGGAGTCCAGTAGGTACCTCTCGACACCTCTCTCGATCGAAAGGCCTGTCGAGAGGGTCGTTGACGGCGCAAAATCCGAGTTTGACCAGGTTCTATCTCCTCTTTAAATATACCATATACACACAATTCACATACCATTCACACACAACTCACAAATTCTCTCAAGAACACACAAGAACATCCTCTCTTCTTTTCGCCTCATTCACACACAACTCACAAATTCTCTCAAAAGAGGAGTTTCTCTCGACGTTGGTGGTGGAGCGAGTCAATCAAGTGCCCCACATCATTCGTTTCCAACTCGGTGGTCAACCAAGGGAGCTTGACATGGATCAACTCAATGATATTATCGGAGGAAACAAGAATGGCGAGTACATTGGCAACAATCATCCGAATCTTCAAGATTTGTGGGGCCAATTCGTGGATTTTGAGGAGGAAAGAAGGAGATCTTACAACCCGGCGTATGCGAAGGCCACCTCAATTCGGAATCCCACGATTCCCTACTACCATAGGCTAATTTCGTCTACCATCCATTCCCGCCACGACTTCGGCACCTTCCTTGCCACCGACACTCATCTCATTTGGACTTCCTATCGAAGCCACTCTCAAAGTGCAGCCCTTTACCTCGTAGATCACATGGAGAACCAAGCTTACTTGTTCGGAGGACAAAAGATTGGGATAGGAACATTCGTCACTCCACTTGCTCAACACTTCAACATTCCGATTGGAGAGCAGCCGGTGTCTAGGTCCATCTTTGTGGATAGACGCACGTTGGAGCTTGCGAGGATGATCTCATTCGACACGTCCGGGTGGTTCTTTAAGCTACATGGGAGAAGTGGTGTTCATCTCTTCCCGCTACCGAACAATTATTTGACCGAGGTGATTGGGAATGAAAAACTACGGAGAGGGAACGGGAAGATGAACTCTCCTCAACACAAGGAGCTTATGTGGGCCGAGGGAGGTCCAAGGCCCGATGAAGGAGGCGATGATGATGAGGAGGAAGACGATGAAGAAGAGGCCGAGCAATATGAGCAAGGATATGATGAAGAGGAGGATGCTTATGCACAAGGGTACGAAGGTGTTCCACAGCCCGGTTTCTACATGAGAGCTCTGGAATTCTCTACAATGCAAGATTGGCACACGGAAACAATGGAGGCGATGGACAACTACCATTGGGATGGTAGGGAGTTTGTTGAGTCTCAAGTGCGAGGAGTTCGAGAAGAGGTGCAAACTTTGAGCACCGAGGTGGGGGACCTTCGTGCATATATTGGAGGTCGTTTTGATACTCTCAACACTTATTTTGAGAATGAGGCGAAAAGAAGAGAGGATGAGGCGAAGAGGCATGAGGATGAGAGAGCTTACATGGAGAACTACAATAGGATGGTGCATGAGATGCACTATTTCTATCCTCACTACCCGGCCAACCATCAACGATTCGACCCCAATAACCCCGACAACCCTCCCTTCCCTCCGCCATTTCAATGAGGTAAGTTTGTTAACTTAGTTCCTTCTTATTTTTGCAAACTTATTCCTTAATCTTTGATTTCGAAATAAGTTTGGGGGAGGGGGAAGAGTAACTAAGGTTAACAATCTTTTTGAGTTTTTTTATTGCTTTAGTAGTTGGTTTATTTTGGGGTATGTTTGAGTCTTTTATGTTGGGTCTTTTATTGTTTTGAGTCTTAGGTTAAATTGAGTCGAATAAGCATGTGATGATAGTATTGTGAATTTGGCCAATGATAGAAAAATTTTGCTTGAGTTTTGGAGAAAATTTCATGATCTTTATTATGCATAGACCCTTGGCGAAGCGACGCATATTTATTTGATGAATTTGAAGCATGTTTTTGATGTCGGGAACTAGTTAGTTTGAGCCCGTGAGATTTGAGCTTTTTGTGCATGTTGATACTTATTTCTTTGATTGAGTGATCATGTATGCTTCATTGTTTCTAGAACTTGCCCTATTTCTCCGTCAAGACCTTAGTATATTTACGAACTAGGAGATGATCTTAGGCCATCTTTCTTTAGCCACATGATTCCCATACACTAACCTTGATCATAATCTTTGTCTACCCCCTTTGAGCCTTTTTACGAGCCTTTCTTTCTTAAGCTTGGATGATAGGAGGTTTGGATGGATAAGGGTACCTTTAATGGATTTAGTTGGTGATGTGGGAGGTGTTGAAAAGAATACTTGTTGTGGTATGGAGAAGGAAAAAAGAAAAGAATTTTAGATGCTTGATTTAGTATAGTTGGCTATCCCTATAAGCTTAGAAAAAATAGTTGTGAAAATAAAAGAAAAAAATAGAGCCTTTGTTCAACATTAGAAAGAACATTCATTAGATGAGCTCTAAGAAGGAAAAAAAAAGAAAAAAAAAAAAAAAAAAAAAAAAAAAAAAAAAAAAAAAAAAGAGAAGAGAATGAGAATAAAAGCATAAGGGGATAGTTAGCTTGAATTGTATTATGTGCATCTATGATATTGATGTTTTGTAGTTGGTGTTGGATGGTAGAAGATGGAGTTGAACATCCATACTTTGGTTGGAGTTGAGAAAAAAGGTTGATGATTTGGAGTATTTTGAGTCACTTAGCCTATACATTCCCTACCTTAACCAATGTCCCTACATTACAAGCTTATATAAAGACCTTTTTGATCTTAGTGTGTGGATATTACATTAGGAGAAGAGGTTGAGATTAGGGGCAAGCCTATGGTAAACATGTTGCATTACATTGATGTTGAGTGAACCTATATGATGTGCATTATCTTATACATCTTTTCTTTGAGAGAGTGGAGTGTTCACTTATACACATATAAATATCTCACATGTTGGAGAGTGTTCTTTGATGGATTGACATGAGTTGAATTTATTGAATAAATTGTGTTATTGATGATAAGGTTGTGTGCATAGTTTTGATCGTGATTATGAGAGATTGTTTTTGAAAAAGTTTTGAGGCCTATATAGTTCACAATGCTAGAGTCTATTGTTTATGTTTTGGTATTGTTCGGGACGAACAATGTTTAAGTTTGGGGGATTTGATATAGGTGAAATTTACGTAGTTTTTATAACAAAAAAGAGTCGATTTTGTATCTCGATTGTGTAGTATTGTCAATAGTTTATATGGTTTTCATTTTATTGGACAATATTATGCTTGTGGGTGTTTTTCTATATTTTTAGGCATATTTCGATGATAAAACCCCGAGACGAGACAAGGCGTGAAGATCGTAGCTTGAAGTTCAAGATTTGAGTTCGAGAGAAGGCCTCTCGATACCTCTCTCGATCGAGAGGTCTATCGAGAGGAACCTTCTGCCGCAGTTGTCGATCGAGAGCTTATTTCACCACCTCTCGATACCTCTCTCGATCGAGAGGTCTGTCGAGAGGGGGTTCCAGCCGGGATTTTTCTCCTTAATTAATTAGACTCCTTTTTGGTTTAGGTTTCCTTATGTAAATTTCTCCTATATATACTCCTAGCCTAGCATTGTAAACCCTAACATCATCACCTTATCATCTTTCATACTTTTCTAGAACTTTTATAATTTAGAGTTTTTATTCTTGTATTCAACATTGAAGATTATTCAAGTTTATGCAAGATTCAAGATTCGAAGTTCTTCGTTTGTGTTCAAGTTTTTCTTACTCTTAATCTTTAATTATGCTCTTTCAATCTTTTGTGTTTATGTTTGCTTTAATTATGCCTAGCTAAATTTCTTAGTTGATTTTAGGGATTGAATGCCTAATTGAATTTATGTAAGTGTTTTTGTTTACAATTAGCCTTCCAATCTAGATGCATGTTTTCATGGTGCTTATTCTCATGCATGATTAATTGATCACTAATTGTGTATGCATAGTTATGTTTATATGCCTTGATAGTATATTGCATAATAGATCTCATGAATACATGGTATGATAATTTGATTTGTCTTAATTGAGTTTGAATTATCATATGTTTGCATATAATTGATTTGGGTGTCATAATTGAACCTAGTTGATTATATCATTGATACTTGTTCTCTTTTGCACTTAGTTTGATATCTATGCGTCCGAAAGGATATTAGGATCATATTAGGTGACGACTTGCATTGCTTTTATCGGGGTGTAGGTTATCTTTCATGTATCACATTTAGATTGGATTAAATTGGTTAATTATATGCATTAATTGCTTTCATAGATTTGATTAGGTAGGCTTCCCTAGAATCAACACTTTTCCTTAATTGTTTACTTACCTTATTTATTTAATTTCTTGAGTGCTAAGTTATTTTATTTGACTAGTTATTTTCCTTGTTTATTTATTTCCTTATTTGATTTCTTGAGTCTTTATTATTTGCCTAGTCTATAAATACCACAAAACTTAAATTCCTAAAAGCCTAAACATCACATTAGTTCTTTTGTAGAGGTATTGTGTGCGTTTTCGACTTGTCAATCCCTGTGGATACGATACTCGTGCTTCTTTATATTACACCTATTTTGTGTGGTAGAAAATAGTGCGATCAGCACCACACAACTATTACATAACTTATGTGTTGAGAGGTAGGCCTCCCTCTCAAGCACTGTGATCGGCCAACCAAAAATAAAGGATAGCACACAATCACAACGTGTACACAAATCCTGCATCACACAGGACCGATATCGTCCTCCTTCAATATGTGGTATCAATATAATCATAACATATTGGCAAGTCAATAATTTAAGCTAAATTCTCATACACACACACACATACATATATATCATTTTTAGATAGAAAGCCCACCTGAACTCTTCATATCTTTAATATTAATTTACACTCCTCGCTTCCTTCACTTCACGTTCCTGCTCGTACCTTCATTGGGCGAAGTTTGAATCAAAGATAGAAAGAAGAGAATCAGGGAATAGAAGTGAATGCTTTTCTTGCTTAAATTAAAGTTCCTCTTAGTTTTTACAACCTTAGTTTCATATTCTCCTAGGTTGTTTACTTACAATCTCTCTTTGGCTTCATTTCCCTTAGTTCCCCTTCACCACTAATTTTCGTAACTTATGATTCCCAAGGTGGAAGTAATCAGCCCATACATATACACATCTAATACTTGCATACATGAGTAAATCTGCTATCTCGTTCAACAATTTTTTATTCCAATATTCTTGTTGGCAGTTTCTAGAATTTCTTCCTATTAAAGTTTATGTCAGACGATATAAGGTCATATCCTTGTATTCTATTCTTGTAACTCATTCTCCAATAGCTTTCAATAATAAAATACTCACCCGTATTTCAAGTTAAGTTTTGATGTATGGTCTCTAGTTCAAGACTAACAAGAAACTGGAATTTCTTTATAATTCCAGCATACTCCCTCTCGATTACTGCACTTTTTTCCATTTTAAACTTGTCTAAATAACTTAATTGGTATAGAAACTTTTCAGCACACACTCCCCTATAACTCATTCCAACATTTTGAGACAATTATCCCTAGCCTTTCATCTTTATGCAAAGTATCAGCTTACATGTATATAACATAGATATAAATCCCAATCCACCATATCAATTTCCAGTTTACCCAGAGCGTTACTTCTACATTAACAGGTTAACTCACTTCTTGATAATTACTTGTGCGTAGACTATATCGTGTCATTTTACTCCATGTATGAGTTTGTTACTACTCTAGCTTATTTTTGCGCTCAACTTTTCAATAAACAGGGAAAATTCAACAGATCAACTTCTTTTCTTAACAGACTGCCCTCTGCCACTTTACAAATATGTAGCTAAGGTACTTATTTCTTCCAACACTTATATAAACAAGCTCATTTACTTACAATAATATTTTTATAAACCAGAATATAAATTCTCCGAACCCAAGCTATCTTAAGTTATGTCTTTCCTTTCATTTTGACTCGTAGCAGTTTGGATTGACAAGCACTACTTTAGTTAGGTTTCTAAATACATCAACGAGATCATTCATACTCGGGAGTCTAACTTTGAACAACCATAACTCCTTCGTTACTTAATGAATTTAAATGATTCAGGATGTTTTGGAAAGCTGAATTCACATAGAGTAACTTTCATTCAAATTCCACTCGGAAATTAGCAAGGCAAGGGGTTCAAAACTGAATATCAAACTAGTGCAGAAGCTGTCTCGGCAGATTTTGAAATCTGGACACATAATCTTTGAAAAATCTTGACAAATTCATACAAACTCCGTTTTAGACGAATAAAATGTCCATGGAATGCTAAGAGAGGATACTTTAACATGGAGAGTGTTTCAAACTCAGATTATATAGGGTTGATTCACAGTAAAAGCCGTAAGTAAGCTGAACTTTTCTGGAAAACAAGGGAATGGTTTTCTTTGAGAACTTTGATCGAACACCTCACCATATCAACTCTAGATGATCATACCATACATGGTTTAACCAAGAATAACTAGGAAAACACACAACCAACTGCTGTACTTGATCGAATTTGGAAGCAATCAAAGGGGTCTCGAATAATTCATACATAAATCAACTCGTAGCTAGGCGTAAATTATGAATATCAATAAGATTTGCTCATGCCTTTCTCAAATTCAAAGTTTAATCCCAAAGAAAGCTTACCTTGATCAAGAACTTAACCTAGATCCTTATCCACCTCTGTGGTTTCAATTTCACGGAGCTTGAAAACTGGAAAAATAATCCGGTGCACAACGTTTATGGAAAGAAGAAGGGAAAGAAGGGAGAAGAAGAAGAACTCGGCAGTGGCATTTGAGGGAAGGGAGAAACTGACGTGTGGATTTGATGACTAGCCCATCAAAGTTTAATCCTCCTTTTGAATATTAGGATAAAACATTTTTTTTTTTATTTCTTTCATTTTATCCCCAAATTATGATACAACTTATTACTATTATTATTAATATTTTTTTTATTATTGTTATTATAATTATTATTTCCTCTACAATGTATTGGCTAAACTAACTAAAATACGGGATATTACATCCTTCCTCCCTTAAAATAAATTTCGTCCCGAAATTTAGTTACCTCGAAGAGTTCCGGATATTTCTCTCGCATCTTCTCTTCGAGTTCCCACGTGGATTCCTCTTGACCATGGTGTCTCCAATGGACTCTTACTAAGGGAATCGACTTAGTTCTTAATTGTTGAACCTTTCGATCTAATATTGCCTCAGGCCTCTCTTCGTAACCCAGATCCGGTTCAAGAGTCACTTCTTCTTGATGCATGACATGGTTGGGGTCATATACATATTTCCTCACTTGTGACACATGGAATACATCATGTGTGTTGCCAAAACTTGGCGGTAAAGCTAGTTTGTAAGCAACGGGTCCTATCCTTTCGAGGATTTCATATGGTCCTATAAATCGAGGTTTAAGTTTCCCTTTTACTCCAAACTTATGAACTCCCTTAGATGGTGAAACTTTCAAGAAGACCTTGTCACCTATTTGAAATTGCAACTCTGTTCTCCGTGTATCGGTATAGGACTTTTGACGATTCTGAGCTTCCTCGATTCTCCATTTTATCTGTCGAACAATTTCAATCATCTCTTCCACGACATCAGGTCCTAATATTTTGCGTTCACCTACTTCATCCCAGTACAACGGGGATCGACACTTCTTTCCATAAAGAGCTTCATATGGGGCCATATTAATTGTTGCTTGGAAGCTATTATTATAAGCAAACTCTATAAGTGGTAGGACTCGTTCCCATTGATTCCCTCGATCCAACACTACGGTTCTAAGCATATCCTCCAAGGTTTGGATGGTTCGCTCAGACTGCCCATCTGTTTGTGGGTGAAAGGCTGTACTAAAGTTCAGTTTAGTACCTAACTCCCTTTGTAAGCTCTTCAAAAATTGGGATGTAAATTTTGAATCCCGATCCGACGTGATTGATATCGGTATTCCATGCAATCTTACGACCTCACGAACATAAATGTGAGCTAGCTTATCAGACCCATAAGTGATAGGGATCGGAATAAAGTGTGCACATTTCGTGAGCCTATCCACTATCACCCAAACCACATTACTTCCCTTATTAGATCTTGGTAACCCGGTTACGAAATCCATATTAATATGATCCCACTTCCACTCTGGAATTTCTAATGGCTGCAACTTTCCGTAAGGCCTCTGACGTAAAGCTTTAACCTGTTGACAGGCTAAACAACGATCTACAAACAATGCTATATCTCGCTTCATTCCTTCCCACCAAAACTTTTTCTTCAAATCTTGGTACATCTTCGTGCTTCCTGGGTGAGCGGTATAAGGAGTATCGTGTGCTTCACTCATGATTTCCTCCTTCAACTCCTTATTGTTGGGTATTACAAGTCTTTCTTTATACAACAAGGCATTATCTCCGACTTCTTAATAATCATTGATTTTTCCCGATCTGGTTGCTAAACGCAATTTTTCCAACTTCTCGTCACCTCTTTGGACACTAACAATCCTAGACCTTAGGTCGGGAGTTAATGTTAGTGTTGCTATCACTTGTTCTGTGGTTTGAGGGGGTGAAATTACTTCTATTTGCAACCTCTCAAAATCCCTTATGAGTTCTTTTTCTTGTGTTAGAAGAAATCCGAACTCATAATTGCCTTTTCTACTCAGAGCATCAGCTACAACATTAGCTTTTCCGGGGTGATAGCTAATCTTGCAATCATAATCCTTTACTAATTCGAGCCACCTTCTTTGTCTCATATTAAGATATTTTTGCTCGAAAAAGTACTTAAGGCTTTTATGATCAGTGAATATTTCACACTTAGCCCCGTAGAGATGGTGTCTCCATATCTTCAATGCATGCACCACTGCTGCTAGCTCTAGATCATGAGTTGGGTAATTTAATTTGTGTGGTCTAAGTTGTCGAGATGCATAAGCAACGACTTTCCCCCCTTGCATCAACACACATCCTAGTCTATTCTTTGATGCATCAGTGTAAATGGTGTAGTCCTGATCAACCTCGGGAACTACTAGGACTGGGGCAGTAGTTAAGCTTTTCTTAAGTTCTTGGAAACTACTCTCGCACTCTTCTGTCCACTGGAATTTAGCATTCTTCTTAAGAAGTTGGGTCATTGGTTTTGCTATCTTGGAAAATCCCCGAATAAACCTTCGGTAGTAGCCAGCTAACCCTAAGAAGCTTCGAATTTCGTTTGGATTAGTTGGCGATTTCCATTCTTGAACTGCTTGCACCTTTGCCGGATCCACCTTGATTCCTTCACCGGAGACCACATGTCCAAGAAAATTTACTTCTTTCAACCAAAATTCACATTTTCTGAATTTGGCGTAAAGTTTCTCGGCTCTTAGATTCTCCAGAACTACTCGGAGATGCTTTTCATGTTCCAACTCACTTCTTGAGTATATTAAAATATCATCAATGAACACAATAACAAATTTGTCCAAATATTCATGGAAAACACTATTCATGAGATCCATAAATACTGCCGGAGCATTTGTTAGTCCAAAGGGCATCACTACAAATTCATAGTGGCCGTACCTTGTCCTAAATGCGGTCTTCGGTACATCTTCATGTCGAACCTTTAGTTGATGATACCCAGATCTCAAATCAATCTTTGAGAAGATACTAGCTCCTCTGAGCTGGTCAAACAAATCATCAATCCCAGGTAAAGGATATTTATTTTTCAGCGTCAACTTGTTCAATTCCCGGTAGTCTATACATAATCTTAGACTACCATCCTTCTTTTTAACAAAAAGAACCGGTGCTCCCCATGGAGAAACACTAGGTCGAATGAATCCTAAGTCAAGCAACTCTTGAAGTTGAATTTTTAACTCCTGCAATTCCTTTGGGGCCATTCGGTACGGTGCTTTCGATATTGGTGCTGAACCCGGTTCAACATCAATGGTAAACTCCAATTGTCTATCAGGTGGTACACCAGGTAATGCTTCAGGAAAAACATCCTTATATTCCCGTACTATTACTAGATCATCAATATTCTTTTTTAAGTCTACACCCTCATTTAAGTACACCAGATAGGCTTGGGCATCTCCATTCCTCAATAGTTTTTCAGCTTGTAGAGCTGGAATGACAGAAGCCTTCCATTTCTTTCTTTCGGTACCATAGAAACATGTAGGCTCCTTTCCGGGTGGTTGAAAAGAATTTAGTCTCTGGTCGCATTTTATTGTGGCAAAATTTTCAGTCAACCAATCCATTCCAAGGATAATATCTACATCCCACATAAATAATACATTTAGAGTCTTTGCTATCATCTTAAGGGAGTCTAACTCAAATTCTAAATTAGAACAAACGTGAGAGAGGGTGGTAGTTTTTCCCACCGGAGTCGTCACTCTTAAATTTTGACTTGCTCGTTCTCCTTTAAGTTCAAGAGTATCTACGCAAGTACTTGATATAAATGAATGGGAGGCACCAGTATCAAATAAAATGACAATAGATACGCCCTTCAATTGACCCATACCTGCTAGATTTCCTTGATTTTTATCATGTGGTTTCTAATCAAGAGCAAAGAGTCTTTGATATTGTTGAGGTTGTGGAGTTGTTTGTTGTCCCGGTTTGATAGGGACTAATATCAGCCCTTCCTGTATAAGTAAACCTGAACGTTGAGGAAAATCCACATTCCTTAAACCTTAAAAGTATTATCCCCAAATAGGAATAAATAATAAATAATACCTTATGATAAGAGGTGAGTGCCAACGTTGCCAATAAGGATCTGATGCTTTAACTTATGGTAAGGCTTCTGCACATAAGCTAATCTACGCAGAAGCCGTCTTGATCTTAGGAGGTTCTTACCAGAACCTAGGGATCTGCTTAGACATGTAATTGGTGTGACTCTAGTCCTCCTAGTATGAGGACCACAACATTAATGGCGAAAGAAAAATAATATTGTTTTCATGGAAATTCCTTTCTAGTCCTCCCTTTATATGAATATTCATTCTCTTTATACCTATAAATATTAATTGAACACACACTTTATCCATCATCGCAATCACAACACACCTCACTACGAACAACACGCATTCTCGCGTACTGTTCCATTCATTTTTCCACATTCTCTCCTGTGAGCTCTTCTAAGCTCAAGTGGTCAAGACATTCGGGGCCTTCTTCCGGGAAGCCTCAATTCCCCTTTCACATTCATCCATTCTCCTCGACGCAAGGAGGACCTCCTGTCCCCCTACTCTATCTCAAGTCTAAGGTAAAACCCTCATTGCCTCAAGGGAATGAGGCCGAACGGAGCTTTGCTCTCCTTGCTATTCACTTTTCTCACTCCATCTCTACATTATTCGTTTATATGAGTGCAAAACTCCATGAATCTAGCTAGTTTATGGTTAAATACGTTTTTTATCCGCTGTACCTAGCTCAACTATCATTCGTCGTTCTTACGCGAGTCATACTCTGTACAAAATGCCCGTTTATGGCTTTCTATACGCACGAATCTCTTGCTCTCTGTTGCTATATCGCTTAATCTATGAATGCTCTTTGCAAACATGATGAACAATACTCTAAATTGTTGTGGATCTCAAACCCGGATCTATCAACTGGCGCCGTCTGTGGGAAATACTTGAGTTGAGATGTCGATTTTCCCTTGTTTTATGTTAAATTCCAGTCTACTGTTATAATGTTGTTGGCGATCTCCCTTTGTTATGTCCTTATGCTGAGGATACAAGGAAGTCTAATGCTATGATTGATTGAGAATGCTCTGTTTGCTGTATAATCTGCAAAAACCCAAATGCGTATGTTATCGCTTGATATTCGCTAAAGCTCTCCATGGTTATGAGCTGTCGAATGTGATGTGGCTTTATGATTATGCTCCCCTTGAAGTGGGAATGGTAATAAATGCTTTGATTGGAAAGAAACTCGTATTTGAGAAGCTGATATTCTCTCTTTGAATGTGAATTAAGAATTGATGTTTGAAAGGATTGTCGAAGCCCACGAACTCAGAGGGCTAATCCTCTGTTCCTCTTTGAATTTCTAATTGATCTTGATGATATGCGCATAAATTTGCCTTGTTATTCACTCTGTTACGATGAATGCCTAGAATGATGGCTATATGTTATAAGGAGTATGTATCGAATGCAAGATTGATGTTATCCTCGGAGAATTTTAGCATGTATCTCATGAATTTGCTTTAGCTACATTGTTTGTGGCAAGTCAATCTGGTAATCCGAAGTGATCTTAAGGTCATACCCCTTTCATGACATGAACTGTGATGGCTAATCTGTTGTTTGTCAAAATCTTAAGGTTGTGAAGGATCCGGAAGAAAGCCGGGTTAAAAACTGCAGCCATCTCAAAACGCACTCGATTCACCTTGCATACTTGGTGAGCATACAATCTTGTCTATTATATGTCGAATATGAAATCCATCTATGAGTTGTAAAGGATTGGTGATTACAGAGAAAGCATCGCTACTAAAGCTAGTTGAATGCCCCTGAATAGCCATAACTTGGAAACTCACCAAATAATAAAAACATTAAAGCAAATGGAGAGCCGAAAGATGATGAGGTTGCCTCATTCATTTGGATGAAGGGAGCCCGCATCTAGAAGCAGAACCTCCTCCCAGAAGCCCTGTCTAACAGGCAACTCCCTCGTAAGCCCCGTATAACGGGCAGAACCCTCTCTCAGAAGCCCTGTCTAACAGGCAACTCTTTCGTAAGCCCCGCATAGCGGGCAGAACCCTCAAAAGCCCTACACAGTAGGCAACTCTTTCATAAGTCCCGCATAGCGGGCAAAACCATCAAAAGCCCTACACTGTAGGCAACTCTCTCATAAGCCCCGCATAGCGGGCAGAACCCTCAGAAGCCCTACACAGTAGGCAACACCCTCATAAGCCCCAGACAATGGGCAGAACTTCTTCTCAAAAAAGCCCGGTTTAACAGGCACCACAATCGTAAGCCCCATCCAATGGGCAGAACACTTCATAAGCCCTATCTAACAGGCACCTCTCTTGTAAGCCCTATCTAATAGGCAACCCTTTCACAAAGCCCTATCTAATAGGCTCCTTTCTCGTAAGCCTCATTCCTTGGGCAGAACCTCCTACAAAGCCCTATTTAATAGGCAACTCTTTCGTAAGCCCCATACAATGGGCGGAACCTCCTACAAAGCCCTATTTAATAGGCAACTCTTTCGTAAGCCCCATACAATGGGCAGAACCTTTCTCAAGCCCTACTCAGTAGGCAACATGCTCATAAGCTCCATATAATGAGCAAAATTCCTTACAAGTCCCGATTAAATGGGCAATGTATCCCTAAGTCTTGTCTGAGAAAGGCGACATTTTCATCATTCCCATAAACCTTACCCATCTCATCCTGGTGGGTAAAATCTCACCTAAATCTCGCCTCATGAGTGGCATTCTTACAAAATTATATTTGACAGACAATACCTTCATAAACCTCTACGGAGGATATCGCTTCTATAAGCTCGATAAAATAGACCGTGCTCTCGTAAGTTCTGTTCGGTAAGTAATGCTCTCATCAAATCCCACATAAGGGATATCACTCTCACAATCCTTGGCTAAAAGGGAATATCTCATAAGAAAGTCTTATAAAATAGGCGCTAAATATAAGAAGGGCCTATATGGCCGAGGCATCTCATCCTGAGCCTAATAAAATAAGATATCACACAAGTTCTTAAATAACCTCGCCTTCCAATCAGATCCCTTCCAGAAGCTACATAAAGAAAGCCTTAGGGAAACAAACACTCCAATAAAGTGGGTTTTGTAAAGACAGATGTCACCGACCCTGACCCTATCCTGGCAAAAGCCACTCTTGAAAAGCCTTATACTAAGTACATAACGCTCGTTAAAGCCGCCATAGGTGGTGGGTAATTATAAGGGGATCTGTTAAATCAGCAGCATATTACAATTAAATTTCACATGATCAGATGCCTCATGTTAAGAAGAGGGAACTATGTCAAAGCCCTCCCCAATCATCAACTTTCTATCTTTAAGTTGCCACTTACCTTCATCATATAATTGGTAGAAGCCACCCCTCTTGGGAATCTCATAACAAATAAGCTATACTTGTTAAAGCTATCATAACCAAGGCCTCAACGCAGAAAATTTGCTAATAACAAAATTACACATATCTTGAGTCTCTTTTAAAGAGCACCTGAAATCAATTCTCTAAAATGTCCTTAATTCTTTGCAGAATTTTGTAAGGATGATGGTTGATTCAGAAGCTCATCTGAAAAGGACAGGTGACGGGGTCTCCAATTCTACCAAGGAACCAGGACCTGGCAATATTGCGCCGAAAATATCCTTCGGACTCGAGCATAACAAGGCCATCATACATCAACATAATGATGCCCTCGTAATAACGGCTGAAATAGAAGGGTACCAAGTCCGAAGAATTTTCATAGACACCGGGACCCCTATCAACGTGATACTCATGAGTTGTCTCAATCGGATGCCCCAGAAGAAGCTTCTGAAACCCGCCAGGGTATCCCTCCAGGGTTTCTCACAGAAGCCTGTCATGACAGTGGGGTCAGTGGATCTGGCACTCACTCTGGGAGAAGGACATGTTAAAACGTCAAAAGTGACTACCTTCTGGGTGGTCGATCAAGACTCATCCTATAATGCTATTCTGGGAAGAGCTGCTCTGAACTCTTTCCAAATAGTCATATCCACCTATCACTTGATGATGAAATTCCCTGTGGGAAATCGAATAGGATGGATATCGGGGAATCAAATGACCTCGAGAAATTGCTATGTTCAATCTGTTAAAGTGGGAGAAGCTAAGAAATGGGCTGTCCCAGAACCTATAACTCCTCGACACAAACCAAAGAGGGAGGAGGACAAGATCAAAGAGGATGATACTGTCAAAGAAGGGCAAAGCCTAATGGTCCCCGCAGAGGAACTGATAGAAATAGAGCTGATCCCAGATCGGAAAGGATTCACTACAAGAATTGGCACCCAGATGCCTCAGGACGTATCAGAACAACTAATAAAGTGCCTGCGAAAGAACGCAGATGTCTTCGCTTTTGGGTCATCTAACCTGGTGGGGGTAGATGCGACCGTGGCATTGCACTGTCTGAATGTAGACCCCTCAGTTAAGCCGGTAAAGCAAAAGTTAAAACAATTTGGCCCTGAAAAAGATAAAATCATCAGGGAAGAGGTCGCCAAGTTATTGGAGGCTAAGCATATTAGGGAAATACAATTCCCAGAATGGCTATCCAACGCAGTAATGGTCGCTAAGGGAAATACAGGCACCTGGAGGATGTGTATTGACTTCAGAGACTTAAATAATGCCTGCCCAAAAGATCATTACCCTTTACCTAGGATCGATCAATTAGTAGATTCCACGTCAGGTTGCGAACTACTATCTATGATGGACGCATATCAGGGTTACCATCAAGTAAAAATGAACCCACCAGATGTCCCAAAAGCCGCATTTGGGGTCTGTGCTGGGACCTTTGGCTTTTAAAGCATGCCCTTTGGCTTGAAAAATGCAGGGGCTACCTATCAAAGAATGATGGATAAAATCTTCAAAAGCCAAATCGGCAGAAACATGGAAGTATATGTTGATGATATACTAGCCAAGAGTGTGCATGCTCAAAATCAGATACAGGGTCTGGAAGAGGTGTTCGCTGTAGCCAGATTATACCATCTTAAGTTGAACCCAGCAAAGTGCTCATTTGGTGTACAAGCTGGAAAGTTCCTAGGATATATGGTTACCCCCAGAGGGATTGAAGTAAATCAAGCCAAGGTGCAAGCAGTGTTAGACATGACACCTCCTCGAAACATTCGAGAAATCCAAAGGCTCAATGGACGAATTACAGTGCTCAGTCGTTTCATTTCCCGATCAGCGGATAAAAGCCTTCCCTTCTTCAAAATATTGAGGAAGGGTAGCAGATTTGAATGGACCAATGAGCGTCAAAAGGCCTTTGAAGAATTAAAAGAGCATCTGGCAGAACTACCTTTGCTCACTAAGCCATTACCACAGGAAGTTCTATATTTATATATAGCAGTGGGAGAAGAATCCATCAGCTCGGTACACCTAAGAGAAGAAGGGTTGATGCAGAAACCTATCTACTACACAAGCAAGATGATACAAGGGGCGGAAATACGATACCCAGCATCGAAAAAGCTGCTTTAGCAGTAATGGTCACGGCTAGAAAGCTGAGACCCTATTTTCTATCACACAAAGTGGTAGTTAGGACGAATGAGCCATTGAAACAAATATTGGGTAAGCCTGACTTGTCGGGAAGATTAGTTAAATGGGCCATAGAGCTGAGTGAGTATGACGTGGATTTCGAGCCAAGAGTGGCCATTAAGGCCCAAGCTCTGGCCGATTTCCTTCAAGAAACCACCAGAGGGGAAGAAGAAGAATTCCAGTGGTGGAGAGCCTATGTGGACGGCTCTGTTACTAAAGAAGGCGCAGGGGTAGGAATCTTCATCCAGGATCCCCAAAGCCACGTATACAAATTTGCTATCAAATTAAACTATCCTGCCTCCAATAATGAGGCAGAGTATGAGGCTCTGGTCAGATGCCTGGACTTGTTGCGAACTATGGGCGCCACCCATGTAATGGTCCATTCAAATTCTCAATTAGTGACGCACCAGGTTCTAGGAACTTGCGAAAAGCGAGAAGAAAGAATGGTAGCATACGTGAAAACCGTGGATGAATTAATGGGGCGTTTTGCCAAAGCCGAGGTGGTCCAGATCCCTCGGGAAGAAAATATCAAAGCCGATAAGCTGGCTCGAATAGCTAGCGCGACAGAGGGAACATGGACAGATGAAATCGTGCTATGCAATGCAGATGCCAAGTTAGTCAAAGTCGAAATGCAGGCTATCGAAATAATGGAGGATTGGAGAACTCCAATCATCAGAGCCTTAAAGGAGCTTTCTGGAGAACCAGAAGCTGCAGCTCTAGCTAATGGAGGAAGACTGCCACGTGCATTCAAGGCTAAATTTTGCCTAATAGGGGATAAGCTATACAAAAGGGCGTTTACACACCCTTACCTCAAGTGCCTATCAGAGCCTGAAGGAGAATATGCGTTGCGAGAAATACATGAAGGTGCTGCCGGGGCGCACACCGGATTTAAGGATCTAATCAGAAAACTACTCAGAGCCGGATTCTTCTGGCCTACAATGGAGAAAGATGCTAAAAACCTAGTTAAAAGGTGTGATAGCTGTCAAAGAAATGGGAGGCTCATTCACAAGCCTGCTGAAGAATTAGGGGCCATGATGGCACCCTGTCCCTTCGACAAATGGGGAATTGATATAGTGGGAAAATTCCCCACAGCTACGGGAGGACCAGTATTCTTAATCGTAGCTGTAGACTACTTTACCAAGTGGGTTGAGGCTGAGGCCGTAGTAAAAATCACGGAACAGGTGATAAAGAAGTTCATATGGAAAAATATATGCTGCCGATATGGAATCCCAAGGATACTGGTCGCTGACAATGGTGCCCAGTTCACAAGATCCATGGTACGAGCTTGGTGCAAAGAAATTGGCATCGAACAAAGGTTTGTGGCTGTGGCTCATCCCCAGGATAACGGGCAAGTCGAAGTGACAAACAGGACCATCGTAAGTGGCATCAAGGCTAGGCTAGAAAAGGCCAAAGGAAACTGGGCTGATGAATTAGATTCGGTGCTGTGGGCATACCGCACCAGTCCTAAAACAGACACAGGGGAAGCTCCATTTAATCTAGTCTATGGGGCAACAACGGTAACGCCGGTAGAGGCAGAACTCAAGTCATTAAGGATAATGGCTTATGATGAGAATAGAAACTCCTCCCTGATGAGAGAGAACCTAGACATGATCGAAGAGCTTAGGATCAAAGCTCTTCAGAAGGCAGAAAGATACAAAAGCAGGTGCGGGATGCATATAACAAGAAAGTGCAGATCCGAAGGTTCTGCAAAGGGGACCTAGTCCTAAAAAGGGCAGATGCTCTCAGGCCCATGGGAAAGCTAGATGCAAAGTGGGAAGGACCCTACTTGGTAAAAGAAGTATTGAAAGGAGGAGCCTATGAATTACAAGATGAAGAGGGAAGGGTGTTACCCCGACCCTGGAATGTTAATAATCTAAAGAAATATTATGCTTAGTGGGAAATCATCCACTAAATGAGTTGTGATTCACTCGATCTCTCATAACCCACCTGAGGGGGGAGTAGGGGGATACCCCCCATATCCCATTATCTTAAAATGCTTTCTCATACCCCATGTTCCATTATCTTAAAATGCTTTCTCATACCCCATGTTCCATTACCTTAAAATGCTTTCTCATATTTTACTATCTTAAAAAGCCAGACCCTATGAGTCCAAAATGCTCAAATCATAAAATGACTGAATGTATGAAAAACTGGAAACATTGAGCGATCATTAAAGCATAATTCATTTCAATAAGCCTAAAGGCATGAGGAAAGCCCAATCCCCCGGGTAAGGAAGGTTGGGAAAAAGCAAAAATAGTCATCCCAAACTTGTAAGCATGAAATAAGTGCCCCATCATAGTCTTAGATAATTATCAAAAAGAAGTTATTTTTAACCAGAAAGGTAAAAATAAGACAAGCTAAGCAGAAATCCCAGAGTCAGAAGAAGAATCTGGAGAACTCGGGAAGGAGGAAGAAGATCCACTGCTAGCTTCTGTAGCTGAGCCTACAAGAAAAAAAAAAAAAAAAAAAGGGGGTGAAAGAAGAAAATTAACGCCCTACTTTTTCAAACAAACCTAGAATGATAAATGGTGATAAAGTAATGTACCTTTCTCCAGTTTCAATTTTTTATTCTCTCTTCCACAGACCCTTTCAGCTGAAGATGCTCTCTCATATGTAGCTTGGACGGATGTTTCAGCTTTTCTAGCTTCCTCAATAGAAAGCAACTCGGCCATCAAGGTAATCATGCGACCATTGCGGACTGGGTCCTGAACAATGGCATCCCCTGGCAAGAGAAACCCACCTATCAAGGGAGCGAGAATGGTTTCGCACTTTGCTTCCTCTGATAAGTACCCATCATACATCTCGTACTGAACAAAGAGATTCTTCAGCCGTTGGAGATAAGCCTTCATATTAGGAAAATCCTCAAACTCCAGAAAATCCATTTCCCTCCTAGTTAAAAATTTGAGAGGTGGAATCGAAGGGAGTCGGAGATGTCCTCCTAATATGCCAGGTCACAGATCTTCCGACGAAGGGAGTCGAGCGACATATCTGAGCAGCAAAATGTAAATGGCGTAAACTAAAAATAATCCAAGAATCTGGTAAAAAGGAGAAGAAGGATTTTCCTCCCTTTTGGTTACAATAATAAAGGCGTTAATCGACAAAAGGATCATCTGCTCGGTTCTGACGAACCAAAAGAATAAAAATGGCAATCTTACCGAAGAAGAAATTCGCAGAAGAAACGAGGAGGTTTTTCTCTTCTTCTATTGATGATATTTTGAGAGGATAGTGGAAAGACAAAGGAAGAGAGAAATTTTATATCTCTGCTTTCTTGGAAAACTAAACGTCACTCTGCTTTCCCGTAAGACAAGACTCGAGTGACGTCGTCAAAAGAAATAATGAATAATAAAAAATTAGAAAAGTAAAGGAGGTACTATCATCTCCGGCCAAGGCATTAAATCAGAAGCTTACCAAATACACTTCTGGACCTGGGGGGGGGGGGGGGGTTAAACCTTAAAAGTATTATCCCCAAATAGGAATAAATAATAAATAATACCTTATGATAAGAGGAGAGTGCCAACGTTGCCAATAAGGATCTGGTGCTTTAACTTATGGTAAGGCTTCTGCACAGAAGCTAATCTACGCAGAAGCCGTCTTGATCTTAGGAGGTTCTTACCAGAACCTAGGGATCTGCTTAGACATGTAATTGGTGTGACTCTAGGCCTCCTAGTATGAGGACCACAACATTAATGGCGAAAGAAAAAGAATATTGTTTTCATGGAAATTCCATTCTAGTCCTCCCTTTATATGAATATTCATTCTCTTTATACCTATAAATATTATGTGAACACACACTTTATCCATCATCGCAATCACAACACACCTCACTACGAACAACACGCATTCTCGCGTACTGTTCCATTCATTTTTCCACATTCTCTCCTGTGAGCTCTTCTAAGCTCAAGTGGTCAAGACATTCGGGGCCTTCTTCCGGGAAGCCTCAATTCCCCTTTCACGTTCATCCATTCTCCTCGACGCAAGGAGGACATCCTGTCCCCCTACTCTATCTCAAGTCTAAGGTAAAACCCTCATTGCCTCAAGGGAATGAGGCTGAACGGAGCTTTGCTCTCCTTGCTATTCACTTTTCTCGCTCCATCTCTACATTATTCGTTTATATGAGTGCAAAACTCCATGAATCTAGCTAGTTTATGGTTAAATACGTTTTTTATCCGCTGTACCTAGCTCAACTATCATTCGTCGTTCTTACGCGAGTCATACTCTGTACAAAATGCCCGTTTATGGCTTTCTATACGCACAAATCTCTTGCTCTCTGTTGCTATATCGCTTAATCTATGAATGCTCTTTGCAAAACATGATGAACAATACTCTAAATTTTTGTGGATCTCAAACCCGGATCTATCACGGTTGTTGCAATTGGGGTCGAAATGATTGACGTTCCAGCTGTTGCTGTTGAGGAAATCCCACCATACCCTCAGCTGTGGGGGCTGGTTCTGGTTAGGCCTTCCTCCCCCTGTCCTTTGTTGTTTGTTAGGGCATTGATAAGCAAAGTGACCAACTTGTCCACACGAGTAGCATTTGTTGCTGCCCATTTTGCATATCCCCTTATGCATCTTGTTACACTTGGGGCACGGATGAATACTTTGAGGATTTTGAGAGGGGCCCGTTTGTCCAATAAATTGAGATCTAAACTTCCCCGTGTTTTGTTGTTGAAAACCTTGACCCTGCCATGGTTTCTTAAAAGGAGGATTCCTACCATCCCACTTCCTTTTCCACTTTTGACCTTGATTCGAAAAATACTGATTTGCAGGCGTCAAGGGTTGACCCTGAAATGGAGTCTGCGCAGGAGCTGTAATTGGTTTCTCAGGCTACATAGCCAATTCCATATCCAAGGCCCTATTCAATGCTTTTGCGTATGTAAGCCACTCTGACTTGCTAACACCACCCTAATATCTTGCCTCAACCCGACACGAAAAAGTTCACACATCTTCTCATTAGTGTCAACCTTATCTGTTGCATAGCGTGCCAAATCACAAAATTCCCGATCATACTCAGCTACTGTTTTCTTCCATTGCCTTAAGTTAGAAAATTCTGCCTCCTTTTGCTTACGGTAACTTCTGGGAACATACTTCTCATAAAGAGCCTCCTTAAACTGTGCCCAAGTAAGATTTTCTAGTTGTGCCGTGGTATATATCTTCTGTCGAGCTTCCCACCAATAATTAGCAGGCCCTTTCAACTGAAACGACATACAAAGGAGACGTTCCTGGTCGCTGCATCTTAAGAACTTAAAAATCCGCTCCAGAGCTCGAATCCAATCTTCCGCTTCTGATGGGTTTCCTGTTCCACTAAACGTAGGTGGGTTTTGGCGAAGAAATATTTCTTCAACTCTCCTTTCAGATTGAGGTGGAGTATGCTCTCTCCCTTGTTCTCTATCCTCATTTCCAACCCTTCCACTAGACGACATACTGTATAAATTTTCAGAATATTAGGAACTTCATTTTAATTGAAAAACTTTAATTTTAATAAATAGTCTCTTAATGATAAACATGAATCATAAAAGTCTCACATAATTTTTTTTTTTTTTTTTTTTTATATATATATGCGGAAAATTGCCTCTCTTTTCGAGGACCTTACAAAATTAGGGATATATATGTACATCAAAAATCCCTAGTACCAAGGTGATATATTATCTATACTCATATCACTTAGGTACTAAACTACGGTACGATTTACACACGTCACCAACCTATCAAATATTATATGCATCTATATACATCATATGTACATATACACTTATATACAATCTTCTACATCTTCACAACACTAGTTCCCTCTTCAAAAGTCTAAGATTATCAATATTTAGCTTTTATTTAGTCGTTGGATCCAGCCGAGCTCGCCTCGCTGGGTTCAGTCTCCTCGCTAAGCCCCATTCCTTCACTTGGCTCGTGGTTCACTTCACCATTTTCTGCTACTTCCCCTGATCGTCCAACTCCTTCCATCTCAGCCCCTACTATATTTTCACTTCCATTTGTCGCTTCTCCGTTAGTCACTTCCCTGTTCTCCTGAGCTGCTCCACCAACTACTACTCCGTTAGATGACACTTGGATGGGCTCATTTTGAATACCAGCGGATATTATAGGCTCGATGGAATTAGGAATATCATTCTCATCCCTTGAGGAACGGGATGCACCTGCTCCATGTCCTTGTATAAGGGACTGACTGTATCCCTGAGGAAAAATTATAACACACAAGAAGACACATTAAGAAGTGGAGCCACAAGAGGGATAGGGATTATAAGAAATCCTCTCATAATAAATTATTCGAAAGGCATAGAAAATGGGGTGGTGATTTCAATATTGAAACAAAAATTGTTTGCAAGAAAAAATGAGGATTTACCTTACCACCCAAAACATCAGAGAACGGTGCAGACGGACCAAAAGTAGAAGCTGGTACAAATGGTGAAAACATGAATGGAGTTGGGTCAAACTGCGGTATGGGGCCTGACATCTGTTCCCCGGAGATATTATTTTGTGGAACAAGAGTTGGACCAGGTGGGGGTGCCTCTTTTTCGTAATATTGGTGACTCAGAGTAGCAATGAAACCCCCAAGATCTCCATAGAAAGAACCCAACAAAGTTCTGTCAATGAACTGTGGTATCAACGATGTAGCCCATCCTTGCCATTCAGAGGGTAGCAATGGAATCAAGTGTATGATAGCTTCCATCCCACCAATGTCAAATTTACTCGCGTCCAGCCATCGACGATGGTAGTTAGCCAGGAACTGACCCAAGGTTTCGTGACAACTTTTCCTATATAATAAGAACTCTAATCTTATCTGGTCAGGTGTAGGTTCCTCCATTCCTAACAGAAAATTTAATAATTAAACCCAGTTATTTAAAGCTGGAACAATAATCTAACTTCAAGAGCTTAGTGTCAATAACATATTCTTTTATGCCTCCATAATTATAACCATGTATACAATACAT
The DNA here is from genome assembly GCA_024222315.1 of Thymus quinquecostatus. NCBI lineage: Eukaryota > Viridiplantae > Streptophyta > Magnoliopsida > Lamiales > Lamiaceae > Thymus > Thymus quinquecostatus. The sequence goes on along the minus strand of CM044174.1, from coordinate 15,837,525 downwards.
CATTGAGACATTTAGCTAACATACTCACAATAACGTTCCCTACTATCATTTTCAAAAGCAACTTCATTAATTTACCAGGTGCATCAACCAATAAATACTTCAAGTATAACTCAAATAATAAATTTTATAACTTGAAATCGTAAAATCCTTACCTGGTAATGGTGCAGCTGGATGAGACGGATTGTTCGAGCTTTTGGTGTTACACTAAACTAGTCTAGGGACTCAAACTAGACTAGACCTCAAAATAAAGTTTAAGCTCAGAACAGACAGCCTGCTCTGATACCACTCTGTCGCATCCCGATTTAATGGAAAATTATTAAAACAGGAAGATGCGACTCAATGAAAGTGAAAGAAAAATATAACGAAAGGAAGATAGTGGAATTACTGCTCGAATAAAGCATATCTCGAATTTAAGTATTGATGAATGAAAACTTAAATCCTGTTTCGTTTTTATCATATTCAAACATGATGAAAAAAAATATGTATTAAGACTTGAACGATTGGAGCCTGTCTAATCAAGTGAACGGAAAAATTAGGATTAAAGAGTGATTAGACATGTCTCGAACAAAGGTACGAAGGGAAAAATAGCTACTACACACTCCAGTTAATAATCTAGCTCCACTTCACGTCCTAAATATTAATCCATAACAGGAGAAGTGTTTATCGAATTTAGCTAATCGAATAACATGATGAGGAGCAAAGGTTATAATTGCAATTCCCCAACAACTCAAGACAACAATTAACACCAAGAAGTCATATTTAGAGGAATATCACCTGCTCAATTCAACATTTCAGAAGATTATACAAAGGTTCAAGCGAACTAGAACTCCAAAAGTGATAGTAGGATGGATGCTATTATTCACAAGCAAAACGAGATCAAAATGTCGCAGCAGAGTAACGTGAGTAGATTACATGTGTGAAGACATATAACCTATAGCTTAAACAACTATTTACATGCTAGTAACAACAAAGGCTTGCTCGCAACACTCCAATCTGCATCCATGCTTAACCTGCACATTTTAGAAATAACATGCAGGGCTGAGTACAAAAGCACTCAGTGAACACATGCCAAAACATTTAAAAGTTGCCACTTAGAGCTATATATTGAACCTACCATTTTAAGCTTAGCACAAGAGTTTTCCTTTTAAAATCCATCAAGTGCTTGCTAAAATATTATTACCATATAGACTGCAGTCGTAGTTCACATTATCATTCCATTATGTATGCACCTGATATAGGTGAAATTTACCTTGTTTTTATAACAAAAAAGAGTCAATTTTGTATCTCGATTGTGTAGTATTGTCTATAGTTTATATGGTTTTCATTTTATTGGACAATATTATGCTTGTGGGTGTTTTTCTATGTTTTTAGGCATATTTCGATGATAAAACCTGAGACGAGACAAGGCGTGAAGATCGTAGCTTGAAGTTCAAGATTTGAGTTCGAGAGAAGGCCTCTCGATACCTCTCTCGATCGAGAGGTCTATCGAGAGGAACCTTCAGCCGCAGTTGTCGATCGAGAGCTTATTTCACCACCTCTCGATACCTCTCTCGATCGAGAGGTCTGTCGAGAGGGGGTTCCAGCCGGGATTTTTCTCCTTAATTAATTAGACTCCTTTTTGGTTTAGGTTTCCTTATGTAAATTTCTCCTATATATACTCCTAGCCTAGCATTGTAAACCCTAACATCATCACCTTATCATCTTTCATACTTTTCTAGCACTTTTATAATTTAGAGTTTTTATTCTTATATTCAACATTGAAGATTATTCAAGTTTATGCAAGATTCAAGATTCGAAGTTCTTCGTTTGTGTTCAAGTTTTTCTTACTCTTAATCTTTAATTATGCTCTTTCAATCTTTTGTGTTTATGTTTGCTTTAATTATGTCTAGCTAAATTTCTTAGTTGATTTTAGGGATTGAATGCCTAATTGAATTTATGTAAGTGTTTTTGTTTACAATTAGCCTTCCAATCTAGATGCATGTTTTCATGGTGCTTATTCTCATGCATGATTAATTGATCACTAATTGTGTATGCATAGTTATGTTTATATGCCTTGATAGTATATTGCATAATAGATCTCATGAATACATGGTATGATAATTTGATTTGTCTTAATTGAGTTTGAATTATCATATGTTTGCATATAATTGATTTGGGTGTCATAATTGAACCTAGTTGATTATATCATTGATACTTGTTCTCTTTTGCACTTAGTTTGATATCTATGCGTCCGAAAGGATATAAGGATCATATTAGGTGACAACTTGCATTGCTTTTATCGGGGTGTAGGTTATCTTTCATGTATCACATTTAGATTGGATTAAATTGGTTAATTGTATGCATTAATTGCTTTCATAGATTTGATTAGGTAGGCTTCCCTAGAATCAACACTTTTCCTTAATTCTTTACTTACCTTATTTATTTAATTGCTTGAGTGCTAAGTTATTTTATTTGTCTAGTTATTTTCCTTGTTTATTTATTTCCTTATTTGATTTTTTGAGTCTTTATTATTTGCCTAGTCTATAAATACCACAAAACCTAAATTTCTAAAAGCCTAAACATCACATTAGTTCTTTAGTAGAGGTATTGTGTGCGTTTTCGACTTGTCAATCCCAGTGGATACGATACTCGTGCTTCTTTATATTACACCTATTTTGTGTGGTAGAAAATAGTGCGATCAAATTTTGGCGCCGTTGCCGGGGAATTGATTAGATTTCACATACATATTTTGAAATAGAATTAATAGGTGATTTAGGCACTTTAATTTTCTGTTTTTCGGTTTATTGATCTAACGTTTTCTTTTCCTCTCTTTGATTTTAGGTAGTGCATGACCACAAGGTCTAAAGGGATAAAGAGCCAAAACTGCGCGTCTGAAAAGCAGCCAGACTGTGCAAGTACTGTCGAGAGGAGGAGGGACAAGGCCACCAACCAAGCAAGGATCTCGGCATCCCTCCGCCTATAAATAGTGAACGATGAAGACGAAGAGAAGTAGAACACTACTTGAGCATTCGAGCGCCTACTGCAAACAAACACTCCCAGCCTTAGAGCAATCTTCGAGTCTTTGTTTCCATGTGTTCTCCGAGTTCCAGTCTCATCGGAACTCGTCTTCACAACCTTCACACTTAGAGTCTAAGCGCATTCCATATCCAAGCTTAGAAGAAGAACTCTAGCCATCTTTGCATCTACTGTAAAGAGTCCTTCATAGTGTGTTCGTCGTATACCAAAAACCCTAACCCTAAGTTTTGTTGTTAGGTTTTTGTGTTTGTCGTTAGGTTGTTTCGATCCAAGGCCCTACTTTCATCGATTGTAGAAGCCTCGATCATAGAGTCTAGATCCAAGCTTGCACTTACATCGTTCGTGTAAAGCTCGATCGAAACTAGGCTGTAAGGAGAGCCGCAATCTCCCTGTCGTTGGACTGAAGCGAGTGAAGCTTCCAGTCCAGTTTAGGTTTTTGGTGTGAACCCGGAATCACCCAGCGTTCGTCAGATCCAAGCGAGTGAAGCTCGATCTTGACCAGGCTTTTGAAGAGCCCGTAATCTTCAAGTTCTTGAGTGAAGAGAACGTGTTGCCGAGTGCAACAAAGTGGACGTAGGAGCTTTATCTCCGAACCACTATAAACCTTGTGTCGTATCTCTCTAACCCTAAACTCTTTAAATTCCTTGTTTGATTATACATTGCACTTGCATCTAAACAAACATAACTTGGAACTTTTAATTACTTAGGAAAGAGTTAGCTCACCGAATTCCGCACTAGAGTAAAGTCTCACTCTTGATCAAGCTTTAAGCTTAGGTCAAAAGAATCTTGATTGCTTTAGATCTAGCTCTTGGCTAGGTCTTAGTATTTCTTAAGAGCACTTTACTTTATACTCTGAGTTAAGGAAAAGAAGTTGAAAAACTTCAAAATACGTATTCACCCCCCCCCCCCCCCCCCTACGTATTTTTCCTATAACAAACCGGGACCAACAAGTGGTATCAGAGCAGCGGTTCTTTCGAGCCTCTGCTTTGCATATCCGAAGCGAGTCCCCACTCGCTTCACGTTGTCTCACTGAACCGGATCCTATTTTTTCCTAAGTGCATCAAAACCTCACCCACGCATACTGCATCTACTCCTGACAGTTTGCTATGAATGCTTCTAGTCTTCCACAGTTCTCCATAGAAGGCTATGAGATCTGGAGCTTCCGCGTTGAGAGCTTTCTATGCTCCATCCATGACCGGATGTGGGAGGTCATTGAAGATGGACCAATCGAAATCAGGAAAGCTGTCTGAGAATGTCCCAGATGCTGAAGGTAGGGCTGCTTATGTTCGACAAACATACGCGGAGAAGGACAAGGATGATTACACTCCAAATGACTTCAAAGTCGCCAACCTCGATAAGATCGCACGCCACACGATGCAGAGCACCATGTCGGATGCTTATCTACCACGGATAAGGAAGTGCGTTACGGTGAAAGAAATGTGGGAAACCCTAGCCCTCAATTCACAAGGCACAGACAAAATCAAAGAAAACAAGCTCACCGTACAAATGTGGGAGTTTGAAAGCTTGATAATGAAGCCAGGAGAATCCATCGACGCCTTCGAGCTGAGAGTTACCAACATTACTGCAACTCTCAACTCACTTGGGAAAGAACTCACAGACAAGGAGGTGAACCTGAAGATTGTTCGTGCTCTCACAAGGAAGTGGCAGACAATGAAGGAGTTGTACCTAGCTACCAAGGATCTATCGAAGCTCACACCGGAGATTCTGTTCTCCGAACTTAAAGCTCATGAATTCGATCTGAATCGGATGAACCTTGACGAAGATGATGAAGCTCCCACGACATCAAAAGGTGTAGCTTTCAAAGCTGCTGAAGGGCCAAGCGATCACTCGCTAGCCAAGATGACAAGGGAAGAGCTGGAAGAGCATGTTGCGTTCTTATCCAAGAACTTCAACAAGATAAACTCGCGTGTGGGCAAATACAAGAGATTCTACAAGCAGTACAAAGGAAGGAGCACTGATGCTCGAGAAGGAAAAGGGAAAAGAGAAGAGACGACAAAGCCGATCTCAAGGGACATGATGGAAGTAGAATGCTACCACTGCCACAAGATGGGCCACTACAAATCCGATAGCCCGAAGCTGAGTGCGAAGGAGCGAGAGGAACTGAAAGCAAAGAGGGATGCTCCAAGGCGAGCGCTTGTAGCGAGCGAGCAGCCAGTCGCTTCAACTGAAGATGTCTCAAACGACTCGGATGCATTCACAGATCCCAACTCAAGTGATGGAGAGGATCTTGGACTCATGGCGCTCACTGACGAGGAGACTGGAGAGGTATTTATCTATCCCTCACCTAGTTCAATTACACTCGCACACACTCACCAAGAGGAAGCAAATTCCTAGATATGGAGTGAGTTGCTTGACAAGCACATCAAATTGTCAAGCGACCACGAAGTGTTGAAACAAGCTTTGTCTCAAAGCGAGAAGGAGAACCGAAAGCTAGCCACTGAGCTTGACCTAGTCAAACTTAACTTAAGGGCTATGACTAGTAAGTTCGAAGATCTCTTCGCTAGACATCAAAGCTTGGAAGGAAGGTATGAAACCCAATCCGCTCTAGTTGCCAACTTGAACAAAGCTTCATATGCTAGGCAGGCACTAGAGAGCTCGCTTCTACCTTTTAGTAGAAAGGGAGGACTCGGATATAAGGGTGGACCTTCCAAGCCTACTGTCTTTGTTGGTGCTTCAAACACGACAACATCAGTCACTTTGGAAGTGCCCACTGCATCCAAAGCGACCACCAACAAGGATAAAGGCCAAATGGCTGAGAACCCTAAGAAGAAGCCAATGAAGATGTCTATATTTTCAAGGGCAGAATCTAAGGGCAAGCAAAGTTCAACTGTCCCTAGCACTCGCAATACTAAGTCTTACCAATCCAAAGGTAAAGAGAAACCAGTTGAAGCTTCTAAGTCTCAAGCCAAGACACGAGAGACAAAGGATCTCCCTTTCAAGAAAAGGAGTAATGTCTATGTGTCACGTTATCCGGACTGGAGATGGTCTAACCGGACTAACGTTGAGGGGGAAGAATTCGAAGCACCAAGGAGGTCGCTTCAAACTTCCAAAGCTTTTCAAGCGAGTCGGGGTCAAAACCCTAGTTTGACCGCTTCAAGGAAACCAAGCGAGCCGCTTCGACAGACTGTAAAACCTAAGTTAGTCTCTAAGCCTGTAGCTAATCCAAAGCAATTCGCTTCAGGATACAAGCAAAAGGGTAAGAGCATAGGTATGTCTCAAGCGAGCTGCTACCCCTCTTGCACACACTGCTGCACGTGTGAAGCTGCTTCAAGGCAGAAGTCACAGTTTTCAAAGGTCGAGAAACCCAAGACACAAGCTACCTTTCAAAAGAAAGTAAAGCAAGTGTGGGTACCTAAGGGAACTAACCTGCAAGGACCCAAACTGATTTGGGTACTAAAATCTGTCTAATTGCAGGTGAGCGCCGTGGATCCCATGCCAAGCGAGGGTCAACAAATCTGGTACTTGGACAGTGGATGTTCAAAACACATGACCGGCATGAGAGCTCTACTTCATGACTACATAGAGAAGAAGGGTCCACACGTTACATTTGGTGATAACTCTCGAGGAAGCACCAAAGGATATGGCGCACTGAAGATTGGAAAGCTTACAATTGAAGAAGTCTCCTACGTGGAAGGACTTAAGCACAACTTGCTATCCATTTCACAATTCTGTGATAAAGGATACAAGGTGGAGTTTATCTCCAATAAGTGCATTGTGAAGAGCAAGCTCACGTCCCAGGTTGTGCTAACTGGAATTAGACAAAGGAATGTCTACATTGCACAATGGGACAGCTGCAAAGAGGAGACGTGCTTAGTCGCAAGGAGTACTACAGAGATAGGATGGCTATGGCACCGACGCTTGAACCATCTCAACTTCAAGACCATAAATCGCTTAGCTCGAAAAGTTTTGGTGCAAGGCATACCAAATGAAGTCTTTGTTAAAGACCATCCATGCTCACCATGCCAACGAGGGAAGCAGACAAAGAAGCACTTCGCCAGTCTCGAAGAAGCTTCATCTAAGCGAGTGCTCGAGCTGCTTCATATGGATCTGTTTGGTCCAGTCACTCCAGTTAGCGTGAATAGAAGGAAATACACTCTAGTTGTAGTCGATGACTTCTCTCGCTACACTTGGGTTGTATTTCTCTTCAGCAAGAAGGAGACACTGACCAAGCTACCACAACTGCTCAAGCGACTAGTTGTGGAAAAGAACCAAGCGATTGTCACTATCCGCTCCGACAAAAGCACAGAGTTCCTGAACTCTACCATTGAAGCTTACTGCACGGAGCATGGCATAGTGCATCAGACATCCTCAGCACGCACACCTCAGCAGAATGGAGTTGCTGAAAGGAGGAACAGAATCATCAAAGAAGCCGTTCGAACCATGATCGCAGACTCGAAGCTTCCAATGAAATATTGGGCTGAAGCTGCCAATACAGCATGCTACACGCAGAATCGGACGCTTCTCTGCAAACGGCACGACAAGACACCATATGAAATATGGACAGGGAGAATTCCTAACATATCTTATTTACATATTTTTGGTTGTAGGGTCTTCATCCATGATAATGGGAAGTCACAGTTGAAAGCCTTTGAAAGCAAAGCTGATGAAGGAATATTCTTAGGATATTCCACATCAAGGAAAGCTTACAGGGTGTTCAATTGTAAAACCCTAATTGTGGAGGAATCACCCCATGTCGTATTTGATGAATCTTCCTTGAGTCTTCCACAGGAACAGGTTCAATCTAAGGAAGGAAAGACAAGTGAGGAACCCATCAACTCACTTACTTGGGACATGCTTGAAGATGAAGAAGAGATCAAGGACTCAAGCGAGCAGAATGTCCAAGGAAAAGTTGAAGCTGCCCCCAAGACTCCTGAAGCGAGTGCAGGCCAAGCACCCAATCCAGTCGCTTCAGATGGAGAAGCAAGCGACCAGGAAGAAGATGAAGACGAAGCTGGTGGATCCAAGCGAGCATGGCTCAAAGATCACTCACCAAGTCGAATCATTGGAGATCCATCCAAGGGTGTAGTGACCAGAAGTCAAGTGTTTGGAGAAAGTGCCATGTTCAGTTGCTTTCTCTCAAACATTGAGCCATCATGCGTGGAGGAAGCCCTAGCTGATTCCAATTGGGTGATCGCCATGCAAGAAGAATTAAATCAGTTCACCAGAAATGACATATAGTATCTCGTGGATCGTCCCAAATTCAAGCATGTTATTGGCACCAAATGGGTGTTCAAAAACAAGACGGACGAGGACCACAACGTTGTGAGGAACAAGGCGCGACTCGTTGCTAAGGGCTACTGCCAAGAGGAAGGAATCGATTTTGATGAGACCTTCGCTCCAGTGGCACGACTTGAAGCAATCAGACTATTTCTAGCCTATGCAGCGGCCAAGAAATTCAAAGTCTATCAGATGGATGTTAAGAGCGCGTTTCTCAACAGTGAATTGAAGGAAGAAGTGTATGTGGAACAGCCACCGGGTTTCGAGCAAGGAGATAAGGTGTATCGCTTGAAGAAAGCCCTATATGGGTTGAAGCAAGCTCCCAGAGCTTGGTATGATACCCTATCCCAATTTCTAGTGGATAATGGATTCCACAAAGGAAAGATAGATCGAACCCTATTCACCATCAACCATGGAGAGGATATGCTGTGGTTTCAGATCTACGTGGACGACATCATATTTGGATCACCAAACCAGTCGCTTAGCGAGAAGTTTGGAGAGCTCATGAAGACCAAATATGAGATGTCAATGATTGGCTTGATGAGCTGCTTTCTAGGTCTTCAAGTGAAGCAGCAGGATGATGGAATCTTCATCAATCAAGCTAAGTATACTCGAGATATGCTTGCCAAGTTCGGTGTTCAGCATGCCAAAGCTGTGAAGATTCCGATGAACACCAACTAGAAGATGGAGCCAGACCTTGATGGGAAGTCTGTGGATGCTACAGACTACCGAGCTTTGATCGGATCCCTTCTATATCTCACTGCAAGTAGGCCGGATATAGCTTTTGCAGTTGGAGAGTGTGCTCGCTTCCAAAGCAATCCCAAACACAGCCATCTTGAAGCTGCCAAAAGAATTCTTCGATATTTGAAGGGCACTGTCAATATGGGGCTGTGGTATCCAACGGAGGACAATTTGGAGCTCACTGGATATTCAGATGCTGACTATGGAGGATGCCGAATTGATAGGAAATCAACTTCGGGCACTTGTCAGTTCTTGGGAAGCAAGCTGATCTCATGGTTTTCAAAGAAGCAGATGAGTGTAGCTACTTCAATGACTGAAGCCGAGTATATGGCCGCTGGAAGTTGCTGTTCTCAAATTCTATGGCTTCGTCAGTAGTTGAAGGACTACAGAGTTGAAGCGAATGAAATTCCAATATTCTGCGACAACAACAGTGCTATATGCATCTCGAAAAATCCAGTGCTACACACCAGATGCAAGCACGTTGAAATCCGACATCACTTCATTCGTGATCATGTCGAGAAGAAGGATATCAAGCTCGAGAAGATTCATACCGATCTCCAGCGAGCAGATATCCTCACCAAGCCTCTAGCTGAGTCTCGTTTCAATCAGCTATGCATGGAATTAGGGTTGCTTGACCCTGGTGAAGAGTGCTAGATTCAGGATGCACGAAGGAGTGGTCGCTTGTTCTTTTGAGCGTCACTCGCTTCGGATCTTCACCAACTCAAGCGAGCCACTTCAGAATTCCACTCGCTTGAAGAAGGAGAAATAAGGTGGAGAAAGGTGGAGTGTTGGAAGACGTTCCCTACCCGCTTACAGGAATTGTTAAGCCATTGGTTAAGGGGGAACTATTGTTTGCTCTCGGAGCGAGCTACTTCCAAAGCGAGCAAGGAAAGGCGAGTGGGTATAAACACTCGCAAGTGACGTTTCTAGTAACGGTTGTGGGGTCTTGTATCGGGCCTTCCCACGTAAAAATGGTGAAAGCTTAGGCAGGGCTGGCACCTAGACCTTGCGTCCTCTTCCCATCTTTCCGCCGAAGAGGAGCAAGTCCTCTCATCTCCTTCATCGTGAATAAACATCCATTCCTTACTCACTCTTCATTGAGTTGAGCTGCCGGATGTCTATTCATTCCACCCCCATCTTTAAATTTTGCATCGCTTCAATTAACCCTAGCTTGGGTCAAGCGAGTCGATTGCAAGTTCATTCTGTAGCTTGTAGGAGGAAGCTTGAAGGGTTACCTTTTTCTTCAAAAGGTTGCAGGGCTGGTGACATGCTTCTGCGTAAACTACGAGATTGTCATGTCAGAGAATTCTCATTGTCATCCTGTCATATTCTGCTCTGAGATAAGGACTTGTACTCATCCCCCATTCGTCGTGAATATGTACACTTACGTGAAGCTCCCCTCTGGGTTGTAGTAAGCTTGTGTACTATATTCATTCTCTCCCCCATTCACTTCGATGGAGGACTCTCTAGTTCGTAGAGGAAGATGAATGCCATGAAGATGAATGCCATGAAGTTCTAGCCAAGATGAAGCATCCAACAAGTGAATTCATCAACAAGTGGTACTCAACAAAGGTGGTATCAGAAAAATCTCCAAGCAATATCATCTAATGGATTCATCAAGTGCTATCCAAATCCACAAAAGTGAAGTCTTCAATACGTGGTATCAATCTCCTACGATGTGAGATTGACTGGTAAGTGTTTCAATTTTAAGTACATTAAGTGAGCTGAAGCGTGCTAGAAACCTTCACTCACTACGTGGAAAATATGAAATGAATCTGACACAAATACAAAGAGAAAAACATTCTTGTTTATCCTCGAAGTATGGAAGTCAGAAACATTTTAAATTAAGCAAAAAAATTTCATTTCTTATTCCAGTCGCTTCAGATGGCCAAGCGAGTGCTACGTCACTCCAAGCGAGCCATCGCAAGCGAGTGTGGAACAGTCACTCAAGCGAGTACCTCTCAAGCGAGTCAAGGCCAAGCGGCCCAACTCGAAGCGAGCGGGTGCGAAGCGAGTATGAGCTATCTGCACTCGAGTGTAGATTTTACTTTTTACTTTTCATTTAATGCAGATTCACGTACAGCCGAAAATAACGGGCGCGTGCACTGCACTTTGAATTCGAAGCGGGAAAGGACGGAGAAGATCCAACCATCGAATCCAAACAGTCCCCGATTTATAGCCGTTGGATCCGACGCCGTGTAAAGTGACGAATCACAGCAGGCCACGTGGAGACGCCGAGCAAGTTGGCGGTTCACTTTTTACTGTGATGATGCCGGACACGTCAATCACTTCGCCGTTGGCCGCCGTATAGAAACAGGATCTACGGCGATATTACTGTCTTGCCCCTGCCACGTCAGCCGAACCCTACCTCTATTTAAGGACGTCATTGCAGACTGAGAAAACTTTCACAACTCTCAATTTTTACCATTCTTGTGCAAGATCTGCAATCTGCAATCTTCTGCAAATCACGAGTCTCACCCCTGCTTTCGTTCATAAATCTCCGTTCAATCTTTCTCAAAATTTTTAACATGGGAAAGAAGCAGAAGACTGAGACGATGGAGGAATTTCTCACAGAGGTCGACAAGCATATCAACGTCCAGCCTCATCTCGACCCGATCGTCATAGAGGAAAATGGTTTCTTCCGTAAGGCCGTGACCACGGCCGGCTTATGGAAGTTCATGACGGCGGTGCCGTCGAAGGTTTTGGCCAAGGCGGTGGCCGAAATTCTTCTAAATCTGAGGAAAGGACGAAACACTTCGTCCTTCACTGATCCACAGAATGGAGAACCGGTGGAGGTGGACCTGAGCGATCTCGTCGGAGTATTCGACTTGCCGAGGGAAGGTGGAAACTCCTTGTTGGGAAGGGAGTTATCGGCCGGAGTCGAATATGCTCGGTTTGCCACCGAGAAAGCAGAGCCCAACTACAAGGAGGCCAGTATTCGTTCAGATCTGAAGGCTCCTTTCAACCATGTATGCGAACTCTTTTCGAAGTGCGTCGCATGCTACGTCGGAACCCTGGGCACGCTTTCAGAGACAAAGCTCTTCGCCACCACTATCATCGTCGACAGTCTCACAGGAACCAGATTCGATTGGCATGGTTGGTTTCTCAACTAGATTCACGAAGCCGCTGATGACTTCAAGTTCGTGAGGGGAAGCACCGATCAGATTCTCCGCAAGGGGAAGCTGAAATTTTTCTCCAGACTCTCCGTCGCACTGGAGGAGCGGTATCCCAACAAAGTATGGCCTGAATCTGAGGTCGCCGTCTACAACAAGCTCACAGTGTTCCATGACGTGTGGAGGTCAAACAAGATACCGATTGATTTGGGACTTCTCGAGGTTGAAGTGCCCGTCGTTGTACCTGTTGTCGAAAGGCAAATCGAAGCTAGCCAAACAAAGCGAGCCGCTTCATCTGGGAAGCGAGTTGCGCCGAAGCGACCCAAGAAGAAGTTGAAGCTGGTCGCTTCACTGGTCAAGTCAAGCGAGGCTGAGGAGCAGCCGCTTGAGGAGACCGAAGCTGCCCAACCCCAGCCATCACCCATCAAAGTCCAGACTCCCCCACCACAAACACAAACACAAACAACCCAACCACCAGAACCTCAAGCCTCATCATCCGCCCAACCACATACCCAGAAATCCCCCCTCTCTCCTCATGAAGAAGAATCAAGTTCTTCTTTCCATCTACCCAAAATACCTCTTCTCAGCACCGACCCCACAGCCGCATTCTCTACATTCCAACCTACCCAAACCCAGCTGTTGGGAATTGTTAAGAACAAAGTGTTAAGGGGGAACTCCTATGGGACACTCTGAAGTGAGCCAAATGGTTGTTTTGATTTGATCCCAAAACCCCAAGTGTTCTATTCCCAAGCGACCCATTTTGGTGTAGTTAATAGGTTAGAATTTTTCTAAGCCTACTCTGTTAGGATGGCTCTTTATTTTGCTTAGATTATAGGCTTCAAAAGTTCAAGTGAAGGCCACTCGCTTGAGTGTGTTTTCCAAAGCGAAGCAAGTCTAACAAGCTGAAGTGAAGCGTGCCGAAGAATGGTGTAGCGAAGCGAGCGCTACAGTAGATTCAAAGCGAGTCTGCCAAAGCGAAGCGAAGCGAGCGCTACAGTGTAAAGTCAAAGCGAGTCAACTCTAGTCAGCACTTTCCAAAGCAGTCACTAGGAAACCTTATTTCCCAAAAGCGACTCACTACAGAATGACTACGAAGTGACTCAACTAAAGCGGACGCTACAACTTCAAAGCGAAGCGAGCCACTACCTACCAGAAAGCGACAGCACAATTCCCGCTCTGAATTTGAACTCCAGTCAACTGGAGATCTCCGCATTTATTACGAGATCTCCACGTGTCGAACGAGGAGTGGAGCAGCGGAGTTGACAGCCAGGCCGACAGGGCGCCGTAACAGCACTGGGTCGCTCCAGTTACTGTTGAAATTGGACCTTAGTCATTTCTGGCAAAAATCCAAAACTGGACGTCAGAAAAGCAGCCAGCCTGTGCAAGTACTGTCGAGAGGAGGAGGGACAAAGCCACCAACCAAGCAACGGATCTCGGCCAACCCTCCTCCTATAAATAGAGAAGGTTGAATACGAAGATAAGTAGAACACTTCTTGAGCATTCGAGCGCATACAGCAAACAAACACTCCCAAGCCTTTGAGCAAATCTTCGAGTCTTTGTTTTCAAGTGTTCTCCGAGTTTCCAGTTCATCGGAACTCGTCTTCACAACCTTCACACTTAGAGTCTAAGCTCACTTCAAATATCCAAGCTTAGAAGAAGAGCTCTAGCCTACTTTGCATCTACTGTAAAGAGCTCTTCATAGTGAGTTCGTCTACCAAAAACCCTAAACTCTGTCTGTTAGGTTTTTGAGTCGTCGTTAGGTTGTCTCGATCCAAGGCTCTTCTTTCATTGATTGAAGAAGTCTCGATCATAGAGTTTAGATCCAAGCTTGCACCTACATCGTTTGTGTGAAACTCGATCGAAGCTAGGCTGTAAGGAGAGCCCGTAATCTCCCTGTCTGTGTTTGACTGAAGCAAGTGAAGCTTCCAGTCTTGTCTAGGTTTGAGTAGTGAACCCGCAATCACTACGTCTGTCGTTGGATCCAGGCGAGTGAAGCCCGATCTCGACCAGGTTTTTGAAGGACCCGTAAGCTTCAAGTTCTTGAGTGAAGAGAACAGTTGCCGTCGTGCAACAAGTGGACGTAGGAGCCTTAACTCCGAACCACTATAAATCTCTGTGTCGTATCTCTCTAACCCTAATCTCTTTACTGTATTTGATTATCCATTGCACGTGCATCTCAACAAACGAACTTGGATTCTTTAATTACTTAGGAAAGATTTTAGCTCACCGAATTTCCGCATACACGAGTAAAAGACTCCCTCTTGATCAAGTACTTACTTCGGTCAAGCAGGCAAGCTACGTACTGTAGATCTAGCTTCAGCTAGGTCTAAAGTGTCAAGCGAGCTCTTTACTTGTCACTCTGAGTTAAAGGGAAAAAGTTGAAAAAACTTGAAATACGTATTCACCCCCCCCCCCCTCTACGTATTTCCCTATTAACAAACCGGGACCAACAAGTGGTATCAGAGCAGCGGTTCTTTCGAGCCTCTGCTTTGCATATCCGAAGCAAGTTCCCACTCGCTTCACGTTATCTCACTGAACCGGATCCTATTTCCTAAGTGCATCAAAAACCTCACCCCACGCATATTGCATTTACTGCTGATAGTTTGCTATGTCTACATATAGTGCATCCAGTCTTCCACAGTTCTCGATCGAAGGACACGAGACATGGAGTTTCCGAGTCGAGAGCTTCCTATGCTCCATCCATGACCGGATGTGGGAAGTTATAGAGGACGGACCAATCGAAATTAGGAAATCCGTCTCTGAGAACGTCCCAGCTGCCGAAGGTCGGGCTGCCTATGTTCGACAATGGTACGTAGAGAAGGACAAAGATGAGTACACTCCGAATGACTTCAAAGTCGCCAACCTCGACAAGATCGCACGCCACACGATGCAGAGTACCGTGTCGGACGCCTATCTACCACGGATAAGGAAGTGCGCAACGGCGAAAGAAATGTGGGAAACCCTAGCCCTCATTTCTCAAGGCACAGACAAAATCAAAGAAAACAAGCTTGCCGTTCAGATGTGGGAGTTTGAAAGTCTGATAATGAAGCCAGGAGAGTCCATCGACGCCTTCGAACTGAGAGTCACCAACATCATTGCAACTCTCAACTCACTTGGGAAGGAACTCACAGACAAGGAAGTCAACCTGAAGATTGTCCGAGCTCTCACGAGGAAGTGGCAGACTATGAAGGAGTTGTACCTAGCTACCAAAGATCTATCGAAGCTCACACCGGAGATTCTGTTCTCCGAAATCAAAGCTCATGAATTCGATCTGAATCGAATGAACCTCGACGAAGAGGATGAAGCTCCCACGACATCAAAGGGTGTAGCTTTCAAAGCTGCTGAAGGGCCAAGTGACCAGTCACTAGCCAAGATGACGAGGGAAGAGTTGGAAGAACATATTGCGTTCCTATCCAAGAACTTCAACAAAATGAACTCTCGAGTGGGCAAATACAAAAGATTCTACAAGCAATACAAAGGGAGGAGCACTGATGCTCGAGAAGGAAAAGGGAAAAGAGAAGAGACGACCAAGCCGATCTCAAGGGACATGATGGAAGTGGAATGCTACCATTGCCACAAAATGGTCCACTACAAGTCCGATTGCCCGAAGCTGAGTGCAAAGGAGCTAGAGGAACTGAGAGCGAAGAGGGATGCCCCAAGGCAAGCGCTCGTAGCGAGTGAAATGCCGGTCGCTTCAACTGAAGAAATCGCTAGCGACTCGGATGCGTTCATGGATCCCAACTCCAGTGAGGGAGAGGATCTTGGGCTCATGGCGCTCACCGACGAAGAAACCGGAGAGGTATTCATCTATCCCTCATCTAGTTCAATTACACTCGCACACACTCACCAAGAGGAAGCAAATTCCTCAACATGGAGTGAGTTGCTTGACAAGCACATTAAATTGTCAAGTGACCATGAAGTGTTGAAACAAGCTTTGTCTCAAAGCGAGAAGGAGAACCGAAAGCTAGCCACTGAGCTTGACCAAGTCAAACTTAACTTAAGGGCTATGACTAGTAAGTACGAGGATCTCTTCGCGAGACATCAAAGCTTGGAAGGAAGGTATGAAACCCAGTCCGCTCTAGTTGCCAACTTAAACAAAGCTTCATATGCTAGGCAGGCACTAGAGAGCTCACTTCTACCTTTTGGTAGAAAGGGAGGACTCGGATATGAGGGTGGACCTTCCAAGCCGACTGTCTTTGTTGGTGCTTCTCATACGACACCATCAGTCACTTTGGAAGTGCCCACTGCATCCAAAGCGACCACCAACAAAGATAAAGGCCAGATGGCTGAGAACCCTAAGAAGAAGCCAATGAAGATGTCTATATCTTCAAGGGCCGAAACTATGGGCAAGCAAAGACCAACTGTCCCTAGCACTTACAATGCTAAAGCTTACCAATCCAAAGGTAAAGGGAAACCAGTTGTAGCTTCTAAGCCTCAAGCCAAGACACGAGAGACAAAGGATCCCCCTTTCAAGAAAAGGAGTAATGTCTATGTGTCACGTTATCCGGGCTGGAGATGGTCCAACTGGACTAACGTTGAGGGGGAAGAATTCGAAGCACCAAAGAGGCGACGTGCTTAGTAGCAAGGAGTGCTACAGAGATAGGATGGCTATGGCACCGACGCTTGAACCATCTCAACTTCAAAGCAATCAATCTCTTAGCTCGAAAGGGTTTGGTGCAAGGCATACCAAATGAAGTCTTCATCAAAGACCATCCATGCTCACCATGCCAACGAGGGAAGCAGACGAAGAAGCACTTCGCCAGTCTCGAAGAAGCTTCATCAAAGCGAGTGCTCGAACTGCTTCACATGGATCTGTTTGGTCCAGTCACTCCAGTTAGTGTAAATGGAAGGAAGTACACTCTAGTTGTAGTCGACGACTTCTCTCGCTACACTTGGGTTGTATTCCTCTTCAGCAAGAAGGAGACACTGACCAAGCTACCACAACTGCTCAAGCGATTGGCTGTGGAAAAGAATCAAGCAATTGTGACCATCCGCTCTGACAAAGGCACAGAGTTCTTGAACTCTACCATTGAAGCATACTGCACGGAGCATGGCATAGCACATCAAACATCCTCAGCACGCACACCTCAGCAGAATGGAGTTGCTGAAAGAAGAAATCGAATCATCAAAGAAGCCGTTCGAACCATGATTGCAGACTTGAAGCTTCCGATGAAGTATTGGGCTGAAGCTGCCAATACAGCATGCTACACGCAGAATAGAACGCTTCTCTGCAAACGGTACGACAAAACACCATATGAAATATGGACAGGGAGAATTCCTAACATATCTTTTTTCCATATTTTTGGTTGTAGGGTCTTCATCCATGACAATGGGAAGTCACAGTTGAAAGCCTTTGAAAGCAAAGCTGATGAAGGAATTTTCTTAGGATATTCTACATCAAGCAAAGCTTATAGGGTGTTCAACTGTAAAACCCTAATCGTGGAGGAATCACCCCATGTTGTATTTGATGAATCTTCCTTAAGTCTTCCACAGGAACAGGCTAAAGCGAATGAGGAGAATTCAAACAAGGAAGATGATGAGATCAAAGATTCAAGCGAGCAAAATCCCAAAGGAGAAGGTGAAGCTGCCCCCAAGATTCCTGAAGCAAGTGCTGGCCAAACACCCAATTCAGTCACTTCAGATGGTGAAGTGAGCGACAAGGAAGAAGATGGAGATGAAGCTGGCGGATCCAAGCGAGCATGGCTCAAGGATCACTCACCAAGTCAAATCATTGGAGATCCATCCAAGGGTGTAGTGACCAGAAGTCAAGTGTTTGGAGAAAGTGCCATGTTCAGTTGCTTTCTCTCAAATATTGAGCCATCATGCGTGGAAGAAGCCCTAGCCGATTCAAATTGGGTGATCGCCATGCAGGAAGAGCTAAATCAGTTCACCAGAAACGACGTATGGTATCTCGTGGATCGTCCCAAATTTCAACATGTGATTGGCACCAAGTGGGTGTTCAAGAACAAGACAGATGAGAACCACAACGTTGTGAGGAACAAGGCGCGTCTCGTCGCTAAAGGCTACTGCCAAGAGGAAGGAATCGATTTTGATGAGACCTTTGCTCCTGTGGCACGGCTTGAAGCGATCCGACTATTTCTAGCCTATGCAGCGGCCAAGAAATTCAAAGTCTATCAGATGGATGAGAAGAGCGCGTTCCTCAACGGTGAATTGAAGGAAGAAGTGTATGTGGAGCAGCCACCGGGTTTCGAGCAAGGAGATAAGGTGTATCGATTGAAGAAAGCCCTATATGGTTTGAAGCAAGCTCCCAGAGCTTGGTATGATACCCTTTCTCAATTCCTAGTGGATAATGGATTCCACAAAGGGAAGATAGATCGAACCCTATTCACCATCAATCATGGAGATGATATGCTATGGGTTCAGATCTACGTGGACGACATCATATTTGGGTCACCAAACCAGTCGCTTAGCGAGAAGTTTGGAGAGCTCATGAAGACCAAATATGAGATGTCAATGATTGGCTTGATGAGCTGCTTTCTTGGTCTTCAAGTGAAGCAGCAGGATGATGGTATCTTCATCAATCAAGCTAAGTATACTCGAGATATGCTTGCCAAGTTCGGTGTTCAGCATGCCAAAGCTGTGAAGATTCCAATGAACATGAACTGGAAGATGGAGCCAGACATAGATGGGAAGTCTATGGATGCTACAGACTACCGAGCTTTGATCGGATCCCTTCTATATCTCACTGCAAGTAGGCCGGATATAGCTTTTGCAGTTGGAGTCTGTGCTCGCTTCCAAAGCAACCCCAAGCACAGCCATCTTGAAGCTGCCAAGAGAATTCTTCGATATTTGAAGGGCACTGTCAATATGGGGCTGTGGTATCCAACGGAGGACAATTTGGAGCTCACTGGATATTCAGACTCTGACTATGGAGGATGCCGAATTGATAGGAAATCAACTTCGGGCACGTGTCAGTTCTTGGGAAGCAAGCTGATCTCATGGTTTTCGAAGAAGCAGAAGAGTGTAGCCACTTCAACGACTGAAGCCGATATGGCCGCTGGAAGCTGCTGTTCTCAAATTCTATGGCTTCGTCAGCAGTTGAAGGATTGCAATGTTGAAGCGAATGAAATTCCTATATTCTGCGACAACAACAGCGCGATCTGCATCTCTCAAAATCCAGTGCTTCACACCAGATGCAAGCACGTGGAAATCCGACATCACTTCATTTGTGATCATGTCGAGAAGAAGGATATCAAGCTCGAGAAAATCCATACCGATCTCCAGCGAGCAGATATCCTCACCAAGCCTCTAGCTGAGTCTCGTTTCAATCAGCTATGCATGGAATTAGGGTTATTAGAACCTGGTGAAGAGTGCTAGATCCAGGATGCATGAAGGAGTGGTCACTAGTTCTTCATAGCGTCACTCGCTTCGGATCATCACCAACTCAAGCAAGTCACTTCAAAATTCCACTCGCTTGAAGAAATTGAAGTTAGGTGGAGAAAGGTGGAATATTGGAAGAAGTTCCCTACCATCTTATTGGAATTGTTAAGTATTTGGTTAAGGGGGAACTAGTGCTTACTCTCGGAGCAAGCTAC
Source organism: Thymus quinquecostatus (assembly GCA_024222315.1). Lineage (NCBI taxonomy): Eukaryota > Viridiplantae > Streptophyta > Magnoliopsida > Lamiales > Lamiaceae > Thymus > Thymus quinquecostatus. Next base: position 15,817,862 of record CM044174.1, on the reverse strand, counting down.
TTCCAAAGCGAGCAAAGAATGCTGCTATCTTGAATTTTGCATCGCTTCAACTTGCCCTAGCTTGGGTCAAAGCGAGTCGATTGCAAGTTCATTCTGTAGCTAGTAGGAGGAAGCTTGAAGGTTTACCGTTTTCTACAAAAGGTTGCAGGGCTGGTGACATGCTTCTACGTAAAATACGAGATTGTCTTGTCAGAGCATTCTCATTGTCATCCTGTCCGTTTCTGCTCTGAGATAAGGACTTGTACTCATCCCCCATTCGTCGTGAATATGCACACTTACGTGAAGCTCCCTTCTGGGTTGTAGTAAGCTTGTGTACTATATTCATTTCCTCCCCCATTCACTTCGATGGAGGACTCTCTAATTCGTAGAGGAAGATGAATGCCATGAAGACGAATGCTCAAGAAGTGAAGTATCCATCAAGTGGAGTTGTACTCAACGGGTGATATCAACAAGTGCATTCATCAACAAGTGGATTCAACAACTTGAAGTCCAAATCAAATGATGTCTTCAATAAGTGGTATCAATCTCCTACGAAGTGAGATTGACTGGTAAGAGTTTCAATTTTTAAAGTACACTAAGTGAGCTGAAGCGTGCTAGAAACCTTCACACTATGTGGAAAATATGAAATGAATCTGACAAAAATACAAAGAGGAAAACATTCTTGTTTATCCTCGAAGTATGTAAGTCAGAAACATTTTAAAAATTAAGCAAAGAAACTCAATTTCTTATTCCAGTCGCTTCAGATGGCCAAGCGAGTGCTACGTTACTCAAAGCTAGCCATCGCAAGCGAGTGCGGAACAGTCACTCAAGCGAGTCAAGGCCTAGCGGGCCAACTCGAAGCGAGCGGGTACGAAGCGAGTATGAGCTGTCTGCACTCGAGTGCAAATTTCACTTTCTGTCGAGCATTTAATGCAGGTTCACGTACTGGCGAAAATATCGGGCGCGTGGCTTACACCGTGAATTCGAAGCGGGAAAAGACGGAGACGATCCAGCCGTCGAATCTTAACAGTCCCCAATCTGTAGCCGTTGGATCTGCGCCGTATAAGACAAACCAAACACAGCAGGCCACGTGGAGACGCCGAGCAAGTGGCGGTTCACTTTTACTGTGATGACGCCGGACACATCAGATCCATCACCGCACGTCCGCCGCCTACCTACAGGATCTTCGGCAATATTACTGCCTTGCCCCTGCCACGTCAGCCAAGACCTAATTCTATATATATGGGACTTTGCTGAACTGCAGAACCTTTCACAGCCTTCAAAAATTGCCATTCTCGTGTTTAGATCTGCACCTTCTGCAACTCACGAGTCTCAACCCCTTTCGTCGTTAAAACTCCGTTTCAAATCTCTCATTCCTCACCATGGGAAAGAAATTAAACACTGAAACTATGGAGCAATTCCTCACGGAGGTCGATAAACACATCAATGTCGAGCCTCATCTCGACCCTGTCATCGTAGAAGCGAACGGATTCTTCCGTAGAGCCGTGAACACGGCCGGTCTATGGAAGTTCGTGACGGCGGTTCCGTCAAAAATTCTGGCGAAGGCCGTTGGAGAGCTCCTACTAAATTTGAGGAAGGAGCAGAACACGTCCTCGTTCACAGATCCACAGTCCAGGAAGCCGGTGGAGGTGGATTTGAGTGAGCTTATCAGCATATTCGACCTGCCGAAGGAAGGAGGAGACACCCTGATCGAGTTGGGTCTTTCGGCCGGAGTTCAATATGGCCGATTCGCAGCCGACGGAGCTGAGCCAAATTTCAAGGAGGCCGGTATTCGTTCCAACTTGAAGGCCCCCTTCAACCTTATCCGTGAGCTCTTTTCGAAGAGTATCGCGTGCTACGTCGGAACCCTCGACACTCTCTCTGAAACGAAGCTTATCGCCACCGCAGTTATCGTCGACAGCCTCACCGCAACAAAATTCAACTGGCATGGTTGGTTTCTCAACCAGATCCATGAAGCTGCTGACGACTTTGCATTCGTTCCTGGAAGCGCTGATCAGATTCTCCGCAAGGGGAAGCTGAAGTTTTTCTCCAGACTCTCAGTTGCACTGGAGAAGCGCTACCCCAACAAAACATGGCCGGAATCTGACACGGCTGTCTATAACAAGCAGTCCATCTTTTATGATAAGTGGAGGAAGACAAAGACTCCAATGGATCAGGGACTTCTAGTTGTGGAAGTGCCCGATGCAAGACCAGTTGTCGAAAGACAAGCTGAAGCGTCCCAAGCAAAGCGAGCCGCTTCACCCGGGAAGCGTGCGGCGCCGAAGCGAGGCAAAAAGAAGATGAAGCGAGTCACTTCACTCGTCCAAGAAAGCGAGGCGGTGGAGAAGCCGCTTGAGGACGTTGAAGTTACTCAACCCCAACCCTCACCAATCAAAACCCAAACTCCCCCACTACAAATCCTAACCCACTCAACCCAAATACCTGAACCCCAAGCCTCATCAACCCACCAACCGCCCCACCAACCGCTTACACAGACAACCCCCCTCTCTCCCCAGGAAGAAGAGTTTGCATCTTCTTTCCATATCCCTACTGTCCCATTCCTCAGCACAGATCCATTTGTTGCTTACACCACATTCCAACCTCTTCTAACCCAGCAAACCCAGCCAGCCACAGAACCTATCCAAATCCCTGACACCCCTGAAGCCTCATCATACCAATCCCCTTCGACATCGGCAGCCACAGCCGATACCGCCCAAACAGCCGGTGAACTCCCAATAATCTCACCATTCGTACCCCCTGCTATCTCTGCAGAAATGCAGGCCATCGATCGCTACGTCAAGGATCGAGAGCAAGCTGCAGAGACCATCAACCTCCGGTACTCCAACGTTCCGTGGACCGACGTGTTCTACACCCAGACCGTCGACTTCCTGACGTACATTACGTACCGCGGAACGGAGTACTACAAGGTCTACAACCTAATGCAGGCCTTCAAAAAGAATGAGCTGATCGAGCTGGAGGCCAAGCTGCTCAACTTCATTGGCGTAGACGGCTTCCACAACTTCCTCGATGGGACCAGCTTCTGGGACAAGCTGGATGATAAAATAAAACAGGAATATCCAGATACTGTAATTCCCAATCGGGAGCCAACCCCACGTGAGCAGCGATTAATCAATGCTCATTCAGAGGAGATGGAGGCGAAGGAGGTGGAGATCTCAAATCTCCAAAGTGAGATCTCCAAGAAGGAGGAAGAGGTGAATCAGAGAGTACTGGAAGTCAAGAGTCTTCATGAAGACTTTGACAGGAAGAAGGGAGAGCTGGAGAGGCTACTGGAGGAGAAGGAGAGACTACTGGAGGAAAAGGAGAAGACGCTGGAGGTTCAAGTGAAGCTGGTCGGAGACCAAAAGAAGACCATTGCTGAACTCAAGCAGCTGCTCGATGCTGAAAGAAGCAGACTGAAAGACTTGAACAGCAGGATGGTGAATCTGGAGAAGGAGAAGAGTGCTCTAATCGCAAGTCACAAGGAAGAGATGGAAAAAGTCTCTAAATATGCTGAGAAGATGATTAGAGCAGTGGAGGATAAGGATGGAGAAATGGTGATGATGAATTGCCGACTGACCCGTGCTGCAATTCAAATAGCTGCTCAAGCTGAAGAGATTGACTCAATCAATCTGAAGAAAGCAGAACTAGATGAGCAGATCGATCAAGCGCAGAAAAATGCATGTAAGCTAGCAGAGAAGATCATCGAAGCTGCCCAGCTTCGCACAACTCTCAACAGGCAAGAAAGCGCTTTGGCTACGGCAAAAGCCGAACTTGAAGCTTCTCAAGAATTCCTCAATCTCACGATCGAGGAAGAGCGCAAGGACATTCACGCAGAGATTGAAGCGGAGCTGGCCGCTCGCTTCAGGAACGTAGAGTCACAAAAGCGACTCACTACAGAATGACTACGAAGTGACTCAACTAAAGCGGACGCTACAACTTCAAAGCAAAGCGAGCCACTACCTACCAAAAAGCGACAACACAATTCCCGCTCCGAATTTGAACTCCAGTCAACTGGAGATCTCCGCATTTATTACGAGATCTCCACATGTCGAACGAGGAGAGGAGCAGCGGAGTTGACTGCCAGGCCGACAGGGCGCCGTAACAGCACTGGGTCACTCCAGTTACTGTTGAAATTGGACCTTAGTCATTTCTGGCAAAAATCCAAAACTGGACGTCAGAAAAGCAGCCAGCCTGTGCAAGTACTGTCGAGAGGAGAAGGGACAAAGCCACCAACCAAGCAACGGATCTCGGCCAACCCTCCGCCTATAAATAGAGAAGGTTGAAGACGAAGATAAGTAGAACACTTCTTGAGCATTCGAGCGCATACAGCAAACAAACACTCCCAAGCCTTTGAGCAAATCTTCGAGTCTTTGTTTTCAAGTGTTCTCCGAGTTTCCAGTTCATCGGAACTCGTCTTCACAACCTTCACACTTAGAGTCTAAGCTCACTTCAAATATCCAAGCTTAGAAGAAGAGCTCTAGCCTACTTTGCATCTACTGTAAAGAGCTCTTCATAGTGTGTTCGTCTACCAAAAACCCTAAACTCTGTCTGTTAGGTTTTTGAGTCGTCGTTAGGTTGTCTCGATCCAAGGCTCTTCTTTCATCGATTGAAGAAGTCTCGATCATAGAGTTTAGATCCAAGCTTGCACCTACATCGTTTGTGTGAAACTCGATCGAAGCTAGGCTGTAAGGAGAGCCCGTAATCTCCCTGTCTGTGTTTGACTGAAGCAAGTGAAGCTTCCAGTCTTGTCTAGGTTTGAGTAGTGAACCCGCAATCACTACGTCTGTCGTTGGATCCAGGCGAGTGAAGCCCGATCTCGACCAGGTTTTTGAAGGACCCGTAACCTTCAAGTTCTTGAGTGAAGAGAACAGTTGCCGTCGTGCAACAAGTGGACGTAGGAGCCTTAACTCTGAACCACTATAAATCTCTGTGTCGTATCTCTCTAACCCTAATCTCTTTACTGTATTTGATTATCCATTGCACGTGCATCTAAACAAACGAACTTGGATTCTTTAATTACTTAGGAAATATTTTAGCTCACCGAATTTCCGCATACACGAGTAAAAGACTCCCTCTTGATCAAGTACTTACTTCGGTCAAGCAGGCAAGCTACGTACTGTAGATCTAGCTTCAGCTAGGTCTAAAGTGTCAAGCGAGCTCTTTACTTGTCACTCTGAGTTAAAGGGAAAAAGTTGAAAAACTTGAAATACGTATTCACCCCCCCCCCCCTCTACGTATTTCCCTATTAACAAACCGGGACCAACACCAGCAAACACCACCGCAACCCGAACCCATCGAAATAACAGAAACCTCCCAAACCTCTTCATCATCCCAATCACCTACCTCATCGGCAGCTACAGCCGATACCGCCCAAACCACCATCATCTCTCAATTCCAACTCTCCAAGGCCCCTGCAGAATTAGAAGCTCTCGAAAGATATGCGAGAGACAGAGAGCAGGCTGCAGAGACCATCAAGGACCGATACTCCTCCGTGCCGATGTCCGACGAGTTCTTCACCAAGACCGTCGATTTTCTCACATACATCACATACCGCGGCACTGAGTACTACAAGGTCTTCAGACTCCTAAAGGCCTTCTCAGAGGAAGATCTCATCCAAATGGAGGGAAAGCTACTCGACTTCATCAGTGAGAATGGCTTCCATGCATTTCTCACCGGGACCAGCTTCTGGGCCAAATTGGACGCCAAGGTGAAGTGTGCCTATCCAGAAGCTTTAGTTCCTGATCGAGTCCCAACCATTCATGAGCGGAGGTTGATAAGGGAGCATGCAAAGGAGGTGGAAGTGAAGGATGCGGAGATCTCAAGCTTGCGGAGTGAGATCACCAGGAAGGATGTGGAGTTGGAGAAGAAGGCGGAAGAAGTCATTAATCTGCGTGCAGATTTTGACAAGAAAAAGAGTGAATTGTAGGGAAAGGTTGCAGAGAAGGAGAAGTTATTGGAGGAAAAGGAGAACTGCTGGAGGAACAGATGAAGCTGGTGGGAGACCAGGCGAAAAATATCACCGAACTCAAGGGCTCGCTTGACGCCGAAAGGAGTCTCTTGAGGGAGGTAAATGCCAAGCTTGTGACAGTTGGCAAAGAGAAGGAGAAGCTAGAGAAGGAGGTAAAGGAGTTGAAGGAGGAGGTAGAGAAGAATGATGGAGATCTAGTGATGAAGGGAAGTGAGCTGACAAGGACCAAGACAACCCTTGACAAGCTTAAACAGGAGATGAAGGATCTCAAGCTTGAGCATGAGATAAATTTGAAAGAGCTCGAGAGCAGGAGGAAAAGTGCTAGAGCTACCGACTTGAAGCAAGCTGAGCTGGCAATTCAAGTCGATGAAGCCAAAAAGAAGGCCAGTGAATTTGCCTACAAGATCATCGAAGCTGCTCAACTTCGCGTAACACTCAACAATCAAGAGAACGCCATAGCTTCTGCATCTGCCGAACTCAAAGCGTCTCAAGATTTCCTTAATCTCCAACTGCAAGAGGAGCGCAAGGAGATTCGAGCAGAAATTGAAGCGGAGCTGGCCGCTCGCTTCAGGAACGTAGAGTCGCTTGAGAGGCTGATGGCCTCTGTCAAGGAGAGGGAGAAGCAATGCAAATATCTACTTGAAGAAATTTCCATCAAAACGGCGGAGATTGTACTGTCCGAAGAACATGTGTTCGCGACACGAACCGAAAAGATGCTCCACGCCGTGTTTGATAAATTTGAGGAGCTTCGCAAGACTGTAACTGGAAAGTTGATCACACCAACCCCCGGCAGTGATGATGCCAAAAAGGGGGAAGGTATTGTGCAGAAGAATGCTGAAATTCTGGAGTTACAAGGTGGAGAAGGAGGAAGTGGAGTGGAGAAGGTGATTGAAGGAGGAGTTGTTGGAGGTAGCGGAGTGGAGAAGGAGATGGAGCAGGAGGATGAAGCTCGCGCCGAGCGTGCGAGGACAATGGGAAAAGAAAAGTTAACAGAAGAGCCTCGCAGGCCGCTTGAGGGGAAGTTGCTTGCTTCTTCGATTGCTGCTCACCCTCCAGTGGTTTTGCTAACCAAGGAGCAAAAGGAGGAGCAAATCCGTCGAGACGAGGCCCTAGCTCGCGAAATGGAGATGCAATTTGATCTGCAAACTCTGGAGGCTCTTGCCGCTCTCCAAGCGCCCGCTTCACCTTTGGCCGCTTCAACTCTTGCACTTATTTCTGATTTTGCAGGAGCCAATTCATCGACCGCTGGAGCCACTTCGTCCAGCCAAGCTATCATCCCACGAAGTGCCCCAGCAGTCATCCCTCCTAAAGATGCTGAGAAGAAGAAGAAGGAGATGCCTCCACCGCCAGCACCAAAACAAGCTTTGAAGCGGACTGCACCCGAAGCGAGAGATGATGATCCCGAGGCCAAGCGCCGAAAGATCAAGCAGGCAGTCGCTTCACTAGCTGGTCAGGTGGAGAGGAGAAAGAAGAGAGTAGAGGAGAAAAAGGAGGAAGAGGAAAAGGAAAGAAAGATCAAGGCAAGGCGTATGCAGATCATCGAGGGTCGGATCGAGGAACACTTCAATGAAGCGAGACTCATCCAGTCCGCCCTCACACGAAGCGCCTTCATCCCATTTCTACCTGAAGAGTCAGAAGCATGTGTGAAGCAAGCCTGGATGGACGCTTGCAATGTGACCACTACGGAGATGATCGATTTCGGTCGCTACTCGCGCAGAGAAGAGAAACAATTCATCCGCAGGCGACTGACTGATATGCTCCCGAAGTGGAACACAGAGCTAAGTGCGAAGTTCAATGCTATCATGACTCAGATGTCCAGCCGATCAGAAGAGGAGTTGATTGTGCGTAGGAATGAACATCCTGATGCCCGAGATATCGAGCAGTTCATCCCCGACGATCTACTTGAGCAATGGCTATACTACAAGGAGTTATTCATCAAAGCGTACTACTACTGGGAAGTAGTGCCACTTTAGAATGAATGCTCAAAGATCAACGCGCTCAGCAACTTCCTAAGTGCCTACGACGAAAAATTCAGACGAAAGGTCTTCACCCTTGCAGAGCTTGCAAAGCCCATGCCTCTAATCATCAAAGTGCCAGCTTCGAAGGACTTCCCCATGCCCTTCCTGCCCGGCACAAGCGTTCCAGATTGTCGCATCATTGATGCAGAGATCGATGAAGCTTTCAAGCTAGAGGAGACATGGAGGAGACCAAGCATATACAACGTGGGAACTTTGGAAGTGAGAGTTCTCAATGCATACGTTGTTCCAGAAGAGATGATAAAGAAGGATTTGGAGGCAGAGGAGAAGGAGAAGGTAGAGGAGGTGACAGAGGAAGAAAAGGAAGAGAAGGATGAAGCTGCAGGAAATCTTTGAATTTCAAGCTTAATAACTTTGTGAACTGATTGTTCATCTATCCCATTTTAATTTTTGTCTCTCCTGTGCCATTTACTAGCTTTGTGAATATTTTATCCTTATGCTACAAAACTCAAACAACTTAACCGAAAAAAAGGGGAAAGGAACTTAAAAAAAAAAAAAAAAAAAAATCGCTTGAAGTTCCTTCCACGGTTAGGTAGGCTAAATCTCTTAGTCTAAAAATATATTTTGGGTTTTGGCATCATCAAAAAGGGGGAAATTGTTGGGAATTGTTAAGAACAAATGTTAAGGGGGAACTACTATGGGACACTTCGAAGTGAGTCAAACAGTTGTTTTGATTTGATCCCAAAACCCCAAAGCGTTCTGTTCCCAAGCGACCCATTTTGATGAAGATGATAGGTTAGAAAATTTTCTAAGCCTACTCTGTTAGGATGGCTTTATTTTGCTTAGATTGTAGACTACAAAAAGTTCAAGTGAAGGCCACTCGCTTGTGTGTGTTTTCCAAGCGAAGCAAGTCTACCGAGCCGAAGTGAAGCGTGCCGAAGAATAGCGTAGCGTAGAGAGCGCTACAGTGGAATCAAAGCCAGTCCACCAAAGAGAAGCGAAGCGAGCGCTACAGCAAAGTCAAAGCGAGTAAAAGTTTACTAAAGCAATACTCGGAAATCTTATTTTCCAAAGTAGACGCTTCAAGTATGACCCGAAGCGACTCGATCAAAGTGGACGCTACAACTTCAAAGCGAAGCGAGCCACTACCTACCAGAAAGCGACAGCCCAATTCCCGCTCCGATTTTGAACTCCAGTCTAGAGATCTTCGCATTAATTGCGAGATCTCCACGTGTCGAACGCGGAGAGGAGCGGAGCAGAGGAGTTGACTGCCAGGCCGACAGGACGCCGCTACAGTACTGGCTCACTCCAGTTACTATTGAATGTGGATCTTAGCCATTTCCGGCAAAGAGCCAAAACTGCGCGACTGAAAAGCAGCCAGCCTGTGCAAGTACTGTCGAGAGGAGGAGGGACAAGGCCACCAACCAAGCAACGGATCTCGACATCCCTCCGCCTATAAATAGTGAAGGATGAAGACGAAGAGAAGTAGAACACTACTTGAGCATTCGAGCGCCTACTGCAAACAAACACTCCCAACCTTAGAGCAATCTTCGAGTCTTTGTTTCCAAGTGTTCTCCGAGTTCCAGTCTCATCGGAACTCGTCTTCACAGCCTTCACACTTAGAGTCTAAGCCCATTCCATATCCAAGCTTAGAAGAAGAAATCTAGCCATCTTTGCATCTACTGTAAAGAGTTCTTCATAGTGTGTTCGTCGTATACCAAAAACCCTAACCCTAAGTTCTGTTGTTAGGTTTTTGTGTTCGTCGTTAGGTTGTTTCGATCCAAGGCCCTACTTTCATCGATTGTAGATGCCTCGATCATAGAGTCTAGATCCAAGCTTGCACTTACATCGTTCGTGTAAAGTTCGATCGAAACCAGGCTGTAAGGAGAGCCCGCAATCTCCCTGTCGTCGGACTGAAGCGAGTGAAGCTTCCAGTCCAGTTTAGGTTTTTGGTGTGAACCCGGAATCACCCAGCGTTCGTCAGATCCAAGCGAGTGAAGCTCGATCTTGACTAGGCTTTTGAAGAGCCCGTAATCTTCAAGTTCTTGAGTGAAGAGAACGTGTTGCCAAGTGCAACAAAGTGGACGTAGGAGCTTTATCTCCGAACCACTATAAACCTTGTGTCGTATCTCTCTAACCCTAAACTCTTTAAATTTCTTGTTTGATTATACATTGCACTTGCATAAACAAACATAACTTGGAACTTTTAATTACTTAGGAAAGAGTTAGCTCACCGAATTCCGCACTAGAGTAAAGTCTCACTCTTGATCAAGCTTTAAGCTTAGGTCAAAAGAATCTTGATTGCTTTAGATCTAGCTCTCGGCTAGGTCTTAGTATTTCTTACGAGCACTTTACTTTATACTCTGAGTTAAGGAAAAGAAGTTGAAAAACTTCAAAATACGTATTCACCCCCCCCCCCCCCCCTTCGTATTTTTCCTATAACAAACCGGGACCAACATTATCCCCAAATTATGATACAACTTATTACTATTATTATTAATATTTTTTTATTATTGTTATTATAATTATTATTTCCTCTACAATGTATTGGCTAAACTAACTAAAATACGGGATATTACAATTTATAAGATTGACCATTTTGTTCATAAAGATTAGCACTTTTATTAATAAAGATTGACACTTTATCTAAACGGGTCGGGTCAACACGGACCGGGTCGGGTTGACTCGAACCGAAATTGGGTCAACTGGGTCGGGTTGACCCAAGTCAGACCGGGTCGGGCCGGGTCAACGGGTCAGGCCGGGCTGGGTGGGTCTTGCCGCACCCAAGTGTTTGTCCTGATTAATATTTCTACGCTTTGACGAATTTATAAAATTAAATTGACTATAATGATGAATAATATATTTGCAGCGATCAAGAATAAATTAACAGTCTTACATCAAAAAAATAATAAAAAATCTCAACAGCTAGAGTATATTTTGCCAGGTCGGAGCCTGATGAACCTTCGATTTGCGGCCCAAATATGCGTGTGATTTAGGTGCGAAAAGTAGAAGGACGCAGGAGAATTTACGTGGTTCGATCAAGATGATCTACGTCCACGGGGAAGATGAGAGTATGTATATTATTCAGAATAGCGTAAGTGTTTACAATACAAGTGATTCCTCTATTTATAGTTGCTATCGACGTTGGTTAAGGAGTGGAGGACGTGGAGTTCATGGGCGGTTGTCCTGTTCCGGTTTCTTCTCCATCAACCCACGTTCTTGATCTTTAGGGCTCAACTCCCTGGGCCTACTGGGTTTGTGCCGGTCTGGGCTGTTGGGCATTGGGCCTAGGGAGATGGGCCATTTCCTATCACATCCCCCCCCCCCCCCCCCCCCAAAAAAAAAAAAAAAAGCGTGGGGTGATGGAGGCGGTGGTTCTCTCCATTGTGCTCTGAAGGTTTGCGGTTTGCGTTGTCGAACGGAAGTGACGTACCCCCTCTGAATTTTTGGAGTTCGGAGGAGAGTCCAAACTGAACTGATGTACCCCCTCTGAAATTTCGGAATTCGGAGGAATCCGAACTGAGATGACGTACCCCCTATGAATTTTTGAGCTCGGGGGTGTCGGAACTGAGCTGATGTACCCCCTGAAATTTTGGTGTTCGGAGGAATACGAACAGAGATGACGTACCCCCTCTGATTTTTTTTAGTTCGATGGAGAGTCCGAACTGAACTGACGTACCCCCTTTGAAATTTCGGAGTTCGGAAGAATCCGAACTGAGATGACGTACCCCCTATGATTTTATGGAGTTCAGGGAATCCGAACTGAACTTGGCGTACCCCGTCGAAAACTTGGAGTCCGGGGAATCCGAACTGAACTTGCCGATTTTCTTTTTGAAAATAGTAGTTCGGCATTACCGAACTCATCTCCCGCCGAAACCACATAAAGTTGTCAGGTGCATTAAATGCAATTGTTGGGGTACCGATAAAGCAGGGATTGGACGGGCGATTCGCGAAACGCCGTCGCATTAACTAGCGTACTCAATACGCATTAACTCTTCCCTCTTTAATGTTGATGATTGGGAAAAATCGATCATTTATTCCCTTCTATTCGCGAAGAACGAAACCCTAACTTTCAAATCCTCTCTACTGTTCATCTTCACCAACTTCATATTTCTGCAAATCCTCGACGAATCTCACAAAAGTAAGTTATGGATTTTTCATTGTCGTTGTCTACTTCCCTTTCTTCGTGTGCACAGTCTGCACATTCACTGTCGAATTCATCTTCCTCTATGGCGGCGGCGGAGGAGACGGCCGCCGCTTCCTCATCTTCCTTTGTTCCTAACCCTTTAATTCTTTCTGATGATTCTCGTGCGTGCGTGCGTTCTGATTGTGAGGACCCGTACGCCGTAGAGGTAGAGTTCCCCGAACTTCCTGGTGTTTCCGGGAAGGTTGGGATTTATGATTCTTCTGTTTCTACCTCCTCTCTCTACCAAATCGCCGTGAATTTTAACTTCCCTCCTTCTGCCCTTCTTCTTCGACCTACTCCGGGCGACAGGGCTTGCCGGCCCCCGCGGGGATTTGTAACCGTTTATGTTGACCAGTTTGAGGCTAGTCTACATATTCCTTTTCCGGCCATATACGCCGATATCCATCGTGTTTTTGATCTCTCCCCCGCCCAAATTTCTCCCAACAGTATAAGCCAAATTACCGGGCTGGGTGTTGCTTGTTCTCGGCTGGATATGTCCTATTCGGTCGAGATTTTGGGGAGGATGGTGTCCTTCAAGGATAGGAAGGAGGGGTCGTATTACTCCTCATACCGGCACAAGGGTTTTTTTGTCCAAGTGCCCTCGAAAGTTCAGAACTGGCAGAAAAAAAAATTTACTGCCAGTACGAGGGTGCCACCGAGGTCAGGTGGCACTCATGTCCCGTTAGGCTTTTGCCGAAGCGGAAGCATTTCGAAAAAGTGGCAAAACGTTTTGCCAGTCTAGGCAAAATGTCGATGTCCCTTGCCGATCTCGCGTTGGCTGTACCGAGCCCTGATGAACCTTCCACTTCGGTGGATCCGGGGAGGGGTGAGGTCCCCTTCCCTTTTTTTTTTTTTTTTTTTTTTTTTTTTAAACTTCGGTACTGACGCTGTTCGCTGTTCTCTGTAGTGAACATGGTGAAGGGAGGAAAGAAGGCGCCCGCCCAGAGGAAGAGGAAGGGCGAGGCCACCAGTTCGCCTGCTGATTCCAAGAAGCGGGCGACTGAGTCTTCGGAGAGGACCCGGTCAAAGATTCCTACTCCCCGATCTCATGGGGTTCCCACTTTTGCCGCCGAGGAGATCGATGTGGCGGCAACTGGGAAACTTTTGATGGGCTCGGCCTCGTCCGAGCCCGATGTGGCTATTACCGGTGTCCGAACTCCGACCCCATCGTACCCGGCCGTAAGTTTCGTCCCTCCAATTTTTGTTGTAACTTTCTCTTTATTTTGCTAACATTTGATTTAACGCAGGGGGTGGACACCACTTTGGAGGATTTTGACCACGTTTACCGCGTGGTGAAGAACCTCCTTAAGGGCTCGGTGAAGATCAACGACCGAGCTACCGAGAAGATCAAGGACTTGGCTAGTGATAAAACCAAGTTAGCCAAGGAGTTGACCTCGGCTTCAGTTCGGGAGGACGAGCTGAAGAAAGAGCTGGCTGCTGCTAAGTCCGAGCTCGCCGCTGCCAAGGAGAAAGCAGCGAAGAGTGAGGAGGAACTTGTGGCGGCCCGTGCTCAGGAGCAGGAGCTCTCCGCCGACCAGGGCGAGTTCATCCAGGCCCTTGCTAAAAGGGTCGTTTATAACAAGGGTTTCAGTGCCTTGGTCTCTGCACTGACCGGGCCGGCAAAGAAGCGGGCGGTGGCCAAGGTGTTGAGGCGTGTGGCTGCCGACTTCCCCACTCTTGATAAGGGGAAGTACGGCTATAGGCCCATTGATGATGACGAGATGCTGCGGATTTACTTCCGCCAAATTTCGAAGAAGGCATCCCCCTATCCGGTCGTCGGGTACCTCGCCGAGCAGCGGGCTCTTTTGACGGCTGCCGAGGTGCGTGATTGCCAGTTCGATAGGGACGTCGAGTTTGAGGACTTGTGCGGCCCTTATCGTGACGAGCTGGCAGATCGTCCGCTCTCCCCCGACATGCCTTCTGAGAGCGAGGAGGAGGAGAGGAGGAGGAGGAGGAGGAGGAGGAGGAGGACGTGGAAACTGGCCACGTCGAAGGTGATGCCGGAGTGAAAGAGGCTGCCGAAACGCGCGGACCGAACACCGAGGCTGAACCTACTGGCGGGGTCAGTTGATCCCCCTCTTGTAATTTTTTTTTTTTTTATCATCCGAACTGTAAATGTACTGCTCCTCTATTAATGAAATCTTTCGTTCGGCTTTTGCTTATCTCTGTTACTTTCATTTCTGTAGAATAAACCCGATCTTGACGTAACTCCATACTGGAATGAAATTAAAAAACTGAAAATCCTGATTGATGCCAAAGATGGTGAGATCGGACGGCTCGACAAACGTGCTGAACACCTTCGGAATGAGTTTGACGCTAAGTATAATGCGCTGCTGATCAAAGCGGATGCCAATGAAGCTCGGTATCTTCAATTGAAAGAAGATTATGCGGATGTCGAGAAGATCGAGGCCGAACACACCGAGTACGAGAGAGTTATTCATGAGCTCGGTGGAAAGACGATCTCCGAGGTTGAGGCTGATGCCATGGAAGCTGTCCACGGTGTGGTTCGTGAGTGCAAAAACCGGGGTTCGGGCTCGTGGGAAGTTGCTGATTACATATCCGAGCTCCGATACCTTACTAACTTGTTCCCGTTGGTCTTAACTCGCCATCCAATCATGAAAAAGTAGCTCGATCGGTACCCACAGGTGCAGCCTGCTAAACAGAATGCCTGCCGATTTCGGGCCCTTAGCCCGACCGTGCCATCCCGCTTGGTGAAAGATCGGCTGGACATGCTGTTGCCTGCGCAAAACTGCAGACCGATCCCGAACCGCGGAGACGGGAATAACCGTGCTCCTCTTGTGATCCCACGAGGTCGGAGTTCCGCTCAAGGAGGGACAAGCCGGAGTGGAGGGGCGGGCCGAGGTGGCGGAGCTGGACGCAGCTCGGGGCAAAATACCCGGAAGAAGGAAAATGTAAATATTGATTTTTTGCTTAACCCGCCAACTCGTGGTTGGGCTAGTTACTTTAATTGTAGCAAGAGGCCAGATGAGGGTGGTCCTTCTAATACATAAGCTGTTAAAACCTGCAAAAAAATAATAAATATCTTTTTGGACATGTTATGCCCTGTTAATGCCTTTGTTGTATTATCATTCATTGGCTGATAGCCTATTTCCGAATTAGCATTTATGCTTTTATTCGTTATCCGAACTGACACATAGGTCGAGGTTCAGGTCTTCCGAAGTGGCTCGGGGGCGCACTTCGGCTTCCGACGTTACACTTGGGTCTTCCCTCGGCCTTCGGATGGCAATCGCCTATTATCCATGGCCGAGGTGACACTTGGGTATTAATCGGGTTCCTGTTCTGCCGACCAGGTCGGTAGGGGTGGTCCCCTGTTCGTACGATTTTGTTATTAGTTTTAACACTTGTCCTCGTCAGGATAGTGTATGATGTTAGGTAATGCGCATATAAGTGGAGTAATGCAAAATGACATGAACATATAATAGAATAGAAAGAACTTTCATTACATTGAAATATTTTTGGAAACAAGACTGAACTGAATAAAAGACCGAACTGAACTAAAGACCGAACTGAACGGAAGACTGACAGACAAGACTACCCTACATGATACTCCACTTCTATGCATAATACCTCTTCAGATGGATTACATTCCATGGTCGCTGTATGGGCTCCCCGGTCATGGTGGAAAGCCTGTAGGCACCTTTACCAAGGACCTCGTCCACTCGGTATGGGCCTTCCCATGTGGCTTCCAGCTTGTCGAGCTTGCAAGCCTTGCTGACCTCATTGTTTCGTAGGACTAGATCTCCTACGCAATATTGCCGGTCTCGCACTCGCCGATTATAATATCGGGCTACGAGTTGTTTGTACCGGGCTTCCTTGATGTAAGCTGCATCCCGCTTTTCTTCTAATAGATTGAGATCTGCACGTCGGTTCTCGTCATTCACCTCGGCGACGAAGTGAGTCGTGCGCGGACTGGGCAGCCCGATTTCGACTGGGATGACAGCTTCTGTTCCGTATGCTAGGCTGTACGGTGTCTCGCCATTCGTTGTTCGCGGAGTTGTTCTGTAGGACCATAGATCATTTGGAAGGTTCTCCACCCATAACCCTTTGGCTTTCTCCAATCGGGTCTTAAGGCCTTTGACGAGCGTCCGATTCGTCACTTCGGCTTGACCATTTGCCTGGGGGTGGGCTACCGATGTGAAGTGCTGCTGAATTCGCAGTTCGTCACTGTTTCACTAAAAAGTGTTCGCAATAGAACGAAATCCTATCGTAGCACTAGCAAGTAAAACCAAAGTATCGAATCTCAAGGAAAACTTAACAGGGCAATTAATTATGTAGTAAACCTAAACTAAGAAAGCAAGTAAAGAATATTTTGGGGTTTTTGTTTTTAAATCCTAAGCAAGAAAATAAATCAAAGCAATAAATCAAAGCAAATAAATCTAATCTAGAAAGCTGGAAATTAATCTAAGAATTAAACTAAAGAAAACAATAAATCTACCTAGGCAAGAATCGAAAAGAAAGCAATAAAGAAAGCAACGAAGGAATCGAAAGCAAAGAAAGAAGCATAAATAAATCTAGACATGATGAATTGAAATCTGGAAATTAAAAGCTAATTAATCTAACTTGAAAACTTGGAAAAACGAAGGAATTGAAATCGAAGAAAAACGAATCTAAACTTAAAACTAGAAATCGAAACAACGAAATTAAACTAAGGAATTTAAACGGAGCAATTAAGAAAACGAATCTAAAACGAAAGCAAGCAATTAAAACGAATAAACTAAAGCAATAAAAGAACTTACGAAAATTGAGACGAAGAACGAAGAACTTGAATTAAATAAACGCCTTGAATTAAATTGCAATAAACGAAGAACGAATCCGGATCCGAACAATAGAAAGCTAATAAAAGTGTTTAGGTGCTGAAAACTAAAGCTAAAATATGCTAGAAGATGGTTATAATTCGTGTACAAGGATGATATATATATACTAGGTAAAAACCTAGATAAATAAGGAAAGAAAAGCTGGACGCCGACTTTTGGACGATCGTCCAGATTGTGGAGTGAAATCTGGACGGTCGTCCAGATGAGCTGCTGGATACTGCTTCGCACATATTTGGACGGTCGTCCAGATTGTGAAGAAAATCTGGACGGTCGTCCAGATGAGCTACTGCCTTCTCACGGCTTTGCCTTCTCTTCGTGCACTTTTCGTCCCGTTTTCTTCCAATTTCTCCCCTTTTGCTCCTATGATACCCAAAACTCCAAACAAACAATCATAGCCAAAAGACACACTAAAAGACACAAAAACATAATGAAAACTAACACGAAAACGCAACGAAAAACCTAACAAATAAACACCAATCAAACTCCCCCACACTTAGACCTTTGCTTGTCCTCAAGCAAAACAAAATAAACAATAGACTCAAGTATCGTGAACTATATTGGCCTCAAAGCTTTTCAAAAACAACTCTCATGTTCATGATCAAAATTATGCACACAACCTTAGCATCAATCAACACAATCTACTCAACTAATTCAAAGTATGCTAATCCATCAAAGAACACTCCCAAACATGTGAAATTTTGTATATGAAAGTGAACACTCAACTCTCTCAAAGAAAAGATGTAATATAATGCACATCAAGAGGGTTCACTCAACATCAATGCAATGCAACATGTTTACCATAAGCTTGCCTTTAATCTCAACATCTCCACCTAATGTAATATCTACAAACAAGGATCAAAAAGGTCTTTATATAAGCTTGTAATGTAGGGACATTGGTTAAGGTAGGGAATATATAGGCTAAGTGACTCAAAATGCTCTAAATCATCAACCTTTTTTCAACTCCAACCAAAGTATGGATTTTAATCTCCATCTTCTACCCTCCAACACACCAATTACAAACTCAAAGATGCTAAACTATACAAATCAAGCTAACTATCCCCTTATGCTTTTTTTTTTTTTTTTTTTCTTTTTCTTTTCTTTTCTCTTTTTTTTTTTTTAGAGCTCAACTAATACATGTTCTTCTAATTTGAACAAAGGCTCTAATTTTTATCTCTCTTTTTTTTTTAAAGCTTATAGGGATAGCTAACTACACTTAAACAAGCATCTCAAATTTCTTTTCTCTCCTTCTACACCACAACAAATATTTTTCAATTATCTCCTTCCATATCACCAACTACAACTAAGGATACCCATAATCATCCAAACCTCCTATCATCCGGTTTCACAAAGAACGGCTAATAAAGGCTCAAAAAGGGTAAGCAAAGGATTATGAACAAGGTTAGTGTATAGGAATCATGTGGCTACGAAAGAATGGCCTAAGATCATTTCCTAGTTCGTAAATATACTAAGGTCTTGATGGAGATACAAGGCAAGTTCTAGAAACAACGAAGCAAGCATGATCACTCAATCAAGGATAGGCATAAATATGCACAAAAAGCTCAAATCTCACGGGTTCAAACTATCTAGTTCCCGACGTCATAGCATACATCAAATTCATCGAATAAAATGCGTCGCTTCGCCAAGGTTCCATGCATAATAAAGATCATGAATTTTTCCAAAAATCAACAATTCTCTATCATTGGCCAAGTCCACAATACTATCATCACATGCTCATTTGACTCAACGACTCAATTAACTCCTAATGACTCAACAAAAATAAAAACTTCATGCCAAAAGTTCGAAGACCCCCCCCCCACACTTAAAATCAAGCAATGTCCCCATTGCGAGAAAATAAAAAGGAAAGGGATAGAAAAACTTATCGCATGAAGACAAACAACACACTCGAAATCCCGAGAAGGTTCCAAGTGAGTACCTACAAAACAAACACAAAACAAAACACAAAAGCGTAAAATCGAACAAAATAAAGAGAAAACAATAAAAGACTCAATAAAAGACACAAACATAGCTATGATCAATTGAATGGACCTCCAAACCGTGGGTCTTGCCAACGTGGATCGTAGGGAGACCAATAACGGGGATCATCCGGGTTTGGTGGAGCGGAGGTGGAGCCAATGGAGAAGTCGGTGTACCTCATCAAATGGCCCTCGATGTTCGACACCCTCCTATCCAAACCAGACACGTGTGTAGACAAACCCGCCATTTGGTTAGACAAACCCGTCATTTGGGTGGACATGGAATCGAAACGAGCAAACATCCCTTGTTGAAAATCAGCCCAATATGGAGGAATCTCGGCCTCCATGGCCTGGCGAGCTCGGACGCGATCCCTCCGAGTGTAGTAGTGAACAATGCGCTCATCATCGTCCGGAACATGCTGCTGCTCCTCCTCGTCTCCATTCCCATCGTCCTCGTTTTCCACTTCCACCTCTTCTTCCTCTCCTTCTCCCTCTTCTTGTTGCTCAGCATCTTCCTCCATGTTGTGCTCGGCATCTTGCCCGGCTCTTCGAACACGACGCGCATCAGAATAGTAAGCACGCACAGAAGCTCGATCCTCAACTCGAGTGAACTCGGTTGGACTCCTCATCAAGCGAGCATTGATCAACTCCGTGGATGACATCTCCACACTTTGCACCAACCCTCCGGCCTCCGAAATATCTACGCCAAAGTGACGAGCAAGGGCCGTCGCGATGTATCCAAGAGTGGGATGGGCGCCGTTCTTCGACTGCACGTGTGAGAGCTGCGTCCATATGAATGGGGCCAAACACACCTTCCGATTGTACCTAGCACACCAAAGCAAATAGACCTCCATGCCCGTTACCTTACTGGCCTCCTTTTTACCGGAGACCATGTTAGATATGAAGCGATGGAGTATAATCAAAGCATCATCGCGTAAAAAGGAACTAGACACACCCGAAGTTCTAAAATTATTAACACCCGACAAATCCATCCAAGCCTCATTAACATTAAAATCAGTAGGCACACAATCAGAGATATTAGGGTTAGCACGAAAACCAAATACTGATTTCATCGTTTCCTTAGAAACTTCACACAAGATACCACGAAAGGTGCACTCCATCACAACCTCATTACCACGTCTAGATAAACGAAAACTACTACACATCTCTAGACACAAACTATCATGCGCCTCCCATTGTCTAGACATACATCGCATTAATCCTAGTCGAAGAGCATACTCGCGAATAGTCGGAAAAATAGACAAACGCCTCAGAAAATCCATATCGTAATGCCTAGGAGGGCGTATATCAAGATTTTTCAAACGAAGGTAGAGATTAGTAGTCGCGTACCTATCGGTTTCGAAAGGAACCCGTTCGCGACGCCCGTACTGTTGCTCGTTGTCACCCGGTGAGTGGCGATCGAGACTCACAACGTAGGGAGTACGATTCATGGTGATGATGTGAAGGGGTTTGAGGAAGGATGGCACACGAACGGAGCAGGAACCACGAAAGTGAAAAACGGGGCAGTCTCCTATCTGGACGGTCGTCCAGATTCAGTTTGAATTCTGGACGGTCGTCCAAAATTTTGGCCGGTCGCGGAGATTCTGGCCGAGCGCGGTAATTCTGGCCGAGCGCGGTGATTCTGAACGACGGCGGCGCGGTGGTGGCTGAAGGTGGCTGGAACGACGTCGGCGAGCTGGCTGCGATGGGTGAACGGCGATGGGTGAATGGTGATGTGCTGCCGGCGGTGTGCTGAACGGTGATGTGCTGCCGGCGGTGTGCTGACGGCGGCGGGGCTGACGGCGCGTGCTGACGACGGCGGTGGGTGACGGCGGCGAAGGTGCAGCGGCGGTGGTGTTGGTGGCTGGTTCGTGCGTGCTGTGGGAAAAATGGATAGGAGCTGTGAGAGGAATAAGAGACGAGAGAAAGAAGTAGGTTAAAAAGTAATGGGCCAGCTCAGCGTTTGACTCAGCAAAGGAAACGGGCCCACGGATTCTGGACGATCGTCCAGATTCGTAAAGAATCTGGCCGGTCGTCCAGATTAGCTACTGGCTGGGATTTGATTTGCACATTTCTGGACGGTCGTCCAGAATCCTAAAGGAATCTGGCCGATCGTCCAGATCAGCTGCTGTTAGTCGACGCCCATTCCTGCAAAAAGACACTCAAACTAACACGAAAAATTAAATATTAATAAGAAATACAATGAAAAATACTAAATCTAAAATTTTTATATTATTTTTTTATTTTTTTTTTACGTGGGTTGCCTCCCACCAAGCGCTCGTTTATCGTCATTAGCTTGACGTACCAAATACTCAAGAGGAGAGTGGGGGGTCGGATATGAGAATCGTCTCCACCGTTTGAGGCAATGTCGACCCTTCGATGTACGGCTTCAATCGTTGCCCGTTGACCGAGAAGATGTATCCCGAATCCTCGTTCTTGATTTCTACCGCACCATGGGGGAAAACTTGCACCACCGTGTATGGACCGCCCCACCTAGACTTAAGCTTACCCGGAAATAAACGAAGACGAGAGTGAAAGAGAAGTACCTTCATTCCGGGTTTGAACTCCTTGAAAGCTATGCGTCTATCATGTAGACGTTTAACCTTGTCCTTGTAAATCTTGGCATTGTCGTAGGCTTCGTTCCTTAGCTCGTCGAGCTCCTCCATTTGCAAAATCCTCCGATCATGAGCATCGTCGAGGTCGAAATTGATGCGCTTGAGGGCCCAATACGCCTTGAACTCTATCTCAACGGGCAAATGACACGACTTACCATAAACAAGCCTATAGGGACTCATCCCAAGCACGCCTTTGTAAGCCGTGCGATATGCCCAAAGAGCGTCGTTCAACTTGTCGGCCCAATCCTTCCTCGATGGCTTGACCGTCTTCTCTAAAATCCCCTTGATTTGTCGATTGCTCGTTTCCGCTTGTCCCGAGGTTTGTGGATGATAAGGAGTTGCCACCTTGTGAGTGATGGCGTTCTTCTTCATGAGCTTGGCGAACAACTTGTTGCAAAAATGTTTTCCCCCATCACTAATGATCACACGAGGGAAACCAAACCTACACAAGATATTTTCCTGCACAAACTTCAAGACAACGTGAGAATCACATGTCTTCGTGGGTATTGCTTCTACCCACTTAGACACGTAATCGACGGCAAGTAAAATGTATTCGAAACCATGGGATTTAGGAAAAGGTCCCATAAAGTCGATGCCCCACACATCAAAAATCTCAACCACTATAATAGGATTAAGGGGCATCTCATTACGGCGACCTATAGAACCTGTGCGTTGGCAACGATCGCATGCAAGGTAGAAGGCTTGAGCATCCTTGAACAAGGTAGGCCAATATAATCCACTTTGTAGCACCTTATGAGCAGTCTTTTGGCCTCCAAAATGTCCTCCACTCGGCTCCTCGTGACAATGTCGCAGCACCTCGGTTTGCTCGTGGTCGGGAACGCACCTTCGAATCACCTCATCCTTCCCAAGCTTGAACAAGTGAGGATCCTCCCAATAGTATTGCCTACACAAACGAAGAAACCTTTTCTCTTCTTGAGCGTTAAGGACGGGTTTAGTGTCCTTATCGGCCAAGTAATTAGCAATATCGGCAAACCAAGGAGTAGCACTCACTTCATTAACATTCTCAAAGGGAAAGGAATCACAAATATCATCAAGAGAAAAATAAGGGGGAGGTGAATCGAGGCGAGAGAGATGGTCGGCCACAAGATTATCACTACCTTTCCTATCACGAATTTCAATGTCAAATTCTTGCAATAATAAGACCCATCTAATCAACCTAGGTTTTGCTTGGGCTTTAGTCAAAAGATGTTTAAGAGCACCATGATCACTATAAATAATCACCTTAGACCCTATGATGTAAGATCTAAATTTATCTAAGGCAAAAACAACAGCAAGCATCTCTTGTTCGGTGGTGGTGTAATTCACTTGAGCAGGATTAAGAGTTAAACTAGCATAGTAAATCACACGAAGCATCTTATCGACTCTTTGACCCAAAACAGCCCCTACGGCATTATTAGACGCATCACACATAATCTCAAAAGGCAATGACCAATCGGGACCAACTACAACGGGAGCAGAGATGAGTTTTTCTTTTAAAGTGAGAAAAGCATTCATACAAGACTCATCAAAGTGGAAAGGCACATCTTGAGCAAGCAAACGACAAAGAGGTTGGCTAATTTTAGAAAAATCCTTAATGAATCGTCTATAAAAGCCCGCATGACCAAGGAAACTCCTAATACCTTTGACATCACTAGGTGGTGGCAATTTTTCAATCACCTCCACTTTCGCTTTGTCGACCTCTATGCCTTTACTCGAAACTACATGGCCTAAAACAATTCCACTTCTAACCATAAAATGACTCTTTTCCCAACTCAAAGTAAGACCACTCTCAATGCATCTCTTAAGGACCCTCTCTATTTTCAACAAGCAATCATGGAAAGACGACCCGAAAACAGAAAAATCATCCATAAAAATCTCTACAAAATCACCGATAAATTCCGAAAAAATAGACATCATGCATCTTTGGAACGTACCCGGTGCGTTGCAGAGACCAAATGGCATCCTCCTATAAGCGTAGGTCCCGAAAGGGCTTGTGAAGGCCGTCTTTGCTTGATCCTCCGGAGCTATCGCAATTTGGTAGTAACCTGACAAGCCATCTAGAAAACAATAAAACTCTTGCCCGGCTAACTTATCAAGCATTTGATCAATAAAAGGGAGAGGAAAGTGGTCCTTTTTGGTGGAAGCATTAAGCTTCCGATAATCGATGCACATCCTCCAACCGGTAACCGGGCGCGAGGCGACCAACTCGTCCTTCTCGTTCTTTGACACCGTGATTCCTCCCTTCTTTGGGACGACGTGCACCGGGCTAACCCACTCACTATCGGCGATGGCATAGATAATACCCTCCGCCAATAGCTTGTAGATTTCCTTGCGCACGACCTCCATGAGCATTGGGTTGAGCCTCCTTTGTCCATCTCGTTTGGGGCGGGCGCCTTCTTCGAGATTGATGCGATGCATGCACGTGGCCGGGCTAATTCCTCGTATATCCGCCAAGCTCCATCCAAAAGCGAGCTTGTTCTCCTTGAGTATGCCCACCAAAGCTCCTTCCTCTGCAAGAGACAAAGAAGAAGAGATGATTACGGGTTTTTGGTTTCCTCCCTCTAAAAATATGTATTTCAAATGCGATGGCAGCTCTTTCAACTCCAAAGGCTCCGGAATCTTCGAGCCGGGCTCGGGATCTTGAGGTGGAAACGGTAGCTTGATCCCAATGTCTCTCTCCATTCGCTCCCACTCCATTTGATCTCCGGATCCCCAACACACCTCCTCGGTGTCAAAATCCTGCACAAAAGAGCACTCGGCCAAGGCATCAACCTTATCGATGAAAGAACAATTATCAATTAAATTAACCGATGACATAGGCCGACTCTTATGCACAGAAAACGAAACATCCTCTCCTAAAACGGACATCTTAATCACACCACTCTTCACATCAATCAAAGTATTAGTTGTAGCCATGAAAGGACGACCTAGCAAAAGTGTGTGCTCAATACCATTTTCTTGTACCTCACCTATCTCTAAAACCACAAAATCAACGGGAACAATCAAACCCCCTACGCGAACAAGAATATCCTCAATAATACCTCTAGGGTACCTAATAGATCTATCCGCCAATTGAAGGCTCATGCGAGTGGGTTTAAGTTCTCCTAACTCTAATTGCTTAAAGATAGAATAAGGCATAAGATTAATACCGGCACCTAAATCTAGCATACCACATGCTTCCTTACCATTACCTAAAGAGATAGTGATAACGAAAGAACCTGGATCTCGTTGCTTAGGTGGAAGAGGGTGTTGCATAATTGATGTCGCCACCTCCGATACCGCAATCGTCTCCATCTCATCGAACGGCTTCTTCCTCGATGTCAACTCCTTTACGAACCTCACGAACGGTGGCACATTGCGAATGACATCAAGGAGAGGCAAGTTCACGTCCACCTTTGAAAGAAGCTTGTACAAATCCATGAATTGTTGATCCCGCTTCTTGTTCTTCACTCGACTCGGATAAGGAATGGGAGGAACATAAGGATTGGACGTCTTGTGGAGAGGTTGGGACTCTTTCTCGGGCTCGTCGGACTCCGTACGCTGCTCTCCTGATTTGGACGATCGGCCAGAAGAGTCGGGGTGACTTGGCCGATCGTCCAGATTAGCTGCTGGGTTGGGCGAGTTGGGCAATCTGGACGAGCGTCCAGAATCTGGACGACCGTCCAGATCAGGTACTGGACGGGGCTCTGGCGCCTGCGTTTTGGCCGACCGTCCAGAATCTGGACGACCGTCCAGATTAGCTGCTGGACGGGCGTGTTGATGTGGAGGTGCTGCCGGCGTCTTCGGTCCATTCCAACGGGGACTTGGGCCCCATCTATTTCCCATGCTTCCTTGAGGTGGCATTGACACTCCATTGTCCACGTGCCTCCCGCTCCGCAACACCGAGACGGCTTGGGCTTGATGCGGTGGAAAAGGAGGAACATATGGGGGATATTGCACCTCGTTAGCTTGTTGTGGTTGGATCCCTTGGCTCGGAATCCGCCCCGGTTGTTGCATTAAGTGCATAGATCCCGAAATTTGGCCAATAGCCGTCTCGAGCCGCTTCATGTTTGCATCTAGTGCTTGGAAACGATCCTCATCGGCGGGGGGCTTTTGTGGAGGTCCTTGAGGACGAGAGTTTGGGTATGGTGGTGGTGGTGTAGGATTAGATTGAGGAGGGTAATATGGAGGTGGTGGGTAATATGGATTTGGAGGGTATTGAGGGGGTGGATAATATGGTGGAGGTTGAGGGTAGTAGGGATTTGGTGGAGGAGGATAGGGGTTATTATATGGTGGAGGACGCCTATTCGGATAGGTAGGGGGGTTACCTTGCCCTTGTGTCGGCCTCGGATTTTGGTAGCGTCCATTGTATCCCCCTTGGTATCCTTGATGTGGTGCTTGAGGTGGGTATCCTTGAGCGGCGTAGACCTCGGCTCCTCCTTCGTATTGAAACTCCCCCATATTGTGGCACACCTCCTTGATGTGTCCAAGCTCTCCACAAATCTCGCATTGATCGGGCTTCCTCTCTTCCTCCTTCGGGGCCGGTGCACTTTGCTTAACCTTCAAATTCTCGAGATCCCTATACATGTCGGCAATTTGCTTCTTCAAGTCGGGGCTCATCGAAATTGCACTCGCCTCCACGTTCCTTGATCTAACTGATTTTTGTTGAGAACTCGCAGCAAGTGTCTCGAAAATATCCTTCAACTCATCAGCTGTCTTGACCGCTATGTTGCCTCCGGCCGAACTATCCACCATGAATTGGCAAGTTTGGTTGAGGGCGTCGTAGAAATATTGCCAAAGCAACTCCGGTGCCATTTGATGATGAGGGCATTGTTGGAGCAGCTCTTGGAACCTCTCCCATGCTTCGTGAAATGGCTCATCGTTGTGTTGGGAGAAATTCATAATCTTTGACCGCACCTCTTGAGTCTTGCGGTTGGGATAGTACTTTAGCATGAACTTCTCGCACACCGCATTCCATGTGGCGAGAGAGTTGGCCGGGAGTGCCAAATACCACGACCTTGCTCGATCCTTGAGGGTGTACGGGAAGCACTTCATCTTCAAGGTGTCCTCCGTGAGTCCCGCGAGTGGGAAAGTTTGCACCACCGTGCAAAACTCTCGGATGAACGTCAACGCATCCTCGTTGGCCAGCCCGTGGTAGGATGGAAGCAACGCCATGTGGTGAGGTTTAAGCTCATGATTCCTGACCGCTTCCGTCAGGACAATCGCCGAAGTGGTGGCTGTGAATGTGGGGCGAGCAAAATCGCCCATGACTCTAGCTGCCATGGCTTCGGGCTCTGCAAACAACAAGACTAAACCAAAGTCTTGAGAATCGATCTCCTCCTTCTCCTTCACGACTAAGATCGCTTTCCTTTGATGGACGTTGTCGACGTAGGGCGCTAAATTCCTTTGAAGACTTCGGCGACCATGCATAAACAACACTCAACAAAAGGGTTAAACGCACCGAGTGGGAGAAACAAGAAATCGAATAAACACAAATAAAAATAAAGCAAATAAAAATACTACACAATCAAAAGCCTAAAGTTTTCCCCGGCAACGGCGCCAAAATTTGTTTCACTAAAAAGTGTTCGCAATAGAACGAAATCCTATCGTAGCACTAGCAAGTAAAACCAAAGTATCGAATCTCAAGGAAAACTTAACAGGGCAATTAATTATGTAGTAAACCTAAACTAAGAAAGCAAGTAAAGAATATTTTGGGGTTTTTGTTTTTAAATCCTAAGCAAGAAAATAAATCAAAGCAATAAATCAAAGCAAATAAATCTAATCTAGAAAGCTGGAAATTAATCTAAGAATTAAACTAAAGAAAACAATAAATCTACCTAGGCAAGAATCGAAAAGAAAGCAATAAAGAAAGCAACGAAGGAATCGAAAGCAAAGAAAGAAGCATAAATAAATCTAGACATGATGAATTGAAATCTGGAAATTAAAAGCTAATTAATCTAACTTGAAAACTTGGAAAAACGAAGGAATTGAAATCGAAGAAAAACGAATCTAAACTTAAAACTAGAAATCGAAACAACGAAATTAAACTAAGGAATTTAAACGGAGCAATTAAGAAAACGAATCTAAAACGAAAGCAAGCAATTAAAACGAATAAACTAAAGCAATAAAAGAACTTACGAAAATTGAGACGAAGAACGAAGAACTTGAATTAAATAAACGCCTTGAATTAAATTGCAATAAACGAAGAACGAATCCGGATCCGAACAATAGAAAGCTAATAAAAGTGTTTAGGTGCTGAAAACTAAAGCTAAAATATGCTAGAAGATGGTTATAATTCGTGTACAAGGATGATATATATATACTAGGTAAAAACCTAGATAAATAAGGAAAGAAAAGCTGGACGCCGACTTTTGGACGATCGTCCAGATTGTGGAGTGAAATCTGGACGGTCGTCCAGATGAGCTGCTGGATACTGCTTCGCACATATTTGGACGGTCGTCCAGATTGTGAAGAAAATCTGGACGGTCGTCCAGATGAGCTACTGCCTTCTCACGGCTTTGCCTTCTCTTCGTGCACTTTTCGTCCCGTTTTCTTCCAATTTCTCCCCTTTTGCTCCTATGATACCCAAAACTCCAAACAAACAATCATAGCCAAAAGACACACTAAAAGACACAAAAACATAATGAAAACTAACACGAAAACGCAACGAAAAACCTAACAAATAAACACCAATCAGTCACACCACTCCCTAAAAATTTTGTCCGTGAACTGTGTCCCGTTGTCGGATACTAGAACATGCGGTATGCCAAATCGGCACACTATGTTCTTCCATACAAAATTACGGGCATTCTTACTTGTGATCACAGCTAGGGGCTCCGCTTCCACCCACTTCGTAAAGTAATCGATTGCAACTATGAGATGTCGCAATTGACCTGGTGCTTTATCGAATGGGCCTACTATATCTATTCCCCATTGTGCGAACGGCCAGGGGCTTTGCATCGTCGCCAGTTCGGTTTGAGGTAGCCTTGGCACGTTGGCATGCAATTGGCACTTTTCACATCTTTGCACCAGCTCGGTGCAGTCTGTAAACATAGTAGGCCAGAAGTATCCCCACCTTATGATTTTCTTTGCGAGAGCCCGAGATCCGATGTGGCTTCCGCAGGCCACCTCATACACTTCTCTCATGATATAATCTGCTGAGTTCGGTCCGACGCACTTGAGTAAGGGCTGGAGGTACGATTTCTTGTAAAGGACATTGTCTAAAACAGCATATCTCAATGACTTCGACAATATTCTTTTGGCCTCCGTTTTGTCTTCGGGCAATTCCCCCTTCATCAAATAAGCTAGGATAGGCGTCATCCACGTCGGCTGCGGCTCATCGTCCAAATCGTTGACCTCGGCCTCATCTATGCTCCTATGCTGGACATCCTCCACTGGCGAGGTGCCAGGGGTCGCTGCCAATTTGCTGAGAACGTCAGCTCGGGAATTCTGAGTTCGGGGGATGCGTTCGAGTTGGAAATATGTGAAAGCTTCTCGCATGCCGCGTGCTTTAGCTAGATATTACTTCATCCTTTCTCCCTTCGCTTCGTACTTTCCTAGCATGTGATTCACCACCACTTGTGAGTCACTATGTACTTTGATGGCTGTGACCTTCAGATCTGTGGCTATTCGGAGTCCGGCCAGCAGCGCTTCATATTCTACCTCATTGTTGGTAGTTGCGAATTGGAAACGAAGTGAGTAGGTGAATTCCTTCCTTTCCGGGCTGATGAGTAGAACTCCTGCTCCGCTTTCCGTCTTTTCAGATGCCCCGTCCACGTACATGTGCCAACAGTCTGGTGGTTCTGCCATATCCGTGCGAACTGGCTCTGGTGCCAAGCTCGGAACTTCGGCTATTGAGGTCTCAACCAAGAAGTCTGCTAATGCTTGCCCTTTGATGGCCTGGCGAGGGGCATAAGTAATATCATGCTCTCCCAATTCTATGGCCCACTTCGCTATTTGTCCTGATGCTTCGGGTTTCGTTAGCACCTGCCAAAGTGGTGAGTCTGTTCGGACCTGTATAGGATGCGCATGAAAGTACGGACGTAGACGCCGAGCAGCGTTGACCAGTGCCAAAGCGAGCTTTTCTAATGGTTGATACCGCACCTCGGGCCCTTTGACTGACCGGCTTTTGAAGTATACGGGCAACTGGCGCCCTGCTTCTTCCCTTACGAGAACCGCACTGATGGCCTCTTCCGAGGTCACTAGATACAGGAACAGTACCTCTTCTTCTTTTGGGACCGACAGTGTTGGCAAGTTGCTGAGATAGTCCTTCAACTGGTTAAGTGCGAGATGATGCTCCGAGCTCCAGTTAAACTCGGGCGCCTTCTTCAAGATTTTGAAAAAGGGCAACTGCTTCTCTGCAGCTTTGGAAAGAAATCTGCTCAGTGCGGCAAGGCACCCAGTAAGCCTATGCACATCGTTGATCGATCTCGGATCCTTCATCTCTAGCACAACCTTAACTTTTGATAGATTTGCCCTTAGTCCCTCTTGGGAGATCCAGCAACCTAAAAACTTCCCCGAGGTCACAGCGAAGGTGCATTTTTGGGGGTTAAGTTTTAGGTTGGCCTCGCGAAGGAGGGAGAGCACTGTTCGGAGGTCGGCGACACTGGTACTCTCCTCCTTACTCTTCACCACTATGTCATCGACATAGACTTCCACTTCCTTCCCAATATGGTTCTTGAATATTCTGTCTACCATCCTTTGGTAGGTAGCTCCTGCATTCTTCAGTCCGAATGGCATCTTGCGGTAAGCAAAGATGCCGAAGTCCGTAATGAATGCTGTCTTTTCTGCGTCCTCGGCATCCATAAGGACATGGTGGTATCCCTTGTACAAATCAAGGAAGCTGAAAATCCTGTGACCGACCAGGGAGTCCACCTTTTTATCGATGTCGGGAAGAGGGTAGCAATCATTGGGGCAGTGCTTGTTCAGATCGGTATAATCAATGCACATGCGCCATCCTCCCCCAGCTTTCTTGACCATCACCGGATTTGCTATCCAAGTCGGGTAGGTAACTTCGAACAGGATCCCAGCATCGAGCAATTGAGTCACCTCGGTTTTTATGACTTGATTTCGCTCAGCGGCGAAAGAGCGCTGTTTCTGTTTTATCGGTCTGACCTTGGGATCGATCTTAAGCCGATGTGTGATTAGCTGGGGTGATACTCCTGTCATGTCCAATGGGGACCATGCGAAGACGTCTTTGTACTCCCTCAGAAGCCGAATTACCTACTCGCGAAGATGTGGGTGTTCGGTGAGTCCCACTTTGATGACCTTTTCGGGGTCATCTTCGTATAATACTACTTCCCTCTCTTCGGCAGGCGACACCCTCTTCGGCTCCTCGGAGTTTGGTAATTGCTATGCTTGGGGCAGCTGAGGCGGAGCCCCCTGCCCTTTGAGTGCTACATGCAAGCACTCCCTTGCTACTTTCTAATCGCCGCGAATCACCGCTACCCCCCCCCCCCCCCCCCCCCCCCCCTTGTCGGGATTTTGATGGCCAAGTGATATGTAGAGCAGATCGCCTTCACCGCATTCATCCATGTCCGGCCTAAGATGATGTTATAGGGGGACTTGGCTTCCACCACGAGGAACTTGGTCACATCGGTAGAACTTCTCGGCCCTTTCCCTATAGTAACTGGGAGTTCGATTGTTCCCAGCGGATAGGTTTCTTCCTGTGCAAAGCTCCGTAGAGGTTGTGTGGTTGGCACAATCTTCGACTTATCCAACTCCATGTTGTTGAAGCAGTGTTTGAACATAATGTTCACCGATGCCCCGGTGTCTATGTGTATCCTCTTGATATGTTTATTGGCAACCACAGCCTCAACGACGATGGCATCGGAGTGCGGCACCATGGGAGGCACTGGGTCCTCGGCAGAGAAGGTTACGGCTTCTTCTTTCTTGAATCTCTTGTTAGCTGGCTCTCCGTTCGGGAGATTCCGCGCTCCGTTCTTGAGGGATGACTTCGTCTGCCCCTTTGCGAGTGCGGAGATCGTCGCAACGACCCCGTCGTATTGATAATCTCCGTCCTCATCGGCATCGTCCTCACTGTGCTTAGCCTTCTTCTCGGATTCCGAACTGCAACTTCCTCCCTTATACTGTGGAAGGAACTTCAAGCGACTGCTTCCTTTGCAGCTTCGTTTGAGTTAATTTTTAAGTTCCTTTCCCCTTTTTTTTCGGTTAAATTTTGTTTGAGTTTGTAGCATAAGGAT
Organism: Thymus quinquecostatus; assembly: GCA_024222315.1. NCBI lineage: Eukaryota > Viridiplantae > Streptophyta > Magnoliopsida > Lamiales > Lamiaceae > Thymus > Thymus quinquecostatus. The sequence continues at coordinate 15,786,149 of CM044174.1, read as the reverse complement.
AAAATATCCATAAAGCTTGTAAAGTAACACAAAAGTGACAGAAAGTAAATTGGATAGATTGATGAACATCAGTTTCCAAAACAAGAAGCTTGAAACTCAGAGGTTTCCTGCAGCTTCTTCCTTGTCCTTGTCCTTGTCCTTCTTCTTCTCTTCTTCCTCTTCCTCCAAGTCCTTCGCGATCATCTCTTCTGGAATAGTGTATGCACTGAAGACCTTCACTTCTAATGTGCCAATATTGTGGATACTTGGCCTCCTCCAAGTTTCCTCCAGTCTGAAGGCTTCATTTACTTCTGCATCGATGATGCTTCGATCGGGGACGCATGTACCGGGTAGGAAGGGCATGGGGAATTTCTTCTTAGCTGGTACCTTGATGATTAGAGGCATGGGCTCTGCAAGCTGTGCAAGTGAGAAAGCCTTCCGCCTGAACTTCTCATCATAGGCACTTAGAAAGTTGTTGAGCGTGCTGATCCTTGAGCATTCAGTCTGCAGTGGCACTACCTCCCAATAGTAGTATGCTTTGATAAACTTTTCCTTGTAGTGTAGCCACTGCTCAAGTAACTCGTCAGGGATGAACTGCTCAATCTCACGGGCATCAGGGTGCTCATTTCTACGCACAGTCAACTCCTCTTCCGACCGGCTGGCCATCTGTGCCATGATAGTATTGAATTTCTTTCCTGACTCGCCACTCCAGATAGGAAGCTTCTCGTTGAGTCGCTTGCGAATGAAATTCTGTTCCTCCTTGAGAGGGTAGCGACCATATTCAATCATCTCTTTAGTAGTCGTATGGCATGTATCGATCACAGCTTGAGCTAGGCATGCTTCGGACTCCTCCGGCATGAACGGAACAAAGGCACTTCGAACTAAGGCGGAATGGATGAGTCTCACTTCATTGAAGTGTTCCTCAATCCGGCCGTCAATGACTTGAAGTCGCTTTGCCTTTATTCTCCTCTCCTTTTCGGCTTCATCCTTTCCTACTTCTCCTCTCTTTCTTCTCCTCTCCTCCTTCTCTGCCCTTGAAGCAACTGCCTGTTTGACCTTTTGGCGCTTGACCGCGGGGTCATCCCTTTCCGAATCTGGGGCAGCTCGCTTCAGCGTTTGCTTTGGTGGTGGGGGAGGCGGCATGTCCTTCTTAGTGGTTGCACTTGGAGGAACAACTGCAGATGAAGTGACTCCTGCAGTTGATGAAGTGAGTGCGGCAGCTGTAGCGGGCGCGGCGGCTGAAGCGGGCGCTTTGGAACCTGAAGCACCTGCAAGTGTTAGTCTTTTCAGATCAAAATGGCGCTCCATCTCCCGAGCCATGGCCTCGTCCGCCTCCACTTGCTTCCGCCTTTCCTCCTTGGTTAGAACCGTCACTGGAGGATGTCGAGCGATAGAAGAGGCAAGCACTTTTTCTTGAATCGGCCTCCTGGGCTCCTCGGGCTTCTTCATCAGCTCCTCATCCGTGAGCTTTTCTTTGCCCTTCAATGTACTCAGAGCCCTCGCTTCATCATCTAACATCTCCTCCACATCTCCAGCACCACTGCCTCCCTCCAGCATCATCTCCACTCCAACAACTCCACTCCTTCCTGCACTTCCATCTCCACCTACCTTCACTAGTCCTTCCCCCTTTTTGGCATCATCACTGCCAGGGGTTAGGGTGCTTGTTTTTCCAGAGATGGTTTGGCTAAGCTCCTCGAACTTATTGAACAAGGCATGGAGCATCTTTTCAGCACGTGTCGCGAAGATTTGCTCTTCTGACAATACAATTTCAGCTGTTTTGATGGAGATTTCCTCCAGCAAGTATTCGCATTGCTTCTCTCTCTCTCTGACCGAGGCCATCAGCTTCTCAAGTGACTCAACGTTCCTGAAGTGAGCGGCCAACTCCGCTTCAATCTCTGCGCGAATGTCCTTGCACTCTTCCTCAATCGTGAGATTGAGGAATTCTTGAGAAGCTTCAAGTTCGGCTTTTGTCGTAGCCAAGGCGCTTTCTTGCCTGTTGAGAGTTGTGCGGAGCTGGGCAGCTTCGATGATCTTCTCTGCTAGCTTACTGGCATTTTTCTGCGCTTGATCGATCTGCTCATCTAGTTCTGCTTTCTTCAGATTGACTGAGTCAATCTCTTCGGCTTGAGCAGCTATTTGAATTGCAGCGCGGGACAGTCGACAATTCATCATCACCATTTCTCCATCCTTATCCTCCACTGCTCTAATCATCTTCTCAGCATATTTAGAGACTTTCTCCATCTCTTCCTTGTGACTTGCGATCAGAGCACTCTTCTCCTTCTCCAGACTCACCATCCTGCTGTTCAAGTCTATCAGCCTGCTTCTTTCGGCATCAAGCAGCTGTTTGAGTTCAGCGATGGTCTTTTCTTGGTCTCCGACCAGCTTCACTTGAACCTCTAGAGCCTTCTCCTTCTCTTTCAGTAATCCTCCCGTCTCTTCCACCTTTGCCTCCAGTTCCCCCTTTTTCTTGTCAAAGTCTTCACGAAGACTCTTGACCTCCTCTATCCTCTTCTCCAACTCCATCTCCTTTTTGGTGATCTCGCTTTGCAGACTCGAGATCTCTGCTTCCTTAACCTCCACCTCCTCCGCGTGCTCCCTCATAAATCTCCTCTCGTGGATGGTCGGGGTGCGCTCAGGGACTATAGCGTCCGGATAGGCACGCTTTACTTTGGCGTCCAGCTTTTCCCAGAAGCTGGTTCCGGTGAGAAATGCATGAAAGCCATTCTCACCGATGAAGTCCAGGAGCTTTCCTTCCATTTGAATGAGATCATCTTTTGAAAAGGCATCCAGGAGTTTAAACACTTTGTAATACTCCGTGCCGCGGTAGGTGACGTTTGTCAAGAAATCGACAATCTTGGTGAAGAAGTCGTCTGACATAGGCACCGAGGGATAGCGGGTTCTGATGGTTTCAGCTGCCTGCTCTCTATCTCTCTTGTATCTTTTGAGAGCATCAACTTGGGTAGAGGTTTTGGAGATTTGGAACTAGGGAATTATGGATGTATGGGCGGTATCGGCTGTTGCTACAGATGTTGAAAGGGATTGGGGTGATGAGGCTTCAGGGGTTTCAGGGATTTGAGTAGGTTCTGTGACTGGCTGGGTTTGTTGGATTTGAAGTGGTTGGAATGTGGTGTAAGCAACAGATGGATCTGTGCTGAGGAATGGGACAGTAGGGATATGGAAAGAAGATGCAGACTCTTCTTCCTGGGGAGAGAGGGGGGTTGTCAGTGTAAGTGGTTGGTGGGTTGATGAGGCTTGGGGTTCTGGTATTTGGGCAATTTGTAGTGGGGGAGTTTGGGCTTTGATTGGAGAGGGTTGGAATTGAGTTACTTCAACGTCCTCAAGCGGCTTCTCCACCGCCTCGCTTTCTTGGACGAGTGAAGTGACTCGCTTCATCTTCTTTTTTCCTCGCTTGGGCGCGGCTCGCTTCACGGGTGAAGCGACCTGCCTAGCTTGGCTCACTTCAGCCTGCCTTTCGGCAACTGGTCTTGCTACGGGCACTTCAACCTCGAGAAGTCCCAAATATATCAACGTCTTGGTTTTCCTCCACTTGTCATAGAAGATAGATTGTTTGTTGTATACAGTAATGTCGGAATCCGGCCACACTTTGCCCGGAAACTTCTCCTCCAAGATAACAGACAGTCTGGAGAAAAACTTCAGCTTCCCCTTGCGGAGAATCTGATCGGTGCTCCCTAGCACGAACGCAAAATCCTTGGCAGCTTCGTGGATTTGGTTGAGAAACCAACCATGCCAGTTGAAATATGTTCCAGTGAGGCTGTCGACGATAACTGCGATGGCGATCAGCTTCGTCTCCGAGAGAGTATCTAGAGTTCCAATGTAGCATGCGACGCTCTTCGAGAAGAGCTCGCAGATATGGTTGAAGGGGTCCTTTAGGCTTGAACGGATACTGGCCTACTTGAAATTTGGATCTGCTCCGTCGGCTACGAATCGGCCATATTGAACTCCGGCCGAAAGTCCCAATTCCAATAGAGTGTCTCCTCCCTCTCTCGGCAAGTTAAACGCACCGATAAGTTCGCTCATATCCACCTCCACCGGCATTCTGGTCTGTGGATCTGTGAACGAAGATGTATTTTGTTCCTTTCTCAAGTTTAGCAGGAGCTCACCCACCGCCTTGGCCAGAATTTTATTTGGAATGGCCATCACGAACTTCCATAGACCGGCCGTGTTCACGGCTCTACGGAAGAAACCATTTTCTTCAACGACGACGGGGTCGAGATGAGGCTTGACGTTGATGTGTTTTTCAACTTCCGTGAGAAACTCCTTCATCGTCTCAGTCTTCTGCTTCTTTCCCATGGTGTAAAAGGAGAGATTTTGAACGGAGTTTTAACGACGAAAAGGTTGAGACTCGTGAGTTGCAGAAGTTGCAGATCTAAACACGAGAATGGCAATATTTGAAGGCTGTGAAAGGTTCTGCAATTCAGCGAAGTCCCATGTTTATAGAATTAGGTCTTGGCTGACGTGGCAGGGGCAGGATGGTAATATCGCCGAAAATCCTGTAGGTAGGCGGCGGACGTGCGGTGATGGATCTGATGTGTCCGGCGTCATCACAGTAAAAGTGAACCGCCACTTGCTCGGCGTCTCCACGTGGCCTCCTGTGATTGGTTTGTTTTATACGGCGTAGATTCAACGGCTACAGATTGGGGACTGTTGAGATTCGACGGCTGGATCTCCTCCGTCTTTTCCCGCTTCGAATTCACGGTGTAAGCCACGCGCCCGATATTTTCGCCAGTACGTGAACTTGCATTAAATGCTCGGCAGAAAGTGAAATTTGCACTCGAGTGCAGACAACTCATACTCGCTTCGTACCCGCTCGCTTCGAGTTGTCCAGCTAGGCCTTGACTCGCTTGAGAGGCACTCGCTTGAGTGACTGTTCCGCACTCGCTTGCGATGGCTAGCTTTGAGTGACGTAGCACTCGCTTGACCATCTGAAGCAACTGGAATAAGAAATTGAATTTCTTTGCTTAATTTTAAAATGTCTCTGACTTACAGACTTCGAGGATAAACAAGAATGTTTTCCTCTTTGTATTTGTGTCAGATTCATTTCATATTTTCCACATAGTGAGTGAATGTTTCTGGCACGCTTCAGCTCACTTAGTGTACTTAAAAATTGAAACGCTTACCAGTCAATCTCACTTCGTAGGAGATTGATACCACTTATTGAAGACATCATTTGATTTGGACTTCAAGTTGTTGAATCCACTTGTTGATGAATGCATTCGCTTTGAAGCTTGTTGATACCACCTGTAGAGTACTTCATCTTCTTGGCATTCATCTTCATGGCATTCATCTTCCTCTACGAATTAGAGAGTCCTCCGTCGAAGTGAATGGGGGAGGAAATGAATATAGTACACAAGCTTACTACAACCCAGAGGGGAGCTTCACGTAAGTGTACATATTCACGACGAATGGGGGATGAGTACAAGTCCTTATCTCAGAGCAGAAATGGACAGGATGACAATGAGAATGCTCTGACAAGACACTCTCGTATTTTACGCAGAAGCATGTCACCAGCCCTGCAACCTTTTGTAGAAAAAGGTAAACCTTCAAGCTTCCTCCTACTATCTACAGAATGAACTTGCAATCGACTCGCTTTGACCCAAGCTAGGGCAAATTGAAGCGATGCAAAATTCAAAGTGGGGGAGGAATGGATAGACATTCGGCAGCTCAACTCAATGAAGAGTGAGTAGAGAATGAACATTTATCCACGATGAAGAAGATGAGAAGACTTGCTCCTCTTCGGCGGAAAGATGGGAAGAGGACACAAGGTCTAGGTGCCAGCCCTGCCTAAGCTTTCACCATTTTTACGTGGGAAGACCCGATACAAGACCCCACAACCGTTACTAGAAACGGCACTTGCGAGTGTTTATACCCACTCGCTAGGAATCCTAGGCTAGGTAGCAGCTTTCCTTGTTCGCTTTGGAAGTAGCCTGCTCCGAGAGCAAACAATAGTTCCCCCTTAACCAATGGCTTAACAATTCATGTAAGCGGGTAGGGAACGTCTTCCAACACTCCACCTTACTCCACCTTATTTCTCCTTCTTTAAGCGAGTGAGATTTTGAAGTGACTCGGTTGAGTCGGTGAAGATCCGAAGAGAGTTACGCTACGAAAAACTAGCGACCACTCCTTCGTGCATCCTGGATCTAGCACTCTTCACTAGGGTCTAATAACCCTAATTCCATGCATAGCTGATTGAAGCGAGACTCAGCTAGAGGCTTGGTGAGGATATCTGCTCGCTGGAGATCGGTATGGATTTTCTCGAGCTTGATATCCTTCTTCTCGACATGATCACGAATGAAGTGATGTCGGATTTCCACGTGCTTGCATCTGGTGTGAAGCACTGGATTTTGAGAGATGCAGATTGCGCTGTTGTTGTCGCAGAATATAGGAATTTCATTTGCTTCAACATTGTAGTCCTTCAACTGCTGACGAAGCCATAGAATTTGAGAACAGCAGCTTCCAGCGGCCATATATTCGGCTTCAGTCGTTGAAGTAGCTACACTCGTCTTCTTCTTCGAAAACCATGAGATCAGCTTGCTTCCCAAGAACTGACAAGTGCCCGAAGTTGACTTCCTATCAATTCGGCATCCTCCATAGTCAGCGTCTGAATATCCAGTGAGCTCCAAATTGTCCTCCGTTGGATACCACAGCCCCATGTTGATAGTGCCCTTCAAATATCGAAGAATTCTCTTGGCAGCTTCAAGATGGCTGTGCTTGGGGTTGCTTTGGAAGCGAGCACAGACTCCAACTGCAAAAGCTATATCCGGCCTACTTGCATTGAGATATAGAAGGGATCCGATCAAGGCTCGGTAGTCTGTAGCATCCACAGACTTCCCATCTATGTCTGGCTCCATCTTCCAGTTCGTGTTCATTGGAATTTTCACAGCTTTGGCATGCTGAACACCGAACTTGGCAAGCATATCTCGAGTATACTTAGCTTGATTGATGAAGATTCCATCATCCTGCTGCTTCACTTGAAGACCTAGAAAGCAGCTCATCAAGCCAATCATCGACATCTCATATTTGGTCTTCATAAGCTCTCCAAACTTCTCGCTAAGCGACTGGTTTGGTGATCCAAATATGATGTCATCCACATAGATCTGAACCCATAGCATATCATCTCCATGATTGATGGTGAATAGGGTTCGATCTATCTTTCCTTTGTGGAAACCATTATCCACTAGGAATTGAGAAAGGGTATCATACCAAGCTCTGGGAGCTTGCTTTAATCAATATAGAGCTTTCTTCAATCGATACACCTTATATCCTTGCTCGAAACCCGGTGGCTGCTCCACATACACTTCTTCCTTCAATTCGCCGTTGAGGAACGCGCTCTTTACATCCATCTGATAGACTTTGAATTTCTTGGCCGCTGCATAGGCTAGAAATAGTCTGATCGCTTCAAGCCGTGCCACAGGAGAGAAGGTCTCATCGAAGTCGATTCCTTCCTCTTGGCAGTAGCCCTTGGCGACGAGACACGCCTTGTTCCTCACAACGTTGTGGTCCTCGTCCGTCTTGTTCTTGAACACCCACTTGGTGCCAATCACATGCTGGAATTTGGTGAACTGATTCAGCTCTTCCTGCATGGCAATCACCCAATTTGAATCGGCTAGGGCTTCTTCCATGCACGACGGCTCGATGTTTGAGAGAAAGCAACTGAACAAGGCACTTTCTCCAAACACTTGACTTCTGGTCACTACACCCTTGGATGGATCTCCAATGATTTGACTTGGTGAGTGATTCTTAAGCCATGCACGCTTGGATCCGTCAGCTTCATCTTTATCTTGGTCGCTCGCTTCACCGTCTGAAGCGACTGGATTGGGTGCTTGGTCTGCACTCGCTTCAGGAATCTTGGGGGCAGCTTCACCTTCTCCTTTGGGATTTTGCTCGCTTGAATCTTTGATCTCATCATCTTCTTCGAGCATGTCCCAAGTGAGTGAGTTTAAGGGTTCCTTGCTTGAATTCTTCTCATTTGAGTTAGCCTGTTCCTGTGAAGGACTTAAAGAAGATTCATCAAATACGACATGGGGTGATTCCTCCACGATTAGGGTTTTACAGTTGAACACCCTATAAGCTTTGCTTGATGTAGAATATCCTAAGAATATTCCTTCATCAGCTTTGCTTCCAAAGGCTTTCAACTGTGACTTCCCATTGTCATGGATGAAGACCCTACAACCAAAAATATGGAAATAAGAAATGTTCGGAATTCTCCCTGTCCATATTTCATATGGTGTTTTGTCATGTCGTTTGCAGAGAAGCGTTCTATTCTGCGTGTAGCATGCTGTATTGGCAGCTTCAGCCCAATACTTCATCGGAAGCTTCGAGTCTGCAATCATGGTTTGAACGGCTTCTTTGATGATTCGATTTCTTCTTTCAGCAACTCCATTCTGCTGAGGTGTGCGTGCTGAGGAAGTCTGATGTGCTATGCCATGCTCCGTGCAGTAAGCTTCAATGGTAGAGTTCAAGAACTCTGTGCCTTTGTCGGAGCGGATGGTTACAATAGCTTGATTCAACTCCACAGCCAATCGCTTGAGCAGTTGTGGCAGCTTGGTCAGTGTCTCCTTCTTGCTGAAGAGAAATACAACCCAAGTGTAGCGAGAGAAGTCGTCGACTACAACTAGAGTGTACTTCCTTCCATTCACACTAACTGGAGTGACTGGACCAAACCGATCCATATGAAGCAGCTCAAGCACTCGCTTTGATGAAGCTTCTTCGAGACTGGCGAAGTGCTTCTTCGTCTGCTTCCCTCGTTGGCATGGTGAGCAAGGATGGTCTTTGATGAAGACTTCATTTGGTATGCCTTGCACCAAACCCTTTCGAGCTAAGCGATTGATGGCTTTGAATTTGAGATGGTTCAAGCGTCTGTGCCATAGCCATCCTATTTCTGTAGCACTCCTTGCTACTAAGCATGTCTCCTCTTTGCAGCTGTCCCATTGTGCTATATAGACGTTCCTTTGCCTAACTCCAGTGAGCACAATCTGGGATGTGAGCTTGCTCTTCACTATGCACTTGTTGGAAATGAATTCCACCTTGTATCCCTTGTCACAGAATTGGGAAATGGATAACAAGTTGTGCTTAAGTCCTTCCACGTAGGAGACTTCTTCAATTGTGAGCTTTCCAACTTTCAGTGCGCCATACCCTTTGGTGCTTCCTCGAGAGTTAAAACCAAATGTAACGTGTGGACCCTTCTTCTCTATGTAGTCGTGAAGTAGAGCTCTCATGCCGGTCATGTATCTTGAACATCCACTGTCCAAGTACCATACTTGTTGACCCTCACTTGGCATGGGATCCACGGCGCTCACCTGCAATTAGACAAATTTTGGTACCCAAATCAGTTTGGGTCCTTGCAGGTTAGTTCCCTTAGGTACCCACACTTGCTTCACTCTCTTTTGAGATGAAGCTTGTGTCTTGGTGTACTGCTTAGAAGCAGCTTCACACGTGCAACAGTGTGTGCAAGAGGGGTAGCGGCTCGCTTGAGACATACCCATGCTCTTTCCCTTTGGCTTGTATCCTGAAGTGACTCGCTTTGGATTAGCTACGGGCTTAGAGACTGACTTAGGTTTTACAATCTGTCGAAGCAGCGGTCCAACTAGGGTTTTGACCCCGACTCGCTTGAGTAACCTTGGGAGTTCGAAGCGGCCCCTTTGGTGCTTCGAATTCTTCCCCCTCAACGTTAGTCCGGTTGGACCATCTCCAGTCCGGATAACGTGACACATAGACATTACTCCTTTCCTTGAAAGGGAGATCCTTTGTCTCTCGTGTCTTGGCTTGAGGCTTAGAAGCTACAACTGGTTTCCCTTTACCTTTGGATTGGTAAGCTTTAGCATTGTAAGTGCTAGGGACAGTTGGTCTTTGCTTGCCCATAGTTTCGGCCCTTGAAGATATAGACATCTTCATTGGCTTCTTCTTAGGGTTCTCAGCCATCTGGCCTTTATCTTTGTTGGTGGTCGCTTTGGATGCAGTGGGCATTTCCAAAGTGACTGATGGTGTCGTGTTTGAAGCACCAACAAAGACAGTAGGCTTGGAAGGTCCACCCTCATATCCGAGTCCTCCCTTTCTACCAAAAGGTAGAAGTGAGCTCTCTAGTGCCTGCCTAGCATATGAAGCTTTGTTCAAGTTGGCAACTAGCGCGGATTGGGCTTCATACCTTCCTTCCAAGCTTTGATGTCTAGCGAAGAGATCCTCGAACTTACTAGTCATAGCCCTTAGATTAAGTTTGACTTGGTCAAGCTCAGTGGCTAGCTTTCGGTTCTCCTTCTCGCTTTGAGACATAGCTTGCTTCAACACTTCGTGGTCGCTTGACAGTTAATGTGCTTGTCAAGCAACTCACTCCATGTCGAGGAATTTGCTTCCTCTTGGTGAGTGTGTGCGAGTGTAATTGAACTAGGTGAGGGATAGATGAATACCTCTCCAGTCTCTTCGTCGGAGAGCGCCATGAGTCCAAGATCCTCTCCCTCACTGGAGTTAGGATCTGTGAATGCATCCGAGTCGCTAGCGATTTCTTCAGTTGAAGCGACCGGCATTTCACTCGCTACGAGCGCTCGCCTTGGAGCATCCCTTTTTGCTTTCAGTTCCTCTCGCTCCTTCGCACTCAGCTTTGGGCAATCGGATTTGTAGTGGCCCATCTTGTGGCAGTGGTAGCACTCCACATCCATCATGTTTCGCGGGATCGGCTTGGTCGTCTCCTCTCTTTTCCCTTTTCCTTCTCGAGCATCAGTGCTCCTCCCCTTCTACTGCTTGTAGAATCTTTTGTATTTGCCCACTCGAGAATTCATTTTGTTGAAATTCTTGGATAAGAACGCAATATGTTCTTCCAACTCTTCCCTCGTCATCTTGGCTAGTGACTGGTCACTTGGCCCTTCAGCAGCTTTGAAAGCCACACCCTTTGACGTCGTGGGAGCTTCATCCTCTTCGTCGAGGTTCATACGATTCAGATCGAATTCGTGAGCTTTGAGTTCGGAGAACAGAATCTCCGGTGTGAGCTTTGATAGATCCTTGGTAGCTAGATACAGCTCCTTCATAGTCTGCCATTTTCTGGTGATGGCTCGAACTATCTTCAGATTCACTTCCTTGTCTGTGAGTTCCTTCCCAAGTGAGTTGAGAGTTGCAGTGATGTTGGTAACTCTTAGCTCGAAGGCGTCGATGGATTCTCCTGGCTTCATTATCAGGCTTTCAAATTCCTGCATTTGTACGGCGAGCTTGTTTTCTTTGATTTTGTCTGTGCCTTGAGAAATGAGGGCTAGGGTTTCCCACATTTCTTTTGCAGTCGCGCACTTCCTTATCCTTGGTAGATAAGCGTCCGACACGGTGCTCTGCATCGTGTGGCGTGCGATCTTGTCGAGGTTGGCGACTTTGAAGTCATTTGGAGTATACTCATCCTTATCCTTCTCCACGTAGTGTTGTCGAACGTGGGCTGGACGACCTTCAGCGGCTGGAACATCCACAGATATGGCTTTCTTGATCTCGATTGGTCCATCTTCAATGACCTCCCACATCCGGTCGTGGATGGAGCATAGGAAGCTTTCGACTCGGAAGCTCCAGATCTCATACCCTTCATTGGAAAACTGTGGAAGACTAGAAGCATTCATGGTAAACAGTTAGTAGCAATGCAGTATGCGTGGGTGGGGTTTTGATGCACTTAGGAAATAGGATCCGGTTCAGTGAGACAACGTGAAGAGAGTGGGGGCTCGCTTCTGATATGCAAAGCAGAGGCTCGAAAGAACCGCTGCTCTGATACCACTTGTTGGTCCCGGTTTGTTAATAGGGGAAATACGTAGAGGGAGGGGGGGGTGAATACGTATTTCATGTTTTTCAACTTTTTCCCTTTAACTCAGAGTGACAAGTAAAGAGCTCGTTTGACACTTAAGACCTAGCTGAAGCTAGATCTACAGTACGTAGCTTGCCTGCTTGACCGAAGTAAGAACTTGATCAAGAGGGAGTCTTTACTCGTGTATGCGGAAATTCGGTGAGCTAAAATCTTTCCTAAGTAATTAAAGAATTCAAGTTCGTTTGTTTAGATGCACGTGCAATGGATAATCAAATACAGTAAAGAGATTAGGGTTAGAGAGATACGACACAGAGATTTATAGTGGTTCGGAGATAAAGCTCCTACATCCACTTGTTGCACGACGGCAACTGTTCTCTTCACTCAAGAACTTGAAGATTTCGGGCTCTTCAAAAGTCTGGTCAAGATCGGGCTTCACTTGCCTGGATCCGACGACAGACGTAGTGATTGCGGGTTCACTACACAAACCTAGACAAGACTGGAAGCTTCACTTGCTTCAGTCAAACACAGACAGGAAGATTACGGGCTCTCCTTAGAGCCTAGCTTCGATCGAGCTTCACACAAACGATGTAGGTGCAAGCTTGGATCTAAACTCTATGATCGAGACTTCTTCAATCGATGAAAGAAGAGCCTTGGATCGAGACAACCTAACGACGACTCAAAAACCTAACAGACAGAGTTTAGGGTTTTTGGTAGACGAACACACTATGAAGAGCTCTTTACAGTAGATGCAAAGTAAGCTAGAGCTCTCCTTCTAAGCTTGGATATTTGAAGTGGGCTTAGACTCTAAGTGTGAAGGTTGTGAAGACGAGTTCCGATGAACTGGAAACTTGGAGAACACTTGGAAACAAAGACTCGAAGATTGCTCAAAGGTTTGGGAGTGTTTGTTTGCTGTATGCGCTCGAATGCTCAAGTAGTGTTCTACTTCTCTTCGTCTTCATCCTTCACTATTTATAGGCGGAAGGATGCCGAGATCTGTTGCTTGGTTGGTGGCTTTGTCCCTCCTCCTCTCGACAGTACTTGCACAGGATGGCTGCTTTTCAGACGCGCAGTTTTGGATTTTTGCCGGAAATGGCTAAGTTCCAATTTCAACAGTAACTGGAGCGACCCAGTACTGTTACGGCGCCTTGTGGGCCTGGCAGTCAACTCCTCTGCTCCTCTCCGCGTTTGACACGTGGAGATCTCGTAATAAATGCGGAGATCTCCAGTTGACTGGAGTTCAAATTCGGAGCGGGAATTGCGCTGTCGCTTTCTGGTAGGTAGTGGCTCGCTTTGCTTTGAAGTTGTAGCGTCCGCTTTTAGTTGAGTCACTTCGTAGTCATTCTGTAGTGAGTCGCTTCGGGAAATAAAGTTCCCTAGTGACTGCTTTGGAAATTGCTGACTAGAGTTGACTATCTTTGACTTTACACTGTAGCGCTCGCTTCGCTTTGCTTTGGCTTCGAACTGTAGTGCTCGCTTCGCTTCGCTTTGGCAGACTCACTTTGAATCTACTGTAGCGCTTGCTTCGCTACACTGTTCTTCGGCACGCTTCACTTCAGCTTGCTAGACTTGCTTCGCTTTGGAAAATACACTCAAGCGAGTGGCCTTCACTTGTACTTTTGAAGCCTATAATCTAAACAAAATAAAGAGCCATCCTAATAGAGTAGGCTTAGAAAAATTCTAACCTATTAACTACATCAAAATGGGTCGCTTGGGAACAGAACGTTTTGGGGTTTTGGGATCAAATCAAAACAATAGAATATCCCTTATAGGTTCCCCCTTAACATGTTGTTCTTAACAATTCCCAACACATACCGATCTCCAGCGAGCAGATATCCTCACCGAGCCTCTAGCTGAGTCTCGTTTCAATCAGCTATGCATGGAATTAGAGTTGCTAGACCCTGGTGAAGAATGCTAGATTCAGGATGCACGAAGGAGTGGTCGCTTGTTCTTTTGAGCGTCACTCGCTTCGGATCTTCACCAACTTAAGCGAGTCACTTCAAAATTCCACTCGCTTGAAGAAGGAGAAATAAGGTGGAGAAAGGTGGAGTGTTGGAAGACGTTCCCTACCCGCTTACAGGAATTGTTAAGCCATTGGTTAAGGGGGAACTATTGTTTGCTCTCGGAGCAAGCTACTTCCAAAGCGAGCAAGGAAAGCTGCTACCTAGACTAGGATTCCTAGCGAGTGGGTATAAACACTCGCAAGTGCCGTTTCTAGTAACGGTTGTGGGGTTCTTTTATCGGGCCCTCCCACATAAAAATGGTGAAAGCTTAGGCAGGGCTGGCACCTAGACCTTGCGTCCTCTTCCCATCTTTCCGCCGAAGAGGAGCAAGTCCTCTCATCTTCTTCATCATGGATAAACATTCATTCCCTACTCACTCTTCATTAAGTTGAGCTGTCGGATGTCTATTCATTCCTCCCCCACTTTGAATTTTGCATCGCTTCAATCAACCCTAGCATGGGTCAAGCGAGTCGATTGCAAATTCACTCTGTAGCTTGTAGGAGGAAGCTTGAAGGGTTACCTTTTTCTTCAAAAGGTTGCAGGGCTGGTGACATGCTTCTGCGTAAAATACGAGATTGTCTTGTCAGAGCATTCTCATTGTCATCCTGTCCTATTCTGCTCTGAGATAAGGACTTGTACTCATCCCCCATTCGTCGTGAATTAGTACACTTACGTGAAGCTCCCCTCTGGGTTGTAGTAAGCTTGTGTACTATATTCATTCTCTCCCCCATTCACTTCGATGGAGGACTCTCTAACTCGTAGAGGAAGATGAATGCCAAGAAGATGAAGTATCCAACAAGTGGATCAACAGGTGGTATCAACAAGCTTCAAGTAATGCCAAAGGAGCTGAATGAAGTCCAAACTCGAAGTCTAATTCATCAAGTGGATTCATCAAGTGCTGTCCAAATCCACAAAATGAAGTCTTCAATAAGTGGTATCAATCTCCTACGAAGTGAGATTGACTGGTAAGTGTTTCAATTTTTAAGTACACTAAGTGAGCTGAAGCGTGCTAGAAATCTTCACTCACTATGTGGAAAATATGAAATGAATCTGACACAAATACAAAGAGGAAAACATTCTTGTTTATCCTCGAAGTATGTAAGTCAGAAACATTTTAAATTAAGCAAAGAAATTTCATTTCTTATTCCAGTCGCTTCATATGGCCAAGCGAGTGCTACGTCACTCCAAGCGAGCCATTGCAAGCGAGTGCAGAACAGTCACTCAAAGCGAGTACCTCTCAAGCGAGTAAACGCCAAGCGGCCCAACTCCAAGCGAGCGGGTACGAAGCGAGTATGAGTTGTCTGCACTCGAGTGCAGATTTTACCTTTTACTTTACATTTAATGCAGGTTCACGTACTGCCGAAAATAACGGGCGCATGCACTGCACTTTGAATTCGAAGCGGGAAAAGACGGACGAGATCCAACCATCGAATCCAAACAGTCCCCGATTTATAGCCGTTGGATCCGACGCCGTGTAAAGTGACGAATAACAGCAGGCCACGTGGAGACGCCGAGTCAACTTGGCGGTTCACTTTTTACTGTGATGACGCCGGACACGTCAATCACTTCGTCGTTGGCCGCCGTATACCAACAGGATTTACGGCGATATTACTGTCTTGCCCCTGCCACGTCAGCCGAACCCTACCTCTATATAAGGACGTCGTGCAGAACTGCAAAACCTTTCACAACTCTCCATATTTGCCATTCTCGTGCAAGATCTGCAAATCTTCTGCAACTCACGAGTCTCAACCCAGTTTTCATCTTTAAATCTCCGTTCAAAATCTCTCAAAACTCTATACCATGGGAAAGAAGCAGAAAGCCGAGATGATGGAGCAATTTCTCATAGAGGTCGACAAGAAAATCAATGTCGAGCCTCATCTCGACTCAACCGTCATCGAAGAAAATGGTTTCTTCCGTAAGGCCGTGACCACGGCCGGCTTATGGAAGTTTGTGACGGCGGTGCCGACGAAGATTTTGGCCAAGGCAGTGGCCGAAATCCTTCTGAATCTGAGAGTTGGACAGAATACATCATCCTTCACCGATCCACAGACCGGAGAACCAGTGATGGTGGACTTGAGCGTTCTCATCGACATATTCAACCTGCCAAAGGAAGGTGGAAACTCCTTGTTGGAGTTGGGATTTTCAGCCGGAGTCGAGTATGCTCGATTCGCCACCGAGAAGGCGGTGCCCAACTACAAGGAAGCCAGCATCCGATCAGATCTGGAGGCTCCCTTCAACCACGTCTGCGAGCTCTTTTCCAAGTGCGTCGCATGCTACGTTGGGACTTTGGGCCAGCTTTCAGAGACAAAGCTGTTTGCCACCACCGTCATAGTCGACAGCCTCACTGGAACAAAATTTAACTGGCACAGTTGGTTTCTCAACCAGATTCACGAAGCTGCCAAAGATTTCAAGTTCGTGAAGGGGAGCACAGATAAGATTCTCCGCAAGGGGAAGCTTAAGTTTTTCTCCCGACTCTCCGTTGCACTGGAGGAACGCTATCCGAACAAGGTGTGGGCAGATTCAGTGACCGACTACAAAAAGAGCACCGTGTTCTACGACCTGTGGAGGTCAAACAAAATACCAATCGACTTGGGACTTCTTGTTGTTGAAGTGCCCGTAGCAGTACCAGTTGCCGAAAGGCAAGCTGAAGCGAGTCAATCAAAGCGAGCCGCTTCACCCGGGAAGCGAGCTGCGCCGAAGCGACCCAAGAAGAAGAAATTAAAGCGAGTCGCTTCGTTGGTCAAATCAAGCGAGGCTGAGGAGCAGCCGCTAGAGGAGGCCGAAGTTACCCAACCCCAGCCTTCACCTACCAAAATCCAGTCTCCCCCACCACAAACACAGACAACCCCAAGCTTCTTCCTCAGCCCAACCGCAAACCAAGAAATCCCCCCTCTCTCCACACGAAGAAGAATCAAGTTCTTCATTCCAACTACCCAAAATGCCTCTTCTCAGCACCGACCCCACAGCTGCATTCTCCACATTCCAACCTACCCAATCCCAGCAAACCCAGCAAACACCACCACAACCCGAACCCATCGAAATCACTGAAACCTCACAAACCTCATCATCCACCCAATCCCCTTCCTCATCGGCGGCCACAGCCGATACCGCCCAAACCACCGGAACCATTGTTCCAGCATTCCAAATCTCCAAGGTCCCTGCAGAAGTGGATGCTCTCGAAAGATACGTGAGAGATAGGGAGCAGGCTGCAGAGACAATCAGGACCCGCTACTCTTCTGTGCCGATGTCCGACGAGTTCTACACCAAGACCGTCGACTTTCTCACATACATCACATACCGCGGCACTGAGTACTATAAGGTCTTCAAGCTCCTAAAGGCGTTCAAGGAGGAAGAACTTATTCAAATGGAGGGAAAGCTGCTTGATTTCATCGGTGAGAATGGCTTCCACGCATTCCTCACTGGGACCAGCTTCTGGGATAAGCTGGATGCAAAGGTGAAGCGAGCCTATCCAGACGCTTCCGTCCCTGAGCGTGTGCCCACCGTTCACGAGCAGCGGCTGATAAAAGAGCATTCGGAGGAGGTAGAGATGAAGGATGCGAAGATCTCAAGTCTACAGGATGAGATCACCAGGACGGATGTGGAGATGGAGAAGAAGGTTGAAGAGGTCAAGAATCTTAGAGAATATTTTGACAGAAAGAAGAAAGAGTTGGAGGGAAAGGTTGCGGAGAAGGAGAAGTTGTTAGAGGAGAAGGAGAAGGTGCTGGAGGGACAGGTGAAGCTGGTCGGAGACCAGGAGAAGAAACTCGATGAACTCAAGTGCTCGCTTGACGCAGAAAGGAGTCGCTTGAGGGATATCAATGCCAAGCTAGTGACTGTTGGCGAAGAGAAGAAGAAGTTGGAGGAGGAAGTGAGAGAGTTGAAGGAGAAGGTAGAAGAGAAGGATGTTGATCTGGTGATGAAGGGAAGCGAACTAACCAGGACCAAGATAGCCCTTGACAAGCTTAAACAGGAGATGAAGGATCTCAAGCTTGAGCGTGAGATAGATCAGAAAGAGCTCGAGAGCAGAAGGAAGAGTGCTAAAGCTGCTGATCTGAAGCAAGCTGAGCTGGCAATTCAAATTGACGAAGCTAAGAAGAAGGCCAGTGAGTTCGCTGTCAAGATTGTCGAACTTGCCCAAGTTCGAGTGACGCTCAATAGCCAAGAGAGTGCTATCGCCACTGCATCTGCCGAACTTCAAGTGTCTCAAGATTTCTTCAATCTCCGAATGCAGGAGGAGCGCAAGGAGATCCGTGCAGAGATCGAAGCGGAGCTGGCCGCTCGCTTCAGAAACATTGAGTCGCTTGAGAGGCTGATGGCCTCTGTCACAGAGAGGGAGAAGTAGTGTAGGTATCTGCTCAAGGAGATAAGTGTGAAAACTGCTGAATTAGTGCTCTCCCAGTAGCATACGTTCGCAGGAAAGACCGAGCGGATGCTGCATGCTGTGTTCAATGCAGTCAACAATCTTCATCATTCTATTACTGGAAAGCTGATCACCCCAACCCCCGGCAGTGATGATGCCAAAAGGGGGGAAGGTAGTATGCAGAAGAGAGTTGAGACTCTGGAGATACAAGGTGGAGCTGAAGGAAGTGGAGTGGAGAAGTTGATCGAAGGAAGTAGTGGAATTGGAGGAAGTGGAGCTGATAAGGAGATGGAGTTGGAGGATGAAGCTTGCGCCGAGCGTGCGAGGAAATTGGGCAAAGAGAAACTCACCGAAGAGCCCCGCAGGCCGATTGAAGGGAAGCTGCTTGGCTCTTCCATTGCTGCTCACCCTCCGGTTGTGCTAACCAAGGAACAAAGGGAGGCGCAAATCCGAGCAGACGAAGCCATCGCCCGGGATTTGGAAAAGCAATTCGAACTGAAGGCTCTTGCCGTTTCCAAGCGCCTGCTTCAACTCTTGCACTTATTTCAGAAACTGCAGGAGCCACTTCATCCACTGCTGGAGGCACTTCATCCAGTCAAGTCATTATTCTAAGTGCCTCAGCAATCATCCCTCCTAGTGAAGCAGAAAAGAAGAAGAAGGAGATGCCTCCACCGCCAGCACCTAAACAGACATTGAAGCGTACCACACCGGAAGCGAGAGAAGAAGATCCCGAGGCCAAGCGCCAAAAGATCAAGCAAACGGTCGCTTCAAGAGCTGGTCAGTTGGAGAGGAGAAGGAAGAGTGGAGAAAAGAGCAAAGAGGAAGAGGAGAAGGAAAGAAAGATCAAGGCAAGGCGTATGGAGATCATTGAAGGTCGGATCGAGGAACACTTCAATGAAGTGAGACTCATCTAGTCCGCCCTTACGCGAAGCGCCTTCATTCCTTTCCTGCCAGAAGAGTCAGAGGCGTGTGTGAAGCAAGCTTGGATGGACGCTTGCTACGTGAACACTAAGGAGATGATTGATTCCGGTCGCTACCCCGCTCAGAGAAGAGCAACAATACATCCGCAGGCGACTGATCGAGATGCTTCCAAAGTGGAGCACTGAGCTAAGTGCGAAGTTCAATGCAATAATGACGGAGATGTCAAGCAGATCAGAAGAGGAGTTGATTGTACGTAGGAATGAACATCCTGATGCCCGAGAAATCGAGCAGTTCATCCCCGATGATTTACTTGAGCGGTGGCTGTATTACAAGGAGAAATTAATCAAAGCGTACTACTAATGGGAAGTAGTGCCACTTCAGAATGAATGCTCAAGGATCAATGCGCTCAACAACTTCCTGAGTGCCTACGACGAGAAATTCAGGCGGAAGGTCTTCAAGCTTGCAGAGCTTGCTAAGCCTATGCCTCTGATCATCAAAGTGCCTGCTTCGAAGGACTTCCCCATGCCCTTCCTGCCCGGCACAAGCGTTCCTGATCGTCGCATCATTGATGCAGAGGTTGATGAAGCCTTCAAGCTGGAGAAAACTTGGAGGAGACCAAGCATTTACAACGTAGGAACTTTGGAAGTGAAAGTTCTCAATGCATACGTTGTTCCAGAGGAGATGATAGAGAAGGAGGTGGAAACAGAGGAGAAGGAGAAGGAAGAGGAGGTGATAGAGAAAGAGAAGGAAGAGAAGGATGAAGCTGCAGGAAATCCTTGAATTTCAAGCATCATATTTTGTGAACTGTTGTTCAATCTATCTCATTTAATTTCTGTCAACTTGTGTCATTTACATGCTTTGTGAATGGTTTAATAATGCTACAAAACTCAAATAACTTAACCGAAAAAAAAAAAGGGAAAGGAACTTAAAAGAAAATTTTCAACGAACATGCAATGGAAGCAGTCGCTTGAAGTTCCTTCCACGGTTAGGTAGGCTAAATCTCTTAGTCTAAAAATTTGTTTTGGGTTTTGGCATCATCAAAAAGGGGGAAATTGTTGGGAATTGTTAAGAACAAAATGTTAAGGGGGAACTCCTATGGGACACTTCGAAGTGAGTCAAATATTTGTTTTGATTTGATCCCAAAACCCCCAAGTATTTTGTTCCCAAGCGACCCATTTTGATGTAGATGATAGGTTAGAAATTTTTCTAAGCCTACTCTGTTAGGATGGCTCAATTTTTGCATAGGTTGTAGACTACAGAAAATTCAAGTGAAGGTCACTCGCTTGAGTGTGTTTTCCCAGCGAAGCGAGCCTACCGAGCTGAAGTGAAGCGTGCCGAAGAATAGCGTAGTGAAGCAAGCGCTACAGTGGAATCAAAGCGAGTCCACCAAAGCGGAGCGAAGCGAGCGCTACAGCGAAAGTCAAAGCGGGTCAATATTTACTTAAGCAATACTCGGAAATTTTATTTTCCAAAGTAGACGCTTCAAGTATGACCCGAAGTGACTCAACTCAAAGCGGACGCTACAACTTCAAAGCAAAGCGAGCCACTACCTACCAGAAAGCGACAGCCCAATTCCCGCTCCGATTTTGTACTCCAGTCAACTAGAGATCTTCGCATTAATTACGAGATCTCCACGTGTCAAACGCGGAGAGGAGCAGAGGAGTTGACTGCCAGGCCGACAAGGGCGCCGCTACAGTACTGGCTCGCTCCAGTTACTGTTAAGTTTGGATCTTAGCCATTTCCGGCAAAGAGCCAAAATTGCGCGTCTGAAAAGCAGCCAGCCTGTGCAAGTACTGTCGAGAGGAGGAGGGACAAGGCCACCAACCAAGCAACGGATCTCGGCATCCCTCCGCCTATAAATAGTGAAGGATGAAGACGAAGAGAAGGAGAACACTTCCTGAGCATTCGAGCGTCTACTGCAAACAAACACTCCCAGCTTTCTTCGCAATCTTCGAGTCTTTGTTTCCAAGTGTTCTACGAGTTCCAGTCTCATCGGAACTCGTCTTCACAACCTTCACACAGAGAATTCTAAGCCCATTCCAAACCCCAGCTTAGAAGAAGAGCTCTAGCCTACTTTACACTTATTGTAAAGAGCTCTTCATAGTGTGTTCGTCGTATACCAAAAACCCTAACCCTAAGTTTTGTTGTTAGGTTTTTGTGTTCGTCGTTAGGTTGTTTTCGATCCAAGGCCCTACTTTCATCGATTGTAGAAGCCTCGATCATAGAGTCTAGATCCAAGCTTGCACTTACATCGTTTGTGTAAAGCTCGATCGAAGCTAGGCTGTAAGGAGAGCCCGCAATCTCCCTGTTGTCGGACTAAAGCAAGTGAAGCTTCTAGTCCAGTTTAGGTTTTAGTAGTGAACCCGCAATCACTGCATCTGTCGTCAGATCCAAGCGAGTGAAGCTCGATCTCGACCAGGCTTTTAAAGAGCCCGTAATCTTCAAGTTCTTGAGTGAAGAGAACGTTTTGCCGAGTGCAACAAAGTGGACGTAGGAGCTTTATCTCCGAACCACTAAAAATCTCATGTCGTATCACTCTAACCCTAAACTCGTTATTTTCCTTGTTTGATTATACACTGCACTTGCATCTAAACAAACATAATTTGGAATTTTAATTACTTAGGAAAAGATTTAGCTCACCGAATTCCGCATCTAGAGTAAAGTCTCACTCTTGATCAAGCTCCAAGCTTAGGTCAAGAGAATAGTGATTACTTTAGATCTATCTCTCTGCTAGGTCTTAGTATTTCTTACGAGCACTTTATTTTATACTCTGAGTTAAGGAAAAGAAGTTGAAAAACTTCAAAATACGTATTCACCCCCCCCCCCCCCCCCCCCCCCCCCCCCCCCTATGTATTTTTCCTATAACAAACCGGGACCAACAATCTTCTTAGCAAATCACCTTTGTTTCAATCTATAGAGACCTTGACTCTCCATTATTAATCGGTGCTCTATCCATTTAAAAAAAACGAAAAAAGATAACATAACTCTATTGTTGTTGATGAAATAGCCTATATCATGATTATTTCGTTGGGTATAGGTGAAACGAAGGAGAAGAATGTTGGTAGAGTATTATGTAAAGTTCATAGAATTTCAGAATATAAATGCATAATAGTGTATGTAAAAGGGAAATAAATAAATTTAGTGCCATAAATTATGTATTGTAACCTCTACTATTAAATGAGTGATTGAAAACTATTGATGTAACATTATGATATACTTTCAATATATTTAAAAAGGAAAAGTTACATTTAAAAAAGAGCATAGATAAAATTAATAATTAAAGATTATAAAAGTTAATAAAATAGCGCTCCATAGTTACTATTCGTATATAGATTTGTATGGTGACACAACCTCCTTCATGTTTGTAATTGCTTCCTTTTATAATCGAGGAGAAATGAAAGAACACATACCAACATAAAATATGTTGTTTTTAGATGTTGAATTCTAAATCATTTATAGACACACAAAAGTATATGAATAGAAAAACTTTAATTTGACGTCATAATTTATCCTTTGTAACGTTCACCTTTAATGTATAATTTCAAATTATGAATGCGCCATTATAATATTCCAATGCAATTACACAATTAATTTGAAGAAGCCATGCTAAAAAATAACACAAAACAATATTGATTGCGAATTTGACTTTTAATTTACCAATCACTACGACCACATTGAGTCTATAATTGACGGTGATTGAGGCTCATCAATCAATTCCATATTTTCATTTTTCTCCATTATTCTTAATTATATTATTTCATCAGTATATAAACGCTTGAATTATTTTTAAGGTATATGAATTAAGTTTTTCTTAATAGATAATATAGATTGATATAGTATGAATTAGCCGTATTTTACCTAAATAAGATTGAAGTTAAATGTTAAGAAAATAATTATACTCTAAAAAATGTATGGGTGAACTCTAGAAAGTAATTGTAAAATTATTATAAATCACAATAATAAAATTAATAAAAATCGACATTTGGTACACAATTGTATTAGTATATGAGAATTGGGATAGAGGGGTATATAATATTATGTTTCTAATACAAGCTAAAATCACTCGGGCAATATATATTTATACACACAATTTCATTTACATGATTTAACTAATGATATAAATATGTATTTAATTAATCATTAAAAAGTAAATTTTGAAACACCAAATAGTATTTAAAAGTTACTATTTATAGAATAAAGAAGTTACTAATTATGGCAAGCCGGTGCTGCTATTAGTATATAGATAGATAGGAAGTATTTCTTATTTTCAGTCGGGTGACTTCTGAAAAAGAGAGCGAGAATGAGCGAAAAGGTAGTAGCGGCCACATTTACTAGGTTTGGAGATAATTTATGTCTAATAATTATAGATTGGATGCGTTTTTAAAGATGACAAAAACTTCTATGCGGCCGGACCTGCCCGGCCCGACCCGGCCCAACCTGACCCGATTTTGGGTCGAGTCAACCTGACTCGGTTTGGGTTAACTCGACCCGTTCAGGTAAAGTGCCATCTTTATTAATAAAAGGGTTAATCTATATGAATAAAAGTGTCAATCTTGTACATGAAAATTTATTTGTATTTTTGTATATATGATGTTATTTTACAATTACTTTATAGGGTTCATATATCAATTTAGGGATTTATAATTATTTTTTAGTATTTAATTTTAAATTTATAACGTAAAATATGGTTTTATAAATTGAAATTTAAGATATATAGTTCTCCAGCAAAAGTGTCAATCTTCCTAAATAAAAGTGTCAATTGTTCTGAATGAAAGTGTCAATCTATGTGAGATCGAAATTTTTTATATTTTTTTATCAACTTGTTATTATAATGCTTTGATATCATGATTTATATTATTATATATATACATATTAGTTATATCCACAAGATAAAATTAATATTCATTATTAACGTATTTTTTATAAAATTGTCAATTATTATGAATAAAAGTGTCAATATACAAAAGTGTCAATCATAGTGAATAAAAGTGACAATTTTCAAAGTGTAAATCTTTGTAAAGAAAAGTGTCAATCAAGATCCGGCCTCACGGTGAGGCCGGGCTTACAGGAGTGTGCCCCTTTAAAGATTAGTAGACAACACGTGCGATGCACGTGATCACTCAGTCTCTTACTTACTCCATTTGTCTCATTCGTAAAGGGATAAGTTCTATTTTCGTCCGTCTCACTCGTATAGGGATATTACCTTAAATAGCTAAATTTTAACCCATTAAAACCCAGTCACACTACTTTATCCACCACTATCACTCACGACTTAATTTTCGTGCCGGGAAGAAGTTATCCCTTTATGAGTGAAACGGAGAGTATTTCGATAAAAAAAATTGTTTAATTTATTATGTTATTTTATTCGAAACATATAATGATTCATTAAAGCTTAAAAATAAAGCGTAAAAATAAAAAAGATGAATAACTAGTAAATGATAAAAACAAAATAATTAAACTAAAAAAAAGTCAAGTATCGCTAAAAAAATAATAATTAATCTATATTATAATATTTAGAAATATAAAATTATATCATGGTCAATCTTTCTCCTTTTTCACTTTGATGCGTGTTGAACTTCTCTTCCTTTAACTTTTGGAGATAAAATTTTTCCAAGATATCATCATCGTCGTCACTGGAAATGTCGACGCGATCTTCAAACTTCTTTCTAAATATTTTTTTTTTTCCCCTTCTGTTGATGTTCACAAAGTTCCAACTGCACGATTGATTTTTTCTTAGAGGTTTTCCTCGACTTCACGTTTTTTGCTTGGACTTTTTTTGACCTCTTCTTCACTTGTGGCTTCTATCTTTTGGATTGCGTCGGCTATAAGGCTTAAGTTCTCTTTATTGTCTTTCTTTACCGAATTGGTTGTTGTAACAAAGTGTACTTCCATTGAATTTTGTAAGTTGAGTCCTCTGTAGTACACATATTTATTTTCTCCCTAATAATAAGAGTTGATGTATTTAGCTTTGATTTTGAAATTCTTAAACATTAATTAAGAATTTAGAATGGAAAATAACCTGACTGATTGATGATATATATTCATCCAACAGGCATCCTACGTATACTACCGCTAGGGGTGTGCAGAACTGAACCGGAACCGAAAAGCCGACCGAACCGTTCACATTCGGTTAGTTTTTGGTCGACCGAACACAATGTTTCAGGTCGGTTTGGTTTTAAAAATAGAAATCGAAACCTAGTTCGGTCGATTTCGGTTTATACTTGATTGGGTTCAGTTCCAACCGAACCGACCAAAATATACATATATAATATTTTTTTTAAAAAAAACTTATTAGTTTATTTTAGTTATGTTAATAATTGTATTAAATAAATCAAACTCTCTCTTCTCTTCTCTACGGACTACAACTCTCTTGCCCTATATGAAAGAACAAAAAATACGCCGCTCACCTCTAACCTCTCTTTCTCTCCCTCCATCTTTCTCGGCTGAGATCGTCCCACCAATCACTAGCTCGCTGCCACGCTCGCCTCTGTTGACTCACCGTACTCACGCTAGCCTCCATCGATTCGCAGTCGAAATTAAAAAATTCCCACATCCTCCGCCAATTTATCGATTCGGAATCAAGAGATACCATCTTTGTTTGCGTTTCTTCCACACACTAATTAATGTTAGATATGTTTTTAATTCTTACTTCTCAACTATGCCTTTCTTTCTCAATACATTGTGTAATGTGTATTGTCGAACATTAGAGTAATGCTTTCTTTCTTCGATACATTGTATAATTTCAAGGTTTTAAGGGATATAGGCTGCAAAACTGTATTTTGCCTAATCTGGTCGGGTTTAACCGAAACCGACCGAAAACCGACATTCGGTTTTCGGTCGGCTTCGGCTCAGTCGAAGAGTGACGGGTCGGTCGGTTCGGTGATGATTTTTGGAGATTGTCGGTTGGTCGATTGGGTCGGTTCGGTTCAGTTTTCGGCCGAACCGACCGTATGCTCACCCCTAACTGCCGCGACATCGTTAAACATAGTAACATGTGCATTGTAATCTGCTTGCACAACATTTAGAATTATCATGTACCTGTAATTATATAAAAAATTAAAGTTATAAATTCGTACTATATTGCAACATTGAAGAATTTGTATTTGCGAAAGTGCCTTGGTATTGTTTCAATTACTTTCTCATTGCACTTTCTACATATTGAATCTTCGGAATGTTTTGGACATGATGTTGTGCATCTTGCACAAATCATACCAAATCGATGCTTTATTTTGAATGCTATCGACAATGCCTACGAAGCTGTAGTAATATATATATGATGTACTTTATATATATAGGGATGAGATCATGTACAAGATATGGTTATCGTAAAAAATAAAAAATGATGCACTTTATCCATAATTATAATGCATGGTATGCCTAATTGTAATGCATTATTCATTATAATGCACCGTCGTTACTATTATAATGCATCAGCCATCATAATGCATTTTAAGTATAATTATAATGCACCGGTTAATTTGGACCCTAGATCACATTGAGATCAATGGTCCAGATCATTTCTCATTTTCTATTGGACCTGTCTTTTGTACGTGATCTCTCCGATATATATATATATATATATATATATATATATATATATATATATATATATATATATATATATATATATATATATATATATAGCGGAGAGATCATATACAAAAGACAGGTTCCGTAAGAAATGAGAAGTGATATGGACCATTGATCTGTGTGATCTACGGTGCAGATTAACTGGTGCATTATGATTTTACTGAAAAGGCATTATGATTGTACAGATAATGCATATAATGCATTGTGCATTATAGTTATGTACATCATGCATTATAAATTATGCATAAGATGCATCATTTTTTATTTTTTACGATAAACCTATTTTGTACAGGATCTCACCCCTATATATATATATATATATATATATATATATATATATATATATATATATATATATATATATATGGGAGGGTTACTGTGGGGGAAGATCTTATAATGAGAACTAGGAACTGATCTCATCCATTAGTTTTTTTTAGATCTAAGGCTATAAATCAAGAATCAAAATGTCAATTAACAGCATTTGAAATAAATATAGGGGTATATTTGACAACTTCCTCAAACTAAATTTTCCACATCCCTACTTTTATGGATCTATTCACGGATAGTATACTCTTAGTAGTTAATTTTGTCAAAATTTGCTTAATATTAAAACATTGTGTAATTTATCGATATATAATAATTGCCTACAATATTTAATTTACACGAAAATACGTTGCTCATTGGAAATTAAAAATATACTATAAGAAATAAAACTACACCAAGCATGGTGATAATTATAAATAAGCTTAATCATCCCAATAGTTAAGCATGCATGGCTTATTAAGTAAGAAAAAATAAAAACAGAAGAGTTTCTTATTTATTGATTGGATAGTTGCTTATATATACTTATTTTGTTACTTTCTAAAATATATAGTTTGATATCTTTTTATCAATTGTAGAGTTGCTTATTTATGTTTATTTTATCGCATTTTTATAATTTATATTTAATACTGTAATCAATTGTTTTGTATTGCGTTATAAATTGGAGAAATGCTTATTTTCATTTATTATAAGGGGAAAACTAAACTCTGTCGAGAAAAATTAAACCCTAGGAGGGAAAGTGAACTCTATGTATTAGTTATCCCCAAGAGGTTTTACTTCTTCTTTTCCCTCTAGGGTTTAGTTTTATTCGACGTGGTTTAACTTTCCATGAAAAGGTTTAGTTTTCAATCACAAGTACAGTTTGTCCTTTTCTTTAAATTTGTGCATACTTAACAACATGATTTGCTTTTCTTTTTTTTTTTTTTTTTGTATGCATTTATGCTTTTTTTTTTTTTTCTTGTATGCTTAACTTTTCATAGTATAAAATTATGTTTTTTGCTAGTTTTGTTTATTCAGATATGAAATTATGCAGTGTGTATGAATGTCTATTTAATTAAGCAATAGAATAATAACTTCTAAGCACAAAAAAATAATTAATTAAGCAAATTAGAAGTATACTCTTCTATGTAAAATTAAACCTTGAAATTATAAAGCTATACACTAACTATTATAGGAAACTAACCCTACGGGTAAAAGGTAAACAAGGCTTATATATATATATATGCTTCTTTAAAACTAAACTTTAGAAATACAAACTATACCCTAGTTGTTAGGGCAATCTCAACTATGTCGGGAAAAGTACAAACCCTAGGGGGGAAAGGGTGACACCCCCCACCCCTAGGGTTCAGCTTTCTCCTATAGAGTTTGGTTTCCCCAAACAGCTAGAGATAATTTTTAATCCCAATATTTAGTTTTACATAGAATGGTACATTACTAATTTGCTTAATTAATAATTGTGTAATGCTTATAAGTTACTAATTTACTTAATTAATAATTGTGTAATGCTTATAAGTTATTATTATAAGAAATGTCGACGCAATCTTCAAACTTCTTTCGAAATATTTTTCTTTTCCCTTTCTATTTATATTCCCTAAGTTCCAACTGCACGATTGATTTTTTATTAGAGGTTTTCCTCGGCTTCAAGTTTTTGCTTGGACTTTTTTTGACCTCTTCTTCACTTATGGCTTCTATCTTTTGGATTGCATCGGCTATAAGGCTTAAGTTCCCTTTATTGTCTTTCTTCACAAAATTGGTTGTAACTAAGTGTACTTCCCTTGAATTTCGTAAGTTGAGTCCTCTATAGTACACATAATTATTTTCTCCCTAAAATTAAGAGTTGATGTATTTAGCTTTGATTTGGAAATTATTAAACATTAATTAAGAATATAGAATGGAAAATAACATGGTTGATTGATGATATTTATTTATCCAACGAGCATCCTACGTATACTGCCGCGACATCGTTAAACATTGTAACATGTGCATTGTAATCCGCTTGGACAACAATTAGAGTTATCATGTTCCTGTAATTATTTAAAAATTTTAAGTTAAAAATATGTACTTTATTGCAACTTTGAAGTATTTGTATTTGTGAAAGTGCCTTGGTATTTGTTATACGAGTATCGTATCATCGTCAGAGCAGGAGGCCACGCCGGCCACTCAAGTGCCGGAACAAGCGACTTACGAGATGGATAGGGCTGGGAATTCGGTTTGTTTTTTTCGGTTATAACCGAACCGACCCGTAACCGATCGGTTATCGGTTCGGTTATCGGATGCAGTTTCACATGTTTTTCGGTTATCGGTTAAACCGATCAGTTCTCGGTTATAACCGATAACCGAAAATTTATTTTAAACATATTAATAAATAAATTTAATAATGTGTAATTACTAAATCCCTAATTCCTAATCGGGAATTCAGTTCACTCCGCCGCCCAGCCCATTTTGATTTAGGCGACGCCGCCCGCCCAGCACCTCCCTCCCACCCCGCGCCGGTGCTCCGAGATCTACTCAGCGCCGCTTCTTCTTCTTCCTCCTCTTCACTTTCACTACTTCACTTCCATTTCAGTTCTCATCTTCTCCGTCGACTTCAGAAACGCCATTGATATTTCAGTTCTAAATTCACTGACACGGGCCCATCGTATCCCTCCACTCCGAGTCCGACGCTCCGCCACGGGCCCACGGCGTCACCTGCTTGCTGCAGCTCATCGTTACTCAACGCCGTCGCGCCGCCCCTCCAACCTCTATTCTCTTCAATCTCCTTCAAGTTCAATTCAAGGTATACATCTATTCTCTATTTTTAGCTCTCGAAGAATGAGGTGCGCGCGTGTTTCATTTTCAGTTCTTACCCGCTTTTTAGCAGCGTTTCTCAGTTGGGTTTTTGTTATTATTTTCTTGTTTTGGTTTCTGGAATTTTGAATTAAGTATGGCGGTTAGATCAATTTGTTTATATAAGAAACTTACAGTGTGAATGTATTTGGAGAAAGTTAATTTCTTGGTTGATTTTAATTACTCGGAATCTTGTGATGAGCAACAGAGCAAGTAATTACAGTGGAGGCATGGGTTGAGCTTTTGGAATGAGCTCCTTCCTCAGCCTCCTAATTTCTTCTTCTTCCACAAAAATAGTTACATGTTGATTGGCAAAGCTTTGGGATATAGTTGTGTATCAGTAGTATACCTTCTGCTGTCTCTCTCTTTCCATACCTTCTATACATTTCTTAAACGAAATTTGTTTGATGAGAATGAATAGTTGAGCCTCTAGAATGAGTCAATGGATATGACCTGGTGATTTCTTCTTGCTAAGATTTTTATATTACTGATATGTGTGCCTTATTGAACACGAAAAGAAAAGCGGATTCACACTTCATAATTCTACTATTAATTGGAAACTTATAATATGAGCAACTGTGAGGAAATTATATAAAAGGGCAGAGTAGAAAAGTAGTCTAATGCGACACAGTTGTTTAATGAGCAGTTCAGCTTTCATAGATTAATTATTCATGAGCAGTTTTTGTATTTGTTGTTTCTTGTTCGATTATTCATGAGCAGTTTTTTTATCAAATTTTGTGATGGAGAGTTTGGAGGCTCCATCCACGGCGCATCAAGCTAGTAATAGACTTTTAGATGAGGAGGATATCGAGGTAGTAGAAGAGGATGCACCTGAGACTACAACCACAACCAACAATGCGAACGCAGCGAACCCGAAGAAGCGAAAAGCTCAATCTTTAAGATCTCCTTTGTGGAATGACTTTACTTGTGAATATTATGAAGAAGGAGATCCTCCCGAATCAGTTCGTAAGGGGAAATGCAATAGGTGTGGCACAATAATTGCAGCACACCCGAAAAGGAATGGTACGACGGCTATGAGAAACCACCTTGATAAATGTGAGCTGAAGCACGCATCGAATGCCGGTCAAACAATCTTGAGCTATCAACCTAGTGCTAGTGGTGAAGGAACGGGCTCGTTAACATCTTGGCCTTTCGACCGGAAGGCAATTAGATTGGCATTGTGTGAGATGATCATCATAGACGAGCTGCCCTTTAGATTCATAGAGCATGAAGGTTTCAAAAAGTTTATGGCTCGTGTTTGTCCTCAGTTCATGATTCCAACAAGACAGACAATAAGGGAAGATTGTGTGAAATTATTTGTCAACCACAGAGACAAGATCAAGGCTTTCTTCAAAAGAAAAGGAACGGGAAGAATTTCTATCACCACAGACACTTGGACTGCAATCAACAACACAAATTTCATTTGTGTTACTGCTCACTGTATTACCAAAGATTGGAGTTTGCATAAGAAGATCATTGCCTTTCGGAAGATCGTGAGTCATAAAGGAGAGGACATTGCTACTACTTTAATGGCTTCATTGAATGAGTGGGTATTGAAGTCTATCATGTGTTGCACCATGGACAATGCAGCTGCAAACGATGTAGCAGTTCGATCCATGAGTGCTTTACTTGATAGCTCGGGGTATAGTATTGTGGGAGGGAAGTACCTCCATATGCGTTGTGTTGCACACATCATTAATTTGATTGTGTCAGATGGTTTGGAAGAAATAGGTATGTCAGTGAGACGAGTAAGAGAAGCAGTGAAGCATATAAAGGCCTCACCAGCAAGAGTTGAACAGTTCAACAATTGTGTGCAAGCATTGAAGATTGGTTGTAAGAGATCTCTTTGCTTAGACGTGGCAACAAGGTGGAACTCTAAATATCTGATGTTAGAGTCGGCTGAACCATATGAAGCAGCTATAAAGTTTTATGGAACTATGAATCCTTCTTTTGAAGATGATTTGGCAGATAAGAAGCACAGAGGTGAATCAATTGGGCATCCTGTAGAAGCTGATTGGGTCAATGTTAGAAAAATGATGGAGTATTTGAAGAGATTCTACGACTTGACACTTCTCGTCTCTGGCACCTCTTATGTGACATCACATCTTTTTTTTAAAGAGATGTGTGATGTTTTTGAGTTCATTTCCGAGTTGGAGTTGAGTGAAGATGATGATGTTAGCGACATGGCTAATAGAATGAGAAAGAAGGTTGAGAAATATTGGTCAGAGGCTGAAGAGTTAAATCCTAGGTTTAATAGGATTTTGTACATTGCTGCACTGTTAGATCCACGACAAAAGATGAAGCATGTTGAGAAATGTCTGAAGACAGTTTATGGCATTGATCGAGGAGCCGATTTGGTAAGAGTGGTTAAAAGCTCAATGACTGAACTATTTGAGTTTTATAAGAAGCAATTGACTCCGACTCTGACTCCAAGAGCTAATGCATCAGAAACTTCTTCTTCAGTTCGCACTGAACGACGATCAGATCGTCGAGGTTCTTGTAGTACTCTACAAGTTAGTAGTGATGAAGAAACCGATAACATTGATACATCTGAAATGACTATCTATTTCACAGAAAAGCAATTCAGGGAGCCAAGGACATTGAGCGAAACTGATGTGGTTGATAAATTTGATATTCTACTGTGGTGGTCGACACATGGTATGAGATTTCCTATTTTATCTGAGATGGCGAGGGATCTTTTGGCTATTCCCATATCCACTGTTGCTTCTGAGTCTGCATTTAGCACAGGAGGTCGTATTCTTGATGAGTTTAGGAGTTCTTTGAATCCCGACATGGTCGAGGGTTTGATATGCGCCGAAGATTGGTTGAGAAATAACAAAATTGATTTGGAAGATGCAGAAGATGTACCTGAAGAAGAACTAGAAAGAGAATATCAACATGGTATGTTTCTTACAATTTTACTTTCTTAATTTTCTTTAATTTTCTAAGTATTCTTAATATTTTTTTAAAATTTATTTGTTTGTGGAGTGTTGAGGTCTATTGTAGCTGAAGGGGCGAGGTCAACCGAGAGCGGAATTGGTGGTAGTCATGAAGGGGCGAGGTCTTGAGCTTGGTAAGTCTTTTACCATTTAGTCATTTACTTTATTAAGTTTCTTTATTATTCTAAATATTTTTTATTTTTTATATTTTATATTTTATTTGCTTTACATATTGTTGACAGTTGAGTGTTGTGGTCTATTAAATTGAAGGGGCATGGGCATGGTGATCCGAGACGGTAATGGTAATCATTTAGTTGGAGGATCAAAGGCTCTCTCCAGCTTTCGGCTTTGAGGATTGAGATTGCTAGTTTAGTAGTTTATGGATTATTGGATTAAGACTTATTCTAGTTATTTGTATGTTTGTGGTATTTGAAACTTTGTTGGATGTTAGTTTGCTTAAAATTATGGTTAAAACTTTAATGGTTTGGAACTTAATGATATTT
Organism: Thymus quinquecostatus; assembly: GCA_024222315.1. Classification (NCBI taxonomy): domain Eukaryota; kingdom Viridiplantae; phylum Streptophyta; class Magnoliopsida; order Lamiales; family Lamiaceae; genus Thymus; species Thymus quinquecostatus. Next base: position 15,752,928 of record CM044174.1, on the reverse strand, counting down.
TTCATTTTTATCGACTTGTTGTAGTATTATTTTTTTGAATGAGTAAGGAGTGTTAACTTGATTGTATATTTGTATTCAATATTTGTTCTCACCTATGTAACTATGTTGCACAAAAGGAACGAGAAATTTCCATTGCTTATACTAAACAAATTATCTTGGATTGATATCAAAGTTCAAGCTTGACGCCTAAACTGCAGAAATTTTTATATAGTTAACAAATAAAAATTCCTTTCTCTAAACTACAATCTACAATTTTAATTTTTAAGAAAATTGTAGCACAAGAACCGATTTTGCTTATCGTAAGTATTAAATACCGCAAAAAAATAATTATATAGAATATTTAAAAATTAGATGAAAAATCGGTTATTTTCGGTTAACCGCTAACCGAACCGAAAAAAAGAGTTCGGTTAGCGGTTAACCGAACTCAAGTTCGGTTCGGTTATCGGTTAGGGATTTAGTCGGATTTTCGGTTCGGTTAACCGAACCGAACCGTATTCCCAGCCCTAGAGATGGAGGGGAACGATGAGGAACGTAGTGAGGAAGATGCGAGATCGAGCCGTCCGCAACGGCGAGTTCGAGGCCCGAAGAAGTACGAAGACTTCATCCCGATCGTTAATTTTATTTATTTCGATTTATTTGTTTTGGCCTTAGCCCGTTTCTTTATTTTGGGCCGAGCGTAATTATAATCTCCTTTTCGGGTTTTCTTGTTGATTCTTTCCCGAATCGTAGGTCGAATCAACCCTAGGGTCCTTTGTATAAATAGGGTGTGATTGTTATTTTGTGTTTCTCATGCATGAAATAATAAACCCTAATTTTATTTCGCCATTTTCTTCTTCTTTCGTTCGTTCCGACGTGTACGACGGGGAAATCCTCGCGTCCGTTCTTCTTTTGATAGGTGATCACCTATCAACTGGTGCTTTCATCCTGAACTGTGACGAATCCCGATATCAACAACACCGTTCGGACGGAGGTGTTGACGAGCAGCACAACGTCACCGTCAGTCGGAGCTTCGCCGGTGTCGCAGCCCCTTTCGTCGGCCTCTGTGGAGAGTATTATGGAGATGCTAGACAAATTGGAGGCTCGTCTGGATGATCGTGACGACCGTGGTGGTGCGGTTCAGACAAAACCCAGGCCGGATCCCGATCCACCATATGGTATGCCATGCTCGTGGCAGTCATCGGCGTGGGTTCCAGGAGGTACAACAACACATGGAGTCAAGCCGACGTATTCAACGCCTCCAACGATCCCGTTCATGCCCGACGCTGCGACTTTTGCGGACTCCATTCATTCGACGTTAGGGTTCCGGTAACCACCAGGTGCTACCCGACAGGGTCCGCCGCAGCAGTTTTATTCACGGGACGTGTGTCCACCGCGATCCGTGTGGGATCAGCCCCCTCATTGTTTCACTTCGACGGCATCGGTACCGGACCCAACTCGATTCATCAAGATGGACCCTCCCGTCTTTGATGGCTCAGACGCGCATAGTTGGATCACTCGAATCCAATACTACTTCGATCACATAATGTTGCCCGACGAGCAACGTTTGCATTACGTGGTGATGTTGTTTGCCCCTCCCGCAACGGATTGGATTTTTTCATACTGTGCTAATAATCAAATCGTTACGTGGTCACAATTCTTGGAGGATCTTCATCGCCGTTTTGATCCCAACTACTTCGTGAATTACATTAAGTTGATTGCGAAGTTGACACAGATAGGTTCGATGGCTGATTACAATAGAGAATTTGAGCGTATGATGAATCAAATTCACGGAGTGGCGGAATCCACATTGTTGCCTATTTACTTGGGTGGATTACGGAATCCTATTAAGAGTCAGATGCGTTTTAAGCATCCAACGTCGGTGGCTGCAGCTATGGCTATTGCAACGGAGTTCGAGACGTCAGCGGATAGAGGAAGCACGGTCGCGCGCCGTCCTTGGCAGGGACGGGATTCCCGTACGTCCGCGGGAACGGTGCAGACCACGGGTTCAACCGAGCAGTCGCAGGCAGCACCTACTTCAGTAGCCACCTCGAGATCACGGGATTATTCGAAACTTCTAGTGATTCACTTGACGGCAGCAGAGAAGGCGGAAAAGAGCCGTTTAGGGTTGTGTTGGTATTGCTCCGATAAATGGGCAAGCAGACACGTATACAAAGGTCGATTCTTAGCCTACATTGGGTCTGATGACGAGGAGAAGGAGGATTCGAAATAGCAGGAAACGTCGCCACCCTCATCAGACGTTATCACTGCCGATCTTTTGCATATGTATTCCATGGATGGACGCCCTTGCGCTACGACCCTGGAATTTCAGGGTTCCCTACACACAGCTGAGGTATTTATATTGGTCGACACGGGAAGCACCCATAACTTTGTTCACCCTCGAATCGCAGAGAAGGTGAAGTTGGCCCTAACCGTTATTCGGCCGTTTCGTGTGTATGTGGGTAATGGCCAGTCCTTAATGTGCTCCAATTTGGCGGCGAATGCAAAGCTGCGGATTCAAGGGCATTCTATGTTGTTGGATCTCCATGTTTTGCCAGTTCATGGCCCTGCCATGATTTTGGGGTTGGCGTGGCTTAGTTCTCTACATCAGGTGACAAGCGATTATGATGCCGGGACGTTGGAATTCCAAACTCGGGGGAGATCAGTTTGTTTGCGAGTAACTCCACGAGCTCCTCGCCAGGCGTCGGCCCATACTTTTGCCTCGATTATGCTTCACCAGGAGTCGGCGGAATGTTTTGAGATTGTGCAGTTAGAGAAGGATATGATGGACACCGCCGACACCTTTGAGTTGCCTTCGGATTTACTCACTGCAGTTCGGGACACAATTCGGCAACATAGATCCGTATTCGCCGTGCCGTCTGGGCTGCCACCATCTAGGGCTTTCGATCACCGAATCCATTTGCTACCTCATACGAAGCCGGTGAATGTTCGGCCTTATCGTTATCCATATTTTCAGAAGAACGAGATTGAACGACAAGTGCGTGAGATGTTGAACACGGGTATTATTCGTCGGAGTTGCAACGCGTTTTCTTCGCCGGTGTTGCTGATCCGCAAGAATGATGGGTCGTTTCATTTCTGCATTGATTATCGAACCCTCAACAACGTTACGGTGGCGGATCACTTCCCAATTCCGACAGCGGACGAGTTATTTGATGAATTGGGGTGGCCAGAGTATTTACTAAATTGGATTTGCACTGAGGGTATCATCAGATACGTATGCATGAGGAGGATGTGTACAAGACAGCTTTTCGGACACACGACGGCCATTTCGAATTCTTGGTTATACCTTTTGGGTTGACGATTGCACCGTTTATATTTCAGGCTGCCATGAATGAGATTTTTCGGCTGCTTTTACGCCGTTTTGTCATCGTGTTCTTCGATGACATTCTGATTTACAGTCGTACTATTCCGGAACATGCAGAGCACTTACGTGAGGTTTTCTTCACTCTCCAACACCATAATTTCTTTATCAAACTAACAAAGTGTTCATTTTATTGCGCTACAGTGGAATATCTGGGCCATATCATCACGGAGGGCCATTTGAAAGCCGACCCGACGAAGATCAAAGCGATGGTAGCTTGGCCCAAGCCGTCGAATGTCAAGAAATTACGTGGTTTTCTCGGCCTCACGGGGTACTACCGCCGATTTATTGCAGGATATGCCATGCTCGCCTCACCATTGACGGATTTGCTAAAAAAGGACCCATTCACGTGGGCGCACGAAGCGGAGAAGAGTTTTTGTGCGTTGAAGTCGGCCATGACCGCGGCTCCAATCCTTCGCTTGCCGGATTTCACCAAAACATTTTACGTTGAAACGGATGCTTCGGATTATGGTGTGGGGAGCAGTCTGATTGCAAGACAACCTTCCTATTGCATTCTTTAGCAAAAAATTGGGCCCGAGGCGAAGAGTAACGTCCACTTATCACAATAAACTATACGCTATTGTCGAAGCAGTGCAGAAGTGGTGCCAATATTTGTTGGGAAAAGAGTTCGTCATTAGATCAGATCAGAAAAGGTTACGCGAACTGTTATAGCAAGTTATACAGACGCCGGATCAACAGTTGTATGTTCGTAAACTCATGGGGTACAAGTTTCGGATTGAGTATAAGGTTGGGGCCAATAATCGCGTTGCCGACGCTTTGTCGCGCCGGGACGAATCCGAGACTTTGGAGAGGGACGACACGGCGTTATTTGTGGCGGTTTCTCAGCCTTTACCGGAAATCCTTGAGTTGTTGAGAGAAGACACGTGCACGATCCCCGAGCTTAAGGAGCTGATGGCGAAGATTCATGAGGGCACGGCCTGATATAGGTGAAATTTACCTTATTTTTGTAACCAAAAAGAGTCATTTTTGAGTCTCGATTGTGTAATATTGCCTATAGTTTATATGGTTTTTATTATATTGGACAATATTATGCTTGTTGGTGTTTTGTTGTGTTTTTAGGCATATTTTGAAGATAAAACCCCGAGACGAGACAAGGTGTGAAGATCGGAGTTCGAAATTCAAGATTTGAAGTCGAGTGAAGACCTCTCGATACCTCTCTCGATCGAGAGGCCTATCGAGAGGAAATCTTCTGGAATTACTCACGATCGAGAGCATTATTTGTACCTCTCGATACCTCCATCGATCGAGAGGGGTCTTGATCGAGAGGTGAAGCCTATCGAGAGGGTCATCCAGCCGAGATTTCCTTATTATTTTATTAGACTCCTTTTTGGTTTATGTTTCCTTATGTAAATTTCCCCTATATATATTCCTTAGTCTAGCATTGTAAACCCTAACACTTTCATATATTTTATTTTAGAGCTTTTATTTTTCTTGTATTCGACATTGGAGATTTTTCAAGTTTATGCAAGATTCAAGATTCGAAGTTCTTCGTTTGTGTTCAAGTTTTTCTTACTCTTACTTTTTAATTATGTTCTTTCAATTCTTTGTGTTCGTGTTTGCTTTAATTATGTCTAGCTAAATTCTTTAGTTGATTTTAGGGATTGAATGCCTAATTGAATTTATGTAAGTGTTTTTGTTTATAATTAGCCTTCCAATCTAGATGCATGTTTCATGGTGCTTATTCTCATGCATGATTACTTGATCACTAATTGTGTATGCATAATTATGTGTTTATGCCTTAATTGGATAATTGCATAATAGATCTCATGAATACATGGTATGATAGTTTGATTATCTTAGTCGAAGTTGAATTATCATATGTTTGCATATAGTTGATTTAGGTGTCATAGTTGAACCTAGTTGATTATATTATTGATACTTGTTCTATTTTGCATCCGATTTGATATCTATGAGTCCGAGAGGATATTAGGATCTTATTAGGTGACGACCTACATTGTCTTAAACTAAGTGTTAGGTTATTTTCATGTATCACATTTAGATTGGATTAAAGTGGTTAATTGTATGCATTAATTACTTACATATATTTGATTAGGTAGGATTCCCTAGAATCAACACTTTCCTTAATTGAGTTTTATCCTTATTTGTTTGCTTGCTTGCTTGTTAGTTACCTTATTCGATTAATTGTTTCCTTATTTGTTTAAATTGAGTCCTTTATTTAATTGCCTAGTTATAAATACCACATTCTCAACTCTTAAAAGCTTAAACATCAGTTTAATTCCATAGTAAAGGTACTGTGTGTGGTTTCGACACATCAATCCCTGTGGATACGATACTCGCTTATTCTATACTATACCTATTTTGTGTGGTAGAAAATAGTGTGATCATTGATTATGCGAAGGCCAGGTTCACCACGCTGCAGGACACCAGACCGCACGTCGGGAAATGCATCCACCCACTCTTTGATCAATGGATCCCGCTCTGCCACGATCTTGAACACTGACGTCAAGCGCTTCAGCTCGGCGACATGCGCCATTACTTCTTGTGAGCCAGCGCCATACCGTTCTTGATTTTTTATGTATCTCCCCACTGTCCGCAGGGCTTCGGACTCAACTTCGGATATCGTGGCAAACCCCACTTCGTGAAGCACGCGCTCATACTCGCTTGACCACCTTTAATTTCCTCTTGGCACGATCTCGCCGGTCTTTCATGTCAAGGTAGCGAGCTTCTAGACCGTCATCCTGAGTTCACAAAGCCTGGTACTTCACATAAAATTTAAGGCGGATATTTTCAACGAGCCCTTGCATATGGACAATTTCAGTGTCCTTGGAGTCTATAATCCTCTTCAAACGCTCTATCTCTTCTACATAGGGGGGTACATCTATTATCTTGGTATTTAACTACAGTGAAGAACGTAAAGGCAAGATCAGCAAGGAAAGAGAATTTTTTCATTCAAGCAGGGAAGATACATCATTCACAAAATGATTACAGGAAAGTTAATAGAAAAATTAAAGAAGGGATCCACTGACCCCTCCTTGCCCGCTAACTCCCCCCTGCCCAGGAGCGTCCTTCTGCTGCACCTCCTCTTCACCCGCGGTCTCCACTTCCCCCTCTTCGTCCTCTTGCCCGAGCTCCACCATGGCTTTGACGAGGTCAGTATGTTCATCCTCGTCGCAAGCCCGAACAACCTCCGGCGTCAGCAGCTCAGGGGCCGCGCAGAGCTTCTTCATCAGAGGGGAGGACGTGGCGAAGTCCACAACAGCAGTTGCATAGCACGCCAGCATGTCCTCGTTAGACCGCCACTCGTAGCCGAACTAGGACACATCGACGTCCGGATATTCCTTCAACACGGCGTCCAACACGTCGGCCTTCACTGGGATCGACAAGAGAGACCCAAGTTTACTAGCCAGGTCAAAGAATCGGTTGGATCGCAGTACCTTCTCCATGACGCCCTGGATCACCCCAGCCTGCGAAGTCAACAACTCGGCCTCCCGAGCCTTCCCATCAGCCACTTCGGCCTCCAAGGCCGCTATTTTTTCGGACTGCACGTCCGCCTTTCCCCTTGTATCTTCCAAGGTAGCCCGCAGGTCCACCACCTCGGCGTCTCTTTCGCGCAGCTCGCGCCCGAGGCTCCGCTTATCCCCGGCCATCGCCTCTCGCACCTCGACAAGCGAGGTGAACTGCGTAGACGCGCAACGCAGATACTCGGCTATGCGGCTCAGCTCGGCTCAAACCTGCTCGGTGCCCTTCATCATAACAACGAGTTAGAGCAGCAACGCAATTTAATAACAGTATAGAGGAAGGAAATACCAATTACCTCGGGAAAATCAGGCAGCGGTTGTTTCGTCCCGAGCACGAAGCAGTCATCATCACCGCCGACTACGTTCACAGACAGAGGTTCCTTCCCCTCTCGCCGACGAGGACTAGAATGTGGAGGCGACTCCGTCACTGGGACGGTCTTCTCCGATGACACGGCGGATGATGTAGACACCAGCTCGCTAGTCAAAAACACTTTGGTCCTCTTCCGTTTGTTCTTGTTCGAGGGGGGAGGGTTGGTGGAGCAATCGGAGTAAACGCCACTGGAAAAAGAACAAAAGGAAGAAGTCAGAACAATTGTAGAAAAGAAAAAGCAAGGCAGAATCAACACTATGGTTACTTCGCAAACTAAAAGAGCCTCACCCCTCCCCGGAGCCAACAAAGTGGCTGGATCATTGGGACTTCCCAGCTCGGACGAGGTCAGACTCGACAAATCTCTCTTTGACCTCCTTATAGTCATCCAAGATCGACAGAAGATTGTCGAACTTGTCGTGCGAAATCCTTTCTGGGATCCTGCCTACCCTCCACTCGAACTGAAGCGCACCATCAAACTGGCAGAAGAAGAATTTTTTATGTCAGTCCTGGACTTTGTTCTCACCCTTAGCTCGCAGCACTTAGCGAGGAGAGAGGTAATACCAACTGTCCCTACTCTTCAAGGAAAAGTAGCGGCCTACGAGCCCCGCTGTCACCGGAAAGCCCTAGCGATGAGAAAGGACGCCGAGGGCGACGATGTGATAAAAGGAATTAGAGGTTAACTGAGCAACGGATGTGCCGAAACAACATTCCATGTCGGTATATGACTAGAGCTAATTTCTAGCCTAGCAATAATACCGAACTAGCTAGTAGTCCGAGTCGAACCACAAGGAGTGAATATGGCAATAGCAAATCAAGTAGTCTATGTTGTCTCCATTATACTATCTAAGCACATGATCATGATTTGGTTTTTTTACTAAACTAGGCAAAGAGTAAAGTGGAATGTAAACTCAACAATGTAAAGTAGACAAGACAAGTAAAAGGCAAATGTAGAATATCAATAGTAAAAGGCATGGATCCAAGTGATTTCCAATATGATGATGATGATAGTCTTAGAATCTAGATGTTTCAAGCCAATTTAATCCACCTTGGATGGTTTCTTATATCATATATGCTAACCTACCTTACTAGGGTGATTAACAAGTTGATTGATAGAGCAATAAATGCTTTCTAAGCCTTTAAAAACTCCATCAACTCCAAATAGCACAAATTATGTCTAAGATAACCTACCAACTCTCTTCCAACTCATCTAATTCTTTCTAGGAACTATAAGAGATGAAATCAAGTGATATGGGTATGGATTGATGCCAAGTGCTATGAAAGGAAGCTTACTAGGCATTCCCTCAAACACCTTAGATGCACTCCTAGTGATCAATTATTCATGCATACAAATTAAAGTCCCAATCCATAGGCAATCCAAGGGGAAGGTAAATCAACATCCTAGAATCTAATACCTATCATCTACATCAAATTATCCATCACTTGGAGCCATATGCAAAATTAGCTAGCCATAGATCTAGCAATTAAACCATGGAAAATAAGAGAAAACATGATAAAAGTAACAAGGAAATGAAAAGGAATGGAAATTCTTCAATAATCTTCAATATCCAAGCTTGATCATTCACCAATGTTTGAAAATCCCAAAGTAGAAAGAGGGAAAATAGCTAGGGTTCTAAGAAAAGTTGTGCATATGAAATACAAGTGAAATTCCATTCCAAATAAGGAAAATATCTAGCTATATATAGTTTTCCCAAGCATTGGGGCTAAATTGCAAATACTAGAAACTTAAGTTGAGAAGGTGGGGTAAAATCTGTAATTTATGGAAAATTGAATGAAGGGTTGACTATTTCATTAATGGTTGACCCGTGCAATTTCCGCCCACATTTCCAGTTTGCGCGCTCTCACGGTTTTGGCTCGTTCTCTCTCGTCCGACATCGGAAAATTAATCCGCAAAGTGCTACGGCTTCCTCTTTCGACCCTCTTCGACATAGGCTGAGTCAAACTTGCCCAGAAAATTGCCACAGCACCTGAAATCAGCACGGAAACCGAGAGAAAAACGCAAAGCATATAAAAAAGACATAAATGGTAAAAACCTATCATTTCTATTCATTTAAGCACAAATCCGAACCAAAACACGCATCGAGACGCACTCTAAAGCATGCTAAATATGTGGTTATCAAACTCCCCCAAACTTAAGCCATTGCTCGTCCCGACAATGGAACGAACAATCAAAGAACATAAGCACATATGGGCATGCAAGTCAAGATCATCGATGCCTCAAAGCTCACTCAATAAAACATTTTCAAACATGGAACTCCCAAGGTGCATCAAACAATCCACAACCACACAACACTCTCAACCAAGAAATCAATCACTTAAGCACAATGAAACTCCAAACCTCTCTAGATGCAAGTGTATCACTCTTTCTCTCTAGTGTATGGTATGAAATGTTTACACTCATCGAACTCATGCATGCATTGCTCTTACCATAAGCTTGCCCTAAACCTCAAGATCTCCATCGCTTGGTTGTACACTCGAACTAAGATCAATTAGGTCTTTTATTTAGGCTTGTAATGTGGGGACATTGGTTTAGGTAGGGAAATTTAGGCTAAGTGACTAAGAAATCTCTTAAGTACTTTCACCTTCTCTTTTCCACTCTAAGTGTGAATTTCTCCACCTTCTACCTTCACCATTTCACCTCTTAACACTCTTAAGTACATAAGCTTGATTGAAGCTTCTCAAATATTCATGAATAACTCCTTTATGCTCTCATTCACAACTAATCTTTATACAAACTCTTTCTTTTCTTTTCAACTTTTTTTTTTTTTTCTTCTTTTTTTTTTTTTTTTCTCATCACTTTTTTTTTCTATGAGACTTCCATTCTCATCTCCTTCATTTTTCTTTTCTTTTTTCTTTTTTTTTTTTTTCACTAGAGCTCATAGGAGTATTCTCATCTCACAACGACCTCTTCAATCAAACCACTCCAACCTCGTTTTCTCACTTACTCACAACCTCTCAATGGATTCCCTTAACCAACCTTCACACCCCTATCATCCGGTTCAAGAACAAAGGCTTTAAAGGCTCAAGGGGGACCACAAAGTTAACATTTCATTTGGTTAGTGTTTAGGGAATAATGAAGCTAACAAGTGAGGGCCTAAAATCATTTCTAAGTTCTAGTGGCACATATAGCAACCTCGATCGAGATTGAAGGCAAGTTCTAGAAGATAACAATGCAATACATGACAAACTCACAAGAAAGAAAAAGTAACGTTATTGATGCAACGTTTCGGCTCAAATCTCACAAGCTTTTGTTTAGAGTTCATGTGCCTAAGATCAATCATTCCTAGTTAATCATGCTATGCAATCACTTCATGCTCAAGACACACATGAGAAATCCCAAAAACATGATGCATTTTTCGCTCAAATCATCATCGACATCTCTCTTGAAAGCAAAGGAGTGATAACCACAATATCTAGCCATGTGAACGGAAAAACACAATAACTCAAGTGATGCTTTTGAAATGAAACTTGAAAAATTTTGCACCTACGCAATTAAACACCCTTATAAAGCATGAAAGCATCACTTGAATTATTTGCACAAACCCTTTCAAATTCCAAATTTTCTTTCCAAATTTCCTTCTCCTCAAAACTCCACCACACACAATCCATTCCACACACTCTCAAATTCATCCCTCTCAAGCATCCAATTAAGCACAATCAACTTCATCAAGCAAATACAAGCTTAAAAAATCGCAACTTTAATGAAAAATCGAAGAGAGTAGTTTAAGGACCTTATCCTACCCCCCTCCCCCAAACTTATTTTAGAAGCAAATTCTAAAATGAGTTTGGAGGGAAGAATAATAAGGAATTTAAACTACACTCACAAAGGTCCAAGCTTGCGATGCACATTACGTTCAATGATGCTCATTCCGGTACGTGCTCGATTAAGTTGAATCCTTTCCTTTCTTCATGCATAACTTCTCTTTGTCACCCCTCATGATTCTTGGCAAAGTTGGATAATATTGAGAAATTTACACCAATAAGTTCACCACAAGCAAATTTTCGTTTTTTACCTAAATGAGCACGAAAATGAACAATTTTGGTCTTAAAAGAAAGCTTATGTGGTGAAAAACAACTCTATGGTGGGGTTTTGCAAGATTCAAAGAGGATTAAGAGATATGAGAGAAAGAAAATTCAAATTTTTCATGTGGTGAAGTAGTTCATGAAGTAGAGAGATAAAGTGGTGGTAGATGGGTGAAGTAATGAGGAAGAAGACAACAATGTAGCACATAAAGAAAAAGGAAAAAAAAAATAAAAGAAATTGGGGAACAAGGAGGTTTGGCGGTCAAACCCAAGGCACAAGGGTTGACCGCCAACGAATCAACTAAAATGGCTCAGCCATTGGCGACCGATGGGAAGGGCGCCATTGCCCATTGGCGACCGACGGAAGGGCGCCAAATTGGTCGTGGTCCAGTCTGTCCTCGGATTCGGCCCGGACGTTTTCGGGCCGGTCCGAGACGGGAGTTGGTCCTCCCCCCTACTCTCGAGTCTTCCGAATCCAATGCAATTGACGGAATCGAATTCCGACAAGTTTTGCTATTTTTTCTCGATTTTACCGTCGGACTGCGCAAAAGTAGAACTTAGACCTTCAAAATTTTTCTAAGTGTTGGAAAACAAAACTTGAAAAATTTCAAAATTTTTCTAAGGCATAGGAAAGCATCCAACACTTAGAAATTCCTTCCTATAGCATATTAAACCCACTTCTCAACTCTTATTCGAATAAAACGACTCAACCAAACTTAAAGAAAATGAGAAAATGAAGGATACGTGTTGGGGTGCCTCCCAACGAGCGCTTGTTTAACGTCGCTAGCTCGACGATACCTCAATTGAGCTCATGGCACATCAAACGAGGCTCCCTCTTGACCTCCGAAACTTGTAAACCTCACATGGAAAGGATCGACACTCTTTTCTTGGAACTTCACTTCATTCATCATCATGCCACCTCTCTTGGGACTTGGAACTAGAACCTTTTCTCTTGGAGTTGGCAATTCATTCTCAAGTTTTGGCTTATAGAATGTCACTTCCTCTTCATCAACTCGGAAAGTGAGGCTTCCATCACACACATCCGTTAAAGCTCGACTTGTAGACAAGAAGGGCATACCAAGGATCAAAGGAATGTTGTGCTCTTCTTCGATGTCAAGAACGAAGAAATCCACCGGAAAGATGAACTTTCCAACCTTGATGAGCACATTGTCAATCTTTCCCCAAGGAATTGTGATTGAACGATCCGCCATTCGAAATATAGTCATTGTGGGCATAAGGGTTCCAATCTTCAATCGTTCAAAGATAGGAAGAGGCATCACGTTCACTCTTGAACCCATGTCACACAAGACCTTCTCTAGTACTTGATCACCAATTTCACAAGGAATTGTGAAATCTCCAAGATCGCTTTCCTTGTTGGGGAATTTTCTTTGTAGTCTAGCACTACATCCCTCTGATAACTCAATGGTCATATCATCATCCATTTTAACCTTTCTCTTGTCTACATCCTCCAAGAACTTCTCATGATTTGGCATACTACTCAACAAACCAACCAAATGAGAATTGACATCCAACTTCTTGAACTCTTCCAACCTATCAATGCTCATCTCTACAACTTCTTCATGAAGAGTACTCTCCACAAGATCTTCCCTCTTCTCTCCCCCAAACTTAGCATGGTTCTCATATCCAAACTCAAAAGGAAACGATATATCATCCATGATACCATCATTCAACTCACTCACATCATCATTCTCTATAGAAGTTTGGGGAAGATGAGTAAGAGAAATACCTTCATGTTTTTTTACACATGGTTTTTCCTCTTGTTGAGTCTCATGGAAAGGCATTGAAAATAGAGGCATCGATGGAGCTTCATAGCTCCAAGGTTGGAGTGGATCATCTTCTACAAGTTGTTGAAAAACCGAGAGAGGTTGTTGATTGATGTGAATCGCCTCTTCTTGGCCAAGAACTCTTCCATTCTTAGGTCTTTGCCAAGCTCGTACTTCTATCAACGCTTTTTTAATCTCTTCATGCTTCTTCTTGAGGTTGGTAATTTGGGAAGCAAGCTCTTCATATTTATCATCCAACATGGAGGTATCTTTCTTCAAATTTACCCTTTCCATAGGCCATTGAAAAGAATTAGAAACCATATCTTCAACAATCCTCATGGCTTCCTTCACATCTCGATTTAGCAAACAACCTCCGGAGGTAGCATCTACCATAGTTCTAGTTTGTGAACTCAAACCACCATAGAAGAAGAAGAGTTGTCGACTCTCATCTAGGCCATGTGGAGGGCATTTCCTTAAGAGCTCACGGAATCTCTCCCAAGCATCGAATATCGTCTCATCCTCATGTTGGGCAAATTGATAAATCTCCGAGATTAGGCGTTGTACCTTGGAAGGTGGAAAGTATCTTGAGAGAAAAGCTTTGCATAGGTCTTCCCATGATTTGATTGACTTCTCATTGAGACCTTTGAACCACTCTTTAGCCCGGTCACGAAGTGAGAATCCAAAGAGTCTCATCCGGATTGTGTCATTTGGCACTCCTTCGAGCTTGAGGGTATCACAAATTTCAAGGAATGAGTATAGATGATCATTTGGGTCCTCGGTGACTTCTCCTCCAAATTGATTTGCTTGAACCAAACGAATCAAGCCCGGTTTGAGCTCAAAGCTAGGTGCATCAACCGTGCCCCATTCTCTTCCTTGATAACTAGCCTTTGGAGGTTGGAATATCTCGATTATAGGAGGTAATTGAACCTCTTGAGTTCTCCTCCTTTGCTCTTCCATTCTTGCTTCCATAACCTCCAATTGCTTCCTAAGAACTTCCACTTCCCGATTGATTTCCACATCTTGCTCTTTGGAAGTTCTTTCTCTCTTCTCATAGTCCAAAACGAAAGATTCCACATGTTTAACCTTGGATCTATGAAGTGTGTACCTTTCAAACACACCAACAAAGAGATCAAAAATAATCCAATAAAATGCTTGAATTAACAAGCAAGATACCATCCTAACTATAAAAATAAAAACAAGCTTAGATTAGTAACAAGTGACTAAACAAACTATTGAAATGTCTATCTAATCACTCCCCGGCAACGGCGCCAAAAATTGACTAGAGCTAATTTCTAGCCTAGCAATAATACCGAACTAGCTAGTAGTCCGAGTCGAACCACAAGGAGTGAATATGGCAATAGCAAATCAAGTAGTCTATGTTGTCTCCATTATACTATCTAAGCACATGATCATGATTTGGTTTTTTTACTAAACTAGGCAAAGAGTAAAGTGGAATGTAAACTCAACAATGTAAAGTAGACAAGACAAGTAAAAGGCAAATGTAGAATATCAATAGTAAAAGGCATGGATCCAAGTGATTTCCAATATGATGATGATGATAGTCTTAGAATCTAGATGTTTCAAGCCAATTTAATCCACCTTGGATGGTTTCTTATATCATATATGCTAACCTACCTTACTAGGGTGATTAACAAGTTGATTGATAGAGCAATAAATGCTTTCTAAGCCTTTAAAAACTCCATCAACTCCAAATAGCACAAATTATGTCTAAGATAACCTACCAACTCTCTTCCAACTCATCTAATTCTTTCTAGGAACTATAAGAGATGAAATCAAGTGATATGGGTATGGATTGATGCCAAGTGCTATGAAAGGAAGCTTACTAGGCATTCCCTCAAACACCTTAGATGCACTCCTAGTGATCAATTATTCATGCATACAAATTAAAGTCCCAATCCATAGGCAATCCAAGGGGAAGGTAAATCAACATCCTAGAATCTAATACCTATCATCTACATCAAATTATCCATCACTTGGAGCCATATGCAAAATTAGCTAGCCATAGATCTAGCAATTAAACCATGGAAAATAAGAGAAAACATGATAAAAGTAACAAGGAAATGAAAAGGAATGGAAATTCTTCAATAATCTTCAATATCCAAGCTTGATCATTCACCAATGTTTGAAAATCCCAAAGTAGAAAGAGGGAAAATAGCTAGGGTTCTAAGAAAAGTTGTGCATATGAAATACAAGTGAAATTCCATTCCAAATAAGGAAAATATCTAGCTATATATAGTTTTCCCAAGCATTGGGGCTAAATTGCAAATACTAGAAACTTAAGTTGAGAAGGTGGGGTAAAATCTGTAATTTATGGAAAATTGAATGAAGGGTTGACTATTTCATTAATGGTTGACCCGTGCAATTTTCGCCCACATTTCCAGTTTGCGCGCTCTCACGGTTTTGGCTCGTTCTCTCTCGTCCGACATCGGAAAATTAATCCGCAAAGTGCTACGGCTTCCTCTTTCACCCTCTTCGACATAGGCTGAGTCAAACTTGCCCAGAAAATTGCCACAGCACCTGAAATCAGCACGGAAACCGAGAGAAAAATGCAAAGCATATAAAAAAGACATAAATGGTAAAAACCTATCATTTCTATTCATTTAAGCACAAATCCGAACCAAAACACGCATCGAGACGCACTCTAAAGCATGCTAAATATGTGGTTATCAGTATAAACCCTAGGATACGGAACTCAGTTGCTACACCGGAGCGAATCCTCATAAACCGCGACGAACCCTATCGGTGACCAGCAGGCCCTATCTACATATATAGGGACGGCGAGAATAACAGAAGAAGGAAATCCGTAGACGTCACTAATCTGAACTAAGTCGTCGGAAGTTAGCACATATTCGAAATCCCTAACTTTCCCGGCCGTCGGTGCTCCCCGACTGAGAAATTCTACATCCTAACCATAAATGGTGGGAGGGAACCCTGATACCACCTCTAACCTAACCCGACCGCCAGCTAGACCCACAGACGAAGAAGCAGGAAGGGCAGAAGAAGAGGGATTCATATTCACTCACTTGGTTACCGGACGAGGGTCGAGTTGGGTCGTAGGAAAAGTTGTAGCAGCAATGGCGAAGATGAACAGTGGAAAGCAATTTGGTCGTCTTTGATTTTTGAAAGAGAGAAAAGTGATTAGAGTGTAGGGGAAGCCATCACTTAACCTACGAGATGGTTCGGTTCCCCATGACCTATGCACCTGACACGAGCCGACTCAGACCTCGCAGTTCGCCTTACTTCTCAGTTCGGCCACCCGCCGTGACGGTTAGTCCGGAAAGTCATCAGCTAGCGCGTCAGTGAGTCTTCCCAACAACACGCTCGACTAGCACGGGCACCCAATTCGGAGGCACCACGAGTCCGCCACATCAGAACCCTGCCCCTCATCTTCTACGCTTTCCAGGGGGGGATGTGATGGGATACGGCCTAGCCCGTTTAGCCCAAGACGAAGCCCAATCAGAGTTGGACCCATCAGTCACACCAAGCCCACGTGCTCGGCCCATCAGCTCGGCCCGGGGACCTCAACCCTATACCTATTCTGCATAGAAGATGAGGGCGATACTCATATGGAAGGCGGATTTGGTGGGATCAAGTCCGCATAATTATGGGATCCGGCCAAAGTTGCCAAGATATGGAGATATTCCATATCTCGATTCCTTATATATATGCTTGTAATAGCAGTAGAAGATACACATTCTCTTGTACTCATTCATAGAAACCCTAATAAAAGTATACACTCTTTCTCTCGTGGACGTAGATCTGCAACACAGATCGAACCACGTAAATCTCCCTCGTCTCTGTTTCTTTGTTGTTTTCCCTATTACGTCATACTCAAAATCCATACTCGATCAATAATAGTATAAACGTGAAGAATAAACATAGAAAAACAAGATAAAAAGAATATCACCTGATGTTCTTAAAAAAAATAAGTAGATGAGAAAATAAATATCTTCTATCTTCTCTTACGAACTATTTCTCTGATGTGCGTAGGTAAGTTTTTTAAATTAGTGTGGAAGAAGTACATATTTATACAATAGTTGATTGTAGGAATTAATTAGGAGAAGAATTCCTCATAGAAAAAAAAAAAAAAGTCTATGATTTAAAAAAAGAATAACAATTGATTTAGAAAAAATATGTCCATTAATAACATAAATAATATATTAACAATAATATTATAATATAATAATATTTTTTAATAAAAGGATAATAACATAAATAATATAATATTATTTTTAAATAAAAGGAGGGGATGAATATACTTTGCAATACATATTTTGTAAGAATGCACATTTTTATAATAGTAATAATAGATATATACAGGGAATTAGTCTATGTTCTAGAACATATTAACAACTTAAAGCATTTCACTCATAATCCGAATAAAAAATAATCACCTCATAATATGAATAAAAAAACATGCCCCATGATTATTTAAAATCAATCGTGCATTCGCATCTCAAGACTAAAAATATCCTATTCTAAATTATCTAATTCCAACGATTTCTACTTCACAATATCAAACCGTTCAAATCAAGTGAAAAATATGCCAAATATGTTACTCAAATCCAAACAATGAACTAAATGGGGAAACACAAAGACATATAAGAATAACAAACAAAACAATAAGCCAAGTGAATAAATTTCCAAAGACCCCCCCCCCCCCCCCCCCCCCCCACACCACACACACACACACATAAAATGTAGCAATGTCCTCATTACACGAAAATAAAAAGAAAGTGAAAGAGAAACTTATCACTTGGCAGCCAACGAAGTACAAACTTGAAATCCCGAAAGACTCCAATTATGCAACCTAAAAAAAAACACACAAAAACAAAAACACCAACAAGCGTAAAACCGAACAAAATAACTAAACAAATAAGGGGGTGTTTGGTAGATGAGATGTGATAAGTAAAGATAAATAAACTTAAGATTAATAGTGTGAATAGTAGTAAGATAATTAATCCTACACGTACACGTATGTTTGGTAGATAAGATAAAAAATGTCGGATAACTTATCTAGCGTTTGGTAGACAAGATACCAACCCTAGATTAAAGTTGTAAAGACAAAAATATCCCTGTAAAATTATAATATTTTCCATAACAAATTATAGCATCTACTTTTCTTGCTTCACATAGATCTCATGCAAGCTACTGGCTGATATTTTAATCCAACTCATATTGAAGGCTACTGTGAAATAAACAATCTAATGCTCTTATCTACACAAAAAATAAATTACAAAAGGAAAAGGGGTCAACACAAAACTGTTTAAATATTTTCACTTTCAAGAACAAAAACTCTGGGTCAAGATGAACTTCTAAGAACAAAAGCCAAAATATTCATATATTTCAGCAAGTTAAAAACATAAATTTTTAGTGCTCTAATTTTTGCATCCCGGGTATGTCGATCAAATCATTATAAACTTGTTTCTAGGCCTAAAACTGGCATCAACCTTAGCACTTCAATAGGAAATGTGATGCTATATATGATAAATGCTCATTAAAAAAATATATATAATAGATCTAAAGAATCCAATGTAAATGAAGGGACAGACCACTTTAGCTTACTAACCGGAAAAGAATGAGCTCTTGCAAACCTATTTTTCTCGAATCTCAATATACTAGTAATCGAGTTATCCAATTACAGAGCCTCTATAAAAATCAAGATATAGAAAGACCAAAAGCCATGAAAAGACAGGCCAGCCATACATGGCAATGTATATTCCGTTTTGTGTCCATCCCTCTCCCGTCCAAACACACCTGATTGGTGTTTAGTTGTTACGTTTTTCGTTGTGTTTTCGTGGTTTTTCGTTGTGTTTTCGTGTTCGTTTTCATTGTGTTTCGTGTCTTTTAGTGTGTCTTTTGGCTATGATTCGTTTGTTTGGAGTTTTTGGTACTTGTAGGATGAAAAGGGCGGAAACGAGAAGAAAATGAGAAGAAAGGTTGTTGAGCAATCATTGACCCGAGTTCTAACCTCTCATGATTTTATTGAAGATTCATTTTGGATGTAATGAAAGCATTATATCGAAGAGGGTTTCTATAGGAGCACATAGGCGAAAACGGAGGTCAATTTGGAGTTCGGATGAGGAAGATACGGCCGAAACAAGAGAGTCGCGCGCAATCGTCCAGCGCCTGATTTGGCCGATCGGCCAAGTCCTCAATGAATCTGGCCGATCGGCCAGATGTCCGCGTCCAGGATTTTGTTTCCTTATATAATTAGGTTTTCTCCCTAATATAAATACTCGTGTTTTGGGACGAATTTGTATCATCTTTTAGCATATTTTAGCTTAGTTTTTCAGCACTCAAATACTCTAGTTTAGTTTTGCTTTGTTCGGATCCGAATTCTTCGTTTTTGCAATTTAATTCAAGACGCTTTATTTAATTCAAGTTCTTCGTTCTTCGTCTCAATTCTCGTAAGTTCTTTTATTGCTTTCGTTTATTTGCTTTAATTACATGCTTTCGTTTTAGATTCGTTTTCTTAATTGCTTCGTTTAAATTCCTTAGTTTAATTTCGTTCTTCGATTTCAAGTTCTAGTTTAGATTCGTTTTTTCTGTGCTTTTAATTCTCTCGTTTTTCAAAGCTTTCATAGTTAGATTTATTTGCCTTTAATTTCCAGATTTAATTAAACATGTCTAGGATAGTTATTGTTTTCTCTTCGTTGCTTTCTTTTCGATTTTTGCCTAGGTAGATTAATCGTTTTATTCTAGTTTAATTCTTAGATTTATTTCTTGTGCTCTAGATTAATTATTTACTTGCTTTTATTTATTGCTTTGATTTATTTTCTTGCCTAGGATTTAAAACAAAAACCCCAAAAATCTTATTTACTTGCTTTCCTAGATTTAGGCTAGATTAGGATTTTACTACATAATTAATTGCCCTACAAAGTTTTCCTTTGAGATTTGACATTGGGTTTTGCTTGCTAGTGCTACGATAGGATTTCGTTCTATTGCGAACACTTTTTAGTGAAACAAATTTTGGCGCCGTTGCCGGGAAAAAACTTTAGGCGATTTATTGTATAGTATTTTTATTTGCTTTATTTTTTTGGTGTTTTTTCGATTTCTTGTTTCTCCCACTCGGTGCGTTTAACCCTTTTGTTGAGTGTTGTGTATGCATGGTCGCCGAAGTCTTCAAAGAATTTAGCGCCCTACTTCGACAACATCCATCAAAGGAAAGTGATTTAGCGCGAAGGAGAAGGAGGAGATTGATTCACAAGACTTCTCTTTGGTCTTGTTATTTGCAGAGCCCGAAGCCATGGCAGCTAGAGTCGTCATGGGCGATTTTGCTCGTCCCACATTCACAGCCACCACTTCGGCGATTGTCCTGACGGAAGCAGTCAGGAATCATGAGCTTAAACCTCACCACATGGCGTTGCTCCCATCCTACCACGGGCTGCCCAACGAGGATGCATTGACGTTCATTCGAGAGTATTGCACGGTGGTGCAAACTTTTCCACTCTCGGGACTCACGGAGGACAACTTGAAGATGAAGTGCTTCCCGTACACCCTCAAGGATCCGGCCAACTCTCTCACCACATGGAATGCGGTGTGTGAGAAGTTCATGCTCAAGTACTACCCGAACCGCAAGACTCAAGAGGTGCGATCGAAGATCATGAACTTTTCTCAAGACCACGATGAGCCGTTTCACGAAGCATGGGAGAGGTTCAAGAGCTACTTCAACAGTGCTCCCATCATCAAATGGCATCGGAGTTGCTTTGGAAATATTTCTACGACGCCCTCAACCAGACTTGTCAGTTCATGGTGGATAGTTCGGCCGGAAGCAACATAGCGGTCAAGACAGCTGACGAGTTGAAGGATATTTTCGAGACGCTCGCTGCGAGTTCTCAACAAAAATCAGCTAGACCAAGGAAAGTGGAGGCGAGTGCAGTTTCGATGAGCCCCGATTTGAAGAAACAATGGCCGACATGTTAAGGTATCTCGAAAACTTGAAGATGAAGCAAAGGTGCACCGGCCCCGAAGGAG
Source organism: Thymus quinquecostatus (assembly GCA_024222315.1). Taxonomy (NCBI): domain Eukaryota; kingdom Viridiplantae; phylum Streptophyta; class Magnoliopsida; order Lamiales; family Lamiaceae; genus Thymus; species Thymus quinquecostatus. Next base: position 15,731,877 of record CM044174.1, on the reverse strand, counting down.
GAAGAGAGGAAGCCGGACCGATGCGAGATTTGTGGAGAGCTTGGACACATCAAGGAGGTATGCCACAACATGGGGGAATTTCCATACGAAGGAGGAGCCGAGGTGTACGCCGCTCAAGGATACCCGCCTCAAGTGCTTCCACCTCAAGGATATCAAGGGTGATACAATGGACGCTACCAAAATCCGAGGCCGACACAAGGGCAAGGTAACCCTCCTACCTATCCAAATAGGCATCCTCCACCATATAATAACTCCTATCCTCCTCCACCAAACCCCTACTACTCTCAACCTCCACCATATTATCCACCCCCTCAATACCCTCCAAATCCCTATTATCCACCACCTCCATACTAACCCCCCTCAACCTACTCCTACACCACCACCATCATACCCTACTTCTCGTCCCCAAGGACCGCCTCAAAAGCCCCCCGTCGATGAGAGTCTTTCTACATTCCTTCATGAGGCTAAGTTGGCTCGAGAGGCCCAAGATGCTACTATTAAGAGGCTCGAAACGGCCATTGGCCAAATTTCTGGTTCCATGCACTTGATGCAACAACCGGGGCGGATTCCGAGCCAAGGGATTCAACCACAACAAGCCAACGAGGTGCAAGCCCCATATCCTCCATATGTTCCTCCGTTCCTCCTCACCAAGCTCATGCAATCACGGTGTTACAACACAATGGAGTTCCGATACCTCCTCAAGGGCCCATGAGAGATAGACGGGGCCCGAGCCCTCGATGGAACGGCTCGAGAACACCGGCAACAACCTTCGGCCAACATCGTTCAGGAGGTGATCTGGCCGGTCGGCCAGATTCTGGCCGCTCGGCCAAACCCTTCAATGCTCGCGACATCTCAGTGTCCAATCTGGACGATCGGCCAAGTCACCTCGACTCTGGGCCGATCGGCCAAATCCGGCGGGAAGCACACGAAGTCCGAGGAGCCCGAGAAGGAAGTGTCCCAACCTCTTCACAAGACGCGCAACCCTTATGTTCCACCTATTCGGAGTATCGTGAAGAAGGGAGAAGAAGGATTTTAAGCCTATCAATTCGTTTCCTAAAAGAGGGGATCCGGGAGGTTTCGACTTGAGTATTATCTTGGATAGCGGAGAGACCGTTTCGGGATTGATGGATTTAGGAGCTGCGGTGAACTTAATGCCGTACTCTATTTTCGAGAAGATGAACTCAAGAGTACTTCAAGCTACCAACATGCGCATTGAGCTAGCAGACGGCACCGTGAGCAGTCCTTTGGGAGTTGTGGAAGATGTCACTGTCTTAGTTGGTGGAATTCGAGTCGTCACCGACATTGTTGTGCTTCACGAAGGCAAAGGAGCTAAGAGCGCAACCGGACATCTACTCTTGTTGGGACGACCGTTTATGGCCACTACTCGAGCTCGGATTGATGTAGGTACCGGCACATTGAGCATGGCCGGTGAAGGAGGCTCGGTAACCTTTTTGGTTTTCGGAAATTCACCTTCTATTCCAACTTCTTCTCTTCATTCATGCTCTTTTGTTAAGCTTGCTAACCCTCTTGTTGAGGTAAATGTTTGTGAGGTTTCTGATAGGTTAGCAGCTCTTGAATAACTCATTGATGAAGAAGAGGTCCATTGAAGATGACGAATTCTTTAGTGTGTGGATGAAGAAGAGGACATTATCGAGGAATTTCTACAGAATTTGGAGGAGGTTGATGAGGTGAAAGAGGAAAGATCGACACTTGTGCCGATGAAGAAGAGGACATAATCGAAGAATTTCTACAGAACTTGAGGAGGTTGATGAAGTGGAAGAGGAAAGCTCGACATATGCATCGAATGAGGAAGTAATCATTAACTCTTTTATTTCTACCCTCACCATTTGTGAAACATCTTTTCTTGCAGAGTTTAACTCGAAGATGTTTGAGGAGGAGTTCGAACTAAGTGTGGGGGAGTCGAGAGTTGATGAGGCCCACGTCCTTGATCGTCGAGATTGTTCAAGAAGGGAGTGTGTGTGTGTCGCAAGGAGCATCAAAACGTCGCTTGTGCTACGGGTTTGGGTTGATTGTATCCTTCGTCAAGCTAATGACGTTAAACGAGCGCTTGGTAGGAGGCAACCCATGTATAAAAAAAAAATTAATTAGATTCTTATTTTTCATAGAATTTCTTGTTAATATTTGATTTTTCGTGTTAGTTAGTGTGTTTTTGCAGGAATTGGCGTCGGGCACTCAGTCTCTGATCTGGCCGATCGGCCAGATTCCCTTAGGGATTCTGGACGATCGGCCAAAACATGTGGGCCAGGCAGTTTTCGATCTCTCGGTTGGATTCACTTCTACTCCGTCGCTTCGTGACCCAAATGATCCCCGCTATTGGTCTCCGCACGATCCCCGATGGAATGATCCACGATTCCGAGGTCCATTCGATTCATAGCTTATTTGTGTGTCTTTTTCTTGTTGTTTGAGTCTTTATTGCTTTTTCTATATTTTGTTCGATTTACGCTTGGGTATTTTCTTTTGTGTTTGTTTTGTAGGTGATACTTGGAGTCTCTCGAGATTTTGGGTATTTGGTCGTCTTATTGCGATAAGTTCTCTCTATCCCTTTCCTTTTTATTTTCTCGCAATGGGAACATTGCTTGATTTTAAGAGTGTGTGTGTGTGTGTGTGTGTGGGGGGGGGGGGGGGGGGGGGGGTCTTTGAAACTTTTGGCATGAAGTGTTTGTGTTTGTGTCTTGATCGAGTCTTATTTGGTTTGATTGAGTCTAGTTGAGCGAGTCTTCATGTTCCCTCACTTAGGAATTTGTTTGATTTTGAGCCCTATAAGCATGTAACTTAGGATCAATGTGAATGATTCAACGATGGAATCTTTAGTTGTTGGAATTGATTTGAGCATAAATTAGGTTGGTTTAATCTTGAGTTGTTGTTGATTATGATTCGATGAGTTGTGGGGCACGAATTGATTTGAGTTTTGAGGAAAATGATTTATGATTTTTGGTTGAGTGATAAATCTAGATTGTTACGACTTGGATTGCTAGATTACTTTCTCCTTATGTTAGAAAAAAAAAATAGTTGTGTTTATGTGAATAAAAGAGTTGATAGGATTCTGCTCCTCTTACTTGTAACGTATGAAAATACTAGAGTAATGAGCATGGGAAACCACATGAAAAGGCTTCGAGGACCCTCGAATGATCACATTTCATGACCTATGTGCTAGATGATACTCGTGTATATTAGAATAAAGTGTTCGTAGGCATTTTACCCCTCTTGACAATGGGTACGGGAAACCGCACTAGGAGGCTCGATGTGACCCATCGATGATTAAACCTAGTGAATTATGTGCCAAAAACGTTCACGTGTTAAAAAAAAAAAAAAAAAAAAGAGTTGTTTATGTGTTGAATAAAAGGGGAAGTAGGCTAGACGTCTAAAGTTGTGGTGATCTAGATATTTGTGAGATGTGTGTATCATTGATTTTCCTCTTGCTTGGGTCGATTTATAAGCCACATAGTTCGTTGATGATGATTAATCGTAACTTGGGATTAAAGTGACCTCGTTTGAGTTTGTCGATTCCGATGATTAAATGCTCTATGATTTGAATTGTTTGGATTGAATCTAAGTTGTATGTTATATTGCTTGAGGACAAGCAAAGGTCTAAGTATGGGGGATTTTGATTGGTGTTTAGTTGTTAGGTTTTTCATTGTGTTTTCGTGTTCATTTTCATTGTGTTTCGTGTCTTTTAGTGTGTCTTTTGGCTATGATTCGTTTGTTTGGAGTTTTTGGTACTTGTAGGATGAAAAGGGCGGAAACGAGAAGAAAATGAGAAGAAAGGTTGTTGAGTAATCATTGACCTCGAGTTCTAACCTCTCATGATTTTATTGAAGATTCATTTTGGATGTAATGAAAGCATTATATCGAAGAGGGGTTCGATAGGAGCACATAGGCGAAAACGGAGGTCAATTTGGAGTTCGGATGAGGAAGATACGGCCGAAACAAGAGAGTCGCGCGCAATCGTCCAGCGCCTGATTTGGCCGATCGGCCAAGTCCTCAATGAATCTGGCCGATCGGCCAGATGTCCGCGTCCAGGATTTTGTTTCCTTATATAATTAGGTTTTCTCCCTAATATAAATACTAGTGTTTTGGGACGAATTTGTATCATCTTTTATCATCTTTTAGCTTAGTTTTTCAGCACTCAAATACTCTAGTTTAGTTTTGCTTTGTTTGGATCCGAATTCTTCGTTTTTGCAATTTAATTCAAGACGCTTTATTTAATTCAAGTTCTTCGTTCTTCGTCTCAATTCTCGTAAGTTCTTTTATTGCTTTCGTTTATTTGCTTTAATTACTTGCTTTCGTTTTAGATTCATTTTCTTAATTGCTTCGTTTAAATTCCTTAGTTTAATTTCGTTCTTCGATTTCAAGTTCTAGTTTAGATTCGTTTTTCTTTGCTTTTAATTCTCTCGTTTTTCAAAGCTTTCATAGTTAGATTTATTTGCCTTTAATTTCCAGATTTAATTAAACATGTCTAGGATAGTTATTGTTTTCTTCGTTGCTTTCTTTATTGCTTTCTTTTCGATTTTTGCCTAGGTAGATTAATTGTTTTATTCTAGTTTAATTCTTAGATTTATTTCTTGTGCTCTAGATTAATTATTTACTTGCTTTTATTTATTGCTTTGATTTATTTTCTTGCCTAGGATTTAAAACAAAAACCCCAAAATCTTATTTACTTGCTTTCCTAAATTTAGGCTAGATTAGGATTTTACTACATAATTAATTGCCCTGCAAAGTTTTCCTTTGAGATTTGACATTGGGTTTTGCTTGCTAGTGCTACGATAGGATTTCGTTCTATTGCGAACACTTTTTAGTGAAACAACACCCCATCCGCTAAACTTAACAAGCAACAAGCAACGAAACTCCAAACTTGTGGAGCTTATAGGCAAATCCCTACCCCTTACCCCCATCCCCCCCCCCCCCCCCCCCCAAAAAAAAAAAAAAGTAACAAACATTTAAGATTATGATAACTATCGAGCCTGATATGATTTCAGCAATCAATGATCATATATTGACGAAAATTGAACAAAGTACACCACGCATGATCAGGAAATACATGGAAAAAAAACATGTACTCCAACAAATAAAGAACATGAAATTGTCTGGTTGAACTCTTACCTTTCCTTATCAAAATTCGAATTCAGAGAATTCACCACAATTCTTGTAAAAGAAAGTTGATCATTTTTGTTGGTAAGAATCAGTTTCAAGTTCTCAAACCTTTCACTGCAATCATGTTCAGAGCCATTTCATTCTTCTAATACTCCAAAATCAAACTAAGAAACTCGATCGAAATGCGCAAAGATGAAGCTCAAATCCTTCAAATCAAACAAACTAACATATATTTATTTCAATTCAAGCCATCTACCGAACCAGATGATGATCATGCTCATATTCGAATATGAAATACACCTTGCTTAAACAAACCGCATTTAATTGATATTGATCAAGTTCTTCGCGATCCAGCCCCGTAACTAGCCCCGTAACTGACTCACTTTCAAACCTTAACTATAACTACAGCTCCAAAAATTAGCTCTAGTATACATAGCTACAAAGACTCAATTGCAACAACAGACAAAACTGAAGTTTCTACCAATTCTAATTCTTTCAACAATTATTAACTCCAATAATGGGGAGAAAAATTGTAGATTATTTTGAAAATTTACATGTGCTCAGCGAGTTAGGCCACAGGAATCCAATCTGAAGTTGCCCTTCAAACCCAGCTTCGAAACCTAGCAATTCCTGCACAAAAATCCAGCTTTGAAACCTAGCAAATCCAGCTTCGAAGCCTAGCAAACCCAGCTTCGAAACCTAGCAATTCCTGCACCAAAATTGCAGGCGATTTCCAGAAGAGAGTTGAGCGAAATCTATTACAAAAACTTTCGAACGATTCGAAAGTACCTTGGCGATGGCAGCTCCAATTGAGCGACGGCGGGGAACAACTCTACGGCGACGGCGGGGAAAAACTCTTCTACGGCTGCAAAAATATTGTGTTCTCCGATGGCTTCCCGTCGATGAGAGTTGAGAGAAAGAAGGACGAAGATGGGTAAGATGGGAAAATATCACTACAATCTTGAACACTGTTACGACTCGCATAAACTATCGGAGGGGGAAGGGGGCGATCGATTGTCGGGGTGAATAGTGAAATAAGTGCGGGCTTCCATTTTTATCCAGGGCTTCCAAGATTAATCATCTCTCCTACCAAACAGCATATAAGCCCAGATAAACCCAGATAAATAATCCTATCTAGGCTTAATGTGGACTACCAAACAGGCCCTAACAAAACTCACAATCTATATATATAAAGAGATTACAATTTTGGCAGTTATTGATTTAGCATTGATTTCGGGGTCAATTTTGCAATAAATGAAAAGTGCAGGGGTCTAAACCTAAATAGTACAAGTAATAGTGTGAACACAAAAAAAATTATACGTAATCTTCTCTTCTCTATTTCCCCTCTTCTCTTTCCTCCTTGCCACTTGACAAATATTTATTGGTTCTTCTCTTTCCTCCTTGCCACTTGGCAAATATTTATTTGTGGAAATAATTACATCAAAATAAATCTTATTTTCAAAATAATGTAGATAAATATTATTTTAAAAAAATTAAAAATTATACCAAATATTATGATTTTCAATTCTCTACAAATAGACTCCAATATTGCTATACTTTGAATCACAAAAAAAAAATTAATAATAATAATTTTAAAAAAAAAATCTCATCTCATTTTCTATTACTTGATATTTTGATTTTGTATTTTAAACAATTGAAATTTTGTATTTTAACAAATATTTATAATTTACTTTTATTTTCTTTAATGTCACGTGTTAGATTCTCTTCTATTTATTCTGATTTTCTTTTCTGTAATTTTTATTTAACTTAGTGGTCTAAAACAACAAGATATCGGCCCAAGTTTAATGGACCCGAAAATAGAACATAAATAAAATAAATATATCATACATTGGGTGACACAATATTTATAAGTCACCTAAAAAAATCATGAAAACCCTAATTGTTCATATATGTAAATTTCATAAACAAACTATAATTTACTGTTTTCACTTAAATCAAGACATGACTTTACTTTTTTTTTGTTTTTTTTTTTTTAATTCACATTTGCAAAATAGTCTCTTTTTTTAGGGTTCAGTTTCTTTTAGGATTCAATTTTTTTTTGGGTAGGATTTAGTTTTTTTTGATTTAGTAACTCACGTTGACACATCAGGCGTGACGACAAATGTTGTATATAAGGAATTGTTCCGAAATGTATAACATATTGTGTTGTTGTAGTGCACTAACATTATATTTGTCTGCTCTTAGTGTGTGTATGTTTACGTTTGGTTTCGCTGCTCTTATTAAATATTCGTAACTTACGGTGTCGCACGTGGGCGAGTATTCGTAACTCACGTTATCGCGCATCGCGCGTGGGCGAGTACTAGTAAAAATAAAGACAAGACACTAGACTCAAAAACACAAAACTAGATGACTAAAAAGGGTGATATGGACCTTGGAGAAGCTTTTAATACTACTTTCTCCTCTTAATTTACTTGATTATGGAATTCTTTTTTATGAAATCTATCTTGATCTATAACAGAACTTAATTTATCATAAAATGTATGCGTGTGTTGTCCTAACAGTTGGGTATTAAGTTTAGCACTAAAGGTTCCGAGTTCGAATCTTTCGAGGAGTGGCCTTTAAATTTCTGTTGTTAAAGCTAAAAAAAATTTAAAATAAATAAATAAATCGTCTTGAGAAGTGTTGTCTTGCTCTACTTGTAGACATGTTTAATATATTAACATCAAACGTGATATAATTATACTCCCCTCCGTCCCACTTCACTTAATTTGTTTTATTTTGGCACAAGAGTTAATGGGCAATGTTAAAAGTGAAAAGTAAGGAGTCCACATTGAAAAGTAAGGTTTAATTCTTTCCATTTTCGGAAACAGGTCAATTGAAGTGGGACGTTCCGATTAGGAGATAAAGCCAAGTAAAGTGGGACGGAGGGAGTATTGTTTTAAAGTGTTGATATGCCTTGAACCTATATTCGGGTATGCAGAGCTAGGTTGTTGGGCATTATGTGCGTCATTGGGCTGAGCTCATATGTTATGTTTTTTCTATCTATATAGTTGTAGAGATCTATTATATGATCTAATAATATATGTTCTACTTTTCTGTCCGTGAACGTAGCCAACACAATGTTAGTGAACCACTTAATTGTGTCATCTTTTTTATGGCAATGTTTGTGTATCGTTCTCTAATCCTAATAAGCCTCAACAAAAAGTACATTTAAAAATCATTTTAAATATATATCATACATATAAATTCACTTAAAAAAATTAAACTTTACTAAAACAATAAACTCCAAATGAAAATAAAATAAAATTAAATGTGTCCATAAACATTTTAAATAGGGGAGCATTTCTGGTCAAATCTAACACAAAGTCGAAATGATGAGAAAGTTAAACTCATAAACCTTTAGGCACGTGAATTATGTTCGAAAATTATGTGTGTGCGCGCTAATATACTTCGAAGAAGAGCAAATAGAAGTTGCAAAATCTTTTGCATTCTAAATCACTTCCAATAACCAAAGTCCATACAAAAATGGCAAGTGCTACAAGAAAACAAGCAGCAAAAAACATTAATGTGTTTCAAAAAAAAGAGAAGAAGATTAATTATCGAGAGCGGCGGCAATCAACAAAATTCCAAAAGGAACTCTTTCGACTACTTCTGGTTAGATTTGCGTCGTTTTTCTTTAGCATCTCCCACAGCACGTGCACATCCTCGTACTCACACGATATCACATCGTTCTGAAGTTTTACATGTCCTGCAACATTCAATATTACTATTTTAGTATAAATATATATCTATATATATATATATATATAGGGAGTGGTTCGTGTGCAAATAAATCCTTGCGTGAGAAAATGAGAAAGATGCTTAAAACTATACAAAATCATGCTTAAGTCAGTATATATTTATGCTTACAACACCATTATGCTTTTTAATGTACAAATTCATGCTTAAACCTAGTCATGCTTATAATACCTTATAATCATGCTTAAATCAATTGCAGCCATAGATCAAATTAAGATCAATGGTCCAGATCTATTCCTATTTCTCACACCAGGACTTATTTCTATATGATCCATCCTCTCTCTCTCTCTCTCTCTCTCTCTCTCTCTCTCTCTCTATATATATATATATATATATATAGGGAATGGTTCGCGTGCAAATAAATCTCCACGTGAGAAATAGGAATGAATCTCAACCATCTATCTAATAAAATCAGTGGCTAAGATTTGATATCTAAATTAAATCTATTTGAATTAATTCATTAATCAAAATTGATAGAAGGTCATTTCTTACTGAAAGTGTCAATCTTAGCCACTGAAAGTTGATTTTTTATTTGATCTTCCCTCTATATAGAGGGAAGATTTGATATCTAAATTAAATCAGTGGCTAAGATTGACCCTTGATGATAGAAAATGAATGGATAAGATTATTTCGTATTTCTTACTGAAAGTTGATTTTTTATTTGATCTTCCCTCTATATATATATAATGCGAAAGATGTTTAATACTATACAAAATCATGTTTAAATCAATATATATTTATGCTTACAACACCATTATGCTTTTTAATGTACAAATTCATGCTTAAACCTAGTCATGCTTATGATACCTTATAATCATGCTTAAATCAATTACAAGGTATCATAAGCATGACTATGTTTAAGCATGAATTTGTACATTAAAAAGCATAATGGTGTTGTAAGCATAAATATATACTGATTTAAGCATGATTTTGTACAGTTTTAAGCATCTTTCGCATTTTAGCACGAAATGATTTATTTGCACACGAACTACTCCCTATATATATATATATATATATATATATATATATATATGATTATAAGGTATCATAAGCATGACTAGGTTTAAGCATGAATTTGTACATTAAAAAGCATAATGGTGTTGTAAGCATAAATATATATTGATTTAAGCGTGATTTTGTATAGTATTAAACATCTTTCGCATTTTATATATATGTATTCGGTGCCCAAATAAGTGTCTTGAAATTGTCAACACATACATACTTAACCCCTAATTATTACATGAAAATCAGAAAAACAATTTATTTAAGGAAAAATTGTAATAATTAAAACACTTAATTAGAGACTTTATTTGCCCGGCCAAAAAGACACCATTTTCATTTATTTTTTTGCCGTCCCACCAAAAATAATCGTAATTAGACACACTCACTCTGTTTTATTTTATAAAGGGTTTTCAGATCAGGGACAAGAATTAATAAAATTTAATAAATTTTGTTTTATGTTCATCTTTTTCTCGTAAATCACATTCTTTAGGTGAAAATAGATCAAATTATTTTGAAAGAAAAGATAAACATTAATTGTGATAGAATGAAGGTAATGAAAATGAGAGAAAAAAATAAAGAATAGTGAGTTGAAATTTGAAAATTTTATCTAGAAATATGAAAACACCTTAAAAAAAATAATAATAATAATAATAAAAAAATTAAAAAAAAAAAAAAAAAAAAAAAAAACCTAAAACCCCCTATAAAAAAACGGAGGGAGTATTTAATTATCTAGTCATTTTTACACTCAATGAATTCTTCATGTACCTCAATGTTATTTGACTTACTACCTCCATCTCATATAAGTAGTCTCATTTGAAAATGGCACAATAGCCAATGAGGAAGGAAATATGTGGTTGTAATTGATTGTGAGGAGCGAGAGTTAATTGTAGTCAAGTATTCTTTGCCATTTTAGAAAATGAGACTAATATATGAGATGTACGAAAGGCAAATGAGACTACTTATATGAGATGGAGGTAGTATAAGATTTTAAATTGTCATAACTTACTAGTTTGTTCTCCAAAATTTATGATATTTTTTTAAAAATTAAAGGTACTTATTTTATCTTTCATTTATGATTTGTCATCATCGATATATTTTTATGAATCTGCATTAAATTATTGAATAATACGATTAAACTCTTTATAGATACTCCGTCCTGAAATCGTGTTCTAAAAGAAAATAACATTCATTTTCAGTGGAATAATGGGAGTGCAAGTTCTATCTTTTAGAGATATTTAGAAAAGGACTAGGTCTGTAGGTCTTACATACTTAGCCCTCAACACACGCGTCATATATCATACACATTGTCCATGATTAGTAAGACAAAATTGTACGATATTTATATAACACAAAAACCATATCTTACAAAGATTTCATTAATAAAAATCCGACTAAAACTATATTTAATTGCATGGCATTGTCATATTACTAATGGATACATTAATCTTAAAAAATAGATAAGTATAACTATATATAATAGTTAATTAAGATATGTCAAAACTGAAGTATAACTATATATAATACTTTAAGATATGTCAAAATTGAGATACTATATGTAAGACTCTTTTTATCCCATTTATACATGGATAAATTATACAATAATGATATTTAGTTATAATGTGGCTGGTCACACAATGAAAATTTTCATAATATATATAATTTATAATTAATTATTTTTATATTTTTTATTAAAAAAATTCCCAAAAAATTACATATTTTTCGATATTTTTAGATAAAAAGGTATTAAATTATTTAAAATAGTCAAAATTATCAAATAATTAAAGGTTTAATTTTAAAAAAATACGGAATATCACTTTTTGAGTTCTTTATGTTCTAAAAAAGTTTGACATAAATATATAAATTATTTGATATTAAAAAAAATAAAAAGGATACATTATGGCCGAATAACATCACCCTAAATTATATTTTCATCTGTGTCAACTAATATAGGATACTATCTTGAATGGAAAAGTTTTAATCTACTTTATCCACCACTATCACTTTCATCTGAATTCTCGTTTCGGGAAAAAGTTATCATTATACTCCTATAAGTGAGAGATGCAAGGAGTACATAAAAGCATAAAAGTGAGGGATACCACCATTGAGGGGCGATCCTAAAGACAAAAGGATTTGTCTTCCATGCCTCCCCCTCTCAACAATTGACATGTGGCAATTTGTGTACTTTTCAAAACCACTTCCATGCCCAAATGGTATTTGAATAAAGTAGGGCATGTAGGTCCCCCTTCACCCCCCCACCCCCCTCCGCACCCTGCAGCAACACCCCCTCTCCAAAAAAAATAAAAAACCAATTCTTGCAATCACCCCCTACCGACTCCCATCTATGGTCTGCATAAAAAGAATTCTTTCTTAATTTAATGTTACGTACATTCTCGTTTCACTTTATTTAACTTCTGTTATTTAGCGTACATAATTATAAAAACCTTCAACTTGTTACTGGGATAATTATAAGGTTTATTTTTTTAGATAGATTATTATATTTAAATATTTTATTCATTAAAATTTTATGAGTGATGCAATTCGGCCATAATGTGGCTGGCCATAATCTAACTTTTTTATTTTTTATAATATCAAATAATTTATATATTTATGCCAAACTTTTTTAGATTATAAAATACTCAAAAAGTGACACTCCGTATTTTTTATGTATTTTTTAAAACTAACCCTTTAATTATTTGATGATTTTCACTATTTTAAAGTATTTTTTTACCTTTTTACCTAAAAAGAAAAAAAATGTAAATTTTGGGGGAAAAATATTTTTTAATTAAAATATGGACGTAATAAATTATAGTTATCATTTACAATTTTTAAAATTACAAATATTATGAAAATTATTGTTGTGTGGTCGGCCACATTATGGCCAAATAGCATTATTGAAATTTTATTTATTACTAATAGTTTGTCGTTTCATTCAGTGAGTAAATAATTGCTCTATACAATTAATTTATATTTGAAACGTGATTAATAATAAAACAACTTGATAAATAATACAATAAAGTTTTATATTTGGCTGGAAAAGAATACCATTAAGAATGATAGAGTATATGCTTATGATATAAGTAGGTGATAAGTTATTAGTATGGTGAGTATAAAAAACTTTAAACAAAACGACTCACAAAATTTAATCGACAACCATACTGAAATGTGGTTAATCAAATTAGCGGTATATTTTTAATTTTTAACATTTAAGAAATGTATTCGTACGGGTTTAGTTTTTTACTTACAAAAATCGATGTTAACTGCATTGAAATAATTTTAAATGATTGAAATGTACTTCAATAATACTCTTTTCAATCCCCAAGTTTATTCCTAGATTTGAATGACACGGATCTAAAAAATAGTGTTAAATTTAATTTAATTGCATTAATTAAGAAATGTAAGGGAATATAAATATTCACAATATATAAATTATGTTAAAATGATAGAAACGAAGAAGTTGAAAAGAGGAAGCCGGAGCCAAACAGCGACACTGGTAGAGATAACATCGGAAGAGGGAACCGGCAAGAGAGAGGGAGGCAGAAGAGAGAAAAATAAAGAGAGCAGGGCAATGCGAGAGAAATCGGATAGAGGTCTATATTTAATAACTTTGATAATAATTTTAGAGGCTGATAATTGAGAATTATACATATACTACTATATTTTATAGATTTTTTAAGAGTTTTTATTTTAAAATAAAAGTCAAAGTCATGAGAATTTAAGAAAATATTCAAAAAAAATTATACGCTATGTCACGTATAATATATTTAAAGTAGTATAAACGGTCAATTTTATGTTTTCCCTCAATAATAAATTTCTTAGGGGGTGTTTGATAGGCCATATAAACCTCAACTAATTTATAGTATGAGGTTATAATGGTGTTTGGTAAGTATACTAAATAATATAAAGGGTCATGTATTAGACAGAGTCCGTTACTAAATTCATTATTTCGTCAACATTAATAATACCTCATACCCCATAATATTAAACTCATATAAGAATATTTCTTTATCTTTGTACTCCTTATAATTTTTAGTGCATCATATCAAACACAATATTAATATTAGTATTGTTTTTTATACTATTTTACCAAACACAATATTAATTGTTACATATTATTTTATCTCATCCTTACATATTATTTTATTTTAAGATTGTTAATATGGGGTTTTATATAGAATTGTAACAAACGAACCCTTAATGTTTTTATATGGAGTACGTATATATCTATTTGCTCGAATATGATTATGACAATGATTTTTTTTTTTTTTTTTTTTTTGAATTTTGATAAATGAAAAATGTACCAATAACTTGATTAATTACATTTCGGTCTAGTTGTCGATTAAATTTTGTGAGTCGTTTTGTTTTTAAGATTTCTGTACTCACCATACTAATAACGTATTACTTATATCATGAGCATAAACTCTATCATTCTTAATAGTCTTTCGATACATTTTTCTCTTAACGCAGTTTTTTTTTTCAAGTCAAATATAAAACTTTATTTTATTATTCATCAAGTTGTTTTATATTCATCATGTTTCCAATATAAATTTAATTGTATGGAGGAATGATTTACTCACCAAATGAAACAACATACTATTAATAAATAAAAATTTTAATGAATAAAATATTTAAATATACTAACCTATCTAAAAAATATAAACCTTATAATTTTCACAATAAAAGTATCCACTGCAGACAATTGATGGTTTTTGTAATTATATATATTGAATAACTGAAGTCAAATAAAGTGGAACGAAAATCTACATGACATTAAATAAAAAATTATTAAAAAAAAAATTATGTGGGCCATAGGGTGGGAGGTGGTACTCGTAGGGATGGATTGTGAGGAATTTTTGAGGGGTTGCGCGGGTGGGTGGGTGGGGGGACCTATATTGCCCCTACTTTATTCAAATACCGTTTATTGTACATTGATGGCTTAAAAGTGGTTTTGGAATTGTCACATGTCAATTGATGAGAGGGGGGAGGCATGGAAGACAAATCCTTTTGTCTTTAGGATCGCCTCTCGCTACAAGCATTATGCTATTTTGATATTTTCAAGAAATAAAAGAATTACAAACAAAGCACATTGTAACTTTTCCCTTTCGGGACCAAACGAAGTGTTTCCAATATTCATTCTTTTCCTAATTAACACCTAGCTAAACGTATGAGAGAAAGAACCTGAAGATTTGCGAAGACCGATCTTTACAGAAAATTTGGTCCATGCTTTCCTCATCGGAGTCATCATTTTATCCAAGCACTTTATCTTCATCTTCAAATAATACAATTCAGGATTGATCACCAAAAATTTATAATCAATCCCAAATATTTAAGGATGAGACAAATCAAGGAATATCAATCATATCCCCTAATACAGAAAAGAAAACAAAAAAACAAAAAGCAAAAAAGTAAGAGTAAGATTCGCATAAGACATCGATTGAAGGAAAAAAAAAATGAAAAGAAATTAGAAAAAAAAAATTAATAAACTTCACGCACCAACATTTGTACATATGTGTGTGAGATGCTATGCGTATGGCCTGATGGAGTGCAAGCACGTGAAGAAATTTCAGATCGACTCAGGCCAAGAAATTTGAAAAATGTTGCTGCTTCCCTATACTTATACTTCTTTCTTTCAAGCAAATAATTATTTGGTTCTCCTATAAATGTGGAGAGAAGAAGAGCGAGAATATCTAAAATTTGGAACCTAACATAACGAATGAACCATCTTTATTAATTAGTTATGATATGGCTACTAAACTGGATAACTACCATTAATTAGATTTTGCCGATAATGCATAAAGGACTCGGGTTGATTCCATTAAAATAAATCGTAAAAATATTTCGTAGGTAAACGAGCTTTTAGGGTTTTTTTTTTTATGTTTCTTTTTGTCACATTATGAATAAATTAAAACAACGAAATTTGGGATTGAGTATAGTGGCTTTCAAGTGGTGGACAAACATTGATATAGACTGTAGTCGGTTTGAACAAATGTCTGCTTCGAATTTTCATCATCAGCTTTCATTCCGGGATGATAAAGTCACCGTGCAATCAAGATTCAAACCAATTTTGTAAAATTTTAAAGTCGTGTAATAGTGTCACAACATGGGTGAAAATCTGATTAATTAATTTTTTTTTTTAAATTTTAAGTATAAAATGTGTGAAATAAGAAGGTCAAAGATTTGCCAAAAAATATAATTAACCAATATTTTTATTTCTCTCGCATTTTTTATTACTCACGGTGTTCTATAAATTTAGCATTATTTTGTTGGATACTTGGATGTAAATAAATCTTACTTAAGCATTGAAGTCATTTCCCCTTGATGGCTGGTATTATTTGTGTATAGGCAAGTGCATAAATTGCATTAATAATGAAATCTAGACTGATATATATATATATATATATATATATATATATATATATATATATATATATATATATATATATATAGCGGAGAGATCACATACAAAAGACAGGTTCTGTAAGAAATGAGAAATGATCTGGACCATTGATCTCTGTGATCTACGGTGTAGATTAACTGGTGCATTATGATTTTACTAAAATGCATTATGATTGTATAGATAATGCATATAATGCATTGTGCATTATAATTATGTGCATCGTGCATTATAATAATATGCATAAAATGCATCATTTTTTATTTTTTACGATAATCTTATTTTGTACAGGATCTCACCCCTATATATATATATATATATATATATATATATATATATATATATATATATATATATATTTATATATGGGACGGTTCTCATGGAGACCAATCTCTTTATGAGAACTAGGAACCAATCTCATCCATCTATTTATTGTAGATCAATGGCTGTAAATTAATACAAAAAATCAACAATAACCGCTTCTTTAATGTGTGTAAGGGTATTCCTGCAAAACTAAACATCCCTATAATTATGGTATTAATTTATCATATAACTGGAACCATCGTCTATTAGTTTACTTATTTAATTTCTTTTTTCCTTTTTTACTAATCCACACACGTAAGATCCGTGATATTAATTAGGTCAAATGCATTAAAAAATACCTATAACTAGTTGCATTAATTTCTTATAATATGAATGCTTTATTAATTTAATGTGAATGCTTATTTACATATTTCAATGCTTTCTTTATACCACTCCGGTCCAAGCTTATTGACTCATTTGCTTTATACACGGGAATTAAGACGAAAATGTTTAGTGTATAAAGTGTATTTTGTAGGTAATGTAATGTGGTTTATGTATTTAGACATATTTTAGAAACAGAGCATCATAGATGCATAAAAACATGTCCTTGTCTGATCTTAAATGAAAGATCGTATCAAGACCATTAATTTAATATAAAAATCATAAAAATCCGATAACAAACGAGCAAGTTATAATAATTTAAACTTTCAAAATTTAAATTATATTGAACTACGTGCAGAAAAATGAGTGGATGAGATTTAAGTATGGAATGTTAAGTGTAATAAGGGGTTTACTAATTGTACTGATTATACTGTAATTATTTCTAAAAAAGGAAATGAGTCAATATGTGTGGGACGTCCCAAAAAGGAAAATAAATCAATAAGCTGGGACCGGAGTGATACAAAGTTAAGCATCAAATCTAGAGGCATAGTAAGTTTTTGTATTTTGCTTATTTATAAGAATCTTAATGCTTCAATTGATTATTCTATTTAATTTATTGTATCATAATGCTTATTTTATGGTTTAGATTTTACGGGTTTAAAGTTTAGTGTTCGAGGTTCATAAATTAAAAAATGCATAATTCTACACTTATTTATGCTTTGTTAGATGTGAAACTATATTATTTACGTGTGAGAAAATTAAACAAGCATGCAGGGGAAACATATAAAGCATTTAAATATTCATAAAAAGCATAATTTCATATCTGAATAAGCATAACTATAAGAAAAGTAAAATTTTATCTATAAAAAAAGCATGAAAGGATTATAATTAAAGCATATATGAGAATCAAATAAACATTTCAACCTTCCTAAATCATAAAACATAAACCCAAAACTATAAGCCATAAACCCAAAGGTCGAAACATTGAACCTTACACTTTAAACATAAACCTTAAACCCTAATAATGTTAAGAATATATAACAACAATAATAATAATAATAATATTTAAGCATGACGTCGAAATAAATTGAGCATCAATTTTAAGATCACTTTCTTAAAGTTTGAATTTATATATTATGTCTCAATGCTTATTTTATTTTCTCACAATGCTTATTAATTATAACGCTTTTACTACGCTAATCTAGTAATTAAAAAGAAAATTGACGGAAAAAATCAACTAAGCGTGAGCGCAAAATTGCACTATGCATCTCATAATTTAAAGGAAATTAAAGTAAATAAGGATGATTTCTTCGAAAGAGTCCATGAACAAATTTAGAAAAATAATTAATTACTTGGAAGCGGTGGGATACTGTAATATCCCAAATTTTTATAAAAAGAAAATAATATGTAAGTCTTTAGAAATTATTATTTCTATTAGGATTAATAATAAGGTATTTTACAACTCAAAAATATATAATACCTAAAATTTCAATAATATAAATATATATAGAGAATAATAACAAGCATATAATAAATAAATCATATGAGTGATCTATGTTTTCCTTAAAGTAATTATAATTTAATTCATTACGAACATATACGTAAATACATAAAAGTCTATGCATGGAATATATAAAGTATATACGTATATTATGCTTACTACTTTACTACTACAAGAATTGTAATTCTCTTAATAATTGATCTCATGTTGTCTACGTGTGTGTATTTGGGGACTAAATGCATGAATTAAGGTGTTTAGAAACATACATGGGAGATATTAATATTATACTCCATAATACATATGCATGCATGTAGTAAAATGAATAAATTTACGTGTAAAAATATTAGGAAACATGTTTCTTCCACTTGTCTTTTTATAATATATTTATCTAATGACTAACCTATGCTACAGAAGTGACTAACCTAAGCTATGATAAATGACTAAGCAGCTTATATTTTGTGGTAATATAATTTTTTACCAATGGACACTAAGAAAAGAACACATATATACAAAACTTAATTTTACTACACTTATACCTACATTTTCCATTTTGAGACTAAAATGCCCTTGTATCCTTCATCTTTTTAACTCACGCACTCTTCTCACTTCTCTTCTTCTCTCCACGCAACTTTTCTTCTTTTTCGTGGCTTCTTCTCTGTTCCCCCTTCCTTCTTCTCTGTTATCACGGTTCTGTTTTTCTTCTATTTCTTCCGATTCCGGCAGGACATCGCCGGAACCTGCATATAATATCGCATATATTTTCTTTTTTTCCTGGTTTTGAACTGTTCCGGCAATACGTAAGTTACAGAAAAACTAGGGTTTCAGCTATGGTTTTGTACTGTTGCGGCAATAGGTAAGTTACAGAAAACTAGGGTTGCGGCAAGAAGAGAGGTACAGAAAGCTAGGGTTCCGCCTGGTTCCGACTTGATATTCCGCATCCTTTCGAAATTTTTGCTGGTCTTCGACTGTATATTTATGGTGTAGTTGCTGTATTTAGCAGCACTACGTACTGCTCAAATCGGAGCTAGCATTTTTTCTTACATAGAAGGTTTTTATACGTAGCTGCTCAAATCGGAGCTAGCATTTTTTCTTACGTAGCTGCTGTATTTAGCAGCACTACGTACTGCTCAAATCGGTCATAAATTATGTTTGTTTTTATAGAAGGTTTTTGGGTGTGCATGTTATCATTTAAGTTTGTGTTTTAAGAGACTGTCAGTGCATTTATGTCAGTTTTTTTTGCAGAATCAGTCATTTTTTTCTTTTATACTTTGTAAGAATTTAAATATAATTCAAAATTTTTTTTCAACGACATGTAGGTGTACCTCATGGTTTTGTAAAAAATTCTAATTTTCATTTTTGAATAAATTCTAGACAATGCAAGTGAGATTTGTTATAATAAATTTTTGTTGGTATGTCATAGATTACATTCAAGTAGATTTCTTACATTCTATTATTCTTTTTTTTACTTTCTTACATTCTCAATACATAGCTTACATTAAAGTAGATTTCTTACTTATAATTTTACACGTCCCTTCAAGATTTCTTTCAATCATTCTTCCTTTATCCATTTTATTTAACATTAATATATATTTTTTCTTACAAGTATTTGTTTTTTTCTACGCAGTAAATTTAACATAAATAAATGGAGATCGTCGATTTAGATTGTGTTAGTGAGTCTTCAGTGAACGATTCACTACAAATTACACCTTTGTTCCGACGTGAGACGATGATGTTGCCTGTATTTTCTCCAAAAGTGCTTTTAGATCATGTACCAGAACATGTCAGATGTGATCCTAGTGATTATGTTCCTCTTGCAAATGGCTCAGTTTTTCTGAGCAAGAATAGCATGGTTTCTGCTATTCATGCATATCACTTGGAAAGATTCGTAGAGTTTCGGACGGCCATTTCAGATTCACTTAGATACTATGTGCATTGCAAGGATAATCTCAAATGTGTGTTCTCTTTGCGTGGGAAATCATTTGGGTATTCATGGGTCTTGTATGATTTCAAACCCCATTCGTGTGCCAGAGATTTTAGGGTTGATCGCGAGGCCAAAGTATCAACTAGGTCAATAGCTGATCACGTTATCCCTTGCATGACAGAGGACGGTTTTGTAATAAGGCCTCGAGATATTCAGGGTCAGTTGCGGAGAGAACTCGGTGTTTGTGTGAGTTACCATGCTGCTTTACGTGGTAGGAAGCGTGCTTTGAATCATTTGTTCGGAGATCACACCAAGTCTTTTCAGGTTAGAATTTATGTATTCTATCAATTTAATAAACATTATAGGAATATTATGTCATCATATAGGAAGTCATAACATAGATGTTTTGTTTTTCTTTTTTATTTGTGTGTCAGTTGGTTGCCAAATTTTTATACATGCTTGGACAAATCAACCCCGGTTCCGTCGTTGACTTGCAAACCTTGTCTGATGATACATTCCAGTATTCATTCTTTGCTCTCGCGGCATCAATAAGAGCCTTTCGTGCATGCCGTCCCGTAATTGTCGTTGATGCAACTCATCTTAAAGGTACTTATAAGGGTGTTATGTTTGTTGCGTCATGTAAGGACGCAAACGAACAAATTGTGCCATTGGCTTTTGGTATAGGTGACAAGGAGAACGATTCTTCCTGGAAATGGTTCATTGGGCACGTGCGGGAGAGTTTTGGTTGCCCGGACAATTTGTTGTTTGTTTCTGATCAACACATAAGTATAAAGAATGCGGTAGAATTTGTTTACCTTGGTAAGAATTCAACCCCAAGCAGTCATTTTTTTTCTTTTATACTTTGTAAGAATTTAAATATAATTCAATTTTTTTTTTTCAACGACATGTAGGTGTACCTCATGGTTTATGTTCATACCATATCCAGGGGAACTTGAAGGCCTGGGGTGAGAATGTCATTGATATATTTCATTCCGCTGCGAATGCCTATAAGGACGATGATTATGCATATCATATGCATAATTTGGAAGTTTCTGCGCCAGGTGCTTATGCAAAGCTTATTGCCTTGGACCCTACTAGATGGGCGAGCTGCAAATGTGTTGTTCGTCGGTATAACTTTGGTACGTCTAATTCCGTGGAGTCACTGAATGGCCGTTTGAAGTGGGGTAGGGCATTGCCTATTACGTCGTTATTATAGTATGCAAGGAACCTCATGCAGTCGTGGTTTTATCAGCGTAGGACAATAGCTGGAGATAGGGGCAATGAGTTGTCTGAATATGCAGAAAAAAGGTTGGGATATGCTATTACGAAGGGTAATTCTTATATTGTGCAGCCAATATCCCACCTTTTTTAACATCAAATCAGCCTCTGCTAGTAATGTTGTGGATTTAGGCAAGAGAGAGTGTTCATGTCAAGTATTTCAAAGGGATCTCATTCCATGTTCACATGCCTCAAGGGCTATAAGGTACTTAAACGGACATATATTTTAATAAGTATGAAATTTGTTACTTAATATATGATAATGATGTTAAATTATGAATTCTTACAATCAACTTTTTTAGGTTTATAAATCAAAGTGCAACTGCGTATGTCGATGCATGTTATTCTACACATATGTGGCGTGAGACTTACGCAGATTCAGTCATGCCGTTACCCGACGTCATTGATTGGCATATCCCAGACGACATTGAAACAAGAGTTGTTCTGTCTCCTCCCAATCCAAGGCAGGCTGGCCGGCCGAGAAAAGCTAGAATTTCATCCGTAGGTATAGTTAAGAACCTCTCTACTGCACGTGAACGTAAGCGAAAAACGAAGAAATGCGGCATTTGTGGAACAGTCGGGCACACTCGTCAGACATGTAAAGACCCTAATAGATATGGTTAAGCTTTTTTTGGTGTAAGTAATTATTCTGAAACTTCAGTTTTTTGTCACTTTTGGTTTAAAGTCTCCTTTTGTAAAGCCCCAACGAAGACTTTTGGCTTAAAGTCTCCTTCTGTAAAGCCCCAACGAAGACATGTTTATTTTTTTGTAAGTCCTTTTATTTATTTCTTACAAGGCCCTATGAATATACACCCTTTAGTATGAAATTTCCCTAACTGTTCATTATTCTAATAAACAGTGTTAACAATATGATCTAGTTATTACCTGCATACTATTGGGTTTATAAGAATTAATCAAACATTTCATAAGAAGTATACAAATGTTAGTAAGAAATTTACAACCTTTAATAAGAATTAATTAAACATTTCATAAGAATTATACAAATGTTAGTAAGAAATATACAACCTTTAGTAAGAAATTATGATAACGTCTGATTTTTCGTATAAACAGTACGATCAAGTTATTACCTGCATAATATTGGGTAAGAAATATACAAATGTTAGTAAGAAATATACAACCTTTAGTATGATCAAGTTATTACCAGCATACTATTGAGTTTATAAGAATTAATTAAACATTTCATAAGAATTATACAAATGCTAGTAAGAAATATACAACCTTTAGTAAGAAATTATGATAACGTCTGATTTTTCGTATAAACAGTATGATCAAGTTATTACCTGCATACTATTGGGTTTTTAAAGATTTAATTTAACATTTCATAAGAATTATACAAATGTTAGTAAGAAATATACAACCTTTAGTGAGAAATTACAATAACGTTTGAGTATTCTGATAAACAATATGATCAAGTTATCACCTGCATACTATTGGGTGTATAAGAATTAATTAAACATTTCATAAGAAGTATACAAATGCTAGTAAGAAATATACAACCTTTTAGTTAGAAATTATGATAACGTCTGATTGTTCGTATAAACAATATGATCTAGTTATTACCTGCATACTATTGGGTTTATAAGAACTAATTAAACATTTCATAAGAATTATAAAAATGTTAGTAAGAAATATATAACCTTTAGTAAGAAATTATAATAACGTTTGATTATTCGTATAAACAGTACGATCAAGTTATTACCTGCATAATATTGGGTAAGAAATATACAAATGTTAGTAAGAAATATACAACCTTTAGTATGATCAAGTTATTACCAGCATACTATTGGGTTTATAAGAATTAATTAAACATTTCATAAGAATTATACAAATGCTAGTAAGAAATATACAACCTTTAGTAAGAAATTATGATAACGCCTGATTTTTCGTATAAACAGTATGATCAAGTTATTACCTGCATACTATTGGGTTTTTAAAGATTTAATTTAACATTTCATAAGAATTATACAAATGTTAGTAAGAAATATACAACCTTTAGTGAGAAATTACAATAACGTTTGAGTATTCTGATAAACAGTATGATCAAGTTATCACCTGCATACTATTGGGTGTATAAGAATTAATTAAACATTTCATAAGAAGTATACAAATGTTAGTAAGAAATATACAACCTTTTAGTTAAAAATTATGATAACGTCTGATTGTTCGTATAAACAGTATGATCTAGTTATTACCTGCATACTATTGGGTTTATAAGAACTAATTAAACATTTCATAAGAATTATAAAATGTTAGTAAGAAATATACAACCTTTAGTAAGAAATTATAATAACGTTTGATTATTCGTATAAACAGTATGATCAAGTTATTACTGTTTAATAACAAATTGATAAATTTTTGTTTGTTTGTTGTTTAATATCAACTTATTGACACACTTAACTATCATATTATTACGTTTGTAAGAATTAATTAAACGTTTCATAAGAAGTGTATAAATTTCATAAGAATAATAATATTTCTTATGATCGATACATAAGAAACATATTAATTCTTACATCATGGAAACACAGTTGTAATATTTTGGTGTCGTTATAACGACGTCGTTTTGACTTATGTTTTTTTTATAAGAAGTGTTTTCGTGAGTTCTGAACCCTCATTTTCTTGGCCGCGACCTAGGAAAAAATATTTTCTCTCCCTCCATACTCAATGTCAGCAAACTCTTCCAGCTCCTCTTCCACGTTCTCTAGGGTTAGCTGGGGTGCGTTCTGCGACCACGGCGTCCCATGTGACGTGCTGACATCGCGAACGGCGGCGAACCCAGGCAGGCTTTTCTTCAGGTGTCGATTTAGGAAGGTAAAATTAGGGTTTCGTATGTGTGTGTTTCCCCCATTTTTTTTTTTACTAACTCTAATGCTTGGTTTTTTTTTTTTTTTTTTTTTTTTTTTTTTTTTTTTTTTTTTTTTTTTATCATAGAACGATGATTGCAATTACTTTGAGTGGGTTGATTCAAAAACTCCCCTATTTTATTGTCGGAACCAGCGTGTTAAAATTCGCCAAATGGAGATGGATCACTATGAAAGACTACTGAAGGTGAAAGTTGAGCAAACTAGCAGTTTGGCAGAAAAATTGCAGTTGAAAGAAGAAGAATGTGAATATCTAAAGTCCAATTTGGATAAAGCACTTGCAGAACTTACACTTTTCAAAAAATGGGGTTTTCTTTTTTTTCTTCTCTTCACTGTTTTTCATGCTAGCTAAGATAATGCTAGATGATTGAATCTGTAGTTGTACGTGTTGTGTGCATCATTTTGGTTCTTGTGGAATGCAAATTGTGTATTTTGAATGATTTACTTAAGTTTTTGGTATTACATCTCGGATGACGCAAATACTTAAGTTTTGTACAAAAGTATAAAATGGGTTCGTTTGAATTTTACAAATTATACATAAGAATATACAATGACGTCGGGTAACGGCATACTATTGGGTTTATAAGAATTAATTAAACATTTCATAAGAAGTATACAAATTATACATAAGAAGTATACAAATATTACCTGCATACTATTGGGTTTATAAGAATTAATTAAACATTTCATAAGAATTATACAAATGTTAGTAAGAAATATACAACCTTTAGTAAGAAATTATAATAACGTTTGATTAATCGTATAAACAGTATGATCAAGTTATTACCTTTAATAAGAAATTGATAAATTTTTGTTTGTTTGTTGTTTAATATACAATCTTTCAGTAAGAAATTGCTCTTTAGATTTTCTTAGTAACCTTTCACATGTTAGAAAGAGCTCCATAAGAAAACATGAAGTTTCTTATTAACAGTATTAAAAAACGACATAAGAAATAAACGAGCTTTAGTAAGAAATTATAATAACGTTTGATGAATCGTATAAACAGTATGATCAAGTTATTACCTTTAATAAGAAATTGATAAATTTTTGTTTGTTTGTTGTTTAATATACAATCTTTCAGTAAGAAATTGCTCTTACTTTAGATTTTCTTAGTAACCTTTCACATGTTAGAAAGAGCTCCATAAGAAAACATGAAGTTTCTTATTAACAGTATTAAAAAACGACATAAGAAATAAACGAGCTTAGTAATAAAACATATTATATACCTACTAAGTTTCGAATATATCATAATTACAAAAAAGACCACTTTTGCAGGCTTCTAACCCGGTGGCACACACCCTACGGTATATCAAAAAACACAAAAAAATGTGATTGTTTGGTCTTCCCAAGATGTACAGTTTTTTTCACTTACTTACATCCCCTGCCTTGAACTAATCACAAAATGTACAAAATAAGTTATGCCCAATAACTTTACTTACATTCCTATTGGTTGCACATCGGAGTCCGTACTTGTAATATCCCGAAATTTTTCTATTTAAGTAATTTGAATAATATAAGTAAAATCTTATTAGTTAGTTTATTAAATTAAACATAAAAAAAATGGGATCCGAAAAGAGGGAAAAGAAAAGGAAATAATAATAATAATAATAATAATAATATAGAAAAAAGAATGCATGATATTGCTATATTACTACAAGAATTGATTTAAATGCATGAATTAAGGTACTTAGAAATATATATAGAAGATATTTTACATTCTAATACAAATGCATGCACATAGTTAGATTAATAAACTTACGTGTAAAAATATGAGGACAACTACCTACTTCTTCCACTTGTCTTCCTATAATACATTTACCTAGATGACTAATCAAAGCTATAGAGGGATGACTAAGGAAAGCTATAAAGCATGACTAAGCTAGTTGATTTTCCTATAAATACCCAACAATATGTTCTAATTATTCGTGTGTACCATATATTTAATCTTTCAAAATATCAAATATAATATTTAAGGTCCTAAGAGGAAGGATCGTAGGTTATCGATTTAGAGCTACTTCTGTGTTTACCTCAAGTTAAAGGTGGGTAAAATATTTTCAAAAGGCATTGTTTTTAATGCTACTTTTACTTTATGTTAAAAATGCAGTTATTCATAAAAATGTTTTGTGTGAATGTTCTATGAAATGACTCCATGGATCGATCGAGATTCCTTGTTTGTATCAGATATACTAACTTGGAATTGTGTACACCCCCGGTTACATACGGTGCATCGTATGTTAACCCATGGCAATTCCTTGAGTTCCGACTCGGGTTTTATGCAAGTACTGGGATTATTTAGGGTAACCGCCCTGAACCCGGTCTAGTACCAAAGGTGATATGTAGCCTGCGGTAGAGTCCAAGATGAACATCGCACACCCCAAAAATTATATTTGTATTTTCAAGAGTTATTTTCTGCAAGCCTCTTGATATATACCAATTATGGATAAACTGCTAGTTTTCAAAATGCTTGCCAAAAGGGTAAGACCACTGAGTACATCAAGTACTCATCCCAAAACTCTTTTATGTTTTCAGGTGTGGAAGCAGATGATGGACAGCAAGGCTGAGGCGGGGGTTGTTGCAGTGTTAGGTCCCATTATGTTATATTACTTTAAACTCTGATCAAGAAACCACTAGTTTTGTAATAATATATCGAGGGCACGTTCTTCCAACCCTCAAGTTATATATATGGTCTTGTTTTGTATCATGCATTATGTTAATTGTTTTACTTACTGTTAGACGGAGAGTGTCGTGTATCAGTTCCTTTTGGAAGCTCGAATTTCCACTCGATTATGGTAACCCCATTTTCTGCAGTGTGTCGACTCCTCTAGTTTACTGGAAGCCGATTACCCCGTCTTTTAAATTATGTTGGGTGGAGAGTGCCGTGCAATGGTCCCACTTGGAAGCTTGAATTTCTGCTCACTCTTGGTATTCCCAATTGTCGTAGTAGATGTTCGACTCCTCCTGGAGACTTGACGCTGGTTTACCCCACCATTTAATTTCAATCACTTTATAGGAATTGTTAAAATATTCATAAGTTAAGATTACCCCCTTTCTTCCCCGCTTCTTTAATCCAATCCCCTGCCACGTCTCGGTTCATAGGAGTCGGGGTGTGACAAAGTGGTATCAGAGCGGAAGACTCTGAGACCTTAGTTGTGCCTTGTTTAGAATATTAAATCTAGCTATGTTAGTAATGCAACAAACACCCTCAGCTTGCCATCATCTGCCTCCAGCTAAGGTACATTTAATTATGTATATTATATGAAGCAAGTTTCATCAAGCATTTTTATGTGCTAAGCATGATAAGAAATGATTGTGTTTTACGAAACACCAGATAAGATGAAACTCCCTGAGTTTCCATGACTTGTTTTCAAGTAGTATGAAAGTATATGGAACTTTGTTTCCCAAGGAATGATGAAAGCATACAAGATGGTCATTTACATGTTATTGTAATGTTGTGTTATTTTATAAAAATAGCACCAGTAAAGCTTAAGAGTAAGATTTTCTAGTAAAACTTGAGAATTTTTGAAATGGTCACTAGGAGAATAATAATCTTATTTGGCCTAGTGAACAACAACCCTGAAGAAAGATATAAGTTCAATTATATAGAATCATTGTTAAATTCAAATTTAGTTACTCACATAAAATAACCTTGCAGAATGAGGCCACCTCTTAGATCTAATGTTATGAGGGGGAGAGAGAGAGAGAGATAATAATGAAGAAACATATTATGCAAATTTCGAGGACGAAATTTTTATAAGGAGGGAGGGATGTAATATCCCGAAATTTTTCTATTTAAGTAATTTGAATAATATAAGTAAAATCTTATTAGTTAGTTTATTAAATTAAACATAAAAAAAATGGGATCCGAAAAGAGGGAAAAGAAAAGGAAATAATAATAATAATAATATAGAAAAAAGAATGCATGATATTGCTATATTACTACAAGAATTGATTTAAATGCATGAATTAAGGTACTTAGAAATATATATAGAAGATATTTTACATTCTAATACAAATGCATGCACATAGTTAGATTAATAAACTTACGTGTAAAAATATGAGGACAACTACCTACTTCTTCCACTTGTCTTCCTATAATACATTTACCTAGATGACTAATCAAAGCTATAGAGGGATGACTAAGGAAAGCTATAAAGCATGACTAAGCTAGTTGATTTTCCTATAAATACCCAACAATATGTTCTAATTATTCGTGTGTACCATATATTTAATCTTTCAAAATATCAAATATAATATTTAAGGTCCTAAGAGGAAGGATCGTAGGTTATCGATTTAGAGCTACTTCTGTGTTTACCTCAAGTTAAAGGTGGGTAAAATATTTTCAAAAGGCATTGTTTTTAATGCTACTTTTACTTTATGTTAAAAATGCAGTTATTCATAAAAATGTTTTGTGTGAATGTTCTATGAAATGACTCCATGGATCGATCGAGATTCCTTGTTTGTATCAGATATACTAACTTGGAATTGTGTACACCCCCGGTTACATACGGTGCATCGTATGTTAACCCATGGCAATTCCTTGAGTTCCGACTCGGGTTTTATGCAAGTACTGGGATTATTTAGGGTTACCGCCCTGAACCCATTCTAGTACCAAAGGTGATATGTAGCCTGCGGTAGAGTCCAAGATGAACATCGCACACCCCAAAAATTATATTTGTATTTTCAAGAGTTATTTTCTGCAAGCCTCTTGATATATACCAATTATGGATAGACTGCTAGTTTTCAAAATGCTTGCCAAAAGGGTAAGACCACTGAGTACATCAAGTACTCAGCCCAAAACTCTTTTATGTTTTCAGGTGTGGAAGCAGATGATGGACAGCAAGGCTGAGGCGGGGGTTGTTGCAGTGTTAGGTCCCATTATGTTATATTACTTTAAACTCTGATCAAGAAACCACTAGTTTTGTAATAATATATCGAGGGCACGTTCTTCCAACCCTCAAGTTATATATATGGTCTTGTTTCGTATCATGCATTATGTTAATTGTTTTACTTACTGTTAGACGGAGAGTGTCGTGTATCAGTTCCTTTTGGAAGCTCGAATTTCCACTCGATTATGGTAACCCCATTTTCTGCAGTGTGTCGACTCCTCTAGTTTACTGGAAGCCGATTACCCCGTCTTTTAAATTATGTTGGGTGGAGAGTGCCGTGCAATGGTCCCACTTGGAAGCTTGAATTTCTGCTCACTCTTGGTATTCCCAATTGTCGTAGTAGATGTTCGACTCCTCCTGGAGACTTGACGCTGGTTTACCCCACCATTTAATTTCAATCACTTTATAGGAATTGTTAAAATATTCATAAGTTAAGATTACCCCCTTTCTTCCCCGCTTCTTTAATCCAATCCCCTGCCACGTCTCGGTTCATAGGAGTCGGGGTGTGACAGTACTGTTTGAGTAGATGGTTTTAGCAACTTGGTAGCGGTATTGCTGGATTTCTTCCTTTGTACGCAGACCATTGGAGGAGCTTGTATCCGTTGCTATGAATTTTTCTGCGTACCTCATGCAGTATAGTGGACTGTCGATCTGTTCCTTTTCACGGAAAGCATTCCTACCTGTGTGTGGGCCAAACGTTATTGGCCATTGTGCATGATTGGGGTTATCTACACTGTTAATTGTAGGATAGCTTATAGCTTTCATCAACTGAGGCACATGGCGGGCCATTGGTAGGAATATGTTAAGATTGAGCTGCATCCTTTGTTTCGGCAAGTCCCACGCTTTTGGGTCATGGATAACAAGCTTTTGGCCTACCATGTCGATGACTACTGTGATCCAATCATTTTGGAACTTACAAACTGCAATAATCTGTAAGAATTATGTGTTAGTACACGTTTGAATGAATGTAAGTAATTGGGTATATCAGTTATACCTTTTCATATGATGTCCATTCCTTTCTGTCCTCCCCCCAAGGTGGATAGCTTCATTAGCAAACACCACTAACTTCTCCATCTTCTTAGTAGGTACTTCCTCTTCAATTTTCTAATTGAATGCTTTGAACTCATACATCCCTGTTTTTGGCTTTTCATTCTTATGTATCTTATCAAAGACTTTCATGATCTGGGTCTTTTATTCATGGGGGGCAATTTCATACTTATTAGTTCAGTGTGCTAACAGTTAATTCATTATATAGCATAATATAGGTAGGTTTTACCATGAAATAGCAACATGTAATGCCGACTTTGTTTTTAACAGCCTTCAATCCAGTGAGGGTGGGGTTCGAAGAGACAATAGCTAGATAGGAATTGACGTGGTCCTCACTCAGGAACTTCTTCCCTTCCATGATGTCTTGGAAGAATTCTTTGTCCACATCATAAGGTAATCCCACATTTCGGCTGTGCTAGTGTTAGTAAAGTTATATTTTTGTAAGAAACATAGATTATGTAAGCTATTTACAATCCATTAAATAGCTTACAGCGCATTTTGGCTCTCCATGAAAAGCCTGAATTTGTCAGGACGTGGTCGTTTATCGTTTCGTAGAAAGGGGCTACGGCATGCTCTTGATGGATATTTAATACGGAATGGGCGTAGCGGTTCTGTAGGAGCACCTTCAGTTGCTGACTGCACGGGGTGGGTGGGGGTGGGGGGTGGGAGTTGTTGTGGTGCAATATTTAAGAATGATAGTTTATCATACTCTCGGTCGATTTGTGAGTCTGATATCACCTCGTACTCCTGTCACAAAACAATTAACGTTGTAAGAATTTTCTACCAATAACAAATCATATGCATTATTAAGATGTTCATAAGAATTTATGATATTAAATGTAATAATTCAGTAATCCTTTCTAAGAAGATGAAAAGAATTATTAATCCGTACTAAGAAGGTGATAAGAAATTATGATACAAAGTTAAGATTTATTTTTAAATAAGAATTTCCTATCAAAGATAGGATTTCATTCAATTCATACATACTCCGGCGGGTTTTTTCTTATAGTATAGCATAATAATAAGTGGGCGGTAAGAAATTAATCATTTCAAGAAAACATTCATAACATACAATAACATAGCATCTTTAAAACATTACATCCGAAAACATTACAAATGAAATTGTCTGAAATTGTCCGAAAACCTAACATACCAGGAGTTTGTCTGAAATTGTCCGAGAAACCACAGAATACCAAAGATAGAATTAAACATAAAGATAGTTTTTTTGAAATCACATCCTGCCAGTACTTGCTATACCTGCGGCTTGTCCGATGAACACGGCGTGTCCACAGTCGCAAAAGCAGTAGGCTTCATATGGCTAGCTTCAACTGGAGGAGATATCACAGCAGTGGGGGCATCCCTCTGGATTTGAGGTATTACAACCGTTGGGGGTGGGGGCATCTTCGCTCTTGCTTCAACAACGTTGCCCTGCACAATTGTTTCATTGTTAATTCCTAAAGAAAAAACACTAGGCTCTTCATTGTCAAAAGCTGTAGGCACTGCAAGAGTTTTAGGCTCTCCACAAGCTGTATCATCACCCTCATCACCAAGGCGCTGAACATGCAAATCTTCATATCCCCTTTCTTCGTAGAAATGATCAGTTTCGTTGGGGCCTTTCGCTAGAAGAATTGATGTCACCTTGTTAGCAACATCAGTAACAAGGGTGTTGTGATACTCTCTCAAAAAGTCTTTAAGTGCATCCACCCCAGCTTGGACTGCCGCCTTAGCAACTTCCACCACCGAAACATTTTGTGCACTTAAAGCCGACCCTTCTCCCTCGTTTTCTCCCTCTCCGCCTTCTTCATCTCTGTTCTTCCTTTTCATACACTCAGTTGGGTCGTATGTGAAGGCAAATGGGTTCGGGGCTTTGTCATCTTCAAGTGATTTCACATACACTTCTTCCAGCTCTTCATCAGTTGGGGTCAGTTGGCGAACCAGTTTCTACCATCAAAGCAATCATCAGAAAATATTAGCACAATTTTTCTATGAGATATAATTCTTATAAACTAGAGACACCATTTTATAATTATCCCGTGCAGGTAGGCAACATTTCTTATGACCTAAACATGAGCTTACTATTTCTTATAACCTAAACATGAACTAAACGTGCAGGTAGATAACATTTTTCTTATCATCATTTCTTATGAACACGGATGGTGAGACACCATTTCCTTATCATATAAGCTTGAACTTTTAAGCATAATTATCATTATTTCTTAGGCAGACAACATTTCTTATGTCCTAAACATGAGCTTATTATTTCTTATGACTTAAACATGAACTAAACGTGCAGGAAGACAACATCTTCTTATCACCATTTCTTATTATCAACCATGGTGAGACACCATTTTCTTGTCACTTAAGCTTGTACTTTTATGCATGATTATCTTTAATTCTTATCTTAGGAATAAATTTGGACAACGCAAAAAACAATTCTTATAATTATAAACAAACATCTATTTTTCCATACCTCACTGATCTTTGCTTCTTCGGGGTAGCCCCTTTCTTTTACGTATGAGTAGAGCATGAATCTCGGGATTTGCATCTCAGGCATTCCCAGCCCAACCTCTGCACCGAATGCTGGAATTGCCTCAAATATCCAAGCATGTACAAGAAAATCAAAAGAAACAATGTAAGATAGGTATTTTTGTGGGGCATAACATATGAAGTTCTTGATTGTGATTTTTAAGCAACCACTTACTGAAAAAGCAATTGTGTTCCCTTTGAATTGGTAGGTCACTGAATTCTTGGCTTTCGAAGCTTTTGGTATGCCCTTGATTGTTTCCAAGAGAATTTGGTAAGAAATTGATCCCCAAGGGAATGCTTCCCATTCGTCCTCCATTTCTAACAGAACCCACAGCCACAGAGGAATTTTCTTCTTTATTGTTTCGGATCCAAGCACATATCCAAGACACAGTAGAAATTTTGAGAGCTTGACGTAGTCTTCAGGTGTTGCCCGTACTTCCTCCCCATTGACTTCGAACTTTTTTTCAACGTAAGCCTTTCGGACATCACACAGGTTTGTATTCAGGTTTGCTCCGAAAAGCCTACTGAAAATCGAGTCTGGGGGGAGTTCCTGCTTCACGTAGGGCTTGAAGTTAGCTGGCCCAAATTTCAGGCCACTAACCAGTGCGTACTCCACCCTTGAGAAACGCAACACCTTCCTCCCTATCTTGAAGAACAAAGCAGTGGGGTCGAAGTTAGGCTCAGGAGTCACTTGGTGGCAGACAGCGTAGTGTAGCATGTTGCCGCTCCTAGTGGTTAAATCATCAAGTCTCGTGTATTGGCCGACGGCTGAATCCCTCACCTTGTTGGCAAGGCGGTTGTTCAGTGTTCTCATAATTTTATTAACACACCCTGCCAAATTTTCATACCCCCAGGTACTGCTTTGGGGGTAAGGCACAGCAGATTGTACCTTTCGTATTTCCATTTAACCTGCCAAGAATATACAACATGTAAGAATCTCCCCCGAAAATTTAATTCTTACAATAAGATACAACCCACTTAATTAAAATTCGAGAAAACACATTCCTACCAACGAATACGATTTTTAACACCAAAAATTCTTACAAACTCAATACTCAGTTATGAACATTTCTTACATAATGCATAGACTATAAAGGTTCGAGAAAACACAAACCCTAGCAAAAAACTATGGACATTTCTTACATTCTGCCTAGCCTATAAAGGTGCGAGAAAACACAAACCCTAGCAAGTCCATAAAGATTGTTAATATATACTGCAATAGGTTCGATAGACTATAATAATCGGAAAAATTAGGTATTTTTCTCAGATCCAGGACGAAAAAAGGTTAAAAAAAAATCAATTGCATGTACACCCTAAAAACAGCAGCAAACTACACGCACATCTTGATCTGTGAATGGATACCCGCTTGGCTTGGATTCTCGCCTCCTCTTCCGCACTTTTCCATGGCTTTCCGACGCCTCTGCCGTCTCTCTCTTTTCCGGTGTCTCGTCGTCTTTACTCCGTTTCGAACTACGCGTCATATCCTCGAATTTCTTATCGGTGCAACCCTAAAAACTGTGGAGAATAGTAGGAAGTGGGGAGGAGAGGAGGAGAAGTTTCCCGGATTGTGGAGGTCGTGGTGGTTGGGGCGGGAATAAGGAGAGTGGTGGAGAGTGGGAGAGTGGGGGTGAGATCCCTGCACACGCAAATAGTGTTGGGGGGAGTGAGAGTGGTGTAATCAGTGTTGGGGGGAGTGAGAGGAGTAAATGGTAGGGAGGGGTAAAATTGGGAGGGATTGTAAAATATAGGTATATGTGTTGTAAAATTAAGTTTTGTATATATGTGTTCTTTCTTAGTGTCTATATAGGTAGTATAGTTTTTGCCCCTTATATTTTTCTATAAATAGCAAATGTTAGTCTTCATTGTTTTCTCATCTCAAGTTTTTATAATAATTCCTATGTCTTTACATCGAGCCACTATAACAATAAGGGTCAAAAACTATAGTTTGTCTTACTACTAGCTCTGTAGAGGAAGGAATAACAGCTAGATTAAAGTTATTATCGTGATTATATCACTCCAAATTACAGCTGGGTAAAATATTTACAAAGGCATTGTTTTTAATGCTACTTTTATTTTACGTTAATTAAAAATGCAGTTATCCATAAAAATGTTTTGTGTGAATGTTCTATGAAATGACTCCATGGATCGATCGAGATTCCTTGTTTGTATCAGATATACTAACTTGGAATTGTGTACACCCCTGGTTA
The DNA here is from genome assembly GCA_024222315.1 of Thymus quinquecostatus. Taxonomy (NCBI): domain Eukaryota; kingdom Viridiplantae; phylum Streptophyta; class Magnoliopsida; order Lamiales; family Lamiaceae; genus Thymus; species Thymus quinquecostatus. The sequence continues at coordinate 15,696,681 of CM044174.1, read as the reverse complement.
CATACGGTGCATTGTATGTTAACCCATGGCAATTCCTTGAGTTTCGACTCGGGTTTAATGCAAGTACTGGGATTATTTAGGTTTACGGCCCTGAACCCGGTCTAGTACCAAAGGTGATAATGTAGCCTGCGGTTGAGTCCAAGATGAACACCACACACCCCAAAATGATATTTTTATTTTCAGAAGTTATTTTCTGCAAGCCTCCTGATATACTATGTTTGGATAAACTGCTAGTTTTCAAAATGCTTGCCAAAGGGGTACGACCACTGAGTACATCAAGTACTCAGCCCAAAACTCTTTCATGTTTTCAGGTTTGGAAGCAGATGATGAGCAGCAAGGCTGAGGAAGGGGTTGTTGCAGTATTACATAAGTCCCACTATGTTATTTAGCTTAAAACTCTGATTAAGAAATTAGTAGTTTTGTAATAATGTACAATGACGAGGGTGTGTTCTTCCAACCCTCTAGTTATATAATCTATCTTTCCGTCTTGCACTACGTCATCTTGCTTTACTTACTGTTAGACGGAGAGTGTCGTGTATCAGTTCCTTTTGGATGCTCGAACTTCCACTCGATTATGGTAATTCCATTTTCTGCAGTGTGTCGACTCCTCTAGTTTACTGTAAGCCAGTTACCCCGTCTTTTAAATATTATGTTGGGTGGAGAGTGTCGTGCAATGGTCCCACTTGGAAGCTCGAATTTCCTACTCACTCTTGGTATTTCCAATTGTCGTAGTAGCTACTCGACTCCTCTTGGAGACTTGACGCTGGTTTACCCCACCATTTACTTTATAACTCTATTTTATTTTTGAGGAATTATGATTATATTCATGAGTTAAAGTCACCCCCCTTTCTTCCCCGCTTCTTTAATCCAACCCCCTGCCATGTCACGGCTCTCAGGAGTCGGGGCGTGACAGATACATATTGTAAGAAGTCTCTAATGAACCGAATCCATAATTTTAGGAGCAGTTTTGAACAAAATTTTATTAGTGTACGCTTTTGTCCTTTGGTCCGCTTAAAAAATGGTAGTTTTAGATTTTTGAGTTAATTAAATCTTTAAATCCTAACCGTTTGATTGATTAAAATTAATGGATGAGATTGGTTCCTAGTTCTCACGAAATGAAAGGTTCTCATATGATTCAATCCCTATATATATATATATATATATATATATATATATATATATATATATATAGAGGATGAATCATATAGAAATAAGTCCTGGTGTGAGAAATAGGAATAGATCTGGACCATTGATCTTGATTTGATCTATGGCTGTAATTGATTTAAGCATGATTATAAGGTATTATAAGCATGACTAGGTTTAAGCATGAATTTGTACATTAAAAAGCATAATGATGTTGTAAGCATAAATATATACTTATTTAAGCATGATTTTGTATAGTTTTAAGCATCTTTCTCATTTTCTCACGCAATGATTTATTTGCACACGAACCACTCCCTATATATATATATATATATATATATATATATATATATATATATATATATATATATATATATATATATATATGGGATGGTTCTCATGGAGACTACTAAGATTATGAGAACTAGGAACCAATCTGAACCATCAATTTTTCAAAATCGTGTGGTGTGTAGATGATCCGCCTTTTCCTCTTAATTAATTCCACGTCGGAGTATAATAACAAAAGAGGGTTATTATGGGAATTTTCTTACAAATATGGTTGAATTCGTCCAAAATTCACGGCACCCACTTTCATTATGGAAGTTTTTTAATATTTCTTCCAACTAACTTGAAAATTAGAAATTAACCAATATGATGTCAGACCAAAATCAAAATATCATGAATAATAGAATCATAAATCTATTATCTAATTCCATAGTGGAAATATTTTTGAATACCCCTTTTAAAAACACCCATTCAAAAAATACCCCCAAAAAAAAAGCATACACAAACTACCCATTTTACCATTTTACAATTATTTTTATTGTATAATATGCATTTTCCTTTATTTTTTTTACATCACTCACTCCTAAGTGAGTGACGATAGGAGATGTGACACCATTAGTGTTGTCATTTGCTTTTATTTCATACATGTCGACAACTTCCCCACTGTATATATTAAATGCATTATTACTGAATGTGCATTCATTTTTGTTCTGTGATGAATAGTAATTGATAGTATCTTATGTGAAAATTTGTAATATATAGTTGTACATTGAAGCTCAATTGGCATTCGTAAAAATTTCTTGAATTCGATCCCTCCAAAAAAAAAAATTGAAACAGTTTCGTGAAGGAGAAAATACAAGTGAAAGGCGAAGAACATCCAATACTCAAAGGTTTGTAACACATCATTTGATTGAAAATTTTATTACAAGAATTCCGGCCGTTTTCACGCCGGAGAAAGTTTGCCGGAACATAAATCACGCCGGGAATGTATAACGCCGGCGTGATTTATTTTCCGGCAACAAATCTCCGGCGTGAAAATGGTCCAATTTTGTTTTTTTTTTTTTTTTTGTTTCATGTTTTATAGTACATAGTTTCATATCATGTGGTATTTGAGACCTATGAATGATTTATGTAGAATGAATTTATTTTTATGTATATTAACAGTTAAATTTTTTAATTTTTGCACTGTATGTGTGCAAATAAAACTAGAGCATAGAATTATATGAAGGAAAAGTTTTAAATGATAGTACTGATGTATTTCGCTAGAGATCGGTCGCCGGAAAGAATATCACGCCGGCTAAAATCACGCCGGCGTGATATTATTTCCGGCGACCTATCTCTGGCGTGAAATAAGGTAAAATATAGGAATTTTTTTTGGTTCATATTGTATAGTAAAACGCTTCATTTAATGAAATATTTGATACATATGAATTAATTATAGAGAATTAAATTTATTTGATGTATTTTAAGAGTTCATATTATATTTGTACGATTTGTGTGAGTAAATTAAACCAAATTACAGCATAATACGAAGTAAAAAATTAAATCAAGAAAAATGCTTCATTACACGCCGGACTAAGTTTGCCGTAAAGTATAAAACGCCGGTGTTAATCACGCCGGCGTGATATGCTATCCGGCGACCTTTTTCCGGCGTGAAATAAGGTAAAATATAGGAATTATTTTTTTGGTTCATATTGTATAGTACAACGTTTCATTTAATGAATTATTTGAGACATATTAATTAATTATAGAGAATTAATTTTTTTAGATGTATTTTAAGAGTTTATATTATATTTGTACGATTTGTGTGAGTATATTAAACCAAGTTACAGCATAATACGAAGTTAAAAAATAAATCAAGAAAAATTCTTCATTACACGCTAGACTAATTTCGCCGGAAATCTAAAAACGCTGGTGTTAATCACGCCGGCGTGTTTTAGTTTCCGGCCAACTTCTCCGGCGTGAAATTTTCCAGTACCCTCATTTTATATTTTGTGGTTATTTTTACATTACAAATTGATTGTGTCTTCGCCGTATGATTAAGTTGAGTTCATTTGTATATTGTAGATGGATTTTGTAAAGATCAAAGCTTATTATGGAGGTCAATGGAACGAGAGAAGGTACGAGAATGGCAACGAGGTCGAATTTTCGTGGGACAAAAGTGATCTCACATATTATGGGTTGAGATATATGGTAGCTCGGAATTGCTACCTGGTCGGTAGTGATTTCGATATGTTCTACTTTATGATATCCGAGCGCACTGGACGTACTAGGAAATCGAAGTTAAAGTCGAACGAGCAAGTGGTTGAGCTATGCACTACACACGTTAGCCCAGAAGTGTACGTGATTACCAAAAACCGAGGTTCGTCTTCACACGTTGGTGCTTCGTCTTCACATGTCGGTGCTTCCTCTTCACATGTCGGTGCTTCTTCTTCGTATATCCCCCAATTCGACCCGTCTTACCAGGAGCCGTCTTCGTTCGAATTTGGCAGCACATATGGCCACACGGAGGATTTATATTCACAGCTTGATCACATCGTAGAGAACATCAATTCCACAGATTGGGATGAGCAGGTGTATCAAGTCCACAACCTCGGAGGCAGTTCGTCTCATCGTGTCGCAGATGCTCGTGATGATCAAATACCCGACCTGAATCAAACATCAGGAAGGGATGAGCAGGAGGATCCAAACGAAGATGATGTCTTGCGCGATGACGATGACGATGAGGATGAATATGAGCCGTCGCTGGACGTCTCCACCTAGGACAGCGACCAGTCGAACGTGTGGGCGGGTGAAGGTCGACAGATTCCTAGGGCCCTGATGGCCGAGTGGACTGCCTGGATAGCTGAAGAAGGCGGGTTCAACAGACTGTTGGCTATGATGTTCCCAGACCTGCACGGTACGAGCCAACCACCTCTGGATACTGATACGGATCACATGAGGAACTGGTTAGTGCCTGTGGTCCCACTTTGGGCTACAGAATCTGCAGTGTTCAACGAGGAAGACGCAAGTAACCTCGAATTGCGGTATGGTGCATATTTCAAAAGCAAGGAGGATCTGTATACTGTCGTCGGTTTGTGGCAGATGGAGACTCGGAAAAATTTCTACGCCAATAAGTCGGATAAGAAGAGGCTGGTCTTTAGAAGCACGGCGGACGCAAAGTGCCTCTTCAACGTTCGTGCCGTAAGCTCCAGAGGGAATTGGGTCATTTCAGTCTTTGAACCTGAACACTCGTGCGGGCCCAACCTTGGGACAGTCGATCGAAAGAAGGTCCGATCTAAAGTTATTGCGTCGTACTTTGCGAAGAGGATCCTACGCGACTCCGCGATAATGAAGCCTAAGATCATTCAGAACGAGCTGCTCTCGTCGTTCGGCATTAAGGCGAGTTACAACGTCTGCTTGAGGGTGAGGAATCAGGCCGTGGAGCTTATCTACGGGAAACACAAAGAGTCGTTCCAAGAGCTGCCCGCCTACCTCCGTGCCCTCGAGACTTCAAACGCCGGCACAGTCACCGATCTCGACATAGACGAGGAGTGCAAATTTCGACAGGTGTTCGTTGCCCTAGCTGCCTGTATAGCAGCGTACAAATACGGGCATATTAGGCCGGTTATATCCGTCGACGCCACTCACCTGAAGGACAAGAACAGCGGCGTCATGTTCGTAGATGTAGCGAAGGATGCGAACGAGCAACTATTTCCCTTGGCATACGGAGTAGGGCGTAAGGAGAATCATGATTCGTGGACCTGGTTCATGAGGGGTCTGAGGAGGGCTTACGGGAACTTGACTGATATGCTGATTGTATCTGATCAGCACGTATCGATTGAGTATGCCATATCTCAAGTTTTCCCGGAGGTGCACCATGGGTTGTGTTACTACCACCTGAGTCAGCACATGACATACGGCCTAGTTATCGGTGCCATGTTCCAAAAAGCTGCGTACACGTACGATCGGAATGAATTCCACAGCGTCATGGCATCGATGCTCAACACCAACCCCGATGCGTACCAGAAGGCTATGGACAACGGACCCGCGAGGTGGGCTCGCAGCATGTGTCCTGTTCGCCGGTTCAGTACCCTGACCTCGAACGCCGCAGAGTCTTTTAACAATACCCTCCTCTAGGCACGTCGACTGCCTATAGTTGCTTGCCTCGATGCTGCGAAGCTCGTTATCGAAAAGTGGTTTGATGAGAGAAGACTCAGGTATCGCAACGACACCCACCCCATATGTGAAGAGGCGCGGCGAAAAATCGGAGTCCAGTTGGAACGATCGCATTGGTACAAGGTCACCCGGATCAGCCTCGACGTGCCTCATTTCAGAGTGCAGACACTAGACAACGTATACCATGTGGACTTGAAGAACATGTTGTGTGACTGCAACATATGGCAATTCGATTGCATACCGTGTGCACACTCGATCGCAGCAATGATGTAAGTTATATTTTTTTAAACTCAAAATTATCTAATATTTCGTTTACGACTGACATTTATTTATATCAACAGGGAAAATGGCCAGGCGGTAGATCAGTACATTGCGCACTACTACAGAAGGGATACCTATGGCAAGATTTACAACCGTCAAATATTTCCAGTTCCCAAGAAAGAAGAGTGGACGGTGCCGAGCGCCTACGTCGGTGTACAAATTCTACCCAATCCGTACGAACAGCAACCAGGGAGACCACCGGAACGTAGACGGAGGGGGGCACGAGAAAGGACAATCAGGAGTGCCCCTCGGAGATGTCGACAATGCGGCGAACAGCACGGTGCGAGGCAACCTTGTGCAAACCAGTACGATTGAGTAGCACCTATCAGTGGAATGTTTAATCTAAAACTCGTTGTTTCAATGTTTATTCAATGTTTTTGTGTGTCGTTTTAATATTTAACTGATATTAAAAAAATTAATTAACATAATTCCAAATAAAACATCATTAGTAGATTCAAAATGGAAAACACGCTGGACACATCACGCCGGGAAGTAAATAATGCCGGCGTGACGTTCAACCGGCGTGTTTTAAATTCCGGTGGCTTTTGTCCGGCGTGAGTTTTTTCAATGCCTGTAATTCCTCGAAACTGACCTGGAGCGAGCGCTCCAGTTCCAGGGAGCGGGCGCTCCACTTGCTCCGCGTAAATCATCCAGTTTTTCACTCTTGTTCTGCCCTTTTCTCGTATTTTCGATTTATAATTTTAAATATAATGTAAATGAGTTACACGATTATTCATTTCAGTTCTAACGTTTTACGAAGATATAATTCTATCCGAAACGTGCAATCGAATTCTAAAAATTTGCAAAGAAGTCAAATCCATGTCAATTTAAACAGTAGCATAACCAAAAATTCTACAAGCATACAAATTCCTATACTTGCAACACTGGTTCGTTGCGGCCTCTACGGCTGGACTCCCGCTAAATGCATGCTCGATGTTCAAGCATGTAACCACGACACTGCATTTGGGATGTTCACTCCCAATTACATTATCTCTCTTCCTAAAGACCAGCTTAAATCTCGCCTGGTCAGGTACCGGAGCCTTAATTTTGTAGACGTTATTCTCGTAATAACCGCCTACCATTAACCAATACGGTAGGAGTACCATCAATGCACCTAAATCCTTTTGCATTTGTGTCTGCCCGGCATTGTCCAAGCTGTGGAACAATCGATCCAGCACAACAATCTGCTTGTATGGTATGTTAATAAGAACCGCAACATAACGGTCTTGAACCTCCCAAGGCAAAAGAACCTAAACAGTATAGAACGAGAAATTAATTATTATTCAAACAAACACTTAATATGAAATTTAGAATACGAACAACTATTGTTTCGTTCATACCACTTGTGTCCGCCACCAGTTGGTTGTTTCGTATGTCGGTTCCCGGTTATACATCAAATTGGATAAGTATGGTGTCGGTACCCAATTTTGCAATATCCAATGGAACCTCACCGCATTATCGTCACCAAGACGCCGGAAAACACCGTCTTCCATCAGGCGTTCAAAGGACCCCTTCAGATCCACCTTAGATACCATTTAAACTAACGATTAAAAAACGCCAAGAATAATTTAAACGTAAAGGGAGGCTATGGATAAATATCACGCCGGAAAAAAATGAAGGGAAAAAAATACATGCCGGGAGTTAATCACGCCGGCGTGACTTATTTCCGACCATCATTATCCGGCGTGACTTTAATCCCCGGGTGTATTCGCCTACGTTTAATTCATATTTAAAATTTCAATCCAAAATTCAATTCCACAATAAGGTAAAGACGAACATACCATAGTTTGCGTATTGCATATCATCACTACACCACCCGCATATGGAGGGAGAACTCGAACACCTTCCCGAAGTTGTTTCCGCAGAGTCATGAGAGCCAAATCAAGTATCTGTAACAACATAAAAATTTTCCGAGCGTCTATTAAGTATAAAACCATGGCTCGACAAATATATATTTAAAACAACGTACCAATGGGTTCCACTCTATCTCGGCACGTATCATCGCCTTCAGGTCTCCGGCAGTCACCGCGGTGATTTGATCAGGGACATACCACAACACATAGGAGTAAAGACACCTTTTGATCCAAATTTTGAAGTCTTCTTGGACTCTTGAGGGAGGCCATGCTGGTTCGTACGTCGGTGTGTATACACCGACCGCTTTTAGGGAGACTTCCGATGAACCTGATGACTAGTTCAAAAGAATTAATTATCAAATTTCGATACAGACCAATAACACCCTAGCTAATTTCGGTGTAATACCTGACCACGCTCGACTTGCGAAGTCGATGAACGAGCTCGAGCACGGATGGTAACATTTGGCGCCGTCGCAGTAGAATAATCAGCACTAGAGATGTTCTCCGGAAGTGAAAATTGGCCCGGCTGATAATCTTGGTACGTGACAGGCTGATAATCTTGGTACGTGGCCGGAGGCGTGTACTGCGCCGAGAACGGAGGGATGTATGTCGACGCCTACAAAATTGTATGTCAAATTCGTAATCTTAAACACACGTTTTATTCAACATTAGGCACGATAACATCAAATTTTAATTAGTAGATTATATAATAAGGTTTAACAAATAAAAATAGACATTACAGTGAATTTCACGCCAGAGAACAGTCGTCGGCGACCAAATCACGCCGGCGTGAAACCCTACCGGCGTGATATCGTCTCCGATGACATGTCTCCGGCGTGAACAACAGTAGAACCTTCCAAATTATTTTTTCAGTCTATTCTGGTACAGAAATGATAACAAAATAAAAATTCTCTATCACGACTTTGCAAGTGAAAATTATTTTCCGAACAGATTATACCTGTCCCGTAAATGCAGCCCATGCATCAGAGTATGAAGAATCCTGGTACGTCCCGAGCGTAGTGGAGGGCTCGGAGGGCCCACTGTCGGTGTACAACGGGAGGGTCGTGTCCCGACGGTCCCCCACTTCGGCCGTCACGTGCTGTATCCCGGAGCTTCTAGAACCTCCTGCTCCGGTAGTCGCAGCACCCGAAGGGCGTGCTGAAGAAGCCCGCCCCGAAGTGACAATAGGAGGTCGCCCACCACGACCGCCACGACCGCGCTGAGGCTGTGAGACCGACCGTGGAATACTTGTAGACTTGCAACTGAACAAGGCCTTCACCTCCTCGAACATTTATTTCACCTTGTCCATGAAGCCTTCAAGCTTCCTGTCGATCTCTGCATTCTGCTCTGCTATTTCCTCTTTCATGATCCTCCTAACGTCCTCGGGCGTTGCATAACTGGGGATATCGTGTCCCCTGCTGCCGCTAGAAGTGTCCTCCCTCGGCCTTTTCCCGGGATTGCGTCTGCTCCTAGATCCCCGGGCGGAAGTCTGCTCCTCCTCACCCATGTATCTTCGGCTCTGGGTGCTCCTCCTCGGACATCCTCCAGTACCGTCGAGTATGTCGTCCTGGTCGTGCATCGGTCGACGTGTACGCGCCTCTGGCGGAAACTGAGAAGGCTCGCCGGTCACGGCTACCGGCACGTAGAAGAATACGTCCAATGGGTTCGGGACCAGGGACGATCGGAAATACTCGAGCCCGACCTCCCACTGGTCCGGTGCGATATTACACATCACATACCGAGGATCGTCGACTATCTGGAAGAACTTTTCCACAGTCATCTCCTCCCGCAGGCTCTTGCCGAACTTCCATCTCAAACACCTCGGGTATGCGTGCTCGTTTTCAAGTACTCCAACAACTGCACTAATACCTCCGATCACCTCATATCCCCAGACTATCAAGGCCCAGGCCGGCCCGTAAAAGTGGTAGACATCGGAGTCCAGGGCGTGCTCGACGTAATGCCAAAGGGTGAGGAAACTGTATGCACCCCAAGGAAACCGGTTGAACTCCTCCGGATCATCGGCAAGCCGCCACAACCAGGCGAAAGGGGCGTTCTTGATATCGTGCCCGAGAATGAAAGTATTGGCAATCAGCAGATTCACCAGTGATAGTAGGGTATCATGATCTTTCTGAAAGCGTTTGGCATCCGTGTTGATAAGACCCAACAGTTCCCTCCCCAATTTCAAATCCTTGCGACACAGCCTCTTGTGGAGTCGAGACTGATTCGCATTCAAATGCTTGTTGGGATCCCACGATCTCTCGCCAAAATGCAATCCGATCACCAAGGCAAAGTCCGGAGCAGTGAATTCAATGCGTTCTCCTTTTACATAGAAGAACATGCCTCCATCCTCACTAATAGCTCGACACAGGATACTGTGCAGTACTTGGGCATATGACTGCCCCGGGCGCCACCCCAAAAAATGCCCGAAAGGCCCATCCCTGAATCGATTGAGCAGTGGTTCTCCCCCTGCCGTATTTAAAGCTTTCTCGACATCCTTCAGTATTTGAGTTCTATGGTAGAGGTTCAACGTCGTAACTTTTTTGTTGAAATTGTTCCGGCGACGTAGCGGAACGACGTTCGCGCTCAATTCCTACAAAAAAAATAAATAAGAAACACGAAATCAAATTATAATAATAAATATATCCGGAAAATGAATAATAAAACAATAATGTACATTCTGCCCGAAAACACGCCGGAGATAAACTGCCGGAAAACAAAACACACCGGCGACAAATCACGCCGGCGTGATTTGTTTTCCGGCAGCTCCTCTCCGGCGTGTTTTTGGGCAGTAACTCAATCAATTTTTTTCACAAATAAAATATAAGTTAAAAAAATTATTATGCGTATTACATACCTAATAAATATATATTACATGCCTAATAAACAAATATCATACTAAAACATATTTAATTTACATTAAAATTATTTATAATAACATAAAGAAGATGAAAAAATTATTCTGAACATTAGTGCAAAAAACACGCCGGATAAACACGTCGGAGAACAATCACGCCGGCGTTATTTCACGCCGGCGTGATATGTTTTCCGGCGACGATTATCTGGCGTGTTTTTTCCACGAATCTTCATTATATTTTTTTCAACCCAACTACTTATACATATATTTTTTAATACTATTATTGAGAAACACTTTTAAAAACAATAGATAAAACATTATAACAAGCAACAATATCATAATGATGAAAAAAAAATTAGATGAATTACAACGTACCATTTTTTGTTGTTACGGAATTCGTACGACTTCTACTCCGGATTCGTCTCCGGTGTGAACACTAATTTTTCCGGCCTCGTTCCCCTTCTACAAACCCTTCAAATTAATATTGAACGGCCAGATTAGCACTCGAAAATATACATCACATTTCAAAAATTAATTAGCACTCAAATCTCATAATTGAAAAATTCAAATTTAAAATTCAATACACAAATCTTTAAAAATATCTTAATTATACACAAATCTTTGAACCTAAGATAGTGCATATCCCTACTTCAAACATAATTTTACACAAATCTTTAATTAAAAAATTCAATTCGAAATCTAATGATATTTAAAAAAGAAAAATAGTATGTTACATTCGAAATTGGTCTAATTAAATTATATAAACTACAAAAAATTTAAATAACATACAATTATTCGAAGAAAAAAAAAATTGGTTCTTTTGGCAAAGCTCACGCCGGAGCTCGTTCGCCGGAAATCATACCCTATATATATATATATATATAGATATAGATACCGTTGATTTACACAATCCGATGGATATGATTTTGACACGTCATAAATGTTATAACTGATTTTTTAATTGTTTTATTGAATTAATAATTGGAAGATGGGGGTAAACAAGTAAATTACACCATATTATTTTAAAAGTTTCCAAAAAATATGGGATTTATTAACTCCCATGAATCTTTTATTTAGTAACTGAATATTTTTCAATTTATTTGTTTTGATTTGCGTACAAATTTTACTGATTCTTTCTTGCTCATTCTCCTCGCCAGAATAAGCCGTCGATTATGAAGTAAGAGTGCATGATGGAAGTGAAGTTCTTGATAATCTGACACCATGTTTATTGAATTTTTTATTTCTTTTTGCAAGGATTTTATTTTATTTTATTCTTAGTAAAGTAAATACCAATAGCTGACGATGCAAGTTTTTCTTGTTACCCAGATTTATGAATTTTACTTCACCATAAAAGCTTGAGAAAAGCATTTGCGAGACAGCGACGTGTTTCAAAGGTAAGGATTTTATATTGCTTCTCCTCAATCTTTCTTTTTCATTTTATTCCAGAAAATTTATTGTAAAAAACTCTAATGTTTCTCCTAATCTGACTGAAAATAGTTGTCGAATATTGAAAGTCAGTGGAAAGCAGCCAAATTTACGTTTGTTATTTTTTTTTTTAATTTAAGAATTGGTTACGGTTAAGTTGTGTTGTTGTTATCGAGACCGTCATTTTGTTTAAAGGTTATGTAGGAGGTTTACCTTTATATTTTATAGCGTTGCATTTTTTAATCATTTTGATGCATTTTTGTTCACTACTTGTTGCATATATTGAATTATTGTTCCACAGACGTACAACAAGCGGATAACGCAGCAGATAACCATGATTATGATTCAATTGTGGAGATTATCCCTTCATGCCTTAGTCCTAATAAGCCATATGTTGGACGCTAGTTCCGATCTCTGAAGGAAGCTGAGGAGTTTTATCGTTCATACGGGGCTGAATGTGGTTTTGACGTGCATCTTGGGCAGATCAAAAGAGCAACGGATAGTACTGTTTTGTGGCGTTATATGTATTGCAACCGTGAGGGAGTGAAAGCATCGTCAATTGTACCTTGTGGTTTGACAATGCCAAAAAGAAAGAGGAGAAGTGATACAAGGGTGTCGTGCAAAGCAAGAGTTGTATTTCAATTTTGTGGTCATGAAGGATATTCTGTAAACGTATTTCACGAGGGTCACACGCATGAATTTGTGTTTGACAATCACAAACATTTCTTGAAATCCAATAGAAATCTTGATGATGTTCGACAGAATTTTATATTGAATTGTGCTAAAGCAAACATTGGACCGATGAGTTCGTTTCGATTGTTTAAGGAGATAGTTGGCAGCTATAAGGATGTCGGGTGTACTGGGCTGGAATTCAAGAATTTCTCCCGCGATTTGAATGCATCTGTGGATGGTGTCGATGCTCAGATTATGCTTGATAAATTTAAGAATAAGCAAGAGATATTTCTGGATTTTTCGTATGATTACTCTGTCGACGAGGATGGAAAGTTGACCCGATTGTTCTGGGCAGATCATATATCAAAAAAAATGTATCGTAATTTTGGAGAGGCGGTATCCTTTGATGCTACATACTCCTCTAACAAGTATGTTTGATTTATCGACGTCTTTATACGTTTTATTTGGTTGTATGAGTTTAAATTTTTTGTTTTGGTTGTTTATTTATTTATCCAATTTCGTAGGTACAATATGGTTTTCACACCATTCACTGGAAAGGATAATCATGGACGGTGCGTCACATTTGGCGCTGGTCTTCTTTCTAGGGAGGATGTAGATGCTTACACGTGGATTCTTGATAAGTTTTTGGAATGTATGCAGAAGAAACCATCAATGATTATTACCGATCAAGATCCCGCACTGAAGATTGCTATTGAAAAGGTAATGCCTGATACTAATCATCATTTTTGTATGTGGCATATAATGTTGAAAGTTGCCGACAAAATACCAGTTTCCTTGAGGGATGATGAAATGTTTGCCAAGAGATTTAATAGTATTGTTTGGTCTGAATATATTGAACCTGAAGTTTTTGATCGAGAGTGGCGTAACATTATTGAGACTTACGGTTTGGTTGATAACGAATGGAACAAGTTGCTCCAGTTGAATTTCAAGCCAGAAAGGCTATCAACGATTGCCGAAATGGCAAAGACCTTTGATTCTGTAATCTGCCCTAGCCCACCAATATGGAAAGCGATAGTCTTGGTGTAGATCTCACCAATGTAATTGAAAGGACTTTGCAAGTCCTCTCGAATGTTGTCTCCTTTGCAAGTCCTCTCGAATGTTCCACACAACATTCTCTCTTGCTTTCTATCTCCAGTCCGACGTTTGACAAGATTTCCACTCCATCTGTTGGAAGATCGATAACCTTAGCGACCTCTATCAGGCATACGTAAATGGGTTGCCCCGTGCTTGGATCTATGATTCTGGTGGTGAGTTCTCCCTCGCTAAGATTGAGGAGGAACTCTGCTACACTCCTCGTGAGAATTTTTGAGGGTTTCGCCGTGACGTAGCTCCACAGGCCTGCAGCAACAACGGCCCGTCGGAAGAAGCCATCGGCTTCGATGAGAGTCTCATCAATATGAGGCTCTACAGAGATGTAGGTGTTTGGATTGGGAATGATATCCTCCATAGTGATGACAATCATTTTTTTTTCCCATTGTAAGTAAGTGAGAGAGATTTAAAGAGAGATTTAAAAGGTTTTTGAAAGTGAGAGAGTTTGCAGAAAGGCAGAGATTTGCAGTTGCATAGAAAGCTTTCACGAATTAGGATGTTTTGGGGAGTGATGAAGTACTGCAGTGCACACAGTTTCCATATATATAGGATTAGGGTTTGACGCTGACGTGGCAAAGCTTAGTTGGTGAGAGGCGACTTGGCTACGAGCGAGTGGAGTCGTGGCTTAGCACGTGCCACGCTACGGTTCGTTCCTTCTCTCGTCCATGATCTAACGGTTGTGGTGAAGCGTCCGCTTGACTTCAACAGGTCAGATCAACTCAGTTTTGGCACTTCATTTTGGCGGTGCATTACACGCGCCCGGTTAATAGAGCTCTAGTACTGTGCACATTAAATGCAAAGTAAAAGTGAGATAGGCACTCGAGTGTACCCAGCTCGTACGACTCGCTTGACTCGGGATCGCTTGTGATGGTAGCCGCTTGGCTATCCTGCTCGCTTGCAAATCTAGTCGCTTGGCGTGACTGGAGCACACTCGCTTGCGATGGTGAGCTCGAGTGATGAGGCACTCGCTTGACCATTTCTTTAAGCTTTAAATTATGAAAATAAATTTTCTGACTTAATTTAAAATGTTTCTGACTTACATACTTTGAGAATAAACAATAGTGTTTTCCTCTTAGTAATTGTGTCAGATTATATTTATATTTTCCACTTAGCAAGCAAGGGTTTCTAGCACGCTTCGCTTTGCTTAGTGTACTTAGAATTGAAACTCATACCTGTCAGTCTAGCTTCGTAGTAGACTGATACCTCATTGTAGGGTTTAACCTTGAAATCTTCACGGCATTCATCTCTTCCATCTTCCTCCTCGCTTGGAGAGTCCTCCATCGAAAGAATGGGGAGAGAAGAAAAGAATAAGCATCTTGAACCGCTCGACCCTTATGGGGAGTATACGGCAATGCTTATCCACGATGAATGGGATGAGAGAAATGAATAAAACACTTGGCAGCTCGACCCGAAGGTGAGTAAAAAGTGTTTATCCACGATGAATGAGAGATGAGAGACGTGCTCCTTTTCAACGGATCGAGGGAAAAGGATGCAAGGGTCATTGAGAAGGCTCTGCCAAGCGTTCACATTTTACGTAGGGATATGACGCTTACTCTACAACCTTTACTAGTAAAGGTACTTGCAAGCGTTTGTACCCACTTGCGGGAATCATAAGCTAGGTAGCAGCATTCCTTGTTCGCTTTGGAAGTAGATTATTCCAAGGATAACCAATAGTTGCCCCTTAACCATAGACTTAACAATTTTGTTAGTTGGTAGGGAACATGTTCCAATTCTCCACCTAACTCCACCTTATATCTTCTCAAGCGAGTGTAGAGGAAACTGACTCGCTTGTGCCAGGCAATGAAGCTGTTCTGTGACATGGCGGAGGAGTCCAGAGACGAGCCGATCGACTTGCCCATGGAAAGTGTCGTTGCACCATCGGCCTTGGATACTAAGCTAAACAAGATATTCTCAATACTGGAGCAAATGATAGGAATGAATGGACCATAGAAGAAGAGCGTGCGGGGATGTCAACTCTGTTTTGCCACCAGACATGCAACTGATGAATGCCCAGAGATGATGCCAAGGAAGGAAATGAAGATCCTTGAGCATAACCCATGGAATGGAGGAAATGGCTACCCAAAGTATGATCCCAATTCCCAATTCTACAATCCGAGATGGAGAGACCTTGAGAATTTTAAATGGGGGCTGAAGCCACAGCATCAAGAGCAACACCAATCTGGGCAACATCAGCAGAACTGGCCATCATTGGCTGAGTTGGTCAACACCATGGCAAGGGAGAATGTCAAAGCACAAGCTGAGAATTAGAAGTTCAGAATGGAGACCAAAGGAGCCTTGCAGAACATCTTTGCCCAAATAGAGCATATCAGTCAGGCTGTGGACAAGCTGGAAGAGAATCAGAAAGTGATGTTGCCTCAAGTGGGCATGAATAAGGCATGCGCCAATGTTGCGACTATAAGAACCGAACCTATGTTGCCCAAGAAGCATATACCATTGGATAAGTTCGTAGTGACTTTGGAGAAACTCAAGGCACTAACTATGGGAAAGACATGATATGAGCAGCTATCAAACATCGAGTTGGTAGACTTCGAGGACGATCCAAAGCAAATGGTAGAGGAGAGCTTGTTCCAAGGCAAGATCCAGGATGAAGAAGATGGGGCAAAACACATGACCATGAGCAAGGAAGTGCCCAAGACACTAGAGGCTGAAGTAGAGATACCACAAAGGACCTTGCCCATGCAAGTATCCACTATGAGCATGGAAGATGAGGCATTTCCGTTGATGATGAGTGCAAAACCTACCATTGAAGAAGAGGGCAAGATCCAGGATCCGCTTGGGCAAGACAAGGACGCAACTGACTGGGCCTTGGTCAACACCAAAAGCATGAGCAAACCTCTATGCCCACAATACGTCTCATTCGAAAAGCCATGCTTAGTGAGAGATCCACTAAGAAGCTTGAGTTCAAGAAGAAGTTGCTCGCCTTGACCATAATGTGTCTGATTTCTAGCTGCCTATGGGAGAGTCCACTGCACACCTTGCCCAAGGCACTTCGACAAAATAGGGGCATACACACGGACCACCAAAACTTTGTGTGGGAACCTGGTGGGCAAGATGTGGATAAAGATGACCAAGTCAAGGAGAGGATGAAGAGAGGACACGACAACTTGATGAAGGTCGAGATACTCAGATTGGAGAGAGCTCATGATCAAGCAATAAGGCTGAAAAAGTTCGAGCATGATCTCAAGGGGCTACTGCTTGACTTGGAAGATCAAGAATAAAGAAGGTAACACATCGTAACCACGACGTAAACTAAGGCGCTGACCAGGTGGCAACCTAGTATGTTTTTCTTTTATTATTCAGTACTTTTGGACCAAACATCTACACACTTTGCCTACAACAAAGTGTGTGTGTGTGTGGGCGGTCCCTTTCCCGTTTTTTTTTTTATCAGTATTTTCGTTTTGACCAAGCATCCTCACACTTTGCCTAGGGCAAAGTGTGGGTTTGGACGGTCCATTTTTTTGTTAATGGCCGTAAAGGGTTGTTCTTTCCTCTTGTAGGATGGGTTGTTTATCTTGAAGGGTTTGGGTATAATGATGATGCTAAGTTTTAGAGGCCTCACCACGAGGCATACACAAAACATCATTTGCCCACTATGTTGCTAAGAAGAAGGAAGGCCAAGAATCCAGGATCGGGCAGAGGAAGAATCATTAAAGAGAAAAGCCACCAAGTCTGCCACCTCATAGCCCCAAGGCGTGGATTCCTTATCCGCCTTGGGCAAGGTTCATGAAATCTTCAACACCGCCCAGTTTGTCCAGGCCACGATCCATTGCCCATATGAGATTCGGGTTCCTTCCTGGATCATCCTTTTATGTGTCCCTCCCAGAATATTCTTTAGTGTCTAATAATAAGAAAAGAAAAATAAAAAGTGTCAGTTGCTTCTCTGCTGCACACTTTGCCCGGCCAAGACAAAGTGTGTGTGTGTGTGTTGGAGGGGGGGGGGGGGGGGGGGGGGGATCGCACTATTTTCAACCATACAAAATAGGTATAGCAAAGAATAAGTACAAGTATCGTATCCACAGGGACTGATATATCGAAATCACACAAAGTACTTCTACTCTAGAATTAAACTAATGTCTAGGCAAAAAGAAATTAAGAATGTGGTTTTCTAAAACTCTAGGCAAAGAAATTAAACAAATCAAAGTACTCAAATAAATAAACAAATAAGTAAATAAAATCAAACGAAGAACAAACGAAGAACTCAAGTAAAAACAATCGTTGATTCTAGGGAAGTCTATCTAATCAAATCTACACAAGTAAAAAATAATTCAATTAACCAATCTAATCCAATCTAGATGTGATACACGAAAGTAATCTAACACTCCGGTCAAGGCAGCATAAATCGTCACTCAGTAAAATCCTAATCTTCTCCCGGTCTCATAGAAATTAAATCAAGTGCAAAACAGATCAAGTATCGATAGATATAATCAACAAGGTTCAGCTACAACACATATATCAACTATACGCAAGACCTATGATGATCTACTTCGGTCAAGACAAATAAATCAAACATAGTATGTATTCATGAAATCAATTATGCAATTATCCGGTCAGGGCATAAAAAAATAACTAAGCATACACAACTAATGGCCAGTTAATTATGCATGAAACTAAGCACCATGAAACATACACCTAGATTGGCAGGCTAATTGTAATTAAAAGAACTCACATAGATTCAATTAGACATACAAACCCTAAAATCAACTAAGAAATTTAGCTAGACATAATTAAAGCAAACATAAACAAAATAAATTGAAAGAACATAAATAAAGACAAGAGTAAGAAAAACTTGGAATTTAATCTTGAATGCGATGAAGAACTTGAATCTTGATTCTTGAATAAAACTTGACTAAACTCCAATGTTGATTAATCGAACGAAACAAAAACGAAAAAAAATAAAAGTATGAAAGTTATTAATGTAAGTTAGGGTTTACAATATTAGAACTTAGGAATATATATAGGTAAAATTTACAAGGAAATATAGTCTAAAAAGGACTCTAATTCTCGGCTGGAATTCATGCCTTTCGATCGCCCTTCTCTCTCGATCGGCAAACCTCTCGATCGAGAGCTTTGGTCGAGAGATGCTGTTTTGGTCTCGATCGAAATGCCATTCCAGTGTCATTCCTCTCGAAAGCCCTCTCGATCGAGAGGCTGATCAAGAGGTCTTCAACTCGACGCAAATCTTCGATTCTTCACTCGATTCTTCTCGTCTCATCTCGTCTCGGGTTTCTAATCTCAAAATAGGCCTGAAAACACAAAGAAATACCCACAAGCATAATATTGTCCAGCACATAATAAATCGTACAAAACATGGACAATAACACACTAACGAGACTCTAAATCGATCATTTTAGACTATAAAATCCAAGTAAATTTCACATATATCAAATTCCCCAAACTTAAACATTGTTCATCCCGAACAATACAAATACAAAATAAACAATAGACTCTAGCATTGTGAATTATATAGGCCTCAAAATTTTCCAAAAACAAACTTCCTTATGATCAAAACTATGCATACAACCTTAGCATCAATAACACAACTCATTCAACAAATTCACATCATGTTATTCAATCTAAGAACAATCTCAAACATGTGAAATTATAAATGTATTAGTGAACACTCAACTCTCTCAAAGAAAAGATGTATAACTTAATGCACATCAAATAGGGTTCACTCAACATCAATGCAATGCAACATGTTTACCATAGGCTTGCCCTTTTTCTCAACATCTCCACCTAATGTAATATTTATAAAGTAGAATAAAAAAGGTCCTTATAAAAGCTTGTAATGTAGGGACATTGGTTAAGGTAGTGAATGTATAGGCTAAGTGACTCAAAATGCTCCAAATCATCAACCTCTTTTTTTTTTTCAACTCCAACCAAAGTATGGATTTTTACTCCATCTTCTACAATCCAACTTACCAACTACAATACTAAATGCTAAAATATGCAACTCACAACAAATGCTAGTTATCCCCTTATGCTTATATTTTCTTCTTCTTCTTTTTTTCTAGATCTCATCTAAAGATATTCTTTCTAATGATAATCGAAAGCTCTATATATTTTTTTTCTTATCTCATACTCACAATTTTTCTAAGCTCATAGGGATAGCTAACAACTAATACAAGCATCTAAACTTTTCTTCTTTTCTTCTCCCTCTACACCACAACAAAATATTCTTTTCAACTCCTTCCATATAACTAACCACCAAAAGATACCCATAATCATCCAGACCTCCTATCATCCGGTTTTACAAAGAACGGCTAATAAAGGCTCAAAAGGGGTAAACAAAGGATTATGAAGTGTATAGGAATCACGTGGCTAAAGAAATATGGCCTATGATCATCTCCTAGTTCATACATATACTAAGGTCTTGAAGGTAAAAAAAGGCAAGTTCTAGAAACAATGAAGAATGCATGTTCACTCAATCAAAGAATAGGCATAAATATGCACAAATAGCTCAAATCTCACGGGTTCAAACTAACTAGTTCCCGATATCACGACAAAATTCAAATTCATCAAATAAATTGCGTCGCTTCGCCAAGGTTCCATGCATAGTAAAGATCGTGTTTTCTTCAAAAATCAATAAAAATATTATCATCGGCCAAATTCATAACACTATCATCACATGCTTATTTGACTCAATTCAAACCTAAGACTCAACAAATAAAGACTCAACAAAAATACTACTACTACTACTACCCCAAAATAACACTAAACAAATTAAGACTCTAAAAACAAGAAAACACATAAAATTGAGTCAACTTAGACACTTTTTCCCTCCCCCAAACTTATTTCAATGCAAAGCAACGAAATAAGGTTAAGAAAAGAAGTAAGGCTAAGTTAACGCAATGCAATCAAGGAAAGGGAGGAGGGGGTGGGTTGTTTGGATCGTACCTTTGATATCCCTCCGGATAGAATGGGTAGAATTGATGCATGCCATGCATCATCCTCCTATAGTGCTCTTGGTACGCCCTCTCATCTTCCCTTCTCTTCCTTTTCAATTCTCGAGCTTGTCTTTCCTCCTCGAAGAAAGCGGTGAAAGTATTTCAGAGAGCACCGACTTCCGTCCTCAATGTGCCCACCTCTTGTCTAATTCCTTCCACTTCTTCACCAACATATTGTCGGTAAAGTAAGTGATAGTTATCAAACAATTGGGCATTCTCCTCTTGATATCCCCTCATCGTTTCTTGAAACTCTGGAGCGGTCATGTAGAATGCCGGTTGAGGTCCTCCTCCTACTTCACCTTCGTATTCCTCTTCTTGCTCCTCTTGATGCCCTTATTCTTGTTCTTTCTCTTCTTCCTCCTCTTGCTCGTCTCCGTGGTGACCTCCTAGTTGTGGCATCGGTCCACCTTCTGCCCACATAAGTTGTTTGTGGCCCGAAGAGTTCATCTTCCCATTGCCTCGTTGAAGGTACTCGTCCTTCATCACCATTGTAGAGGGAAGAGACGAACTCCACTTGATCCGTGTAGCTTGAAAAACCACCCAGATTGATCATACGATATGATCTTGGCCAACTCCAATGTCCTACTATCCACATAAATAGATGTGGAAATCGGGGCTTCTCGAATGGGCACGTTGAAGTGATTGGCAATTGGTTCACGAATGCCCCACTTCCAATCTTTTGACTGCCGAAAAGGTAGGCTTGATTCTCCATGTGATCAACGAGGTAGAGGGCCGCATCTTGGGGGTAAGATGCCCAAAGAAGATGAGCGCCGGTGGCAAGGAAGGTGCGGGAATCATGATGGGAGTGAATGGTACAAGAGATCAACCGGTGGAAGTATCGGATTGTGGGGTTCCGAATGGATGAGGCCTTTGCATGAGATGGGTTGTACGATTTGTTCACCTCCTATTCTTAGTCCACAAAATGCCTCCACAAGTCTTGGAGGTTCGTATTGTGATCACCCAAGTAGTGACCGTTCTTGTCCCCTCCAATGATGTCGTTAAGTTGATCCATCGTCAACTCCCTCGGCTTCCCTCCTAACTGGAACCGAATCACTCGAGGTACTTGATTGGCTCTCTCCACCACCAAAGTCGAAAGGAATTCCACCGTTAGAATATGATAGGTCAAGTAGTTCCCTTGGAAAATATTGGTGAAGCCTCCCCTTTGCATCAAGTCAATGATCTCATCCTTGATTCCCATAGCCGCGATCGTCTCTTGGTGGAGGAAACGGCAATGCTTGTGCTTGAGGTGCACAAGATGGGACCATTGTCTTCTTGCCTCCGCTGTAGCAAGCTTCAACTTGTAAGCCTTAGGATCCAAGTTGGTCGGAATAGGCTTCGCTATTGGAGCTCGCTTCTCCGAAATTGTCTTCTAGGCTTTGGCCTTTTCCTTGCCCTTTCCTTTGCTCAAGGAAGTCGAAGCAACGCTCTTTCCTTTGTCCCGAGCCATTCTAGTACCTAAAAACAATAACAAGTCAATACTAGAATTACAAGAGTTAAGCAAATACGAATCAATCTCCCCCAAACTTCAATCAAATTGTATTCTCCCCCATTATCAACTTAAACCTACACCAATAACTTCACACATCATATAAAGATGCATTCTTAACTATCCATTGGACAAAAACAATATAATCTCAATCTCATGCATATAAATTCCAACTAATCTTCACAAATTCATAGACATATTTAAAGACCCAATCGAAAACTAACATGCATACATGCTCACAATCACCATAGAATTAAATTCATGCAAATATATTAATCCAATTCATGAATTCTATCTAAATCCCCAATTTTCAACCCTACCTATCAATACAAGAATTTAACCATAAAAAACGAAATTCAATCGGTCAAAACATGCGGATTCATGTAGAGAATCAAGAATTAATAGGAAGAGAGCAAGAAATTGAGTAACTTTTGATGAATTGATGAAAGAAATTGAGGTGTGCTTGTGTTCTAGAGAAGAAGGTGTGAGTGGTGTGTGTTTGGTATGTAATTTCATGGGGTTTATGTATTTAAAAGGGAAGAATAAACCTGGTCAAAGTAGGGATTTGCGCCGTCAACGACCCTCTCGATCAGCCTCTCGATCAAGAGGTCTATCGAGAGGGTGCTACTGGAATTAGTGTCTGGTCCTCTCGACCGGACTCTCAATCGAGAGGTCTGTCGAGAGACAGCTACTGTATTGGCACCTGCATCCTCTCGATCGGAAACCCGGGGGTCTCGATCGAGAGGTTTTTTTGAATAAAACCTAGGAGAAATTCAATATTCTCTCGACCGAGGTCTCGATCGAGACCCCTGTCGAGAGATAGCTTCTGGAATCTGATTTTTGCCCTCTCAACCCACCTCTCGATCGAGAGGGGTGTCGAGAGGGTCAAACTCAAGAATTTTTTCTACACTCAAACTTTTAACTTGTTAGTACATTAAGGGGTATGACTCAAAAAATACGAAAAATCTAACTACGACTCTAAAAATTAAAAATTAAAAACGGGATACGAATATTGGGTTACCTCCCAAAAAGTGCTATGTTTAACGTCTTTAGATCGACGGTACCTCGTTTCTAGCTTAGATCCTCAAGGTTTATGGCCCCTTTTTGAGGAAAAAGGGGTATCGGCTTGAAATAGTGCTTGAGCCGATGTTCATTGACTACGAACTTGCCACCATCGTCTTTGAACACTTCGAAAGCTCCATTCTTCAAGTCTTTATAGATGAAAAATGGTCCCGACCACTTGCTTTGTGTTGGTCCCGGTTTCAGAAGAGGATTACACGTAGAGGGGGGGGGGGGGGGGGGGGGGGGGGGTTAATACGTGTAATAGAAGTTTTTCAACTTCTTTTCAACTTTTCTCAGAGTAGCAAGATTCGGGTTACTTCACAACTTAAGACCTAGCCGTAAGCTTGATCTATAGTGTAAGCTTAACTCTGGACCTAAGCGTAAGCTTGATCACAGAGCGACTCGCTTGCAAATGCGGAATTTAGTGAGCTAAATCTTTCCTAAGTAATTAAAAGCTTCGTTTAAGTTTATTTAAATGCAAGTGCAGTATGATAAACAAAGCAGGAAATATATGAAAGCTTAAGGACAAAATAACAACACCAGGGATTTAGAGTGGTTCGGTGATAAAACACCTACGTCCACTTTGTTGCACGCTGCAACAGTTTCTTCTCACTAAGAAACCTTGAGGATTACTGGTTCCTCAAAAACCTAGACTGGATCGAGCTTCACTCGCTTGGATCCAAAACAATGACGAGGAAATTGCGGGTTCTCCACTAAACCTAGCTAAGATCGAGCTTCACACAATCGAGGAAAGTGCAAGCTTGGATCTATACTCTATGATCGAGGTTTCTACTATCGAGGAAGGTAGAACCTTAGATCTTACAACACAACCTTTCTACAACAACACAAAACCTAACAAACTTGACAAGACAAGGGTTTGGGGTTTTGGTTTAAAAACTCTCTAAGTGAAGAACTCTTTACAGTGAGTAAAGGATAGAGTTCTTCTCTAAGCTTGGATATATGAAATGGCTTAGAATCTAGGAGAGTGAAGGTTGCAGAGACAAGCTTCGATGGTGCTGAAGCTTGGAGAACACTTAGACAAGAACTCGAAGGATTGCTGGAAAGTTTGAGTGCTTGTTTGCTTTGTGCGCTGAAATCTTAGGAAGTGTTCTACTTCTTCTCGTCTCTGGCCTCCATTATTTATAGTGTGGGAAGATGGACTGGAGCCGTTGAAGGTTGGTGGCTTTGTCCCTCCACACTCGACAGTACTTTGCTTTTGACCTGCAGCTTTTCAGACGCGCGCTTGTCTTCTTTCCGGAAATGGCTAAAAGCCAATTTCAACAGTAACTGGAGCGCCCAGTACTGTAGCGGCGGCTCTGCTGGTATGGCAGTCAACTCCCGTGCTCCATTCTTCTAGTGCCACGTGGAGATCCGCAATTAATGCTTCGATCTTCACTTGTCTTGAGTTTGAACTCCGAGTTTGAATTGAGCAGGAAGTTTGAACTGTCGCTTTCACTAGGAAGTGGCTCGCTTCACTTTTGTTCTTGAGCGTCCGCTTTAGCGTAGTCGGGTTGACTCGCTAATTTTTTTTTTTTTTTTGAGCGCTCGCTTCATTTCACCCAATAGACTCGCTTTGCTTGAAACACACTCAAGCGAGTGGACTTCTTGCTTTGCTTGAAAAACCTGCAGTCTATCTAAAGCGACTAAAGCTAAAAGTTAAGCATTCCTAACATTGATAGGCTTGAAAATTATATCCTATCTAATCAAAATAGGGTCTCTTGAGAATAGGATTTACATAGGGGGTTTTGGGATCTAATCAAAACACATATAATCATTTTATTAAAGTGTCTCGTTAAGTTCCCCCTTAACTCATGAATCCTTAAAAATTTCCAACACTGTGCAACTTTCCTGGAAATAAACGAAGACGAGAATTATAAACAAGAACATCATCACCAATATCAAACTTACGAACTCAAATGCTCAAGTCGTGGAATTTTGTTGCTCGTTCTTTGTAGATCCTCGAATTCTCGAATGCTTCATTCCTCCATTCATCGAGCTCTAGCAAATCGTCGCACCTTTGGCCCATGGCTTCCTTGAACTCGAAATTGATCCTTCTCATCGCCCAATATTCTTTGTGCTCCAACTCCATTGGTAAATGACAAGACTTGCCAAAGAGCAATTGATATGGAGACCTCTTTATTGGCGTCTTGAAAGCCGTTCGATAAGCCCAAAGTGCGTCGTCCAAGTACTTCGCCCACTCCTTCTTGTTGGTGACGGTCTTCTCCAAGATTTGCTTGATTTCTCAATTGGCTAACTCGGCTTGACCGTTGGCTTGAGGATTGTAAGGCGTCATCACCTTGTGCTTGACTATATATTTGGCTAGAAGTGATCCCAACCAACGATTGTTGAAGTAGCTCCCCCCATCACTTAGCAAAGCTCTTGAAGTTCCATACCGAGATAAGATATTCCATTGGAGGAATTTAATCACCACTTTCGAATCGTTGGTGGCTGTAGGAATGGCTTTGACCCACCTAGAGACGTACTCCACCGCAAGTATAATGTAGGAGAAGCCTTGAAACTTGGGAAAGAGACCCATGAAGTCGATTCCCCAAACATCAAATAGGTCCACCTCCATGATAGTGCAATGCGGCATCTTCTCCCTCTTCGAAATATTCCCCATCCTTTGGCATCGATCACATGTCTTGATGTAAGCATATCAATCCTTGTAGATCGAAAGCCAATCGAAACCACTATGAAAGATCTTGAGGGCGGTGCGATTTGCTTCAAAGTGTCCCCCATTCGGAGCGCTATGACAATCCTCAATGATCTTCTTCCACTCCGTTTGTCGAACACACCTCTGAATAAATCGGTGCACCTCTGGTACAAATAAGGATCCTCCCAATAGTAGAATTTGCAGTCATGGAGAAACTTCCTCTTTTGATGAGACGAAAAGCCTTTTGGAACATGATGAATCGCCAAATAGTTGACGATGTCGGCGAACCAAGGGGTGTACTCATCGATCTCAAAAATCTGCTCATCGGGGAAGCTCTCTTTGATGATGATTCTCGAATCTTCTCCTTCCACCGGCTGCTCAAGTCTCGAAAGATGATCGGCCACTACATTCTCACATCCAAGCTATCCTTAAACTCCATATCGAACTCTTGAAGAAGTAAAATCCAGCAAACTAACCTCGGCTTTGAGTCCTTCTTATTGAATAGATAGCGAATGGCGGCATGATCTGTGTGCACAATCGTGTGAGATCCCACCAAATAAGGTCTAAACTTATCAAAAGCGTAGACCACAACAAGTAACTCCTTCTCCGTGGTGGTGTAATTCCTTTGAGCTGAGTCCAACGTCTTGCTAGCGTAATAGATCACTCAGAATAGCTTCTCCCTTTTCTGCCCCAAAACAGCTCCTATCGCCCAATCGCTTGCATCGTACATGAGCTCGAACGGGGCACTCCAATCCGGTGAGACCAAGACGGGAGTAGAGATAAGCGCCTTCTTCAATGTCTCGAAGGCCTCCAAGCAATCTCCATCAAATATGAACTTGACGTCCTTCTCGAGTAATCCACATAACGGCTTTGTGATCTTTGAAAAATCCTTGATGAATCTTCTATAGAAGCCGACATGTCCCAAGAAACTCCTCACCGACTTGACATTGGTTGGTGGTGGCAACTTCTCGATGGCTACAACTTTGGCTCGATCCACCTCCAATCCTTGCGATGATACCTTGTGGCAGAGCACAATCTCTTCATGCAGCATGAAGTGGCACTTCTTCTAATTGAGGACGAGATTCGTTTCCTCACACCTTTGAAGCACCGTGGATAGATTCTCCAAACATTGGTCGAATGAAGATCCAAACACCGAAAAATCGTCCATGAAGACCTCCATGATGTTTTCGATCAATCCATGGAAGATGGCCATCATACACCTCTGAAAAGTAGCCGGAGCATTGCACAAACCGAACGGCATCCTTCGATAAGCGAAAACTCCATAAGGGCATGTAAATGCCACCTTGTGTTGGTCCTCCGGAGCGATGGAGATCTGATTGTAGCCGGAATATCCATCGAGGAAGCAATAGTACTCATGTCTGGCCAACCTATCGATCATTTGATCCACGAAAGGAATGGGAAAGTGATCCTTCCTAGTTGTTGCATTGAGAAGACGATAATGAATGCATACTCGGCATCCTGTGACGAGCCTTGTTGCGATTAGCTCTCCCTTCTCATCATTGATCATCGTCATGCCTTCCTTCTTCGACACCACTTGTGTAGGGCTCACCCACTCGTTGTCCGAAATAGCATAGATCATGCCAGCATCAAGCAACTTCATGACTTCCTTCCTCACGACTTCTTGCATGGCTGGATTCAATCGCCTTTGGGGTTGAACTCTTGGGTGATGATCATCTTCGAGCAAAATCCTATGCATGCAAATCGAGGGACTAATGCCTTTGATGTCGGCAATCGTCCATCCAATTGCAGATTTGTGCTTCCTTAGGACCCTCAATAGCTTGTCCGTGTTTATCTCCGTCAAGTGGGAAGAAACAATCACCCGGTACGTCTTCTTCTCACCCAAAAATTGGTATTTGAGATGCTCCGGTATTGGCTTCAACTCCACTTTTGGGACAGAGATCTCCTTCTCTTCCTCTTCGATGACTCCACCATCCACCTTCTTGTTGATGTCGAGGTACAAAGCTTCCTTTTGATTAGGTGATGGTTGATTCGCCTCCAATTGGTTGAGATACTCAAGAATCTCATCACAAGCTTCGTCTATCTCCGAGTAGGAATAAAGAGAATTTGAAATGCAATGGTTGAGTGCTTCCTCCGAAGTAGGTGGTATCAATGTCTCGATGGAGAAGATATCCTCACGATGATCATCAGGCCTCTTCATTGATTCATAGATCGAAATCTTCAGCTCTTCTCCATTAACCCGAAAAGTGAGGTCTCCATCTTGCACATTGATCAATGCTCTCCTCGTAGCTAAGAATGGCCGTCCTAAGATCAATGGTTGGTTTGCATCCTCGGGCATATCCCACACTACAAAATCAGCTGGGAAGACGAGGTTGTGGACTTGTACGAACACATCTTCAACTATCCCCCTTGGATAAGAAACTGATCGATCCGCCATAAGTAGGGAGATAGTGGTCGGCTTCATCTCTCCAATCTTGAGCCTGTTGAAGATGGAGAGTGGCATCAAGTTGATACTAGCACCAAGATCACAAAGCACATTCTGGAACACTTGATCACTGATTTTGCATGATAATGTGAACCTCCCAGGATCCTTCTGCTTGAACGGGAGCTTCTTTGTAGAACCGCGTTGTACACCTCCGTTAGATTGATCGTCTCAATTTTCCCCCACTTCTTCTTTCCCGAGACCGCATCCTTGATGAACTTCATGTGATTGGGCATGTCTCGAAGTGCATCGAGAAGTGGAATGTTGATGTTGACCTTCTGAAAGATCTCCAAAAATCTTTGATACTTCTCATCTTGCTTGGTGTTCGCCAATTGTTGAGGGAAAGGGGCCTTCAGAACATAAGTGGGATGTTGGGGCGGAGCTTCACCCTCTCGACCAGCCTCTCGACCGAGAGGTCTGTCGAGATGGCCCTTCTGACTTTGAGGTTTGGACTTTCGACACCCCTCTCAATTGATAGGGGTGTCGAGAGGTTTCTTCTGATTTTTCTGGGCAGCCTCTCGATCACCCTCTCGATCGATAGAGGTGTCGAGAGGAGGGTAATGAATCTCCTCGTCGAACAGGTCTCAATCCCCCTCTCGATCGATAGGGGTATCGAGAGGGGTCTTCTAACTTCCAATGATGTCCTCTCGACTGGCCTCTCGATCGAGAGGTCTGTCAAGAGGCGTCCTTCTCGGATTTCTTCCACTCGTCTCTTCCAACTCCGAATCCTTGTGGCTTCTATCTCCAATATCTTTAGCTTCCAATGAGGGGTTTGTGTACCGAGTGCCGCTCCGAAGCTCAATAGCATGGCATTGGTGATTCTTCGGATTTTGCTCGGTTGTGCTTGGGAATTGACCGGGCTTATGGACTCCTCCTTGAGCATTGGCTAGCTGACTCATTTTCTGTTAATGTTATTTCCGTTTAGTTTAATTATGTCTTTCCTTTTCATTTATGTCATTTACTTTCCAGCATGCTAGAGTAGTCGTTTAAACCCATCTTGGGCAAGATGCCATAATCATAATGTGACTTAACACTCGTGAGGTCAAAATGTTGGGCTTAATAATGCATGTATGTGTTCCCGAGTTTGCTAGGTTCTGTTCTACAATTCATGTTAGTCTTGGTAGGGTATGCGGCCGGTATCAAATCGAGTCGAGCATGATTACAAATAATACATGGGCAAAACGTGTCGGATGGCTCCGCACGCCATATAGTATGAACTAGCAACGGAGTATACCCATAGGACGACGTTAGGCCTACAACTGAGGCTATTCGGGTCCGCCACAGATCGGTAATGCTGCTTGGGCAAGATGCGTGACATCTGGTCCTTGCATGTAGATTGTTCAAGTTAGGGAGATTTATATTTCTAAACTGTAAGGGTGGATTGGGCACACATTGGCGGGGCACGTGACGCGTGACAGTAAGGGGTCCTGCCTAGTGACTTGCCTATAATCGATGACATGTGCATGTGTAAAAATATTAAGACCAATGAACGAGTGAAGTTATGTTGTAGTTAGGGGTACTTGCCCAGGATGGTTTTGTCTTTAATTATTGTTTACAAGTCTTTTAATTACGCTGCCTTTACTTTCCCTTGTTCTTTTACATTCTGTCTTGAGCAACGCCCACCCCAAACGTGACAATTTGATTCTGAAAAAATTGCTACTCCAACTCCTCGTGGGATCGACCATGTGCTTACCATTGTTATATTAGTTTTTGTAGACAAGGCATAGGTTTTATAAATTTATTGATTGCGGCTAAACGACGGTCGCGTCAGTGGATCACCCACTTATAAAACACAAATTCTACCCAATGACGCGAAATGACAAATATACCCTTACTATTGACTTTGACTTTTACTAGTCAACATCACTCCTCTCTCCTCCCCCCCTTTCTCTCTCTTCCACGTGTCTCTTATTTCCTCATTTCTTTTCCTTTTTTTTTTTTTTTTTTTTGCATTTAAGTTTTTTTTTTTTTTTTTTTTTTGTTTTTCCTTTTTTCTGACTAGTGTAGCTTTGATATTCGTATAACTTTAATGATGTACGAAATATAACAAATTCGTACCAATGGTATATGAGAATTACGAAATATGTTTCACTAAAAAGTGTTCGCAATAGAACGAAATCTATCCTAGCACTTAGTAAGTAAAAACTCAATGCCGAATCTCAAGAAAAACTTTGCAGGGCAAATAACTATGTACCAAAACAGTCCTAAACTAGCCTAAATCTAAGAAAGCAAGTAAAAAGAAGAATTTGGTTTGGGTTTCAAATCATAGGCAAGAAAATAAATAAGGAATAAATCAAAAGCAAGTAAATAATCTAATCCAGAAAACAAGGAATAAATCTAAACTAATTAATCTAGAGAAATTAACCAGAAACGATTAAACTACCTAGGCATAAAATTGTAGAGAAAGCAATAACAAAAGCAACGAAGAAAACGAATCTAAACATGAAATAAAAATAAATCTGAAAATCTATGAAAATAATTCTAACTCTAGAACTTCGAAAAACGAAGAAACAGAAACTTTGAAAAACGAATCTAATCTACGAACTCGAAAACGAACGAACTAATTAAACGAATGAGTTAAGAATTGAATCTAAGAAACTAGAAAGCAATTAATCAAGCAAAAATAAAGCAATAAACAACTTACGAATGGAATGCGGAAATGAAAGAACAGGAACTAAATAAAACTTGAATTAATTGAAGAACGAAGTTGCGATCCTGATCGAACAAAGGAAAATAAATTTAGAATGTAATGTGCTGAAAAACTAAAGCTAAACAATGATAAGATATTGTCAAAATTCAACCTAATGCAATAATATTTATACTGGGTATAAAAATCTAGTTAAACAAGGAAACAGCTTAAAATTCGTCGATTTGGACGATCGTCCAAACATGTTGGACGGTCGTCCAACTCTCGTTTCTGGAAGAATGGCTGCAACGGCTTGGACGCTCATCTAGAAGTTCTGGACGGGCGTCCAACTCTTGGTTCTGGACGATTGTGCGCGCCTTTCTTGTTTCGGTCATATCTTCCTCGTTCGAACTCCAAAATGACCTCCATTTTTGCCTACGTGCTCCTATCGAACCCTTCTTCGATATAATGCTTCCATTACATCAAAAATGAATCTTCAATAAAATCATGAAAGGTTAGAACTTGAGGTCAATGATTGCTCAACAACCTTTCTTCTCGTTTTCTTCTCGTTTCCGCCCCTTTTATCTTACAATACCAAAGACTCCAAAGCAATCCAATCATAGCCAAAAATAATGAAAACACATGAAAATTAAAGGGAAACGGACACGAAAAGACGACTAAAAACCTGCTATCTAAACAAAAATCAAAATACATACTTGAGTATGCAATTAAGCAGTTATTGGTACGAATATGAATCACTTCGTACTAAAGCCTACTGAGGTATTAAACCCTGAAACTAAAAATTAAACCTTGTCGATTAATATTAAAATTTGTTGGAGAAATCTAAACCCTATATGAAAAAAATCTAAACCCTATTTGGTGGATCTAAACTCTATTTGAAAAATCTAAACCCTATTTGAGGTATCCAAACCCTATATAGGAAATCTAAACCGTATCGTGCATTTTAACCAGGTACGAAAAGAAAATTACGTACCAGATTTAAACGAACAAACTAAAACTCCGGCGATGATTCTCAATAAACATAGTTTCAATGCACAAACAAAACCAAAATTCTAGTAAAAATATTGTAAAATTAATGTCAAGTCGGTTCGAAATATGGTTATTTGTACTTGGTGATAGTGCAAACATTCTTTCTCTTCTAATTATCTAACATACTCTCTTTTTATCTTATAAGTACGAAAATAAAATATTCGTACAAATTCAACATGTCGTTACATTAATAATGTGTTTTCTTTTGGAAGATGAATTATTTTGCCATGAAGAAGAGATACGAACTATGAAATTCGCATCCATATCGAATAAGCAATAGTACATAATAATTAATAACATATTCAATATTAAAATATAAAAATCATTAGTCTGTACGAAATATAAAATTCGCTCCAAAACTATGTTAGGGATGAATGATTTTTACATTATGAACATTCGTCCGTATGAGTCAATTGGTACAAAAAATGTACGAAATATGAAAATCGTATCTAAAATCTAATAAGATTAAAACACACAATATGCACTAAAACATTTTATTTAAAAAAAAAAAACACACACACACACACACACACACACACACACGAAAAGACACCAACGCGCGGCCGCTAATGATACAAACGAGTACAAATTAAGATATTCCTATCTTTCAACTATAATAATACATACTATTAGTGCACTAAAACATAAAAAAACCACCAAAACACCACCGATGCTCGGCCGCTGATGTCACAAACGGGTACGAATTAAGATATTTGTATCTTTCAACAATAGATAGACTACTAAATTGGCAGAAAATTCATTTGCACAAGATGGTAAAAACAAGTACGAACAAAGATATTTGTATCTTACAATAATATAAACATGCACTATCTAACCTTATATGTTGTAAAAGGGATAAGCAGGCAGGGTCATGCATTACCTATTTTTTTCCCTCTAATTCTATGATAATGCAAGCTAATCCATTATGCACTCATGCTATCTTCCTAAATTAGGAAGAAAAGGGTTTAATAAAGACATAGATTATTAATAACACAATCACAAGCAATCCATAAGCCTTCAACAGAAACTCAAATAGCTAATAATGCTCCCAATGAATTTTAATAAACCATGAATGAACATCATCTATCATAGGTTGTGTATTAATATTCTTGCAATAAACAACACCAAAAAAAATTCCTACTCCATGTTATGAAACATCACAATCAATTCAGTTGACGAACACAATTGGGTAGAAGCATTAATTCATAGCCATCCATAAGTAGTAATAACTCAGCAATTTCATTCCACCTACACATCCATTCATAGTTAAGAAATTCTACAGAAAATCTTCATTAATTTACAGTAACAACCATACACACCCATTATTAGCAATAACGACTCCATAACCAAATCCACTGAGCACAAGTTTGAGAGAGAGAGCCTACATCAAATCAAAACAAAAATCAAATCGAACAAGAGCACCTGTAGAAACCTAGGGTTTCTCTTCTTCACCATTAACAACAAAACGCAGAATTTAAGCTAGCTAAGAACAGAAACAGAAATGGGAAGCAAAATTTTCTATAACAATCAAAATAGTACGTCAACTTTAACAGTACACACTGTTGGCCTATTTATAGAAGTAGAAATGAGAGAGTCGCGTTTTAGCTAGAAAACGCGGCACTTCATTTCAGCCCTTGATTACAGTCTAATCCTACGGCCACGATTAAATCCCGCCTTCAACTAATACAGCTGGCGCTTATGTGGCACCGACTTAACGGAAACGTACACGTGGCGCACTACTACTGGATGAAAACTAATAAGCCAAACTATAACTAACAAAAGATCTAACAGAAAATTAGCATCTCTCCTTCTTCCATCAACGTGATCTTTCTTCATCAACGTGCTCTGCATCTTGTATCACCCATGCTTGTTACCTTCATTTCCACATCCCCCCGCAAGAGTGGCTTGGTGCAAATCCAACAAGCCAATCTTGGACAGCAAAAATCGAAGCCGAGGAGCTGCCAATGGCTTAGTGAAGAGATCTGCTAATTGAAGAGTAGAAGAAACAGAGGTAGGAATCAGAAACCCAGATTTGTACTTCTCTCGAACCCAGTGACAGTCAATCTCTAAATGCTTAGTCTTCTCATGGAAAACCGAGTTGCGAGTAATATAAATGGCTGCTTCATTATCACAATGTAAGGGTATGGGCAGAGGAGTAATGCAATCAAACTCTTTAAGGAGAAAAGAAATCCAGTATAATTCTCGGGCTGTGGTACTCAAGCTTCTATATTCAGCTTCTGCTGTAGAAGTTGAAACTGTAGCCTGTTTCTTACACCTCCAAGATATTAAGGAAGACCCCATAAACACACAAAATCCAGTAAGGGACCTTCTTGTATCTAAACAAGCACCATAATCAGCATCACTAAACCCTTGAACATTAGTAGTATTATCAGAATTGTAGAATAACCCCAATGAAGGACAACCTTTAAGGTACTTAAGAACATGTAAGGCAGCTTCCCAATGAGCTGTACAAGGCTTTCCTACAAATTGACTCAACTGTTGTACTGAATAAGCAAGATCAGGCCTAGTAAGATTAAGGTAGAGCAATTTTCCAACCAATCTTCTATAAGGCTTAGGATCAGCTAGCAAAGAATCCTTTGAACTAACAAGTTTAATACCTGGAGGCAAAGGTGTAGCCACACTTTTGCACCCAGTAAGCCCAGCTGATGCAATGATATCCAAAATGTACTTCCTTTGATTCAATGCAATCCCATCCTCTCCTCTGGCTATCTCCATCCCTAAAAAATAGTGTGCAGATCCCAAATCTTTAATTGGTAAACATTGCATGCAAGACTGATTTGACTTCATTGATTAAATCCAGTGATTCACTACCAATCAAGACATCATCTACATACACTAGCAAGCAAATAAACTCATCTCCTTTACCCTTAACAAACAAACAAGGATCTGCAGTGGTAGAAATGAAACCTTGTTTTATGAGCTGATTGCTGAATTCCAGATTCCATTCCCTTGAAGCCTGTTTCAACCCATACAAACTCTTGATTAGTTTACATACTTGCCCTGGTTTTCCTTGTTTATATCCTGGTGGTGGTATCATGTATATCTCCTCATGTAGAAAACCATGCAAAAATGCATTATTGACATCTATTTGATGTAAATGCCAAGATTTATGTGCAGCTAATGCAATCAACATTCTTACTGACACCAAATTAGCCACTGGAGAAAAAACCTCATCATAATCAATTCCATATTATTGGTTATACCCTTTAGCTACTAATCTTGCCTTATATCTCTCTACAGTACCAGCGGGAGTTAACTTTACCTTGTAAACCCGCATACAACCTATTGTTTTCTTCCCAGTAGGTAATTGTACCAGTTCCCATGTCTTGTTTTCCTCCAACGCACTTAACTCCTTGTCCATGGCCTCTACCCACTCCTTGTGTGCACTTGCTTCCTTATATGACCCTGGTTCTTGTATAGTAGTCAGATTGAAAAGAAACTCAGTGTAGGAAGGAGTAAAACCTTGTGAAACCACATAAGGAAAGGTTGGTGGTGATCCAGTCTTTGACTCACCAATTTCAACACAAGCAGCTAAATGCCCTGTATAATCATTCATCCATAAGGGCTGTCTTCTGACTCTCTTCCCCTGTCTTTCTTCTTCTTGGTGTGGTGTTGTTGATGATTGAGCATCATCAGGCACAGGATGACTCATGATTGAATCATCACTTCCTTCAGTAGATAATGACTCCCCATCATCCTCTTCTTGCAAACTGTCAAGCATGGGTGTCCCTCTATCTACTGATGAAGAAGAAGGATCAACATCAATTTGTGCAGGTGAAGGAACTTCATCTGTGTTAACAGAGAATGGATATTTTGTATCCACAAACTTTACCTCCCTGGATACAAGTATCTTGGAATGCTCTATATCATATAATAGATAACCCTTATGTACACCATCATAACCCAAAAATATGCATTTGTTTGTTCTGGAATCAAACTTCCCCTTACCAGGATGTGTGTTTGCTGCATAGTCTAAGCAACCAAATGGCCTCAGAATGCTAAGATCTGGTTCCTCACCATACATAATCTTGTAGGGTGAATTCCAATCCAAAACTCTACTAGGCAACCTATTAATCATCCAAGTTGCAGTAAGTATAGAATAGGGCCAAAACTTTTGTGGCAGTGTACTTTGATACATTAAAGCCCTGGAAGTTGAGAGAAGGTTCATATGCCTTCTCTCCACCACTCCATCTTGTTCTGGTGCTCGAACACAAGATCTTTGATGCACAATTCCAAAAGAACTGAGCATCTCCATCACATGCCTATTCACAAATTCTGAACCATTGTCTGATTTCAGCTTCTTTACATTCTTCCCAAATTGATTTTTAACCATCAAGATGTAATTTCTAAGTATGGAGCACACCAAATCTTTTGAACTCATCAAAAAGGTCCAAACCATCCTACTATGATCCTCAACCACAGTGAGTACATACTTTGTGTTGCACACACTCTCTGATTCATATGGACCCCACACATCTATGTGTATCAACTCAAACAACTCATTTGTTCTTCTGTTCAATATAGGATATGGATCCTTACAGTGCTTTGCCTTGATGCATATCTCACAATTCTTTATCACCTCTAGCATATCATGTGTGAACTGTCCACTGAGCCCTGTCATATGTCTTAGAGTAGAAAGTGAATGATGGCCTAGAAATATATGCCACTTTTCCAATGTCATTTCTTTGGGATTAAAGAAATTACAAAAATGATTTTCAACTGTTGACTGTATCATGTAGAGATTCTTTTCTACCTTTCCAACTCCAATGATCTGTTCTGTATTCTTTCTTTGAATCAAACAATGTGATCTGCTAAAAGTACATCTCACATCTGCTTCTTCAATAAGCTGTGCAACTGACAGCAGGTTGTGGGTGAAACCTTCCACATATAACACATTATACAATGTAATCTCTGCATTAAGCTTCACTGACCCAGAGTAGTATACCATCTTTGTGCTCCCATCAGGCAAATGTACCTTAACTGGCCTAGTTAGCTTGCTGTAAGTCCCCAATAAGTTTCTATTACTGCAAACATGTGCACTGGCCCCTGAATCTATTATCCAATGTATCCCTTCCATACTGGGAACCACACTAAAAGCGTAGTGTCCATCAAACTCTTCCCCTCCTTTTTCATTAGACTGATGTACCATATTCACATCTGTATTACTCACACCACTACTGCTAGCACCTTTACTCAGCAGATTATCAAAGCATTTAGCCAGCTCTGTCTGTATCATCTTCCCAAAGTCCTGACTAAACTCCCCATTAGTTGATCTGCCACTCTCTGAACCTGTGTCATCCTCATTCTCCACACAATTTACCTTCTTATTATGTCCTTTCTTCAACTCCTTGTACCACTTTGGATATCCATTCAGTTTAAAATATTCAGTCACTTCATGTCCTATTCCATTACAGTGAGTACATCTCATCCTCTGTCTGTCTTCTTTACTTACTCTCCTTTTGAACTCAGTATTCCCTGCATTTTTGTATTTCAAAGCCTTCCTAACCTGCATTGCCAATCTACTATCCACACCTCCATTCACATCAACAATTCCCTTTTGATCCTCAACTTGTGTTATCATAGAATATGCCTCATCCACACTAGGCAATGGATTCATCAATAGAATCTGACTTCTAGCTTGATCATACCCATCATGTAGACCAACTAGGAACTGCATAAGCCTGATCTCTTGTTCTCTTTTATTCAATCTCAATCTTGCTTCACACACACGACCAAGAGGTGCTAACACCATATCCAGTTCATCCCATAGTGTAACCAATTCATTAAAGTACATCATCACAGATTGATTTCCCTGCCTGAGATTAACAATTTCCTTTTGAATCTTATACACATTAGGACCATTTCTTCTCCCAAATCTCTGATTCAATGCCTCCCACGGTCTCTTTGTACTGTTAATGTGTGAAAAAGCACTCACTAACTCTTTTGATATGGAGTTTATTATCCAGCATGATATCATATAATTAGTCCTAACCCAGGCCTTATAGTACGTGCAAGTCATACTAGGTTCAGATAGAAAACCATCTAATAATTCCATCTTACTTCTGGCTCCAAGAGCTCTCCTAACAGATCGACTCCAGTGCAAAAAATTTGTACCAGTCAATGGAGTAGTTACAAGAGTCATACCTGGATGATCCGAAGGTTGAAGATACAAAATCTCTTCTACCTCTTTTGGTGTGAACATATAGAATCCATTTCTGTCAACTGGCGGCTCACGAACTCCAGATCCAAAGTTTCCTCCACCATAGTTTCTCTCCACAACTCCAATTCCAATTCCTTCTATATCAGCTACCTTCACATGTGCATTACTCTGAACTGTAGGCGGCGGAGTGCCCCCAGATCTGTACGTACCGAACATCGGCCTCTTCCCTTCCGATTTATCTCCAACAGAAGATGAACCTTCCCCCTGTTCAAAGCTTCCTTCCTTCCTATTTTCCTGCATCATCGTCGTCTACAACTCGTCTTACTGTCTGCAACCTGTAGCTCTAGATACCATGTAGAAACCAAGGGTTTCTCTTCTTCACCATTAACAACAAAACGCAGAATTTAAGCAAGCTAAGATCAGAATCAGAAATGTGAAGCAAAATTTTCTATAACAATCAAAATAGTACGTCAACTTTTACAGTACACACTGTTGGCCTATTTATAGAAGTAGAAATGAGAGAGTCGCGTTTTAGCTAGAAAACGCAGCACTTCATTTCAGCCCTTGATTACAGTCTAATCCTACGGCCACGATTAAACCCCGCCTTCAACTAATACAGCTGGCGCTTATGTGGCACCGACTTAACGAAAACGTACACGTGGCGCATTACTACTGGATGAAAACTAATAAGCCTAACTATAACTAATAAAAGATCTAACAGAAAATTAGCATCTCTCCTTCTTCCATCAACGTGATCTTTCTTCATCAACGTGCTCTACATCTTGTATCACCCATGCTTGTTACCTTCATTTCCACAGCACCATCTAAAAATCATGAATAGCAGAATTTTCGAACTAAATTAATCGCGAAAATCATCGAAAACTCACCGGCCAAACGTGCTGGTAGCCGGATTTGTTCTCCTGCCACAGGAAATTCGCGACCGACGACAACAAATAAAGATCCTCCGTTCACCGCGAAGAGATCCGCGTCGTTCGCTTCTCCCTCCGCCGTCGTCTTCCACCGCAAACGAATCCGCCGTTCACCACGAACAGATCTGTCGTCGTTCGCTTCTTCCTCCACCGTCCACCACGAACAGATTTGTCGTCCCCTTCGTCGGCGACTCCCCCTATTCGCAGCGGCTCACCGCGAACAAATTCCCCATTGTTCGCTTTCTCCTCCTCTGCCGCCGCCATTTGCTTCTTCCTCCATTGCCGCCGCCGTTCGTGAACGGCACCACGCCT
Source organism: Thymus quinquecostatus (assembly GCA_024222315.1). NCBI lineage: Eukaryota > Viridiplantae > Streptophyta > Magnoliopsida > Lamiales > Lamiaceae > Thymus > Thymus quinquecostatus. The sequence goes on along the minus strand of CM044174.1, from coordinate 15,657,132 downwards.
CCGACAATCGCAGAGAAGCTGGAGGATTTCGCCGACAGATCTCGATTGAAGTCGCTGGGTAGAAAGGAGATAGAGAGAGAGAGAGAGAGAGAGAGAGAGAGAGAGAGAGAGAGATAGGGTTAAGAGAGAGAAATAGGGAGAGCGCGAAAATAGAGAGAGAGAGAGAGAGAGAGAGAGAGAGAGAGAGAGAGAGAGAGAGAGAGAGAGAGAGAGAGAGAGAATATGTTTTAGATAAAAGTGAGGGTATTTATATCCTTTCATGTCAATTTTGTGTATAATTTTAGTTTTTTAAGTGGGTGACCTACTATTGATTTCACTAAAGCATATGAGGTAGTTTATTATATTAACTCAATATGTTTATTCAAGTTAAGAGAACTCAAATTAAGTCCATCAATATGTTCATCATTTGTCTATTTTGGATAAAAAATACTCTTACTAATGTTAATTTTGACTTTGACTTTAATTTTTACGTTGAACATAATTTATTTTTTAAATTGGTGAACATAATTTGTGTTCTGTTGACTTAAATGGAACATTTAAAATTTTACCAATTAAAATAATGTAGACGTTAAAAAAAAAGGGGGGCAAATATGAGTAGAATTAGAAAAGAGAAAAGGATATGGTTGAGTTGAAATTGAATAGAAAGAAAAAGAGTGTTGTTGTCAACATTGGACCTACTACAGATGCGGCGAAACGCAACCTTGCCTAAAGAGAATCCCATTGTCACTAGTCTGACTTTTGCCTTTTTTTTTTATCCCCCACATTTATTTATAATATATCCGTAAGTGCTCCAATACATTTGTCTATCCGAATGAAAACAAAATTCCTCATTATTTTCTCAAAGAAAAAGGAACGGATGACGTGGATTCCACTGCTAGTGGAGGAGCTCATTTCAAAGGGCCCTGATGACGTGGATCGCAACATTCTTTTAATTGTATTTGTACATTCTCTCTTTTCACTCCTCGTAGATATAAATGGAGTAATTCGAATGGGGAGGTAGATTATGCAATGTTCGCAATTCAAACCCTATCATCCAACCATCCATGTGAACTTTGGAATAATTAAGGAAAAAAAAAAAAAAGAAATGGAATTTTTAATACACATGTGTGGTTATATTGGAAGGTTTGCATTACAAACGCTTGCAATTTTAAAATCTACGAAATGTGAATGGTATCATCTGTCCCAATAATATCTCAAATCTTAATTTATACTCTCACCGTCCCACATTAATTGATTTGTTTATTTCGACACTAAATATTCAGTGCGTGTTAAAAGTGAAAGTAAGGTGTTCACATTGAAAGTTTTGTTAATTCTTCTCATTTTAGAAGAAGAATCTATTAAAATGGGATGTCTAGATTAGGAAAAAAAAGCTAGAAATGCAGGAGGAGGGAGTATTAATTAGATATTATATTTTGAAAAGAAACTTTCAATTACTTTGGTTGTATATTTTGGCATCTAAAATAATAAATGTTTATTCAATGTAGCATCTGATTCAAATTCCAACTGATGGCTTGTCCGGTTAAGTTTAAGGATTTACATCTTAGCTCACTTTTCATATTTCAGGGTACAAAATACATTATGATATAAAGTACAAACTGTGCTTGTCTTATCTTATCTAACAATTATTAATTACAGTACGTTTTTTGTTAAATAGTGACTATCCGTAGATTGAAATGTATCGACCTTCACAACTACTACAACCTATTATGTTGATATTTACTCCTCTTCTTTTTATCATGTGATTTTCTTCTATACACACCTTCTAAGAAATGATGAATATGACGATAGTCTAACTTCTTTGATTAAAATTAATGAGGGTATTTGTAGACGAAATAGAACTAAGGAAGAGTTTTTTAAATTTGCACATAGACTTATCGGGACAAAACTTAAAAGTAATCGAATAAAATGATACACCGCTATTAGAAAGTGTTAATGAGAAAAAAAATGAGGGGAAACATTTCAATATATTTGAAGAAACCCGACAATCAATTAATAAAAATCTAGCAATTCAAGTAACATATTAGTAAATTGCTCTATTGAGTCTTGATATATTTACATTATTTCTTAAACGAATACGATAAACTTATACATCAATTATATTTTAAATTCTTAAACATTTCAATTGTTTTATGTGGAAGGAAACATTAACCAAACAATAGTTGATGGATTCAAACTAAAGTTTGAGAATGCAAAACTAAAACTTTCACGTCCAATAAGGCAAGTAGATAAACTTTCACGTCCAATAAGGAAACACATTACTATACGTCTTTTTGTTTAGAGAGATTTCTCATTAATTTGTGAAATTGATACTCCCTCCGTCCCATTTCTTTCGGCACATGAACGAAGTGAGTGGAGAGTGAGTGGAAAATGTGTGGTTGTAATTAATCCTGAGGAGAGATAGTGAATTGTGGCCAAGTATTCTTTGTCATTTTAGGAAATGAGACTAATAGGTGGGACAAACTAAAATGGCAAATGAGACTAATATAATGGGACGGAGGGAGTATAACCTTAGGTATAAAAAGTTTTGTTTTTTTAAATATATTTCCTCCGTCTCATTTTAGTTGACGTGTTTCATTATTTTATACTTCATATATATTTAATAAACGCATCAGCTAAAGTAAGACGGAGAGAGTACTGTATATCCTAGAAAATTTTCAAAAGGTGAGTAATCAAAATTGGATTTTCATTCTCAACTATGGTACTGTACCAACTACCAATATGCCAAAAATTGATACTTTTTGTTTTGTTACATTTTTTGTCTACTTTATTTCATGGTCAGTTTATCAACATGGGAGAGAAATTCCACTACCCCTTTTGAAAACATCCATTCACAAAATACCCCTTATTGAAAAAGCATACACAAAATACCCCTTTGTATATTTTAATAGGGTGGGTCCCACTTTTTGTAATTCTTTTAAATCAAAATTGTAGTATTTATTATGGGATTTTGGGTTTTGTTTTTGACTCCCGATTTGATGCCAAATTGGGAGAGAAATAAACAACTAGAAGACAAAAAAAATTGATTCCCCCCAACCCTCCCCCACCTATTAATCACGCTGCCCCCCCTTTGGTCTTGCACCATCTCCCTCTCGCAGCTCTCTCTCTCCCGAAGCTCTCTCTATCTCTCTCCCTTTTCCGGCAGCTCTCTCTCTCTCTCCCCATCGGAAGTGAATTGCTACTCCGGCAATTCGCCCTCTCTCCCATCTCTCTCTAGTCTCTCCCATCTGTCTCTCTCTCTCCGGCAAGCAACCACCGCGCCGGCAAGCCTCCCCGTCACCGGAGAATACTCGGATCCCGTCGACAGTCAAAAAAGAAAAAGGTAATATTATATGAGTACAATAATTGAATTTAAAAACAATTTGGGATTTTCTGGCCGATTTCACGCCGGAGTTCGTTTGCCGGAACACATATCACGCCGGAAACATATCACGCCGGCGTGATATGTGTTCCGGCAAACTAACTCCGGCGTGAAATCGGCCAGAAAATCCCAAATTGTTTTTAAAATTTTTACGTATATGTATTTTACATTTATAAGTTATGTAGTGTATGTTAGATTCAAGTATTTGATATTAATTTATGAGATTTAAAAAGATTTGTGATTTGAAATTTAAATTCGAACTTTAAAATTAAGAGATTTAAGTGCTAATTAATTTGTTTTAAAATATGATTTATATTTGAGGGCTAATTTCGCCGTTCAATTTTTTTGGAATTGTTTAGGGTGGGAACGTGGCCGGAAAATTTTATTTTCACACCGGAGTCGAAGTCGGAGAGGAAAACAACTCAATTGACTACAAAAAATGGTATGTTTTCATTCTAGTAACAGGAATTTAAAATTCACGCCGGAAGGTTGTTGCCGGAAAATTAAACACGCCGGATAAATATCACGCCGGCGTGATGAATTTTCCGGCAACAATTTTCGGGCGTGATTTGTGTATACACGTTCATAAGTATTTTTTTTTGTTGTTTTGTATGTCCTTTTTATTAAATTTGTGTATTTATTAAATTGTATTATATATTGTTTTAATAATTATTTATTAAAAATATTCAATTACAGTTTATAAATATATGTTTATATACCATTGTTTGAGAAAAAATAATTCCATTTTTTTGGTATAAATAACGCCGGAAAATCGATGACGTGACACAAATCACGCCGGTCGTGAATTTGTCCGGCGTTATTTGTACTCCGGCGTCCCTTTTCCGGCGTGAAATACATTTTTGAGCAGCTAAAAATTTTATTTTTTTAATTATACTATTAAGCTAGCAAAAACTGGTTCTATATAGCATGCGTTTATTAGGATTGTAATGTATATATTTTATTAACAATGTTTGATAGGAAAATTGTGAAATTTAGTGTAAAATACATGTAAATAATATTTTTTAATTTAAAAAAAATTAGATTAGTATTTTTTGGAAAATCACGCCGGATAACTTCCCGCCGGACAAATATCACGCCGGCGTTATTTACCGCCAGCGTGTTTTTCGATACGTTAGGTCATCTCCGGCGTGAAATTTGTCCGGTTTTATAATATGGTTTTTTTCACCATTTCCTTTATTTACTTTTTAATTATAATCTGTTTTCGTTTGATTTTAATTTATATTCGTATGTATGTGGTTTTGTGATTTATTCTTATAAATGGTTTATGTTTTTTTTTTTTAGGAATTGAGCGCGAACGTCGTTCCGCTACGTCGCCGGAACTATTTCAACCAAAAAGTTTGGACGTTGAACCTCTATCATAGAACTCAAATACTGAAGGATGTCGAGAAAGCTTTAACGGAGGCAGGGGGAGATCCACTGCTCGATCGATTCAGGGATGGGCCTTTTGGGCATTTTGTGGGGTGGCGCTCGGGGCAGTCGAATGCCCAAGTACCGCACAGTATCCTCTGTCGAGCTATTAGTGATAACGGAGGCATGTTCTTCTATGTAAAAGGAGAACGCATTGAATTCACTGCTCCGGAATTTGCCTTGGTGACCGGATTGAAGTTTGGCGAGAGCTCGTGGGATCCCAACAAGCATTTGAATGCGAATCAGTCTCGACTCCACAAGAGGCTGTGTCGCAAGGATTTGAAATTGGGGAGGGAATTGTTGGGTCTTATCAACACGGATGCCAAACGCTTTAAAAACGATCAGGATACCCTACTATCACTGGTGAATCTGCTGATTGCCAATACTTTCATTCTCGGGCACGATATCAAGAACGCCCCTTTTGCCTGGTTGTGGCGGCTTGCCGATGATCCGGAGGAGTTCAACCGGTTTCCTTGGGGTGCATACAGTTTCCTCACCCTTCGGTATTACGTCGAGCACGCCCTAGACTCCGATGTCTACCACTTTTACGGGCCGGCCTGGGCCTTGTTAGTCTGGGGATATGAGGTGATCAGAGGTATTAGTGCAGTCGCTGGAGTACTTGAAAACGAGCACGCATACCCGAGGTGTTTGAGATGGAAGTTCAAGAAGAGCCTGCGGGAGGGGACGACTTTGGAAAAGTTCTTCCAGATAGTCGACGATCCTCAGTATTTGATGTGTAATATCGCACCGGACCAGTGGGAGGCCGGCCTCGAGTATTTCCTATCGTCCTTGGTCCCGAACCCATTTGACGTATTCTTCTACGTGCCGGTACCCGTGACCGGCGAGCCTTCTCAGTTTTCGCCAGAGGCGCGTACACGTCGACCGATGCACGACCAGGACGACATACTCGACGGTACCGGAGGACGTACGAGGAGGAGCACCCAGAGCCGAAGCTACATGGGTGAGGAGGAGCAGACTTCCGCCCGGGGATCCAGGAGCAGACGCGATCCCGGGAAGAGGCCGAGGGAGGACACTTCTAGCGGCAGCAGGGGACACGATATCCCCAGCTACGCGACGCCCGAGGACGTTAGGAGGATCATGAAAGAGGAAATTGCAGAGCAGAATGCAGAGATCGACAGGAAGCTTGAAGGCTTCATGGACAAGGTGAAATCAATGTTCGAGGAGGTGAAGGCCTTGTTCAGTTGCAAGTCTTCAAGTATTCCACGGTCGGTCTCACAGCCTCAGCGCGGTCGTGGCGGTCGTGGTGGGCGGCCTCCTATTGTCACTTCGGGGCGCGCTTCTTCAGCACGCCCTTCGGGTGCTGCGACTACCGGAGCAGGAGGTTCTAGAAGCTCCGGGATACAGCACGTGACGGCCGAAGTGGGGGACCGTCGGGACACGACCCTCCCGTTGTACACCGACAGTGGGCCCTCCGAGCCCTCGACTACGCTCGGGATGTACCAGGATGCTTCATACTCTGATGCATGGACTGCATTTACGGGACAGGTATAATCTGTTCGGGAATAATTTTCACTTCCGAATTCGTGATAGATAATATTTATTTGGTTATCATTTCTGTACCAGAATAGACTGAAAAAATAATTTGGAAGGTTAAGATGTTTTTCACGCCGGAGACATGTCATCGGAGACGATATCACGCCGGTAGGGTTTCACGCCGGCGTGATTTTGTCGGCGACGACTTTTCTCCGACGTGAAATTCTCTGTAATGTCTATTTTTATGTGTTAAACCTTATTATATAATCTATTAATTATAATTTGATGTTATCATGCGTAATGTTGAAGAAAACGTGTGTTTAAGATTACGAATTTGACATACAATTTTGTAGACGTCGACGTACATCCCTCCGTTCTCGGCGCAGTACACGCCTCCGGCCACATACCAAGATTATCAGCCGGTCACGTACCAAGATTATCAGCCGGGCCGATTTTCACTTCCGGAGAACATTTCTAGCGCTGATTATTCTACTGCGACAGCGCCAAACGTTACCATCCGTGCTCGAGCTCGTTCATCGACTTCGCAAGTCGAGCGGGGTCAGGTATTCTTCCGAAATTAGCCGTGGTTTTATTGGTTTGTATCGAGCAGGTTAATACATTTATTTGAACTAGTCATCAGGTTCATCGAAAGTCTCCTTAAAAGCGGTGGGTGTATACACACCGACGTACGAACCAGCATGGCCTTCCTCAAGAGTCCAAGAAGACTTCAAAATTTGGATCTCCACGTGTCATTACTCCTATGAGTTGCGGCATGTCCCTGATCAAATCGCCCCGGTGAAAGCCGGAGAACTAAAGGCGATGATACGTTCCGAGTTAGAGTGGAACCCACTGGTACGTTGTTTTTAATATAATCTTGTCGAGCCATGGTTTTATACTTAATATACGCTCTGAAAATTTTTATGTTGTTACAGGTGCTTGATATGGCTCTCATGACTCTACGGAAACAACTTCAAGAAGGTGTTCGAGTTCTCCCTCCATACACGGGTGGTGTAGTTATGATATGCAATACGCAAGTTATGGTACGTTGTTCATCTTTACCCTAATTTGGAATTGAATTTGTTATGGAATTTATAAATATGAATTAAACGTCGGATAATACACCCGGGGATTAAAATCACGCCGGAGAATCTAATTCTGAGTGAAATCACGCCGGCGTGAATGAGTCCCGGCGTGATGTACTTCTTGTGCGTGTTTGTCCGGCGTGATTTTGAACCGTAGCCCTATTTTACGTTTAAATTATTATTGGAATGATTTAATTGTGTATTTAAATGGTATTTAAGGTGGATCTGAAGGCGGGCTATGAACGCCTTACGAAAGAGGTCGAATTCCAGAGACTTGGTGATGATAATGCGGTGAGGTTCCATTGGATATTGCAAAATTGGAGACCGACGGTGTACCTATCCAATTTGATGCATAACCGGGCACCGACATACGAAACAACTAACTGGTGGCAGACACAAGTGGTATGAACGAAACAATAGTTATTAGTGCTCTAATTTTCATAAGTGTTTGTTCGTATAATCATTAATGTCTCGTTCTATATTGTTTATGTTCTTTTGCCTTGGGTGGTTCAAAGTCGTTATGTTGGGGTTCTTATTAACATACCACACGAGCAGATTTCTGTGCTGGATCCGTTGTACGCGAGCTTGGACCGTGCCGGGAAGACACAAGTGATAAAGGATCTAGGTCCATTGATGGTACTCCTACCGTATTGGTTCATTGTAGGCGGTTATTACGAAAATAACGTCTACAATCTTAAGGCTCCAACACCTGACGAGGCGAGATTTACGATTTTGTTTAGGAAGAGAAATCTTCTAATTGGGAGTGAGCATCCCAAATGCAGTGCCGTGGTTACGTGCTTGAACATCGAGCATGTATTTAGCGGGAGTCCAGCCGTAGAGGCCGCAACGAACCATTGTTGCAGCTATAGGAATTTGTATGCTTGTAGAATTTTTGGATATTCTACTGTTTAAAACGACGTGGATTTGACTTCTTTGCAAATTTTTAGAATTCGATTGCACGTTTCGAGTTGAATTATATCTTCGTAAAACGTTAGAACTGAAATGAATAATCGTGTAACTCATTTACATTATAATTATAATTATATTACAAGAATACGAGAAAAGGGCAGAACAAGAGTGAAAAACTGGATGATTTACGCGGAGCAAGTGGAGCGCCCGCCTCCTGCAACTGGAGCGCTCGCTCCAGGTCAGTTTCGGATATTTACATGGCAATGAAAAAAATCACGCCGGACAAAAGCCCCTGGAAATAATATCACGCCGGGATAACATCACGCCGGCGTGTTATGCTTTCCGGCGTGATTTGTCCGGCGTGTTTTAGGGTTTGAATATAATATTGATTTTTTATTCATAATTATGTTAAATAATGATGTTAATATCACTTAAATATTAAAACGACACACAAAAACATTGTCTAAACATTGAAACAACGAGTTTTAGAATAAACATTCCACTAATAGGTGCTACTCAATCGTATTGGTTTGCACAAGGTTGCCTTGCACCGTGCTGTTCGCCGCATTGTCGACATCTCCGAGGGGCACGCCTGATTGTCCTTTCTCGTGCCCCCCTCCGTCTACGTTCCGGTGGTCTCCCCGGTTGACGTTCGTACGGATTGGGTAGAATTTGTACACCGAGGTAGGCACTCGGCACTGTCCACTCTTCTTTTTTAGGAACTGGAAATATTCGACGGTTGTAAATCTTGCAATAGGTATCCCTCCTGTAGTAGTGGGCAATGTACTGATCTACCGCCTGACCATTTTCCCTGTTGAAATAAATAAATGTCATTCCGTACACAAAATATTAAATAGTTGATTGAAAAAAATATTACTTACATCATTGCTGCGATCGAGTGTGCACACGGTATGCAATCGAATTGCCATCTGTGGCAGTCACACATGTTCTTCAAGTCCACGTGGTATACGTTATCTAGTGTCTGCACTCTGAAATGTGGGACGTCGAGGCTGATCCGTGTGACCTTGTACCTATGCGACATTTCCAACTGGACTCCGATTTTTCGCCGCGCCTCTTCACATATGGGGTGGGTGTCGTTTCGACCCTTGAGTCTTCTCTCATCGAACCACTTCTCGATAACGAGCTTCGCAGCATCGAGGCAAGCAACTATAGGCAGTCGACGTGCCCAGAGGAGGGAATTGTTGAAAGACTCTGCGGCGTTCGATGTCATGGTACTGAACCGGCGAACGGGGCACATGCTCCGAGCCCACCTAGCGGGTCCGTTGCCCATAGCCTTCTGGTACGCCTCGGGGTTGGTGTTGAGCATCGATGCCATGATGCTGTGGAATTCTCTCTGATCGTACGTGTACGCAGCTCTCTGGAACATGGCACCGATAACCATGCCGTATGTCATGTGCTGACTCAAGTGGTAGTAACACAACCCATGGTGCGCCTCCGGAAACACTTGAGCTACGGCATACTCAATCGAAACGTGCTGGTCAGAAACAATCAGCACGTCAGTCAAGTTCCCGTAAGCCCTCCTCAGACCCCTCATGAACGAGGTCCATGAATAGTGACTCTCCTTACGCCCTACGCCGTATGCCAAGGGAAATAGCTGCTCGTTCGCATCCTTCGCTACAGCTACGAACATGACGCCAGAGTTCTTGCCCTTCAGGTGAGTGCCGTCGACGGATATCACCGGCCTGATATGCCCGTATTTGTACGCCGCAATAGAGGCAGCTAGGGCAACGAACACCTGTCGAAATTTGCACTCGTCATCTATGTCGAGATCGGTGACTGTGCCGGCGTTTGAAGTCTCGAGAGCATGGAGGTAGGCGGGCAGATCTTGGAACGACTCCTTGTGTTTCCCGTAGAGAATCTCCACGGCCTGATTCCTCGCCCTCAAGCAGACGTTGTAGCTCGCCTTAATGCCGAACGACGTGAGCAGCTCGTTCTCAATGATCCTAGGCTTCATAATCACGGAGTCGCGCAGGATCCTCTTCGCAAAGTACGCCGCAATAACTTTAGATCTGACCTTCTTTCTTTCGACTGTCCCAGTGTTGGGCCCGCATGTGTGCTCGGGTTCAAACACTGAAATGACCCAATTCTCGCCCTCGCTTACAGCACGAATGTTGAAGCGGCTTTTTTTGTCCGACGTGCATCTAAAGACCAGCCTCGTCGTATCCGACCACCTGGGGTAGAAATTTTTTCGACTCTCCATCTGCCACAAACCAACGGCAATATACATATCATCCTTGCTTTTGAAATATGAACCATATCGCAAATCGAGGATACTTGCGTCTTCCTCGTTGAACACTGCAGATTCTGTAGCCTGGAGTGGGACCACCGGCACTAACCAGTTCCTCATGTGCTCCGTATCAGTATCCAGAGGTGGTTGGCTCCTACCGTGCAGGTCCGGAAACATCATAGCCAACAGTCGGTTGAACCCGCCTTCTTCAGCTATCCAGGCGGTCCACTCGGCCATTAGGGCCCTAGGAATTTGCCTTCCTTCTCTCAACACGTTCGACTGGTCGCTGTCCTCGGTGGAGACGTCCCGCGACGGCTCATATTCATCCTCGTCGTCATCGTCGTCGCGCAAGACATCATCTTCGTTCGGATCCTCCTGCTCATCCCTTCCTGATGTATGATTCAGGTCTGGTATTTGATCGTCACGAGCATCTTCGGCACGATGAGACGAACTGCCTCCGAGGTTGTGGACTTGATACACCTGTTCATCCCAACAGGTGGAATTGATGTTCTCTACGATATCATCAAGCGTCGAACGCAAGTCCTCCGTGTTGCCATACGTGTTGCCAAATTCGAACGAAGACGGTTCCTGGTACGACGGGTCGAATTGAGGGATATACGAAGAAGATGCACCGACATGTGAAGATGAAGCCCCAACATGTGAAGACGAGCCTCCATTGTTTAGAATCACGTACAATTCTGGGCTAATGTACTTAGTGCATAGCTCAACCACTTGCTGGTCCGACTGCAACTTCGATTTCCTTGTACGTCCAGTGCTCTCGGATAGCGAGAAATAGAACATATCGAAATCACTACCGAGCAGGTTGCAACAGGAAGCTACCATATATCTCAGCCCGTAATATGTGAAATCACTGCACTTGAATACGACCTCGTTGCCACCCTCGTACCTTCTTCTATTCCATTGACCTCCGTAATAAGCTTTTACGTCGACGGAATCCATCTACAATATAAAATGAACTCAACTTAATTCGTATGTCTCAAATAACTCATTAAATGAAAGGTTTTACTATAAAATATGAGACAAACTTTTTTTCATACTAATTTTCCATTTTTCACGCCGGAGAGATGTAGCCGGAAAGCATATCACGCCAGCATGATTTACGCCGGCGTGATATACTTTCCGGCAACATATCTCCGGCATGTAAAGAAAATTTTTTTTTGTTTTATTTTTTTACTTCATATTATGCTATAGTATATGGCTTAATTTACTCACATACAACGTAAAAATATTTAAACGAACTTCTAATACACATAAAATAATCATTAATTCTCTACAATTAATTCGTATGTCTCAAATAACTCATTAAATGAAAGGTTTTACTACAAAATATAAAACACAACTTTTTTTCCATTCATTATCCATTTTTCACGCCGGAGGTATGTGGCCGGAAAGAATATCACGCCGGCGTGATTTACACCGGCGTGATATTCTTTCCGGCCACATACCTCCGGCGTGAAAAATGCGTACTCACATTTTAAAATTTTCATTCAAATTATGCTATAGTATCGTTTTATTTGCACACATACATTGCAAAAATTATAAATTTAACTCTTAATATACATATCAAAAATGTATAATTCATTCACAGATCTCAAATACTTCATGAAATGAAATCATGTAGTATCATACGTGAAACATAAATAAAAAATAAAAATAAATGGTGCTTTTCACGCCGGATAATGTTGACCGGAATATATATCACGCCGGCGTGACATCTATCTGGCGTGATATACGTTCCGGCCAACATTTTCCGGCTTGAAAATGGCCGGAATACTTGTAATAAAATATTCGATCGAATTATCAGTTACAAACCTTTGAGAATTGGATGTTCTTCGCCTTTCGCTTGTATTTTCTCCTTCACGAACTGTTCCAATTTTTTTTTTGGGAGGAATCGAATTGAAGATATTTTTTACGAATGTCATTTGAGCTTCAATGTACAACTATATATTGAATATTTCACATAGGAAACCTTCTTTTACTGTTTATCACTGAACAAAAATGAATGCAGCTTCAGTAATAATGCATCAATACAGTGTACCCATTTGCATTTGCCGTATGTGAAAAAAGAAGAAGATGACAACAACATGTCAAGTCTAATCAAGGTAGATTAGACTTGTTGTATTAAAATTAAAGGAAAAATGGATTTATAAAATAAAGAAAATTGTAAAATGGAAATTGGGGTAGTTTGTGTATGCTTTTTGGGGGAGGGGTATTTTGTGAATGGGGGGTTTTAATAGTGGTAAGCAAAAATATTTCCACTATCAACATTATAGTTTAGTCTTATTTTACCCTAATATTTATCTTTAGCATTTAATTAGTTTTGTTTTTATTCGTAAAAAGTAATATCAAATGCTGAAAAATAATCATATTCTTTAATTAGTATAAAATGAACTAAATATTATTTCACTTGAATTGAAAATAAATAATAAAAAATCAATCATTATATACGATTGGTACATCATAATAATGAAATCGGTCGTGTATCTTTTTCCGTATTATAATACCACATCTGATCAATGATAGAATGGATCAACCGTAACATAATGCAATATAAAGTAGAAAGTGCGCAAATTGTAATACTACATTATTTATAAAAAAGGTGGGGAAATATTTGTGAAAATGAAGACATATGATATATATATATATATATATATATATATATATATATATATAGCGGAGAGATCACATACAAAAGACAAGTTTCGTAAGAAATGAGAAGTGATCTGGACCATTGATCTGTGTGATCTACGGTGTAGATTAACTGATGCATTATGATTTTATTGAAAATGCATTATGATTGTATAGATAATGCATATAATGCATTGTGCATTATAATTATGTATATCATGCATTATAAATTATGCATAAAATGCATCATTTTTTATTTTTTACGATAAACCTATTTTGTACAAGATCTCACCCCTATATATATATATATATATATGGGTAGTATAGTGAAGCGCGAAGGGAGAATATCGCCCACAAAATCCAAAGCTACGACTCTGCCATAGAAGACATCACTCCCTTCAAGGTCTCTTCTCCATACACATTCCAATGTTGTCTTTTAAATTAACAACAAAACTTACACTGCTATTTGGTCGTCTTAGGTTGTAAGAGTAGCCCATCAACAATCTGTCAACCTCTTTTCAAAAATATACTCCTAGTTACTACATTACACTTTAATTGTTCTTGTTTTTTTTTTTTTTTTTTTATTGTGACATCTTATATAATTGTCCACTCATTCAAAATGGAAGATTGTTACTTTTACAATTAATATAATATGAACTTCACTATCTCTTACTACGTAAATTGATTACTGTGTCAATTTTATAGTGAACAATTAAATGAGATAGAATGACTAAAATTAAGAACCTCAACAAATGTTATTCATTCATTCTTGTCTCTTCTGATTAAGCAATATGCCAAAACGATGCTCTACATGTAGGGACAGGGACGAGGTTTACCCTATGCGTCGAAAATAGCAGTTGTGGATTTACACACTAATAAAAAGAAATGAAAAAAAAAAAAACAATGCTACAAGGATATTTACTAGTCACTCCTGTCTTTTATTTACTAACACTTTTACTGTATTGAAACATCCTCCATTTAATAAATATTACCATTTCATACATAAGTCTCGCAATTATTTCAACACTTAACAATTTATCATTCTATTTTTTAACATTGTAATACCATTAAAATTATTAGATAGATTCACAATTATTCTACTTTTAACACTTTAACACATTAATTTATTAATATATAGCATCAAGATGTAAAAAAAAACATGTGTTCAAGATAAGTTCACTAAATCAATGAAAAAGGGAGTACAATTCTTTCAAGAACTATATTCTTTTCAATTACACATATTACAGCAGGTAGAAATATTTGTTATAGGAATTTAATAAAATTGAGCTCATGAACATTCAAGAATTCTTGAACGTATGTCAATTTTTTCTCTTAGCAACAAAACAACGAAATTAAAGTATAGGTTTTTGTGTAATGTACTATTATTACCTTTCTGATATTAATCGAAAAATAATATTACAAACACCTAAAGATATTTCCACTCATTCAATGAAATATTTCATTTCAATGTACAATAGAGGATCGGAATTCAGAAACAGCAAAACTCAAAACTTATGGTATACAAACCTTCTAAGTTCTAATAAATAAAAGGGCTATTTTATTTATCAAAATCTACAAAAAAGAGATGCAATTTCCGATTTAGCATGGACTACAGAAGTCAATTTTCTCATCACTTAGTCTCAAAAGGTTAGTCCCACCCCTACCCAACTCACTTCCAATAAAAAAGAAAAGATGAAAATAAAAGGGAAAAAGAACAAAAAACTAAAAAAAATAAAATAAAATAAAGATTTTCTTCTTCTGTAGGCAGAGTCCATGATTAAGCAAAAAGGTTGAGCAGCTTTGGCCTTTTGCTACCAACTTGCTTACCCACACTTCCACCATTCCAAAATTCCGGCGACACCTCCGATATCCCTGACACCAACGACGCCGTATTCTCCACGCTGTTCACCATCCCGCCGCCGACTGACCGTGGCGAATCTCCGGCGAAGCACCCAAGAGACCCCTGCATGAGAGTCATCTGACGGCCGCGGCTCCCGGCGGCGTTCGGCGTCGGAATATTCCCGAGGGAGATTGGCCTTGGGATGCCGCCGGCGAGCACCGTCTCCACCGCCGCCTCACAGATGTGCCAGTTGCCGGAGGATAAAAGCCCCACCGCGCCGTTTACCG
The DNA here is from genome assembly GCA_024222315.1 of Thymus quinquecostatus. NCBI lineage: Eukaryota > Viridiplantae > Streptophyta > Magnoliopsida > Lamiales > Lamiaceae > Thymus > Thymus quinquecostatus. The sequence goes on along the minus strand of CM044174.1, from coordinate 15,641,837 downwards.
GGTTCACCGTGCGGCCGCACGCCTCGAACAGCAGCGACTGAAATAGAGCTGAAAATGGAAAATTACAATATTCAGATGAAATACAAACCGCATGCAGTTTAATTCGAGGTTTCCGATCGCTTGAATTTGATTTGAAATTTTTTTACCAGGGCGTTTGGATTCGGCGACGGCGGAGATGAATGACATGAGGTCGCTGCGGCCGAAGAATTTTGAGACGAAGAGGGTGGCGTTGGATTGAGCTTGAGGGGTTTGGATCCAATCCAAACACGGTCTTAGGATGCATTCGTCGCTGCAGCCTCTCCGTAGAACTCGGCAACCATTGCAGCTCATCTTGATTCTCTCACCTCTCTCACCTATATTCCCCTTTTCCTCCTCCGCTGTGAGTGATTTCTTGAACTCAAAGGAAAGGGGAGAGAGAGAGAGAGAGAGGTGAGTGTTGCGTTAATTAAAGGGCTTGTGGCCGTGGTGGTGGGGTTTAGTTTGGTGATGGGCAAAAGTAACTAAGGTTGGGTTAGTATTAAGGCTGCGTTTGGTATCATGGATGAAAAGGATTTCTTAGAAATATTATGGGTACTTAGTTTTGGCCACTCTTAATCTCTTATGCTCTCCCATCCCATTATTTTTCCATCCCTTTTTTTTTCAAAATTTTATTTTGGGCTGCTTTTTGATATTTTAATCTTGTTTAACTATCTCTAAGGAATACAGATTATTCTATAAATAATATGATTGGTGGTGAATTCAAAAGAATTATACTTAGGGGGTGTATTCAATCCAGATTTTAATTGACTTCTTATAATCCGTGGATTCTATCAATTCCATGGATTGTTTTAATTCTTTATAGAGTTTAATGGATTCTGTTAGATTTATTTATTTATTTCTATTTCCACAGACTTTATAAGTCTATGGATTGTTAAAAATTAAAGAAATTACAAATATTATTATTATTATTTACAATCTTAAAAAAAATCCAGTGCAAAAGTGCGATGCTTTTACTGTCAAAATCTCTCTTCAGGCCCTCTCTCTCTCTCCCTCTCAATAATGGATGTCACCTTCTCAGATCTGCACACAGAAGCCGGCCTCAAGGCCCTCGACGCTTTCCTCTCCGGCAAGTCATACATCTCTCTCTGGGAGCCAATTGACGAGTTGCTTCCATTGCAGAGAAGCCGAAGGCCGATCTTTATCCCAATGTCAGCAAGTGGTATGGGGCTATTTCCACGAAGCTAGCATCCAACTTTCCTGTTGTTGCTGTTTCCACGAGGCTGTGGGAGTGAAGATTGGAGGCGAAGCTATTGAAGATGCTGCTTCTGCTGCTAAGGAGGCTGCTGGTGGTGATGATGATGATCTTGATCTCTTTGGCGATGAGACAGAGGAGGAAAAGAAGGCAGCAGAAGAGAGGGAAGCGGCTAAGCTAGGCGCTAAGAACCATCGAGAGTGTAATTAGTGGTTTTGGCAGAGAGAAAAGCACATGAGTGAAAACATGGATAAAAGAAAAGAATTACGTGGTAGAATGTTACAGCTGCAGAGAATGAGCTTCCATTCTCTAAACTAGAAAAAGAGGCCCAGGGAATATTGTCAAATGAACCCAAGAAAATGGACGAGTCCGGCCCAATTCAAGGACAACCCATTTACAATGTCGTGAGGGACAAGAATGTAGGAACCCTAGCTGTAATCGGAGAGTAGAAATAGCAGAGAGGATTGTATTTTGCAGGGCAGATTATGAATGAAATTGTTTAGTTCTACTTTTCTCTCTTGTATCTTTCTCTCTTTTCTGGAGTCCGAACTCACTCGAAGCAGTTCTTCTATCTGATATCGTATCAACGGTGCTTTCATTGAGCTTCTTCAATGGCAGACTCTGAAATCATCGCTGCCATTACATCTTTGCAAACCCATTTGGAAAGCCAACTCTTAGCCACAAACACCACCCTCCAAAAGTTCATGTCATCTGTCGATTCCAGATTCGCCCATCTCTCCACCCATCAGATTCCGCAGACACCTCCACCGCTGGGAAATCAAGCCCTCCGCTCCATGAAAATGGAGGTCCCACGCTTCGACGGCACCGATCCGGCCGGCTGGATCTTCCGAGTTGAGGAATTCTTCAATTTCAACAACACTCCGGAGGAGACTCGTCTGCAAATCGTTTCCTTCCACATGGAAGGCAAGGCTGCCTCATGGTTTCAATGGATGAAAGTGAATCATCTGTTGTCGACTTGGCCGGTGTTCTTTCACAGCGTTCGTCATCGATTCGGCGATTCTCTCTATGAAGATCCACAAGGAGCACTATCCAAACTCCGGCAAACGTCGTCGGTAGCCGAGTTTCAGACGGAATTCGAGGCTCTCATGAACAAAGTGCAGGGTATATCTGAATCCTTGCTCGTTAGTTTCTTCGTTACAGGTCTGAAGGCTGATATCCAGCGTGAGCTTTCTCTCTCAAAACCATCATCTCTCATGGAGGCGTTCTCTCGTGCAAAGGCGTATGAAGCGCGACTGGAAGAAGCGAGGGCAGAATCACAAATGACTCCTCGAGCACCGCTCAACGCGATTCCACTGCAGTCGATTGCACCATCCTCGCCTCCTTTGTTATCGAGTTCTTCCAGCGGGAGTCGTCCGACGTCTGTTCCGCTGCTGCCGGCGCCTACAACTCCAGCGCTCCCCATTAAGAAATTCTCACTCCAGGAATTGCGCGAGAAGAGGGAAAAGGGCATCTGCTACAATTGTGATAACAAATGGTCTTCTGGGCACAAATGTAAGAGCCGATTTCTGTTCTTGTTCGGCACGGGCGATGATGAGGAAACTCCGGCTGATACTCCATCATCAGATTCTTCATTGGAGGAGACGATTCTAGGTGATATATCCACCCTTCGCACTCTTTCTGGTTCTTACACTCCCAAGTCTATTCAACTCAATGGGTCTATTCTCGACCACAATCTCTGTGTGTTGATTGACAATGGTAGTACGCACAATTTTCTCCATCCTTCAATTGCACAGTTGTTGAAATTGCCAGTTGAAGCAATCCAACCATTTCGAGTCTTTGTGGGGAATGGTGATTATTTAGATTGCAAACAACTCTGTCCCAAGGTACCTCTGCTTCTTCAGGGACACCAATTTGTGGTGGATTTCTATTTACTCAATGTTGAAGGGCCATCTTTGGTTCTTGGTATGGAGTGGCTTCAATGCCTAGGCCAAGTGACTCATGATTACTCTAATCAATCCTTGGAGTTTTTGTGGGAAGGTAAAAAAATCAATCTCCAAGCAGAAGTGTTTTCAGCTGCTCCCCATGTTACTCTTCATCAATTGCTAGCCATGGAATGGTTTCCAAAGAACCGGAGTCATCAAGTCTTCTACATCTTGAAGTTGCAGCCGTTCGAAGGGTCCATGGTCTCCACCGACGGCAATCGACCACCAGATTCTCTTGAATTCCCTCCGATTTTCCAGCCTATAGCGACCTGCCCTTCTCGTGAAATCCTCACAGCAACCGAGCCTTGCGAGCAAATTCTGATGCATTGGTGGGGAAATCCACTTGACTGTTCCAAGAGGGAGGAAGCACAAGAGTTTGCACAGACCTTCGTTGTTACAGCTGCAGAGAATGGAGACTTGAACCTTGAGGACAAGGTTAATTTCGAAGGGGAATGGAGTGTTACAGCTGCAGAGAATGAGCTTCCATTCTCTAAACTAGAAAAAGAGGCCCAGGGAATATTGTCAAATGAACCCAAGAAAATGGATGAGTCCGGCCCAATTCAAGGACAGCCCATTTACAATGTCGTGAGGGACAAGAATGTAGGAACCCTAGCTGTAATCGGAGAGTAGAAATAGCAGAGAGGATTGTATTTTGCAGGGCAGATTATGAATGAAATTGTTTAGTTCTACTTTTCTCTCTTGTATCTTTCTCTCTTTTCTGGAGTCCGAACTCACTCGAAGCAGTTCTTCTATCTGATATCGTATCATAGAACCGAAGGTGAATCGGCGATGGAGAGGCTGACTTTTCGAAATCTTTGGTGGAAAGGAGAGATTTGCGTAACATTCTCAAAATTCAATTCAAGAGTGAGGGCTTTAGAATAAAAGTCATATAAATGCCAAAGATTCAGAAAATCTATAGAGGAAAAAAAAAAATGAGAGAGAAGAGAAAAAAGAAAATAAAGAGGAGAGCAAGGGCTTATGCCCCTTGTCCTTATGCCCCTTGTCCCTTGTACGTAAATCTGTGTATGACTGTAATATTTTTTCTTTAAAATATATGTTTAACTAATTATCATGTAAAATAATGCGATGGAATGAATAGTTGTCATAACTATCTTCAAATTCAATTATGGATTTCAATCTTCAAAAGCACTCGTCTTCGATCAAATTTTTGGCAATGAATGATAAAATATACTCCCTCTGTTACATTTATAAAGAAATAATTTTTTTTCGGCACGAGAATTAAGACAAGAGTAATAATAGTGGAAAAAGTAGTGTGAATGAGTTTTAGTGGGTTACAATTTTACTACCTCCATCTCAGAAAAGTAGTCAATCGTTCATTTTTTTTTTTTTTTTTGTCCGTATCATGCATTAGTCCACTTTCTATAAATGACAAATAATAATTGGCTACAATTAATGCTCTCTCTTCAAAATTAATTACAACCACACATTCTTTTTTTCCTTAATTCCTGTGTCAAGTCAAACTAGGACTACTGTGAGATGGAGGTAGTACCATTTAAGGTAATATCCCTATATGAGTGGGGCGGACGAAAATGGAACTTATCCCTTTATAAATGGAATGAAGGGAGTAATAAAATACTCTTTTCGTCCTATTTAATAAGAGATACTCCCTCCAATTCTTAATGTTAGTCGTTCCTCTCTCTTTTATTATTTTCAATTTATTTGTCGTTTTAAATATTTAGTCCAAAAATGACCCTCTGCTTTAATTTCGAATTAGTTGATTCAGTGCATGATAGTAATTAATAATTAATTAAATATGATACTTATAGAAGTATTGAAAGAAGATGAAACAGTTTTGTCTTTCCTTTTCTCTTATCGGATGATAAAATGATGAATTCAATAAAATTAAACTATCATTATTTGCCATTAATTAAGGGTAAATTAGGAAAAAATATTATTTCTTAATATATTTGTCAAAGCTTAGGAAGACTTACATTAAGAATTGGAGGGAGTAATTTTTTTAATACGAGAATTACGACAATCTTGATTCATAGAACATATAATAGGAGAAAGGGATCAAAATTTTAATACTAAATTATTAAGTCTGCTATGAAAAAATCGCTGTATTTAAATAATTACAAAAACTTAAATATAAATTAAATTGGGCTAATACTTCTATTATAAGAAACACAGTATCCCATTAGAATGGGACATACCAATAGAACATATAATAGGAGAAAGGGATCAAAATTAGTACTACTATATCGGTTTGGAACTAAATAATGAATTAACATACACCTGGATGCAGGAATATTATCATTGATAAAGCACGGCCGACTTGTCGGGAAAGAAACAGGAGAAATCAAACCAAGCAGATTTTTACAAGAATAAATAATATAATAACACTGTTGGTATCAACAACAGAAATACAAAACCATGTAAATCGAAGCAAAACTTATTACTATTTGTTATTTTTATAATCGTAATTCATCCCGCATAAATACATGTACTCCCTCCGTATTACATACTGATACTCTTACTATATTAAGACGGTTTACATTTATTGAATTTTTCCATTTTAGAACATATGTCCAATCAAACTATAAAACTTTAACACTTAATTCATTAATGTATCATTAAAATGTAAAATATTTAATGTTATATATATATATACATACTTACAATTATTATACTTCCTCTTTTAATTTAGTGAACCTAAATCTTGGACATTATTTACATTTTATATAGAGGAAATAAATCAGGTGAGAACTCAATTTTTAGTGAAATCTACAAACCATACATTTTCATGCATACAATGATGCATTTATATATATATATATAGAACAATAAAACGCAATATAATTTGAATGAATTCGAAAAATAAAATATATTTCTCTTCTATGGATGCAGTAAATAAAATCTGTTTAAGAAGTTGATTGCATATGTTGTAAATTTCTCAAATTTGTTAAGCGCACATTTCTTTAAGTAGTTAAACTTGTGATGAGAAAGGTTATCACTAATTAGGCTGAAAATCACTTTTAACTAGTTAACAACCATGCTCTTCTGCCCCACCTGTATTTATTAATCTATGTAAACATCAGTTTACATAAATAGCAAGCAACTGGTGTACTAATTTGTTTTTTAGAAGGAAAGCAAAACCTAATTTCATAACCAAGTCTTCTTGAAGTTTTTGCATGTCGAGGCAAAATAAATTTCGTTAAATTTTAAAGGGTTGGTCCATTATTTTTATAATAAAATAGGTAGTAATTCCATTACAAACGCTACCCACTTTAAACATTTATAAGAAAAATCAGCCCGGTTTATTTTTTTATATATATATAAAAAAAAACAATTAATGGATTATATTATTTGTTACTATTTGGGTTGAGTATGAAGTTAACCATTACCATTATTTAAGGGTAATTCACTTCCTAAATAACTACAAGTGATTCATTTTCATCAGTGAACCAAACACTCCATAAAAATAACCAGTAGTATCATTCTTATTCTCTTATGTTACTTGATTTCCTTCACTTTCTATTATCCAACTTGAATCAAATGAGCACATAGTATGTGATAAATAATTGAAATATTTAATTTAAAATTCTTATTACTCCATCCGTCCACTTCATGTGGCTTCTTTTCTATTTGGAACGTCCTACTTCAATTTGCCTATTTCCTAAAATGGAATGAATCAACCTTTACATTTTAATGTGAACCCTTGCTTTTTCACTTTAACACTACACATAAAATTCACGTCGAAATAAAATATGATAATTAAACTGGAACAAAGAGAGTATATCTTAATGGATTAATGTTATTAGTTGAAAGTTGGAAGGATTAATAAAAAGGGATTATTCACATAATGTTTATCGATGATTTTATAAAGGCAAACACGACTTTGGGCTGATGATGTGACATGTGAGGGAGTGATGGGATAAGAATATCTGGTTCCAAACTCTGGGTTCGAGCGGCTCCGTGTCTCCACGGCTTTTCGAAGGGGCCGATTATCAGCCATTGAATTTTTCCTTTTTCTTTAATTTTCTTTATGTTAGGACTAGACATTTTGTCTCTCTTTCTTACGCTTATGCGGTGGGACATCACTTAACCACCACTATTGCTATTATCTACCCCCACTCAATATATAGTCCAAAAGTTCAATTTCTCTTTCTTATGAGTTTTTATATATGTTGGAGTATATTAGATTAAATAAGGAAATTAGTTGATATATTCCGTAGCACCAATAGGATATGAACACGTGTTATTAGTTAGTTACTAAATCACGAGCATAGCACGTGATCTCCTTCCTCCTTTCATCTCTCTCTTTCCTCTCTTGTATAAGAACACGCACTCTGCATTTCTAAAGCAATACAATTTACTTTCCACTTATGTCAAGATATTTTCTCTCTCTCTCTCAATCTGACATGGTATCACGAGCCTTCTATTAGATCTAGATCTAGAGCGGTTACCGGCGTTTCTATCGCTCGGATTTTTCTTCGATCGGCGTTTCTATCGCTCGGATTCTCTTCGATCGGCGTTTCTATCGTCGATCTTCTTTTGCTCTGTTTTTCTGTTTCTTCAGCTCTAATGGCGTCACATGGTGGTGGTTCTGGTTCTTCCGCTGTGCTTCCACAATTTCATCCGATTCTGCTCAAGCTAGATCGGAACAACTATGCCTTCTGGCGTGCTCAGGTCCTTCCTACTATCCGAGCTCATGGTTTCGACGAGTTCTTTGCTGCTACCGGCATGCCGCCTTCGTCGTTTCTTCCTTCTCAGTCCGGTGCTCCACCTCGTGCGAATCCAGAATACTCTATCTGGATTCGTAGGGATCAATTCCTTCTCAGCTGGCTTCTCGCATCGATTGGAGATACGATGCTTGGGCATGTGGTTCGGTGTACCAATGCTCGCGATGTTTGGCTCACTCTGGAGCGGCTGTTCTTCTCTCAGTCCAAGGCGCGCACAATGCAGCTTCGTATGGCGCTGCAGACGACTCGCAAGGGATCTATGTCTATCGAGGAGTACTTCCTCAAAATGAGAGGCTATGCTGATCAAGTCTCTGCTGTTGGCCAGATCATGACGGATGAGGACTTGCAGATGTATATTCTGGCTGGATTTGGTGCTGAGTATGAGGCACTGGTGGTCAACTTTATGCAGAGAACGGATGCTCCTTCTCTCCAGGAAATGCAGCTCGCATTTCAGGCTTATGAGCTTTGGATTGCGCATCAGGTGAATCAGTTTACTGTTATAGATCCTAGTGCTACTGTTGCGTTTTATGGTGGAGGTCGTGGTTCGTTTGGCAGTGGATCTGGTGGTAATCGTGGTGATTTTAGCAAGGCCGGTGCAAAATCTATTATATGTCAGTTGTGTGGTAAGATAGGCCATGTTGCTCTTAAGTGCTTTCGTCGGTTTGATGTGCATTTCACAGGCAACAATACCATGGATTCTGCCTCTTCTCAAGCTTATGCTGCTGTTGTTGAATCTATGGAGTCTGGTGGTGGTGAGAATTGCACCTGGTACATGGATAGTGGTGCAACAAATCACATTACAAATGAACTTGGAAACCTTTCTCTGAGCAATGAGTATACTGGCAATGAAACAGTCATGGTTGGAAATGGTAATCAACTCTCTATCTCTTCTATTGGTTCAAGTTCATTTGCTGTTTCTTCTGCTACATCCAATCACTCTCTCTTACTCAATAACATACTATTTGTGCCTGCTATAACTAAGAATCTCCTCAGCATTTCTCAGTTTACTCTTGATAATAATGTCTATATTGAATTCCACCCTAATTGCTGTTTTGTTAAGGACAAAGCAACCCACAGGATTCTGTTGAAGAGCAATCTAGTTAATGGTTTGTATCAGTTGGATCTTTCCAAGCTCTCCTTCAAAGCTGCAACTCTTGGTTCTGGCTTGAAGTCTTCTGCTGCATTCTCTGCTGTCTCTTCACTCCCACAGGATCATGCTTCTCTTGATCATGTGTCCAGCTATATGTCTGTGTCTAGTTCTTCTAGCTCTACTAGTTCTGCAGTCTGTAATAATTCACCTAGTTTTGAATCAAATTCTGTAATAGGACCTATATCACTATCTGCTACTTCTAAGATGGATTTGAATGTACTTCATCAGATGCTTGGGCATCCTAGCCATACTGTGCTATCAAAAGTTTGTGCCATTTTGAGCATTCCTTTCTCTGTTAGTAATCTTAAATTCTGTGATGCTTGCAAGCTTGGCAAAATGCACCAATTTCCTCATATATCACAACCTTTGAAAACATCTAAACCGTTTGATTTGGTTCATACTGACCTATGGGGCCCAGCTAACACATCTTCATCACATGGTTTCAAATATTATATTCACTTTGTAGATGATTTTACAAGATACACCCGGATATACCCCTTAACTATGAAATCTGAGGCCTGCCAAACAGTTTAAAATTTCATTTCCTTAGTTCAAACTCAGTTCTCTACTACCATAAAAGCCTTACAGTCTGATTGGGGTGGGGAATTCAGGCCTCTTCTTCCTTTTCTTCAGACTATGGGGATCCATTTTCAACACCCATGTCCTCACATACATTCTCAAAATGGGAAGTGTGAGAGGAAGCACCAACATATAGTGGACATGGGGTTATCTCTGCTTGCTCAAGCTTCTCTTCCTCTTTCTTTCTGGTGGGAGGCTTTTCATACATCTGTTTATCTCATCAACAGGCTCCCTTCTCCTTCTATTGGTGGGAAAAGTCCTTATATGCTCTTATATAATTCCTCTCCAAACTATCAATTTCTTTCTGTGTTTGGGTGTGCCTGCTTCCCTTTTCTTAGGCCCTATAATAAAAGCATATTGCAGTTTAGGTCCTCTAAATGTGTCTTCCTAGGCTATAGCAATACACACAAAGGCTATAAGTGTCTGCATAGCTCTGGTAGGCTTTATATTTCTGACACTGTTCACTTTAATACAACTGAGTTTCCTTATTCATCTATGTTCTCTACTCCTCCCCCTTCTTCATACTCTTCATCTGTTTTAATTTCTTTTCCCTCTTCACTTCCAATCAATACTCCATTACCAAATCCCTCTCCATCATCCAGTAGCTCTTCCTCTTCCCATAATTCCACCCCCTCTACTTCTCATCATTCTCATCATCTTGATGATCAGCATGATATCTCTCATCACACCTCCTCTCCATCCACTCCTTCATCCTCTGTTCATCATAGTTCTACTTCTTCACCTCATACTTCACACTCTTCACCTCAGTCTTCTCCTCCTCCTCCTCCTCCTCCTCCTCCTCCTCCTCCCAATACTCATCATATGCTTACCAGATCCAAGCATGGCATATTCAAGCCTAAGCTCTTTGTGACTGAGTCAAAGGTGTCTACAGTTCTGCCTGTTGCTCCAACATCCGTGAAAGATGCTTTGAGTTCTTCTGCCTGGGATAAGGCTATGGAAGCTGAGTTTCTTGCTCTAATGGATAATAATACATGGGATCTGGTACCATATACTAGTGACATGAAGGTGATCACTAACAAGTGGATATTTAAAGTAAAAACATTGGCTGATGGTTCTTTGGACAAGCTGAAAGCAAGACTTGTTGCTCGAGGGTTTGAACAATATGCAGGTGTGGATTTTTTAGAGACTTTCAGTCCAGTTGTGAAGGCTACTACTATCATATTTGTGTTTGCCTTGGCTGCTACTAGGCAATGGTGTGTTCAACAACTTGATGTGAACAATGCTTTTCTCAATGGGGTGTTGGAGGATACAATTTTCATGACACAGCCTGAGGGTTTTGTTGATAGATCTCTCCCTCATCATGTCTGTAAATTGAAAAAGTCTCTTTATGGTTTGAAACAAACTCCAAGGGCCTGGTATTATACTCTAAGGGCTTCTTTACTGGATTTGGGGTTTAAGAGGTGTACTTCTGACTACTCATTGTTTTTCAGAAATATTGATGGAGGGTTGGTACTCATTCTTGTTTATGTTGATGATATATTAGTTACTGGGGATGATTCAGTTGCTGTTCTTCATATAATTGATATGCTGAAAGAGAAGTTCAAGCTAAAGCATCTTGGGAAGGCTGCCTATTTTCTTGGGGTTGAGGTGCAATCGTTGGAATCTGATTCTGAATTTGTATTGAGTCAACACAAGTACTTGTCTGAACTGCTGCAGAAGACTGGTATGAGTGACTGTCATGCTTGTTCCACACCTATGGCTGCGAACACCAAATTATCCAGGTATCAAGGTGAAGTTTTTGATGATCCATTGTTGTATAGGAGTACTGTTGGAGCTCTTCAGTACCTCACTTTGACAAGGCCGGATATTGCTTTCTGTGTGAATAAACTGAGTCAATTTCTCCATAATCCATGTGTGGAGCATTGGCTAGCTTGCAAAAGGTTGCTTAGATTTCTTAAGGGTACTCAAACAGCAGGGTTGAGGTTTACTTCGTATTCTTCAGTGTGCATTGAAGCGTTTGCTGATGCCGATTGGGCCGGCTGCTCGGATGATAGGCGTTCTACTGGTGGCCATTGTCTCTTTTTTGGTTCAAATTTGGTAGTTTGGAATTCGAAGAAGCAAGACGTTGTGTCTCGCAGCAGTGCTGAGGCTGAATACAGGTCCGTTGCAAATGCGACTACGGACGTGCTTTGGCTACACTCTCTGTGTTCTGAACTGGGGATAAAAGTGCAGTCTCCTCATCAGATGTGGTGCGATAACACTAGTGCGGTGGCCCTGGCCTCCAATCCCGTGTTTCATGCACGTACGAAACATGTAGAGGTTGATGTTCATTTCATCCGAGAGAAAGTAGCAGCTGGTGTTTTGAGTGTAGGGCATGTAGCTGGTGATGAGCAAGTTGCTGACATTTTTACTAAGCCGTTAACTGCGGCGAGGTTCCAGTTGTTAAGTGAGAGGCTCTGCATGAGTAGTGACGCCAGTTCAAGTCGCGTGGAAAGTCTGGAAAATGGTTGAGCAGAGATGATGAAGGATGGAAGCTTGGGAGTATGTTGGAGTATATTAGATTAAATAAGGAAATTAGTTGATATATTCCGTAGCACCAATAGGATATGAACACGTGTCATTAGTTAGTTACTAAATCACGAGCATAGCACGTGATCTCCTTCTTCCTTTCATCTCTCTCTTTCCTCTCTTGTATAAGAACACGCACTCTGCATTTCTAAAGCAATACAATTTACTTTCCACTTATGTCAAGATATTTTCTCTCTCTCTCTCTCTCTCAATCTAACAATATACAATGTATTCCCTGCATACTCCATTAGTGTTGTATTCTCGTTCAAAACATATCCTAAATTAATGCGATTGATTAAAATGGAAAGTTTTCCTCAATATAATTACTTTTGTACCTTTTAATATCTTAGATAATTTGTTTTAATTTTTATGGAGTGTGATCCTTATTCCACAACTACCTACTTTCACCTTTACCTACATTAGTCTTTAAACCTATGTCGTATACACAATAATGATAAATCTCAATTAAAGACTTTCGATAGCAAGGCTGATCCAGGAGTATTTTTGGGATACTCGAAGATTAGCAAGGCTTTTCGTGTTTTTAATAAGAAGACTCTTACTGTGGAGGTAACACCTTATGTTGTTTTTGATAAATCTACTTGCCTGTATAGAGACTTAAGAATAGGTGAGAAGGATCAAGCTATCAACTCCAGGTCAAGGAACAACCTCGCAGAAGATATATTGATATGGAGTGCAGCTGATCATGATGGAGAGGATCGATCTGATCCTAAGGTCACACAACAAGGGGAAATGATGCAAGTGATGTTCCTACATTGAGTTGTAATACATCAACCAGAATTAACCGGACTGATCCCCCTCCTAAAGTCTCCCCGACTGAGGCTGTTGATGATCTTGAAAAGCAACTAAAGCAGCTCAACCTTTTTGCACCGAAATCTACCAGTCAACCTGAGTTTGATGAACCAGCTAATGAGCCCGAGCCCGTAGTGTCCGAAGAAGAAAGGACTTGACGCAGGCGCTGAGTGGATGAACATCCTCAAGAGCTCATTGTTGGGAACCCAAACTAAGGAGTCCAAATAAGAAGGATGCATGGTGAAAGCGCGTTGTTAAGTTGCTACCTCTTTTGTATTGAACCCAAAGATGCAATTGAAGCTCTTCGTGATGCTGACTGGTTACAAGATGTGCAATAGGAGCTCAATGAATTCAAGCGCAACGAAGTGTGGTCTATAGTAGATCGTCCTCATCATTAGGGCATTATTGGAGTCAAATGGGTCTTCAAGAACAAGAGAGATGAATATGGTAAAGTTGTCAGAAACAAAGCCTGCTTGGTTGCAAAGGGCTACCGTAAACAAGAAGGAATTGATTTTGATGAGACACATTTGCTCCCGTGGCAAGAATGGAAGCAACTAGGTTGTTCTTAGCCTATGCACCTCATCAACAATTTAAGGTCTACCAGATAGTCGTAAAGAGCGCGTTCCTCGATGACATTCTTGAAGAGGAAGTCTATGTGGAAAAACCTCCTGGATTCGAAGAAGGAGATTACAACAAGATCTATTGCCTACACAAGGCTGTGTATGGACTCAAACAAGCTCCCCGAGCTTGGTACGAGACGCTGTCTACCTTCATGATAGAATCTGGATTCAAACGTGGTTCGGTCGACAAGACACTCTTCACTAACAAAGTGAATGGCCATATCCCTTTAGTACAAATCTATGTTGATGATATTATCTTTGGATCTTAATCTTCTGTTTTGTGAGAAATTTTTGTTAATCTCATGAAAGATAAATACAAAATGTCTATGATGGGAGAAATGAACTTCTTTCTAGGATTGCAGGTCGAGCAGTCAAGTGAAGGAATCTTCATTATTCAAACCATATATTCACACGACCTGGTAGAAAAGTTTGGTGTCAAAGAAAATAAGTCTGTTAAGTTGTCAATGCTTACCAGTGGAAAGATTGACCAAAATCTTGAAGGAAAACCAGCCAACATAACATTTTATAGGGGTATATTGGTTCTCCACTTTATCTAACTGCCAGTAGACATGTTATTACATTTGTAGTTGGTGTTTGTGCTCGTTATCAGGCTAATCCAAAGGAATCACATATAGAAGCACCCAAGAAAATTCTTCGTTATGTTAAAGGGACTGCTAATATTGGATTGTGGAACCCATGTGACGATAACCTCGAACTAACTAGTTATTTGAATTCAAATTATGCTGGACGTAAGCTAGACAGGAAGTCGACATTAGGTACATGTCAATTTCCAAGGAATAAGCTTATCTCTTGGTTCTCGATGAAACAAACTTCCATCGCAACATCAACAACGTAGGCCGAATATATGGCCGCCGGAAGCTACTGTGCACAGATCCTATGGTTGAAGCAACAACTCAAGGATTATGAGGTTGTTGTGAGGAAGGTGCTAATCTTTTGTGATAGCACAATTGCTATTGCTATTACACAAAATCCAATTCTTCACTCCAGGTGAAAGCATGTGGAAGTAAGACATCACTGCATACGTGATCACGTGGAGAAAAAGAACGTAATTGTTGAGAAGATTCACATCGACATACAATGAGCTAGCATCTGACCAAGCCCCTTCAAGAGGAAAGATTCAAAATGTTGTGTGGCAAGCTAAGATTGCTAAATGTCAGCCATCAGGCCGATGGATAGTCAACAAGATGTGTGCCAATTTGACTACAATCCAACAAGTTGTTATCACAAGGCTGTGTGCCAGCTCGTAATCAGCCTTGTCAACAACATTCAACAGGCCGTTGTGGGAGCTTGACAACAACCTCCCAGACAACAACCTTGCTCAATTAAGGGGGAATCAAGTGAGGTTGTATCACTCATTATTTTATTAACTTCCTCCATACGCATTAAATTCAAATTATTTGTATTTATTGAGCCATGTATTCTGTCCTTTATTTCTATTTTATTGGCTAACAATACATATAGAGAAAGGAATGTCAGTACAATAATTACCCTTTTTGTGAAAAAACCCTCAACTTTGAAGGGTTTCTTGCTAGGATCAATGAGCATATAATTCACTGTTGGGAATTGGTAAGGATTCATGTGTTACGGGGAACTTAACGGGATGCTTTAATTAAATATGTTATATGTTTCGATTAGATCCCAAAACCCTCTATATAAATCCTATTCCCAAGTGACCTATTTTGATTAGATAGGTTAGAACTTTTCAAGCTGACGCGACCGTCGTTTAGTCGCAGTCAATAAATTTGTAAAACCTATGCCCTGACTACTACAACTAGTAGAGCAATGGCAAGCACAGGGTCGTTCCCACGAGGAGCTGGAGTAGCAATCTTCCCAGAAAAAAAGTTGTCACGTTGTGAGGGTTTGGGCGTTGCCCAAGGCAGAACAGAATTAAACAAAAGAAAAGTAAACACGGCTTAATGTAAATAACTTGTAAACAATAATTAAAAAGGATCGCGGCCTGGGCAAGTACCATGAATTACAATATAACTCTACTCGTTCACTGATCTAATTATGCACATGTCATCGGTTATAGGCAAGTCACTAGGCAGGACCCCCTTCTGTCACGTGTCACGTGCCCCGCCAATGTATGCCCAATCCACCCTTAAAGTTTAGAAATATATAAATATCTCCCTAACCTGAACATTCTATATGCAAGGATTAGTTGTCACATATCCTGCCCAAGCAGCATTACCGATTTGTGGTGGACCCGAATAGCCACGGAAGCAGGCCTAACGTCGACCTATGACTACACTCCGTTGCTAGTTCATACTATATGGCATGAGGACTTATCCTACACGTTTTGCCCATGTACTATTTGTAATCATGCTCGACTTAACATGATACTGGCCACATACCCTACCAAGACTAGCACGAATTGTAGAACAGAACCTAGGAAACTCGGGAACACATGCTATAGTTCAGTTAAACCTATTAATCCGATCTCACGAGTATTGAGTTACATTATATTCACGGCGTCTTGACCAAGCTGGGCTTAAACGACTACTCTAGCATGCTTATAAAGTAAACGACAGAAAAGTAAAATGAAAACATAATAAAACTAAGTACTGAAATATTATAAACTGAAATCAAAAGGGGCGGACACCAACGTCGGCCATGCAAAGCTAAAAGCATAAAACTGTTTGCCTGTAGGACTTGTTCATTTCCTCCCCACTCTCAAACATAAAGTAAAAGCATGAAATGGAAAAGTATAAAGCAGCTCCGGTGTACGCTCGTCCCTACGATGATGATTCTGAAATGAAATGATGCTGCTTTTATACTTGTGGATGGATTCGTGGACCAGGCCCATCAATCGACTGCTAGGGTTTGAGCTCGGGAGGACTTGCCTTCAATGCGTAGATTTGTTTCCTTGTTGATCATCGCGGCAGTTAGGAAAGTATCGAGGTTGGATTCTTTCCTTCTTCGCGTCTCCTTCCCTGCTGAAAAGCCTTCGCCCTATCTTGATCTGGTCGTCGTACGGCCCACGAACACTTCTTAAGCCCAGTCCATCATGCTTTAGCTCATCTTGCCCAGCCAGCTTCCCCAGGTCGCCTTGCCTGCTCCAGATCCTGCCCAAGATCACCTGAAACCAAATGTGCCCTCCCAAGCACAAGACTCATGCAAAGACACAACTAATATACCTATATGCAGTCTCAATAATGAACAAAATACGAGCAAAATATGGGCTCATCACAAGCCTATAAATGTTAGGAAGGCTTAAGTTTTTCTTTAGTCGCTCTAAGATAGACTGAAGGATTTTCAAGAGAAGGCCACTCGCTTGAGAGTATTTCCAAGCTAAGCGAGTCAACCTGGCGAAGCGAAGCGAGCGCTACAGTAAAGTCAAAAGCGAGTCAACTCACGCTAAAGCAGACGCTCAAGAAACTAAAGCGAAGCGAGCCACTTCCAAATTGAAAGCGACAGTTCAAATTTCCCGCCCCGTTCAAACTGAAGTCAAGTGAAGATCGAAACATTAATTGCGGATCTCCACGTGGCACAAGAAAAATGGAGCACGGGATTTAACTGCCAAACCGACAGAGCTACCACTACAGTATTGGACACTCCAGTTGCTGTTAAACTTGGCTCTTAGCCGTTTTTGGAAAGAAGACAAATCAACCGTCTGAAAAACTGCCGGTCAAAGACAAGTACTTTCGAGTGTGGAGGGACAAAGCCACCAACCTTCAACGGCTTCATGTCCAATTCTCCCACTATAAATAGTGAAGGCCAGAGACGGAGAAGAGTAGAACACTACCTGAGATTTCAGCACATACATTAAACAAGCACTCAAACATTACAGCAATCTTCCGAGTTCTTTTTAAGTGTTCTCCAAGCTTCAGCAACACCGAAGCTTGTCTCTGCAACCTTCACTCTCCAAGATTCTAAGCTCACTCATATACATCCAAGCTTAGAGAAGAACTCTTCCCCTTTGCACTAAAACTGTAAAGAGTTCTTCACTTAGAGAGTTTTCAAACCAAAACCCTAAACCTTTGTTTTGTCAAGTCTGTTAGGTTTTGTGTTGTTAGAAAGGTTGTTGTATAAGATCTAAGGTTCTACTTTCCTCGATAGTAGAAACCTCGATTGCAAAGTGTAGATCCAAGCTATCACTATCCTCGATTGTGTGAAGCCCGATCTTAGCTAGGTCTTGTGGAGAGCCCATAATCTCCCAGTTGTTGTTGTTCAGATCCAAGCGAGTGAAGCTCGATCCAGCGTGCAACAAAGTGGACGTAGGTGTTTCATCACCGAACCACTCTAAACACTGGTGTTATATTTGTTTTACTTAAGCTTTCATATCTCTAAAAAACCCTAAAACAACCTTTTAATTACTTAGGAAAGACTATAGCTCACCTAATTCCGCATTTGCAAGCGAGTCACTCTGTGGTAAAGCGTTCGCTTAGGTCCAGAGTCAAGCTTACACTGTAGATCAAGCTTACAACTAGGTCTTAGGTTGTAAAGCAACCCGAAGCTTGTTACTCTGAGTAAAGTTGAAAAAGAAGTTGAAAAACTTATATTACACGTATTCACCCCCCCCCCCTCTACGTGTAATCCTCTTTACAAACCGGGACCAACAAGCGGTATCAGAGCAGAGGTTCTTTCGAGCCACTGCTTTGCTTACCTGAAGCGAGTCCCCTATCGCTTCACGTTGTCTCACTGAATTGATCCTATTTTCCTAAGTGCATCAAAACTCACTCATGCATACATGCATTACTACTGATAAGTTTATCATGTCTAATCACAGTGCCTCCAACCTACCCCAGTTCTCTATAGAAGGTTACGAGACTTGGAGTTTCCGAGTTTCGAGCTTTCTATTTTCTGTCCATGACAGAATGTGGGAAGTGGAGACAGAAGGACCGATCACTATAATGAAGATTATCACGGTCAATGTCCCAGCAGCCGAAGGAAAGGAAGCTACCGTCCGCCACGACTACGTCGAGAAATCCAAAGATGACTACACCACCAACGACTTCAAGGTAGCGAATCTGGATGGTCTAGCTCGTCACATCATGCGGAGAACCGTGTCTGATGCATATCTTCCAAGGATAAGGAAGTGCGCCACTACCAAAGAGATGTGGGACACGCTCGCTCTAATTTCTTAAAGGACAGAGAAAATCAAGGAGAACAAACTTGCCGTACTGATGGGAGAATTTGAAAGCTTGACGATGAAGCCAAGCGTGTCAATCGACGCCTTCGAGCTTCGCGTCACTAATATCATCTCAACACTGGCTTCACTAGGAAAGGAGCTTGCGAACAAGGAAGTCAACCTCAAGATCGTGAGAGGCCTCACCAGAAAATGGTAAACAATGAAGGAGCTTTATCTTGCAACAAAGGATTTGTCAAAATTCTCACCAGAGATTCTATTCTCCGAGCTCAAGGCACACGAGTTCGACCTCAATCGGATGAGCTTGGACGATGAAGATGAAGCCCCCACTACATCAAAAAGAGTCGCAATCAAAGCTACAGAAATGCCAAGTGACCCGTCCATTGCCAATTTGACCAGAGAAGAGCTTGCGGAACACTATGTATTTCTCTCAAGAAATTTCAACAAGATAAACTCTAGAGTGGGAAAATACAAAAGGTTCTACAAGCAATACAAAGGGAAGAGCACTGATGCCAGAGAAAAAGGAAAGCGTGAAGAGTCTACCAAGCTGATCACAAGGGATGTGATGAACGTGGAGTGCTATCACTGCTACAAGATGGGTCACTATATGCAAATCTGACTTCCCAAAGCTAAGTGCGAAAGAGAAAGAAGAAATGAAAACTAGGAGGGACGCTCCACGTCGGGCGCTGGTGGCAAGCGAGTCACCTTCCACGCCAAGCGAGGATCCTGCAAGCGACTCGGACGCCTTCACGGATCCAAACTCTAGCGAGGGAGAAGATCTAGGCTTTATGGCACTCACCGATGAGGACACAGGAGAGGTATTCTTCTATCCCCCACTCAATTCAATTACAATTGCACACAAGCACGATGAGGAAATTCATTCCTCTACATGGAGTGAGTTACTTAACAAACATCATAAATTGTTAAGCGACCACAAAGTGTTACAACAAGCTATGTCTGATAGTGAGAGAGAAAACCGAAAGCTAGCCACTGAACTTGATGAAGTCAAGATTAATCTAAGGGCTATGACGAGTAAGTTTGAGGACCTCTTCGCTCGACATAAGAGCTTGGAAGATAGGTATGAAACCCAGTCCGTTCTAGTGGCCAACTTAAACAAAGCCTCATTCGCTAGGCAGGCACTAGAAAGCTCACTTCTTCCTTTTGGAAGAAAGAGAGGGCTTGGATATGAGGGTGGACCTATCAAGCCTACTGTCTTTGTTGGTGCTTCTAACACAACACCATCAGTCTCTTTGGAATTGCCCAATGCATCCAAAGCGACCACTAGCAAAGACAAAGGCAAGGTTGAGATCCCTAAGAAGAGGCCCATGAAGATGTCTATATCTTTAATGAAAGCTTCTAAGGGAAAGCCAGAATCAACAGTCCCTAACACTGATAATGTTAAAGCTTACCATTCAAAAGGTAAAGGGAAAACTGTTGGGGCTTCTAAGTCTCAATCCCAGGCACCAAGGACAAAGGATGTTCCCTTGATAAAGAGAACTAATGTCCATGTGTCAAGTGAGTCCGATTGGAGATGGTCCAATCGTGCTTACGTTGAGGGGGAAGGATTTGAAGTTCCCAAGAGGAAGCTTCAAACCCCAAAGGCTTCTCAAGCGAGTCATGATCAAAAGCAAAAGTTGACTTCGCAAAAGAAACCAAGCGAGACGCTTGCCAAGACCGGAAATCCCAGGTCAGTCTCCAACCCTACGACTAATCCTAAGAGAGACGCTTATGGATATAAGCAAAAAGGCAAGAGCATGGGTCTCGAACCTCCTCAATGCACACATTGCTGCACTTGTGAAGCAGCATATAAGCAGAACTCATATTTTAGAAAGGCCGAGGAACCTAAGACACAAGCTAATACTCAAAGGAGAGTAAAGAAAGTGTGGGTACATAAGAAAGCTAACCTGCAAGTACCCAAAGTTATTTGGGTACCAAAATTGGCTTAATTGCAGGTGAGAGCCGTGGCTCCCATGCCCAATGAAGGTCAATCAATATGGTACTTGGACAGTGGATGTTCAAGACACATGACGGGCATGAAGTCTCTACTCCAAGACTACACAGAGAAGAAGGGTCCACAAGTAACCTTCGGTGACAACTCTCGAGGAATCACCAAAGGCTACGACGTGCTGAAGATCGGGAAGCTAAGCATTGAGAATGTCTCCAACGTTGAAGGACTCAAACACAACTTGTCGTCCATTTCACGGTTTTGTGATAAAGGATACAATGTGGAGTTCATCTCCAACAAGTGTGTTGTGAGAAACAAGCTTACCTCCCAAGTTGCTCTTACTGGAGAAAGAAAGAGGAACGTGTACGTTGCTCAATGGGAAAGTTGCAAGGAAGATACATGCTTGGTCGCTAGAAGTGCAACAGAGATAGGATGGCTTTGGCACCGACGCTTGAGCCACCTCAACTTCAAGACAATCAACCGCATAGCTCGTAAGGGCTTGGTGAAGTGAATTCCAAATGAAATCTTCGTCAAAGACCACACATGCTCACCATGCCAAAGAGGAAAGCAAACAAAGAAGCACTTCGCCAGCTTAGAAGAAGAATCATCCAAGCGAGTACTGGAGCTACTTCACATGGATTTGTTTGGGGCAGTCACCAATGGAAGGAAGTACACTCTAGTGGTAGTTAATGATTACTCTCGCTACACTTGGGTTGTATTTTTATTCAGTAAGAAGGAGACGTTGTCCAAACTTCCTCAACTGATCAAGCGACTCGTTGTGGAGAAGAACCAAGCGATAGCCATCATTCGCTCCGACAAAGGCACATAGTTCCTCAACTCTACAATTGAAGCATACTGCACGGAGCATGGCATTGCACATCAAACATCCGCAGCTTGTACACCTCAACAAAATGGAGTTGCTGAAAGAAGGAATCGAATCATCAAGGAAGTTGTTCGTACAATGATCGCAGATTCGAAGCTGCCAATGAAGTACTGGGCTAAAGCGGCCAACACGGCATGCTACACTCAGAATCGAACGCTACTCAACAAACGCTTCTACAAGACACCATATGAGATATGGACAGGGAGAATTCCTAACATTTCTTATTTCCATATATTTGGTTGTCGGGTCTTCATTCACAACAATGGGATGTCACAGTTGAAAGGTTTTGAAAGTAAAGCAGATGAAGGAATATTCTACATCTAGCAAAGCTTATAGAGTGTTCAACTGCAAAACCCTAATTGTGGAAGAATCACCCCATGTTGTATTTGATGAATCTACTTTAAGTCTTTCACAAGAACAGGTTCAAGCGAATGAAAAGACTTCAAGCGAGGAGCCCATCAATCCACTGACATGGGACACGCTTGAAGATAATGAAGAAGTGAAAGAATCAAGTGATCAAGTTGCTCGAGAAGATGAAGCTGTCCCCAAGTCCAAGGAAGAGATTGCAGGCCAAGCACCCATCCAGGTCGCTTCAGATGATGATTCAAGCGATCCGCTTGAAGAAGAAGCAGAAACTGGAGGATCCAAGCGTGCATGGCTCAAAGATCATTCACCAAGCCTTATTCTTGAAGATCCTTCCAAAGGCGTGGTGACCAGAAGCCAAGTGATTGGAGAAAGTGCTATGTTCAGTTGCTTTCTTTCCAATATCGAGCCGTCAAGCGTGGAGGAAGCTCTAGCAGATTCAAATTGGGTGATCGCCATGCAAGAAGAGCTCAACCAATTCATCAGAAACGACGTATGGTATCTTGTGGATCGTCCCAAATTCCAGCATGTGATTGGCACCAAGTGGGTGTTCAAGAACAAGACGGACGAGGACCACAACATCGTGAGAAACAAAGCTAGGCTCGTCGCCAAAGGCTACTGCCAAGAGGAAGGAATTGATTTTGATGAAACCTTCGCTCAGTGGCCAGGCTTGAAGCGATCAGACTTTTCTTAGCCTATGCAGCGGCTAAGAAGTTTAAAGTCTATCAAATGGATGTGAAGAGCGCGCTCCTCAATGGAGAGCTCAAAGAAGAAGTCTATGTGGAGCAGCCACCTGGATTTGAGCAGGGAGATAAGGTGTAATGCCTGAAGAAAGCTCTCTATGGATTGAAGCAGGCTCGAGAGCTTGGTATGATACCCTATCCCAGTTTCTTGTGGATAATGGATTTCGCAAGGGGAAAATAGATTGAACTCTCTTCACCATCAATGATGGAGAGGATATGCTATGGGTTCAGATCTACGTCGACGACATCATATTTGGTTCGCCAAACCAGTCGCTTAGCGAGAAGTTTGGAGAGCTTATGAAAACCAAGTACGAGATGTTGATGATAGGCTTGATGAGTTGCTTCCTAGGTCTTCATGTGAAGCAACATGATGATGGGATTTTCATCAATCAAGCGAAGTATACTCGAGATATGCTTGCGAAGTTTGGTGTTCAATGTTTCACCAAAAAGTGTTCGCAATAGACGAAATCTATCGTAGCACTAGCAAGTAAAACCTAAGTCGAATCTCAAGGAAAACATAACAGGGCAAATATTATGTAGTAAAAACAACCTAAACTAAGAAAGCAATTAAAGAGTATTTTTGGGTTTTTGTTTTAAAATCCTAGGCAAGAAAATAAATCAAAGCAATAAATAAAAGCAAGTAAATAATCTAATCTAGAAAGCAAGAAGTAAATCGAACTTAATAAACTTAGAAAATTAAACTAGAAGAAAGCAAGAAATCTACCTAGGCAAGAATCGAAAAGAAAACAATAAAGGAAACAACGAAGAAAACGAAATCTACTTTAGACATGATTAATGAAATCTGGAAATTAAAAGGTTGTTGGTCCCGGTTTGTAAGAGGAAAAACAAGAGGGGGGGGGGGGGGGGGGAGGGGGAGGGGTGAATACGTGTTCTGAAGTTTTTCAACTTCTTTTCCTTTTACTGAGAGCGACAAGTAAAGAGCTCGCTTCAGCACTTAAGACCTAGCTCGAAGCTAGATCTACAGTTCGTAGCTGCACTACTTGACCTAAGTATACAATTGATCAAGAGTGAGTCTTTACTCGTAAATGCGGAATTTTGGTGAGCTAAATCTTTCCTAAGTAATTGAAATCTCAGTTTGTGTTTGTTTAGATGCTTGTGCAATGAATAATCAAACAATAACTAGAGAGTTTAGGGTTAGAGATACGGCACAAGGATTTATAGTGGTTCGGAGATGAAACTCCTACGTCCACTTTGTTGCACTAGGCAACTCGTTCACTTCACTCAAGAACTTGAAGATTACGGGCTCTTCAAAAGCCTGTGTCAAGATCGAGCGAGCTTCACTTGATTGGATCTGACGAAGACTGGGTGATTACGGGTTCACCACACAAGACCTAGAACTGGACTGGAAGCTTCACTCGCTTCAGTCCGACGACAGGGAGATTACGGGTTCTCCTTACAACCTAGCTTCGATCGAGCTTCATTTGATGAAAGTGTAAGCTTGGATCTAGACTCTATGATCAAGGCTTCTACTATCGATGAAAGTAGAGCCTTGGATCAAACACAACCTAACGACGAACACACAAAACCTAAAACTTTAGGGTTAGGGGTTTTCTGTTTTGACAGTGACACACTAATGAAGAGTTCTTTACAATGAATGTAAAGAAGGCTAGAACTCTTCTTCTAAGCTTGGATTTAGAATGGGCTTAGAATTCTAGGTGTGAAGGTTGCGAAGACGAGTTCCGATGAACTGGAACTCGGAGAACACTTGGAAACAAAGACTCGAAACAAAGACTCGAAGAATGCTCAAAGGCTGGGAGTGTTTGTGTGCAGTAGGCGCTCAATGCTCAAGTAGTGTTCTACTTCTCTTCGACTTCATCCTTCACTATTTATAGGCGGAGGGATGCCGAGATCCGTTGCTTGGTAGGTGGCTTTGTCCCTCCTCCTCTCGACAGTACTTTGCACAGGCAGCTGCTTTTCAGGTGCGCAGTTTGTCTCTTTGCCGAAAATGGCTAAGTTACAAACTTAACAGTAACTGGAGCGAGCCAGTACTGTAGCGGCGCCCTGTCAGCCTGGTAGTCAACTCCGCTGCTCCTCTCCGCATTCGACACGTGGAGATCTCACAATTAATGCGACGATCTTCAGTTGACTGGGGTTCAAAATAGGAGCGGGAATCGGGCTGTCGCTTTCTGTTAGGTACCGGCTTGCTTCGCCTTAGTCTTGTAGCGTCCGCTTCGAATCGAGTCGCTTCAAGGTCATACTGTAGCGAGTACTTGGGAAGTAGAGTTCCCTAGTGACTGCTTTAGTATTCGTTGACCTGCGTTGACTCGCTTTGGCTTTTTACTGTAGCGCTCGCTTCGCTTCGCGTTGGCAGACTCGCTTTGAATCTACTGTTGCGCTCGCTACGCTTCGCTATTCTTCGGCTCGCTTTACTTCGGCTGAGTAGACTCGCTTCGATTTGAAAACACACTCAAGCGAGTGGCCTTCACTTGAATTTTCTGTGGTCTAAAAACCTATGTGACTGAAGCAAAAATCAAAGCCATCCTAACAGTGTAGGCTTAGAAAAAATTCTAACCTATTTACTACATCAAATTGGGTCGCTTGGGAATAGGATACTTGGGGTTTTAGGATCAAATCAAAACAAACTTTTACTCACTTTAAAGTGTCCCATATGAGTTCCCCCTTAACATGTAATCCTTAACAATTCCCAACAATTTCCCCCTTTTTGATGATGCCAAAACCCAATGACTTAGACTAAAGAAAATTAGCCTTTTTAACCGTGGAAAGAACTTCAAGCGACTGCTTCCTTTGCATGCTTGTTTGAAAATTTTCTTTTAAGTTCCTTTCCCCTTTTTTTTTTTGGTTAAACTATTTGAGTTTTGTAGCATAAAGAGTAAGTCATTCACAAAGCTTGTAAATGACACAAGTTAGACAGAAAATAAAAATGGGATATATGAACACAACAGTTCACATAATATGAGATAGTGAATTTCAAGGATCTGCTGCGGGCTTGTTCTTCTCCTCCTCTTTCTCCTTCTTCTCCTCTGCCTCCACTTTGATGTAGTAGGCAGACATGACATTCACTTCCATGGTTCTGATGTTGTACTGATTCTCTCTCCATCTGCCCTCCAATCATAGAGCTTCATCAACTTCTTCATCAATGATCCTTCAGTTAGGAACCAATGAGTTAGGTTGAAATGACATGGGAAACTCCTTCAATGTGGGCACTTTGACGACGAGAGGTAAGGGCTCAGCTTCCTCCGCCAATGTAAAGATCTTCCGTCGCAGCCGTTCATTGTATTGGCACAAGAAGTTGTTGAGAGCATCCATTCTTGAGCACTTATCTTGATAAGGCACTACTTGCCAGTAGTAGTAGGCCATGATAAATTTGTCTTTTAGGATGAGCCATGTCTCAAGAAGATCTCTCGGGATGAAGTCTTCGATTTGGTCAGGATGATGTTCCCTTCGCATGACCAGCTCCTCCTCCGTCCTGCTCGTCAATTCCTTCATGATTGAGTTGAATTTAGCACTGGAGTCAGTGTTCCACTTCGAAAGCTTCTCATTGACTCGCTTGCAGATATAATCATGTTCTTCGGGCGGGTAGCGGTTGGAATCAATCATCTCCATCATTGTGACTCGGCAGGTGTCCATCCAAGCTTGGGTTTGGACAGCTTCAGATTCCTCAGGAGTGTGAGGAATGTAGGCGCTACGTGCGATAGCGGATTGAATGAGTCTCACTTCATTCCAGTGCGACTCGATCCGTTCATCTATCTTCTTCAACCTCTTCTTCTTCACCTTCTCATCCTTATCTTTCCTCCTCTTCTTCTTTTCTACTTTCTCTGCCTCCTTTCGAAGCGACTAGCCTTTTCGGTGACTGTCTGCTGCATCTTCTGGCGTTTGGCCACAGGGTCCTCTTCCCTGGTCTCAGGTGCAGTTTGCTTCAAGGGTTGTTTTTGTGCAGGAGGTGGCGGGGGCGGCCTCTGCTTCGATTGATGAGGTATAATGGCTTGACTTGCAGAAGCAGCGCCAAGAGTCATTGAGGCAGGGACGGCAGCAGCTGTAGCGGGTGCACTTGAAGCGCCTGCTTGGGAACTTCCGGCCATTTTCTTCTGAGGAAGTTCGAATTCTTGCTCCAGGGCACGAGCAAGGGCCTCATCTGCCGCAATTTGCAGCTCCTTCTGCTCCTTGGTCAAAGTAGCAGCAGCAGGGTGGGCAGCTATGGAAGAACCAAGTAGCTTCCCGGCATGAGGCTTCCGGGGCTCTACAAGGACCTTGTCCTTTCCCTTCTTCCTCGCCAACTCTGCTCGAGCTTCATCCAACTCTTCCTCCTGGCCTCTTCTTTCTCCTCCGATTCCGCTTCCCCCTGCGATCAAGCCACTGGCTTCGATCCTTCTCTCACCTGTTCCACATCCTTCTCCTTCATCAGTCCTTGTTGATTCAGTTGGTATTGCAGTCATTTCCCCCCTTTTGGCATCATCAAGACTGCCGGGGGTGGGAATGGTCACCTTTCTGCTGATGGATTGGTGGATTTCAGTCAATTTGTTGAAGGCAGCATGGAGCATCCTCTCTGCTCACTCCGCGAAGACCTGCTCTTTGGAGAGCACGATTTCTGATGTCTTGATAGAGATTTCCTCAAGCAGGTACTGACACTGCTTCTCCCTCTCCTTCACAGAGACCATCAAGCTTTTCAAAGGTTCCACTTCTTTGAAGCGAGCGGCCAGCTCCGCTTCAATTTCAGCTGTGATCCTCCTTCGCTCCTTCTGTAGCACGAGCCCGAAATGGTTTTGAGATGCTTCAAGTTCGGCTTTAGCAGTGGCAAGGTACCGCTCTTGTTGGTTCAAAGAAACATGGAGTTGAGCAACTGCAGCCGTTCTAACGGCATAGTCTCCCGCTAGCTTCTTAACTCTGTCAAGTAAAATGCTCAACTCTGCTTGCTTCAAGTCCATGGCTTGAGCACTCCTTCGCCGGCTCTCAAGTTCGCCCTTCTCTTCTTCACGCTCGAGCTTAAGGATTTTCATTTCCTTTTCGAGCGTGTCAAGAGCTTTCTTGACTCTGGTCAACTCGCTTCCTTCCTTGACCAATTCTCCGCTCTTCTTCTCCACTTCCTTCCTTCCTCTCCTTCTCCAACTCCTTTTCCAACCTCTTCTTCTCTTCACCCACTGCCACCAACTTCGGGTTTACTTCCTTAAGTCTGCTCCTCTCAGCCTCAAGAGACTGTTTGAGCTCTTGACCATTCTTCTCTAACTCTTCCACTAGCTTCGTCCTCTCCTCCAACAAACTTTCCTTTTCCTCCACAAGCTTTGCCTTCTCCTCAACTTTCTCCTCCAATTCACCCTTCTTCTTGTCAAAATCTGCACGCAGATTATTGACGTGTACAGTCTTCTTCACCAACTCCTCATTCTCGCGTGAGATTTCACTTTGTAGACATCCTTTCCCTCCACATCTGTTTCATGCTCTTTCATCAATTTTAGCTCATGCTTGGACATCACTCGCTCTGGGACTGATGCATCTGGATATTCACGCAACACTCTGGCATCGAGCATCTCCCACTAATTGGCCTCATTGATGAACACGTGAAAGCCATCAGCTCTGATGAAATTGAGCACCTCCACCTCCTTTGCCTCGATCGCCTTCTCCGAGAGGGCCTTACGGAGATTAAAGATCTTATAATACTCCGTTCCTCTGTACGTAATGTACACGAGGAAGTCGACAGCTTTGGTGAAGAATTCATCAGACATCTTCACGGAGGGGTAGCGATCGTGGATTATCTCTGCAGCTTGCTCTCTGTCCTTCATATATCTGGTTAGAGCCTTTTCTTCTGCAGATGGAGATGGGGGTTGAATTGGTGGGATTATGGTGAGATTGGTGTTGGCAGTTTGGGCGGTTTCAGCAGTTTCAGCTGATGAGGATGGAGAGTTGGGGGTGGAAGCTTGAGCGTCTTCGAGTAGGGTGGTTTCTGGTTGAGGGGTTTGAGTTTGTTGAGTGAGTGGGATGGTGTAGAGTTTGTAGGCATCAGCAAGATCTGTGCCTAGGAAGGGTACATCAGGAATCTGGAAAGATGATGTTGATTCCTATGGAGAGCTTGGAATTTGGGTGGTGGTTGCTTTGTGTTGAGTGATGGGATGGGCGGAGGTTGAGGTTTGGGGTTCTGGAGGTTGTGTTTGGGTTTGGACAGGGGGAATTTGGGCTTTGGGTGGTGAAGGCTGGGGTTGTTCTTTTGTTGGTGAGGGCTGGGGTTGAATTTCCTCTTCTTTCTTCTCGAGCGGCTGCGCCTCAGCCACGCTCGCTTCAATGATAGCAGCAACACGCCGCACTTTCACAGGTCACTTTGACCTCGCTTTCTTGGGTGTAGCTCGCTTTCCTGAAGAAGCTGCTTCCTTTCTCTCATCCGCCTTGCTATAGATTTCAGCGACTGGAGCGGGTGGGGGGACTGTCACATTGATGATTCCCCGGTCTATCGGGAGCTTCTCCAACTTCTATGAATCGAAGAAGATGGTGTTCTTCTTGTATTCGGCTGTGCCAGTCCACCTCCTGTTCTCGAACAGGTTCTCCAGGGCGTAGGAAATTCTGGAGAAGAATTTGAGTTTTCCCTTGCGAAGGATTTTGTCGTCACTCCCCTTCTCGAACTTGAAATCCTTCGCGACTTCATGAATCTGGTTGATGAACCAGCGGTGCCAGTTGAAACTTGTCCCTGTCAAGCTGTCGACAATGACCGAGGTGGCGAAGATTTTGGTATCGGAGTTGGCTTAGCGAACCGACACCACACAGCACGGATTTTGTGTATAATTCGCAGATGTAGTTGAACGGAACCAGGAGGTCCGATTTGATGTTGCTGTGCTTTCCTCTTGGCAAAACGAGCATACTCGACGTTGACGGACAGTTCGAGTTATGTCAAGGAATCCGGTCCTCTCTTCGGTAGGTCGAATACACCGGCAATTCTGCTCAACTCGACCTCCACAAGCTTCCCTTCCTGTGGATCGGTGAAAGTTGATGTTTCTTCTCCCTCCTTCAGATTTAGTAAAATCTCAGCGACGGCTTTGCCAAGAATCTGCTGTGGTTTCGCCGTCACAAACTTCCACAAGCCGGCCGTGGTCACGGCCCTGCGGAAGAATCTATTCTCCTCCACCACGATCTCATCAAGATGTGGTTTGACGTTGATGTTGTCATCAATGGAGGTCAGGAATTGCTTCATTGTTTGTGACTTCTCTTTCTTTCCCATGGTTGATTTTGTAGAGAGAGATTTGAGAAAGATTTAAGATTTTGGGGGGTTTGAGACTCGTGAGTTGCAGAGATGCAGATCTTGCACGAGAATGGCAATTTTAGAGAGTTGTGAAAATTTCTGCAGATCTCCGTCGTTGCGTATATGTAGAACTAGGGTTCGGCTAACGTGGCAGGGGCAAGACAGTAATATCCTCGAGAATCCTGTGCGTAGGCGGCGGACCCTCGGTGATGGATCTGATGTGTCCAGCGTCATCACAGTAAAAGTGAGCCGCCATCTTGACTTGGCACTCCACGTGGCCGTCTATAATTCGTCTCTCCAATTGGCAACGATCCAACGGCTAAGATTCTGGAACTGTTCGGATTCGACGGCTGGATCGAGGGCGATTTTCCCGCTTTTCTTTGAATTGAAACGCACGCGCCCGTTTTTTCTCTGTCTACGCGCCGCTGCATTAAATGCTAAAGTAAAAAGTGAAAATTTGCACTCGAGTGCAGACAGCTCATACTCGCTTTGTACCCGCTCACTTCGAGTTTGGCCGCTTTGGCTTTTACTCGCTTGCGGAGTACTCGCTTGGAGTGACTGTTCCGCACTCGCTTGCGATGGCTTGCTTTAGTGACGTGACACTTAGCTTCGCCATCTGTAGCGACTAGAATAAGAAATGAAATTTCTTTGCTTAATATAAAATGTTTCTGACTTACATACTTCGATGATAAACAAGAATGTTTTCCTCTTTGTATTTGTGTCAGATTCATTTCATATTTTCCACATAGTAACTGAAGGTTTCTAGCACGCTTCACATTACTTAGTGTACTCGAATTGAAATACTTACCAGTCAATCTCACTTCGTAGGAGATTGATACCACTTATTGAAGTAACTTGACACCACTCGTTGGTTTCTTCTTCAAGCTTGGTCTTCATGGCATTCATCTCTTCCAACTTCCTCTACGAACTAGAGACTCCTCCATCGAGGGAATGAGGGGGAGAATGAATAATGTACACAAGCTTACTACAACCCAAAGGGGAGCTTCACGTAAGTGTACTTATTCACGATGAATGGGAGATGAGTACAAGTCCTTATCTCAGGGCGGAATAGGACATGATGACAATGAGAATGCTCTCACAAGACAATCTCGTATTTTACGCAAAGACATGTCACCAGTCATGCAACCTTTTCAAGTAAAAGGTAACTCTTCAAGCTTCCTCCTACGAACTACAGAATGAATTTGCAGTCGACTTGCTTGACCCAAACTAGGGTTAATTGAAGCGATGCAGAATTCATAGTGGGGGAGGAATGGATAGACATTCTGCAGCTCAACTCAATGAAGAGTGAGTAAGGAATGAATATTTATCCATGATGAAGGAGATGAGAAGACTTGCTCCTCTTCGGCGGAAAGATGGAAAGAGGACGCAAGGTCTAGGTGCCAGCCCTGCCTAAGCTTTCACCATTTTTACGTGGGAAGGCCCGATACAAGACCCCACAACCGTTACTAGAAACGGCACTTGCGAGTTTTTATACCCACTCGCTAGGAATCCTAGGCTAGGTAGCAGCTTTCCTTGCTCGCTTTGGAAGTAGCCTGCTCTGAGAGCAAACAATAGTTCCCCTTTAACCATTGGCTTAACAATTCCTGTAAGCGGGTAGGGAACGTCTAACAACACTCCACCTTTCTCCACCTTATTTCTCCTTCTTCAAGCGAGTGGAATTTTGAAGTGACTCGCTTGAGTTGGTGAAGATCCGAAGCGAGTGACGCTTAAGGACAAGCGACCACTCCTTCGTGTATCCTGGATTTAGCACTCTTCACCAGGGTCTAGCAACCCTAATTCCATGCATAGCTGATTGAAACGTGACTCAGCTAGAGGCTTGGTGAGGATATCAGCTCGCTGGAGATCAATATGGATTTTCTTGAGCTTGATATCTTTCTTCTCGACATGATCACTAATGAAGTGATGTCGGATTTCCACGTGCTTGCATCTGGTGTGAAGCACTGGATTTTGCGAGGTGCATATAGCGCTGTTGTTGTCGCAGAAGATTGGGATCTCATTAGCTTCAACTTTGTAGTCCTTCAACTGCTGACGAAGCCATAGAATTTGAGAACAGCAGCTTCCAGCGGCCATATATTCGGCTTCAGTCTTTGATGTAGCTACACTGGTTTGCTTCTTCGAGAACCATGAGATTAGCTTGCTTCCCAAGAACTGACAAGTGCCAGACGTTGATTTCCTATCAACACGGCATCCTCCATAGTCAGCATCGGAATATCCAGTGAGCTCCAAATTATCTTCAGCTGGATACCACAGCCCCATGTTAATGGTGCCCTTGAGATAGCGTAGGATTCGCTTGGCAGCTTCAAGATGGCTGTGCTTGGGATTGCTTTGGAAGCGAGCACATACTCCAACTGCGAAGGCAATATCCGGCCTGCTTGCAGTGAGATATAGAAGGGATCCGGAGCAAAACTCGGTAGTCTGTAGCATCCACAGACTTCCCATCTAGGTCTGGCTCCATCTTCCAGTTGGTGTTCATGGGGATCTTCACAACTTTAGCATGCTGAACACCGAACTTGGCAAGCATATCTCTAGTATACTTGGCTTGATTGATGAAGATACCATCATCCTGTTGCTTCACTTGAAGACCTAGAAAGTAACTCATCAAACCAATCATGGACATCTCATATTTGGTCTTCATCAGCTCTCCAAACTTCTCGCTAAGCGACTGGTTTGGTGATCCAAATATGATGTCGCCTACATAGATCTGAACCCATAGCATGTCTTCTCCATGATTGATGGTGAAGAGAGTCCGATCTATCTTCCCTTTGTGGAATCCATTATCCACTAGGAATTGAGATAGGGTATCATACCATGCCCTAGGCGCCTGTATCAAACCATATAGGGCCTTCTTCAATCGATACACCTTATCTCCTTGCTCGAAACCAGGTGGCTGCTCCACATACACTTCTTCCTTTAGTTCCCATTGAGAAACACGCTCTTGACATCCATCTGATAGACCTTGAACTTCTTAGCCGCTGCATAGGCAAGAAATAATCTGATCGCTTCAAGCCGTGTCACTGGAGCGAAGGTCTCATCAATGTCGATTCCTTCCTCTTGGTAGTAGCCCTTAGCGACGAGTCGTGCCTTGTTTTTCACAACGTTGTGGTCCTCGTCCATCTTGTTCTTGAACACCCACTTGGTGCCAATAACATGCTGAAATTTGGGACGATCCACGAGGTACCATACATCGTTCCTGATGAACTGATTCAGCTCTTCTTGCATGGCGATCACCCAATTAGAATCTGCTAGGGCTTCCTCCACGCTTGATGGCTCAATGTTTGAGAGAAAGCAACTGAACATGGCACTTTCTCCAAACACTTGATTTCTGGTCACTACACCCTTGGATCCAATGATTTGACTTGGTGAAGCGACTGGAATGGGTGCTTGGCTTGCACTCACTTCAGGAGATTTGGGGGCAACTTCAATCTTTCCTTGGACAATTTGTTCGCTTGAATCCTTGATTTCTTCATCATCTTCAAGCATGTCCCAAGTTAGAGAGTTGATGGGTTCCTCGCTGGTCTTTCCTTCCTTTGATTGAACCTGTTCATGTGGAAGACTCAAAGAAGATTCATCAAATACGACATGGGGTGATTCCTCCACAATTAAGGTTTTACAATTGAATACCCTGTAGGCTTTGCTTGATGTAGAATATCCTAAGAATATTCCTTCATCAGCTTTGCTTTCAATGGCATTCAATTGTGACTTCCCATTATCATGGATGAAGACCCTACAACCAAATATATGAAAATAAGATATGTTAGGAATTCTCCCTGTCCATATTTCATATGGTGTCTTGTCATGCCATTTATTGAGAAGCGTCCGATTCTGCATGTAGCATGCTGTATTGGCAGCTTCAGCCCAATACTTCATTGGAAGCTTCGAGTCAGCAATCATAGTTTGAACGACTTCTTTGATGATTCTGTTCCTTCTTTCTGCAACTCCGTTTTGTTGGGGCATACGTGCTGAGGAAGTTTGGTGTGCTATGCCGTGCTCCGTGCAATATGCTTCAATGGTAGATTTTAAAAACTCTGTGCCTTTGTCAGAGCGAATGGTGGCAATCCCTTGATTCTTCTCCACTGCAAGTCGCTTGAGCAGTTGTGGTAGTTTGGACAACGTCTCCTTTTTGCTGAAGAGAAATACAACCCAAGTGTAGCGAGAGAAGTCGTCGACTACAACAAGAGTGTATTTTCTTCCATTCACACTCACTGGAGTGACTGGTCCAAACAAATCCATATGAAGCAGCTCGAGCACTCGCTTGGATGAAGCTTCTTCAAGACTGGCGAAGTGCTTCTTCGTCTGCTTCCCTCGTTGGCATGGTGAGCATGGATGGTCTTTGACAAAGACTTCATTTGGTATGCCTTGCACCAAGCCTTTACGAGCTATGCGGTTGATGGTCTTGAAGTTAAGATGGTTCATGCGTCGGTGCCATAGCCATCCCATTTCTGTAGCACTCCTTGCAACTAAGCACGTATCCTCCTTGCAGCTTTCCCATTGTGCTATGTAGACATTCCTTTGTCTAATTCCAGTGAGCACAATCTGGGAAGTGAGCTTGTTTTTCACAATGCACTTGTTGGAGATAAACTCCACCTTGTATCCCTTATCACAGAATTGTGATATGGATAACAAGTTGTGCTTCAGTCCTTCTACGTAGGAAACTTCTTCAATCTTGATCTTTCCGATCTTCAGTGTGCCTTATCCTTTAGTGCTTCCTCGAGAGTTGTCACCAAAGGTTACGTGTGGACCCTTCTTCTCAACATAATCTTGAAGTAGAGCTCTCATGCCAGTCATATGTCTTGAACATCCACTGTCCAAGTACCAGATTTGTTGACCTTCATTTGGCATGGGGTCCATGGCGCTCACCTGCAATTAGACAAGTTTTGGTACCCAAATCAGTTTGGGTCCTTGCAGGTTAGTTCTTTTCGGTACCCACACTTGCTTCACTTTCTTTTGAGAGTGAGCTTGTGTCTTGGGCTTCACGGCCTTCTTGAATTGTGACTTCTGCTTTGAGGCAGCTTCACAGGTGCAGCAGTGTGTGCAAGAGGGGTAGCGGCTCGCTTGAGACATACCTATGCTCTTACCCCTTTGCTTGTATCCTGAAGCGACTCGCTTCGGATTAGCTACGGGCTTAGAGACTGACTTAGGGTTTCCAGTCTTTTGAAGCGGCTCGCTTAGTTTTCTCGAAGCGGTCAAGCTGGGGTTTGACCCCGACTCGCTTGAGTATCCTTGGAAGTTTGAAGCGACCTCTTTGGTGCTTCGAATACTTCCCCCTCAACATGAGTACGGTTGGACCATCTCCAATCCGGCTCACGTGACACATAGACATTACCCCTTTTCTTGAAAGGGAGATCCTTTGTCTCTGGTGTCTTGGTCTGAGACTTAGAAGCTTCAACAGGTGTCCCTTTACCCTTGGATTTATAAGTTTTAGCATTGTGAGTGCTAGGGAATGTTGAACCTTGCTTGCCCTTAGATTCTGCCCTTGAAGATATAGACATCTTCATTGGCTTTTTCTTAGGGTTCTCAGCCACTTGGACTTTGTCTTTGTTAGTGGTTACTTTGGAGGCAGTGGGCACATCCAAAGGAACTCATGGTGTAGAGTTTGAAGCACCAACAAAGACAGTAGGCTTGGAAGATCCACCCTCATATCCAAGTCCTCCCTTCCTACCAAAGGGTAGAAGTGAGCTCTCTAGTGCCTGCCTTGCATATGAGGCTTTGTTTAAATTGGCCACTAGATTGGATTGGGTTTCATACCTTCCTTCCAAGCTTTGATGTCTAGCGAAGAGATCCTCGAACTTACTAGTCATAGCCCTTAAGTTAAGTTTGACCTGGTCAAGCTCAGTGGCTAGCTTTCGGTTCTCCTTCTCGCTTTGAGACAAAGCTTGTTTCAACATGTTGTGATCACTTGACAGTTTGAGGTGTTTGTGAAGCAACTCACTCCAAGTCGAGGAATTAGCTTCCTCTTGGTGAGTGTGTGCGAGTGTAATTGAACTCGATGAGGGATAGATAAATACCTCTCCAGTCTCTTCGCCGGTGAGCGCCATGAGTCCAAGATCCTCTCCCTCATTGGAGTTGGGATCAGTGAATGCATCCGAGTCGCTTGAGACATCTTCAGTTGAAGCGACTGGCTGCTCACTTGCTACAAGCGCTCACCTTGGAGCATCTCTCTTGGCCTTCAGTTCCTCTCGTTCCTTTGCACTCAACTTTGGGTAGTTAGATTTGTAATGGCCCATCTTGTGGCAGTGGTAGTATTCCACTTCCATCATGTCCCTTGAGATCGGCTTGGTCGTCTCTTCTCTCTTTCCTTTGCCTTCACGAGCATCAGTGCTCCTTCCCTTGTACTGTTTGTAAAACCTTTTGCCTTTTGTACTTGCCCACGCGAGAATTCATTTTGTTGAATTTTTTAGACAGGAATGCAACGTGCTCTTCCAGCTCTTCTCTTGACATCTTAGCGTGTGACTGGTCGCTTGACCCTTCAGCAGCTTTGAAAGCAACTCCTTTTGATGTCGTGGGAGCTTCATCTTCATCATCGAGACTCATTCTATTCAGATCGAACTCGTGATCCTTGAGCTCGGAGAACAGGATCTTCGGCGTGAGCTTTGACAAGTCCTTCGTAGCAAGATATAGCTCCTTCATGGTTTGCCATTTTCTTGTGAGAGCTCGGACGATCTTGAGGTTCACCTCCTTGTCTATGAGTTCCTTCCCAAGTGAGTTGAGAGTAGCAATGATGTTGGTAACTCTCAGCTCGAAGGCATCGATGGACTCTCCTGGCTTCATTATCAGACTTTCAAACTCCCGCATTTGTACGACAAGCTTGTTCTCTTTGATCTTGTCCGTTCCTTGAGAAATGAGGGCTAAGGTTTCCCACATTTCTTTCGCCGTCGCACACTTCCTGATCCTTGGTAGATAGGCATCCGACACAGTGCTCTGCATCGTGTGGCGTGCGATCTTGTCAAGATTGGCGATCCTGAAGTCGTTGGAGTTGTACTCATCCTTGTCCTTCTCGACATATGTCTGTCTGACATGAGCAGGACGGCCTTCTGCAGCTGGAACATCCACAGAGATAGCTTTCTTGATTTCGATCGGTCCTTCCTCTATCACTTCCCACATACGGTCGTGGATGGAACTGAGGAAGCTCTCTACTCGAAAGCACCATGTCTCGCATCCTTCGATAGAGAACTATGGAAGATTTGATGCACTGTATGTAGACATAGCAAACTATCAACAGTAATGCAGTATGCGTGAGTGAGGGTTTTATGCACTTAGGAAAACTGGATCCGGTTCAGTGAGACAACTGAAGTGAGTGGGGACTCACTTCGGATATGCAAAGCAGAGGCTCGAAAGAACCGCTGCTC
The DNA here is from genome assembly GCA_024222315.1 of Thymus quinquecostatus. NCBI lineage: Eukaryota > Viridiplantae > Streptophyta > Magnoliopsida > Lamiales > Lamiaceae > Thymus > Thymus quinquecostatus. The sequence goes on along the minus strand of CM044174.1, from coordinate 15,604,663 downwards.
TGATACCACTTGTTGGTCCCTGTTTGTAAGTGGAAAAACACGTAGAGGGGGGGGGGGGGGGGGGGGGGGGGGGGGGGGGGGCGGGGGGATGAATACGTGTTCTGAAGTTTTTCAACTTCCTTTCCTTTTACTCAGAGCGACAAGTAAAGAGCTCGCTTCAGCACTTAAGACCTAGCTCGAAGCTAGATCTACAGTTCGTAGTTGCACTACTTGACCTAAGTATACACTTGATCAAGAGTGTGTCTTTACTCGTAAATGCGGAATTTTGGTGAGCTAAATCTTTCCTAAGTAATTGAAATCTCAGTTTGTGTTTGTATAGATGCTTGTGCAATGAATAATCAAACAATAACTAGAGAGTTTAGGGTTAGAGATACGACACAAGGATTTATAGTGGTTCGGAGATGAAACTCCTACGTCCACTTTGTTGCACTAGGCAACTCGTTCTCTTCAACTCAAGAACTTGAAGATTACGGGCTCTTCAAAAGCCTGTGTCAAGATCGAGCTTCACTTGCTTGGATCTGACGAAGACTGGGTGATTACGGGTTCACCACACAAGACCTAGAACTGGACTGGAAGCTTCACTCGCTTCAGTCCGACGACAGGGAGATTACGGGTTCTCCTTACAACCTAGCTTCGATCGAGCTTCACTTGATGAAAGTGTAAGCTTGGATCTAGACTCTATGATCGAGGCTTCTACTATCGATGAAAGTAGAGCCTTGGATCAAACACAACCTAACGACGAACACACAAAACCTAAAACTTTAGGGTTAGGGGTTTTCAGTTTCGACAGTGACACACTAATGAAGAGTTCTATACAATGAATGTAAAGAAGGCTAGAACTCTTCTTCTAAGCTTGGATTTAGAATGGGCTTAGAATTCTAGGTGTGAAGGTTGTGAAGACGAGTTCTGATGAACTGGAACTCGGAGAACACTTGGAAACAAAGACTAGAAGAATGCTCAAAGGCTGGGAGTGTTTGTTTGCAGTAGGCGCTCAATGCTCAAGTAGTGTTCTACTTCTCTTCGTCTTCATCCTTCACTATTTATAGGCGGAGGGATGCCGAGATCCGTTGCTTGGTAGGTGGTTTGTCCCTCCTCCTCTCGACAGTACTTTGCACAGGCAGTTGCTTTTCAGGTTTGCTGTTTGTCTCTTTGCCGAAAATGGCTAAGTTACAAACTTAACAGTAACTGGAGCGAGCCAGTACTGTAGCGGCGCCCTGTCGGCCTGGCAGTCAACTCTGCTGCTCCTCTCCGCATTCAACACGTGGAGATCTCGCAATTAATGCGACGATCTTCAGTTGACTAGGGTTCAAAATAGGAGCGGTCGGGCTGTCGCTTTCTGTTAGGTACTGACTCGGCTATTTCTAACCTATCAATAATACAATAACCGAACTAGTTAGTAGTCCGGGTCGAACCACAAGGAGTGAATGTATCGATAGAAAATCAAGTAGTTCACGTAGTCCCTATCATACTATCTAAGCACATATTCATGAGTTTGATGTTTTATAACTAGGCAAGTAATGAGTAAGTGAAATAACAAGCAAAAATAAAGGCAAGTAATGTAAAGAACAAATAGTGGAAATTCAATTAAAACAAACAAGGATTCAAATGATTTCCGGTGTGATTAGGCTAAGGACTAGGCAAGTGATGTATCAAACCATTTTAATTCCTTTGAGTGGCATTATTACATAAATCAAGTTATCTCATCCTCCTAAGACTTGATAACTAGTGGATTGAATAACATGCTTACCATTCTCAACATATTACCAACTCCTAAAAGCACAATGCCTACTAATCTAACATCAATTCACATAATTCTTTCTAGGAGCAATGCAAATCAATACTAGATAGTATGAGCAAGGATTCATGCCAAGTGCTATGAATGGAAGCTTCCTAGGCATTCCATCAAACACCTTGTATGCACTCATGGATGTCAATCATTCATGCAATTAAATTCAATCAAATCCAAGGGCAACTCAAAGGAAAGGTAGATCCACATCAAAAACCATTAAATCCTAACCTAATTCACACCATCCATCATTTGAAACCTCTATGAGATCTAGCCACTCATAGATCTAACAATCAAACCAACAAAAAGAAGGAAATTCATAATAGACATAACAAGGAAAGTAAAAGGAAATAAAATGCTTCAATAATCTTCAATCTTCAAGCTTCATCATCCAACAAAATTTGAAAGTACTAAAAAGGAAAGGAGGGAAAAGCTAGGGTTCTAAGCTATAATGCAAGAGTGAATTCAAGTCATAAAAGTTGTCAAATGAGGCAAATAACAAGGTATTTATAGATCTCCCACAAGTTGGGGTCAAATTGCAATAAAGAGAAACTTGAGTGAGAAGGTGGGGTAAAATCTGTAATTTCTGGAAAGTTGAATGAAGGTTTGACTTGTGCATTTCCGTTTGACTTGTGCATTTCCGCCCATATTCCACAGTTTGCGCGCTCTCACGGTTTTGGCTCGTTCTCTCTCGTCCGACATCGGAAAATTAATCCGCAAAGTGCTACGGCTTCCTCTTTCGATCCTCTTCGACATAGGATAAGTCAAACTTTCCCAGAAAATTGCCACAGCACCTGAAATAGGCACGGAAGTCGAGAGAAAACTCAAAGCATATAGAAAATGCATAAGTATGAAAACCTATCATTTCCTATTCATTTAAGCACACATATCAAAGCCAAAACCTACTAAAAACATCTTGAAATGCATATAAAATATCGGTTTGTCAACTCCCCCAAACCTAAGCCATTATTCGTCCCGAAAATGGAACAAAACAATCCAAACACTCAAACCGAATGGGTATGCAATTCAAGATCATCGATGTCTCAAAGTACTCACTCAACAAAGCATTTTCAATCATGGAACTCCCAAGGTGCATCAAACAATCCACAATCACACGACACTTTCAACCAAGAAATCAATCACTCAAGCATAGTGAAACTCCAAACCTCACTAGGTATAAGTGTATCGCTCTTTCTCTCAAGTGTATGGTAGAAATGTTTACACTCATCGAACTCATGCATGCATTGCTCTTACCATAAGCTTGCCCTAAATCTCAAGATCTCCATCGCTTGATTGTGCACTCGAACTAAGATCAATTAGGTCTTTTATTTAGGCTTGTAATGTGGGGACATTGGTTTAGGTAGGGATTTTTTGGCTAAGTGACTAAGAGACCTCTTAAGTACTTTCACCTCCTCTTTCCACTCTAAGTGTGAATTTCTCCACCTTCTACCTTCACCATCTCACCTCTTTACACTCTCAAGTACACAAGCTTTGATTGAAGCTTCTCAAATATTCATGAATAACTCCTTTATGCTCTCATTCACAACTATCTTATTCAAACTCTTTTTTTTTTCCTTTTCAACTTCTCTCTCTTTTTTTTTTTTTTTTTTTTTTTTCCCTTTTTTCTTTCTTCTTTTTTTTAGAGCTCATAGGAGTATTCTCATCTCAAAACGATCTCTTCAATCAAACTACTCAAACCTCGTCATCTCACTAATTCACAACCTCTCAATGGATTCCCTTAACCAACCTTCACCCCCTTTCATCCGGTTTAGCAACAAAGGCTTCAAAGCCTCAAGGGAGACCACAAAGTTAACGTTTCATTTGGTTAGTGTTTAGGGAATAATGAAGCTAACAAGTGAGGGCCCAAAATCATTTCTAAGTTCTCATAACACATATAGCAACCTCGATCGAGATTAAAGGCAAGTTCTAGAAGATAACAATGCAATACATGGCAAACTCTCAAGAAAGAAAAGAACGTTATCAATTCAACGTTTTGGCTCAAACCTCACAAGCTTTTGTTTAGAGTTCATGTGCCTAAGATCAATCATTCCTAGTTAATCGTGTCATGCGACCATTTCATGCTCAATACACACATGAAAGATTCCAAAAATATGATATCATTTTCCGCTCAACTTCATCATCGACATCTCTCTTGAAAGCAAAGGAGTGAAAAACACGATATGAAAACCAAGACTTCAAGTGATTCATTCGAAAGAAATTTTAAAAATTTTGCAAAATTTGCAAGTAAGCATACATTTACACACATATGAACCACTTGAATCGCATTCCAACTTATACACTCTCATCATATACCAAACACACTCAACACACTCAAACAAATTCATCCTTTTCAAGCATCCAAATCAAGCACAATCAACTTTATCAAGCAAATACACGCTTAAAAATCACAACTTTAATGAAAAATCGAAGAGAGAAAAGTAGTTTAAAGACCTTATCCTACCCCCCTCCCCCAAACTTATTTTAGAAACAAAATCTAAAATGAGTTTGGAGGGAAGAATAATAAGGAATTTAAACTTCACTCACAAAGGTCCAAGCTTGCGATGTATATCACGTTCAATGTTGCTCATTCCGGTACGTGCTCGATTGAGTTGAATCCTTCCTTCGTCATGCTTATCTCCTCTCGACTTTTCATTTCCACGAATATGTTCATCAACCTCAAGAAAAAGAAATGAATAAGTAAGAGTAATGAGGTAAAAGAGAGGTAGAGATAGCATCAAAAAGAAAATAGAAAAACAAATTGAAAAATAGGGGGGAAAGGAGACTTGGCGGTCAACGCTGAAGGAGGGCCGTTGACCGCCATTTTTGCACTGAAAATCGCCGGAAAATGGCGGGTGGAATTGAGTAGCTGGCGGGTGAAATGGCGGTTGGAGCTTAGGCTGCCATTCCAGCCGCCATTTCCGCTGACCTCCATTTCGTGTCAGGCCTTCCCGGGCCCTTTCGGCCCGGGCCAATGTCCTACCCCCTACTCTCGGACTTCACGAATCCAATGCAATCGACGGAATCGAATTCCGACTAGTTTTGCTATTTTTTTTCGATTTTACTGTCGGACTGCGCAAAAGTAGAACTTAGACCCTCAAAATTTTTCTAAGTGTTGGAATACAAGAACTTGAAAATTCCCAAAATTTTTCTAAGGCATGAAATTGCCAACTTGAAAAATCTCAAAAATTTTCTAAGGCATAAGAAAGCATCCAACACTTAGAAATTCCTTTCCAAAACATTATAACCCACTCTCGCTCTTATTCGACTAAAACAACTAAACTTAAAGAAAACGAGAAAATAAAGGATACGTGTTGGGGTGCCTCCCAACGAGCGCTTCGTTTAACGTCGCTAGCTCGACGATACCTCAAAAGGTGAATCAAGGGACATCAAACGAACTCTTGTCCTGGCTCCCAAAGCTTGAAAAACGTTCAAAACTTGCAACCTTCTCATGAAATGGATTTCCGATCTCGTCTTGAAACTTGATTCCCCCAAACTTGGTGAAACCTCCACCTCGAGATGGAAAATCCACCTTTTCCTTGAGCTTCACCCCTTGTTTCTTCAAGCCACGTCCTTGAAGCACTTGATCGAGCTTCGATGGCGAGACAACCTCGAGCTTGTAGCAAGACGCTTTCTTTGACTCCTTCATTGAATCATAGATGGAAATGACCATCTTCTCATCATCTACTCGGAATGTGAGGTTTCCACTCTCGATGTCCATAGAAGCTCTTCCGGTAGCGAGGAATGGGCGGCCAAGAATGAGAGGAGTGTCTCGATCCTCCGGCATGTCGAGCACAACAAAATCGGCCGGAAACACAAACTCTCCAACTTTTACAAGCACGTCCTCCACCATTCCTCGAGGCCTAGTGATGGACTTGTCGGCCATTTGAAGCTCTATCAAGGTAGGCTTGAACTTTCCAATTTTCAACCTTCTAAAAATCGAGAGGGGCATCAAGTTGATGCTAGCTCCAAGATCACACAAAGCTCTTTCGAATCTTTGGCCTTCAATCTCACAAGGAATCGAGAAGCTACCGGGGTCTTTCCTTTTAAGGGGCAAATTTCTTTGCACAATGGCATGACATTCCTCGTAAAGCTCCATGGTTTCACAAGCTTCTAGCTTCTTCTTCTTGGCAACTAATTCCTTTAAGAACTTTGCATACCCCGGCATGTCCTTCAAAGCATCAATGAGAGGAATGTTGACATTCACTTTCTCAATCATCTCAACAAACCTATTCATTTTGGAGTCCACCTTGGGCTTGGCCAAACGAGAGGGAAACGGAGCTTTGGAAATCACATCCTTCTTCGGAATAGGAAACTCTATCCACTCATGAGGTGGTTCATCTTTTTCATAATCAAAAGCTTTCTTCTTAGGAACATCTTCCTTTGGCATAGGTGCTCTTGGAGACTCCATTTCTTCTTCTTCATCATCAACGTCCTCCACTAGGACTTATTCCTTCTCCTTTTCATCCTTTTCATCACCAAGCCTCATTGGCTTCTCAATCGATCTTCCACTTCTCAATTTTATAGCATCCACACTATCAAGAGATTCACTCAAACTCACTATTTCCGAGGGAGTTGTAGGATAGATACCTTGGAACTCTTCGTAACTTCTTCGTTCTTTGATAACCTTTCCAAGCTCATGAATGTAATAGGCCTTCTCCATTCTCTTCAAATCCATCCCCCTTGCATACATCATCCCATTTTTGGCTCTCATTCTTTGATAGTAAGAGCTCATCCTCTCTTTCTCTTGAGCTTCACGTGGAAGGTTCTCATAAGGTGGCCAATGGTCCGGCTTTGTGAGAAAATAAATCTCATCTCCAAGGGTCATTGGAGTCTTCTTCTTTTCATAGCTATCATGATCATGGGAGAGGTCCCATGGAGGAACTCTTTGACCTCCCCATTCTTGCTCTCCAAAAGGTTGCATAGACTCAACTCCATTAACCACATGAATCACCTTGCATTGTTGCTTTGGATTAACCTCCGTATTACTTGGATATTGCCCTTGCTTATGTTGAGAAGCAACATGGCTAGCCATTTGACTCATTTGACCTTCAACCATCTTGATATGCTTGTCCATGGAAGAAACCGTATTCTCCAAGGTAGTGACCTTTTGCCCCGTATGTGCAATAAACGTTCCTTGTTGAGTAGCCATTTGAGATTAGCTATCCACCAATTGCTTCAACATTTGCTCCGTAAGACTTGGAGGCTTTGTCTCCTCCACAACTTGAGATTGAGGAGCATGGAATGCATTGTTGGGGTTTCCATAAGCAAGGTTTGGATAATTGTTGAAATTAGAGTAGGAACCTTGATTTTGGTGATTGAACCCCCTTTGAAAGCCTCCTCGTTGGTTGATGAAGAGAACCTCCTCCTCACTCAAAACATCACCATTCTCGAATTTCTTGATAGCTAGCATCTCCTTCATGTCTCTTTGGCCCTTATCATAGTCCTTCTTAAAAGTAGTGAATAATGAAGTCAATTCATCATATCTCTCATCCGATAGAGAGGCAACCCTCTTTGTAGAAGTCCGTTCCATAGGCCATTGGTAGGCATGAGCGGCCATCTCCTCAATTATCCTCAATGCTTCCTTAGCATGCTTGTTCAACAAGCAACCCCCCGCGGTGGCATCAACTACACTCCTTGTATGAGAAGTGAGTCCACTATAGAAGTGAGTTACTTGTTGATCTTCACTCAAACCATGTTGAGGACATTTCCGTATGAGCTCTCTATACCTTTCCCAAGCTTCAAATAAGGTCTCATCCCCATGTTGAGAGAAATGAGAAATCTCCGAAATCATCTTGTGAGCCTTTGAGGGAGGGAAGTACTTTGATAAGAAAGCTTTGCAAAGATCTTGCCAAGTGTGTATCTCCGACTTATCCAATCCTTTGTACCAATCCTTGGCTCTATCCCTCAAGGAGAAACCAAACATCCTTAGTCGAATGGCATCACAAGGGACACCATTTAGCTTAACGGTTTCACATATCTCCATAAAGGAAGTGAGATGTGCATTTGGATCCTCTAGGGGGCTTCCTCCGAATTGAGCATTCATAACCATTTGAATCAAGCCGGTCTTCAACTCGAAATTGTTGGCATTGATCGCGCCCCACTCCCCTCTTTGATATTGTTCCATTGGAGCTTGATACATAAAGTTGATGGGAGGTGGTGGCACCTCATTAGCCTTCCTCTTTTGCTCATTTATCTCCGCTTGCATTTCTTCCATTCTCCTCATGATGGCTTCCATGTTTGGGTTTTGATCACCCATTCTTTCATCTTCTATAGATTTCCTTCTTCTATGCCTTCTCTCAAATTCCAAGGCAAGTGGCTCTACAAGTCTCCCCTTGGACCTTGTGAGCATGTACCTTCAAAACAAAAAGAAAGAGAAATTAAAAACAAGCTTAGATTAGTAACAAGTGACTAAACAAACTATTGAAATGTCTATCTAATCACTCCCCGGCAACGGCGCCAAAAATTGACTCGGCTATTTCTAACCTATCAATAATACAATAACCGAACTAGCTAGTAGTCCGGGTCGAACCATAAGGAGTGAATGTATCGATAGAAAATCAAGTAGTTCACGTAGTCCCTATCATACTATCTAAGCACATATTCATGAGTTTGATGTTTTATAACTAGGCAAGTAATGAGTAAGTGAAATAACAAGCAAAAATAAAGGCAAGTAATGTAAAGAACAAATAGTGGAAATTCAATTAAAACAAACAAGGATTCAAATGATTTCCGGTGTGATTAGGCTAAGGACTAGGCAAGTGATGTATCAAACCATTTTAATTCCTTTGAGTGGCATTATTACATAAATCAAGCTATCTCATCCTCCTAAGACTTGATAACTAGTGGATTGAATAACATGCTTACCATTCTCAACATATTACCAACTCCTAAAAGCACAATGCCTATTAATCTAACATCAATTCACATAATTCTTTCTAGGAGCAATGCAAATCAATACTAGATAGTATGAGCAAGGATTCATGCCAAGTGCTATGAATGGAAGCTTCCTAGGCATTCCATCAAACACATTGTATGCACTCATGGATGTCAATCATTCATGCAATTAAATTCAATCAAATCCAAGGGCAACTCAAAGGAAAGGTAGATCCACATCAAAAACCATTAAATCCTAGCCTAATTCACACCATCCATCATTTGAAACCTCTATGAAATCTAGCCACTCATAGATCTAACAATCAAACCAACAAAAAGAAGGAAATTCATAATAGACATAACAAGGAAAGTAAAAGGAAATAAAATGCTTCAATAATCTTCAATCTTCAAGCTTCATCATCCAACAAAATTTGAAAGTACTAAAAAGGAAAGGAGGGAAAAGCTAGGGTTCTAAGCTATAATGCAAGAGTGAATTCAAGTCATAAAAGTTGTCAAATGAGGCAAATAACAAGGTATTTATAGATCTCCCACAAGTTGGGGTCAAATTGCAATAAAGAGAAACTTGAGTGAGAAGGTGGGGTAAAATCTATAATTTCTGGAAAGTTGAGTGAAGGTTTGACTAGTGCATTTCCGTTTGACTTGTGCATTTCCGCCCATATTCCACAGTTTGCGCGCTCTCACGGTTTTGGCTCGTTCTCTCTCGTCCGACATCGGAAAATTAATCCGCAAAGTGCTACGGCTTCCTCTTTCAATCCTCTTCGACATAGGATAAGTCAAACCGGCTTGCTTTGCCTTAGTCTTGTAGCGTCCGCTTCGAATCGAGTCGCTTCAAGGTCATACTGTAGCGAGTACTTGGGAAGTAGAGTTCCCTAGTGACTGCTTTAGTATTCGTTGACCCGCGTTGACTCGCTTTGGCTTTTTTACTGTAGCGCTTGCTTCGCTTCACATTGGCAGACTCGCTTTGAATCTACTGTTGCGCTCGCTACGCTTCGCTATTCTTCGGCTCGCTTTACTTCGGCTGAGTAGACTCGCTTCGATTTGAAAACACACTCAAGCGAGTAGCCTTCACTTGAATTTTCTGTGGTCTAAAAACCTAAGTGACCGAAGCAAAAATCAAAGCCATCCTAACAGTGTAGGCTTAGAAATTTTTTTAACCTATTTACTACATCAAATTGGGTCGCTTGGGAATAGGATACTTGGGGTTTTGGGATCAAATCAAAACAAACTTTTACTCACTTCAAAGTGTCCCATATGAGTTCCCCCTTAACATGTAATCCTTAACAATTCCCAACAAAGGCAAATAAATCTAACTACTAGAACTTTGAAAAATGAGAGAATTGAAAATGAAAGTAAAACGAATCTAAACTAGAAGTTGAAAACCGAACAAACGAAATTAAAGTAAGGAATTTAAACGAAGTAATCAAGAAATTAAATCTAGAACGAGAGAAAGAAATTAAAGCAAATAAACGAAAGCAATAAAAGAACTTACGAAATTTAACGAAGAACAAAGAACACAAAATAAAGGAAAAGTCTTGAATTAAATTGCAACAAACGAAGAATTCGGATCCGAACAAAGAAAAGCTAATCTAGAGTGTTTGAATGTAAAAACTATAGCTAAAAGAGGGTAAAAGTTGTTTTTGATTCGTGCACAAGAGGTAATATATATACTAGGTATAAAATCCTAGATATATAAGGAAATGCAGCTGGCGCCGGAAGTTGGACTTGCGTCCAACTTATTCTGGACGTACGTCCAAAACTTGAAACTGTAAGAATTCGCTTAGCACGCTGGACGCCCGTCCAGAGTTGGACGTGATCTTGGACGGCCGTCCAGATGAGTTGGTCGACCGTCCAACTCGCCGGACTTTCCTACTTCTTCCAAACTCCGTCTTTTTGCCTTTTTCGATCCATTTCCGCTCCTTTTCCATCCGAAACACCTATGAGGACCAAAAACTTCCAAACAACCAAATCATAGCCATGAACACACAAAAAACACGAAAACATAACGAAAACGGACTCGAAAACACTACTAAAATCCTAACATCTAAACACCAATCAAAATCCCCCACACTTAGAAATTTGCTTGTCCTCAAGCAATATAAACATACAACTTAGACTCAATTTAAAAAATTCAAATCATAGAATATTTAATCACCGGAATCGACAAGCAATGAACGAAGTCACTTTAATCCCAAGTTACGATCAACCAATCATCAACAAACTATGTGGCTTATAAACCAAATCCAAGCATGAGGAAAAGCAATGATACACACATCTCACAAATATCTAGATCACCACAACTTAGACGTCTAGCCTACTTCCCCTTTTTATTCAACTCAAACATAAATAGAACTCTTTTCTTTTCTCTCCTTTTTTTTACACAAGTGAACCTTTTTGGCACATAATTCACTAGGTTTAATCATCGATGGGTCTCATCGAGCTTCCTAGTGCGGTTTCCCGTACCCATTGTCAAGAGGGGTAGAGTACCTACGAACACATTATTCTAACATACACGAGTATCATCTAGGACATAGTTCATGAAATGTGATCATTCGAGGGTCCCTCGAAGCCTTTTCATGTGGTTTCCAATGCTCATTACTCTAGTATTTTCATACATTACAAGTAAGAGGAGCAGAATCCTATCAACTCTTTTATTCACATATAAGCACAACCCTCTTTATATATATATATATATATATATAAGGGGAAAGTATACTAAAAATCCAAAGTTGCAACAATCTAGATTTATCACTCATAATCCAAAAATCATAAATCATCTCCTCATAACCCAAATCGATCATGCCCCACAATTCATCAAGTCATAATCAATCACAACTCAAGACTAAACCAACCTAACTCATGCTATCAATTCCAACAACTAAATACTCCATCATCGATTCATTCAAATCCTCTTTAGTAGTTTCCCTTGTTGTTGTAGCTATTGCTGAAGCGGAGTGGAACTAGGAATAGGAGAATACATCTATTACTAAGAGATAAAGACTATCTAGCGTGGGAAAAAAGAGAAAGGAGACAAGATTGGCGACCAAGGGGTGGTGACACTTCGACAAAGATTCCCTGAACCTGATGGAGATTCCGGTTCTGCGGCGTGGTGGCAGGACCGCTAGGGGAGTGGCTCCGGGTGTAGATAGGGTGAAATCTGCAGAGGTCCAAATCCAAATAGTTGGTAATGGGGGAGAGCGTCCTTCGCTATCGGTGGTGCTCCTTCTACATCTTTCTGAGTTATTTTATTCCAGCTTCTTTATGATTTCGTGCCGCGGTGAACAAACAAAACAAAAAAAAGAGGGCCGTCTCGGCGGAAGCCTAAATCACATGCTTATATACTCAATTTCAACCAAATTCCTAAGCGTGGAAAACATCAAGACTCGATCACAAACTAGACTCAATCAAACCAAATAAGACTCGATAAAGACATAAAAACGAAAACTTCATGCCAAAAGTTTCAAAGACCGACCCCCCCCCCCCCCCCCCCCCCCCCCCACACACACACACACACTTAAAATCAAGCAATGCCCTCATTGCGAGAAAATAAAATAGAGAAGGGATAGAAGGAACTTATCGCAAGAAGATAACCAAAATACATGAAATCCCGAGAGACTCCAAGTAGCACCTACAATACAAACACGAAAACAAAACACAAAAGCGTAAAAGTGCACAAAATAAAGAAAACAAAATAAAAGACTCAAAACAAAAATGAAAAAACACAAATCCAGGCTATTTAGTTGAACCTCGGGACCGTGGATCTTGCCAACGGGGATCATGAGGAGACCAATAGTGGGGATCGTTCGGGTCCGGTGGAGCTGAGGTGGAGCCTACCGAGAAATCGGTGTATCGAATCAAGTGGCTCTCAATGTGGGACACCCTCCTATCCAACCCCGTCACTTGGGTCAACAATGAATCGAACCGATCAAACACACCTTGTTGAAAGTGTTTGAAATCAGCTCAAAACTTGGCCCAATAAGGGGGAATCTCGGCCTCCATAGCTTGCCGGGCCCGGACACGGTCGCGGCGTGAGTAATGGCGAACTAGGAGCTCGTCATCGGCCGGGACCTCTCGTCGGGGCTCTTCTTGTTCCTCCTCTTGCTGCTCTTCTTCTTCTTCTTCTCCTTGCTCTTCACCGTCTCCCTCTTCATCATCACCTCCGGCTTCATAGGCTTGCTCCTCCTCTTCTTGTTCTTCCTCGTGCACAATCCCTCGTCGTCTAAGATTTGCATAATGAGCTATCACCGAGGGACGCTCTTGCATAGGGAAGAACTCAGTCGGGCTACGCATGAGGTGAGCCTTGATGAAGTCAGACGGGGCAATCTCTTGGCTCGGGGTTCTCCCTTCACATTGCGTGGTGTCGACTCAAAAATGTAGAGCTAAACCTGTGGCAATGTAGCTCAAAGTAGGGTGTGCTCCCCTCTTGTTTTGAACATTAGCCAACTGAGCCCAAATAAAAGGGGCTAAACAGACACGCACATTATCACAAGCTCATGTAAGCAAATATATCTCAACAGCATTCACTTTACTATGTTCCTTCTTAGCAGTGATCATGCAAGACAAGAAACGATGAAGGATAAGTAAAGCATCATCACGAATAAAAGCACTCGAGACCCCCGAAGTCTTATAATTAGCAACCCCCGACAAAGAGTACCAAGCCGCAGCCACATCAAAATCCGCAGGCACAAATTCAGATAAGTTATCACCAACGTGAAATCCAAAAACAATACTCATCACAGCCCTAGACACTTCCCACAACACACCATTGAATGTACTAAACATGCACAATTCCCCTTCCTCATTTAACTCAAGCCTAAAACTACAACACATTTCCAAACAAAGGCTATTGTGGCCCTCCCACTGATTCGTAACCAATCGAGACAATCCTAAATAGTTAAGATATCCTCTAAGTGTATTCCATATAGGCAAACGACGAAGGAAATTGACTCGAAAATGTCTAGGAGGCCTAATATCCAAATTATGCAACCGAACATATAAGTGAGTAGTAGCGCACCTCTCAGTAGGGAAGGGAACGCCTTGTTGTGCTCTGAGTTGCTCCGGAGTGGCTCCGGTGGGCCGGTTCCCCTCGAGGCGAGTGCCGAGGGTGACTCGGGAGTTGTTGAAGGCGTTACCACATGCCATAGTGTTGAATGGGAGCTCGGAGAGGAGTCGGGAGTGAACGGGGAAGAAAATTGGACACGAATCGCGCCGGGACAGCAGCTGAAAGTGGACGGCCGTCCAAATGTAGTTGGACGCACGTCCAACTTCAAAGTTGAGCGCTGGGCTTGAATTTCGGCGGCGACTGCTGGCTGCGTCTTTAACGACGACGGGCGGCGGTTTAGACTGACGGCGAAGGATGGCGACGTCGTGCGGCACCGTGTGGTGGCTGAGGGCGGTGGCAGCAACAAACGGCGTCGGCGGCGGCGTTGACAACAGGCGGCAGCAGCGGCATTGACGGCTTGAGTAGGCTCGAACAGCGGTGGAATGCAGCGGACGGTGACGGCATTCTGCAATTGAGAGCGAGAGAAAAGTGAGAGAGAAGAGGATTCAATTAGGTTAAGAAAGGGAAAAATTTGAGTTCTAGAAAATTGGGGCCCGTCCAGGGTTGGACGGCCGTCCAACTCAGCGTACTGAGTTGAATCGTGTGGAGTTGTACTCTCGTCCAACTCGGGTTGGACGGCGTCCAACCCGCGAATCTGAGTTTGAATGGGTTATGTTGGACATACGTCCAACATTAGTTGGACGCCCGTCCAACTCTCGAATCTGTCCGAAAGTTGATTTTTCCTCCTCGTCTCGACCTCTCTTCACGCCAATACTTGTATACTACTCCCTGCACGAAAAATCAAAAAGAAAACAAACGAAAACACGAAAATAACTAAAATGAAACCTAAACTACATATTTATATTTTTTTTACGTGGGTTGCCTCCCACCAAGCGCTTGTTTATCGTCATTAGCTTGACGTACCAAATACTTAAGAGGAAAGTGGGGGGTCGGAGATGAGAATCGTCTCCACCGTTTGAGGCAATGTCGACCCCTCGATGTACGGCTTCAATCGTTGCCCGTTGACTGAGAAAATATATCCCAAATCCTCGTTCTTGTTCTCCACCGCACCATGTGGGAAAACATGCACCACCGTGTATGGACCTCCCGACCTAGACTTAAGCTTTCCCGGAAATAAACGAAGACGAGAGTGAAAGAGAAGTACCTTCATTCCGGGTTTGAACTCCTTGTAGGCTATTCGTTTATCATGTAGACGTTTCACCTTGTCCTTGTAGATCTTGGCATTGTCGTAGGCTTCATTCCTAAGCTCGTCGAGCTCCTCCATTTGCAAAATTCTCCAGTCGTGAGCGTCATTGAGGTCGAAGTTGATGCGCTTGGGGGCCCAATATGCCTTGAACTCAATCTCAATGGGCAAATGGCACGACTTACCATAGACGAGCCTATAGGGACTCATCCCAAGCACGCCTTTGTAAGCCGTACGATATGCCCAAAGAGCGTCGTTCAATTTGTCAGCCCAATCCTTCCATGATGGTTTCACCGTCTTCTTGAGGATCCCTTTGATTTGCCGATTGCTCGTCTCCGCTTGTCCCGAGGTTTGTGGATGATAAGGAGTTGCCACCTTGTGAGTGATGGCGTTCTTCTTCATGAGCTTGGCGAACAATTTGTTGCAAAAATGCTTTCCCCCATCACTAATGATCACATGAGGGAAACCAAACCTACACAAAATATTTTTCTGCACTAACTTCAAGACAACGTGAGAGTCACATGTCTTCGTGGGTATGACTTCAACCCACTTAGACACGTAATCGATGGCAAGTAAAATATACTCGAATCCATGAGACTTGGGAAAAGGACCCATAAAATCAATTCCCCATACATGAAATACCTCGACCACCAAGATAGGATTTAAAGGCATCTCATTGCGTCGACTAATCGAGCCGACGCGTTGACAACAATCACAAGAAAGATAGAAGGCTTGGGCATCCTTAAAAAGAGTGGGCCAATATAGCCCACTTTGAAGTACCTTATGTGCAGTCTTTTGCCCACCAAAATGGCCTCCACTCGGTTCCTCGTGACAATGTCGCAACACCTCGGCTTGCTCGTGGTCGGGAACGCACCTTCGAATCACCTCGTCCTTCCCAAGCTTGAATAAGTGAGGGTCCTCCCAATAGTATTGTCTACACAAACGAAGAAACCTTTTCTCTTCTTGAGCGTTAAGGACAGGTTTAGTGTCCTTATCGGCCAACTAATTAACAATATCGGCAAACCAAGGAGTAACATCCACTTCATTAACATTCTCAAAGGGAAAGGAATCACAAATATCATCAAGAGAAGCATAAGGGGGAGGTGAATCGAGACGAGAGAGATGGTCGGCCACAAGATTATCACTACCTTTCCTATCACGAATCTCAATATCAAATTCTTGCAACAATAAGACCTATCTAATCAACCTAGGTTTTGCTTGGGCTTTAGTCAAAAGATGTTTAAGAGCACCATGATCACTATAAATAATCACCTTAGACCCTATGATGTAAGATCTAAATTTAGCTAAGGCAAAAACAACATCAAACATATCTTGTTCGGTGGTGGTGTAATTCACCTGAGCAGGATTAAGAGTTAAACTAGCATAGTAAATCACACGAAGCATCTTATCGACTCTTTGACCCAAAACAGCCCCTACGGCATTATTAGAAGCATCATACATGATTTCAAAAGGCAATGACCAATCGGGACCAAATACAACGGGGGCAGAGATGAGTTTTTCCTTTAAAGTGAGAAAAGCATGCATACAAGAATCATCAAAGTGGAAAGAAACATCTTGAGCAAGTAAACGGCAAAGAGGTTGGCTAATCTTAGAAAAATCCTTAATAAATCGTCTATAAAAGCCCGCATGACCAAGGAAACTCCTAATACCTTTGACATCACTAGGTGGTGGCAATTTTTCAATTACCTCCACTTTCGCTTTGTTGACCTCTATGCCCTTACTCGAGACTACATGACCTAAAACAATACCACTTTTAACCATAAAATGACTCTTTTCCCAACTCAAAGTAAGACCACTCTCTATGCACCTCTTAAGAACTCTCTCAATTTTCATCAAGCAATCATGAAAAGACGACCCAAAAATAGAAAAATCATCCATAAAAATCTCTACAAAATCACCAATAAATTACGAAAAAATAGACATCATGCATCTTTGGAACGTACCCGGTGCATTGCAGAGACCAAATGGCATCCTCCTATAAGCGTAGGTCCCAAAAGGGCTTGTGAAGGCCGTCTTTGCTTGATCCTGACAAGCCATCTAAGAAACAATAAAATTCCTGCCCGGCTAATTTATCAAGCATTTGATCAATAAAAGGGAGAGGAAAGTGGTCCTTTTTGGTGGAAGCGTTGAGCTTCCTATAATCGATGCACATCCTCCAACCGGTAACCGGGTGCGAGGCGACCAACTCATCCTTCTCGTTCTTTGACACCGTAATTCCCCCCTTCTTTGGAACGACGTGCACCGGGCTAACCCACTCACTATCGGCGATGGCATAAATAATGCCCTCCACCAATAACTTATAGATTTCCTTGCGCACGACCTCCATGAGCATTGGATTGAGCCTCCTTTGTCCATCTCGTCTGGGGCGAGCGCCTTCTTCGAGATTGATGCGATGCATGCAAGTGGCCGGGCTAATTCCTCGAATATCCACCAAGCTCCATCCAAAAGCGAGCTTGTTCTCCTTGAGTATGCCTACCAATGCTCCTTCCTCTGCAAGAGACAAAGAAGAAGAGATAATTACGGGTTTTTGATTTCCTCCTTCTAAAAATACATACTTCAAATGCGAAGGGAGCTCTTTCAACTCCAACGGCTTCGGAATTTTCGAACCGGGCTCGGGATCTTGAGGTGGAAACGGAAGCTTGATTCCAATATCCCTCTCCATTCGCTCCCATTCCATTTGATCTCCGGATCCCCAACAAACTTCCTCGGTGTCAAAATCCTGCACAAGAGAACACTCGGCCAAGGCATCAACCTTATCGATGAAAGAACAATTATCAATTAAGTTGACCGATGACATAGGTCGACTCTTATGCACAGAAAACGAGACATCCTCACCCAACACAGACATCTTAATCACACCACTCTTCACATCAATCAAAGTATTAGTAGTAGCCATAAAAGGACGACCTAGCAAAAGTGTGTGCTCAATACCATTCTCTTGTACCTCCCCTATCTCTAAAATAACGAAATCAACGGGAACAATCAAACCCCGCACACGAACAAGAATATCCTCAATAATACCTCCAGGGTACCTAATAGACCTATCCGCCAATTGAAGGCTCATGCGAGTGGGTTTAAGCTCTCCTAACTCTAATTGCTTAAAGATAGAATAAGGCATAAGATTAATACCGGCACCTAAGTCTAACATACCACATGCTTCCTTACCATTACCTAAAGAGATAGTGATAACGAAAGAACCTGGATCTCGTTGCTTAGGTGGAAGAGGGTGTTGCATTATCGATGTCGCTACCTCCGACACCGCAATCGTCTCCATCTCATCGTACGGCTTCTTCCTTGATGTCAACTCCTTCAGGAACCTCACGAATGGTGGCACGTTGTGAATAACATCAAGAAGAGGCAAGTTCACGTCCACCTTTGAAAGAAGCTTGTAGAGATCCATGAATTGTTGATCGCGCTTCTTGTTCTTCACACGACTTGGATAAGGAATGGGAGGAACATAAGGGTTGGACGTCTTGTGGAGAGGTTGGGCCTCCTTCTCGGGCTCCTCAGACTCCTTGCATTGCTCGTCGGGGTTGGACGGCCGTCCAGTAGGGTTGGATGGACGTCCAACTTCGGGAACTGTTGGACTCGGAGATTCGGGGTTGGACGTACGTCCAACAAAGTTGGACGACCGTCCAGATCCTGCTCTTATTAGATGCTGAGAATGCTCGTTGGACACACGTCCAGAAGGGGTGGACGCCCATCCAGAGTTGGACGGCTGTCCAGAAAAGTTGGACGTCCGTCCAACTCCGGAATCTGCCGGATTTCTGGCGTTGCTCCAACGCTTGCTCGGGCTCCATCTATCACTCGAATGCCCTTGAGGTGGCATATTAACACCATTGTCCACCTGTCTTCCACTCCGTAACACCGAAACTGCTTGGGCTTGATGAGGCGGAAAAGGAGGAACGTACGGGGGATATGGGGATTGCACCTCGTTAGCTTGTTGTGGTTGAATCCCTTGGCTCGGAATTTGCCCCGGTTGCTGCATCAAGTGCATGGACCCAGAAATTTGACCAATGGCCGTCTCGAGCCTCTTAATGTTAGCATCTTGAGCCTCTCGAGCCAATTTAGCCTCATGTAAGAATGTAGAGAGACTCTCATCGACGGGAGGCTTTTGTGGAGGTCCTTGAGGACGAGAATTTGGGTATGCTGGTGGTGGTGTAGAGGTAGTTTGAGGTGGGTAGTATGGAGGTGGTGGATAATATGGATTTGGAGGGTATTGTGGAGGTGGATAATATGGTGGTGGTGGTTGAGGATAGTAGGGATTTGGTAGAGGATAAGGGTTATTATATGGTGGAGGGCGCCTATTAGGATAGGTAGGAGGATTACCTTGCCCTTGTGTCGGCCTTGGATTTTGGAAACGTCCATTGTATCCCCCTTGATACCCTTGAGGTGGAGGCACTTGAGGCGGATATCCTTGAGCGGCGTACACCTCGGCTCCTCCTTCGTATGGAAACTCCTCCATGTTGTGGCACACCTCCTTGATGTGTCCAAGATCTCCACAAATATCGCATTGGTCCGGCTTCCTCTCTTCAATCTTTGGGGCCGATGCACTTTGCTTCATCTTCAAGTTCTCGAGATCCCTATACATGTCGGCAATTTGCTTCTTCATATCGGGGCTCATCAAAATTGCACTCGCCTCCACTTTCCTTGGCCTAGCTGATTTTTGTTGAGAACTCGCAGCGAACGTCTCGAAAATATTCTTCTTCTCATCACCTGTCTTGACCGGTATGTTACCTCCGGCCGAACTATCTACCATGAACTGACAAGTTTGATTGAGGGCGTCGTAGAAATATTGCCAAAGCAACTCCGATGCCATTTGATGATGAGGGCATTGTTGAAGTAGCTCTTGGAACCTCTCCCATGCTTCGTGAAACGGCTCATCATTGTCTTGGGAAAAGTTCATAATCTTTGACCGCACCTCTTGAGTCTTGCGGTTTGGGTAGTACTTGAGCATGAATCTCTCACAAACCGCATTCCATGTGGTGAGAGAGTTGGCCGGGAGTGCCAAATACCATGACTTTGCTCGATCCTTGAGGGTGTATGGGATGTACTTCATCTTCAAGTTGTCCTCTGTGAGTCCCGAGAGTGGGAAAGTTTGCACCACCGTGCAATACTCTCGAATGAACGCCAATGCATCCTCGTTGGGCAGCCCATGATAGGATGGAAGCAACGCCATGTGGTGAGGTTTAAGCTCATGATTCCTGACCGCTTCCGTCAGGACAATCGTCGAAGTGGTGGCTGTGAATGTGGGGCGAGCAAAATCGCCCATGACTCTAGCTGCCATGGCTTCAGGCTCTGCAAATAACAAGACCAAAGAAAAGTCTTGGGAATCGATCTCCTCCTTCTCCTAGCGGCTAAAATCACTTTCCTTTGACGGATGTTGTCGAAATAGGGCGCTAAATTCCTTTGAAGACTTCGGCGACCATGCATAAACAACACTCAACAAAAGGGTTAAACGCACCGAGTGAGAGAAACAAGAAATCGAATAACACAAATTAAAATAAAGTAAATAAAAATACTACACAATTAAATAGCCTAAAGTTTTCCCCGACAACGGTGCCAAAATTTGTTTCACCAAAAAGTGTTCGCAATAGACGAAATCTATCGTATCACTAGCAAGTAAAACCTAAGTCGAATCTCAAGGAAAACTTAACACGACAAATAATTATGTAGTAAAAACAACCTAAACTAAGAAAGCAATTAAAGAGTATTTTTGGGTTTTTGTTTTAAAATCCTAGGCAAGAAAATAAATCAAAGCAATAAATAAAAGCAAGTAAATAATCTAATCTAGAAAGCAAGAAGTAAATCAAACTTAATAAACTTAGAAAATTAAACTAGAAGAAAGCAATAAATCTACCTAGGCAAGAATCGAAAAGAAAACAATAAAGGAAGCAACGAAGAAAACGAAATCTACTCTAGACATGATTAATGAAATCTGGAAATTAAAAGGCAAATAAATCTAATATTAGAACTTTGAAAAATGAGAGAATTGAAAACGAAATTAAAACGAATCTAAACTAGAAGTTGAAAACCGAACAAACGAAATTAAACTAAGGAATTTAAACAAAGCAATCAAGAAATTAAATCTAGAACGAGAGAAAGCAATTAAAGCAAATAAACGAAAGCAATAAAAGAACTTACGAAATTTAACGAAGAACGAAGAACACAAAATAAAGGAAAAGTCTTGAATTAAATTGCAACGAACGAAGAATTCGGATCCGAACAAAGAAAAGCTAATCTAGAGTGTTCGAATGTAAAAACTAAAGCTAAAAGAGGGTAAAAGTTGTTTTTGATTCATGCACAAGAGGTAATATATATACTAGGTATAAAATCCTAGATATATAAGGAAATACAGCTGGCGCCAGAAGTTGGACGTGCGTCCAACTTACTTTGGACGTACGTCCAAAACTTGAAACTGTAAGAATTCGCTTTGCACGCTGGACGCCCGTCCAGAGTTGGACGTGATCTTGGACGGCCGTCCAGATGAGTTGGACGGCCGTCCAACTCGCCGGACTGTCCTACTTCTTCCAAACTCCGTCTTTTCGCCCTTTTCGATCTATTTCCGCTCCTTTTCCATCCGAAACTCCTACGAGGACCAAAAATTTCCAAACAACCAAATCATAGCCATGAACACACAAAAGACACGAAAACATAACAAAAACGGACTCGAAAACACTACTAAAATCCTAACATCTAAACACCAATCATTCAAAATGCTAAAGCCGTGAATATTCCGATGAACACCAACTGGAAGATGGAGCCAGATCTCGAAGGGTAGTCTGTGGATGCTACAGACTACCGTGCATTGTTCGGATCTCTTCTCTATCTCACTGCGAGCAGGCCGGATATCGCATTTGCAGTTGGAGTATGTGCTCGCTTCCAAGGCAAACCCACGCTTAGCCTTATTGAAGCTGCCAAGCGAATCCTTCGCTATCTCAAAGGCACTGTCAATATGGGCTTATGGTATCCTGCAGAAGATAATCTGGAGCTTACAGGATATTCTGATGTTGACTATGGAGGGTGTCGAATTGATAGGAAATCAACTTCGGGCACGTGTCAGTTCTTGTGAAGCAAGCTTGTCTCGTGGTTCTCGAAGAAGGAGACAAGCGTAGCTACTTCAACGACTGAAGCCGAGTATATGGCTATCGGAAGCTGCTGTTCTCAGATTCTATGGCTTCGTCAGCAGTTGAAGGATTATCGAGTTGAAGCGAAGGAGATTCCTATATTCTGTGACAATAATAGTGCAATCTGCATCTCACAGAATCCAGTGCTTCACACCAGGTGCAAGCATGTGGAGATTCGGCATCACTTTATTCGTGATCATGTCGAGAAGAAGGATATCAAGCTCGAGAAAATTCATACCGATCTCCAGCGAGCCGATATTCTCAACAAGCCTCTAGCTGAATTCCGCTTCAATCAGCTATGCATGGAATTAGGGTTACTAGACCCCGGTGAAGAGTGCTAGTTCTGGAATGCACAAGGGGAGTGGAAGCTTTTCGTCAAGCAACCCTCGCCTTGGATCTTCACCAAGTTAAGCGAGTCGCTTCAATTTCACTCGTTTGAAGAAGTTATAAGGTGGAGAAAGGTAGAGTGTTGGAAGATGTTCCCTACCAACTAACAGGATTGTTATGTCTATGGTTAAGGGGGAACTATTGATCATTCTAGGAGTGATCTACTTCCAAAGCGAGCAAGGAAAGCTGCTACCTAGCTTAGGATTCCCACAAGTGGGTATAAACGCTTGCAAGTACCTTTTCTAGTAAAGGTTGAAGGGTCTTGAATCAGGCCTTCCTTCGTAAAACTGTGGGAGCTTAGGCAGAGCTACCATTTTGACCTTGTTTTCTCTTCCCACGTTCTGTTGAAGAGGAGCATGTCTCTCATCTCCCATTCGTCATGGATAAAACACTAACTATAATCACTCTTAATTGAGTTGAGCTGCCGAGTGTTTTGTTCATTCTCCCCCACCATTCTTTCGATGGAGGACTCTCTAATCGTAGAGGAAGATGGAAGAGATGAATGCCATGAAGACCATACTCAATGTCTACAATGAGGTATCAGTCTCCTACGAAGTGAGACTGACTCGTAAGTATTTCAATTCAAGTACACTAAGCAAAGTGAAGCGTGCAAGAAACCTTCACTGCTATGTGGAAAACACAAATGAATCTGACACAAATACATTGGTCCCGGTTTGTTAATAGGGAAAATACGTAGAGGGGGGGGGGGGGGGGGGGGGGGGGAATACGTATTTTAAGTTTTTCAACTTTTTCCCTTTAACTCAGAGTGACAAGTAAAGAGCTCGCTTGACACTTAAGACCTAGCTGAAGCTAGATCTACAGTACGTAGCTTGCCTGCTTGACCGAAGTAAGGACTTGATCAAGAGGGAGTCTTTACTCGTATATGCGGAAATTCGGTGAGCTAAAATCTTTCCTAAGTAATTAAATAATTCAAGTTCATTTGTTTAGATGCGCGTGCAATGAATAATCAAAGTAAAGAGTTTAGGGTTAGAGATATGACACAGAGATTTATAGTGGTTCGGAGTTAAGGCTCCTACGTCCACTTGTTGCACGACGGCAACTGTTCTCTTCACTCAAGAACTTGAAGATTTCGGGCTCTTCAAAAGCCTAGTCAAGATCGGGCTTCACTTGCCTGGATCCGACGACAGACGTAGTGATTGCGGGTTCACTACTCAAACCTAGACAAGACTGGAAGCTTCACTCGCTTCAGTCAAACACAGACAGGGAGATTACGGGCTCTCCTTACAGCCTAGCTTCGATCGAGCTTCACACAAACGATGTAGGTGCAAGCTTGGATCTAAACTCTATGATTGAGACTTCTTCAATCGATGAAAGAAGAGTCTTGGATCGAGACAACCTAACGACAACACTAAAAAACCTAACAGACAGAGTTTTGGGTTTTTGGTTGAAGAACACACTATGAAGAGCTCTTTACAGTAGATGCAAAGTAGGCTAGAGCTCTTCTTCTAAGCTTGGATATTTGAAGTGGGCTTAGACTCTAAGTGTGAAGGTTGTGAAGACGAGTTCCGATGAACTCGAAACTCGGAGAACACTTGGAAACAAAGACTCGAAGATTTGCTCAAAAGCTTGGGAGTGTTTGTTTGCTGTGGACGCTCGAATGCTCAAGTAGTGTTCTGCTTCTCTTCGTCTTCATCCTTCACTAATTATAGGCGGAGGGATGCTGAGATCCGTTGCTTGGTTGGTGGCTTTGTCCCTCCTCCTCTCGACAGTACTTTGCGCAGGCAGTTGCTTTTGCAGGAGCGCAGTTTGTCTCTTTGCCGAAACCGGCTAAGTTACAAAACTAACAGTAACTGGAGCGAGCCAGTACTGTAGCGGCGCCCTGTCGGCCTGGCAGTCAACTCCTCTGCTCCTCTCCGCGATCGACACGTGGAGATCTCGTAATTAATGCTGAGATCTCCAGTTGACTGGAGTTCAAAATATGGGCGGGAGTTGTGTTGTCGCTTTCTGGTAGGTGATGGCTCGCTTCGCTTTGAAGTTGTAGCGTCCGCTTCGAATCGAGTCGCTTCAAGGTCATTATGTAGCGAGTACTTGGGAAGTGAGTTCCCAAAGTGACTGCTTTAGTAAGTGTTGACCCGCGTTGACTCGCTTCGGCTTTTCACTGTAGCGCTCGCTTCGCTTTGCTTTGCTGGACTCGCTTTGATTCCACTGTAGCGCTCGCTACGCTTCGGCACACTTTACTTCAGCTTCGGTAGACTCGCTTCACTTGAAAAACACACTCAAGTGAGTGGCCTTCACTTGGAATTTCCGCAGTCTAAAAATTTAAGCAAATCAAAGCCATCCTAACAGTATAGGCTTAGAAAAATTCTAACCTATTTTCTACATCAAATAGGGTCACTTGGGAGCAGGACACTTGGGGTTTTGGGATCAAATCAAAACAAATAACTTCAGTTATAAAATGTCCCATAAAGTTCCCCCTTAACAAATAGGTCCTTAACAATTCCCAACAATTTCCCCCTTTTTGATGATGCCAAAACCCAAAGACTTAAGATTATTGAAATCTAGTCTATCTAACCGTGGAAAGAACTTCAAGCGACTGCTTCCTTTGCAGCTTCGTTTGTAATTTTCTTTTAAGTTTCTTTCCCCCTTTTTTTTCGGTTAGATTTATTGAGTTTGTAGCAAAAGGATAAAGTCATTCACAAAGCAAGTAAATGACGCAATTTGACAGAAATTGAAATTTGGATAAATGAACAAGCAGTTCATCAAAACAAATAAGAAAGTTGAAACTCAAAGGTTTCCTGCAGTTTCATCATGGTTCTTCCATCTTCTCTCTCTCCTCCTCCTTCTCCTCATCCTTCTTTTCCTCTTTCTTCTCCTCTTTCATGAAGTAAGCCGACATGACATTCGGCTCCATCGTCCTGATGTTGAATTTATTTTCTCTCCACTTTCGCTCCAATCTAAGAGCTTCATCCACTTCTGCGTCAATCACCCTTCTGTTGGGAATGTCTTGTAGAAGGGGCATGGGAAATTCTTTTACTGCTGGCACTTTGACGATAAGCGGTAGGGGCTTTGCTTGCTCTGCCAGAGTAAAAATCTTTCGCCGCAACCTCTCGTTGTAATAACGCAGGAAGTTGTTGAGAGCTTCCATCCTCGAACACTTGTCTTGGTAAGGCACTACCTGCCACCAGTAGTACGCCTTGATGAATTTGTCTTTCAGAATCAACCAAGTGTCGAGAAGATCTCTCGGAATGAAGTCCTCGATCTGTCTCGAATCAGGATGATGATCTCTTCGAGTTGCCAGCTCCTCCTCCGTCATGCTCTTCATTTCTTTCATGATGGAGTTGAATTGTGCACTGGCGTCACTGCTCCACTTGGGACTCATATCATTCAGTCGCTTCCGAATGAAATCATGCTCTTCGGGTGGATAACGACCGGAATCGATCATTTCCTTCAGTGTGACCTTGCCAGTTTCCATCCAAGCTTGGAGTTGGACGGCTTCAGATTCTTCAGGCGTGTGAGGAATCAAGGCACTGCGCGTGATAGCGGATTGGATGAGTCTTTCTTCATTCCAGAGAGACTCGATCCGTTCATCCAACTTTCTCAGCCTCTTCTCCTTCACTTCCTCATCCTTCTCCTTCCTCCTCTTCTTATCTTCCTTTTTCTTTTTCCTCTTCTCGATGCGACTAGCCTTCTCTTTGACCACTTGCTGCATTTTTTGTCGTTTAGCAGCAGGATCGTCTTCCCTGGATTCAGGCATCGACCGCTTCAAGGGAGCTTTCTGAACAGGAGGTGGTGGAGGCGGCATCACAGCAGTAGCAACATTGGCTGAAATGAGTGCAGGTGTTGAAGCAGGGACAGATGCTGCTGAAGCGGGCACTTGCGAAGATGCGCCTGCTTGAGTGCCAGCTCTTTCAAGCTCGAATTCTATCTCCATAGAGCCGGCCATGGCTGCATCTGCTGCAATCTGTTGTTCCTTTTGTTCCTTGGTTAAAGGAACAACGGGATGACTGGCGATTGAGGAGCCTAGAAGTTTTCCGGCCATCGGCAAGCGGGGCTCCTCCGTTATCTTTCCTTTGCCCTTTATTCTGGCTAGCTCGGCTCTAGCTTCATCGACCACTTCCTCCACTGCTCTACTTCCTACACCTCCAGTTCCTCCAACTTCAGTTCCTCCTGCAATCAAGCCACTGGCTTCGATCGCTCTTCCTTCGCTGCTCGATCCTCCAACTTCTCCAGTTTGAATGATTGCTCTGTCAATGATTTCCCCCTTTTTGGCATTCATCAAGACTGCCTGGGGTGGTTGTAATCACCGCTCCGCTGATGGATTGGTGGATGTCTGTCAGCTTGCTTAGCACATCATGAAACATCCTTTCTGACCGTGCTGCAAACACATTTTCCTGGGAGAGGACGAGCTCTGCCGTCTTTAAAGAAATTTCTTCAAGAAGATATTTGCATTGATCTTCTCTCTCCTTTACTGAACGCATCAGGTTTTCCAAGGACTCAACATTTCTAAACCGAGCATCTAGTTCAGCTTCTATATCTGCACGGATTAGCTTGCGCTCTTCCTGCAGTTTGAGGTTGAAGAATTGCTGTGATGCTTCCAGCTCCGCTTGAGCAGTAGCAACAGTATTCTGCTTTTGCTTCAAAGTCACGTAGACTTGAGCAGCTCCAGCCATTCGTATAGCAAACTCTTCTGCCTTCTTCTGTGCCTTTTCAATATCGTTAGCAAGCTGTGCCTGCTTGAGAGCTACATCGAGGCCTGCTTTCCTCCGGCTCTTCAACTCAGCGTTTGCTTCGTCAAGCTTGCTGTTGAGGATTTCAATCTCCTTCTCAAGACCGAGAGTTTTCAGTTTACCTCTCGTCAGCTCGCTTTCCAGCTTCCTTATCTTTTCTTCATTGTTGGAGATCTGCTTCTCCATCTTTTCAACATTCCCAGTTGCTTTGTTGATGTTTTCCCTGTACTTACTCCTCATATTCCTCTTCTCCTCCTTCTCTGTTTCTATCTCTCTCTTCACTTTCTCCAACTCCTCCTCTAACTTCTTCTTCTCTCCACTCACTTCCACCATCTTCGTGTTCACTTCCCTAAGCCTGCTCCTCTCAGCATCTAGGGATTGTTGAAGATCTTGGGTACTTCTCTCCAACTCCTCTTCCCGCTTTGATTTCTCCTCCACCAAGCTTGCCTTCTCCTCCACAAGCTTGACTTTTTCCTCCACTATCTCCTCTAGTTCCTTCTTCCTTCTGTCAAACTCTTCACGCAAATTCGTGACCTCCAACACCTTCGTTGTTAGCTCATCATCTTTCTTGGTGATCTCACTCTGCAGATTCGAGATTACCGCCTCTTTTACTCCTATTTCAGCTTCATGCTCCTTCATCAATTGGAGTTCAGACTGTGAGGGCACGGGTTCTGGGATGGGGGCATCAGGGTACTCCTTCTTTACCCTTGCGTCAAGCACATCCCAGTAGTTGACCTCGTTGATGAAGGTGTGGAATCCATCAACTCCGACAAATGTGAGAGCCTCTATCTCCTTGGCCTCGATCACTTCCTCCTTCATTGCTCTGCGCAAGTTGAAAATTTTGTAGTACTCTGTTCCTCTGTACGTGATGTACGTGAGGAAGTCTACAGCGCTGGTGAAGAAGTCGGTTGACATCTTCACGGAGGGGTAGCGATCACGGATGATCTCGGCCGCTTGTTCTCGATCCTTAACATATCGTTCTAGGATCTTCTCTTCCTCGGTCGGAGATTGGGGAGTTCCAGGGATGGCAGAGGGGATGGTTTCGGCTGATTTTGCTGTTTGGGCGGTATCAGCGCTTTCGGCTGATGAGGACTGTGAGTTGGGGTGGAAGCTTCAGTAGCTTTGGGTTGGTTGGTTTCTGTTTGAGGATTGAGTGGGGCGGAGAAAATTTTGTAGGCATCGTTGAGGTCCGTGCCTAGAAAAGGTAAGTTGGTAATTTGAAAGGATGAGTGGGTTGATTCCTGTGGTGAGGATGGTGTTTGAGTAGTGGGAATGGCGGTAGTTGACGTTTGGGGTTCCGGTAGAGGCTCGGTTTAGGTTTGGATTTGGGTAGGAGGTGTTTGGATTTTGGTTGGTGAAGGCTGGGGTGGCTCTTTTTCCGGTGAGGGTTGGGGTTGTTCTTCTTCAGCTATCTTCACGAGCGGCTGCTCCTTAGCCTCGCTCGTTTCGATAATGGTTGTAACACTTCTCAATCTCTGAGGTCGCTTTGACCTCGCTTTCCTCGATACTCGCTTCGATGGTGAAGGAGCGTGAATTTCTTCTTCCACCTCGCTACAGGATTCAGCGACTTGAGCGGAAGGGAGGACAATCACATTGATGCAGTCCCGGTCCATCGGGAGCTTCTCTGTTTTCCACGAATCGAAATAGATGGTGTTTTTCTTGTATGGTGATGTATCCTTCTTGCCTGTCCACCGCATGTTCTCGAACAGTGTCTCCAGAGCGTAGGAGATTCTGGAGAAAAACTTCAACTTTCCCTTGCGAACGATTTCACTGGTACTTCCCTCCTCGTACTTGAAATCCGCCGCAACTTCATGTATCTGGTTGATGAACCAGCGGTGCCAGTTGAAGCTTGTCCCTGTCAAGCTATCAACAATGACAGAGGTGGCGTAGATCTTGGTGTCTGACAGTTGGCTCAGCGAACCAACTCCACACAGTACAGACTTTGTATACAGTTCGCAGATCAAGTTGTATGGAGCCGCCAAATCATTCCTGATGTTGCTCAGTTTTGGATTCCCAAACTTCACGCCTCTCCGTTTGGCGAATCGGGCGTACTCCACTTGGGTTGACATACCAAGTTCTGACAGAGAAACTGGTCCAACCATCGGCAGATCGAACACACTGGCTATTCTGCTTAGCTCGATCTCCACCGACGTTCCTCTCTGTGGATGAGTGAAGGTTGACGATTCGTCTCCTTCTTTAAGATTCAAGAGAATCTCTGCGACGGCTTTGGCCATAATCTGCTGTGGCTTCGCCGTTACGAACTTCCACAGGCCGGCCGTGGTTACAGCCCTGCGGAAGAAACCGTTTTCAGTCACCACATCTTCATCAAGATGTGGTTCCACGTTGATGTTATCACTGAGGGTTTTCAGAAAATCCTCCATCGTTTC
This sequence comes from Thymus quinquecostatus, assembly GCA_024222315.1. Classification (NCBI taxonomy): domain Eukaryota; kingdom Viridiplantae; phylum Streptophyta; class Magnoliopsida; order Lamiales; family Lamiaceae; genus Thymus; species Thymus quinquecostatus. The sequence continues at coordinate 15,575,131 of CM044174.1, read as the reverse complement.
GGTCTTCTCCTTCTTTCCCATGGTTAATTTGTAGAGGGATTTGAGAAAAGTTTGAGATTTTGAGGGGTTTTAGGCTACGTGAATTTGCAGAGGTGCAGAGATTTCACGAAAATGGCAATTTTTGAGAGTTGTGAATTTTTCTGCAGGTCTTCGGCGTTTCATATATATAGAACTAGGGTTCGGCTGACGAGGCAGGGGCAAGACAGTAATATCTTCGAAGATCCTGTGCGGAGGCGGCGGACCTTCGGTGATGGATCTGATGCGTCCGGAGTCATCACATGAAAAGTGAACCGCCAACTTGACTTGGCGTTGCCACGTGGCATCTTTTGATTCGTTTCTCCAATAGGCGTCAATCCAGCGGTTGAGATTTAAAAACGGTTCAGATTCGACGGCTGGATTGAGGGCGATTTTCCCGCTTTTCTCGGCTTGATGTGCACGCGCCTGTCATTCCTCTTTCTACGCGCCGCTGCATTAAATGCTAAAGTAAAAAGTGAAATTCTGCACTCGAGTGCTGACAGCTCATACGCTTCGCTTCGTACCCGCTCGCTACGAGAGTAACCGTTTGGTTTCTACTCGCTTGCGAAGTACTCGCTTGGCGTGACTGCTCCGCACTCGCTTGCGATGACTTGCTTGAGTGACGTGGCACTCGCTTCGTCATGTGTAGTGACTGGAATAAGAAATGAAATTTCTTTGCTTAATTTAAAATGTTTCTGACATACATACTTCGAGGATAAACAAGAATGTTTTCCTCTTTGTATTTGTGTCAGATTCATTTCATATTTTCCACATAGTAAGTGAAGGTTTCTAGCACGCTTCGGCTCACTTAGTGTACTTAAAATTGAAACGCTTACCAGTCAATCTCACTTCGTAGGAGATTGATACCACTTATTGAAGACTTCTTTTGATTTGGACTTCATTTGGTGAAACCACTTGTTGATGAATGCATTTGAAGCATGTTGATACCACCTGTAGAGAACTTCATCTTCTTGGCATTCATCTTCATGGCATTCATCTTCCTCTACGAATTAGAGAGTCCTCCATCGAAGTGAATGGGGGAGAGAATGAATACAGTACACAAGCTTGCTACAACCCAGAGGGGAGCTTCACGTAAGTGTACATATTCACGACGAATGGGGGATGAGTACAAGTCCTTATCTCAGATCGGAATAGGACAGGATGACAATGAGAATGCTCTGACAAGACAATCTCGTATTTTATGCAGAAGCATGTCACCAGCCATGCAACCTTTTGTAGAAAAAGGTAAACCTTCAAGCTTCCTCCTATAAGCTACAGAATGAGCTTGCAATCGACTCGCTTTGACCCAAGCTGGGGCAAATTGAGGCGATGCAAAATTCAAAGATAGCAGCATTCTTTGCTTGCTTTGGAAGTAGCTTGCTCTGAGAGTAAGCACAAGTTCCCCCCTTAACCAAATACTTAACAATGCCTATAAGTTGGTAGGGAACTTCTTCCAATACTTCACCTTTCTCCACCTAACTTCAATTTCTTCAAGCGAGTGGAATTTTGAAGTCACCCCTTGAGTTGGTGAAGATTCGAAGCGAGTGACGCTACGAAAAGCTAGCGACCACTCCTTCGTGCATCCTGAAGCTAGCACTCTTCACCAGGGTCTAGCAACCCTAATTCCATGCATATCTGATTGAAACGAGACTCAGCTAGAGGCTTGGTGAGGATATCTGCTCGCTGGAGAACGGTATGAATTTTCTCGAGCTTGATATCCTTCTTCTCGACATGATCACGAATGAAGTGATGTCGAATTTCCACGTGCTTGCATCTGGTGTGAAGCACTGGATTTTGAGAAATGCAGATCGCACTGTTGTTGTCGCAGAATATAGGAATTTCATTTGCTACAACATTGTAGTCCTTCAACTGCTGACGAAGCCATAGAATTTGAGAACAACAGCTTCCAGCGGCCGTATATTCGGCTTCAGTCGTTGAAGTAGCTACACTCGTCTGCTTCTTCGAAAACCATGAGATCAGCTTGCTTCCCAAGAACTGACAAGTGCCCGAAGTTGATTTCCTATCAATTCGGCACCCTCCATAGTCAGCATCTGAGTATCCAGTGAGCTCCAAATTATCCTCCGTTGGATACCACAGCCCCATATTGACAGTGCCCTTCAAATATCGAAGAATTCTCTTGCAGCTTCAAGATGGCTGTGCTTGGGGTTGCTTTGGAAGCGAGCACAGACTCCAACTGCAAAAGCTATATCCGGCCTACTTGCAGTGAGATATAGAAGGGATCCGATCAAGGCTCGGTATTCTGTAACATCCACAGACTTCCCATCTATGTCTGGCTCCATCTTCCAGTTCGTGTTCATTGGAATCTTCACAGCTTTGGCATGCTGAACACCGAACTTGACAATCATATCTCGAGTATACTTAGCTTGATTGATGAAGATGCCATCATCCTGCTGCTTCACTTGAAGACCTAGAAAGCAGCTCATCAAGCCAATCATCGACATCTCATATTTGGTCTTCATTAGCTCTCCAAACTTCTCGCTAAGCGACTGGTTTGGTGATCCAAATATGATGTCGTCTACGTAGATCTGAACCCATAGCATATCATCTCCATGATTGATGGTGAATAGGGTTCGATCTATCTTTCCTTTGTGAAATCCATTATCCACTAGGAATTGAGAAAGGGTATCATACCAAGCTCTGGGAACTTGCTTCAATCCATATAGGGCTTTCTTCAATCGATACACCTTATCTCCTTGCTCGAAACCCGGTGGCTGCTCCACATACACTTCTTCCTTCAATTCAACGTTGAGGAACGCGCTCTTCACATCCATCTGATAGACTTTGAATTTCTTGGCCGCTGCATAGGCTAGAAATAGTCTGATCGCTTCAAGCCGTGCCACAGGAGCGAAGGTTTCATCGAAATCGATTCCTTCCTCTTGGCAGTAGCCCTTGGCGACGAGACGCGCCTTGTTCCTCACAACATTGTGGTCCTCGTCCGTCTTGTTCTTGAACACCCACTTGGTGCCAATCACATGCTGAAATTTGGGACGATCCACGAGATACCATACGTCATTTTTGGTGAACTGATTCAGCTCTTCTTGCATGGCGATCACCCAATTTGAATCAGCTAGGGCTTCTTCCACGCTTGATGGCTCAATGTTTGAGAGAAAGCAACTGAACATGGCACTTTCTCCAAACACTTGACTTCTGGTCACTACACCCTTGGATGGATCTCCAATGATTTGACTTGGTGAGTGATCCTTGAGCCATGCACGCTTGGATCCGCCAGCTTTGTCTTCATCTTCTTCCTGGTCGCTCGCTTCACCTTCTGAAGCGACTGGATTGGGTGCTTGGCCAGCACTCGCTTCAGGAATCTTGGGGGCAGCTTCATCTTTTCCTTGGACAATCTGCTCGCTTGAGTCCTTGATTTCTTCATCATCCTCAAGCATGTCCCAAGTTAATGAATTTATGGGTTCCTCGCTTGTCTTTCCTTCCTTAGATTGAACCTGTTCCTGTGGAAGACTCAAAGAAGACTCATCAAATACGACATGGGGTGATTCCTCCACAATTAGGGTTTTACAATTGAACACCCTGTAAGCTTTGCTTGATGTAGAATATCCTAAGAATATTCCTTCATCAACTTTGCTTTCAAAGGCTTTCAATTGTGACTTCCCATTGTCATGGATGAAGAACCTACAACCAAAGATATGGAAATAAGATATGTTAGGAATTCTCCCTATCCATATTTCATATGGTGTTTTGTCGTGCCGTTTGCAGAGAAGCGTTCTATTCTGCGTGTAGCATGCTGTATTGGCAGCTTCAGCCCAATACTTCATTGGAAGCTTCGAGTCTGCAATCATGGTTCGAACGGCTTCTTTGATGATTTGATTTCTTCTTTCAGCAACTCCATTCTGCTGAGGTGTGCGCGCTGAGGATGTCTGATGTGTTATGCCATGCTCCGTGCAGTAAGCTTCAATGGTAGAGTTCAAGAACTCTGTGCCTTTGTCGGAGCGGATGGTCACAATCGCTTGATTCTTTTCCACAGCCAATCGCTTGAGCAGTTGTGGTAGCTTGGTCAATGTCTCCTTCTTGCTGAAAAGGAATACAACCCAAGTGTAGCGAGAGAAGTCGTCGACTACAACTAGAGTGTACTTCCTTCCATTTACACTAACTGGAGTGACTGGACCAAACAAATCCATATGAAGCAGCTCGAGCACTCGCTTTGATGAAGCTTCTTCAATACTTGTGAAGTGCTTCTTTGTCTGCTTCCCTCGTTGGCATGGTGAGCATGGATGGTCTTTGATAAACACTTCATTTGGTATGCCTTGCACCAAACCCTTTCGAGCTAAGCGGTTTATGGCTTTGAAGTTGAGATGGTTCAATCGTCTGTGCCATAGCCATCCTATTTCTGTAGCACTTCTTGCAACTAAGCACGTTTCCTCTTTGCAGTTGTCCCATTGTGCTATATAGACGTTCCTTTGTCTGACTCCAGTGAGCACAATCTGGGACGTGAGTTTGTTCTTCACAATGCACTTATTGGAAATAAATTCTACCTTGTATCCCTTGTCACAGAATTGTGAAATGGATAGCAAGTTGTGCTTGAGTCCTTCCACGTAGGAGACTTCTTCAATCGTGAGCTTTCCGACTTTCAGTGCGCCGTACCCTTTGGTGCTTCCTCGAGAGTTATCACCAAAGTGACGTGTGGACCCTTCTTCTCTATGTAGTCGTGGAGTAGAGCTCTCATGCCGGTCATGTGTCTTGAACATCCACTGTCCAAGTACCAGATTTGTTGACCCTCACTTGGCATGGGATCCACGGCGCTCACCAGCAATTAGACAGATTTTGTTACCCAAATCAGTTTGGGTCCTTGCAGGTTAGTTCCCTTAGGTACCCACACTTGCTTCACTTTCTTTTAAAAGGTAGCTTGTGCTTTGGGTTTCTCGACCTTTGAAAACTGTGACTTCTGCTTTAAAGCAGCTTCACACGTGCAGCAGTGTGTGCAGGAGGGGTAGCGGCTCGCTTGTGGCATACCCATGCTCTTACCCTTTGGCTTGTATCCTGAAGCGGCTCGCTTCAGATTAGCTACGGGCTTAGAGACTGACTTAGGTTTAACAGTCTGTCGAAGCGGCTTGCTAGGTTTTCTCGAAGCGGTCCAACTAGGGTTTTGACCCCGACTCGTTTGAGTAACCTTGAGAATTCGAAGCGGCCTCTTTGGTGCTTCGAATTCTTCCCCCTCAACGTTAGTCCGGTTGGACCATCTCCAGTCCGGATAACGTGACACATAGACATTACTCCTTTTCTTAAAAGGGAGATCCTTTGTCTCTTGTGTCTTGGCCTGAGACATAGAAGCTACAACTGGTTTCCCTTTACCTTTGGAATGGTAAGCTTTAGCATTGTAAGTGCTAGGGATAGTTGATTTCTGCTTGCCCACAGTTTTTGCCCTTAAAGATATAGACATCTTCATTGGCTTCTTCTTAGGGTTCTCAGCCATTTGGCCTTTATCTTTGTTGGTGGTCGCTTTGGATGCAGTGGGCATTTCCAAAGTGACTGATGGTGTCGTGTGAGAAGCACCAACAAAGACAGTCGGCTTGGAAGGTCCACCCTCACATCCGAGTCCTCCCTTTCTACCAAAAGGTAGAAGTGAGCTCTCTAGTGCCTGCCTAGCATATGAAGCTTTGTTCAAGTTGGCAACTAGAGCGGACTGGGTTTCATACCTTCCTTCCAAGCTTTGATGTATCGCGAAGAGATCCTCGAACTTACTAGTCATAGCCCTTAAGTTATGTTTGACTTGGTCAAGCTCAGTGGCTAGCTTTTGGTTCTCCTCATCGCTTTGAGACAAAGCTTGTTTCAACACTTCATGGTTAGTTGACAATTTAATGTGCTTGTCAAGTAACTCACTCCATGTCGAGGAATTTGCTTCCTCTTGGTAAGTGTGTGCGAGTGTAATTGAACTGGGTGAGGGATAGATGAATACCTCTCCTGTTTCCTCGTCGCTGAGCGCCATGAGTCCAAGATCCTCTCCCTCACTGGAGTTGGGATCTGTGAATGCATCCGAGTCGCTAGCTATTTCTTCAGTAGAAGCGACCGGCATTTCACTCGCTACGAGCGCTCGCCTTGGAGCATCCCTCTTAGCTTTAAGTTCCTCTCGCTCCTTCGCACTCAGCTTCGGGCAATCGGATTTGTAGTGGCCCATCTTGTAGCAGTGATAGCACTCCACATCCATCATGTCGCGCGGGATCGGCTTGGTCGTCTCTTCTCTTTTCCCTTTTCCTTCTCGAGCATCAGTGCTCCTCCCCTTGTATTGCTTGTAGAATCTTTTGTATTTGCCCACTCGAGAATTCATCTTGTTGAAGTTCTTGGATAAGAACGCAATATGTTCTTCCAACTCTTCCCTCGTCATCTTGGCTAGCGACTGGTCACTTGGCCCTTCAGCAGCTTTGAAAGCTACACCCTTTGACGTCGTGGGAGCTTCATCCTCTTCGTCGAGGTTCATTCGATTCAGATCGAATTCATGAGCTTTGAGTTCGGAGAACAGAATCTCCGGTGTGAGCTTCGATAGGTCTTTGGTAGCTAGGTACAGCTCCTTCATTGTCTGCCACTTCCTCGTGAGAGCTCAGACAATCTTCAGGTTGACTTCCTTATCTGTGAGTTCCTTCCCATGTGAGTTGAGAGTTGCAATGATGTTGGTGACTCTCAGCTCGAAGGCGTCGATGGACTCTCCTGGCTTCATTATCAGACTTTCAAACTCCCGCATCTGAACGGCAAGCTTGTTTTCCTTGATTTTGTCTGTGCCTTGAGAAATGAGGGCTAGGGTTTCCCACATTTCTTTCGCCGTTGCGCACTTCCTTATCCGTGGTAGATAGGCGTCCGACACGGTGCTCTGCATCGTGTGGGGTGCGATCTTGTCGAGGTTGGCGACTTTGAAGTCATTCGGAGTGTACTCATCTTTGTCCTTCTCTACGTACCGTTGTCGAACATAGGCAGCCCGACCTTCGGCAGCTGGGACGTTCTCAGAGATGGCTTTCCTGATTTCGATTGGTCCGTCCTCTATAACTTCCCACATCCGGTCGTGGATGGAGCATAAGAATCTCTCGACTCGGAAACTCCATGTCTCGTATCCTTCGATCGAGAACTGTGGAAGACTGGATGCACTATATGTAGACATAGCAAACTATCAGCAGTAAATGCAATATGCGTGGGTGAGGTTTTTGATGCACTTAGGAAATAGGATCCGGTTCAGCGAGACAACGTGAAGTGAGTGGGGACTCGCTTCGGATATGCAAAGCAGAGGCTCGAAAGAACCGCTGCTCTGATACCACTTGTTGGTCCCGGTTTGTTAATAGGGAAAATACGTAGAGGGGGGGGGGGGGGGGGAGAGAATACGTATTTTAAGTTTTTCAACTTTTTCCCTTTAACTCAGAGTGACAAGTAAAGAGCTCGCTTGACACTTAAGACCTAGCTGAAGCTAGATCTACAGTACGTAGCTTGCCTGCTTGACCGAAGTAAGGACTTGATCAAGAGGGAGTCTTTACTCGTATATGCGGAAATTCGGTGAGCTAAAATCTTTCCTAAGTAATTAAATAATCCAAGTTCGTTTGTTTAGATGCGCGTGCAATGAATAATCAAAGTAAAGAGTTTAGGGTTAGAGATATGACACAGAGATTTATAGTGGTTCGGAGTTAAGGCTCCTACGTCCACTTGTTGCACGACGGCAACTTTTCTCTTCACTCAAGAACTTGAAGATTTCGGGCTCTTCAAAAGCCTAGTCAAGATCGGGCTTCACTTGCCTGGATCCGACGACAGACGTAGTGATTGCGGGTTCACTACTCAAACCTAGACAAGACTGGAAGCTTCACTCGCTTCAGTCAAACACAGACAGGGAGATTACGGGCTCTCCTTACAGCCTAGCTTCGATCGAGCTTCAAACAAACGATGTAGGTGCAAGCTTGGATCTAAACTCTATGATCGAGACTTCTTCAATCGATGAAAGAAGAGTCTTGGATCAAGACAACCTAACGACAACACTCAAAAACCTAACAGACAGAGTTTTGGGTTTTTGGTTGAAGAACACACTATGAAGAGCTCTTTACAGTAGATGCAAAGTAGGCTAGAGCTCTTCTTCTAAGCTTGGATATTTGAAGTGGGCTTAGACTCTAAGTGTGAAGGTTGTGAAGACGAGTTCCGATGAACTGGAAACTCGGAGAACACTTGGAAACAAAGACTCGAAGATTTGCTCAAAGGCTTGGGAGTGTTTGTTTGCTGTGGACGCTCGAATGCTCAAGTAGTGTTCTGCTTCTCTTCGTCTTTGATTGGTGTTTAGTTGTTAGGTTTTTCGTTGTGTTTTCGTGTTCGTTTTCATTGTGTTTCGTGTCTTTTAGTGTGTCTTTTGGCTATGATTCGTTTGTTTGGAGTTTTTGGTACTTGTAGGATGAAAAGGGCGGAAACGAGAAGAAAACGAGAAGAAAGGTTGTTGAGCAATCATTGACCTCGAGTTCTAACCTCTCATGATTTTATTGAAGATTCATTTTGGAATTAATGAAAGCATTATATCGAAGAGGGGTTCGATAGGAGCACATAGGCGAAAACGGAGGTCAATTCGGAGTTCGAATGAGGAAGATACGGCCGAAACAAGAGAGTCGCGCGCGAACGTGCCAGTACCTCATTTGGACGATCGTCTAGATTTCCTTCAACATCTGGACGATCGTCCAGATGTCGGCGTCCAGATGTGTTTCCTTATTTAACTAGGTTTTCTTCCTAGTATATATATTAGTGCCTTGGACGAATTTTAAAACATCTTAGACATCTTTTATCAATTTTTAGCATTAGTTAGCTTTATTTTTCAGCACTAAAATTCTCTAGATTAGCTTTACTTTGTTCGGATCCGGATTCGTAGTTCGTTTAATTCAAGATATCTTTATTTAATTCGCGTTCTTCGTCTTCGTTTAATTCTCGTAAGTTCTTTTATTGCTTTCGTTTATTTGCTTTAATTGCTTTGCTTTAGTTTTAGATTCGTTCTCTTAATTGCTTCGTTTAATTTGCTTAGTTTTAATTTCGTTCTTCGATTTCTAGTTTAAAGTTTAGATTCGTTTTTCTAGTTTCGATTCTCTCGTTTTTCAAAGCTTTCATAGTTAGATTAATTAGCCTTTTAATTTCCAGATTTTATTCATCATGTCTAGAGTAGTTTATGCTTTCTTTATTGCTTTCTTTATTGCTTTCCTTTCGATTCTTGCCTAGGTAGATTAATCGCTTTCTTAGTTTATTTCTTAGATTTATTTCTCAAGTTCTAGATTAGATTATTTACTTGCTTTAATTTATTGCTTTTATTCATTTTCTTGCCTAGGATTTAAAACAAAAACCCCAAATTCTTCTTTACTTGCTTTCTTAGTTTTAGGTTTACTACATAATTAATTGCCCTGTTAAGTTTTCCTTGAGATTCGATACTTAGGTTTTACTTGCTAGTGCTACGATAGATTTCGTCTATTGCGAACACTTTTTGGTGAAACAAATTTTGGCGCCGTTGCCGGGGAAAACTTTAGGCTTTTGATTGTGTAGTATTTTTATTTGCTTTATTTTTATTTGTGTTATTTCGATTTCTTGTTTCTCCCACTCGGTGCGTTTTACCCGTTTGTTGAGTGTTGTTTATGCATGGTCGCCGAAGTCTTCAAAGGAATTTAGCGCCCTACTTCGACAACATCCATCAAAGTAAAGCGATCGTAGCCGCGAAGGAGAAGGAGGAGATCGATTCTAAAGACTTTGGTTTAGTCTTGTTGTTTGCAGAGCCCGAAGCCATGGCAGCTAGAGTCATGGGCGATTTTGCTCGCCCCACATTCACAGCCACCACTTCGGCGATTGTCCTGACGGAAGCGGTCAGGAATCATGAGCTTAAACCTCACCACATGGCGTTGCTCCCGTCCTACCACGCGCTGCCCAACGAAGATGCTTTGACATTCATCCGAGAATTTTGCACGGTGGTTCAGACTTTCCCACTTTCGGGACTCACGGAGGACAATCTCAAGATGAAGTGTTTCCCGTACACCTTGAAGGATCGAGCAAAGTCATGGTATTTGGCGCTCCCGGCCAACTCTCTCACCACTTGGAATGCGGTGTGTGAGAAATTCATGCTTAAGTACTACCCGAACCGCAAGACTCAAGAGGTGCGGTCGAAGATCATGAACTTTTCCCAAGACAACGATGAGCCGTTTCACGAAGCATGGGAGAGGTTCCAAGAGCTACTTCAACAGTGCCCTCATCATCAAATGGCACCGGAGTTGCTTTGGCAATATTTCTACGACGCCCTCAACCAGACTTGTCAGTTCATGGTGGACAGTTCGGCCGGAGGCAACATAGCGGTCAAGACAGCTGACGAGTTGCAGACGATATTTGAGACGCTCGCTGCGAGTTCTCAACAAAAATCAGCTAGGCCAAGGAAAGTGGAGGCGAGTGCAATTTCGATGAGCCCCGATTTGAAGAAGCAAATGGCCGACATGTTAAGGGATCTCGAAAACTTGAAGATGCAGCAAAGTGCACCTGCCCCGAAAGAGGAAGAGAGGAAGCCGGACAAATGTGAGATTTGTGGAGAGTTGGGACACATCAAGGAGGTTTGCTATAACATGGGAGCACCCACTTATGAAGGAGGAGCCGATGTATATGCTGCCCAAGGGTACATGCCACCACCCCAAGGGCAAGGTACGAACCCGAATTTTCAATATCGTCGCCCCTCTCCATATAATAACCTCTACCCTCCTCAAAATCCCTACTACTCTCAACCTCCACCATATTATCATCCTCCTCAATATCCTCCAAATCCCTACTATCCACCACCTCCATACTACCCCCCTCAACCTACTCCTACACCACCACCATCATATCCAAATTCTCGTCTTTAAGGACCTCCAGAAAAGCCTCCCGTCGATGAGGATCGTCTCCATGCACTTGATGCGAACATAAAGAGGCTCGAGTTGGCCATTGGCCAAATTTCTAGTTCCATGCACCTCATGCAACAACCGGGGCGAATTCCGAGCCAAGGGATTCAACCACAACAAGCCAACAAGGTGCAAGCCCCATATCCTCCATATGTTCCTCCCGTTCCACCTCACCAAGCTCATGCAATCACGGTGTTACAACGCAATGGAGTTCCGAGGCCCCCCCAAGGGCCCATGGGAGATACACGGGGCCCGAGCCCTCGATGGAACGGTCCGAGAACGCCGGCAACAACCTTCGGCCAAACCCGTCCAGGAGGTGATCTGGACGGTCGTCCAGATTCTGGACGCTCGTCCAAAATGCCAAACTCGCCCGAGCATCCAGTACCCAATCTGGACGATCGGCCAAGTCACCCCGACTCTGGCCAATCGGCCAAAACCGACGAACAGCATACGGAGCCCGAGGATGATAAGAAGGATGTTCCCGTTCTCCACAAGACGCCCGATCCGTACGTTCCCCCTATTCCATTCCCGAGTAGAGTGAAGAACAAGAAGCAAATGCTCAACCCGTATGTTCCACCTATTCGGAGTATCATGAAGAAGGAGACAAAGGACCCCAAGCCTATCAACTCATTTCCTAAACGAGGGGATCCGGGAGGTTTCGATTTGAGCATCATTTTGGATAGCGGAGAGACCGTTTCGGGGTTGATGGATTTAGGAGCTGCGGTGAACCTAATGCCGTATTCTATTTTCGAGAAGATGAACTCAAGAGTCCTTCAAGCTACCGACATGCGCATTGAGTTAGCAGACGGCACCGTGAGCAGTCCTTTGGGAGTTGTGGAAGACGTCACAGTCCTTGTTGGAGGAATTCGAGTCGTTACCGACTTCGTCGTGCTTCATGAAGGCAAGGGAGCTAAGAGCGCAACCGGACATCTACTATTGTTGGGACGACCGTTTATGGCCACTACTCGAGCTCGGATTGATGTAGGTACCGGTACATTGAGCATGGCCGGCGAAAGAGGTTCGGTCACATTTTCGGCATTTGGGAACTCACCTTGTTTTCCTACTTCATCTTTTCATTTATGCTCTTATGTTAAGCTTGCTAACCCTTGTGTTGAGGAAAATGTTTGTGAGGTTTCTGATAGGGTAGCAATTATTGAAGAATTCATTGACGAAGAAGAGTCCATTGAAGACGACGAATTCTTTAGTTGTGTGGATGAAGAAGAGGACATAATCGAAGAATTTCTACGGAATTTGGAGGATGATGATGAAGAGGACAGCTCGATACATGAATCGAATGAGGAAGTGATCATTAATTCTTTTCTTTCTAACCTCACCATTTGTGGAACATCTTTTCTTGCAGAGTTTAACTCGAAGATGTTTGAGAAGGAGTTCGAACCAAGTGTGGGGGAGTCAAGAGTTGATCTTCGAGATTGTTCGAGGAGGGAGTGTGAGTGTGTCGCAAGGAGCATCAAGATGTCACTTGGCGCTACGGGCTTAGGTTGATTGTATCCTTCGTCTAGCTAATGACGTTAAACAAGCACTTGGTGGGAGGCAACCCACGTAAAAAAATATAAAAATTAGAACTTTATTTTTCGTAATTTTTCTTGTTTTAGTTTAAATTTTAATTTTTCGTTTTAGTTAGGTGTTTTTGCAGGAATTGGCGTCGAGGATCCAGCCTCTCATTTGGCCGATCGGCCAGATTCCTTTGGAAATCTGGACGATCGTCCAAATCCGTGTAACCAAGATCACCCAGTTTCTCATTTGGTCGATCGGCCAGATTCCTTAGGAAAACTGGACGATCGTCCAAAACCGTGGGCCAGGCAGTTTTTGATTTTCGATTGGCTCTACCTCAGCTCAAACCGAACCCGAATGATCCCCGATTTTGGTCTCCTCACGATCCTCGTTGGCAAGATCCCCAGTTCCGAAGTCCTTTCAATTAATCGTAGCCTTAAATTGTGTCTTTTTCATTTTGGTTTGAGTATTTTATTTTGATTTCTTTATTTTGTTCGATTTTACGCTTTGGTATTGTGTTTTGTGTTTGTTTTGTAGGCACTACTTGGAATTTCTCGGGATTTCAAGTGTGTTGGTCGACATTGTGCGATAAGTTACTTCTATCCCTTCCTTTTTATTTTCTCGCAATGAGGTCATTGCTTGATTTTAAGTGTGGGGGGGGGGGGGGGGGGGGGGGGGGGGGGGGGTCTTTGAAACTTTGGCATGATGTGTTTAATTTTGTTGAGTCTTAGGAGTTAATTGAGTCAAATGAGCATGTGATGATAGTATTGTGGATTTGGCCGATGATAGAAAATTTTTGTTGATTTTTGGAGAAAAATTCATGATCTTTATTATGCATGGAACCTTGGCGAAGCGACGCATTTTATTCATTGAATTTGAAATATGCTATGATGTCGTGAACTAGTTAGTTTGAACCCGTGAGAATTGAGCTATTTGTGCATATTTATGCCTATTCTTTGATTGAGTGATCATGCATGCTTCGTTGTTTCTAGAACTTGCCTTGTTTCTCCATCAAGACCTTAGTATATTTACGAACTAGGAGATGATCTTAGGCCATGTTTCTTTAGCCACATGATCCCTATACACTAACCTTGTTCATAAACCTTTGTTTACCCCTTTTGAGCCTTTGTTAGCCGTTCTTTGTAAAACCGGATGATAGGAGGTTTGGATGGTTATGGGTATCCTTAGTATTTATTGTTGGTGATATGGAAGGAGTTGAATAGAAAAATTTGGTTGTGGTGAAGAAGGAGGAGAAAGGAGTTTTAAATGCTTGATTTATGTAGTTAGCTATCCCTATGAGCTTAAAAAAAAAGAAAAAAAGATGAGAAAAAAAAAAAAAAGATGAGAAAAAAAAAAAAAAATAGAGCGTTTGTTCAATATTTGAAAGAACGTTTATTAGTGGAGCTCTAGGAAAAAAAAAAAAAGAAAAGAAAGAGAGAATAAGAATATAAGCATAAGGGGATAGTTAGCTTTGATTTATAGAGTTGAAATTTTAGCATCTTTGAGTTTGTATTTGGTGTGTTGGATGGTAGAAGATGGAGTAAAAATCCATACTTTGGTTGGAGTTGAAAAAGAGGTTGATGATTTAGAGCATTTTGAGTCACTTAGCCTATATATTCCCTACCTTAACCAATGTCCCTACATTACAAACTTATATAAGACCTTTTTGATCCTAGTTTGTAAGTATTACATTAGGTGGAGATGTTGAGATTGAAGGCAAGCCTATGGTAAACATGTTGCATTGCATTGATGTTGAGTGAACCTTCTTGATGTGCATTATATTACATCTTTTCTTTGAGAGAGTTGAGTGTTCACTTTCATATATAAAATTTCACATGTTGGGAGTGTTCTTTGATGGATTAGCATATTTCAAATTAGTTGAGTAGATTGTGTTGATTGATGCTAAGGTTGTGTGCATAGTTTTGATCATGATCATGAGTGTTTGTTTTCGAAAAGTTTTGAGGCCTATATAGTTCACAATACTTGAATCTATTGTTTATTTCGTTTAGCTTGAGGACAAGCAAAGGTCTAAGTGTGGGGGAGTTTGATTGGTGTTTAGTTGTTAGGTTTTTCGTTGTGTTTTCGTGTTCGTTTTCATTGTGTTTCGTGTCTTTTAGTGTGTCTTTTGGCTATGATTCGTTTGTTTGGAGTTTTTGGTACTTGTAGGATGAAAAGGGCGGAAACGAGAAGAAAACGAGAAGAAAGGTTGTTGAGCAATCATTGACCTCGAGTTCTAACCTCTCATGATTTTATTGAAGATTCATTTTGGAAGTAATGAAAGCATTATATCGAAGAGGGGTTCGATAGAAGCACATAGGCGAAAACGGAGGTCAATTCGGAGTTCGAATGAGGAAGATACGGCCGAAACAAGAGAGTCGCGCGCGAACGTGCCAGTACCTCATTTGGACGATCATCCAGATTTCCTTCAACATCTAGACGATCGTCCAGATGTCAGCGTCCAGTTGTGTTTCCTTATTTAACTAGGTTTTCTTCCTAGTATATATATTAGTGCCTTGGACGAATTTTAAAACATCTTAGACATCTTTTATCAATTTTTAGCATTAGTTAGCTTTATTTTTCAGCACTAAAATTCTCTAGATTAGCTTTACTTTGTTCGGATCCGGATTCGTAGTTCGTTTAATTCAAGATTTCTTTATTTAATTCGCGTTCTTCGTCTTCGTTTAATTCTCGTAAGTTCTTTTATTGCTTTCGTTTATTTGCTTTAATTGCTTTGCTTTAGTTTTAGATTCGTTCTCTTAATTGCTTCGTTTAATTTGCTTAGTTTTAATTTCGTTCTTTCGATTTCTAGTTTAAAGTTTAGATTCGTTTTTCTAGTTTCGATTCTCTCGTTTTTCAAAGCTTTCATAGTTAGATTAATTAGCCTTTTAATTTCCAGATTTTATTCATCATGTCTAGAGTAGTTTATGCTTTCTTTATTGCTTTCTTTATTGCTTTCCTTTCGATTCTTGCCTAGGTAGATTAATCGCTTTCTTAGTTTATTTCTTAGATTTATTTCTCAAGTTCTAGATTAGATTATTTACTTGCTTTAATTTATTGCTTTTATTCATTTTCTTGCCTAGGATTTAAAACAAAAACCCCAAATTCTTCTTTACTTGCTTTCTTAGTTTTAGGTTTACTACATAATTAATTGCCCTGTTAAGTTTTCCTTGAGATTCGATACTTAGGTTTTACTTGCTAGTGCTACGATAGATTTCGTCTATTGCGAACACTTTTTAGTGAAACAGTCTTCATCCTTCACTATTTATAGGCGGAGGGATGCTGAGATCCGTTGCTTGGTTGGTGGCTTTGTCCCTCCTCCTCTCGACAGTACTTTGCGCAGGCAGTTGCTTTTGCAGGAGCGCAGTTTGTCTCTTTGCCGAAACCGGCTAAGTTACAAAACTATCAGTAACTGGAGCGAGCCAGTACTGTAGCGGCGCCCTGTCGGCCTGGCAGTCAACTCCTCTGCTCGTCTCCGCGATCGACACGTGGAGATCTCGTAATTAATGCGGAGATCTCCAGTTGACTGGAGTTCAAAATATGGGCGGGAGTTGTGTTGTCGCTTTCTGGTAGGTGATGGCTCGCTTCGCTTTGAAGTTGTAGTGTCCGCTTCGAATCGAGTCGCTTCAAGGTCATTATGTAGCGAGTACTTGGGAAGTGAGTTCCCGAAGTGACTGCTTTAGTAAGTGTTGACCCGCGTTGACTCACTTCGGCTTTTCACTGTAGCGCTCGCTTCGCTTTGCTTTGCTGGACTCGCTTTGATTCCACTGTAGCGCTCGCTACGCTTCGGCACACTTTACTTCAGCTTCGGTAGACTCGCTTCGCTTGAAAAACACACTCAAGTGAGTGGCCTTCACTTGGAATTTCTGCAGTCTAAAAATTTAAGCAAATCAAAGCCATCCTAACAGTATAGGCTTAGAAAAATTCTAACCTATTTTCTACATCAAATAGGGTCGCTTGGGAGCAGGACACTTGGGGTTTTGGGATCAAATCAAAACAAATAACTTCATTTATAAAATGTCCCATAAAGTTCCCCCTTAACAAATAGGTCCTTAACAATTCCCAACAACTCTTGTTTATCCTCGAAGTATGTTAGTCCGAAACATTTTAAAATTAAAGCAAAGAAATTTCAATTCTTAAAGTTAGTCGCTTTAAAATGGTCAAGCGAGTGCCATGTCACTTAAGCTAGCCATCGCAAGCGAGTGTACACCTGTCACGGCAAGCGAGTACTTCGCAAGCGAGTAAAAGCCAAGCGGCTACTATCTCCAAGCAAGCAAGTACAAGCGAGTTGTATGAGCTAGGTACACTCGAGTGCCTATTTCACTTTTTACTTTGCCTTAAATGTAGAACAGTACTAGGTTCAATTAACCGGGCGCGTGGAGTTCACTGTGAAATTGAAGCGCCAAAACTACTAGCGATCCAGCCGTTGAATCACAACAATCTTCAAATCTCACCCGTTGGATCATCACCCTGCAAGCGAGCGAATTACAGCATGCCACTTACCAAGCTGATTCACCAGTGTGGTTCATCTTTAACCACGGTGACGCCGCATTTAACCGCGACACGTCAGCCACGTTGCCACTCGCTTGCGCCCACGTCGAAATTACCATCTCTCTCCCCACCACTTCAGCACAAACCCTAAAGCTATATAAGGCCAAGTTTGCAAATCCATCAATCTCCCACTTCTAGGCAAAGTGTCTACAATCTAACATCTATTACACATCTTCTCCCACTTATACTCAAAGTTTTCTAGTGTGGGAGGCGCTCCAGTCCCATCCCTTCGACGTGCTTGTCGAACACTTTGACTGGTAGGCTCTTTGTGAATGGATCTGCCAGATTATCCGCTGAAGGGATTTTCTTCACTTCTACTTCTCCTCTTTCGACGATTGCTCGTACGAGGTGGTACTTTCTCTCTATGTGCTTGCTTGCCTTGTGAGCCCTAGGTTCCTTGCAGTTTGCAACTGCTCCAGCATTATCATTTCAATGTGATACCTTTGGGCAAACTGGGAACTAGCTCTAGCTCATTCAGGATGTTCAGGAGTCACATAGCCTCTTTAGCAGCCTCACAAGCAGCCACATATTCGGCCTCCATGGTAGAGTCTGCGATGCACTTCTGCTTCACACTCTTCCAAGTGACAGCTCCACCTCCAAAGGTAAACACATAGCCTGAGGTAGATTTCCTCTCATCTCGATCAGCCTGGAAGTCTGAGTCCGTATACCCTATCGGGATCAACTCATTGGAGCGATAAATAAGCACATGATCTCTTGTCCTCTTGAGATACTTCAATATGTGCTTAACGGCTGTCCAATGTCCCTGACCAGGGTTAGACTGATATCTAGCCACCATGCCAACCGCAAAGCAGATATCCGGTCTAGTACACAACATCGCATACATGAGACTCCCAACCGCGGAAGCATACGATGCAGTCTTCATGTCCTCTATCTCTTCTTGTGTCTTCGGAAACATATCCTTGGATAGAGGAATGCCATGTCTGAAGGGAAGAAAACCCTTCTTGGCATTTTGCATGCTGAAACGGGCGATCACAGTATCTATATATGAAGCTTGCCCTAAGCCTAACATCCTCTTACGACGATCTCTGATCACCTTGATCCCTAGGATGTAACCAACTTCTCCCAAGTCTTTCATCTGAAACTGTTCAGACAACCAATCCTTTACGCCTGACAACACGTTCACATTGTCGCTAATGAGAAGTATGTCATCTACGTACAGTACTAAGAATAACACGCTTCCGTTTGCACTGAGCCTATAAACACAACTTTCGTTTATGCACTGAACAAAACCGTAAGATTTTATCACTCCATCAAAACGAATGTTCCAGGACCTGGATGCTTGCTTAAGTCCGTATAAGGACTTCTTAAGCTTCCAAACGAGATGCTCCTGGCCATCTCTCACATAACCTTCTGGTTGGCGCATGTAAATGTCCCTACCTTTTTCAAGGTACCCGTTCAAAAATGCAGTCTTGACGCCTATTTGCCAGACCTCTAGGTCTAAATGTGCCGCCATGGACAAGAGTATTCTGACGGACTTAAGCATGGCAACTAGCGAAAATATCTCATCATAATCGATTCCCTGTTTCTGAGTAAATCATTTCGCCACCAATCTAGCTTTGAATGCTAAAACCTTCCCATCAGGTCCTCTTTTCCGCTTGTACACCCACTTGCAACCGATGGGCTTTACCTCATCCGGTAGCTCCGCAAGGTCGTACACGTCCATGTTAACTATGGATTCTATCTCCGAATCCATAGAAACTCTCCAGGAATCTGCATCCTCGTCCTCCATTGCTTCCTTGTAAGTCCAGGGGTCGATCTTATAATGTTCGATGCCCGAGAGCAATTCAGTGGATTCTCCCACGAACATGTAACGGTCTGGTTGACGAACAACCCTCCCACTGCGACGAAGCAACGGTAGAGATACAGTGTCGGAAATAGGTGCAGTTTGTGGTATCTCTACTTGTACTCTCGGCTGTTCTGGAATACTAGTTGCTGCTGATGCTCGCAACTCATCGAGCATTATTTCACTCCTTGTCCGATAGTTATTAATAAAGTCCTCCTCTAGGAATCGGGCATTAATGCTTACAATGACCTTCTGATCCTGAGGACTATAGAAATAACCTTCTTTCGTTCCCTTTGGATATCCTACAAATAGCCTAACCTCAGTCTTAGACCTCAATTTGTCGGCCTCCTTTGTCAGCACGTGTGCTGGACATCCCCAAACCCGAATATGACCCAAACTGGGCTTACGCCCTGTCCATAATTCGCAAGGAGCTTTAACTGTTGACTTTGATGGTACTAGATTGAGGAGATAACCTGCTGTTTCCAAGGCATATCCCCAGAACGAAATTGGCAAGGATGCATAACTCATCATTGATCTAACCGTATCCAAAACAGTTCAATATTGTCTCTCTGCTACACCGTTCTGTTGGGGAGTACCCGGCGTAGTCAACTGAGATGCAATCCCATTATCTGACAAGAACTTTCGAAACTCAGTTCCGAGGTACTCGCCACCTCTATCAGAACGAAGTGAATTGATACTTCTGCCTGACCTCTTCTCCACTTCCGCTTTGAAATCTTTGAACTTGTCAAAACATTCAGATTTCTTGTGGAGTAGGTAGATAAAACCGTATCTCGAGTAATCATCAATAAAAGTGACGAAATAATCATAACCTCCTCGAGCTTGAACGGACATCGGTCCACACAAGTCAGAATGAAACAACTCCAAGAGCTCTTGAGCTCGATATCCTATGGACTTGAAAGGTCTGGTCACCATCTTTCCTTCCAAACATGATTCACATGTTGATAGAGGTTCTATTTGGAAATCCAAAACACCTTCTTTTATCAACCTTTGAATCCTCTTTTGGTTGATGTGACCCAATCGTAAGTGCTAAAGTAGAGTTTGGTTCATTTGAGACGGATTTTTCCTCTTTTTTGTATTCAACGATGAGGAAGCATTATAAGAAGAAGATTCATACATTGGACAAGTAATGGTATAGAGAGACCAGGACAATGTGCTAGAAACTATAATCTCATTGTTTTTCATGATAGAGACGCCCCTATAAAAAACAACTGAATATCCATAAACATCAAGTTTAGAAACTGAAATCAAGTTTCGCTGAAAAGCAGGCACATATAAAACGTCTCTCAAAACAAAAACAGAATTATTAAAAGATAAATGAATATCTCCAACTGCGACAGCTGCAACTCTCGATGCATCGCCCATGGAGATGGTAATCTCGTCATCACTCAGCTCCCTTGTCTGCAAAACCCCTGCAAGGAGTAACATACATGGCCAGTTGCTCCCGTATCTACTACCCAAGTCTGGGTAGAACATGCAGCTAAGCATGATTCAGTTACGTATGTGAATGACGTACCATAATTCTTCTTCTGTAGAGGGAAGTCAGCCTTCCAGTATCCTTTCTTGCCGCATATGAAGCACTTGCCCTTAAACTTCGGTTTCCTTACAACACCGAGAGGCACCTTTTCTGCTCCCCTAGCAGCTCGGACCATGTGCTTGGTGTTCCCCAATCTCTCTTCAATGTCTTTCGACGTCAGTGTGATTCCAAGCTTTTTATTCACAACTTGAACAACCAATGAATCTGGTCCAATTTTCGGCATCATTTCATCATCCAAGAAATCCTCGAGAGTTTCAATCATGCTGAATGCAGTCACCATATGCTTAATCATATATTGCATTCCATCTGACATAGACGACAAAACTATTTTCATAGCCTCGTCATTTTTCTTGTGCCAGATCTCATGATTATCTCTTTCTTCTTGTGATGCCGACTCAGTAAGGGTAGGAGGAGCAGGAGTTGCGAGCATATCAGTATACTCGCCCGCAGCAAGGACATTGTCGAGATTCTTTCTCCACTCCATATAGTTGGAATCCGTGAGAGGACTCGAAGTGAGAATGTTTATCAACGGGCCTAAAGTCATATCTAAAAAAAACAATAAACACGTAGACACAAGTAAGAAAAGATCATGATCAATTCGTAACGAAAATTATTGTAACCTTTTGATAAACCAATAATTTCGAAACCTTCAATAGCCGGAACAGTGCGGATCGCAAGCCACGTTCGTGTGGACGTTTACGCTCCCACTGCTCAACCAGATACTCAGATCTTTAACTCTACTTATCTTGCCATCCTATCCTTATGGCAAATAGAGCTAATAGTTGAACCTTACTAGACCATATTAGATTAGAAAAGGGACTCCGTTTGGGGAGTTGTATTCTAACTAATACCTAAGATTTTAACCACAATATTATCCTAACTTGGAAAAAACACTATTTTCCTTAAGCTATCTTTGTTCAAAAACCAACTCCAGAGAAAACTGTAGTTACTATTCCAAGCAAGCCACGTTAGTGTGGACGTTTACTCAGAAAAACTCCCACTTCTCATTTTGGTTAGAACATTTTTGTTATGAAACCCTAAGTCTGGCGAACTCATCCGGCACGATGCGCAAGCCACGTTCGTGTTACACACTCGTACCAAGACTTCACCTTAAGGCCAATTGTGGAGGTCTTAACATTTTTATACCAAAATGTTTTTATCTGCTTAGTATTTTTCTTTCAAAAGGTTGTCGACATGCTAGATCACGTTGTCACATAATCCTAAGCATAATTTTCTAAACGCAACAAATAAACCATGCTCGCAGAAAATAAAAACATGCTTATATTGACAATCTTAAAACATGCTCGACTAAGCGCAATTTATTCACCTTGACAGGCATGACATGCTATAATAATTAAATAAATTGCATCCATAGCATGCTCGAGAAAAACGAGATAAAAACAAAAATAAAAACTCACTTTTCGTGGTGTGACTACCCCTGTCTATTCTATTACATAATAAAATAAATCCGAAACAGGCTTCGGTCTTCAATAAGGCCTTCGTCTTGATCTCCCGTTTCTCCCTGAAAAATAAATAAATTTAAAAATTTATTCTCTATTTTTTCGTTGCCATTGGGCCTTCCTAACCGAGATTGGGCTCACACCACGAGGCCCAATACTCTCGAAAAAGCTAAAACCGCGCTCGTTTCACTCTTATGGGCCCACGAACTTAAACCAGACCTAAAATCGGCCCAAATTCGCGACTGGGCCCGAGCCCAAACTCTGGAGGCAGCCCGTAACGCGACCGGACCCGGGTTGAAAACCCTAGGCCCGATCGCGGGCTAGGGCACGAGCCGCCGAGGCTGCCCGCGCCGCGATCGGCCGCCTGAGGCGCTGCCGCCGATCGCCTCCACATCCCCGGCGCCGCTGCTGCTGTTGGTGGTCGTCTCCCACTGGTGGCACGGCCGGCAAAGCTCGCTGGTGCTGTCCGCCACGGCCGCCGTTGCTGCTGGCGTGATGTCGCCGGTCTCCTCCGTCTGCTGGACACCTCCCCACTGCCGATCGCCGTCGCCGTTGCTGCTGCAAATCGCGGCAGAAATCCTAAACAGGTTCTGCCGCCGCCGTGCCTCTGCCCCGGCGACCTGCTGTTGCCGGCGACGCTCGCGGCCACGTTGAGTCTGTCGCCGGACTCCGTGGTCGCCGTTGTTGACCTCCATACAGTGTATGGCTGCTGTCGCGGCGTGAAACCCTAGCTAGGGTTCCGCCGCGGCGCCGTTTGCGCCTGCCGGTGCTACCGCCGCCTCCTCCGGCGACGTTCGAACTCCAGCAACATGCTGGAGTCGTGTCGATTGCCGGAGAAGAAGAGAACACGCCGTCGGGCGACTCGCACACGCGCGTGCGGTGGCGAGTGCGATACACGCGCCACCACGTGCGGCGGTCGTCCAGCAGTGTTCATCTCCTCGTTCTTCGCATTCTTCGTCTCTGTCCAGCAATTACAAACGAAAAACAATTAATCTATACCTATTCTAGATCGCACCTTATTATCTCGCGATCAAAAATTACATAAATCGCCAAATCGGCCCCTGAAAAATGAAAAACACCACTAAAAGCGACATATAATCGATCAACATGCATAATAAATCGATAATTAAACCGATAGAGACGAAAAACTGATCCTGGGCTCTGATACCAACTGAAGGAACCATGATCAATGAAGATCGGTTCGTCCCTGAGGATCTATTCCGGATATCTAAGTTATCAATAAAACCTATTGATGAGCCCATATCTTGCTCGTATTTTGTTCATTATTGAGTCAGTATGTAGGTGTTTTAGTAGAGTTTTTGCATGACTCTTGTGCTTGGGAGGGCACATTTGGTTTCAGGTGATCTTGGGCAGGATCTGGAGCAGGCAAGGCGACCTGGGGAAGCTGGCTGGGCAAGATGAGCTAAAGCATGATGGACTGGGCTTAATAAGTGTTCGTGGGCCGTACGACGACCGGATCGGGCTAGGGCGAAGGCTTTTTAGCTGGGAAGGAGACGCAAAGGAGGAAAGAATCCCACCTCGATTCTTTCCTAACTGCCGCGATGATCATCAAGGAAACAAATCTGCGCGCAGAAGGTAAGTCCTCCCAAGCTCAAACCCTAGCAGGCGATTGATGGGCGTGGTCCACGAATCCACCTACAAGTATAAAAGCAGAATCATTTCATTTCAGAATCATCGTCGGAGACACGAGCTTACACCGGAGCTGCTTTATACTTTTCCATTTCATACTTTTATCTTATGTTTGAGAGTGGGGAGGAAATGAACAAGTCATACGGGCAAACAGTTTTATGCTTTTAGTTTTGCATGGCCGACGTTGGTGTCCGCCCCTTTTGATTTCAGTTTATAATATTTCAGTACTTAGTTTTATTATGTCTTTTACTTTTCTGTTGTTTACATTATAAGCATGCTAGAGTAGTCACTAAATCCCAGCTTGGGCAAGATGCCGTGAATATAATGTAACTCAAAGCTCATTAGATCGGATTAATAGGTTTAACTGAATTATTGCATGTGTTCCCGAGTTTGCTAGCTTCTGTTATACAATTCATGCTAGTCTTGGTAGGGTATGTGGCCAGTATCATATTGAGTCGAGTGTGATTACAAATAGTACATGGGGAAAACATGTAGGATAAGTCCTCACGCAATATAGTATGAACTAGCAACGGAGTGTAGTCGTAGGTCGACGTTAGGCCTGGTTCCGTGGCTATTCGGGTCCACCACAAATCGGTAATGCTGCTTGGGCAGGATATGTGACAACTAATCCTTGCATACAGAATGTTCAGGTTAGGGAGATATTTATATATTTCTAAACTGTAAAGGTGGATTGGGCACACATTGGCAGGGCACGTGACACGTGACAGAAGGGAGTCCTGCCTAGTGACTTGCCTATAACCGATGACATGTGCATAATTAGATCGATGAGCGAGTAGAGTTATGTTGTAATTCATGGTACTTGCCCAGGCAGGGTTTCCTTTTTAATTATTGTTTACAAGTTATTTAGATTCAGCCGTGTTTACTTTTCCTTTGTTTAATTCTGTTCCGCCTTGGGCAACGCCCAAACCCCCAAAATGTGACAACTTATTTCTTGGAAAGATTGCTACTCCAACTCCTCGTGGGATCGACCATGTGCTTGCCATTGCTATACTAGTTGTAGTAGTCAGGGCATAGGTTTTACAAATTTATTGATTGCGGCAAAACGACGGTCGCGTCAATTGGCGCCGTTGCCGGGGAGTTGCGTTAAAAGTAATCTTTTCAACTTCCGTTTCTCAGGTGCTAGACTAGTGCATGCAACTAAGGAGTGGATCTCAACCCGAAGAATTTCAGTTTGATGCGGAGATCGAGAGAACCAACCGGCAGTTACGTGCACAAAGGAGAAGGCTTGAGCAGCGAGCTCGCGAGAGAAGGCAGCGTGAGATGGGAGACGACCAGCGAGCACCGCCCAACAACGTTGAGCGGACACTTAGGGAAACCGTTTTCCCTAACAATGGAAATCTGAGGCCCTTGGGCATTACCCTGCCCGTTCCTTCGGCCCCAGATTGGGAACTTAAACATGCATTCACGCAACTCTTGCCTAAGTTCAGCGATATGCCTGGAGAAGATCTGCAACGCCACCTCCAAGACTTTGAAATGATGTGCGGAACTGTCAGAACCCAAGGAAACATGGGAGAATATATACGGCTGTTGGCTTTCCTTTTCTCATTACAAGACGGGGCAAGGGAGTGGTTATACACGTTGGAAGAAGGCTCAGTGACAACCTTGGCACAACATGCGAAAGAGAATCAGTTCAATCAAGATGGGTGCAGGAGAAGGTTTCTACGAGTATTGGGGTAGGTTTAAGCAGCTCCTTGCCAAGTCCCCACAGCATGCAATCGGCAAACCGGATCTGGTTCAATACTTCATGTTGGGACTTCGTCCGCAAGATCGTTCCTTGGTGAATGCTGTGTGTGGAGGATCGGTGCTGAACAAGCTACCCAATCAGGCTATGAAGCTGTTCGTAGATATGGCGGAGGAGACTCGAGATGAGCCTATTGATGTGCCAAGGGCAAGTCCTGTTGAACGATCGGCTTCGGATGCTAAACTCGACAAGATGTGTACTCTGTTGGAGAATATAGTCAACATGAACGGGCAACAGAAGAAAGGAGTACGCGCATGCCAGCTGTGCTTCGCCACGTCACACATGACTGATGAGTGCCCCAAGGTGGTGCTACAGGAGAAAGTCAAGATCCTTGGACACAACCAAGGGAATGGAGGGAATGGTTACCCCAAATATGATCCCAACTCACAATTCTACAACCCAGGATGGAGGGATCACGAGAACTTCAAGTGGGGACCAAAGCCACAACAGCAACCGCATCAGCAAGGGCAGCATCAACCAAATCGGCCATCCTTGGCCGAGATGGTCCATAATGCGGCGAGGGAGAACAACAAAACACAAGCCGACCTGGAGAAATTCAGGATGGAGACCCAGGGAGCTATGCAACACATCAACGCTCAACTTGGGCAACTCACTCAGACCCTAGCTAGATTGGAGAAGAAACAAGGAGAGTTACCTCCACAAGTGGAAATCAATCATGCCCATGTCAAGGCAATTTCAACAAGAAGTGGGAAGCAGTTACCAGAGATGAAGCATCCAGAGGTGGAGAAGGAAATCGAATTGGGCAAGACAGACGACAAGGAAGAAGAAGTAGTGGTTCCACGCCCCTATAAGCCCAAGGCACCTTTCCCAGGAAGGTTGGCCAGGAACAAAGAAGCAGAGGAATTGGGCGATATGTACTAGATCTTCAAGAAGGGGGAAGTCAACATTCCACTATTCACTGCCATGCGCTCGATGCCCAAGTGCGCAAAGTTCCTGAAGGAGTTATGCACGCGGAAGGTCAAATATGATGACAACGCTAAGTTCCAAGTATGAGAGCATGTCTCTTCCGTCTTGGGCAGGGAGATGGCTACTAAGTGTGGAGACCCAGGGATGTTCTACGTTCCCTGCGTAATTGGAACTATGAAGATAGAGAAGGCCATGTTAGACTTGGGGACATCGATCAATGTGATGCCACTGTCTATGTACCAGGAACTCAACATGGGCCCACTAAAACCCACACGAGTGGTAATCCAACTGGCGGACAGGTCGAACGTGTATCCAGAGGGAATTTTGGAGGATATCTTGGTCAAGGTGAAGGATTTGATCTTTCCCGCTGACTTCTACGTTCTCGACATGGGGCACAGCGAAGGGAAATCACCAGTGATGCTCTTGGGCAGACCATTCCTCAAGATGGCAAGAACTCAGATCGATTGTGATACGGGCAAGCTGACATGTCAAGTTGCTGGAGAGACAGTCGCATTCGACATTTATAAGGTGGAGAAGCATTATCCAGATACAGAGATGGTGGACTATGTTGACACTGTGGACAACATGGTGGAAGAAACATTGCCCAAGATCACATCCCGCGACATGCTGGATACTGTGATTCAAGAGAGCATAGTGGATGAGAAGGAGTGTCCAAGGGAGGTGAACCAGATGAAGACGGAACTAGTGCACAGATAGATCTATCGAGAGGAATTGCCCAGGATACGGAGCGAGGAAAATTTGGTGCCCTCACTCCTGAAGGCACCAAAGCTTCAGCTCAAGCCCTTGCCCAAGCACTTGAAATATGTGTTCTTGGGCGAGAATGACACATTGCCCATTATCATAAGCACCGAGCTGAGCATTGACCAAGAAGAGCGGGTCAAGACGATGATCCAGAAGTATAAAATGGCTATCGGATGGACTTTGGCCGATATCAAGGGTATTAGCCCGACCATCTGCCTCCATCACATCTTATTGGAGGAAGAGGCGAATCCCGTTCGTGACCAACAGGGGAAGCTGAATCCAGCTATGAAGGAGGTGGTTCTCAAGGAGGTACTCAAGTTGTTGGATCAAAATATCATCTACCCGATATTAGATAGCAAGTGGGTCAGTCCAGTCCACGTCGTGCCCAAGAAGTCAGGCATACAGGTGGTGGAAAATGAGAAGAAGGAAATGGTAGCCACTCGACCTCAAACCGGGTGGAGAGTATGCATTGACTACAGGAAGCTGAACAAGGTGACACAAAAAGATCATTTCCCCTTGCCCTTCGTCGATCAGATGCTCGAATGCCTGGCGGGAAATGAGTACTTCTGCTTTTTAGATGGGTACTTAGGGTATATGCAGATCAATGTTGCCCTAGAGGACTAGAGCAAGACCACCTTCACTTGTCCATTCGGAACGTTTGCCTACCGGAGAATGCCCTTTGGCCCGTGTAATGCACCCGGAACCTTTCAACGGTGCATGATGAGCATCTTCTCCGACCTGTTGGAAAAGAGTATTGAGGTCTATGGGAAGAGTTTTGATATCTGCCTGGGCAATTTGGAGCAGGTGCTGCAACGCTGCGTAGAGAAGAATCTCGTACTCAACTACGAGAAATGCCATTTCATGGTCAGGGAAGGAATAGCTCTTGGGCATGTTGTCTCAGGAAGAGAAATCGATGTAGACAAGGCCAAGGTCGAGATCATAGCCAACTTGCTGGTGCCCACCTCCGTCAAGCAGTTAAGAGGATTTCTTGGGCATGCTGGGTTCTACCGGAGATTCGTTAAGGATTTTGGCAAGATCGCACAACCAATGACAAGGCTTCTGCAGAATGGTGTGGAGTGGGAGATTGGGAAAGAATGCAAGGAAGCATTCGACATCCTAAAGGAGGGCTTGATCACATCCCCTATCATTCGCCTGCCGGAATGGGGAATGCCCTTCGAGTTGATGTTCGATGCTAGTGGCTATGCAGTTGGAGCAGTGCTTGGGCAGAAGGTTGGAAAAGAAAATTATGTGATATACTACGCATCGAAGACGCTGAATGCTGCCCAAAGCAACTACTCAACCACCGAGAAGGAACTACTGGTGATCGTGTTTGCCTTCGAGAAATTCAGATCGTACCTACTCGGGAGCAAGACGATTGTATACACTGACCACTCGGCGATCAAGTACGTCATGACCAAGAAGGAGACCAAGCCGTGCCTGATAAGATGGGTGCTACTCTTGCAGGAGTTTGATGTGGAAATAAAGGATAAAGACGGGAAGCAGAATCATGTAGCTGACCATCTCAGTCGCATCTTGCAAGAGGATGATGGGGTGCCCATAACAGAGACCTTCCCAGACGAGCAGCTGTACGCCATCTATGGGGTCAAGACACAAGAACCTTGGTATACTGACTTGGTCAACTACCTAGCGATAGGAGCATTGCCCAAGGATATGGATAGTTATCAAAGGAACAAGCTAATGAACGAAGCAAAATGCTGCATTTGGAACGAACCCTACCTCTGGAGACATTGTGCTGATCAAGATATCCGGAGATGTGTACCCGAGTCAGAACAGAAAAGCATTCTCGAGCACTGCCATGCCAAGGAATGTGGAGGACACTTTGGGCAAAGGAGGACAGCAAGGAAGATCTTGGACTGCGGTTTCTACTGACCCACGCTATTCAAAGATACCTATGAGAGGGTGAAAGCTTTTGATAGATGCCAGCACGAAGGGAACATCGGAAGAAGGAACGAGATGCCTCTCATGCCCATAATGCAAGTCGAGATCTTTGACGTGTGGGGAATAGATTTCATGGGCCCCTTGCCCAAGTCAAGGGGCAACCAATACATCCTCCTAGCAGTGGACTATGTGTTAAAATGGGTGGAAGCACAGGCGCTTGCGAAGAACGACTCCAGTGTCATAGTCATCTTCCTCAAGACCCATATATTCACAAAATATGGAGTGCCCAAGGCAATGATCAGCGACCGAGGGACACATTTCTGCAACAGTACTGTTGAAGCCCTGATGAAGAAGTATGGAGTTCACCACAAGCTAACCACGGCGTATCATCCTCAAGGAAATGGGCAAGCAGAGCTATCCAACAGAATCATCAAGACCATCCTGAGGAAAGCAGTGGGCATTTCAGGCACACAGTGGAGTTCCAAACTTGACGACGCGCTCTGGGCGTATTGGACTGCCTACAAAACACCCTTTGGTATATCACCATACCGCATGGTGTTCGGAAAAGGATGTCACTTGCCTGTCGAGCTGGAGCACTGGGCATACTGGGCAGTAAGCCACAGTAACTACGATTGGGATCAAGCAGGGCAAGCCAAAAAGTTGAGCATACAAGAGCTCGAGGAGATTCGTTTGGAAGCATATGACAATGCAGCAATATACAAGAAGAAGCTGAAGAGAGCCCATGACGAGATAATTCAGAAGGAGTTCGAGCCAGGGCAACTGGTTCTCTTGTACCAATCACGTTTCAAATTAATGTCGGGCAAGCTGACCACCAAATGGTGTGGACCGTATGCGGTGGAAGCCCAACATCCCAATGGAGCAGTGGAGATCCGTGATCTGAAGAAAGGGCTCGTCTTCAAAGTAAATGGACAGAGGTTGAAGGCCTACTATGGGCAAGATGAAGTGTACAAGGAAGAGGAAGAGGTCCCCGATGATGAGGAGGCTTGAAAATCGGATAACACGTCGTACCTGCGACGATAACTAAGGCGCTAGCCAGGAGGCAACCTGGTATGATTTCTTTATTTTTTTGTTTTCAGTTTGAGTCAGGGAAGCCCTACACACTTTGCCCAAAGCAAAGTGTGTGTGTGGGCATCCCCAGTTTTAGTAACCAACTTCCTACACACTTTGCCCAAAGCATAGTTTGTGTGTGAGGGAGGTCTTTGCTTTTGAGTCAACCAATTTCCTACACACTTTGCCAGAGGCAAAGTGTGTGTGTGAAAGAGGTTCATTTTTCCTTTATAGTACTGATGAAGCCGAGAAGGGTTGTCATTCCTCGCAGGGAGGATTCTGTTATCTTGCCTTGCAGGTTGGGAATGGAATTATAGTGTGACGGCTTGGGCAAGACACGGAGGGGCGGTTATGGAAAGAAATCTGCTCGAATCTGTCAAATCGGGGACAGATTCTGCCAGAGACGGTTGCCTTCCCCAACACCCCAACCTTCCTTAACCGCCATCATCACCCTAAATCGAATTTCAAATTCAAACCTTCCATACTCCACCACTCCTACTAAGCCTATAACCACAATAACTCCCCTTCTTCTTTTCATTGCGGTTGGAACACACCCTAAGAACAAATTCACTCTCCCTCACGGAACTAAAATCGACCTCACCGGCGACTCACCACCACCCAGAGGCAAAAACATCAGAAAAGCACCCCGCAAGCAAAGTATAATGTCTTCCAGTAGCCAGAAATCAGCCAAGTCTCCGGCCAAATCTCCAAAGCAGCCCCTCCGTGTAACCCCGTTGAAGACCGTCGTCCCTGAAGAAGAACAGGTACCGATGGAGAAAGAGGTTCTGCCCGAGCAAAACGTTGATCAGCCTATGGAGGAGCAGTACAAAGAGGAAGCAGAGAAGACGGCCGGCGAGGCCACAGAGGACGAGGCGCCACCAGAGACGACGACGGTGGAGAGCAAAGAGGAAAGGCCGGACTCCACTCCGGCCAAATCAAAGAAGAGAACCTCCTCGGCCACACCACCCGCGAAGAGACAGAGGGCAGCCCCCTCCGACGCCGGTTCTTCACCGACGTCCGACAATGTGGACAGGAAGAAGAAGAAGAGACAACCACCCCGGTGGTGGTCAAGTTAGAGAAGCCGCCACGATCCGCCTCCGGCAGAAACACCCGCTCCCGAGCCACGGGCAAGACGACAGCAAAACCTGCTGCTGACATCTCTCGCAGGAGTGTCGTCCTGCCCAAGGCCATGCACATGGAGACGCTCGAGCAGCTGGGCATTGCTGAAGAGGTCCAGCAGTTCTTCGACAACATCGGGTGGGGTTTCTTCCTCAAGTGGCCGAGCAAGGTGAACCTTGCACTGGTGAAGGAGTTTTACAGCAAAGCTAAGGTGACGTTCGACGAGAATGGAGTGCCGTAGACAATACAGAACTCGATTGGAGGAATCGAGACAGTGCAGTCATTGAACGAGTTCAACCAGGCTCTATGGGCGGATTCCTATGCCGCGGTCCGAAGTCAAGCACACAGGGAGGCGATCAAGAAGCTTCCAGAAATGGCCAAGGAGTGGCCAAAGATCTGGAAGGAGATGAACAAGGGCCAAGATGCTATCTACAACTCTAGCAAGACCAAGGGCAACATGCTAGGCTCCCCCGCGCTCCGTGTCTATCACCACATCCTGGAGTACAACTTCTTCGGCAAGAAGGACAACTCTAACTCTCTCTCGCAGCAGGAGATCTACATCTTGTGGTGTATGACCAAGAAGATAAGGCTCGACTTTGGAGCCTTCGCCGCTGCCCAGATTCACAGCATCCTGAGCAAATCCACACAGAGGCTGTCCCTTGCCCACATGGTGACTGTCTACGCGGAGCGCGCTGAAGCTTGGACCTCAGACCATGAGGAGAATGCAACTGTCGAGGAGCTGCTTGATCTTGCCTGTCTAAGCAGGATGATGGAGATAGGGCAGGATGAGCATGGAACGTACCGCATCATAGATCAACCAGCAGTGAAGATAGCCAAGAAGAAGGCCAGCAAGTCAGCAACCCCAGAACCCCAAGGCTTCGATCTGCAAGCCGCCTTGGGCAAGCTCCAGGAAACAGTGGATGAGATCAAGACCGCCCAAGTCAAGCTCTTTGGGCACCTCGGATTCAGGTACCCTCCTGATTCCAACTAATGTCCCTCCCTTTTACATTTTTATTTTATTTTTTCTTTTATTTCATTTTCTTTTATTTTTATTTTTGCGTTTGTTAGAGTCAGTCGCTCTTCCTCTCCACACTTTGCCCAAAGCAAAGTGAGTGTGTGGGGAGGGCAAAAGCATGCATGCATTCTTGCCTTGTCATTCATCCATCCTACCCACGGGAAGGGTGAATGAACGACAAGGCATTAGTATTCATGCATTCTTGCCTTGTCATTCATCCATCCTACCCACGGGAAGGGTGAATGTACTCATCTATCTATCTTTACTTTATGTCAAGCGTGTCTCACTTTAATATCTTTATGTGTGTTTATCCTTTTTGCTACAAACTCACGATAACCATAAAGAACTTAAAAAAATGAAGAAGGCTGCAAGGGAAGCAGTCGCTTGAAGTTCTTTGGTTAAAAATAGTGGGTTTTGGCATCATCAAAAAGGGGGAAAATAGTGGGTTTTGGCATCATCAAAAAGGGGGAAATTGTTGGGAATTGTTAAGGATCATATGTTAAGGGGGAGCCTAATGGGACGCTTTAGAATGAAAATGTCTATGTTTTGATTCGATCCCAAAACCCTCTATGTATCCTATTCCCAAGCGACCCTATTTTGATATAGATAGGTTAGAATTTTTCTAAGCCTATAATGTTAGGAAGGCTTGTTTTTATGCTTTAGATGCTTAGGTTTTTAGATTGCTAGAAGTTCAAGTGAAGGCCACTCGCTTGAGTATGTTTTCAAAGCGAAGCAAGTCTACCAAAGCGAAGCGAAGCGTGCCGAAGAATAGCGAAGCGAAGCGAACGCTACAGTAGAATCAAAGCGAGTCTACTGAAGTGAAGCGAAGCAAGCGCTACAATAGAATAAAAGCGAGTCTGCTGAAGCGAAGCGAAGCGAGCGCTACAGTGAAAGTCAAAGCGAGTCAACGATTACTAAAGCGGATGCTTAGAAAATCTACTTTCAAGCAAACGCTACAGTATGACTTAAAGCGACTCGATTTAAAGCGAACGCTCCAAATCTGAACCGAAGCGAGCGTCTACCTAACAGAAAGCGACAGCTCAATTCCCGCTCCAATTTACACTTCAAGTTCAAACTTTAGTCAAGTGCAGATCGACGCATTAATTGCGTATCTCCACGTGGCGATAGAAGAATGGAGCACTGGAGTTGACCGTCAGGCCGACAAGGACGCCGCAACAGTACTGGGCACTCCAGTTACTGTTAAAATTGGCTCTTAGCCTTTTTTGGCAAAGAGACAAATGGGCACGTCTGAAAAGCTGTTGGTCAAGGCGAGTACTGTCGAGAGAAGGAGGGACAAAGCCACCAACCATCAAACAGCTCTTGCCCATCCCACCGCCGATAAATAGTGAAGGTCGAAGACGGAGAAGAGTAGAACACTACTTGAGCAATCAGCGCCTACTGCAAACAAGCAATCACAGCCTTCGAGCAAAATCTTCGAGTCCTTGTTTAAGTGTTCTCCGAGCTTCAGTCTTATCGAAGCTCATCTCCGCAACCTTCACTCTCCATAGATCTAAGCTCACCTCATATATCCAAGCTTAGAGAAGAACTCTACCCTTCTTTGCATTCACTGTAAAGAGTTCTTCTGTTAAGAGAGTCTTCAAAACCAAACCCTAACCCTAGTTCTGTCTAGTTAGGTTTGTATTAATAGAAAGGTTGTTGTGTTGTAAGATACAAGACTCTACTTTCCTCGATAGTAGAAGTCTTGATCATAGAGTATAGATCCAAGCTAGCACAGTCCTCGATTGTGTAAAGCTCGATCTCTGCTAGGTTTGTGTAGAGAACCTGAAATCTCCCAGTTGTTGTGTCAGATCCAAGCGAGTGAAGCTCGATCAAGTCTTGGTTTTTGAGGAACCCGTAATCATCAAGATTCTTGAGTGAAAAGAATCCGTTGCTGCGTGCAACAAAGTGGACGTAGGTGTTTTACCACCGAACCACTATAAACCTCGGTGTCGTATCTCTTCTCCCTAACTTTTCAATTGTTTACTTGCTTTGATTATTCATATTGCACAAGCATCGTAAACAAACTTAAAACGAAGTTTTAAATACTTAGGAGAGAATAGCTCACTAAATTCCGCATCACAAGTGAGCCTCAATTTTGATCAAGCTTCTGCTTAGGTTAAGAAGCAAGCTTCCACTGTAGATCTAGCTTGCGGCTAGGTCTTAAGTATTTGAAGCGAGCGCTTCACTTGCTACTCTGAGATAAGGGCAAAAGAAGTTGAAAAACTTCTTACACACGTATTCACCCCCCCCCCCCCCCCCCTTTCTACGTGTGTATCCCCTATCAAACCGGGACCAACAATTTCATTTCAGAATCATCGTCGGAGACACGAGCTTACACCGGAGCTGCTTTATACTTTTCCATTTCATGCTTTTATCTTATGTTTGAGAGTGGGGAGGAAATGAACAAGTCCTACGGGCAAACAGTTTTATGTTTTTAGTTTTGCATGGCCGACGTTGGTGTCCGCCCCTTTTGATTTCAGTTTATAATATTTCAGTACTTAGTTTTATTATATCTTCCTTTTACTTTTCTATTGTTTACATTATAAGCATGCTAGAGTAATCGCTTAAACCCAGCTTGGGCAAGATGCCGTGAATATAATGTAACTCAAAACTCGTGAGATCGGATTAATAGGATTAACAGAATTATTGCATGTGTTCCCGAGTTTGCTAGGTTCTGTTCTACAATTCATGCTAGTCTTGGTAGGGTATGTGGCCAGTATCATATTGAGTCGAGTGTGATTACAAATAGTACATGGGGAAAACGTGTAGGATAAGTCCTCACGCCATATATTATGAACTAGCAACGGAGTGTAGTCGTAGGTCGACGTTAGGCCAGCTTCCGTGGCTATTCGGGTCCTCCACAAATTGGTAATGCTGCTTAGGCAGGATATGTGACAACTAATCCTTGCATATAGAATGTTCAGGTTAGGGAGATATTTATATATTTCTAAATTGTAAGGGTGGATTGGGCACACATTGGCGGGGCACGTGACACGTGACAGAAGGGGGTCCTGCCTAGTGACTTGTCTATAACCGATGACATGTGCATAATTAGATCGATGAACGAGTAGAGTTATGTTGTAATTCATGTACTTGCCCAAGCCGGGTTTTCTTTTTAATTATTGTTTACATGTTATTTAGATTCAACCGTATTTACTTTTCCTTTGTTTAATTTTGTTCTGCCTTGGGCAACGCCCATAACCCCAAGACGTGATAACTTATTTCTTGGAAAGATTGCTACTCCAACTCCTCGTAGGATCGACCCTGTGCTTGCCATTGCTATACTAGTTGTAGTAGTCAGGGCATAGGTTTTACAAATTTATTGATTGCGGTAAAACGACGGTCGCGTCACCTATCATGCTCCTATGAATTTATGTGCGGAACATAGGGTGTTCAGATCGATTACCTTAGGATGAAGAGAACTCGAATAGATCTTGTGATCTGTATCCCTACTCGATTATGACGTTGGATGGACAACGAACCTCGGAATCAGCCACGGAAAAGGGAACTACCGTCGATCTTACTCAACGCCGGCGCCGCCCAGTTGCTCTCCAAACCCTAGCCTCCCTTTCTTGTGGAATATTTAGGGTGCACTCGTAAATTCCAAAACTTAGGTCAAACAAGACTTTGAGGGGGTATATATAGGAGAG
Organism: Thymus quinquecostatus; assembly: GCA_024222315.1. Classification (NCBI taxonomy): domain Eukaryota; kingdom Viridiplantae; phylum Streptophyta; class Magnoliopsida; order Lamiales; family Lamiaceae; genus Thymus; species Thymus quinquecostatus. The sequence goes on along the minus strand of CM044174.1, from coordinate 15,539,502 downwards.
ACCAAGTGAGACTTGGGCTTAAGTTGCAGGCCAGGCCTGCAACAGTTGGACCAGGCGTCCATGAGCAGTTTGGCGCCCAAACTGGGCCCAATTATGTGATGGCCCACTTATTCTTTATACTGTGGCCTATTGAGCTTTTTGGGCCAGATAAGGGATCTACTAGCTGGTAAAACCGAGGCCTCCCAATGGCTAAATTCTCCATACTCAGCCCAGAGTATAATTTTGTCCATAAGTACTAAAACATTCCACTAGAGTAATAGTACTGAATTACCTGTTTTACCCCTGTTGAGTTCAGGGCTAGTATTAGATTTAGCGACCCCCGTATTTAAGATATCCCACATCCGTTGATTAACTTAAAGCTTCTGACTGCTTATGTTATTCAACTTCTTTTATCATTCCTGAATAGTACCATTCATTCCTTATTCATCATACCAGAACTTAATCCACCTGCAGGGTTTGGTATGATAATCCTTAATGAATTCCTCAGGGGATGTGATCAACCTATTCTACCAGGATACGGTGCTCTGTTGCAGTTAAACTAAGAGTCGTACTAGTTGTAGTTGATTTCCAAGATACGGAGCATATTGAGTTACAGATCCTCTGAACTCTCACCCATGGTAAGTCAAAGAAATAGAATACAACTATACACCCTTAGGAGTCAACTAGAGTTAAGGTTCATCTTAAGTCACCGAGGTCTTGATTCTTTCTACATAGGTCAGAATAGAAGAATGCACCTCACTGTGATCCTATCAGTACATGCACGTACTAGTATAGATATGTAGCCAAGACAAGCTACTTATGCAGCCTATACTACAGCCTATACCGACAATTATATCTAGAACTATCTCGACTGTGATACCCTTTTATATCTCTAGAGAAACCGACAATTATGGTCTTCTGTGATCTACAACACACCATAAAGCCTATAACTTTGAGATAATGGATAGATTTTTGATGCATGGATTACAATTCACACTTAATCAGATAGAAGATTGTAAGTGGTTATGGACAACACATGCATACAAGCTAAAAAGCCTGCTTTCTATTATACAAATCCATCACTGGGATACTTCACAATGCTAACCTAGAGAATACTTATAGGGATGAAATTGTTGGGGTCGTTGTATATCTAAAGCAAAACCGTTATTTTAGTTGTATACAACACATGTCCACTGTTAACAATCCCTATCTGAAAGAATATGTTTAAGCAAGAATAAAACCCATTATCTCATGTTTTAGATCACGTGTCGATCTGAGTTCGGAGGGGATCACAAAGATCGTTTGACAATGATGTGATATAAACATATCACAGTCGAGATAGCTTGGCTTGAGCTATCAGTTTAGATTGTAGCTTAATGGTAGTGATGAGTCCCAATCACTAATTATGCCGGTACGGTGGAACGTATTGAGGATCAAGGGAGATAATGTTCTTCTGATACTGACCCTGTATCAAGGGTGTTATAGGTGATGAGATAGAGATCTCAGGCTTTAGTAGCTCGATCTTAACTTTGATAAGCTATTAGTTGTGTATGTATTCTTCAGTGTTACTTTGACTTACAAAGATATGAACTTTATCCCTAGTTCATCACAATCTCCTTGTACATTGGGTTACGTTGAGATGCATATTATGTCTAATGAGTGTTATCAATGAGTCGTGTCCTATATATATAGGTTGACGTATCCCCTTAGGGAGTTCACAAGGTTTACTATACCAAGTCATGCATGCTGATTAAGTTCAGGTATAATAAGAAGGTGTGAACGGGTCCTACCTGAGGATTAAGAGGTTAATTAATTAGGAGCAGTCATGGTAACTCTAATTAATTAATGAATACGGGAAGTCTTAAACACGGCGGTCGAACTAAACAAAATACCAGCCCCAATCTACATAATTAGGACAGAGCGGTAAATCAGTTATGACTCTTAAGTGGTGTGCGTCATAGCTCTAATGAGATAAATGTTCAGGGGTGAACATGGTAATTATTTTATTAGATAAGGCCCAACTCTGTCTGGTATCCGATCCCTAGGATAACCCAAATAGACCTCGGGAATCAATCTAAATTGTATTATTGAGTTCGGGCTCAATAATTCTGCTCAGGCCCAGTATATGATATATATTGGATTTATATCCGGTGAATGAATATTAAATATAATTAGTTTAGATTTTTATCTTTAGGGATAAGATTAAATCTAATTAGTTATTATTTAATTATTTTAGAATAAGATTAAATCTAATAAGATAAGATTTATTTATTTAAATCTTATGGGGATAATATCATATATAAATATATTTATTTTATTTCTTCTACTAATATTAGGATTAATTCTATTTGTTATAATTGGTTCTGGTAATACAGTTGCATGACGGAACAAATTAATTCCTAATTGATTGTTTATCAATAAAGGAATTAAATTTGAAGTTATGGAAAAAAAATAAATAAGGGGGTGATGGCAGCAGTTATGAGGAGCAAAATAAAGAATTAAATATTCTTATTTAAATACTCCTTCATTCTCTCATTAAGACTACTATTGATGAAAATTGAGAATCCCTAGTCTTGGAACAAGAGTGACGGCCGCCCGGTGCTTGAGAGAGGAGATCGAGGTTCCAAGATCTTGAGACGCGCACCAAGTCTCGGATCTAGAGGTGTGGGATCACATTCTATAACATCAGAACTGTAGATCATTCTGATTAATCCGTCCACATCTAATCGTAAAGGTATGTACTCGAACTTTGTATGAACTTATGTGCACAATCAAATCATCGCACCCAATCCAGATCTGGGATTCGGGTGGCTTTCAAGTAGCCAACTCAATAATTGGTATCAGAGCCCGAGGTTCTCGGATTGGCTCTGTGTTGATTCGTATATTATGTTCATGCATTCGAGTCATTATGATTATATGTGCATGCTGCCGTCCGTGACCTATTTGCGTTGATTTATCATTTTTTTTCATTTTATCGTTATTCGTTTTTTTAAATCTGTGAGATAATAAGTTTTCGATTAGATTAGGATTCGTTTTTCATATTTTTCAATTTTGTATTGTTATTGTAAATCGGAGAATTGTGGAAGATGAGATCCGAGACGAAGACGACGGCGACCGCGGACGGCGGCGTGTCGAGATGCATAACGGCAGCGGCATAATCTGCCGCGGGTACGACGACGGTTGTTCTCATTTTTTTTTCATGGTGACTGAACCTTAGGGTTCATTCTAGGGTTCAGGCGAGCTACAATGACGAACGGCGGCGTTCGATCCGGCGGCGGACGGAGGTGATGACTGATGCATGGGCGGCTGTTTGGTGTCATTTTGTGTTGTTTTAGTCGTAGTTTCGAATCCATTTTTCTCTATATTTTGATTTCTTTTCATTGTACTTTGCTATGATTTGATTCTTTTGTGAGTTTATGATCTTAGGTATTACTTGGAACTAAAAGTCGAGAAGATGGAGTGAAATGAGAGAAGAAAGGTTCTTAAGCAATAATTGACCTCAAGTTCTTTCCCCTCGTGAATTTATTGAAGATTAATTTTAGATGTAATGAAAGCACTATATCGAAGAGGGGTTCGATAGGAGCACGTAGGCAAAAATGGAGGTCAATTTATAGTTCAGACGAGGAAGATACGGCTGAAACAAGACAGGCGCATGCAGTCGTCCAGAACTGAAATCTGGACGAGCGTCCAACTTTGGACGACCGTCAAACTTAACGCGTTTTGATGATTTTTTCCCTTTTCGACTAGGTTTTGAGGCCTTATATATATGTAACCTTTTGGCACGAATTAGACAACCTCAGTTAGTTTTTCAAGCAAAAATACTCAAGTTTAGATTTCTTATTGCTTTGTTATCGTTTTGGATTCAAGATTCAAGTTTGAAGATTTAATTTTAAGTTCGTTTCGTTCAAGTAATTCGTAAGTTTATTTCGTTCTTTAAATTTGTTTTTCTTTCTTACTAGCTTCAATATGTGTCTTGATTTATTAGATTAGTTTCTCATATTTACTTGATTACTTTCCAAGCTCTTTGATTAATTTTCTTCACAAGCATGTTAGGATTTAATTGTTCTAGATTAGTTTTAATTGCTTTATCTTTAGTGCTTTCTTTATGATTCCATGCCTAGGTAGATTTATTGTTTTTTCTTGATTTGATTAGCTTAGATAGATTTATTTCTCATTTATTAGATTAGATCTATTTCTTGTTTATTTATTTATTTTGCCTAGGATTAAAACCAAAACCACAAACAAATTCTTTTACTTGCTTTCATAGATTAGGCTAGATTAGGTTTTATTTTCTTTGTTTTTACTGCACAGTTATTTGTCCTAATAAGTTTTCCTTGAGAATCGACTTAGGGTTTTACTTGCTAGTGCTACGATAGATTTCCTTCTATTGCGAACACTTTTTGGTGAAACAAAATTTGGCACCGTTGCCGGGGAAAACTTTTGGCTATTTAATTGTGTAGTATTTTTATTTGTTTTATTTATTTGCTTTTTGGTTCGATTTCTTTTCCCTTCCACTCGGTGCGTTTAATTCGTTTGTTGAGGGCTGTGTATGCAAGGTCGTTGAAGTCTCTAAAGGAAGTTGACACCTCACATCGACGACATCAATAGGAGATGACGCTCTTAACCGCGGCGAAGGAAGAAGAAGACGAGAGTTCGAAGCAATGGCACAAAAGATGAGAGATTTCGCTTGTTCCTCCTTCACTGCCACCACTTCGGCAATTGTCCTAACCACTGAGGTTAGGAATTATGAGCTTAAACCGCACCACTTGGTTTTGCTCCCTACCTACTACGGGTTGCCCAACGAATATGCTTTCACGTTCATTCGTGAATATTTCGCGATGGTGCAAAAATTTCCATTGGGAGAGCTTATGGAGGACGACATGAAGATGAAGTGTTTCCAATACATGTTGAAGGATAGAGCAAAGTCATGGTATCTTACTCTCCCGGCCAACTCTCTCACAGCTTGGAATGCAGTGTGCGAGAAGTTCATGATGAAATACTACCCTAACCGCAAGACAAAAGAGGTGCGATCGAAGATCATGAATTTTGCTCAAGGAGCTGATGATCCTTTTCATGAGGCTTGGGAGAGATTCCAAGAATTGTTGCAGCAGTGCCCTCACCGTCAAATGGCGTCCGAGATGCTTTTGCAATATTTTTGCAATTCTCTAAATCAAACTTGCCAATTCATGGTGGATAGCTCGGCCGGAGGAATCATCGGAGTGAAGAGTGGAGGATGATCTTTGAGACTCTTGCTGCAAGCTCTCAACAAAAGTCGTCTCGGCCGAGGAGGATGGAAGCTAGGGCGGTCATTATTTGCCCGGATTTGATGAAGCAAATGGCCGATATGATGAGGGATCTACAAGAACTCAAGATGAAGACTCCACTTACACCTTCGGAGCCTTAGGGCATGTGTGGACTAGTTGGCCATGTCATCGACGAGTGCACTAGGAAGGCCGAGCTTACTTACGAAGGAGGAGCCGAAGTCTATGCAGCACAAGGATACCCACCACCACCATATGCTGAACAATTTCCTCACCAACAACCATTCTACCCTCCCCAACAGTCTTACTATCCACCGCCGCCACAGTTCTACCCACCTCCGCCTCAACAATCTCCACTTGATGAGGCTAGTTTCTCCACATTTATGCATGAGAGCAAGTTGGTCCGTCAAGCGCAAGATGCCACGATTAGACGCCTTGAGACCACTATTTGGAGCAATTAATGAGTTGTAGAAGCTACAAAATGGGAAGCCTAGTCATCCCAAACAAGCTCATGCCTTAACAGTCATTGAAGAGAAGGAAGGCAAAGGAAAGAAATGGAGAAGTCACACCAGGGCTGCCATTAAAGCAAGCCGGCAACGTTCTCACGCCTCACTTACCGTAGCTGGCCATCTCTCATCTCTACCAAAACAAGGTGATCCTGAAAGTTTCAATTAGATGTTGTTTTGGATAATACAGATATTGTACCGGGTATGTTGGATTTGGGGGCAGCGGTGAAGTTGATGCCATACTAGATTTTTGAGAGAATGGGTTCGAGGGATCTTAAGCCCACCAATTTTTGCATCGAGCTAGCCGTCGGTTCTTTGTGTCGTCCTTTGGGGATTATGGAAAACGTTGCATTACTTGTGAGAGTAATTCGAGTTCTCGCCGATTTTGTTGTTCTTGATGTGGGGTGAGGAGCTAAGAGTGAAAGAGGTCATGTTCTCTTGTTAGGGCGACCTTTCATGGCTACTATTCAAACTCGAATTGACGTTGGATCCGGTACATTGAGCATGGTCGGTGTAGGAGGTTCGGTAACTTTCTAAATATTTGATAACTATTCATCTTGTCCTAACTCTTTTATCCAAACATGTTTGCATTTGCATAATACTAACGATTAGGATGAGAAAAGGGTAGAGGAGAATTTTCAGGTTGCTAATCATGAGGAAGAAGCCATTATCGATGAGTTTTTGAGCAAAGTGGATGAGGAAGAGTGTGGAGGAGTTTTTGAGCAGTGTTCAAGGCATGGAGGATTACAATCGTCATATGGAGGAGTCGGTTTTGAGCTCACAACAAGAAGAAGAAATCATGAACAACTTTCTTGCCAATCTCAACGAGGAAACACTTTTTGTGGTGGATCCATCATCAAGTTTTGAAGATCATGATAACCCTCTTTTCGAGTTTCAAGCCGAAGAGAAAGAAAAGTCCACCCGTGCATTGAGAGTTGCCTATGGATGGTTAAAGACGTTGCTTGTTGCAACAGATTTTGGATGAGAATTTTTTAGTTAAGCTATTGACGTTAAACGGGAGCATGGTGGGAGGCAACCCACGTAAAACAAAAATAATAAATTATTTATTTTCTCTTTTTTCTAATTCTTTTATTTTCGTGTCTTTGTTTTGTAGGTTGCAACAGTTGATCGATCGAGGTCTCGATTTTTGTGCCAAGTTGTGTCGTCAAAAGCGATAAGTTTTCTTTTTCCCTTCTTATTTATTTTCTTGCAATGGAAACATTGCATGATTTTAAGTGTGGACTTTTGATATGTTATTTGAATTGTTAGTGTCGTAGTCCCCACTTAGTGATTTGTTTGAATTTAAGTACATGAGCATGTGACTTAGGATTGATTTGAAAGATTTAATGAAATAGAGAATTTAGTTGTTAGAATTGATAGCTTCAATTAGGTTGTTTTAGTCTTGAGTTGTGAATGATTATGATTTGATTAATTGTGGGGCATGATTTGATTTGAGTTGTGAGGTGATTATCGATGATTTGGATTATGAGTGTTAATTCTTGATTGTTGCAATTTTGGAATTTTAGTTTGTTTCCCCTTTGTATAAAAATTGTTGATTTGTGCTTAACTGTGAATAATTGAGTCGATAGGATTTTTCTCCTCTTACTTGTTATGTATGAAAATACTAGTGTAATGAGCATAGGAAACCACGTGAAAATGCTTTGAGTAACCCTCGAAGAATTTATTTCACGACTATATCCTAGATGATAGTTGCTTGTGATATATAAAATATGAGTAATGCATTGTTCGTGGGTATTCTACTCCACTTATTCATAGAATAATGAGTAAGGGAAACCGCATTAGGGTACTCGATGTGAACCATTGAGGTTATTACCTAATGAGTTATATGCTAATACGATCGTTTATATGTGTTTGAATGATAAAATGGGAAGTTGACTAGAATTTTGAATTTGTGATGATTTTGGATATTTGTGAGATGTGTGTAAATCATTGATTGGATCCTCATATTTGGATTGATTTATAAGCCATATAGTTCATTGATGTTTGATTGTTTGTAACATGGGATTAAGGTGACTTGGTTCGTAACTTGACAATTCTAGTGATTGAGTGTTCTATGATTTGAATTGTTTGAATTGATTCTAAGTTGTGTGATTGTGTTGTTTGAGGACAAGCAAATATCTAAGTGTGGGGGATTTGTTTGGTGTCATTTTGTGTTGTTTTAGTCGTAGTTTCGAATCCATTTTTCTTTATTTTGATTGCTTTTCGTTGTACTTTGCTATGATTTGGGTGTTTTGTGAGTTTATGATCTTAGGTATTGCTTGGAACTAAAAGTCGAGAAGATGGACTAAAACGAGTGTTTCACTAAAAAGTGTTCGCAATAGAACGAAATCTATCGTAGCACTAGCAAGTAAAACCTAAGTATCGAATCTCAAGGAAAACTTAACAGGGCAATCAATTATGTAGTAAAACCTAATCTAGCCTAAATCTAGGAAAGCAAGTAAATAAGATTTTTGGGTTTTTGTTTTGAAATCCTAGGCAAATAAAATAAATCAAAGCAATTAAAATCAAAGCAAATAAATCTAATCTAAAAGCTGGAAATAAATTGAAGTAAATAAACTTTAGAAAATTAAACGAGACGAAAGCAATAAACTACCTAGGCAAAAATCGAAAAGAAAGCAATAAAGAAAGCATAAACTACTCTAGACATGATGAATGAAATCTGGAAATTTAAAGGCAAATAGATCTAACTTTGAAAACTTTAAAAACGAGAGAATTGAAAGCAAGAAAAACGAATCTAAACTTTAAACTAGAAATCGAAAGAACGAAACTAAACTAAGGAAATTAAACGAAGCAATTAAGAAAACGAATCTAAAACTAAAGCAAGCAATTAAAAGCAAGTAAACGAAAGCAATAAATAACTTACGAGAATTGAGACGAAGAACGAAGAACTTGAATTAAATAAAGCGTCTTGAATTAAATTGCAAAAACGAAGAATTCGGATCCGAACAAAACTAAACTAAACTAAAGTATTTGAGTGTTGAAAAACTAAGCTAAAGATGATATAAGATGATAAAGGATGATACAAAATTCGTCCAAGGCTCTAGTATATATATTAGGAAGAAAACCTAATTAAATAAGGAAACACAGCTGGACGCCGACTTTTGGCCGATCGGCCAAATGCTGAGGAGTTCTGGCCGGTCGGCCAGATCAGAAACTGCTAAACCACGCACATAAGTACTTGGCCGGTCGGCCAAATGCTGAGGAGTTCTGGCCGGTCGGCCAGATCAGAAACTGCTAAACCACGCACATAAGTACTTGGCCGGTCGGCCAGATTCCTAAGGAAATCTGGCCGATCGGCCAGATCAAGTACTGGCACGATCGCGCGCGACTCTCTTGTTTCGGCCGTATCTTCCTCATTCGAACTCCAAATTGACCTCCGTTTTCGCCTATGTGCTCCTATCGAACCCCTCTTCGATTTAATGCTTTCATTACATCCAAAATGAATCTTCAATAAAATCATGAGAGGTTAGAACTCGAGGTCAATGATTGCTCAACAACCTTTCTTCTCGTTTTCTTCTCGTTTCCGCCCTTTTCATCCTACAAGTACCAAAAACTCCAAACAAACGAATCATAGCCAAAAGACACACTAAAAGACACGAAACACAATGAAAACGAACACGAAAACACAACGAAAAACCTAACAACTAAACACCAATCAAAATCCCCCACACTTAGACCTTTGCTTGTCCTCAAGCAATATAAAAACACAATAAACAATAGACTCAAGTATTGTGAACTATATAGGCCTCAAAACTTTTCGAAAACAAACTCTCATTATCATGATCAAAACTATGCACACAACCTTAGCATCAATCAACACAATCTACTCAACTAATTCAAAGTATGCTAATCCATCAAAGAACACTCTCCAACATGTGAAAGTTTGTATATGAAAGTGAACACTCAACTCTCTCAAAGAAAAGATGTAGTATAATGCACATCAAGAGGGTTCACTCAACATCAATGCAATGCAACATGTTTACCATAAGCTTGCCTTCAATCTCAACATCTCCACCTAATGTAATACTTACAAACTAGGATCAAAAAGGTCTTTATATAAGCTTGTAATGTAGGGACATTGGTTAAGGTAGGGAATATATACGCTAAGTGACTCAAAATGCTCAAAATCATCAACCTCTTTTTCAACTCCAACCAAAGTATGGTTTTTAATCTCCATCTTCTACCATCCAACACACCAAATACAAACTCAAAGATGCTAAAATATCAATTATACAAATTAAAGCTAACTATCCCCTTATGCTTATATTCTTATTCTTTCTTTCTTTTTTCTTTTTTTTTTCTAGGGCTCAACTAATAAATATTATTTCTAATGTTGAACAAAGGCTCTATTTTTTTCTCATCTTTTTTTTTTCTTATCTTTTTTTTTTTTCTAAGCTCATAGGGATAGCTAACTATACTTAAACAAGCATCTAAAATTTCTTCTCTTTCTCTCCTTCTACACCACAACAAATATTCTCCAATTATCTCCTTCCATATCACCAACTACAACTAAGGATACCCATAATCATCCAAACCTCCTATCATCCGGTTTTACAAAGAACGGCTAATAAAGGCTCAAAAGGGGTAAACAAAGGTTTATGAACAAGGTTAGTGTATAGGGATCATGTGGCTAAAGAAAGATGGCCTAAGATCATCTCCTAGTTCGTAAATATACTAAGGTCTTGATGGAGAAACAAGGCAAGTTCTAGAAACAACGAAGCATGCATGATCACTCAATCAATGAATAGACATAAATATGCACAAATAGCTCAATTCTCACGGGTTCAAACTAACTAGTTCCCGACATCATAGCATACTTCAAATTCAATGAATAAAATGCGTCGCTTCGCCAAGGTTCCATGCATAATAAAGATCATGAATTTTTCTCCAAAATCAACAAAAATTTTCTATCATCGGCCAAATCCACAATACTATCATCACATGCTCATTTGACTCAATTAACTCCTAAGACTCAACAAAATTAAACACATCATGCCAAAGTTTCAAAGACCCCCCCCCCCCCCCTCCCCCCCCCCCCCCCCCCCCCCCACACACACACACACACACACTTAGAATCAAGCAATGACCTCATTGCTAGAAAATAAAAAGGAAGGGATAGAAGGAACTTATCGCACAATGTCGACCAACACACATGAAATCCCTAGAAATTCCAAGTAGTACCTACAAAACAAACACAAAACACAATACCAAAGCGTAAAATCGAACAAAATAATGAAAAAGAAATAAAAGACTCAAAACAAAATGAAAAAGACACAATTTAAGGCTACGATTAATTGAAAGGACTTCGGAACCGGGGATCATCCCAACGAGGATCATGAAGGCCAAAAGCGAGTTTGACTAGAATTGAAGAGGGCGCCCATAAGTTTGGCCGATCGTCCAGAATTCATTAAGGAATCTGGCCGATCGGCCAGAATAGATACTGGCCAAGAAACGTTTGCGCAGTTTTGGCCGATCGTCCAGAATCCCTAAGGAAATCTGGCCGATCGGCCAGATCAGCCTCTGGGTGTCCGACGCCTATTCCTGCAAAAACACACAAACTATACGAAAAATCAAATATTACAAATAAATACTACGAAAAATAGAAATAATAATTTTTTTTTTTTAAATACGTGGGTTGCCTCCCACCAAGCGCTTGTTTAACGTCATTAGCTAGACGAAGGATACAATCAACCTAAGCCCGTAGCACCAAGCGACGTCTCGATGCTCCTTGCTACACACTCACACTCCCTTCTCGAACCATCTCGAAGATCAAGGACGTGGTCATCATCAACTCTTGACTCCCCCACACTAAGCTCGAACTTCTCCTCAAACATCTTCGAGCTAAACTCTGCAAGAAAAGATGTTACACAATTGGTGAGGTTAGAAAGAAAAGAGTTAACGACAACTTCCTCTTCCGATGCATGGTTCAAGTTTTCCTCTTCTACTTCATCAACCTCCTTAAAATTCCCTAGATATTGCTCGATTATATCCTCTTCCTCATCCGCACAACTAAAGAATTCGTCATCTTCAATGGACTCTTCATCTTCAATGAATTCTTCAAAATCTGCTTCCTTGTTAAAAATCTCACAAATATTTTCCTCAACACAAGGGTTAGCAAGCTTAACATAAGAGCATAAATGAAAAGATGAAGTAGGAATAGAAGGTGAGTTTCCAAATACCGAAAATGTTACCGAACCTCCCTCACCGGCCATGCTCAATGTGCCGGTACCTACGTCAATCCGAGCTCGAGTAGTGGCCATGAATGGTCGTCCCAATAAAAGTAGATGACCGGTTGCGCTCTTAGCTCCCTTGCCTTCATGAAGCACAACAAAGTCGGTGACGACTCGAATTCAACCAACTAAGACAGTGACATCTTCCACAACTCCCAAAGGACTGCTCACGGTGCCGTCTGCTAACTCAATGCGCATGTCGGTAGCTTGAAGGACTCTTGAGTTCATCTTCTCGAAAATAGAATACGGCATTAGGTTCACCGCAGCTCCTAAATCCATCAATCCCGAAACGGTCTCTCCGCTGTCCAAAATAATACTCAAGTCGAAACCTCCCGGATCCCCTCGTTTAGGAAATGAGTTGATAGGCTTGGGGTCCTTTGTCTCCTTCTTCACGATACTCCGAATAGGTGGAACATACGGGTTGAGCATTTGCTTCTTGTTCTTCACTCTACTCGGGAATGGAATAGGGGGTACGGATCGGGCGTCTTGTGGAGAACGGGAACATCCTTCTTATCATCCTCGGACTCCGTGTGTTGTTCGTCGGTTTTGGCCGATCGGCCAAAGTCAAGGTGACTTGGCCGATCGTCCAGATTGGACGCTGTGCACTCGCGCATGTTGAAGGGTTTGGCCGAGCGGCCAGATTCTGGCCGACCGGCCAGATCGGCTACTGGACGAGGTTGGCCGAAGGGTGTTGCCGGGGTTCCCGGGTCGTTCCATCGAGGGCTCGGGCCCCGTCTATCTCCCATGGGCCCTTGAGGAGGCATCGGAACTCCATTGCGTTGTAACACCGTGATTGCATGAGCTTGGTGAGGTGGAACGGGAGGAACATATGGAGGATATGGGGCTTGCACCTCGTTGGCTTGTTGTGGTTGAATCCCTTGGCTCGGAATTCGCCCCGGTTGTTGCATCAGGTGCATGGAACTAGAAATTTGGCCAATGGCCAACTCGAGCCTCTTTATGTTCGCATCAAGCGCATGGAGACGATCCTCATCGACGGGAGGCTTTTGTGGAGGTCCTTGAGGACGAGAATTTGGGTATGATGGTGGTGGTGTAGGAGTAGGTTGAGGGGGGTAGTATGGAGGTGGTGGATAGTAGGAATTTGGAGGATATTGAGGAGGAGGATAATATGGTGGAGGTTGAGAGTAGTAGGGATTTTGAGGAGGGTAGGGGTTATTATATGGAGAGGGACGACGATATTGAATATTCGGGTTCGTACCTTGCCCTTGGGGTGGTGGCATGTACCCTTGGGCAGCATATACATCGGCTCCTCCTTCATAAGTGGGTGCTCCCATGTTATGGCAAACCTCCTTGATGTGTCCCAACTCTCCACAAATCTCGCATTTGTCCGGCTTCCTCTCTTCCTCCGTCGGGGCCGGTGCACTTTGCTTAATCTTCAAGTTCTCGAGATCCCTATACATGTCGGCAATTTGCTTCTTCAAATCGGGGCTCATTGAGATTGCACTCGCCTCCACTTTCCTTGGCCTAGCTGATTTTTGTTGAGAACTCGCAGCGAGCGTCTCGAATATCGTCTGCAACTCGTCAGCTATCTTGACCGCTATGTTGCCTCCGGCCGAACTGTCCACCATGAACTGACAAGTCTGGTTGAGGGCGTCGTAAAAATATTGCCAAAGCAACTCCGGTGCCATTTGATGATGAGGGCACTGTTGAAGTAGCTCTTGGAACCTCTCCCATGCTTCGTGAAATGGCTCATCATTGTCTTAGGAGAAATTCATAATCTTTGACCGCACATCTTGAGTCTTGCGGTTCGGGTAGTACTTGAGCATGAACTTCTCGCACACCGCATTCCATGTGGCGAGAGAGTTGGCCGGGAGCGCCAAATACCACGACTTTGCTATATCCTTCAAGGTGTACGGGAAGCACTTCATCTTCAAATTGTCCTCCGTGAGTCCCGAGAGTGGGAAAGTCTGAACCACCGTGCAAAACTCTCGGATGAACGTCAAGGCATCTTCGTTGGGCTGCCCGTGGTAGGATGGAAGCAACGCCATGTGGTGAGGTTTAAGCTCATGATTCCTGACCGCTTCCGTCAGGACAATCGCCGAAGTGGTGGCTGTGAATGTGGGGCGAGCAAAATCGCCCATGACTCTAGCTGCCATGGCTTCGGGCTCTGCAAACAACAAGACTAAACCAAAGTCTTGAGAGTCGATCTCCTCCTTCTCATTCGCGGCTAAAATCGCTTTCCTTTGATGGATGTTGTCGAAGTAGGGCGCTAAATTCCTTTGAAGACTTCGGCGACCATGCATACGCAACACTCAACAAAAGGGTTAAACGCACCGAGTGGGAGAAACAAGAAATCGAAAAAACACAAATAAAAATAAAACAAAAAATACTACACAATCAAAAGCCTAAAGTTTTCCCTGGCAACGGCGCCAAAATTTGTTTCACTAAAAAGTGTTCGCAATAGAATGAAATCTATCGTAGCACTAGCAAGTAAAACCTAAGTATCGAATCTCAAGGAAAACATAATAGGGCAATCAATTATGTAGTAAAACCTAATCTAGCCTAAATCTAGGAAAGCAAGTAAATAAGATTTTTGGGTTTTTGTTTTTAAATCCTAGGCAAATAAAATAAATCAAAGCAATTAAAATCAAAGCAAATAAATCTAATCTAAAAGCTGGAAATAAATTGAAGTAAATAAACTTTAGAAAATTAAACGAGACGAAAGCAATAAACTACCTAGGCAAAAATCGAAAAGAAAGCAATAAAGAAAGCATAAACTACTCTAGACATGATGAATGAAATCTGGAAATTTAAAGGCAAATAGATCTAACTTTGAAAACTTTAAAAACGAGAGAATTGAAAGCAAGAAAAACGAATCTAAACTTTAAACTAGAAATCGAAAGAACGGAATTAAACTAAGGAAATTAAACGAAGCAATTAAGAAAACGAATCTAAAACTAAAGCAAGCAATTAAAAGCAAGTAAACGAAAGCAATAAATAACTTACGAGAATTGAGACGAAGAACGAAGAACTTGAATTAAATAAAGCGTCTTGAATTAAATTGCAAAAACGAAGAATTCGGATCCGAACAAAACTAAACTAAACTAAAGTATTTGAGTGCTGAAAAACTAAGCTAAAGATGATATAAGATGATAAAGGATGATACAAAATTCGTCCAAGGCTCTAGTATATATATTAGGAAGAAAACCTAATTAAATAAGGAAACACAGCTGGACGCCGACTTTTGGCCGATCGGCCAAATGCTGAGGAGTTCTGGCCGGTCGGCCAGATCAGAAACTGCTAAACCACGCACATAAGTACTTGGCCGGTCGGCCAGATTCCTAAGGAAATCTGGCCGATCGGCCAGATCAGGTACTGGCACGATCGCGCGCGACTCTCTTGTTTCGGCCGTATCTTCGTCATTCGAACTCCAAATTGACCTCCGTTTTCGCCTATGTGCTCCTATCGAACCCCTCTTCGATATAATGCTTTCATTACATCCAAAATGAGTCTTCAATAAAATCTTGAGAGGTTCTTCTCGTTTCCGCCCTTTTCGTCCTACAAGTACCAAAAACTCCAAACAAACGAATCATAGCCAAAAGACACACTAAAAGACACGAAACACAATGAAAATGAACACGAAAACACAACGAAAAACCTAACAACAAAACACCAATCAACGAGCGAAGAAAGATTCTTAAGCAATCATTGACCTCAAGTTCTAACCCTTCATGATTTTATTGAATATTTATTCTGGATGTAATGAAAGCATTATATCGAAGAGGGGTTTGATAGGAGCACGTAGGCTAAAACGAAGGTTAATTTAGAGTTCAGACGAGGAAGATACTGCTGAAACAAGAAAGACGAGCTCAATCGTCCAGAACTGAAATCGGAAGAACGTCCAACTTAACGCGTTTTGAAGATTTCTCTCTTTTTTCGACTAGGTTTTGAGGCCTTATATATATGTAACCTTTTGGCACGAATTCGACAACCTGTGATAGGATACGGCCCATCTCCCTAGGCCCAATAGCTCCACCTCGGCACAGGGCCTAGACGCCACCTCAGTATAAGCCCAAGTTCCATCTCGGCTCACATACAGCTCAGCCCAGTCTACACCAGAAAGCCCAGGTACAGGCCCAGAAAGTTGTGCCCTAAAATACACGTGGGGTATTGGATGAAACCGCCACCCACGATCCAAGCCATGATCCCACGTTCATCACCCATGATGAACGTTAGACTAGGTATAAATAGGTGATCAAATCTGTTGTAACACACATATACTACTCTTAATACATAATTTCCTCACTCTTCATCCGTGGACGTAGATCGATTGATCGAACCACGTAATTCTCTTGTGTTCTCTACTTTCTTGCACTCAATCCCTACAAACACATCCTTTTATTAAACGAACAACAAATTTAGGATTCATCACTGGCGCCGTCTATGGGAATTTGTGATTTGAATTCTCTTTTTCGTTGTTTTATTTAACTTTCATGATCTCCCAAGACGCCGGCGGAGCCGAAGAGCCCAATAGGAAGATCCGATGCAAGGTTCTTCCCATGAAGAACAGCCGCACCTCGACGTTCCCCTTGATGGCCATAACGAGAACGAAGAGGTTCCACCAATGGAGAACGGACACCATCCCGGGGAGAATGCTGCGCTGCCCTCTCTACCACCGCATCCTCCAGTTCAGATATCCGGGAATGCCGCAGTGCCGCCCTTGTTGTCGCACCCTCCATTCCCGACACCCCGAGGACCCATAGGACTACGCCTAGGACCCCGCAGGACTCCACAAGCCCATGTTGAAGACCTCACTGCGGAGCGCGAGCACGAGTTGTTCGAGCCCGGAGTCACTCAACGCCCATCCCCGATCTTTCGGCTTAACAACGCTGCTGCTCCTCCGCCTCCTCCTCCCTCTAGAATTGAAGAATTGCTACGGAACTACCTCACCACCACTAGGGGAAGGGAGTTCCTACACCAGTACGGAGAGGAGCAGAGAGCAGCTCACCTCGGCATAGGACACCGAGCTGATCCACCCGTGGCACCCGGAGGACAGGATTTACGATATCACCTCCAGCAGATCCGCGGTCACCCACAGGGACTACCTCCAACCCATGTTGCGGCACCACGTGGGAGGTGCCGAGATCTTTGACGCATTCGGGAGAATTGTCAGTCCGCTCTCAGAGGACATTCTCAACACTCCTTTGCCGGGGGGTACAAAGTCCCCAACATCAAGCCGTACAACGGGATAGGAAATCCTAGTAACTTCGTAAGCCAGTTCAAGTACAACATGTTGAACCAGAACCTAGGAAGTATCTACATGTGTAAGCTGTTTCCCGAGCTGCTGGTCGATAATGCTCAGGAATAGTTCGATAGCTTTCCCGCAGGGTCCATCAGATCGCACAACAAACTGATGGATGTCTTTTCACAAAGCTTCTCTCAGCGTGCCGAGGTGAAACACACGCCAGCACACTTGCTCACCGTGAAGCAGAACAGGGGCGAATCCATCCAGGATTTCATGACCCAGTTCGATAGGGAGTGCCTTCATACCCGAGGTCTTAACGACCTCCTTGTCATCTCGGCATTCCAGAATGCCATCACCTTGGATGCTTTGTACAAAGAGATAATGACAAAAGAACCCCAGACTGTAACAGAATTGTGGGCCATCCTGGACAAGTTCGCAAAAATTGACGAAGCAACTAGGCGAAGGAGAGAAGGAGACCGAGGTGACACCTCGGATAAGAAGAAGAAGGAGGAAGCACCGCGTAAGAGCATGATGGAACGCATTCAGCGCGGCCCATTAGAATCCCGCCTGGGACAACGGCAAAACCCAACACCACGTCCGCGAAATCAATTCACGTCTCAGCCCGCACAGCGGCCCGTCCCGCAGTTCACTCCACTGACAAAGCCGAGGTCCAAGATCCTTGAGCTGCATGCCAACCTGTTTGAGAGACCTCGGCCCATGAGGGATACAGGAAGGTCACGATCGAGGGAGAAATATTGCCATTTCCACGAGGACTATGGACATGAAACAGAGGACTGCAAAAACCTGATGTATGACATCGAAGGGCTAGTCCGAAGTGGCCCGTTTAAAAAATATCAAGATCGAGGAGCAGGAGTTAATCAGTTTGATGCTCCCCGAGGTCAGAAGAAGAAAAGACAACGCCGAGGTGGGAGCTGCAACACCAAGGTTGAGAAGAAAACTAAGTATGAGGATGATGAAGACGAGGACGGAGACTACCAGTTTGATGGCGTGATCGCCACGGTTTCCAGACTCGCCAAGGGACAAACCAAGTCATCCCTGAAGAAGGGAGCACGGACGCTCCCGATTAGCGAGCCTGTCAGCAAGAGGCTCAAGTGATCAACTTCTCCGAGAAGGACCCCGTCCCTCCCATGGTTCCCCATTTTGATGCCATAGTTATTGAAGCAGTTGTGGCCAACAAACTTGTTAAGAGAATCCACATTGATACTGGAGCATCCGTAAGCATCATATTCAAGCGGTGTTTCGACCAGATGGGAATTGACAAGTCAAAAGTCACACCAACAGCTTGGCCACTTCGCAGCTTTGCATAGGAGGAAACACACCTAGTAAGGGCAGTAGAGCTCCCCTTCACTGTCGGGAAGACATCAACTAGCTCCACCGAGGTGACGGAATTTTTCATGGAAGATGCCAAATTCCCCTACAATATTATTCTAGGGCGGAACTGGCTGAACGCAGTCAAGGCTGTCTGTTCTTCTTAACACCTCACTTTGAAGGTTCCGACTAGAGGCGGAGTCGCGGTAATCCGAGGTGAATAAAAGAAAGCAAAAGAATGCCTACATGTGGCTTTGAAGGGGCCGGGTCTACACCCCAGCTGCCCTAAGCATAGCAATTATAGAATTCCGAAGAGCTGAAGAAGACGTCACCTGCCGAGGTCAGCCCGGTGACAGAAGTCCCGTTGTACGAAGACGACCCCGCTAAGGTCGTTAAAGTTGGGTTCACCAAATTGCCTCATGTTCGAGAGCAGGTCATTCAGCTCTTAAGGGAGTACAAAGACGTCTTCGCATTGTCACTGATGGACATGACAGGCGTAACACCTCGGTTGATCACACACAAGCTCAACATAGATCCCGAGGTCAAGCCAGTCAAACAAAAACAACGCTCTTTCACCAAGGAGCGAAATCAAGTTATCAGGACTGAGGTGACGCAATTACTAGACGTCGGTATCTTATTCCAGGTCACATATCCGACTTGGATAGCGATCCCGGTAATGGTCAAGAAAGCAGGAGGGGGGTGGCAGATGTGCATAGATTACACTGACCTCAACAAGTACTGCCCAAAGGATTGCTATCCACTCCCTGACATCGATAAGAAAGTAGACTCGCTAGTCGGGCACGAGGTGTTCAGCTTCCTTGATCTATACAAGGGTTATCACCAAGTGCTGAAGTAGGCCGAAGACGCAGCCAAAATAGCCTTCATCACGGACTTCAGCGTTTTCGCCTATCGCAAAATGCCTTTTGGTCTAAAAAATGCTGGAGCCACTTATCAGAGGATGGTGGACAAGATATTTAAAAGGCATATTGGCAAGGAGGTTGAGGTGTATGTAGATGATATAGTGGTAAAGAGCAAGGAGAAAGGCACTAGCGTTGATGACCTCAAAACTGTATTATCCTTGCTTCGAGAAGTGAACCTAAAACTTAATCTTCAAAAGTGTACTTTCGTTGTGCCTTCGGGAAAATTTTTAGGTTGCTGGATCTCTCAAGAAGGGTTGAAATTTTTTTGGGTTGAAAGCCAATCCTTCCAAAGTTAAAGTTGTGCTAGAGATGAGTGTGCTGAGGTCAATTCATGACGCTCACAAGCTCACAGGGTGTCTTGCCACGCTGAGCAGATTTCTCTCTAAAGTTGCGGAGAAACAACTGCCTTTCTTCAAAATTCTGAAGAAAGCACCCGAATTCAACTGGACCCCGGAACACCATCTCGCACTCAATCAACTGAAGGAGTACCTCGGCAGCTTGCCTAGATAGTCAGTACCTAGAGAGAAAGAAGTGTTGTTCTTATATTTGGCCACTTCGGAGGAGGCCATCAGCGCGGTACTAGTAAGAGAGGTGGCAGGGCGCCAACTTCCGGTGTATTTCATCAGCCGATCACTAAAAGGACCCGAGGTGAGATATCAACCTCTAGAAAAGCTTGCTTTGGCTTAAGTAAACACAACACGTCGCCTCGGTCCATATTTCCAAGCACATTCTATTCAGGTCCGAACTGACTCTCCACTTCAGCAAGTATTGACGAAGCCTGAAGCCTCAGGCCGAATAGTAAAGTGGGCTACAGAACTTGGGGAACACGATATTACATATGTTCCTTGGCAAGCTATCAAAGGGCAGGCCCTGGCCGATTTCCTAGTCGAAACCACCATCCATGTAGAACCCATCCCGGTCCCAACCCCGGTACCGAGCTTTGCCACGGTGGAACCCCCGAACTGCTGGCACATGTATGTCAACGGGGCTTCGGGAAATCAGGGAGCGGAGCTGGAGTCCTCCTCGTCAGCCCAGAGAAGAAAGAGTTTACGTACTCACTCTGTTTCCAGTTCCCCACCATCAATAACGAGGTGGAGTATGAAGCATTACTGGCCGGACTTCGGATAGACACAGAAATGAAGGTACAGTCCATCAAAGTACATAGTGATTCGCAGGTAATTGTGAGTTACATGCTGGGGAGGTATGAGGCGAAAGGTGAGAGGATAAAGAAATATCTAGCCAAGGCCCAGGACCTACAAAAGGTTTTTACGTACTTTCACCTCGACCGCATACCGCGAGCTCAAAACTCCCGAGCTGACGTTCTAAGTAAGCTAGCCGTGGTCCCATGTTCTTCACCCGTGGAAGAAGTACAACACAGAAGTATAGAGGAAGTCGAAGTCAGTAACATATTGCCTGAGTTCAGTGAAAAGAAAAGTAGGAGAGAGAAGCTTAATGAAGTGATGAAGCTCAATGGAGAGCTTACTCGTACCCAGACTGCAAAGTTGAAACTGGAAAGTGATAAAGCAAATCTCCAAACTTCCTTCGAGAAAGCGATGAGCAAACTCAACAGCAGACGAATTGAGGCAACTAGAATAACATTGAAAGCTGTTGATTTTGCTTTGAAGGAGGAAGATCTGAACGATCTGTCAGCCGAGCTCACAACCAAAGAGTTCCGTCTAACCTTGCTTGAGGTGGATCTTGTTGCGTCTCAAAATTTTTCTGATCTTAATTTACAGGAAAAGAAAAGGGAGCTCAAGGCGGAAATCGAAGCGGAGTTCGAGGCTCGCTTTCTGGCTGTCAAGGAGCGAGATAGGGATATCGAGCCCCTCGAACGCTTAATGACAGAGGTGGCACAACGCGAATACGCCGTTGCGGAGCGAGAAAGGCAATCCTTCATTCTCATGGAGGAAATTTCAAGAAAACGGCGGAGCTGA
Organism: Thymus quinquecostatus; assembly: GCA_024222315.1. Classification (NCBI taxonomy): domain Eukaryota; kingdom Viridiplantae; phylum Streptophyta; class Magnoliopsida; order Lamiales; family Lamiaceae; genus Thymus; species Thymus quinquecostatus. Next base: position 15,518,119 of record CM044174.1, on the reverse strand, counting down.
TGCTGATTCAAGAAGGCTCTTTCTCATAACGTATTGTTAGCACGTTGAAAGTTATGAAGGAGGATTTTGCAAGCTTGCGGAATGCCATCAATGAAAAGGGAGTAATCCCAACACACACTAGCGATGATGCCAAAAAGGGGGAAGACAAGTGGTTGTGTACTCGAGCAAATCAGCCTCCCTCCGCAGCCCAAGTTGCCGAGCCAGCCACCAAGCTTCTCGCTTTCGCCTCCACCGCTTTTCACAAAGCCACGTCGAGAGAGTCAATCCCCACTGGGACGACTCTAGAAGCGATCCAATCATTCGAGCTTATGGAGCAAGGGCTTGCGGAGATTCATCAAGTCCAACCCCTCCAAGCCGTGCCAGCCACCAAACTAGCCCAAGTAGTGCCAGCCGCCAAGCCAGCCCAAGTCAAGCCGTCCATGCCGCTTTCCAAGCCGATCACCGAGCGACCCACTCCAACTGCTGAGGAAGCGGATCCCGCGGTCAAGCTCCAGAAGGTGAAGAAGGATTTGGCTGTGAAAGCGAGCCGCGCTGAACTTGAAAAGAAAAGAAAGGAGGACCAGAGAAGACGTGCTGAGAAAGCCCAAACGGCCAGGGATGCTAGGATTGAACTCCTCAGAAACCAAATGAATAATCTAATTGAGGAGAACATCCTAGTACAACATAGCTTGATTAGAAGTGGCTATATTCCTCTTACTCCCGAAGAGTCGGAAATGTGCGAGCTTGAGGCGAGAGTGCAAGCTTGCAGGAAGTTGCTGATCGTGATTGAGAAGCTGGAAGGCTACTCCATGGATGACTTCAAATTCATGCGGAACCTCATCAATGATCGAAAGCCTCTGTTCAACAGCGAGCTTAGCGAGAAATTCACAAGGGTGCTGCATATGCTGGTAGACAGGCTTTTGATGAAACAGAGGAGAGAAGAGCTTAACATCCGGATGCCCGGAACATCAAAGACTTCATTGCTGGGGAATTGAAGGGTATATGGATGGAGTGCAGAAAAAAATTCATCAAGGCCTACTACTTCTGGGAAGTAGTCTACAATCAAGCGACCTGCTCAAAGCTTGATGCTCTGCACAACTTTATGGTGGTTTATGATGAAGATTTGTGGAGGAAGATTTTGATCACTGCGGAGCGTGCTGACCCGAAGCTCATTATCAAGATCCCAGATAAAGAGATGTTTCCTAAATCGAAGATTGGAGAGACGATCATCATTGATCGAGGCATGATTGAGCGTGAAGCCAGGGAAGCTCTTCACTTCGTTGGGATCAGGAAACCAACCAATTCAGAACACAAGATAATGAAGCAGCGAGTGGTTTCACTTCGTTGGGATTAGCAAACCAACCAATTCACTCGTGCTATATGCAAATTAATGTTGCCCCGGAGGACTAGAGCAAGACCACTTTCACTTGTCCATTTGGAACGTTTGCTTACCGAAGAATATGCCTTTTGGACTATGTAATGCACCTGGAATCTTTCAACGGTGCATGATGAGCATCTTCTCTGATCTACTAGAAAAGAGTATTGAGGTCTTCATGGACGATTTCACTATCTATGGGAAGAGTTTTAATATCTGCTTGGGTAATCTGGAGCATGTATTGCAACGCTGTGTAGAGAAGAACCTCGTACTCAACTACGAGAAATGTCACTTCATGGTCAGGGAAGGAATAGTCCTTGGGCATGTAGTCTCAGGAAGAGGAATTGAGGTGGATAAGGCCAAGGTCGAGATCATAGCCAATTTGCCCATACCCACCTTGGTCAAGTAGTTAAGAGGATTCCTTGAGCATGTAGGGTTCTACCGGAGGTTTGTCAATGATTTTCCAAGATCGCTCAATCCATGACAAGGATATTGCAGAATGATGTGGAATGGGAATTTGGAGCAGAATGCAAGGAGACTTTTGACATCTTGAAAGAAAGCTTGATCACAGCTCCAATCATTCGCCCACCCGAGTGGGGAATGCCTTTTGAGTTGATGTGTGATGCTAGTGGATAAGCACTCGGGGCAGTGCTTGGGAAGAAGGTCGTAAAAGAAAACTTTGTGATATACTACGCATCAAAGACGCTGAATGCGGCCCAAAGAAACGACTCAACTACCGAGAAGGAATTACTGGCAATAGCGTTTGCATTTGAGAAGTTTAGATCATACCTTCTCGGGAGTAAGACGATGTGTACACTGACCACTCGACAATCAAGTACCTCATGACCAAGAAGGAGACCAAGCCACACTTGATAAGATGGGTGCTACTCTTGCAGGAATTCGATGTAGATTTTAAGGATAAAGATGGGAAGCAGAATAATGTGGTTGATCACCTCAACCGCATATTACAAGAGGATGATGGCGTGCCCATAACGGAGACCTTCCCAGGTGAGCATTTGTACGGCATTCATGGAGTCAAGATGCAGGAACCTTGGTATGCTGACTTGGTCAACTATTTGGCAGTAGGTGAGTTGCCCAAGGATCTGGATAGTTACCATAGAAACAAGTTGATGAAAGAAGCCCAACGATACATTTGGGATAAACATTACCTTTGGAGACAGTGTGCTGATCAAGTCATTCGAAGGTGCATACCAGAGTCAGAACAGAGAAGCATCCTTGAGCATTGACATTCCAAGGAATGTGGAGGACACTTTGGGCAAAGGAGAACATCAAGGAAGATCTTGGATTAAGGATTCTACGGGCCCACACTATTCAAGGACACCTATGAATGGGTGAAAGCATGTGATAGATGCCAACATGAAGGAAACATCAGTAGAAGGAATGAGATGCCTCTCATGCATATACTGCCAGTCGAGATCTTCGACGTTCGGGGAATTGATTTCATGGGCCCCTTGCCCAAGTCCAGGGGAAATCAATACATCATTTTGGCAGTGGACTATGTGTCAAAATACAAGGTTTGGAGTGCCCATATATTCATAAGGTTACTTTCCTCAAGTCCCATATATTCATAAGGTTTGGAGTGCCCAAAGCGATGATCAATGATCGAGGAACTCATTTCTGCAACAGCACAGTAGGAGCCTTGATGAAGAAGTACGGAGTGCATGACAAGCTGACCACAACTTATCATCCTCAAGGGAATGGGCAAGCAGAGCTATCTAACCGGATCATCAACCCTTCTTGAGGAAAGAAGTGGGCATCTCAGGCACACAGTGGAGTACCAAACTTGATGATGCTCTCTGGGAGTATCGGACTGCCTATAAACACCCTTTGGGATGTCTCCGTATCGCATGGTGTTTGGAAAAAGCTATCATTTGTCAGTCGAGCTGGAACAAGGGCATATTAGGCAGTAAGTAGGATGAACTATGATTGGGATCAAGCAGGGCAAGCTAGGAAGTTAAGCTTGCAAGAGCTCGAAGAGATACGTCTGGAGGCGTATGATAATGCAACCATCTACAAGAAGAAGTTGAAGAGGGCTCACGACGAGATCATTCAGAAGAAGGAGTTCGAGACAGGGCAATTGGTTCTCTTATATCAATCACGGTTCAAATTGATATCAGGCAAGCTAACTACCCAATGGTGTGGACCATATGCAGTGGAAGCCCAACACCCCAATGGAGCAGTAGAGGTGCGCGATTTGAAAAAAGGGCAAATCTTCAAGGTGAATGGACAGAGGTTGAAAGCCTACTGTGGGCAAGAGGAAGTATAAAAGGAAGGGGAAGAGGTCCCCGATGATGAGGAAACTTGAAAGATGGAGTAACACGTCGTGCCCACGACGATAACTAAGGCGCTGGCCAGGAGGCAACCTGGTAGGTTTTATTTTATTGTTTAATTTCTGTATGAGTCTGGGCAGTCCTGCACACTTTGCCCAAAGTAAAGTGTGTGTGTGTGTGACCCCAGTTTTAGTTGACCAATTTCCTACACACTTTGCCTGAGGCAAAGTGTGTGTGGGGGGGCGGTCTTTGTTTTTAGATTCAACCAATTTCCTACACAATTTGCCTGAGCCAAAGTGTGTGTGTGAGGGAGGTTCGTTTTTCTTTTAAGATTACTGATGAGGCCGAAAAGGGTTGTCATTCCTCGCAGGAAGTTTTCTGTGTTCTTGCCTTGCAGGTTGGGCATGGAGGTAATGGATGATGGCTTGGGCAAAACACGGAAGGCGGTTATGGAAAGAAATCTGCCCGATCTTGTCAAATCGGACGCAGATTGTGTCAGAGATGGTTGCCTTCCCCAACACCCAAACCTTCCTTAACCGCCATCATCACCCTTAATTTGAATTTCAAATTCAAACCTTCCATAACCCACCCCCACCAACCTATAACCTACGTAAACTTCCCTTCTTCTCTTCTTAATGGTTGGAACACACCCTAAATACAATTTTCACCATCCCTCACGGAACCAAAATTGATCTCACCGGCAATTCACCCCCACCACGAGCTCAACCAGCAAGAAAAGCACCACGCAAAAAATCACCATGTCGTCCCAAAGCCAGAAATCAGCAACCCCTCCACGTCACCCCACTGAAGACCGTGCTACCCCGAAGAAGAACAAGTGCAACAGCTGACGGAAGAGGAGGTTCTGCCCGAGTAGAACGTTGATCAAACCATGGAAGAGCAGAGGAGGAAGAGGTTGAGGAAGCGTTCGGCGAAGCTTCTGAGGATGAGGCGTCACCGGAGACGACGGTGGTGAAAAGCAAAGAAGAGGGCCCGGACTCTACTCCCGCCAAATCAAAGAAAAGAGCCTCCTCGGCCACACCACCCGCGAAAAGGCAGAGGGCAGCACCCTCTGATGCCGGCTCCTCGCCGACATCTGGTCACAGGGAGGAGGAGGAAGGAGAGGAGACCACCACTCCGTTGGTGATAAAGCAAGAGAAGCCGTCGCGGTTTGTTTTCGACCGACAAACCCGCTCTAGAGCCATGGGCAAGACGACAGCAGAAGCCACCACTGACATCTCTAGGAAGAGTGTCGTCCTGCCCAAGGCCATTCACATGGAGACACTCGAGCAGCTAGGAATCGCTGATGAGGTTTTGCAGCTCTTCGACAACATAGGGTGGGGATTCTTCCTCAAGTGGCTGGGCAAGGTGAAAATAGCACTGGTGAAGGAGTTTTACAGCAAGGCGAAGGTGACGTTTGATGAGAATGGTGTGCCAGTAGCAGTGCAGAACTCGATGGGAGGAGTAGAGATAGTGCAGTCAATGAACGAATTCAACCAAACTCTGTGGGCTGATTCTTACGTCACGGTCTTCCGTCAAGCACATAGGGAGGCGGTCAAGAAGCTTCCAGACATGGCCAAGGAGTGGCCACGGATCTGGAAGGTATGAATAAAAGTCGTGACCCAGTCTACCACTCTAGCAAGAACAAGGGCAATGTGCTCGGCTCTCCCGCACTCCGCGTATGCCATCGCATTCTGGCGTACAATTTCTTTGGCGAGAGGACAACTCCAACTCTCTCTCTCGCAACAAGAGGTCTACATCATTTGGTGTATGACCTAGAAGAAGAGGCTCGACTTTGGAGCCTTTGCTACAGCTCAAATTCATAACATCCTGAGCATGTCTACGCAGAGGCTGTCCCTTGCCCATATGGTGACTGCATACGCGGAGCGCACTGTAGCCTGGACATCGGAACATGAGAAGAACGCAACCGTTGAGGAGACGCTCGACCTTGCCTGCCTGTGCAAGATGATGGAGATAGGGCAAGACGAGCAAGGGCAGTATCGCATCATGGATCAACCAGCAGTACCTGGAGGCACCCTGGAAGAAGGTCAGCAAGTCAGCAACCCAAAACCCCAAGGCTTTGATCTGCAAGCCGCCTTGGGCAAGCTCCAGGAGACAGTGGACGAGATCAAGACCGCCCAAGTCAAGCTCTTTGGGCATCTCGGATTTAGGTACACCCCTGAGTCCAATTAAATGTCCCTCCGTTTTTGCATTTTATTTTTCTTTTCTTTGCATTAGTTAGAGTCGGTCGCTTTCCTGCTCCTTTGCCCAGAGCAAAGTGTGTGTGTGGGAGGGCAAAAACATGCATGCATAATTGCCTTGTCATTCATCCATCTTACCCCTAGGTGAGGTGAATGAACGACAAGGCATCAATCTTCCTTTCGTGTCAATCACCTTCTCCGATGTCTCACCATTCGGGTATGATGTGGGCGTGGGGAATTTTGTGTGAATATGTGTGCATTGGACAGTACGGATATGTAGGTCAAGTCAAGCATGTTAGGAAGCCAATATAATAGATGAGCATGATTTTACCCTGTGAGGTTTTGAGCTTTCATGTGTAAATATATATACATCGCATGCTTCTCTCACTGTGAGATGACTTGATGATTAGATTGTTCTAGAACTTGCCTGCATTTCTGGTCAAAACTTCGATGAACTGAGTATAGGTGTTTAGATGAATAAGTCATTTTCTTCTTTATAAAGCCACTTTGCCCAAAAAGCCTACATTTGCATTGTCCATTGCTTAGCCCCCTTGAACCTGAAATGATCATTTCATAAATCACTTAAATTTGCCCAAAGTAAGCACTTCCTACCAGGTCGTGAGAACTCTAGGTGTGATGAAATAAGAGAGGGATAAGGATGGAAAGCACAAAAATAAAAAGTGGAGATAGGCAGAACTTAAAAGAGGCATTTTGCCCAATTAGAAAGGCCTATAGTAAAGAAGAGGGACGGAATATATATATATATATATATATATATATATATATATATATATATATATATATATATATATATATATATATATATAGGAGAGATCATATAAAAAATCATCTTTTTGTATAAAACAGGAAACAATCTGATGCGTTTATTTAGGATGATCTACGGTCACTAATAGTTTGTGCATGTTTTAATTATAAAACTACCCTTCAAAAATGGGAAAGGGTTAATATTGTACTTTGCTTAGATAGTGGACGGTTATTCCATAATTTTAGGGATTAGTTACCAAATCTCATTCTCTTCTCATAACGCACTAGTTTGGAATTCATTTCATAAATTATTAATTTATGTTTTAGTCAAAAATATTATTGATGTCTCACTTTTCCACGTGTTCAATTGTTCTAAATTTTTTTACTATTAATTTACGTATGTGTTTTGTGTTCTTTCAATATTTTATAAATTGCATGTATAATAAAGAATGGTCTAAAATGTTTATCTTAAATATACTTAATGAATTATAAATATATATAAAATGATTTAAATATATACCTTAAAAATAATAAATCCTAATTAAAATAATAATAAATTGTAAGCATGACATCTGCCACATCGATGGTAGACACTAGACACTCAAAAGTGTTCACGTGTGGTGAAAGCGTCGATTTTTATTAGTACAATTCATTTTACTATATAATGCATTTCATCCAGTAAACTAATGCATAGTCTTTCCATTTTTAAAAACACAAAATTATTTTACTAACTCCATATTTTTTGCAGTATTATTTCTTCAATTGGGGATTTATCAATTTTAGATGAGTTTATCATTTTCAAATTAACATTATTATATTTCACTCTCCTAGTGCATTGATATGCAAGCATGAGAAATATGCGGTGGTACAACTAAACATTTGTGTGTTACTGCATTATTAAAAGGTTTTAAATGCATTAAACAATAGTGAGGGATCCATTATTTTAGATACTTCAAAGCCATTTTCACTAGGAGTTTAAAAGCATTATGGAAATACCCCAAATGAATTATAGAAAAGTTCACCATGCACTGTCAAAATATATAAGATGTATTTCATAGAAGTGCATAATGCATTATCAAAATAAACTAAATTTCATAATGTCCATAATTCAATTTTAGATACAATACTCCAAAATACTAAGAAGTGCACTATATAGGATTTCATCATGCATTGTCAAAATATTTATAATGCATAAAATAGAAGTGCATAATGCACTGTCAAAATAATCTAAATTTCATTATGTTCATAATTCATTTTTAGAAACAAATACTCCAAAATACTATAAGATGCATTATATAGAAGTTCATCATGCATTATCAAAATATTTATAATGCATTAAGTAGAAGTGCATAATGCATTGTCAAAATAATTTAGATTTCATTATGTTCATAGTTCATTTTTAGAAACAAATACTCAAAATACTATAAGATGCATTATATAGAAGTTCATCATGCATTGTCAAAATATTTATAATGCATTAAGTAGAAGTGCATAATGCATTGTCAAAATAATCTAATATATATTTAAACATAACGTATCGATTTCTAATTGATTAAATAATAAATTGCAGTTAGTATAGAGTATTTAATTTTTATAATATTATTTGGGTTGTTTCCTAAAAATATTTCATAGTGGAAATATATAATAATGATTGATCCTTAAATATCTCCTATTTACCATATAACATGGGATAACAATTTTCAGTATTACTAATCTACCCTCAAAATTAATATACTTCTACACATTTACACGTAAGTGCATAATGCATTATCAAAAGAATCAAATTTATTTATGTGCACAATGCATTACCAAAATAATCAAATTTAATTATGTTCATAATAATTCCTTTTTTAGAAATTTTCTTAAAACATATTAGAAATATTCAATATTTAATATAATAAAATTGGAAAATACGTTATTGCATTGTATAAGATCATCATGAAATATAATATATTATTATAAAATAAACTAATATATATTTAAACATAACGTATCGATTTCTAATTGATTAAATAATAAATTGCAGTTAGTATAGAGTATTTAATTTTTATATTATTATTTGGGTTGTTTCCTAAAAATATTTCATAGTGGAAATATATAATAATGATTGATCCTTAAATATCTCCTATTTACCATATAACATGGGATAACAATTTTCAGTATTACTAATCTACCCTCAAAATTAATATACTTCTATATATAAAACATGTGTGAGATCCGTTTTAAATTTTATAAATATCATCTTAACCGTCAATTTTACCTGCATCAATGGACCATAACATTTCTTATTTCTTACTCATTGAGAGTTTTTTTATGTGATCTCACCCATATATATATATATATATATATATATATATATATATATATATATTTATATATAAGTCCCAGAAGAAAAGTTGTATGTGCTTAGGCCCGGGAAAAAAGAGGGCAAGGTTGGGAGAGAACTGGGCATCTTGCCCAGACTAGAAAGTAGAGTTCTCAAACTGACCTTAGCTACTATCCAAATACTTCCTAACCCCGTTTAAAGCCTAAACATTACAACCCAATTAAGCCCTTATGATGAATACCTATATTAACTCAGTCTAATTAAGTGGAGGGATTAGAAGGCAAGCAAGCCTATGGGACATCTAATTCATCTTAAGTCAATGAGCGTATACACTTAGCCTAAACACAAAGTGATTGAGTGTGGTGAGGAAACCCTGTTCATGCTTCATCTTGACATGCTGAATATCATGCAATATATCTGACTTGCATTTTCCTACATGTTTATTAGTACTGCTTTGCCCGTGTTCCATTGCATTTTGAGTCTTTATTTTTTTCTTTTCGGGTCAGTCTGCGGATGCATTGCTTGAGGGCAAGCAAAGTAAAGTGTGTGCGTGTGACGAGCCCATATTTTGCTCGTATTTTGCATCATATTGTGTATGCATTTAGTCTTTGCATGAGTCTTGTGCTTGGGAGAACACATTTTGGTTTCAGGCAATCTTAGGCAGGATCTGGAGCAGGCAAGGCAGTTTGGGGGGCTGACTGGTCAAGAGGGAGTTCAAACATAACGGGCCGAGCTTAAGGAGTGATTGTGGGCCGTACGACGACCAAATCCAGCTAGGGAGAGGGTTCTAAGCAAAGGAGGAGACGCGAAGAAGGAAATAATCCAATCAAGAATCTTTCTAAATTTCCGCAATGATCAACAAGGTAACAAATCTACACAGCAAGGCAAGTCATCCTGAGCTCAAACCCTAGCAGTCGATTGATGGGCCTGGTCCACGATTCATCTACAAGTATAAAAGCAACATCATTTCATGAAGAGAAAAAGTTTCGGACACTTCACGCTTTCACGGGAGTTGCTTTCGTACTTTATCATTTATGCTTTTACTTTTCAATTGAGAGTGGGGAGGAATGAACAAGTCCTACGGGCAAACACTTTTATGATTTTACTATTTGTTTGGCCGACGTTGGTGTCTGCCCTTTTGATTCTGTTTTATAATATTTCTCGTACTTATTTTACATTATGTCTTCTTTTAATTCTGTTGTTTACGTTCCCAGCATGCTAGAGTAGTCGTCTAAACCCCACTTGGGCAAGATTTCGTAATTATAATGTAACTAAACAACTCGTGAGGTCAGACGGATTGGACTTAATAATGCATGCATGTGTTCCCAAGGTTGCTAGGTTCTATTCTACAATTCATGTTAGTCTTGGTCGGGTATGTGGCCGGTATCATATCGAGTCAAGCATGATTACAAATAGTACATGGGAAAAACATGTCGGATAGGTCTGCACGCCATATAGTATGAACTAGCAACAGAGTGTAGTCATAGGTCGACGTTAGGCCTGCCGCTGAGGCTATTCGGGTCCACTGATCGGTAATGCTACTTGGGCAACATGCGTGACAACTAGTCCTTGCATGTAGATTGTTCAAGTTAGGGATATTTATATTTCTAAACTGTAAGGGAGGATTGGGTACACATTGACGGGGCACGTGACACGTGACAGTAAGGGGTCTTGTCTGGTGACTTGCCTATAACCGATGACATGTGCATGTGTGAATATATTAAGGCCGATGAACGAGTGAAGTTATGTTATGATTAAGGGTACTTGCCCAGGTTGGGTTTTCCTTTTATTTATTGTTTAAAAGTATTTTTAATTACGTAGTCTTTACTTTCCCTTGTTATTTTTTGTTATGTCTTGGGCAACGCCCACCCCCAACCGTGACAACTTGTTTCTAGAAAAATTGCTACTGTAACTCCTCGTGGGATCGACCCTATGCTTACCATTACTATACTAGTTATAGGAGTCTTGGGCATAGGCTTATAAATATATTGATTGTGGCTAAATGACGGTCGCGTCACACACTAACGTGGCTTGCTTGAAATAGTAACTACGGTTTTCTCTGGAGTTGATTTGTGAACAAAGATAGCTTAAGGAAAATAGTGTTTTTTCAAAGTTAAGCTAATATTGTGGTTATAAGCTTAGATATTACTTAGAATACAACTCCCCAACGGAGTCCCTTTTCTATCTAATATGGTCTGGTTAAGGTTCAACTATTAGTTCTATTTGCCATAAGGATAGGTTCGCAAGATAAGTAGAGTTAAAGATCCGGATATCTAGTTGAACAGTGGGAGAGTAAATGTCACGACCCCACCCCGCTCAGAAGGAAAACAGGCGAGGTCGCGACGTAAAGGAATGGGAAAAGAATAAAATACAACACTCGGAGGAAGAAAGTTACGGAAACATTCATCGAATCACATTAATTTCCCACCATTCGTCGAGAATAGTGGGGAGGAAGTACTATCAAACAGCGGAGTCGTTTACATGACATAAAAGCGGAAACATTGTTCAGAGAACGGATAAGTGTCTTACAACCATTGAGAAATAGTAGTACAAAAACAAGGGCAGGTGTCGTTACGACATACTAAAGAGAGTTCGAATAATCAAGCGACACAGCACAGCGGAAAAACGTAGGATGCATGTATGAAGACATGCACCACCAAGAGACTTCGACTCGTTCTTGCCCGACAAAAGCCATTCCCCGACTGCTTCACTTCATCCATTCAACCTGCACACGGGAAATATGTACAGGGCTGAGTACTTTGAAGTACTCAGTGAACACGTTGCCAAAACATTTTTAATTGTCAGCCATGCGAGTGATTCATAGGGTTTTACGGAAAGACCTATGATCACTAAAACATTTTCGTAAATAGCGCTTGCAAGCTTTCGTTTTCTTGGTGTAATCCGTCATATCTGACCTTGTAAAAATGTATCCGGTAAAGGTGGCCACCCTTCCCGGATACCTCGATCGGCCAATACGTAGCTCACGATCGACCTTGCTGAGTGCACTTAACTCATCGAGGAGCGACCTCGATGAAATCTTGTGGCCGAAGCCCTTGTGTGGCCGAAGCCTTCTAGGCCGAAGCCTCTCAGATAGACATCATACAAAACAAAACATTTATGGCATGACAATTCTTTTTAAAAGAACATAACATAAATAAACATTTTCTTTGCATGAAAGCCCACCTCAACAGCTTGCCTTATTCCTCTCAAGATTGAGAGCGCCACTTTAACTTCGGCCCTTTCCTTCGCCTAACCTCGTTCAAAGAACGAAAAATATCAGAATCTTGATAAAAGTCGATGATTGTATCGATCTATGCGAAGGGTTCTTCTATTGAGGTTACGTTCTCTTGTTTACTCCTTTCTAGTTAACATTCTGAAATCGATCACCTCGATCGGTACTTGTATCTTGTAATTCTTTCATCCTCGATGGAAATCGTAGGATCTGATGAAGCTTCATAACTCTTCTTTACATTGTATAAGTATTTTATACTTATGATACTGTTATCCAGATCGATCGTTCGATCTTTTAAATCTTTATATTTTAGTTGGAACATTAGGGCTTCTGGCTCAATTACTCGAGCTCGAAAATTGTTTCATCAACTCCGAAGAGTCATCCTTTATTCTTGGCCAGTTATAATTTTACAAGTCCGGCCCAATTGGTTGGTCCGGCTTAATAGATAATTAATCAGCCCAATTGGTTGGGCTTGGCCCATTAAATTAATTATCGACTTATGCTCAATTTAATCGACCCAAATGGTTGGGCTCGATCCATTAACGGTTATGGCCCACATTCTTTTATAATTATCGGCCCAAATGGTTGGGCCCGTTTCTTAAATTAAATCTTCGACCATTATGCGTTCATTAATAATTAGGGCCCGTTATTATGTATATATATATATCAGCCCGGCTCGTTGTTATTTATCGGCCCGGCCCAAATTAATCATGGGTTAAACCCTTCCTCCATTCTGTGAGTTTCATTCATGGTTGCACCCTTCTTCTTCCTTCTTCCTCGCGACATCTCCCATCCCTCTCCTCTTTTCTGCCTTCTCGGCAGTGCGTCGCCGGGCGACTTCCGCCCTCATCGGCGGCTGTTACTTAACGGCCTCCGTCACCGTCGTTCATGGCCCTTCTCTGTTCTTGGTTTCCGATTTCTTGAGGGGTGGGGGTGCCCTAATTGAGCTCGGATTTGGGGGTAACCCTCTCCGGTGGCTCCTCCGACGAATTGGCCGCCGAGTCTGTCCCTTTCTTCGCCGTGGTGAGACGGCTCCGGCACGGGCTCCTTCCGTCCTCGATTTACTCTTCTCCGGTGGTCCGGGTTCTGGGAATTTGTCCTGTCGCCGGGAGCAACTCCCACGGCGACTCCGTTGGGTCGGAATTCAGGCCTTGTCCTCTCCAATTGGAGGAACGATTCCTCTTGGCCTCGCCGTCGGGGCTGCTGCCGCCGTTGCTATCTCCTCTCTTCTGTTTCATTTTCTCCTCTGTTCATTACTTCTGACCACTTCTCTTGCAGGTGAAATGGCTCCTCCTTCGGTGGTGGCTCCTCCCCTGTTCTGCCGTGGCTCCTTGCGAGTCCTTGTCCCATTTCTGGCAACCTCCCGTTGCCATGCCCTTAATCTGATGAGTCCTTTTCTCACCCCTGTTCTCCTCTCTCGGTTTACAGCTATGTTACATGCTGCCATTGTTGATGTTGGGGTTTGGAAAAAGGCTTGTGTGTTATGTGATTTGTGTTGGCTGTTGTTGGTTATTGTTGGGTTGGAATCTCCAATTTGTGGAGCCATTATTGTGTTTAGTTTTGTTATGAGACTGGAAATTCTTGTGGGGTTTCTATGCCTTATGATTATACATCTTGGTTATGACCTACACTCATATGAAGGCAAGATTGCTAGTTTTAAAGGCTATTCCTATCTTAGGCCATGTTTCATGCTTGCATGCTTGATTTAAGGTGAATTTTCTAGGTCTTATGAACATGCATTCGGTTCCCTTTACTTGGCAGTTTCTAAGCCATGAGTTTGTGGTCTTTTGGTGGGGAAAATCATGTTTGTTGGGTTTGAGTTCCTAGAGACATATGGAGGTGAGTACTTACTTGTTTGGTGGGGTTTGGAAATGGTGATCCTTAGCTTGGTTTGGGGCTGTCTTCTCAGTTTCCTCCTCCTAGCTGCTGCCCTCTCGGTTCCCTGCTTCTAGGCCGAGTGTTGGTGACCTATGGAGGGGAAGATGAGTCATATTTCATCCCAATATCACTATCTAACCAACAAGGTTTTAAGGTGAGGCCTTACTCGTGTTCTTGGGCTGGAAATGGTTGCTAATCTTGATCTCTTCTACCTCCTTCCCTTGTGCTGGTCCCTTGGCTTGGCTTGAAAGAGGGGCTGGAAATCTATGGCTTCTCTTCCTCCTTTGGTCCTTGCTCGCTTGCTGCTGCTCTCTCTCACTCTCTCGGTTCCTAACTCTCTCTCTAGTTTGAATGGTGTTGTTGTGTGAATGATGAATGGTAACTTGTTATTGTGTTTTTGTTGGATGTAGGTTGGGCCTTAATCATTATGGAAAAAGAGAGAGATGAAATGTGATTGGGTGCTTGTTCCCTCTTGGCAGATTTTGGTGTAAGAAAAGAAGGGAGAGAGAGTTGCCGGCTGCATGCTCGTTATTTCCCCATGCAAACTTGTGAGCAATGATGATTGGGATTAATCCCTTCCCTAACTCCAATTAAGGGGTATTTATCCTCTAATTATTGGGTTAGGGATTGATTTGAGCTCCAACTATGTAATAAGATGTAATCCTCATTATTGAATAACATTTATTTTGTAACATGTATTCTTATTTATTTACATGTCTCGTTTTAATTTGAAGTGTTATTCATTTCCTCGGCCTTTGTTCTTGTTGATAACAATTCGTGTATTGGGCCTTACTCCTTATCATGGGCCTCGGCCCTTTTCTTGAATTATGACTAGTGTTCGTTTATTTATTCGGGCCTTCTTAATTATTCAACTTCCTCGGGACATTACCAATAATCGTACATTATTGTTTTTTTTGAATTTCATTTAAAGTTTTCGTTTCCCCTAATAATAATAGTATAAATTATTCATTAAATAAAAGTTGGGGTTTTATTACTCACTAATAAAATCGCGACTATTACAGTAAACGTCCACACGAACGTGGCTTGCGATCTGCACTGTTTGGGCTGTTGAAGGTTTCGAAATTATTGGTTTATCAAAAGGTTACAATAATTTTCGTTACGAATTGATGTATGATCTTTTCTTAGTGTTTATTGCTTTTTGAGATATGACTTTAGGCCCATTGATAAATGTTCTCACTTCAAAGCCTCTCGTTGATTCCAATTATTTGGAATGGAAAAGAAATCTTAAATATGTCCTGGTTGCTGAGGAGTACAATTTTATACTCACAACTCCTCAACCTGCTCCCTTGACGGAGGAATCCACTGATGTTGAGAGGGATGAGCATAGGAGATGGCACAAGGCCAACGATATGGCAAGATGTTTCATCATGACTTCTATGTCAAGTTAGATGCAATTGGAACACAAGAATTTTGTGAATGCATCTGACATTATGCTCAATCTCAAGGAACTCTTTGGATAGAAGGATAGGGCTGCCTGTTTCGAGGCCATGAGGAGACTTATGCCCACGAAGATGACGGAAGGCACCTCTGTGTGAGATCATGTTCTAAAAATGATGAACGCACAAAATGAGTTGGAAGAGCTCGGCGGAGGTATCGAGGGTGAAGCTAAAATCGATATGATACTCCACACGCTTCCAAAATCCTTAGAGAATTTCCGCCTGAATGTAGTCATGAATAAGAAGGAGTATACTCAGAACGAACCGTCTTAATGACTTGGTGACTGCCGAAGCCATGATGAGCGAGGGTGTCACGGCATTGTCATCTGTGAAGTCTTCTTCTTTTGCACCGAAAGGTGGGATCAAGAAGAAACCGTGGAATCGAAAGAAAGCGGCTAGCACCAGTGGGAGCAAAGGTAGTAAGACTATCGAAGGCGGGAAAAAACCTATAGGGAAGGGCAAGTGCTTCAAATGCAACAAGACAGGACACTAGAAAGTTGACTGCCCTATAAAGAAGAAGAATTCTGGTATGTCATACTCCTTTGTAAATGAAACGTGTTTAGCTGCATGTTCTACCCAGACTTGGGTAGTAGATGCGGGAGCAACTGACCATGTATGTTACACCTTGAAGGGTTTTCTGCAGACAAGGGAGCTGAGTGATGACGAGATTACCATCTCCTTGGGCGACGCATCGAGAGTTGCAGCTGTCGCGGTTGGAGATATTCATTTTCATTTTGAACATTTTGTTTTAGTTTTGAGAGAGGTTTTATATGTGCCTGCTTTTCAGCGAAACTTGATTTCTGTTTCGAAACTATATGTTCACGGATATTCAGTTGTTTTTGATAGTGGTGTATCTATCATGAAAAATAATGAGGTTATTGTTTCTGGCACATTGTCTCGTTCTCTCTATACTATTACTTGTCCAATGAATTATTCTTCAACTTATAGTGCTACTTTATCATTGAATACTAAAAAGAGCAAGAATCCGTCTCAAATAAACCAAACTTTACTTTGGCATCTTAGACCGGGTCACATCAACCAGAAAAGGATTTAAAGGTTGGTAAAAGAAGGTGTTTTGGATTTCCAAATAGAACCTTTATCAACATGTGAATCGTGTCTGGAAGGAAATATGGTAACCAGACCTCTCAAAGCCATAGGATATCGAGCTAAAGAGCTCTTGGAGTTGGTTCATTCTGACTTGTGTGGACCAATGTCCGTTCAAGCTCGAGGAGGTTACGAGTACTTCGTCACATTTATTGATGATTACTCGAGATACGGTTTTATCTACCCACTCCACAGGAAATCTGAATGCTTCGATAAGTTTAAAGATTTCAAAGCGGAAGTGGAGAAGAGGTTAGGTAAAAGTATCAAGTCACTTCGTTTTGATAGAGGTGGCGAGTACCTCGGATTTGAGTTCCGAAAGTTCTTGTCAGATAATGGGATTACATCTCAATTGACTACACCGGGTTCTCCCCAACAGAACGGTGTAGCAGAGAGACGGAATCGAACTCTTTTGGACATAGTATGATCAATGATGAGTTATGCATCCTTGCCAATTTCGTTCTAGGATATGCCTTGGAAACAATAGGCTATCTCCTCAATCTTGTGCCATTAAAGTCGGCAGTTAAAACTCCTTCCTATCTATGGACAGGGCGCAAGCCCAGCTTGGGTCATATTCAGGTTTGGGGATGTCCAGCACACGTGCTAACAAAGGAGGCCGACAAATTGAGGCCTAAGACTGAGGTTAGGCTGTTTGTAAGATATCCGAAAGGAACGAAAGGAGGTTATTTATATAGCCCTCAAGATCAGAAGGTCATTGTAAGCACTAATGCCCGATTTCTAGAGGATGACTTTACTAATAACCACCGAACAATGAGTGAAATAATACCCGAAGAGTTGCGAGTATCAGTAGCAGCTAGTATTCCAGAGCAGCCGAGAGTACAAGTAGAGATGCCACAGTTAACTGCACCTATATTCGACACTGTATCTCCACCATCGCCTCGTCGCGGTGGGAGGGTTGTTCGTCAACCAGACCATTTCATGTTCGTGAGAGAATCCACTAAATTGCTCTCAGGTATCGAACATGATGAGATCAACCCCTGTACTTACAAGGAGGCAATGGAGGATGAGGATGCAGATTCCTGGAGAGTTTCTGTGGAATCGGAGATAAAATCCATAGTTAACATGGACGTGTACGACCTTGCGGAGCTGCCGGATGGGGCAAAACCCATCGGTTGCAAGTGGGTGTACAAGCGGAAAAGAGGACCTGATGGGAAGGTTTTAGCCTTCAAAGCTAGATTGGTGGGGAAAGGATTCACTCAGAAAGAGGGAATCGATTCTGATGAGACATTTTCGCCGGTTGTCATGCTTAAGTCCATTGGAATACTCTTGTGCATGGCGGCACATTTAGACCTAGAGGTTTGGCAAATGGACGTCAAGACTGCGTTCTTGAACAGGTACCTTGAAAAGGGTAGGGTCATTTATATGCGCCAACCAGAAGGTTATGAGAGAGATGGCCAGGAGCATCTCGTTTGGAAGCTCAATAAGTCCTTATATGAACTAAATCAAACATCCAGGTCCTGGTACATTCGTTTTGATGGAGTGATAAAATCTTACGGTTTTATCCAGTGCTTAAACGAAAGTTGTGTTTACAGGCTCAGTGTGGACGGAAGCGTGGTATTCTTAGTACTGTACGTAGTTTACATACTTCTCATTGGCGACAATGTGAACATGTTGTCAGGCGTAAAGGATTGGTTGTCTGAACAGTTTCAGATGAAAGACTTGGGAGAAGCTGGTTACATCCTAGGGATCAAGGTGATCAGAGATCGCCGTAAGAGGATGTTAGGCTTAAGCCAAGCTTCATATATAGATACTGTGATCGTCCGTTTTAGCATGCAAATGCCAAGAAGGGTTTTCTTCCCTTTAGACATGGCATTCCTCTATCTAAGGATATGTGTCCGAAGATACAAGAGGAAGTAGAGGACATGAAGACTATACCTTATAGTTCCGCGGTTGGGAGTCTCATGTATGCGATGCTGTGTACTAGACCGGATATTTGTTATGCGGTTGGCATGGTGGCAAGATATCAGTCTAAACCTGGTCAGGGACATTAGATAGCGGTGAAGCACATTTTAAAGTATCTCAAGAGAACTAGAGATCATGTGCTTGTATATCGGTCCAATGAGTAGATCCCGATAGTGTATACGGACTCAGACTTCCAGGCTAATCGAGATGAGAGAAAATCTACCTCAGGCTATGTGTTTACCTTGGGAGGTGGAGCTATCACTTGGAAGAGTGTGAAGCTGAAGTGCATCGCAAACTCTACCATGGAGGACGAATATGTGGCTGCTTGTGAGGCTGCTGAAGAGGTTGTATGGCTCCTGAACTTCCTGAATGAGCTAGAGCTAGTTTCCAGTTTGACCAGAGGTATCACATTGTATTGTAATAATGCTGGAGCAGTTGCAAACTGTAAGGAGCCTAGAGCTCACAAGGCAAGCAAGCACATAGAGAGAAAGTACCACCTCGTACGAGCAATCGTCGAAAGAGGTGAAGTAGAAGTGAAGAAAATCCCTTCAGCGGATAATCTAGCAGATCCATTCACAAAGAGCTTACCAGTCAAAGTGTTCGACAGGCACGTCGAAAGGATGGTACTGGAGCGCCTCCCACACTAATAAACTTTGAGTATAAGTGGGAAAAAGATGTGTAATAGATGCTAGATGTAGACACTTTGCCTTTTGTCACATGATATACTAAAAGTTTGCTTTAGTATAAGTGGGAGATTGATGGATTTGTATACTAGAAAGCAGACCTTTTAACTTGTATGCATGTGTTGTCCATGGCCACTTACAATCTCTTATCTAATTAAGTATGAATTGTTATCCACACATCAAACATCTATCCATTATCTCAAAGTTATAGGCTTTATGGTGTGTTGTAGATCACAGAAGACCATAGTTGCTGGATTCTCTAAAGATATAAAAGGGTATCACAGTCAAAACAGTTCTGGATATAACTATCGGTTTAGGCTGTAGCATAGGCTGAATAAGTAGCTTGTCTTGGCTACTTGGCTATGCTAGTATGTGCGTGTACTGATAGGATCACAGTGAGGTGTATTCTTCTATTTTGACCTAAGTAGAAAGAATCGAGACCTCGGTGACTTAAGATAAACCTTAACTCTAGTCGCGTCCTAGGGTGTATAGTTGTAGTTTGTTTCTTTGATTTACCATGGGTGAGTTCAGAGGATCTGTAACTCAATAAGCACTGTATCTTGGGAAACAACTACAACTAGTACGACTCTTAGTGTAACTTCAATAGAGCACCGTATCCTGGTAGAACAGGTTGATCACATCCCCTGAGGAATTCATTAAGAATTATCATACCAAACCCTGCAGGTGGATTACGTTCCGGTATGATGAATAAGGAATGAATGGTACAACTCAGAGATGATAAAAGAAGTTGAATAACATAAGCAGTCAGAAGCATTAAGTTAATCAACGGATGTGAGATATCTTGAATACGGGGGTCGCTAAGTCTAATACTAGCCCTGAGTTCATGGACGCCTAGTCCATTAGTTGCAGGCCTAGCCTGCAACATAAGCCCAAGTCTCAATTGGTCTCTCCTATAAATACTGAATTTACGAAATTTACGAGTGCACTTTACATATTCCACGAGTGCACTTTAACTTCGGTCTCATTGACCGAAGTTACGGAATTTACGAGTGCACTTTAAATATTCCACGAGAAAAGGGAGGCTAGGGTTTAGGAGAGAAAAATCGGCGGCGGTGGCGTTGAGCACATCGACGACGACTCCCTTTCCGTGGCTGATTCCGAAGTTCGTTGTCCATCCGACGTCGGAATCGAGCAGGGATACAGATCAGAAGATCTATTCGCTAGCTCTTTTCAATACTAAGGTAAATCGATCTGAACACCCTATGTTCCGCATTTAATTCATAGGAGCATGATAGGATTAATTCGACAACTTAGATAACTGAAATAGATCCTCGGGGTATGAATCGATCTTCACCGATCGGGTTCCTTCACTTACTTGTTATGTATGAAAATACTAGAGTAATGAGCATGGGAAACCAGGTGAAAATTCTTTGAGTAACCCTCGAAGAATTTATTTCACGACTATATCCTAGATGATATTTTTTTGTGATTTATAAAAAAAAAATGAGTAATGTATTGTTCGTGGGCATTTTACTCTTCTTATTCATAGAATAATGAGTACGGAAAACCGTGTTAGGGTACTCGATGTGAACCATTGAGGTTATCACCTAACGAATTACATGTTAATACTTTTGATTATATGTGATTGGATAATAAAAAAGGGGAAGTATGCTAGAATTTTAAAGTTGTGATGATTTTGGATATTTGTGAGATGTGTCTATATCATTAATTGGATCCTCATGCTTGGATTGATTTATAAGCCACATAGTTCATTGATGTTTAATTGTTTGCAACTTGGGATTAAGGTGATTTAGTTCGTAGCTTGACGATTCTAGTAATTGAGGTGTTCTATGATTTGAATTATTTGAATTGATTTTAAGTTGTGTGATTGTGTTGCTTGAGGACAAGCAAAGATCTAAGTGTGGGGGATTTGTTAATTTGGTGTCATTTCGTTAGGTTTTAGTCGCTAATTGTAGTTCATTTTGTGTCGTTTTTGTCTTGTTTCGTTTTTGTGTCGCTATGATTTGGGTGTTTTTAGTGTTTTGATTGTTAGGAGTCGAGGAAGTCGAAAAAGGAAGAAGAATGAAGAAAAGAGCAATAATTTGAGAAAAATCGTGAAGCATGGCGTGGAGAAGTGCCAGCGCCCGCTGGCTTGCTAGCAGCGAAAGGTGGAATTGTCGAAGGAACTTGCGAGCGCTCGTTGGGAAGTCAACTAACGCGAGCGCCCGCTCGCGTGTCAGCGTGATTCATACGATTGTTACCTTACTTAATTAAAACTCTATCATTTATATATAGAGCCATTAGGGCACGAGATTAACAACAATTTTTACTCTAGTTTTTAGTTTCTATAACTCTAGTTTTTAGTTTTTATTGCTTTGGATTGATTTTGGATCAAGTTGTTCAATTAATTTAAGTTTCGTTCGTTCATTCCAGTTCTTCGTTTCCGCATTTAATTCGTAAGTTATTTATTGTTTTCCTTTCGTTCAATTAATTGTGTTCTTGATTCTTAGATTTAATTTCTTAGGTTCTTTGTGTATTTGATTGTGCGTTCTTGAGTTTCGCAGTTTAGATCTATTTGCCAAAATTCGTTTTCTTCATTTTTCAAGTTCTAGACTTAGATTTATTTTCATAGATTTTTAGATTTAATTCATGTCTAGATTCGTTGTTGCATTCGTATTTGTTATTGTTTTCTTTATTATATCATGCCTAGGTAGATTTATTACTTTTGCTTGATTTAATTAGTTTAGATAGTAGATTTATTTTCTTGTTTATTAGATTAGATTTATTTTACTTGCTATTTTATTCTTGCATATTTATTTTATTGTCTCGTCATCCTTGCCCGAATCGGCAATCACTCTTTCCAACACCAAGTCCTCATCAATCGAGCACTCCAGCAGGTCTCGGCGATGTGAAGCGAACCTGCAGACACCAATGCCTCCACTATCGGGAACGATCCAACATACCTCATAATTATGGAGGCAAAAGCTTCCAGCAAATCGTCACGGGACATCACCTCATACCCGTACTTGGATTTCTCTATGTCGGGATAGTCCCGGGCAACGGCATCCAACGTGCTCGCCCTCACTCGAGGTAGTAAGAATTTGGGGAAGGACGGAGAACCAAGCACATCGAGAGTCCTCTACGACGATTCTTCGGAGGATGGAGTCACCATATCGGCAGTAGATTCAACTACTGTCCGAGATCTTTTCCTATTAATCTTCTTCTTTTGTGGAGGAGGAGGGGTGATCACACTATTTTCTACCACACACAATAGGTATAGTAAAAGGGAAGCACGAGTATCGTATCCACATGGATTGACAAGTCGAAAACACACACAATAACTTTACTTTAGAACTAAACTGATGTCTAGGCTTTTAGGAATTGAGATTGTGGTATTTATAAACTAGACAATTAAATAAAGGACTCAATTAAACAAGTAAGGAAATAAATAAAAGAGCAAATAACTAAATAAGGCAAATAACAAAGAAGCAATTAATCAAACAAGGTAAAATCAAATAAATCAAATAAGGATAAAGTGTTGATTCTAGGGAAGCCTACCTAATCAAACCTGTGCAAGTAATTAATGCATACAATTAACCAATTTAATCCAATCTAGATGTGATACACGAAAATAACCTAACACTCTGGCTAAGGCAATGTAGATCGTCACCTAAAAAGATTCTAATCTCCTCTCGGTCTCATAGAAATTAAATCAAGTGCAAAATAGAACAAGTATCAATAATACAATCAACTAGGTTCAGCTACGACACCTAAATCGACTATATGCAAACATATGATAATTCAACTTCGGCTAAGACAATTAAACTACCATACCATGTATTCATGAGATCTATTATGCAATTATCCGGCTAAGGCATAAAAATATAACTATGCACACATAATTAGTGATCAAGTAATCATGCATGAGAATAAGCACCATGAAACATGCACCTAGATTGGAAAGCTAATTGTAAACAAAAACACTTACATAAATTCAATTAGGCATTCAATCCCTAAAATCAACTAAAGGATTTAGCTAGACATAATTAAAGCAAACATAAACATAAAGAATTGAAAGTACATAATTAAAGAGTAAGAGTAAGAAAAACTTGAACACAAACCAAGAACTTCGAATCTTGAATCTTGAATAAACTTGAATAAACTCCAATGTCGAATACAAGAACGAAAGACAAAAAATAAAAGATCTAAAAGTAAAAATATATGTCTAGATAAGGTGTGCTAGATTAGGTTTACAATGTTAGACTAAGGAATATATATAGGGGAAATTTACATAAGGAAACATAGACCAAAAAGGAGTCTTATAAAATAAATCCATTTATTCTCGGCTGGAACCCTCTCGACAGACTCCACCTCTCGATACACCTCTCGATCAAGAGAGGTGTCGAGAGGTACTGAAATGCTCTCGATCGATAGCCAAATCCAGAAGCTTTCCTCTCGATACACCTCTCGATCGAGAGAGGTGTCAAGAGGTCTTCAACTCGCCTTCAAACCTTGGATTTCAACTTCGATTCTTCTCGCCTCGTCTCGTCTCGGGGTTTTACCTTCAAAATATACCTAAAAACACAACAAATACCCACAAGCATAGTATTGTCCAATATAATAAAAACCATACAAAACATAGACAATAATACACAATCGAGACTTGAAAACGACTCTTTTTGACTATGTAAATCAAGTAAATTTCACCTATATCAAATCCCCCAAACTTACACATTGTTCGTCCCGAACAATACCAAAACATAAACAATAGACTCTAGCATTGTGAACTACATAGGCCTCAAAACTTTTTCGAAAAACAAGCTCATGATCATGATCAAAACTATGCACACAACTTTAGCATCAATAACACAATTTACTCAACAAATTCAAAGCACACTAATCCATCAAAGAACACTCTCCAACATGTGAGATTGTGATATATATAAGTGAACACTCAACTCTCTCAAAGAAAAGATGTAAGATAATGCACATCATAAGGTTCACTCAACATCAATGTAATGCAACATGTTTACCATAGGCTTGCCCCTATTCTCAACATCTCCACATAATGTAATATTCACAAACTAAGATCAAAAAGAACTTTATAAAACCTTGTAATGTAGGGACATTGGTTAAGGTAGGGAATGTATAGGCTAAGTGACTCAAAATACTCTAAATCATCAACCTCTTTTCAACACCAAACAAAGTATGAATTTTCATCCATCTTCTACCATCCAACACCATCTACAAAACTTAAGATATCAAAGATGCAAATTATATAACTCAAGCTAACTATCCCCTTATGCTTATATTCTTATTCTCTCTTTTTTTTTTTTCTTTCTTTTTTTTTTCTCTAGAGCTCATCGAATGAATGTTCTTTCTAATGTTGAACAAAGGCTATATATATATATATATATATATATATATATATATATATATATATATATATATATATATATATATATATATATATTATATTATTATTATTATTTTCCAAGCTTATAGGGATAGCTAACTATACTTAAACAAGCATCTAAATTTTCTTTCTCTTCTCTCCTTCTACACCACAACAAGATATTCTTTTCAACTCCTATATCACCAACTACAATTTCTAAGGATACCCTTAAACCATCCAAACCTCCTATCATCCAAGTTCAAGAAAGAAAGGCTTATAAAAGGCTCAAATGGGGTAAACAAAGGTTATGCACAAGGTTAGTGTATAGGAAATCATGTGGCTACGAAAGAATGGCCCAAGATCATCTCCTATTTCATAAATATACTAACGTCTTGACGGAGAAATAGGGCAAGTTCTAGAAACAATGAAGCATACATGATCACTCAATCAAAGAAATAGGCATCAACATGCACAAAAAGCTGAAATCTCACGGGTTCAAACTAACTAGTTCCCGATATCATAGCACACTTCAAATTCATCAAATAAAATGCGTCGCTTCGCCAAGGTTCCATGCATAATAAAGATCATGAATTTTTCTCCAAAAATCAACAAAAATTTTCTATCATCGGCCCAATCCACAATACTATTATCACATGCATATTCGACTCAATTTAACCTAAGACTCGAAAAATAAAAGACTCAAAAATATAAAAGACTCAAAATACCCCAATAATAAAACTAAACTAAAGACTCTCAAAACAAGAAAACATATAAAATTGGGTTAACTTAGACACTCTTTCCCTCCCCCAAACTTATTTCAAAGCATAGCAAATAAATAAGTTTAAAGAAAAGACGTAGGCTAAGTTAACTCAATGCACTCAAAGATAGGGAGGAGGGGGTGGGTCATTAGGATCATACCTTTGATACCCATCCGGGTAGAAGGGGTAGAGTTGATGCATGTCATGCATCATCCTCCTATATTGCTCTTGGTACGCCCTTGCATCTTCTTGACGCTTCCTCTCCAATTCCCGAGATGCCCTCTCCTCTTCAAGGAATGTGTTGAAGGATTGGCGAAGGCCTCCAACCTCGTCCCTCAATGTCCCCACTTCTTGACAAATTCCTTCCACTTGCTCACCCACATACTCCCGGTAAAGCAAGTGGTAGTTGTCGAATAGTTGCGAGTTCTCCTCGTGGTATCCTTGCATTGCCTCGTGAAAATCCGGGGCGGACATTTGAAACGCTGGCTGTGGACCTCCATCTCCACCTTCTTCTTCTTCTTCTTCTTCGTGTTGTTTCTCTTCTTGATCGTATCCTTGATCGTATTGCTTGGCTTCTTCTTCATCTCCATCTTCATCATCACCTCCTCCTTCTTGTGGCCTTGGACCTCCCTCGGCCCACATGAGTTGCTTATGGCCCGGGGAATTCATTCTCCCATTCCCTTTTTGTAGATACCCGTTCCCAACCACCATAGTGTAATAAGCATTTGGCAATGGGAAGAGATGAACGCCACTCAGCCCATGGAGCTTGTAAAACCACCCGGACGTGTCAAATGAGATCATCCTCGCAAACTCCAAAGTCCTTCTATCCACAAAGATGAATGTAGACACCGGGTGCTCTCTAATCGGAATGTTGAAGTATTGAGCAATTGGAGTGACAAACGCTCCAATCCCGATCTTTTGTCCTCCGAATAGATAGGCTTGATTCTCCATGTGGTCGACGAGGTAGAGGGCTGCATCTTGTGAATGTCCTCGATAGGCTGTCCGAACGAGGTGTGCATCGGTAGCAAGGAAGGTGCCGGAGTCGTGGCGGGAGTGAATGGTAGACGAGATCAACCGATGGAAGTAGCGAATCGTGGGATTCCGAATCGAGGTGGCCTTTGCGATTGTCGGGTTGTAGGACTTCTTCTTCTCCTCCTCGTAATCCACAAAGTGATTCCACAAGTCTTGGAGGTTGGGGTGATTGTTGCCCAAATACTCCCCATTCTTGTCTCCTCCAATGGCATCATCGAGTTGATCCATGGTTAGCTCCCTTGGTTGTCCACCCAAATGGAACCGAATGATGTGGGGCACTTGGTTGACTCGTTCCACCACCAATGTCGAGAGGAACTCCACCATCAAGACATGATATGTCAAGTGGTTGCCTTGAAAGATGTTGGTGAAGCAGCCTCGTTGCATTAGTTAAGTGATCTCGTCGGCTATCCCCATGGCCACTATCGTCTCTTGGTGGAGGAAACGACAATGCTTGTGCTTGAGTTGCAAAAGATGGGACCACCTCCTCTTCGACTCCTCCGTGGTGAGCTTTAACTTGAACGCCTTCGGGTCCAAATTTGACGGGATAGACTTGGCCGGCGGCATTTGGTTCTCCGGAATAGTATTGTCATTCTTCCACGTCTCCTTAGCCTTCTCCTTTCCTTTGCCCTTGCTTGAAGAAGTCGAAGCAACACTCTTTTCTTTGTCTCTTGCCATTCTAGTACTAAAAATTCAACAAATCAATACTAGAGATACAAGAACAACTCAAATTTATTTATTTTCATCACAAATCCACACATTCAACACATTAATCCTCCAAAATCATGAACTTAATATCACACAATTTCAATCTCATGCATATAGATATCAACGAATCTTCATCAATCCATAGACAAATTCAAGGACCCAAACGAATATCAACATGCAATCATCTTCGCAATCATCAATGAATTCAATTCATACAAATAATTCAATGAAATCCATGAATTCAATCTATCATGCTCAATATAATACCCAATCTATTAATCCAAAAATTTAACCGTCAAAATTGAATTTCCATCGGTCAAAACATGCGAATTCATGTAGAGAATCAAGAATTGATAAGAGAAGGGCAAGAAATCGAGTACCTTTTGACGAATCGAAGAGAGAAATTGAAGAGCTCTTGTGTGTTTAGAGAGAATTTGAGAGTTATGTGTGTATGGTATGTGAATTGTGTGTATATGGTATATATAAAGGAGTAGAAAAACCTGGTCAAACTCGGATTGTGCACCGTCAACGACCCTCTCGATACACCTCTCGATCGAGAGAGGTGTCGAGAGGGTGCTACTGGATCACGACATTTGACCTCTCGACAGGCCTCTCGATCGAGAGAGGTGTCGAGTGGTCCTGTTCTGTATCTTCTGTCCTCCCCTCTCGATCGAAAACATGGGGGTCTCGATCGAGAGGCTTCCAAGACACACCTGGGAACAATTTTTCAGAACCTCTCGATACACCTCTCGATCGAGAGAGGTGTCGAGAGGATCTTACTGGAAGACAAATTTTCACCTCTTGACAGGCCTCTCGATCGAGAGAGGTGTCGAGAGGTCCTGCTCGAATTTTGTTTTCATCACAACACTTAGAATTTGTTAGCATATTACGGGGTAAGACTCTAAAATACAAAAAATCTAACTATGACTCTAAAAAATTGAAAATAAAAACGGGATACGAATATTGGGTTACCTCCCAACAAGTGCTACGTTTAACATCTTTAGCCTGACGATACCTCTTTTCAAGCTCGGATCCTCAAGATTAACGGCCGCTTTCGTTGGAAAGAAAGGCAACGGCTTGAAGTAGTGCTTGAGTCGATGTCCATTCACCACGAATTTTTCACCGTCATTCTTCAACACTTCGAATTCTTCAAATCCTTATAGATAACGAACGACCCGGACCACATGCTATGAAATTTTCCTGGGAACAAACGAAGTCGCAAATTAAATACAAGAACATCATCACCAATTTCGAACTTATGCTTTTTGATGCTCAAGTCGTGAAATCTTGCAGCTCGTTCTTTGTAAATCCTTGAATTCTCGAACGCTTCGTTCCTCCATTAATCAAGCTCTAACAAGTCGTCGCACCTTTGACCCATGGCTTCCTTGAACTTGAAATTGATCCTTCTCGTCGCCCAATAAGCCTTGTGCTCCAACTCCATTGGTAAATGGCAAGATTTGCCAAAAAGCAATTGATATGGAGACCTTCCAATTGGCGTCTTGAAAGCCGTTCTATAGGCCCAAAGTGCGTCGTCCATATACTTCGCCCACTCCTTCTTGTTGGTGACAGTCTTCTCCAAAATTTGCTTGATCTCTCGATTATCTAGCTCGGCTTGACCGTTGGCTTGAAGGTGGTAGGGCGTTGTAACCTTGTGCTTGACTCCATATTTAGCAAGAAGCGATCCTAACCAACGATTGTTGAAGTGGCTCCCCCCATCGCTAAGCAAAGCTCTCGGAGTTCCATACCGAGACAAGATATTCCGTTGGAGGAATTTGATCACCACCTTCGAATCATTGGTTGTTGTGGGAATGGCTTCGACCCATCTAGAGACGTACTCCACCGCAAGTAAGATGTAAGAGAACCCTTGAGACTTAGGGAAAGGACCCATGAAGTCGATCCCCCAAATATCGAAGAGTTCCACCTCCATAATAGTGCGCTGTGGCATCTCGTCTCTCTTCGTGATGTTCCCCATCCTTTGGCATCGATCACACGTCTTGATATAGGCATGACAATCCTTGTAGATCGATGGCCAATAAAAGCCGCTATGAAAAATCTTGAGGGCGGTGCGATTTGTTGCGAAGTGTCCCCCATTCGGAGCCCTATGACAATCCTCGATGATCTTTTTCCACTCCGATTGTCGAACACATCGCCTAATGATTCCGTCGGCACACCTCCGGTACAAGTATGGATCCTCCCAATAGTAGAATGTGCAATCATGGAGGAATTTCTTCTTTTGATGAGACGAGAGGTCCTTGGGCACATGATGAATCACCAAATAATTGACGATGTCGGCGAACAAAGGAATCAAATCGTCTAACTCGAAAATCTGCTTATCGGGGAAACTCTCTTTGATTGCTATCCTCGAATTTTCTCCTTCCACGGGCTGCTCCAATCTCGAAAGATGATCGGCTACAACATTCTCACACCCCTTCCTATCCTTTATCTCCATGTCGAACTCTTGAAGAAGCAAAATCCAACGAACTAACCTCGGCTTCGAGTCCTTCTTGTTGAATAGATAGCGAATGGCGGCATGATCGGTGTGCACAATCGTGTGAGATCCCACCAAGTAAGGTCTAAACTTATCGAAAGCATAAACCACAGCAAGTAGCTCCTTCTCCGTGGTTATGTAGTTCCTTTGGGCCGAGTCCAACGTCTTGCTAGAATAGTAGATTACTCGGAAAAGCTTCTCCCTTTTCTGCCCCAAAACCGCTCCTATTGCCCAATCGCTTGCATCACACATGAGCTCGAACGGGGCACACCAATCCGGTGACACCAAGACGGGAGTAGAGATAAGCGCCTTCTTTAACGTCTCAAAGGCTTCCAAGCAATCTTTATCGAACATGAACTTGACATCCTTCTCGAGCAATCCACATAATGGCTTCGTAATCTTTGAGAAATCCTTGATAAACCTTCGATAGAAGCCGGCATGTCCCAAGAAACTCCTCACCGATTGGACGTTGGTTGGTGGTGGCAACTTCTCGATGGCTACAACTTTGGCTTAATCCACCTCCAATCCTTGTGACGACACCTTGTGGCCTAGAACGACTCCTTCTTGCACCATGAAGTGGCACTTCTCCCAATTGAGAACGAGGTTCGTCTCTTCACACCTTTGAAGCACCGTGGCAAGATTCTCCAAGCATTGATCAAAAGATGGACCAAAAACTGAAAAATCGTCCATGAATACCTCCATTATGTTCTCGATCAATCCATGGAAGAGGGCCATCATGCACCTTTGGAATGTAGCCGGTGCGTTGCACAACCCGAACGGCATCCTCCTATAGGCAAAGACTCCATATGGACAAGTGAATGTCGTCTTGTGTTGGTCCTCCGGAGCTATAACAATTTGATTGTAGCCGGAGTATCCATCAAGAAAGTAATAATACTCGTGTCCGGCCAATCGATTGAGCATTTGATCTACGGTCGGGAGGGGAAAGTAATTCTTCCTAGTTGCTGTGTTGAGAAGGCGATAATTGATGCAAACTCGCCATCCCGTGACAAACCTCGTCGCTATTAGCTCCCCCTTCTCATCGTTGATAACCATCATGCCTCCTTTCTTCGACACCACTTGAGTAGGGCTCACCCACTCACTATCCGAAATAGCGTAGATCATGCTAGCATCGAGCAACTTCATCACCTCCTTCCTCACAACTTCTTGCATAGCCGGATTCAATCGCCTTTGGGGTTGGACTCTCGGGCGATGATCATCTTCGAGAAATATTCTATGCATGCAAATAGAAGGACTAATACCTTTGATGTCGGCAATCGTCCATCCAATTGCAGATTTGTGCTTCCTAAGGACCCTCAATAGCTTGTCCGTATTTGTCTCCGTGAGTTGAGAAGACACGATCACTGGGTACGTCTCTTCTTCTCTTAAGAATTTGTACTTGAGGTGCTTGGGTAGTGGCTTCAACTCCACCTTAGGGGCTGCATCCTTCTTTTCTTCCTCTTCGAGAACTCCATCATCCACCTTCTTGTTGATGTCGAGGTAGGGAACTTCCTTTTGGTGAGGTGAGGGTTGGTTTGCCTCCAATTGATTAAGGTACTCGAGAATCTCGTCACAAGCTTCATCCAACTCCGAGTAGGCATATAGAGAATTTGAGATGCAATGATTAAGTGCCTCCTCCGAAGTGGGTGGTATCAATGTCTTGATGGAGAAGATATCCTCACGTTGATCGTCGGGTCTCTTCATGGCTTCATAGATAGAGATTTTCAGCTCTTCTCCATTGACTCGAAAGGTGAGGTCTCCATCTTGAACATCGATCAATGCTCTCCCCGTGGCTAAGAATGGCCGTCCTAAGATCAAATGTAGATTTGCATCCTCGGGCATATCCAAAACTACAAAGTCCGCCGGGAAATGAGGTTGTGCACTTGAACAAGAACGTCCTCGACTATTCCCCTTGGATAAGAAACCGAACGATCCGCCATGAGCAGAGAGATGGTGGTTGGCTTCATCCTCCCGATCTTGAGCCGGTTGAAAATAGAGAGAGGCATCAAATTGATGCTAGCACCAAGATCACATAAAACGTTTTGGAAAACTTGATCTCCAATCTTGCATGCTAATGTGAACCTCCCGGGATCCTTTTGCTTCAAAGGTAGATTCTTTTGGATCACCGCGCTACACTCCTCCGTGAGGTTGATCGTCTCAAACTTCCTCCACTTCTTCTTTCCCGATACCGCATCTTTGATGAACTTCATGTGGTTGGGAATGTCTCGAAGAGCATCGAGAAGTGGGATGTTGATGTTGACCTTTAGTAGTATCTCCAAGAAACGTTGATACTTTTCGTCTTGCTTCGTCTTGGTCAAACGTTGTGGAAAAGGGGCCTTTGGAGTGTACGTCGGGAGTTGGGGCGGCTGTGCACCCTCTCGATCACCCTCTCGATCGAGAGAGGTGTCGAGAGGTCCCTTCTGACCTCAATCTTTGACCTCTCTACCCCCTTCTCGATCGAGAGGGGTGTCGAGAGGTTTCCTCTGATTTTGGTGGACGACCTCTCAATCGAGAGAGGTGTCGAGAGGGTCGCATTGGATCTCCTCGTCGTAAAGCTCTCAATCATCCTCTCAATCGAAAGGGGTATCGAGAGGACCCTTCTGGACTCCAGTGTTGACCTCTCGATCCCCCTCTTGATCGAGAGAGGTGTCGAGAGGTCCTCGATTCGACACGTGCCTCCTCGTCTCCTCGAACTCCGCATTCTTATGGCTTCTGTTTCCAATATCTTCAGCTTCCAAGGATTGATTTGTATACTTTGTGCCACTCCGAAGCTCAATAGCATGAACGTGATGGTTGTTCTTTGGGTTTTGCTCGGTATTGCTTGGGAATTGGCCGGGCTTACGGACTCCTCCTTGAGCATTGGCTATTTGACTCATTTGCGTCTCCAACATTTGCATTTGCTTGGTCAAGGCATTGATGCTACTCCCCAAGTTGTTGCTCAAAGTAGTTTGAGTAAGCTCCAATGTCCTCAACTTTGCATCTTGTTGTGTCATCCTCATCTCCGATTGAGCCATATATTGACGAATCAAGTCGTCGGTAGACATCTCCTTCTTTGGCTCTTGGATGACTCCGTTTTCAACATGGAAGCAGGGAGGTGGTTGCAAGGCGTTGTTCGGATTGGCATAAGAGAAGTTCGGATGGTTTCGGTTGTTGGGAAAATAAGGCTTCTTGTATCCTCCTTGATAATTCGAACCTCCTTGGCCTCCTTGTCCTCCTTGCCACTTGTTTCCTTGGTTTGGTTGCCACTTGCCACCTTGTTGCACAAAATTGGCATCTTCTCCTTTGGGTTGGGGTGCTTGTTCTTCAACTATAGCATCGCACCGAAGCACTCCTTTCTTGATAGTATCCAACTCATTCGCTGCTTTCGTGTACTTTTCTATCAAGTCTTCGTAAGCCTCGATCCCAATGTTGGAAACTCTCCTTCTTCCCACACGTCGGATTCACGGTAAGCTCAATAATTTCCCTGGCCACATCATACTCGTTGTTCAAAAATCCTCCTTTGGAAGCATAATCGAGCTTTTTCCTACACATCTTGTTCAAACCACGATAGAAGCATGTGATTTGATCCTCCTTGCTAATTCCATGATTTGGGCATGCTCTCAAAAGCTTCTTGAATCTTCCCCACGCCTCGTAGAAGTACTCATCCTCGAATTGTTGAAATTGATTGATCTCGTTGATAAGCTTCTGAGCCCTCGAAGGTGGGAAAAATTTGTTGAGGAATCTCGTGCACATCTCGGTCCAAGTCCTTATCTCCGTCTTGTCCAATCCATCAAGCCACTCCCTCGCATCGTCCTTGAGAGACCACACGAATAAGTTAAGCTTAAGGTAGTCCGATGAAACTCCATTGGCCTTGTATGTAGCACATATGTCCAAGAATTGCTTCAAGTGAGCATTTGGATCCTCCGTCGGTGAGCCTCCGTATTGGTTAGCTTGCACCATGTTGATGAGGGACGTCTTGATCTCGTAATTGTTAGCCTCCGTGGTCCCCCATCCTCCTTGCTGAAATTGGTCAATGACCGGTTTGAACCGATCGTTCAAAGTCCTCCTCGCTGCTTGATCCCCCATTGAATCGTAAGTCCTTGGTGAATCGGGTGGTGAAGAGGATGGTTTATCGATCTTGCTTGCCTTCTTCTCTCGCCTCCTTGCCCTTAGTGGCGCTCAAGTTCCAAGTCTAACAGAATAGGATTTATCCCTTTAGACCTTGTGGTCATACACTACTTAAAACCAAAGAGAAGAGAAAGAAGAAATTAGATCAATAAACCAAAAACAAAAAATTAAAGCGCCTAAATCACCTATTAATTCTATTTCAAAATATGTGTATGAAATCTAATCAATCCCTGGCAACAGCGCCAAAATTTGATCGCACTATTTTCTACCACACAAAATAGGTATAGTAAAAGGGAAGCACGAGTATCGTATCCACAGGGATTGACAGGTCGAAAACACACACAATACCTTTACTTTAGAACTAAACTGATGTCTAGGCTTTTAGAAATTGAGATTGTGGTATTTATAAACTAGACAATTAAATAAAGGACTCAATTAAACAAGTAAGGAAATAAATAAAAGAGCAAATAACTAAATAAGGCAAATAACAAATAAGCAATTATTCAAACAAGGTAAAATCAAATAAATCAAATAAGGATAAAGTGTTGATTCAAGGGAATCCTACCTAATCAAACCTATGCAAGTAATTAATGCATACAATTAACCAATTTAATCCAATCTAGATGTGATACACGAAAATAACCTAACACTCTGGCTAAGGCAATGTAGATCGTCACCTAAAAAGATTCTAATCTCCTCTCGGTCTCATAGAAATCAAATCAAGTGCAAAATAGAACAAGTATCAATAATACAATCAACTAGGTTCAACTACGACACCTAAATCGACTATATGCAAACATATGATAATTCAACTTCGGCTAAGACAATTAAGCTACCATACCATGTATTCATGAGATCTATTATGCAATTATCCGGCTAAGGCATAAAAACATAACTATGCACACATAATTAGTGATCAAGTAATCATGTCTGAGAATAAGCACCATGAAACATGCACCTAGATTGGAAGGCTAATTGTAAAGAAAAACACTTACATAAATTCAATTAGGCATTCAATCCCTAAAATCAACTAAAGGATTTAGCTAGACATAATTAAAGCAAACATAAACATCAAGAATTGAAAGAAAATAATTAAAGAGTAAGAGTAAGAAAAACTTGAACACAAACGAAGAACTTCGAATCTTGAATCTTGAATAAACTTGAATAAACTCCAATGTCGAATACAAGAACGAAAAACGAAAAATAAAAGATCTAAAAGTAAAAATATATGTCTAGATAAGGTGTGCTAGATTAGGTTTACAATGCTAGACTAAGGAATATATATAGGGGAAATTTACATAAGGAAACATAGACCAAAAAGGAGTCTTATAAAATAAATCCCTTTATTCTCGGCTGGAACCCTCTCGACAGACTCCACCTCTCGATACACCTCTCGATCGAGAGAGGTGTCGAGAGGTACTGAAATGCTCTCGATCGATAGCCAAATCCAGAAGCTTTCCTCTCGATACACCTCTCGATCGAGAGAGGTTTCGAGAGGTCTTCAACTCGCCTTCAAACCTTGGATTTCAACTTCGATTCTTCTCGCCTCGTCTCGTCTCGGGGTTTTACCTTCAAAATATACCTAAAAACACAACAAAATACCCACAAGCATAGTATTGTCCAATATAATAAAAACCATACAAAACATAGACAATAATACACAATCGAGACTTGAAAGCGA
The DNA here is from genome assembly GCA_024222315.1 of Thymus quinquecostatus. Lineage (NCBI taxonomy): Eukaryota > Viridiplantae > Streptophyta > Magnoliopsida > Lamiales > Lamiaceae > Thymus > Thymus quinquecostatus. The sequence goes on along the minus strand of CM044174.1, from coordinate 15,482,787 downwards.
CTCTTTTTGACTATGTAAATCAAGTAATTTTCACCTATATCAAGGGGGAACAACTTCGAAGTTCACTACAAGAAAATTAAAGAGAAAGGTTAGTACATAACCATACGAAGACGAAGCAACGATAACAAAAACACAAAAGTGCGCGAAGTAATGCTTCACCCCTCCCCGGCGCCACCTCGGCGGCTAGATAATTGGGACTCAGCCCAGCCGAGAACAAGTCGACTTCGGAGAATCATCGGCGAACACCCCGAAGTTCTCCAAAGTTGAATGTAGGTCGCCGAAGTCGTCATCGGTGACCCAATCGTTTATTTTCTCATTTTTCCATTCAAAATGGAGAGCATTGTCGAACTGGCTGAAGAAATACTTTTTCTGCCAGTTCGGCACTTTCAACTCGGTATCTACCCGAAAAGAACGATGTGGAGCGAGGTAGAACCAACACCCACCGGACCTAATTTGGTGAAAATGGTTCAAAAGCCTTAGGGGGTGTTTGGTAGATGAGATGAGATAAGTAAAGATAAATAAACTTAAGATTAATAGTGTGAATAGTAGTAAGATTATTAATCCTACACGTATGTTTGGTAGATGAGATAAAAACTGTCGGATAACTTATCTAGCGTTTGGTAGACAAGATACCAACCCTAGATTAAACTTGTAAAGACAAAAATATCCTTGTAAATTTCTAATATTTGCACTAATGTCCAACTCATAGGGCTAGGGTTATATAGCAAATTTCACACTTGCATCCCGCCTGAAATTTTGGGGCTCTCGGTGAGAACTTTGCGGTGCTCTTGTTCTTGTAACAATAATTACCTCTGCTCAACGACGAATCTCAGGGGTCAAATCTGAACAAGAAGTACGAGCTCCCTTCAAACCCAGCCTCGAAATCTAGCAACCTCAAAATCTAGCAATTCCTGTACAATTTCAATGGTACTACAGTTAAAATTTAAAATTTGATACAAACTAGATTACAAAGTGGCATGGTACATAAGCACACTTGGTTGTACTATTGTACTCCAATTATCAGTATTCCCTTTTCTACTCTCCATTAATTTTCTGCTATTATGAAGTATAAATAGAGAGGTCAACCACTAGTAGAGTTAATAAACATGCATTATTTTTTATAAGCTCAGCATGCTATAGTAGCATGCATTGCCAATATATTAGGGTAATGAAAATTGGATTCCTATTTTAAGGCATAAGGAAGGAATTGATACTGGTGTAAATGACTGTGCTAGTTAGTCGGGGCTGGTAAATGAAGAAAGTAATGAAGAAAAGGAATGCAGGGGAAAAAAATCATGTCATTCAATTTCTTGTATTCATATGAAGTTTCAACAACTGATTAGATTATATATGACAAAAGCATAAGGAAATTTAGTTGTAACTTTCATCAAGATTATGCAGTAATCATGCAGTTTTTGAAGAGCTAATATAGTAAAGCAGTGCAATATAGAAATGTAAAAACCTAAAGATCATTTCCATTTTATGCAGATCATTCCATCTTAAATCTGCAAAAACAGAAATTACTAATTCAGACAGACTTGGAAGAATTCATCACCTCTAAGGAAATCAATACATTGACATAAACAAAGATAACAGCAAAGTATTTACCTAACTACCTTGTGTTTGAAGGTTCAAATTCCTGCTCGGCTGCTCCTTTTCCTCTTCTTGAACATAATTTATTTATTTTTTTAGCAAAGGAGATTTTTTGAGGAGGAAGATTTAGCAATTAGAAGTGATGGAGGTAGAGAAAAGTAGTGCATGCGGTGGTGCCATGTGAATTTGATGCTACAAAACAAAATTCAGCCACCCACACATTACAAAAGCCAAAATATTCAGAATTCAGAACAAACCTTGGAAATGTCGGCTCCAGTTGAGCAACGGGCGACGACAGGGAAAATCTCTACGGCGACGGCAGGGAAAAACTCGACTGCGAAAATATTGTGTTGGAAAATGGCTTCCCGTCGAACTCGAACGCGTGAGAGCGCAACAAACTGAAACTGAAACTATTGAATTCCTAATAATGCAAAATTTGAACCCTGATTTCACCACAACAAGAACAGGCATCAATCATCATTCATCATCAACCACAAATTTCCAGTTCTGCAATTCTTGAATCCATAATTCCAAAAATAGAGCTTTAGAGAGAGAAACGGTGAAACGGATTATACCTAGGTGCAGCCATTCTGGAGATGAGAAGCCACATACATCAAATCATCAAGAATCCCATTTCGCGACCTGAGCTCGCCAAGATTCTTGAGAGAAAGAAGGATGAAGAAGGGTAGGCTGGGAAAATATATGGCCAATCTTGAACACTGTTCGAGTCGGGTGTTTTATCGGAGGGGGAAGGGGCCGATCGATTATCGGTGTGAAATAGGGTATTAGCAACGGGCTTTGATTTTTGTCCAGGGCTCACAAGATTATTTGTCTCTCCTACCAAACAACATATAACCCTAGATAAACCCAGATAAATAATCTTATCTAGGATTAATCAGTGCTACCAAACAGCCCCTTAGTGTGATCGGGACTTTATGGCGGCTAGAGAAGACACCAAGGGAAGTAATCTGGTGAAAGGAGTTAGGGTAAAATTGAGCGATAGGGACCCTAAGGTGGGATTGTAATTCAGAATAAATAGTGGGGAATGGAACACGAAGACCCCCTTTTAGGGCATCCTCATAAATAGTGACATAGCCGGCCGGCAGCCAGCAAGCCCTATCGTCCTTCCTGGACACGGCGAGAAGGGAAGAACGGGGAAAACCATATTTGCGGCCAATCTCTACAAGATCTGCTGCTTTTAGATTGGACTCTATTGTCCCTACCTTACCGAACACACCCACTCGATCACCAAAAATGACACTCACAGTAGAGGAAGACAGTGAGTCAACAATGACAACCTCTAATTGAGACAGATGCGCCGCCGGCGAACTCGACGACGACTTAGAAACAACGGAAGAAGAAGAGGGGTTCATTGCGATGACTTGTATAGGAAAAAAGGAATACGTCACAGCAATTCGACAATGAAGATGATGAACAATTGTGGAAAACGAAAAGAACATATTTGAGATTTTTTTTTTTTTTTTTTTTTTTTTTTTTTTTTTTTTTTTTTTTTTACAAAATTCAAATTTGGGATAAATGAAACTTGGCGTATCGGAAAAGCCATTTGAAACCTACAACAACTGTTCATATCCACCAACCCATCACATCCCAAGTTTATCGGGAGTCCAACCGGCACCCACATTAAATGCGTCTGACACGGTATCCTTACCGACTTCGGTAAATCCCACGACTTCAGCAAATGCAAACGAAGTCAGCCCAAACCATCCTACTTCGGAGGGACAACGACTCAACTCCGTCGACTCTATATTTCGACGGGGCCATCATTTTATTCCTACTTTGGAGGGACAACGACTTGACTTCGTCGACTTCGCATTTTGACGGCGCCATCGACACTTCCCTACCATTCGGATCTCTACCTCAGCCATGTCACATCCAAGCTCCTACGTCTTTTTTCTTTTCTTTTTTTTTTGGGGGGGGGGGGGGGGGGGGTGGGGGGGGGTATGTGATAGGATATGGCCTAACTACTAGGCCCAAGCAGTCGGCCCAATCCGAATAGGGCCCAACGACAGAGCTCGGCCTAGATAGCTCGGCCCACGAAGACCTCGAACCCTAGAAGACATAAGACACCCGGACGTTTATCATGAATAGAAGATAGACATCAGGGAATTCTTGTTATAGTGAAACTCTATGTATGTGTATACATATAGAGAGGCTAGATTAGAGTTAGAGGATTATCTACACTTTTCATACTTTGTACGCTCATACATCAACAAAGCTTTCATCCTCTCTTTGCCCGTGGACGTAGATTTGTTACGGCAGATCGAACCACGTAAACCCTCTCGTGTGCTCGTTTTTTTTTTTTTTTTTTTTTTTTTTCTTTTCCTTATATGCACATTGATTGTAACAAAAACAGAATTGATCAACCTTCTAGGTCCAAGAAGTCTTGTTTCCAATTTCACAAAAGATCCCTACAAAACAGCACCGGATGAGCGAGTGGGGATCCTCCAGGAAGGATATCCGACGCCCAAATTTGCTTAGGACTGAGGGAAATAAGATTCGAGGTATCTTGGAGAAGAAACCTCTAGTGAGAGTATGTTTGTGTTTCGATTCGCACTAAGATCACGTAATCGTCAAGTGAGAGAAAGTAAATATAGAAGAACGTGTAGCTCTAATGGTGAGGTTTACCTCTTATTTATAATTTATAGGGATTTCTGAATCAATGACATCTTTGGAATTATAGAATACTCCTAAAGGGCTCGATCGCTTTAATAGGAGGACAAAGAACTATCTAGAAATATTTCAGTTACTGGAAATATTCATGATTACAACCTCCCGGTTATCGAGTACATGTGTTATGGTTCCCGCATTAATGCCACATTCTTTTAAAGAATTCATGAAAAAGAGTGAATTAAGTTAGAGCTTTCTTCGCAGCTTTGGCTGATCTGCAAATAGCTCCTCATTTGCAAACAAAAGCCATTAAGCCCATTAATTTAAATAGCAAACTTCATTATATCTTATGATTCGAGATCCAAGCTACCTCTTGTTTTTGTTTTTGGGCATTTCTTTAATATTAATTTTCTTTCATGGGCCTTGAACATTTCAAAATGGGTTGATAAGATTTTTTTATGCCCTATCCAGCAGGTAAGCTATACCCTACCCCATGAGGCATTGCCACACCCCCTCACATCAAATAAAATATTAATATATATAATATTCCATGTGAGAGGGGAGCCATTACCCCAAGGGGGTTGGATACACAATACCCAGTATCAGCATGATTGTCACGCATTACGATTATTTTCTACTGCTGCATTTTAAAAAATACATACTTAAAAATAGTTGAATTTTAAAATGTTCTTATGACATGTCTATCATCTAATGCAATAACAGACAGAAATGTAAATGAAAAACTGAATAGTCCCATGAGTATGTTGTACAATTGTTTGTATAAACGTAGTATATGATTCTATTTTTGGACTTCAACATGATATTTCAAACGAGAAATAATGTGGTAAAGTTTATAAAATCCAAAACTTTTTTATTTAATCATAGTCGGAAAATAAGCAAATGAGTTACTCCCTCCGTCCATCATTTACTGACACAATTACTATATTGGGACGTCCACTATTTACTGACATTTTCCGTTTTAGGACGTAGACCCCACAATCACTTTAACACTTTATTTATCTACTTTTTATTACTTTAACATTTTAATACTATTAAAAAATTCAAATGGATCCACAATTATTCCACTTTAACACATTAATTTATTACTACACCATCAAAATGCAAAAAAAAAACTGTGTCCAAGAAAGTATGTCACTAAATCATGGACGGAAGGAGTATTAAAGTTGGGGAGTAATCTTCAATTTCAAAATAAAAGAATCTTATTCACACAAACTCTCATGGGAACACGCGAGAGACCCTATGCTAATTAAATTACAATTAAAAAGGTTGCCCTCATCAATTGACTTGTTCTTCACAATTCCAAATTTATCGTAACGAAATATTTATATTTACTTTTGCATGACACATGAACTGTGCGTTCTTGTTGCGTTGAAATGTTTCACCTCAAAATCGCCCATCCAACGAAAAGGCAAGAAAGGAAGCAAAATAACCTTTTTAATCGATTCAATTTTAATTCACAAATATCACAATATTAATTAAATAAATCAATCAATCAATCAAATAATCTTGAACCAGTTGTATGTACACAAAAAATACCTCCGACCAACAAATAATTAATTATTTAACACACCAAAAAAAAATCGAAATTCTAAAATAATATGATTTCCCAATTTTTCAGAGAGTTTCCAACTTCGCCGGAAACGAGAGTCGGGACTTCTTCAAGGGGTGGGGGCTTTCAACTTCTTCGTCAGCGCCGGCACTGGAGCCTAACCCTGGCCAGAAATCAGGAAAAGCCGGCAAGTTCAGGTCAAAATTCCGGTGAGAACCGGTTGATCCCGCCCCTTCCGATGACGTCAATGCGCTGCTCCCAGCACCGCCGCCGTTGCTGCTGGTCGCTCCGCCGTCGTAGTGGCGGCGCTTGTGGCCTCCCAAGGCCTGCCCTGTCGGGAAGCTCTTGTGGCATACGGAGCACTCGTGGGTCCTCCCGCCGCCGCTCGCTGTTGTCGACGTAGCCACCGCTGCCGTGGCAGGGTGCTCGTCGGCGCCGCCGCTGATCAGCCTGCGGTGGCTGGCCTTGTGCCCCCCCAGAGCCTGGTAGGAGCCGAAAGCCTTGTTACACACCGAACACTTGTACATAAGTTTCGAAGGATCGGCCGCCAGCGGAAGAGTTGCTATCTTCTGAGGCGGTCTCGCGGCGGAGGTGGAGGTTGGGCCGCCGCGGGCGAGCATGATGAGACAGAGAGCCAAGTACTCCTCTTCGGTGGGCTCATGGCTGCGGGAGCGCTTGGTGCGCTTGCCTTTGCTCCACGGCTCCTGCAGGTAGCGGAGGGAGGCGGCGTTGTCGAAGTCGAACGATGGAGGCGCCGCGGTGGGGGAGTTGAGGGCTTCTAGCGCCATTTCAGAGACTTTTAACTTCGTAGAGAGAGGGTTGGAGTACTAAGCTTGTGTTGTTGTATGGAAGAGAGATAGAAAGAGAATTAATTGTTGAAGTTTGAGATACGAATTTGAAGAGTGTGGTTAGATTTATATATATGGAGGGAGTGGAGAAGGGGGAAGTTGCGTGACAAGTGTGAGGAAAGTAAAACGGTTACTCAACTCACTAAGAAAAGGGCAAAGAATATAAGATAAGATATTGAAATAAACACGTTTAGTTCAACAAGGGGATTTACTTGGAGGCCAAGTGGAAGCTACTGGACTAATAAGAGTCGGTGAGAGAGAGAGAGAGAGAAAGAGAGAGAGAGAGGGAGGGAAGTGGACTGTGGAAGATGTGGGTGGCCGACTTAGTCCGGGTCAAACCTTCCACGCGTTCTTATTCGTACTTCTACAAAAGGGTAGTCCACACTTACTTCTCCAGTTTACTTTCATGTGATCATGATGTAATAGTAGGCTCATTGCAACTAATTAATTAACTCGTGATATATCAATTTAATGGAGATATATATATGTGAAAAAAAGGAACTAGTCTTACTTATTCTCCAAAAACTGTTTCACATTTGTACAGAAAATGGAAGTGATATTCACCCAATCGATTTTGCATCACAAAATAGTATTCCCTCCGATCCGTCCTCAAATTGTACAATTGTACATGATTAGTATGTCAAGTTGCGTTATCCTTTTAGTGAAAAAGATGTTAAGGACGGAGATGAAATCGAGTAACGGTATTAAGAATATCAAGTTGCCCGTTGTTTGTTACTTTAATGAAATATGTTAAAATGCTATACTAAACCAAAAATCTTAGTTATAGTTCTCTTAACACAAAAAACTTATCGTTGCTTCATATAGTCTCAAAAAATAAATTACTTGAGGAATGAGCTACATTCTCATGTAGATATATCATTAGAATCTTAAGTCATATGTTATTGAACATACTTAAAAATAAAAAATAAAATTAGTTAGATGAAAATACATAATTATTCATATGAATTGTTTAAATTAGCCCGCGCGCTACTTGTGGCAATAAAAAATTATGGTATTTTTTTTGTGATAGGTGTTATTATATCTCGTCAAATTTAACATAAATCACATTATAATGTTACTTTCAAGAAAAATACTAAAACATAAATATTAAAATATGCCAAGTTGTCCGTTATTTATATAGGTATTTTATCATCGAAATTATATCAAAAATTCGATGTAAAAATTCCTTATTTTGAATTAAATAATAATATGAATTTAAGCATCCCTTAATCTCCTCACCCTTAGGAATATTTTATTTATTTGATTAACATCTTTAAAATGCACTCCACGTATTATACCTATTAGTTTATTCGTGAGAAGTATCAAATAATATATTGTAATTTTGTGACAATTGCTGGAATTAGTTAAAAAAAATAAAAATAAAAAAATCGACTCACAATAAAATGAAGTGAAATTTTAAACAAATAGAAAATCGTTTGATTTTTGTTTTTGAGATTTTTACATTAATTATGTATATTTCCTCAAATTAAAGATGAATTTTTTGTTGGAAATATATATAGATATATTTATGGGACAACCCTCAAAATAGCCATTTTGATATAACAAACACAAATAATAGTCACTCATATAAAAAACACAAAAACTAGCCACTCTTACCAAATTACCCTCATAGTACATGAATACAATACTTGTTTGTTCTTGTATTGTGCAATAAATTTACACCAATACATGATTAACATTAGATGACTCATGTATTCGAATACATGAGTCATGTATTCATGTATTATGATATAAAATCTAATCAATACATGAATACACGAATACATGACTCTATTCATATATTATGAAATAAAATCTGTCAAAAACATGAATCTATAAACATATGACCAATACATGAATACATGAACTCGTGTATATTGTATTATAAAATAAAATTTGACAAATACATGAATATACGAATACATGACTCATATATTCGTGTATTTTGAAATAAAATATAACCAATACATGAATAAGTGAATACATGAGTCTTGTATTTTTATATTTTAAAATAAAATTTAAATAATATATTATTATCCGACTTATATATTCGTGTATCTCGAAATAAAATTATATATGAAAAAGTAGAAGAAGAAGAAGAAGAAGAAGAAGAAGAAGAAGAAGAAGAAGAAGAAGAAGAAGAAGAAGAAGAAAATAAAGAAAAAAAAACGGAAGAAAAAAAAGAACAAGAAGAAAAAGAAAAGAAAAAAAATCAGAAAGGGGAGAGAACGATTAAAAAAAAAGAAAGAAGAAAAGGAAAAATAAAAAGAAAATAAAATAAAAAGAAGAAGAAGCAGCGAGCCAGCGATAATGAAGAAGAAAAAGAAAATTAAGGAGAAGAGAAGTAAACGATTAAGGGTAAATATGACAATTAACACAAAAAGTGGCTATTATTTATGTTTTTTATATGGGTGGCTATTATTTTGGTTTACTATATCAAAATGGCCACTTTCCTATATTTTCCCTATATTTATATAGGTAATACATTGTTAAGTTCTTGTAAAAAATCGATGTGGGACAAAATTCCTTAATGTGATATAATTGGATTAAATTATTAATAAATAAGTTAAATCAATGAGAATTAGGAAAATATTCAATAAAATCATAAGTAAGGCCACGTAGGGTTGAGATCTATAATGCTTATATATATATATATATATATATATATATATATATATATATATATATATATATATATATATATATATATAGGGAGCGGATCCAATAGGAACCGTCCCTTAGGTGTTAACTAGGATCCGATCTACACCCTCAATTAAAGATATATGGACGGTTTAGATTTTAAATGAATTAACGGTCTTATTAATATTTCATTAATTAATTTAACCATAGCAATTGACCTGGGGATAAAACCGTAAATGTGTATAATAAATCTACCATAAAATCTTGTAAATACACCTTTATATCGCAAGATACGGGATTATGGGTGATACGGAATTCATTTTTAAATAATTAAAGTTACATAAGTCTAGTAAAGGAAATATCGTTAATAATTTATATCAACATGAATTAAATAGGTATTATAAAAATAAGTAATAAACATATGTTTATTTATACTTTTTAAATGGCTTATTTACACTTGTTGAATTGCTTATTTACACTTGTTGGATTGCTTATTTACATTTGTTGAATTAATTATTTGCAATAGTCGAATTGCTTATTTGCACTTGTTTAATTGCTTATTTATATATCTTGAATTGCTTATTTACACTAGTTGAATTGCTAATTTTACTTATTTTACACATTTTGAATTGTTTATTTGCACTTGTTAACTGCTTATTTATACTTATCGAATTGCTTATTTGCACTTGTTGAACTACTTATTTTGCATATATATTCCAATTTTTTAATTTGCTTATCTGCACTTGTTGAACTGCTTCATTTTCTAAGTTTGGTGCTTTTGTTAATGAACTTTGAAAAATAACGTGTGTATTTATTTATTTTAAAGCTTAAAATTTCACATATATTATATATCTTAATTTGTTATAAGAATATTGAAACTAAACTACAAAATAAAAATATGAATAACCCAATACTACAAAAAAACTCATGTTAATATTTTAAAAGTACCCGATCATATTAGGGTGAAGGGGAGAGAGAAAAACCTTAAAACTTGAAATTCCTCAATTTATGGAAATGTTAGTTACATAGATAACAAAAAATTACAATAGTAACCTTTTCCTATTAAAAAATGAATAAATTTTATAGAAGTTACTAATAATCGATAACCGTAGATTTAAAACAATGGACCATTAGGATTGGATCCTAGTTACTACCTTGGAATATAGATCCCATTTGATCTCTCACCTATATATATATATATATATATATATATATATAGGGAGTGGATCAAATGAAAACCAAATTTTTGGTGAAATATAGAAACTTTTTTTAGCCTTTGATCCTTTCCATCCGATGGTTATAAATAAATCTGGCAGATTCATTTTTAATGATATTTTAATGATTATTTAGTATAATTAATTAGTAAAAAGGGTAATTATGACATTTAAATATTTATAACTGATTTCCTTCCTTAAATTATGGGATCTTCAACAATAACTGAATCGTCTAATAAATTAATACTCCCTCCGGTCTTTTACAGTTGAGTCACTTTCCCGATTGGGCCGGTCTCTCCTAGTTGAGTCGTTTCCTTTTTGGGTAAAAATTAAGTATTAAACACACAACTAATTGTACCCCTTATTTTACTTAATTAACATACTAATTACGCTCCAATTTCTCAATTTCTCCATTATCGCCATTGTTGTCTCTCTCGAAATAATTTTAAATTAATTTAAAATAAATAAAGAAAAGTTTTAATTTTATAAAAAAAAAAATTCCAAAAAAGTTTTTTATTTAAATTTTAAACATCAACAATAATTTTATAAAAAAAATTCCAGAAAATTTTAAATTAATTTAAAATAAATCCAGAAAAGTTTTAATTTTATATAAAAAAAAATCCAGAAAAGTTTTTTTATTTTTATTTTAAACATCAACAATAATTTTATTAAAAAAAAATCCAGAAAACTTTAAATTAATTTAAAATAAATCCAGAAAAGTTTTAATTTTATATAAAAAAAATCCAGAAAAGTTTTTTATTTTAATTTTAAACATCAACAATAATTTTATAAAAAAAAAATCCAGAAAATTTTAAATTAATTTAAAATAAATCCAGAAAAGTTTTAATTTTATAAAAAAAAAAATCCAGAAAAGTTTTTTATTTTAATTTTAAACATCAACAATAATTTTATAAAAGAAAAAAATCCAGAAAATTTTAAATTAATTTAAAATAAATGAAAAAAAATATTAATTAATAAAAAACATTTTTTATATTAATTAAAACAACTCTTCTCAATTATAAACATAATCTCATTCTCTTCTCAATTACCAAACATACTTAAAGTACTAAACAACTCTTCTTAATTCCCGTGTCGAAAAGTTTCGACTCAACTGTAAAAGACCGGGGGGAGTAATTCTCTTTCATCTGCATTATGTGAACCACGTCAGTTTTCCTTCCTTATATTTAGGGTGCATTTATATATCTAACAATTAATAATTCTGAAGATTAAACAAAAACAAAGAAGATATTCGAATGGTAATTTTGTCGACCTTAATTGTCATTTCCGTACAACCTTTTTTGCAACTAATAAACTAAGAAATGCAACATAATCTTGTAAAAAATGCAACATAATCTAATAAAAATGCATCAAATGTATTTCATTTACAATTACTCTATCTTAAATCCCAACACCGTATATTGGAAAAAAAAAATTAACATCATCTGCATCTAATTTAAATTAACAAGAATTAATTTCTCCTTACTAACATTTGTTATCTTTACTAAAATTCAATTTTTCCATTCAGATTTGTACGTGTTGCTGCATAGTATTGTTTAATAATATTAGGGATTTGTGTCTGCTACAAGAGTATATTTTTTGCCCCACTAGGATTCAATGCATCTAACTAGGGTTTTTGTTTTGTATAGAGATCAACTTAATTATGATTATAATTTTTTATTTTTGTTTTCTATACTGGATTCAATATTCTTATATTAGAGTTTTATGTTTTCATATTTTTTAATTTTCCAATCGAGGGTTTAGTTTTTCCAACTATAGCTAGGGTCTATAGTGTAATATATTATTTTTGATATATTAATGTTGTGAATATATGTAAGAAACATAAAATCGACATATATTAAACAAATGATTACTAGTACAATAATAGTATACCCCTAATATAGTAAGAAGAAATAAGTGAACACTTACAACAAAAAAGGTAAAATACATATTTAAAATTATTTGAATCAAAATTGTCAAAATTGTCAAATCCATTAAAGTGAGCTGAGGAAGTTCTAAGTATTTGTTTGTAAATGATTTGTGACTCTTGCAAACTCAATCTACCATATTTCCTTCAATTCCAGATGCCTTTGTTTCAGGATCAAGCTCACATAAGCTTCTATTTTTGTTGCTTTCTGAAGTTGCAATTGCTGCAAATATTTGGCCCTCAACTATGTCAATTACTGCACAATAAATGCAACAATAATACTCAAAATTGTAAAAAAAAAATATTTAAATGCAACAAAACATTCAAGAAATGCAATGATAATCACCAAAAGTGCACCAAAAAAAAAAAAATGCAACAAAACAAATGCAACGATAATCACCAAAAATGCAACAAAACCAAATTTACACTTATGCATTACAACATGTCAAAAAATGCACTAACAAACATAAGAGGAGAATGCTAGGAAATTAGAAAAGGACAATCAACCCATTGTGTATTAGTTCACTTAACAATAGCTTAAAGTGATATCTCAGCAAGTTGGGATCAAAGAGTATATTCTGAATTTGTTAGTCTAGTCAATCGAAGAGTTAAAATTTAATAAGCTAATAATATATTGCGGCAAAACATAATCTCAACTTTTGAAGACGAGGTAAAAGCAACACACATCATATGTAAGAATAGCACCACAAGTCAATATGATCGACAAACATACAAAGAGATTATATGCATTAAAAAATCATGATTTATGCATCAAAACTTGTCATTTATGCATTTCATCAAACACATTATATGCGTCATATTTAACTTCACCTATAAAAATCAAAACTAAATGGGAGCAACGGAAACAATTTTCCCATATAAAGACATTCCCCTATTATGATACGACAACTAGAATGATTTTACCAAAAAAAAATAAAAATGGATTTCCCACCAAGACTCCATGAAAATCAAGAAATTATATCCATATCACAATAAATCACTGCACAAGCTTGATATACATAAACGAGTAGCGATTAAAAAACAGAAAGGGTGCAAGCAAGAGAAAAGGTGAGAGATAGATGAGATTGTGCGAGAAAGGGGGCAAACCAGAGAGAGAGCACGCAAGAATAGGGGCGAGAGAAAGAGGGAAAGAGGGAGAGAGGCAGAGAGAGAGAGAGAGAGATGCATTACCTTGAGAAATAATTTGTCGATGGTGAGTTTCAGAGAGAGAGCAGGAGAAAGAGATCCATGGGGAAGGCGACATAGACGACAACTGCAATTTTCAATTTTTCAATTTTGTTGAATATTATGGTTTGAATAATCCCTAAAAATATGCTCACTTCCTAATTAGATTACATTCCCTTTTACCAACTACCTACTTTACCCTTACAGAATTAATTTTCCTATTTAATTCAATTTTAAAAATCCCAAATTAATAAAGACAGTTTTAATCTTGACCATTGATTTCACTATAATCTATGGTTCTTATAGGTTTCTATATTTCACACTAAGGGTGGTTTTCACCATATCCCAACCCTATATATATATGGATTGATTTTCTAGAACATCTTCAAAATACAAATTTAAAAATATGGATCAAAATATTTAATTGCAGTAGACTCTTAGAGAGATTTTTTCGAATACCCTAGGCATTTTAGAATTACATTATCAATGCTACGTGTGTCACAGTCTACCATAAACATATGTTGTATTTGATTGGTGTGTTAATGTTAGGATTTTCGTAGTGTTGTCGAGTCCGTTTCGTTATGTTTTGCGTCTCCTTCGTTTGTATTTTGCTATGATTTGGTTGTTTGGAGTTTGGTTCGTGTAGGATCGTTAGGTGGAAGAAACGGAAGGAAACGGCTCGAAAAAGGCGAAGAATTGAGGAAATATCAAGTTTGGAGCGAGCAAGACGCTGGACGATCGTCCAAGGCTCTGGACGACCGTCCAGAGTGCGCTGGACGAGCGCTCACTGCGGTGGACGAGCGTCCAGAGTAGAAATTAAAGAAGCCAACGAGTGCGACGTTGGACGAGCGTCCAGCGCACACTGGACGACCGTCCAACGCTCCGGCCAGCTACCCTTTCCTTATTTATCTAGGTTTTTACCTAGTATATATATGCCATCCTTGTACACGAATTATAACAACCTTTTAGCATATTTTAGCTTTAGTTTTCAGATTCAAATACTTTAGTTTAGCTTTCCATTGTTCGGATCCGGATTCGTTCTTCGTTTATTGCAATTTAATTCAAGGCGTTTATTTAATTCAAGTTCTTCGTTCTTCGTCTCAATTTTCGTAAGTTCTTCTATTGCTTTCGTTTATTCGTTCTAATTGCTTGATTTCGTTTTAGATTCGTTTTCTTAATTGCTCCGTTTAAATTCCTTAGTTTAATTTCGTTGTTTCGATTTCTAGTTTTAAGTTTAGATTTGTTTTCCTTCGATTTTAATTCCTTCGTTTTTCAAAGTTTTCAAGTTAGATTAATTTGCTTTTAATTTCCAGATTTCAATTCATCATGTCTAGATTTATTTATGCTTCTTTCTTTGCTTTCGTTTCCTTCGTTGCTTTCTTTATTGCTTTCTTTTCGATTCTTGCCTAGGTAGATTTAATTGCTTTCTTCTAGTTTAAGTCTTAGATTTATTTCTTGAGTTCTAGATTAGTTATTTACTTGCTTTTATTTATTGCTTTGATTTATTTTATTTGCCTAGGATTTAAAACAAAAACCCAAAAATATTCTTTACTTGCTTTCTTAGTTTTAGGTTTACTACATAATTAATTGCCCTGTTAAGTTTTCCTTGAGATTCGATACTTTGGTTTTACTTGCTAGTGCTACGATAGGATTTCGTTCTATTGCGAACACTTTTTGGTGAAACAAATTTTGGCGCCGTTGCCGGGGAAAACTTTAGGCTTTTGATTGTGTAGTATTTTTATTTGCTTTATTTTTATTTGTGTTTCGATTTCTTGTTTCTCCCACTCGGTGCGTTTAACCCTTTTGTTGAGTGTTGTTTATGCATGGTCGCCGAAGTCTTCAAAGGAATTTAGCGCCCTACGTCGACAACGTCCATCAAAGGAAAGCGATCTTAGCCGTGAAGGAGAAGGAGGAGATCGATTCTCAAGACTTTGGTTTAGTCTTGTTGTTTGCAGAGCCCGAAGCCATGGCAGCTAGAGTCATGGGCGATTTTGCTCGCCCCACATTCACAGCCACCACTTCGGCGATTGTCCTGACGGAAGCGGTCAGGAATCATGAGCTTAAACCTCACCACATGGCGTTGCTTCCATCCTACCACGGGCTGGCCAACGAGGATGCGTTGACGTTCATCAGAGAGTTTTGCACGGTGGTGCAAACTTTCCCACTCGCGGGACTCACGGAGGACACCTTGAAGATGAAGTGCTTCCCGTACACCCTCAAGGATCGAGCAAGGTCGTGGTATTTGGCCCTCCCGGCCAACTCTCTCGCCACATGGAATGCGGTGTGCGAGAAGTTCATGCTAAAGTACTATCCCAACCGCAAGACTCAAGAGGTGCGGTCAAAGATTATGAATTTCTCCCAACACAATGATGAGCCATTTCACGAAGCATGGGAGAGGTTCCAAGAGCTGCTCCAACAATGCCCTCATCATCAAATGGCACCGGAGTTGCTTTGGCAATATTTCTACGACGCCCTCAACCAAACTTGCCAATTCATGGTGGATAGTTCGGCCGGAGGCAACATAGCGGTCAAGACAACTGATGAGTTGAAGGATATTTTCGAGACGCTTGCTGCGAGTTCTCAACAAAAATCAGTTAGATCGAGGAACGTGGAGGCGAGTGCAATTTCGATGAGCCCCGACTTGAAGAAGCAAATTGCCGACATGTATAGGGATCTCGAGAATTTGAAGGTTAAGCAAAGTGCACCGGCCCCGAAGGAGGAAGAGAGGAAGCCCGATCAATGCGAGATTTGTGGAGAGCTTGGACACATCAAGGAGGTGTGCCACAACATGGGGGAGTTTCAATACGAAGGAGGAGCCGAGGTCTACGCCGCTCAAGGATACCCACCTCAAGTACCACATCAAGGATACCAAGGGGGATACAATGGACGCTACCAAAATCCGAGGCCAACACAAGGGCAAGGTAACCCCCCTACCTATCCGAATAGGCGTCCTCCACCATATAATAACCCCTATCCTCCTCCACCAAATCCCTACTACCCTCAACCTCCACCATATTATCCACCCCCTCAATACCCTCCAAATCCATATTACCCACCACCTCCATATTATTCTCTTCAATCTAATCCTACACCACCACCACCATACCCAAACTCTCGTCCTCAAGGACCTCCACAAAAGCCCCCCGCCGATGAGGATCGTTTCCAAGCACTAGATGCAAACATGAAGCGGCTCGAGACGGCCATTGGTCAAATTTCTGGATCTATGCACTTGATGCAACAACCGGGGCGGATTCCGAGCCAAGGGATTCAACCACAACAAGCTAACGAGGTGCAATATCCCCCATATGTTCCTCCCTTTCCACCACATCAAGCCCAAGCCGTTTCGGTGCTACGGAGCGGGAGGCACGTGGATAATGGAGTCACAATGCCGCCTCAAGGCCGTTCGAATGATAGGTGGAGCCCGAATTCGCGATGGGGATCGAGCAAAAATATGGCAGCACAGCACGCTGGACGACCGTCCAGCGTTTCTGGACGACCGTCCAACGTTGGACGGCCGCCCACCGTCACGCGTGCCCCTGGACGAGCGCCAGACAATTTTTCAGCGAATCCTGCTCTGGACGAGCGTCCAGCGCACACTGGACGAGCGTCCAACGCTGAACAAGAGCAGAGTGCGAGCCCTTCCCTGGACGAGCGTCCAGCCGACACTGGACGACCGTCCAGCGCCCAGAATGCACACGCGGAGTCCGAGGAAGCTGAGAAAGAGTCCCAACCTCTCCACAAGACGTCCAATCCTTATGTTCCTCCCATTCCTTATCCGAGTCGAGTGAAGAACAAGAAGCGGGATCAACAATTCATGGATTTGTACAAGCTTCTTTCAAAGGTGGACGTGAACTTGCCTCTCCTTGATGTCATTCGCAATGTGCCACCGTTCGTGAGGTTCGTGAAGGAGCTGACATCGAGGAAGAAGCCGTTCGATGAGATGGAGACGATTGCGGTATCGGAGGTGGCGACATCAATTATGCAACACCCTCTTCCACCTAAGCAACGAGATCCAGGTTCTTTCGTTATCACTATCTCCTTAGGTAATGGTAAGGAAGCATGTGGTATGCTAGATTTAGGTGCCGGTATTAATCTTATGCCTTATTCTATCTTTAAGCAATTAGAGTTAGGAGAACTTAAACCCACTCGCATGAGCCTTCAATTGGCGGATAGGTCTATTAGGTACCCTAGAGGTATTATTGAGGATATTCTTGTTCGCGTAGGGGGGTTTAATTGTTCCCGTTGATTTCGTGGTTTTAGAGATAGGTGAGGTACAAGAGAATGGTATTGAGCACACCCTTTTGCTAGGTCGTCCTTTCATGGCTACTACTAATACTTTGATTGATGTGAAGAGTGGTGTGATTAAGATGTCCGTTTTAGGAGAGGATGTTTCGTTTTCTGTGCATAAGAGTCGGCCTATGTCATCGGTTAATTTAATTGATAATTGTTCTTTCATCGATAAGGTTGATGCCTTGGCCGAGTGCTCTTTTGTGCAGGATTTTGATACCGAGGAGGTGTGTTGGGGATCCGGAGATCAAATGGAGTGGGAGCGAATGGAGAGAGATATTGGGATCAAGCTACCGTTTCCACCTCAAGATCCCGAGCCCGGCTCGAAGATTCCGGAGCCGTTGGAGTTGAAAGAGCTGCCTTCGCATTTGAAATATATATTTTTAGAGGGAGGCAATCAAAAACCCGTAATCATCTCGTCTTCTTTGTCTCTTGCAGAGGAAGGAGCTTTGGTGGGCATACTCAAGGAGAACAAGCTCGCTTTTGGATGGAGCTTGGCGGATATACGAGGAATTAGCCCGGCCACGTGCATGCATCGCATCAATCTCGAAGAAGGCGCCCGCCCCAAACGAGATGGACAAAGGAGGCTCAACCCAATGCTCATGGAGGTCGTGCGCAAGGAAATCTACAAGCTATTGGCGGAGGGTATTATCTATGCCATCGCCGATAGTGAGTGGGTTAGCCCGGTGCACGTCGTCCCAAAGAAGGGAGGAATCACGGTGTCAAAGAACGAGAAGGACGAGTTGGTCGCCTCGCGCCCGGTTACCGGTTGGAGGATGTGCATCGATTATCGGAAGCTTAATGCTTCCACCAAAAAGGACCACTTTCCTCTCCCTTTTATTGATCAAATGCTTGATAAGTTAGCCGGGCAAGAGTTTTATTGTTTTCTAGATGGCTTGTCAGGTTACTACCAAATTGCGATAGCTCCGGAGGATCAAGCAAAGACGGCCTTCACAAGCCCTTTCGGGACCTATGCTTATAGGAGGATGCCATTTGGTCTCTGCAACGCACCGGGTACGTTCCAAAGATGCATGATGTCTATTTTTTCGGAATTTATCGGTGATTTTGTAGAGATTTTTATGGATGATTTTTCTGTTTTCGGGTCGTCTTTCCATGATTGCTTGTTGAAAATAGAGAGAGTCCTTAAGAGATGCATTGAGAGTGGACTTACCTTGAGTTGGGAAAAGAGTCATTTTATGGTTAGAAGTGGAATTGTTTTAGGCCATATAGTTTCGAGTAAGGGCATAGAGGTCGACAAAGCGAAAGTGGAGGTGATTGAAAAATTGCCACCACCTAGTGATGTCAAAGGTATTAGGAGTTTCCTTGGTCATGCGGGTTTTTATAGACGATTCATTAAGGATTTTTCTAAAATTAGCCAACCTCTTTGTCGATTACTTGCTCAAGATGTGCCTTTCCACTTTGATGAGTCTTGTATGAATGCTTTTCTCACTTTAAAAGAAAAACTCGTCTCTGCTCCCGTTGTAGTCGGTCCCGATTGGTCATTGCCTTTTGAGATTATGTGTGATGCGTCTAATAATGCCGTAGGGGCTGTTTTGGGTCAAAGAGTCGATAAGATGCTTCGTGTGATTTACTATGCTAGTTTAACTCTTAATCCGGCTCAAGTGAATTACACCACCACCGAACAAGAGATGCTTGCCGTTGTTTTTGCCTTAGATAAATTTAGATCTTACATCATAGGGTCTAAGGTGATTATTTATAGTGATCATGGTGCTCTTAAACATCTTTTGACTAAAGCCCAAGCAAAACCTAGGTTAATTAGATGGGTCTTATTATTGCAAGAATTTGACATTGAAATTCGTGATAGGAAAGGTAGTGATAATCTTGTGGCCGACCATCTCTCTCGTCTCGATTCACCTCCCCCTTATGCTTCTCTTGATGATATTTGTGATTCCTTTCCCTTTGAGAATGTTAATGAAGTGAGTGCTACTCCTTGGTTTGCCGATATTGCTAATTACTTGGCCGATAAGGACACTAAACCCGTCCTTAACGCTCAAGAAGAGAAAAGGTTTCTTCGTTTGTGTAGGCAATACTATTGGGAGGATCCTCACTTGTTCAAGCTTGGGAAGGATGAGGTGATTCGAAGGTGCGTTCCCGACCACGAGCAAACCGAGGTGCTGCGACATTGTCACGAGGAGCCGAGTGGAGGACATTTTGGAGGCCAAAAGACTGCTCATAAGGTGCTACAAAGTGGATTATATTGGCCTACCTTGTTCAAGGATGCTCAAGCCTTCTACCTTGCATGCGATCGTTGCCAACGCACAGGTTCTATAGGTCGCCGTAATGAGATGCCCCTTAATCCTATTTTAGTGGTTGAGATTTTTGATGTGTGGGGCATCGACTTTATGGGACCTTTTCCTAAATCCCATGGTTTCGAATATATTTTACTTGCCGTCGATTACGTGTCTAAGTGGGTAGAAGCCATACCCACGAAGACATGTGATTCTCACGTTGTCTTGAAGTTTGTGCAGGAAAATATCTTGTGTAGGTTTGGTTTCCCTCGTGTGATCATTAGTGATGGGGGAAAACATTTTTGCAACAAGTTGTTCGCCAAGCTCATGAAGAAGAACGCCATTACTCACAAGGTGGCGACTCCTTATCATCCACAAACCTCGGGACAAGCGGAGACGAGCAATCGCCAAATCAAGGGGATTTTAGAGAAGACGGTCAAGCCATCGAGGAAGGATTGGGCCGACAAGTTGAACGACGCTCTTTGGGCATATCGCACGGCTTACAAAGGCGTGCTTGGGATGAGTCCCTATAGGCTCGTCTATGGTAAGTCGTGTCATTTGCCCGTTGAGATAGAGTTCAAGGCGTATTGGGCCCTCAAGCGCATCAATTTCGACCTCGACGATGCTCATGATCGGAGGATTTTGCAAATGGAGGAGCTCGACGAGCTAAGGAACGAAGCCTACGACAATGCCAAGATTTACAAGGACAAGGTGAAACGTCTACATGATAGACGCATAGCCTTCAAGGAGTTCAAACCCGGAATGAAAGTACTTCTCTTTCACTCTCGACTTCGATTATTTCCGGGTAAGCTTAAGTCTAGGTGGGGAGGTCCATACACGGTGGTGCAAGTATTCCCCCATGGTGCGGTGGAAATCAAGAACGAGGATTCGGGATACATTTTCTCGGTCAACGGGCAACGATTGAAGCCATATATTGAAGGGACGACATTGCCTCATACGGTGGAAACAATTCTCATCTCCGACCCTCCACTTCTCTCTTGAATTTTTGGTACGTCAAGCTAATGACGTTAAACAAGCGCTTGGTGGGAGGCAACCCACTTTCTCTATTTAATTTTTTTTAGAATAGGATGTATTTTCTTTTTATTTTCATTATTTTTCGTGTGTTTTTCTTTAAGTGTTTGTGCAGGGAATGGTTCTTAAGGGTTGCAATGGCACGGAAGGCTTCGAGAGGGAGAAAAATGGAGAATTTGAGCACAAGTCCGCGAGGGCTGCTTTGGACGGGCGTCCAGCGCACGCTGGGCGACCGTCCAGCGTATTTTAGCCTTTCACTTTTCTGCGAACGCCGCGCTGGACGGGCGTCCAGCGTACGCTGGACGAGCGTCCAGCGTATGACGGGCCCCCAATTTTCTGCGAACGCCGCGCTGGACGGGCGTCCAACGTACGTTGGACGAGCGTCCAGCGCAAGACGGGCCCCAATTCGATTTTGAATCTGATTTTCACTAGGTTTTACTTATCCCTTTTCTCCTCTCTTCTCTTTCTCACGCCTCCCTCTCTAAGATTGCAGATACACCACGCCGTGAGCCGCCGTCGTTCGCAATTTCGTCTCAGCCGCCGGAATCTGACGCAGCCGCCACCAGCCGCGCCGCACAGCCGCCCTCGCCCTGCCCTCGCCCTTGCCCTGCCCTCGTCGTCGTTCGCCACGCAGCCTCCTTCGCCCACGTCCAGCGCTCGCCCAGCCGCCGTCCACTCGCCGTCGACGAGCTCGCCCAGCGCCCAAATTCACCTTGGACGAGCGTCCAAGGAGTTGTGGACGAGCGTCCAACCCACCTGCTGCCCGTCTTCGTTTTCGGCCCGTTCCGGTCCGTTTTCGCCGTCGATTTACCCCGTCTCATCCCCGTTTCGTCCCAGTCACTACCATGGTTCGTGGAGAGCTCGGAGAAGCCCGCCCTCTCACCGATGCACGCATTCCGTTGCATCGCCGCCCCGACTACCACCCGTCCGGAGTTTCCCCCGAGCTTTATGGCCGTCAACAGCACGTTCCCTTCCCGACGGAGAGATTCGAGACCATAAATTTCTATGCCCGTCTACGAGGTAAGGATATTCGACCTCCTAGGCACTACAATATGGATTTTCTTCGTCGTTTACCTATGTGGGATACACTTAGAGGATACATAGATTGTTTAGGGCTTATGCGTTTAATAACCCATGCTTGGGAGGGTCATGAGAGCTTATGTATCGAAATGTGTTCTAGTTTTAGGTTAGAACGTAATGAGGAAAATGAGCTTTGCATGTATGCTACTTTTCGGGGTGAGTTGTGGGAAATTCCGAGGCGAGTGATGCATGAAGCATTTGGTTTTCATATGGGTGATGGTTTGTCCGAGTTCATGCCGTCTGATTTTAATGTGTCTAATGCTTGGTTTGAGATGACGGGCGTTACTAATTATAAAGCTTCTGGGGTGCCGAGTGCTTTTATCAAAGATCATGCTTTATTAATTCTTCATCGTTTTCTGTCTTGCATGATTACTGGTAAGAAAGAGCACAACAAGGTGAATGCGTTAGAAATTTATTTGCTCCATTGTGCTTCTAACGGTATTAGGGTGTGTATGGCTCCATTTATATGGTCCCAACTTACTAATGTGCAAACCAAGAGTGGAGCACACCCTACCTTGAGTTATGTGGCTACAGGTTTGGCACGCCAGTTGCGAGTAGACATTTCTCAAAGCGCCGGCTTAACTCGAAGCAAGGAGATCACCCTCAACGAGCTTATCAACGCTCATCTCATGCGAGGGGCGACCGAGTTCGTTCCCGTTCGGGAGAGAGCGTCTGTCATTGCTTATCATGCAGCTCGTCGTCAACATGGTCTCCCAAGTCAAGAGTCGGAGGATGAGGAGGAGGAATATGAGGACGGGGACGATGATGAGGAGCCTGAAGATGATGAGGAGCACAACGAGGACGAAGAAGAGGATGGAGACGAGGAGGAGCAGCAGCACGTCCCGGACGACAACGAGCGTTTGATTCACTACTACACTAGCCGAGATCGCGTCCGGGCTCGTCAAAATATGGAGGCCGAGGTTCCCCCTTATTGGGCCGACTTTAGGACAGATTTTACACAATTCCAAGAGAATGTGTTTAATCGGTTCGATGATTTGTCGACCCAAGTGAAGGGGTTGAATAGTCGGGTGTCCCACATGGAGAGTCACTTGACTCGTTTTACCGACTTCTCGGTGGCTTCTACCTCTACCTCTACTCCACCGGACCCGAACGACCCTCGTTGGTGGTCTCCTTACGATCCCCGATGGAATGATCCACGTTTCCGAGGTTTCTTCAACCCATAGCATGTTTGTGTCTTTTGTTTTTGTTTGAGTCTTTTATTGTTTTCTTTTTATTTTGTTCTATTTTACGCTTTGGTATTTGTGTTTTGTGTTTGTTTTGTAGGTGGTACTTGGAGTCTCTCGAGATTTTGAGTATTCGTGTTGTTTGTCTTCATGCGATAAGTTTTTCTATCCCTTTTCTTTTTATTTTCTCGCAATGGGGACATTGCTTGATTTTAAGTGTGGGGGGGGGGGGGGTCTTCGAACTTTTGGCATGAAGTTTTTACTTTTGTTGAGTCATTAGGAGTTAATTGAGTCGTTGAGTCAAATGAGCATGTGATGATAGTATTGTGGACTTGGCCAATGATAGAGAATTGTTGATTTTTGGAAAAATTCATGATCTTTATTATGCATGGAACCTTGGCGAAGCGACGCATTTTATTCGATAAATTTGATGTATGCTATGATGTCGGGAACTAGATAGTTTGAACCCGTGAGATTTGAGCTTTTTGTGCATATTTATGCCTATTCTTAATTGAGTGATCATGCTTGCTTCGTTGTTTCTAGAACTTGCCTTGTTTCTCCATCAAGACCTTAGTATATTTACGAACTAGGAAATGATCTTAGGCCATCTTTCTTTAGCCACATGATTCCTATACACTAACCTTGTTCATAATCCTTTGTTTACCCCTTTTGAGCCTTTATTAGCCGTTCTTTGTGAAACCGGATGATAGGAGGTTTGGATGATTATGGGTATCCTTAGTTGTAGTTGGTGATATGGAAGGAGAAAATTTGAAAATACTTGTTGTGGTGTAGAAGGAGAGAAAGAAAAGGAATTTGAGATGCTTGTTTAAGTGTAGTTAGCTATCCCTATAAGCTTAGAAAAAAAAAGAAAAGAAAAAAAAAATAAGAAAAAAAAAAAAAAAGAGCCTTTGTTCAAATTAGAAAGAACATGTATTAGTTGAGCTCTAGAGAGAAAAAAAAAAAAAAAAAAAAAGAAAAGAAAAAGAAAAAAAAAAAAAAAATGCATAAGGGGATAGTTAGCTTTGATTTGTATAGTTTAGCATCTTTGAGTTTGTAATTGGTGTGTTGGAGGGTAGAAGATGGAGATTAAAATCCATACTTTGGTTGGAGTTGAAAAAGAGGTTAATGATTTAGAGCATTTTGAGTCACTTAGCCTATATATTCCCTACCTTAACCAATGTCCCTACATTACAAGCTTATATAAAGACCTTTTTGATCCTTGTTTGTAGATATTACATTAGGTGGAGATGTTGAGATTAAAGGCAAACTTATGGTAAACATGTTGCATTGCATTGATGTTGAGTGAACCTTCTTAATGTGCATTATATTACATCTTTTCTTTGAGAGAGTCGAGTGTTCACTTTCATATACAAAATTTCACATGTTTGGGAGTGTTCTTTGATGGATTAGCATACTTTGAATTAGTTGAGTAGATTGTGTTGATTGATGCTAAGGTTGTGTGCATAGTCTTGATCATGAACATGAGAGTTGTTTTTGAAAAGCTTTGAGGCCAATATAGTTCACGATACTTGAAACTATTGTTTGTTTTGTTTTGCTTGAGGACAAGCAAAGGTCTAAGTGTGGGGGAGTTTGATTGGTGTGTTAATGTTAGGATTTTCGTAGTGTTGTCGAGTCCGTTTCGTTATGTTTTGCGTCTCCTTCGTTTGTATTTTGCTATGATTTGGTTGTTTGGAGTTTGGTTCGTGTAGGATCGTTAGGTGGAAGAAACGGAAGGAAACGGCTCGAAAAAGGCGAAGAATTGAGGAAATATCAAGTTTGGAGCGAGCAAGACGCTGGACGATCGTCCAAGGCTCTGGACGACCGTCCAGAGTGCGCTGGACGAGCGCTCACTGCGGTGGACGAGCGTCCAGAGTAGAAATTAAAGAAGCCAACGAGTGCGACGTTGGACGAGCGTCCAGCGCACACTGGACGACCGTCCAACGCTCCGGCCAGCTACCCTTTCCTTATTTATCTAGGTTTTTACCTAGTATATATATGCCATCCTTGTACACGAATTATAACAACCTTTTAGCATATTTTAGCTTTAGTTTTCAGATTCAAATACTTTAGTTTAGCTTTCCATTGTTCGGATCCGGATTCGTTCTTCGTTTATTGCAATTTAATTCAAGGCGTTTATTTAATTCAAGTTCTTCGTTCTTCGTCTCAATTTTCGTAAGTTCTTCTATTGCTTTCGTTTATTCGTTCTAATTGCTTGATTTCGTTTTAGATTCGTTTTCTTAATTGCTCCGTTTAAATTCCTTAGTTTAATTTCGTTGTTTCGATTTCTAGTTTTAAGTTTAGATTTGTTTTCCTTCGATTTTAATTCCTTCGTTTTTCAAAGTTTTCAAGTTAGATTAATTTGCTTTTAATTTCCAGATTTCAATTCATCATGTCTAGATTTATTTATGCTTCTTTCTTTGCTTTCGTTTCCTTCGTTGCTTTCTTTATTGCTTTCTTTTCGATTCTTGCCTAGGTAGATTTAATTGCTTTCTTCTAGTTTAAGTCTTAGATTTATTTCTTGAGTTCTAGATTAGTTATTTACTTGCTTTTATTTATTGCTTTGATTTATTTTATTTGCCTAGGATTTAAAACAAAAACCCAAAAATATTCTTTACTTGCTTTCTTAGTTTTAGGTTTACTACATAATTAATTGCCCTGTTAAGTTTTCCTTGAGATTCGATACTTTGGTTTTACTTGCTAGTGCTACGATAGGATTTCGTTCTATTGCGAACACTTTTTGGTGAAACAGTATTCTAAAAAAATAATTAAACCCTAATTAAAATCAAACTATAGCTCTACGTATAATAGATTTACTGGCGATATATGTATTAGTTGTGTTCATGGTGAGTAAGAGAAAGTTAATTATAGTAGTAGTTTACTGCCGTCGAAAGTCGACCGGAATACATTAGCCTGCATTTTTCAAATAAAAAATCATAGTATAATGTAATCTAATTATTTATTTTATGACAAACTGCATAAGATTGAATTTGAAAAAAAAAATTAAAAATTAGATCAATAAAGTATGATATTTCTCACATACTTTTAAGCATTTAAAAAAATATATTAATAATAGTAATATTTTTATATATTTCTATTATATTCAGTCAAAACTCAACATAAATGGGAAAATATTAAAATAAGTCGATTTGCTCGTTGTTTATTTTTAATTAAAAAATGTCAAAGCAAGCCTCAAATAGTTAAAATCATTTTATCTCGTCATATCAAAATTCGATGTCAAGCCCCCTGTTACTCGTGGTGATAAGAAAAAATAGGATAAGAGAGTAAGAGGGTACTTTATTTTGTTGATAAGTGAAATATATCATGTGAAAAGTCGACTTAAATCATTTCATAGTTCAAATTTTAAGCAAACATAAAAGAAAATATTAAGATAAAAGAATATATATATATATATATATATATATATATATATATATATATATATATATATATATATATATATATATATATAGGGAATGGTTCCTGTGCAAATAAATCCCCACGTGAGAAATAGGAATGAATCTCAACCATCTATCTAATAAAATCAGTGGCTAAGATTTGATATCTAAATTAAATCTATTTGGATTAATTCATTAATCTAAATTGATAGAAGGTCATTTGTGGTATATTAATTATTTTAAGATCCCATAAAATCTTATGTTGTCACGACCGGACTTCACTAAGGATAGTTAAGCCGGGAACCATGACTAGGGATGGGAATTAAGAGTAGGGGAAAGAAAGGGGGTATAAGATTGGGTGTGGAATATGACTCGTATAGCTATTTGAACAACACTTTATACCATTGAGTGTCTCAACTCGGGATCTCAAATGAGAATACAAGGATACTTGTCATAATCTATTACATGACTTGAAACAATTCTCGAAAACTCAAGAGTTTGCACAGCGGAAGAATACTTGAATACATGTATGAAGACACGTATTACCGAGAGTCCTAATCTATAACGACAAAAGCTCCACTCGCCACTTCACATCATCTTGCTCAACCTGCACATTTAGAAATACATGCAGGGCTGAGTACGAAAGTACTCAGTGGGCACATGCCGAAAACTATACATAATAATTGTCAAGCCATTCAACTGTAAGACATAGGGGTTTTATTGAAAAGAGCCCATGCTTACTAAAACTGTTCTTGTGATCTAAAAGTGCATGCATGCTAAGTTCTTTCGTAATCTACCATATCTGAAACTGTGGTGTCGAGGAGGTGGCCACCTCACACGACACCTGACCGGCCAACCCTGAAGATGACTCACGGTCCTGTGTACACTAGTCCAAGCAAGATAGCAAGTCTTAACAAGGACCCGAAATCGATTAACTTTATTGGCGAAGCCAATTCAGATAGGTGTCATACATAAATTGAAACATTTATGGCATGACAATACTTGAAAATAAACATTTTCATCTAAACATTCTATAACTTTTCTTGTATAAGAAAGCCCACCTTAAGTAGCGTGAAAAGTGTCAATCCTGACAGAATCGCAACGTCAACCTTCCGGTCGATTTTCACCTATTTAGAAACGACAATATAAGAATTTCCATTCTTATAAAATCTAATAATTCCTTATAAAGAATATTCTTATTCTTTATTTCTATCTTCTCGTTTCGACTATCGTTTCGTTAATATATCGTGAGATTATTAATCGGAGTTAATGATCCTCCTTGGCTAGTGATAGCCGTTAATTATCCTCATAAGCTTCGAATAATAATTTATTTGAAGTTATATATATTATTGGATTGTTAAATCCAACATTATAATATAATTCATTTCCATGAATTAAATAGGCTATTTTAGGCTCGAAAATTTATCGAGCTTCGTTAATAGGCTCGAATTAGTCGAGTTATTTTATTTAAATAAATAAAATATTTCTCGGTAATATATAACGTTCCTCATCTAAATTTTATGGTATTAACATACGAAATATTTAATAAATTAAACAGTTGGGCCGTAATTTAATCGGCCCAACTTGAGCCCATTCCCGGCCCAACTGATCCCAACCCAGAAGCCCAACCCGAAACCCGGCCCCAAAATCTGACCCAGGACCCGAACCAAAACCCGACCCGGTTTAAAACCCTAAGTATAAAATCCAAATCCTTACCATTTCTCCCATTTCTCCCATTTCCCCCAAATTCATCCGCCCCATCTCCCATCTCCCTCTCCCTCTCGGATTTGTCCAGTCGGACGCCACCGTCGCCGGCGCCGACCACCTCGCCTTCTCCTCCCCCGTTCCTTCCCCGTCTCTTTCTATCCTTTCTCCTCTCTCTATCTCTGCTCTCCGACTCTCTCTCAATCGGCTGGACGCCAGCAGCTTGAAGTCGACGCCGCCGCTGCCGGCGCCGACCACCTCGCCTTCTCCTCCCCCGTTCCTTCCCCGTCTCTTTCTATCCTTTCTCCTCTCTCTATCTCTGCTCTCCGACTCTCTCTCAATCGGCTGGACGCCAGCAGCTTGAAGTCGACGCCGCCGCTGCCGGCGGCGAGGCTCGCCGTCGCTGGCCACGTCGTCCCCTCCCTCTCCCGTTCTTCCTCCTCTCCTCTCCACGACTCTAACTCTCTGCCTAACTCTCTTTTCCTCTGCTTGCAGGGCTCCGGGAGCGCTGCCGGGGAGACGCCGTCGCCGGAGATTACGGCCAGGGAACTCCGCCGCCGTTACTGCCCTCTCCCTGAAGACTGTACTGCCGGTGACAGCCTCGCCGGCGGCGAGGACCGCACTCCGGCAGTCTCCTGTTTTCTTCCCCCCCTTCGTCTAACCCTATCTCTCGTCATACACACATATATATATATATGTTTAACATTTTTTTTTGTGCAGGGGGTTTTGGGACAGCAGCTATTCCCGGAGAAAAATGCAGTCGAAGTTCGACTCGGGGCCGCCTTTGCTGCCCCGACAGACTGCCCCTCTCCCGTCGAGGCTTCGGTCTCGACGGAGGTTCGACTCACTCCTCCTTTTAATAAATTATTCGATTTGTAAATATTATGCTCTCGTTCTCTTATTCTTGTGCATATTTGTGATAAATTCTTTCGTTCTTTTGCATTGCAAAATCAGATTTCATATAGCTATTAAACCCCATGATTTAATCATTTAAACAAGTGATTGTTTAAAAAGGGCAGTAGGGATTATTAGCTAAACTTGTATACAATAAGCATGCTTTGTTTGTATTCTTGAATTTGTAAAGGGTATGTTACTACATACTTAACTTAGTTCTTCATTAGCTTATGCTTGGTTGATTATTTGATCAACGAGTTTACTTTGAGCATGCTTGAGTGTATGAAATCTGAGAATTAGCATGCTTCCATTGAAATTGAATCTGAAAATTAGCATGCTTGTTTCCTATTGATATTAATTTGAAATGGTGATAATATGCTTACTAGATGTTAGAAGGGCTGTTGTTGCTTGCTTCCCTTCCTCTTCCTTAGTCCTCTTCTTCTTCTCATAACTTCTATTCTTTGAGTGATGAGTATTTTGTGAGGTTGAAATTGATTTTCTGTTTATGAGGTAGTATTTATACTACTTCTTGGTTGTGAAATTGGTGTGAACACGAGTGTATGATTTCTGCCAATATCCCCTCTTTTCTTTATTTGATGCAGGCTTTCCCTTGTTTTAGGGAATGGTTTTGCAGGGTACCCATTTTTCAAAAGGCTATGGAAGGGATGATGGTGATGGCTAGAAGAAGAAGCTGCTGTGGAATTGGCAGCCAAGTAGCAGCCGTTTCTTTCCCTTGTCTTACTCCAAATGTGCATTAATTCTTGTACATAACCAATACATTGAATGTGTATTAATATATTCCTTATG
The DNA here is from genome assembly GCA_024222315.1 of Thymus quinquecostatus. Taxonomy (NCBI): domain Eukaryota; kingdom Viridiplantae; phylum Streptophyta; class Magnoliopsida; order Lamiales; family Lamiaceae; genus Thymus; species Thymus quinquecostatus. The sequence goes on along the minus strand of CM044174.1, from coordinate 15,452,553 downwards.
TACTAGTTAGATGTATTATTTGATTACTTGTTCACTTAGTCGCATGTATTTCTATATACATCTATTACATATTTTTCGTTACGCAACTCCTTCGATTTTTCGTTTCTTAAGTCAACAGACTTCTACTAATTGGGCTCGGCCCAATTTATCAATTTATGGGCTTGGGCCCTTTATAAGTTTATGGGCTTGGCCCAATTTTAATAATCTTTGGGCTTGACCCAATGATAATCAATTATTAAAATTGTCATCGCTTAATATTACGCTATCCACTCGATAATCAATTCGATTATCTACCTTTCATCATAACATTCTAAATCAAGCTTGAGTACTTGTGTATGTATATATATATGTCTATGAATACGAGTATTGCTCGTAATTTACTACCGTAACATAGATTTAAGACTAATGAAATTGCGGGCCATTACATTCTACCCACCTTAAAAAAAATTTCGTCCCGAAATTTGCGTACTTCTAATTGAACCGCTCAGGGTACTTCTCTTTCTCTTAACATCGAGTTTCCACATCGATTCCTCTTTTTCGTGGTGTTTCCACCAAACCTTGAATGAAATAAAAGACTTCTTTCTAAGATGTTGCACCTTTCAGTCCAAAACTTCTTTTACTTTATTCTTGCAACTGAACTATAAATTTAAGACAATTTATCTTAATAAATTTCGCGCGTGTTCTCAAACACGTACTTTCTTACTTGCATACGTAAGGTATCACATTATGTATACGCTCTAAATTTGGAGGTGCTGCTAACTAGTATGCTATTTTAGCATATTTTATTCCCTCGAAATCTCATATGGTCTTAATAAGACAAGTTCTCGGCTTTACTTAAATTTTGAACTTCATTATCCACTTGGAAGGTGTCATCTCCAAGAAAACTATATCTACTATTTCAAAGTTTATCTTTGTTCGACAATTGTCGACTTAGGACTTCTATCCATTCTAACTTCTCTCACTCTCTTACAAACATTTCCTATCTCGAACCCTTCATTTATCGTATCAGGACCTTAAATCTTTTTTTTTTTTCACCTATCTTGTCTTTATAGAGGGTAATCTACATTGTTACCCTTATAATACGTCATATGACGTCATACCTATTGTTGGCTAATAATTATTATTAGCAAGTCTATTTCTTTCTTTAACGAGTACGACTATTCTCGACATGCTTGATAGGCTCTGAATCTTCCATTCTTATTGCCTATTGGCTTGGTGATGGCAAATTGTGCTAATGATTAGCTTAGTGCCTAATTCTTTCTGTAACTATTCCAGAACTTGGACGTATCTTAATGTCTTGATCTTTAGTGATTAAAGATAATCACATTGTGTAACGCACGATCTCTTAAACACATAATTGACTAACTTTTATCCATGATTGATCGAAATGGAAATCAAATAGGACCCCTTTGTAAGTCGGTCAATAACTTCTAATATACAACTTTGTTTTCTTTCTTAGTTTTGGTAGTCTTGTCACAATTTCACTGTAACATGCTCGTAGTTTTACTACAAGATCTCCGAGGGTTGTAGATTCCATTAATGTTTTGGTTATGATCCAATTTATCATAATCAATTAGTTAACATAGTGGTTAACCATATCCTGAAACAAGTTCACTTGTTTGACATACTAAAGCACCTTCTGGTGGTTGATGCTATATATTTCTTCATGTCTCCTACCACAACTTCCTTTCTAGGTCTTGATACATCTTGTATTCCCGGGTGAGCGATTTATAGTGTATCTTTAGTCTTACTTAAGATTTCATTCTTGAGCTCATCATTGTGTGGTATGCACAACCACCTAACTATGTTCTTCTGTATTACTCATTCTTACTCTCTATTATATATATCTTCTTTACTTCCTTTCTTTGCTTTGTGCCTTTTGTTGACGTTACAGTCAATGTAGTAATAATTTTTTCTACCGCCTTGGGCGAGGCACTACCTTTACATTTATATTCTTAAAATCACTGACAATTGTCTTCTCACTCGTGAGAAGAAGTACCCACATAAAGCGTGGTTTACGACTTAAAGTATTGGCTATTATATTGACCTTTGCATTGGTAGTTGATACTACATTCATAATTCCCTACTAGTTCTACCCACCTTATTCGACACACATAAAAGCTCACTGTTCGAATTTGTTCTTGTAATCCGTGAGATTTTGCATTAACTCCATAAGGTTGATGCTTCTAAATTTTCAGGGCGTGCACAACTGAAAATTTTAAGTTGTGGGTAGGGTTGTGGTATAACCAATTTGGTGTATAAATTGTTACATTTCTTTCCTTTCATTGGTACTGGGATGCTTCATCCCATTCTCTGAGGCATCTATGTATGTTGCTATTTCTTTTGTAGTTCTAGAACTATCAGAATTAGCGCAACTATCGACTTCCATGTCAACTATTGAAAGCATGAGTGGCGCTTAAAGGTTCACATACACTGGATCACTCGCTTTACAATCATGTTATTGGCCTTACTATCTTGGAGAATTCGTGACGAATCTCTGGTAATAACGAGTTACTCCTAAGAGGCTACGTATTTTATTTAGTGTAGATGATTCTCACCCTTGTAAAGCTTCTACTTTTGCTGGGTCTACTTAATTTCATCCGACGACACGATGTGTCCAAGTAATGTCACTTTGTTAAGCTAGAAAACATATTCTCTATTTTTTTTATATGTATAAGCATTTCCCTTGTACTATTCTTTTTAACTTAATTGCTCATGTATAGGTGAGACATTTAATACTCTATGGAGTAGAGATTTATAATAATTGGGCAGGTCGTTTCGATTGCTCAATCTATACATTTCAATGAGGGGTAAAAATAATTACCTCTGGTAGCAATGCTACATCTTCCAATTCTTTACTTGCTCAATTCATATGAGTTTTACATGGATGGTCCTTTGATATGCTAATTGCATATACTTTATCTCTACCAATTCTTCCTTCTCTATATCGCCTTCGTTCGACTTTTAATATATAAGGGACCTTGGCAAGACTTTCTGTCTCCTTGGAATAGGGCTAATTACTTAAAATAGGTTTGAACCTGTATCAATTTACTGATCCATAAAACTATTGGTTATTCGATAGAGTCATAACCCTCCTATTTTATTTGCGTACCGTTGTTTCCGTTATGGAGGTTTAAATTGTACATAGTCCTCTTACTTTATACTCTTGTAGATAATCTTGTCTATCGCCTTTTCGAATCAATCTTCTAGATTGAGGATTTACTGAAACTCTTGGTCCATATCTCAAATGCTCCTTATTTCATATAATTTCTTAACTGGAGGAGTTCCTTGAGGATTAGGTTCCTTGGAATGGATTATCTTTCCATTTGTCTTACTCTGTTACATTCCGTTGCTAACTTTCATTCACACGTCTTTCGTGGCCGACCAACTTAAATCTTGTTATTCGAAACTTTATTTCTAGTAAAAAAAAAAATTCTTCTGATCCACGCGATTGTTCTAAGGGGTGTATCACCCGTGATGTATGGAAATCTTAATCTAGATTTTGTCATCAACCTATACCACCAACTACTACATTTGTTAATGTGGTGTCAACTCTTGATCATTTGCTATATTCTGTGGGAACTGATTTATCCCGTACTTTAATGCATGCATCCACTTAAATATATATTCTGCTTATGTACTCATTTCTCCTCTTTACTTATTCTCTTAATATGCCTTACCATTCTCGTAGTTTCGAACATGCTTCTTACTTTACTATCTAGTATCTCTTTTCTTGAATAATTTTTTTTTTTTTTTTTTTTTTTTTTTTTTTTTTGGGAATTCTAAAAGGTCTTTATGAACTATCTCTCCTCACACCATTATCTACTTGAGTCTTGTATCAATATCTTTACTTATTTAACAACCCCTGAACCATTTTATAACATACTCAAGATCATATCATTGTCCTTAAACATTTTTCATCTTAAATTTCCTTCCACTAATTGTAAGTCTCTTCATTTCTATCTTGTTCTATTTCATTGCCATGTTTTGGGCAATCCCTGACGGTATCATACTTTAAGTCATACTCGTGACTTGCAATTGGGCTTAGTAAACTCCATTGCTTGGATAGCTAATTGTATCAAAGTGGAATGAGAATATCTGGAAGGTATAATGACCTTGGTTCAATTTTGGTACAACAAGTAACCAAAATATGTTATCAATAAATCATCTGACAAGCTAGGAAAGAATAATCAGAGGGTAGAAATGAAATGACAAAGGTCAGGGGGAGGAGACCCATTTTGTCGATACCCGTCCAATTTCTTGTCTGATGGTAACGCTACCGAGATTGATATTATGTGGGGTGATCAGTCCCGCATAGACACAATCTCAGTCACACGAAGTTCTAGTACTTTGGTGACTCTCAAGTTTCCGGGTGGTGAAAAGAAGCTTTCGCAACTTGGCGAGCTCTTCTAACTTCTAATTTTTCTGGACTCTGTATTTTATAATACATTTTTCTGGGCTTCAAGGGGCTCGCGTAGCATATCACGACACAAGGCATTAACATGATAAGCCTTCCTTTAGATCACTGGCCACACAATTCTTCTTACTATAAGTACTTATGTACAACTTCACTGAAGTAGTCTTCAATGTTCTTTTATCCCCTAGAAGCTTTCACCACTAATTGAATGTGCTATCACTGTTATTCATAACCTTACAAGGGCATATAACCTTGCATTTTTATTCTGATTGTACGTTGTAGAGTTCGGGGTTCTCTTGGGTACTGCCTCGCATATCAATCGAGGTGGCCTTATCAATATAAGGTTTCTTTTAAATAACACTAATATTTCCATATTATAGACTTCTTACGAGTCTACGCTCTAGGATGTCAGACTATCGGTTAATCTTAACCGGCCATAATAACTAATTTATTTTAGATATTTAGTTTGTATGCTAGTTGCACCATACAATTTCTCCATATGACTCATTGGTTTGGTCTTTAGAATAACTATTAGTGGTCGGAATTTCCTTACCTTATCCTCCAAACTGAACTTGCAACCCTTCTTTAGCTGTTACTGGTTATTCAGTTGACAACCTTGATGCTTTCACTTTCTTATATTCATCATGAATAATTCTCTATTTATTGAGAATATAATAACATTATTTTATAACGTCATTAACTTATGAGAGGTTCTCATGGTTATTCTTAATACGCTGGTGAAACAGAAGGAACATGGGCTAGCGCTTCGCTTACTTGTATACTTAATTTGGGGCCTATTATAACCTCATATTTACTTGTCATGTTTATTCGTGACGCGCCAAGAATGTAGAAACATTCGAGGAGTTCTAGTGGGTATAATCCCATCGTGAAACGATATCAGCATTTACCCATAATCTTTCATATAAATATTTCATAGGTATCCACCGTCAAGGTATGTGTGAAGTTGTCTTTTCTGAGGACAATTTAATATAGAGGTCTTTAAACGACATTATACCTCGTCTCTAAAGACATGGTCTTGTTTAACAACTATCATAGTCTTGTCGACTCGAAGAGATTTTCTAAGAGTGTAATGTCTATGCTGGAATTAAAAGTAACAATAACATGGGCTAATCATGTATTGAAAATAGCTTTATTGGTTTAAGGTCTTTGGCTTGAATATAAACCTCATCGATGTTAACCATACACATTAAAAAAAATGCCTACATTCTTGGGAATGTCGTTTATCAAGTCATGGTAAGGTTATCCTGAAAGATTGATCTCGTATAATGTCCCCTATCATCCTTACTAGTTTGTTGGCGGTAGATTTTCAATCTCGTAATAACGTTACGTCTTACACCCTGGAATATTCTAAAGTGACCAAAATGGGATATCAACTTATCTAAATCATTCTTGAAAAAAAACTGATAAATTCGTTATGATCGAACTATCTCTGGTGTCGAAGCACCGGGTTGGTGAACTTTGTTCATGCCGAACCTCATTTAGGTTCTGATTGACATGTTCTAATATTTGAACTCTAACTGCGAGAGGTCAATGCTTTTATGCTCATGGATATATTTCCAAATAGGTAAACTATTGTTACCGTCGTTCTTTTCTAACTTCACTTTAATCATTCATTGCATTATTATTATATTCTTTTGTCTAACCATGATGTGGTACATCAATAGTTTTATAGTGGTCTTATCTTCATTGCGCCACAGTATCTTCATTAACTTATAATCACTTCATTATATAAAACATCCGTGAACTAACGTTGTTCATATGTCTTGAAAAGCCGTTAAAAGGCTAAGCCCATGTCATCGAATGACATCTTATCTTCATTGTGTCTCTTGCCTTGATTCTTTTGCACTCGTGCATCTTCATCGCCTTTTCTTCTTCTTTCCTTACGGAAAGGAAGGAATATCATTCCCTCAATGTCTATTCTAAGTTTTCCGAGGAAAACAACTAGTTCAAGCGAGCTAGGTTCTCTAGCAAGCCTTGTTCTTTTCTATATGTGATCTTAAATCCACTATGTCCTTTCTATTCTTCAACTTCCAATCTCGTGAAAGTCTTACCTTTCCTCGTTGAGCGCGATGTAGTGAAGTGCAGAGCTTTGTCGACTGACTCAATTAGTCAAGTGTATCAATACTCGACTAAACTCTGAAGAAGACTCTCGGGTTTCAGAGCAACCATGGCTCTGATACCACTCTGTCACGACCGGACTTCACTAAGGATAGTTAAGCCGGGAACCATGACTAGGGATGGGAATTAAGAGTAGGGGAAAGAAAGGGGGTATAAGATTGGGTGTGGAATATGACTCGTATAGCTATTTGAACAACACTTTATACCATTGAGTGTCTCAACTCGGGATCTCAAATGAGAATACAAGGATACTTGTCATAATCTATTACATGACTTGAAACAATTCTCGAAAACTCAAGAGTTTGCACAGCGGAAGAATACTTGAATACATGTATGAAGACACGTATTACCGAGAGTCCTAATCTATAACGACAAAAGCTCCACTCGCCACTTCACATCATCTTGCTCAACCTGCACATTTAGAAATACATGCAGGGCTGAGTACGAAAGTACTCAGTGGGCACATGCCGAAAACTATACATAATAATTGTCAAGCCATTCAACTGTAAGACATAGGGGTTTTATTGAAAAGAGCCCATGCTTACTAAAACTGTTCTTGTGATCTAAAAGTGCATGCATGCTAAGTTCTTTCGTAATCTACCATATCTGAAACTGTGGTGTCGAGGAGGTGGCCACCTCACACGACACCTGACCGGCCAACCCTGAAGATGACTCACGGTCCTGTGTACACTAGTCCAAGCAAGATAGCAAGTCTTAACAAGGACCCGAAATCGATTAACTTTATTGGCGAAGCCAATTCAGATAGGTGTCATACATAAATTGAAACATTTATGGCATGACAATACTTGAAAATAAACATTTTCATCTAAACATTCTATAACTTTTCTTGTATAAGAAAGCCCACCTTAAGTAGCGTGAAAAGTGTCAATCCTGACAGAATCGCAACGTCAACCTTCCGGTCGATTTTCACCTATTTAGAAACGACAATATAAGAATTTCCATTCTTATAAAATCTAATAATTCCTTATAAAGAATATTCTTATTCTTTATTTCTATCTTCTCGTTTCGACTATCGTTTCGTTAATATATCGTGAGATTATTAATCGGAGTTAATGATCCTCCTTGGCTAGTGATAGCCGTTAATTATCCTCATAAGCTTCGAATAATAATTTATTTGAAGTTATATATATTATTGGATTGTTAAATCCAACATTATAATATAATTCATTTCCATGAATTAAATAGGCTATTTTAGGCTCGAAAATTTATCGAGCTTCGTTAATAGGCTCGAATTAGTCGAGTTATTTTATTTAAATAAATAAAATATTTCTCGGTAATATATAACGTTCCTCATCTAAATTTTATGGTATTAACATACGAAATATTTAATAAATTAAACAGTTGGGCCGTAATTTAATCGGCCCAACTTGAGCCCATTCCCGGCCCAACTGATCCCAACCCAGAAGCCCAACCCGAAACCCGGCCCCAAAATCTGACCCAGGACCCGAACCAAAACCCGACCCGGTTTAAAACCCTAAGTATAAAATCCAAATCCTTACCATTTCTCCCATTTCTCCCATTTCCCCCAAATTCATCCGCCCCATCTCCCATCTCCCTCTCCCTCTCGGATTTGTCCAGTCGGACGCCACCGTCGCCGGCGCCGACCACCTCGCCTTCTCCTCCCCCGTTCCTTCCCCGTCTCTTTCTATCCTTTCTCCTCTCTCTATCTCTGCTCTCCGACTCTCTCTCAATCGGCTGGACGCCAGCAGCTTGAAGTCGACGCCGCCGCTGCCGGCGCCGACCACCTCGCCTTCTCCTCCCCCGTTCCTTCCCCGTCTCTTTCTATCCTTTCTCCTCTCTCTATCTCTGCTCTCCGACTCTCTCTCAATCGGCTGGACGCCAGCAGCTTGAAGTCGACGCCGCCGCTGCCGGCGGCGAGGCTCGCCGTCGCTGGCCACGTCGTCCCCTCCCTCTCCCGTTCTTCCTCCTCTCCTCTCCACGACTCTAACTCTCTGCCTAACTCTCTTTTCCTCTGCTTGCAGGGCTCCGGGAGCGCTGCCGGGGAGACGCCGTCGCCGGAGATTACGGCCAGGGAACTCCGCCGCCGTTACTGCCCTCTCCCTGAAGACTGTACTGCCGGTGACAGCCTCGCCGGCGGCGAGGACCGCACTCCGGCAGTCTCCTGTTTTCTTCCCCCCCTTCGTCTAACCCTATCTCTCGTCATACACACATATATATATATATGTTTAACATTTTTTTTTGTGCAGGGGGTTTTGGGACAGCAGCTATTCCCGGAGAAAAATGCAGTCGAAGTTCGACTCGGGGCCGCCTTTGCTGCCCCGACAGACTGCCCCTCTCCCGTCGAGGCTTCGGTCTCGACGGAGGTTCGACTCACTCCTCCTTTTAATAAATTATTCGATTTGTAAATATTATGCTCTCGTTCTCTTATTCTTGTGCATATTTGTGATAAATTCTTTCGTTCTTTTGCATTGCAAAATCAGATTTCATATAGCTATTAAACCCCATGATTTAATCATTTAAACAAGTGATTGTTTAAAAAGGGCAGTAGGGATTATTAGCTAAACTTGTATACAATAAGCATGCTTTGTTTGTATTCTTGAATTTGTAAAGGGTATGTTACTACATACTTAACTTAGTTCTTCATTAGCTTATGCTTGGTTGATTATTTGATCAACGAGTTTACTTTGAGCATGCTTGAGTGTATGAAATCTGAGAATTAGCATGCTTCCATTGAAATTGAATCTGAAAATTAGCATGCTTGTTTCCTATTGATATTAATTTGAAATGGTGATAATATGCTTACTAGATGTTAGAAGGGCTGTTGTTGCTTGCTTCCCTTCCTCTTCCTTAGTCCTCTTCTTCTTCTCATAACTTCTATTCTTTGAGTGATGAGTATTTTGTGAGGTTGAAATTGATTTTCTGTTTATGAGGTAGTATTTATACTACTTCTTGGTTGTGAAATTGGTGTGAACACGAGTGTATGATTTCTGCCAATATCCCCTCTTTTCTTTATTTGATGCAGGCTTTCCCTTGTTTTAGGGAATGGTTTTGCAGGGTACCCATTTTTCAAAAGGCTATGGAAGGGATGATGGTGATGGCTAGAAGAAGAAGCTGCTGTGGAATTGGCAGCCAAGTAGCAGCCGTTTCTTTCCCTTGTCTTACTCCAAATGTGCATTAATTCTTGTACATAACCAATACATTGAATGTGTATTAATATATTCCTTATGTACTAGTTAGATGTATTATTTGATTACTTGTTCACTTAGTCGCATGTATTTCTATATACATCTATTACATATTTTTCGTTACGCAACTCCTTCGATTTTTCGTTTCTTAAGTCAACAGACTTCTACTAATTGGGCTCGGCCCAATTTATCAATTTATGGGCTTGGGCCCTTTATAAGTTTATGGGCTTGGCCCAATTTTAATAATCTTTGGGCTTGACCCAATGATAATCAATTATTAAAATTGTCATCGCTTAATATTACGCTATCCACTCGATAATCAATTCGATTATCTACCTTTCATCATAACATTCTAAATCAAGCTTGAGTACTTGTGTATGTATATATATATGTCTATGAATACGAGTATTGCTCGTAATTTACTACCGTAACATAGATTTAAGACTAATGAAATTGCGGGCCATTACATATGTTTCCTAAATTAACGGCCGAGCCTTTGAAAAATTAATAATTATTTCTCCTGATATTCGTTCCAAATAATATATAGAAGTTGAGATTATGAAGTTTTCTTCAAATAATTCTTTCATTGTTATTATCAAATTTATTTCATAAATTTTGACCTCTAATAATTCCTATATTGAGTTGTAATAAAAAGATTATTTTATGCTTAATACTAAATAAATCATGCTTAAAATTTGTATGCTTAATCCTGTATAAAATCATGCTTAACATTACGAGTTCTTATGCTTAATTCCAAATAATATCATGCTTCTCATTGCAAATTTGTATGCTTAATCATGTATAAAATCATGCTTAATATAACGAGTTCTTATGCTTAATTATAAATAATATTACGCTTATCATTGCAAATTTGTATGCTTGTTAAAATCAAGCTTAAAATTGCTAATTTGAATGCTTCATACTAGACAAAATCTTACTTAATATTGCTAATTTATATGATTAACACGAGATAAAATTATTCTTAATACTAGATAAAATCATGCTTAACTTTGTTAATTTATTTGTTTAACACTAACTAAAATCATTCTTAATATTATATAAAAACATGTTTAATATATAATTAGTTTTAATCCATTTTTTGAGGAAAAAAAAAAAGAGTAATACCATGCTTATATTTGTTAATTTATATGCTTAACAGGGGATAAAATCATTCTTAATACAATATAAAAACATGCTTAATATATAATTAGTTTTAATCCATCTTTTTTTAACTAAAAAAATGAGTTATCTATATGTTAACCACATACCACAGGGTTTTTTTTTTTTTTTTAATTAGATTCTATATTGACATATAGTGAAGAGGAAATAAAACGTTATTTAATTAGCATATACCCCATTTACTTAATTAGAGAGAGAAAGAGGAGAGAAGGGGGCATCGTGTAATCCGTAATTATAGGAATATTAAGTTACAGTTTGTTATATGACCATAATATCCTTATGTTAATTATATCTGCCAAATCTATTTATTAATCCACGATAATTGACGGCCATTGATTTGTTAAAATGGATGGTCGTGATTTATTCTCATTTCTCACAGGGGAACTTATTTCTATATTTCTCACATACTTTTAAGCATTTAAAAAAATATATTAATAATAGTAATATTTTTATATATTTCTATTATATTCAGTCAAAACTCAACATAAATTGGAAAATATTAAAATAAGTCGATTTGCTCATTGTTTATTTTTAATTAAAAAATGTCAAAGCAAGCCTCAAATAGTTAAAATCATTTTATCTCGTCATGTCAAAATTCGATGTCAAGCCCCCTGTTACTCGTGGTGATAAGAAAAAATAGGATAAGAGAGTAAGAGGGTACTTTATTTTGATGATAAGTGAAATATATCATGTGAAAAGTCGACTTAAATCATTTCATAGTTCAAATTTTAAGCAAACATAAAAGAAAATATTAAGATAAAAGAATATATATATATATATATAGGGAATGGTTCCTGTGCAAATAAATCCCCACGTGATAAATAGGAATGAATCTCAACCATCTATCTAATAAAATCAGTGGCTAAGATTTGATATCTAAATTAAATTTATTTGGATTAATTCATTAATCTAAATTGATAGAAGGCCATTTGTGGTATATTAATTATTTTAAGATCCCATAAAATCTTATGTTTCCTAAATTAACGGCCGAGCCTTTGAAAAATTAATAATTATTTCTCCTGATATTCGTTCCAAATAATATATAGAAGTTGAGATTATGAAGTTTTCTTCAAATAATTCTTTCATTGTTATTATCAAATTTATTTCATAAATTTTGACCTCTAATAATTCCTATATTGAGTTGTAATAAAAAGATTATTTTATGCTTAATACTAAATAAATCATGCTTAAAATTTGTATGCTTAATCCTGTATAAAATCATGCTTAACATTACGAGTTCTTATGCTTAATTCCAAATAATATCATGCTTCTCATTGCAAATTTGTATGCTTAATCATGTATAAAATCATGCTTAATATAACGAGTTCTTATGCTTAATTATAAATAATATTACGCTTATCATTGCAAATTTGTATGCTTGTTAAAATCAAGCGTAAAATTGCTAATTTGAATGCTTCATACTAGACAAAATCTTACTTAATATTGCTAATTTATATGATTAACACGAGATAAAATTATTCTTAATACTAGATAAAATCATGCTTAACTTTGTTAATTTATTTGTTTAACACTAACTAAAATCATTCTTAATATTATATAAAAACATGTTTAATATATAATTAGTTTTAATCCATTTTTTGAGGAAAAAAAAAAGAGTAATACCATGCTTATATTTGTTAATTTATATGCTTAACAGGGGATAAAATCATTCTTAATACAATATAAAAACATGCTTAATATATAATTAGTTTTAATCCATCTTTTTTTAACTAAAAAAATGAGTTATCTATATGTTAACCACATACCACAGGGTTTTTTTTTTTAATTAGATTCTATATTGACATATAGTGAAGAGGAAATAAAACGTTATTTAAATAGCATATACCCCATTTACTTAATTAGAGAGAGAAAGAGGAGAGAAGGGGGCATCGTGTAATCCGTAATTATAGGAATATTAACTTACAGTTTGTTATATGACCATAATATCCTTATGTTAATTATATCTGCCAAATCTATTTATTAATCCACGATAATTGAAGGCCATTGATTTGTTAAAATGGATGGTCGTGATTTATTCTCATTTCTCACAGGGGAACTTATTTCTATATGATCCATCCTCTCTCTCTCTCTCTCTCTCTCTCTCTCTCTCTCTATATATATATATATATATATATATATATATATATATATATATATATATATATATATATTAGTTCCTAGTTCTCACAAACTAATATGGTTCTCATATGAACCAATCCCTATATATATATATATATATATATAGATTGTTATACCTCCAATCTTACGATATGACAATTTGCATTAACTATTGTTTACCGATGAGGCAAAAAATAAAATAACCATATTTAAGTTAAAAAATCAAATTTAGGTTTGAACTTAAAAAACACAAAAAATAGCCATATATATTCAAATTTAGGACTAGATTACCCTCCTCTCTCCTCTCACACGTAACTCCTCCCCCACTTTCTCTCTTTTTCCCCTACTTTCTCTCTTTATTCTAACCATCTCCCTCTCTCTATCTTCTCTCTTCTCTGCCGCATTTTTATTTTTTTCTCTTTCTCTCTCTTCGTCACGTTTTTCTTTTTTCATTGATATACACACTCTCTCTCCTCTTTTTCTCCTTTTCGTTTTTTTAATATATATTTTCTTTCATTTTTTTTATAACACAATACGAATTTATATTATATTACGTTTTTTGTAAGTTTCGTACCGGATGTTGGTTATAAGATTTTGTAGTTTTATACTGTATTTTAAGTGCATATAGAAATGCACTTTCTAGTATGATTTATTAAGTTTCGTACTGCGTTCTTAAGTAATATTCTGAAACTTTCGTACTGTGTTCTTAAGTAAACAGAGCGAAGTGAAAAAAAAAAATATGCACTTCTCTAGTAAGATTTTGTAAGTTTCGTAGTGTGTTGTTAAGTGCATCTAGTGAAATAATAAAAATCTTGGACGTTTATAGTAAGATTTTGTAAATTTCGTATTGTGTTCTTAAGTATATGAATAGAAACTAATTAAAAATCAGCCAGTTTAAATAACAAATTTTGAGCTTGCTTTTTTTTTTTTTTCCCTAGACTAATGCACGCCTCCATACCAATAAGTACGAAAGTGTTAAAATCGTATTGTGTCCTTAATTACATGGACCGAAAGTAATAAAAATTCGATCTCGGGAGCGGCTTCTCGGCGTTGGAATTCCGAATCCACTTGATCTATGCTTCCAAATCTTGATCGAAGATTACTTGTACACTTACAGCAACAGTGGTAGAAGATCTGAAAATTACATTCCTAAATAAACAAGTTATAAAAAACACAATCGAGCAACTAGTCTTACCACAATCAAAGCTCAAACACAACAACAAAATAATTAAACCCAAAATCAATCGCCGTTGATTGAGTCGATGGAATAGGCTGAAAATTCAGAGGATCCCTTCAGAGTGTTGCAGGAAGGGGTTGTGAAAGAATGGGAGGCAACGCATGGCTATATCGGCCGGAACAGATAAAACAACCCCGGAAACCTAAATCGCCGCCGCCGGAGATCCAACCAATGGATTGGTCTGAAATTTGCAGCGAACCTCCCCACGTCCCGTACGAACCCACCCACAATGTTTGAAGTCAATTGCACGGCTAAATAGGCCGGAACAGATGAAACAGCCCCGGAAACATAAATCACCGCCGCCGGAGATCCAACAGTTGGATTGGTCTGTAATTTGCAGCGAACCTCTCCACGTCCCGTACGAACCCACCCACAAAGTTTCAAGTCAATCGCACGGGTGGATTCGCTGGAAAATCAAAAGTGGCGCCGGAACCCTAATTGGTCGCCGTCGTCGGATTTGTCCAAGGTTACACCAGTAAACTCGCCTTGGAGAGGGGATTCAGATGGTGTGATTTTTAAAGTGATTACTGCCGGAAAAGTGTTTGGAACCAGTGGGAGAGTGGTCAGAAACGACAAGGGTGACGCCGATTTCTAGATAGAAAACTTCTAAAGAGAGAATGCATATGAATGAAGAAGAATGGGCGGATAAATAGAAAAGAAATTAAAAAACTGCTTCTAACCTAAAGAAATAAGGGTAGTATTGTCTACCAAAGCAAAAAAGGGGTAAAATTTTGTGTTTTTTAACTCCCAAGCCTAAAATTAGTTTTTAAACTTCAACTAGGGTATAAAGGTATTTATTCTCTTTACCAATTGTATATCAAAGTTGACTTTTATTAACAAAAAATGATATGCTAATCACCTTATGCTAGTTACTTCGTGGGTACTTTCGTGTTCTGACATTATTTTATTCGATTTTTTCAATTGTAATATATTCTAATACCTTATAAATTAATATTGAAATCATTAGATCAAAAATATATATATAAATATCAAGGCTCAATTTATTTTATTATACGCTTATTGAACTTAGAAGAAAAAACGAACAGATCGAGCATTGATATTTATATTTTTTTTAATTTCAATATAATGTGGTTTAATTTGAATTTACCTTGATATATATATATATATATATATATATATATATATATATATATATATAGGGTTACACTATGGTGAAAACTAATGTTTTAGTGAAACCTAGAAACTACTAATAACCATTGATTAATGGTTAATCAAGGGCTGAGATTAAAACTAATAATATGAATTAAAAAATTGAAATTATCAATATTAGGGACAAATTTGTCCAGCAACTTTAAAAATTGAATAATTAAATAAAGAAAATAGATTTGCTTCCATAAAATTAGGAATATACCATAACTACCACACCCACTACCATATCATCTTATTCATGACCTCTGCAAAACTGCAGACGCCATTTGCAGAAAAAGAAAAACCAGAGAAAGTGCGACTGGACTTTGGCGACGATTTGAAGAAGAAAAACGAGAGAGAATACACCAAATCGCGAAGAACAAATAATCCAAGAAGATGCAGAGGAAAGGACGACTAAATGCAGAGAAAGAAGAAGAAGGTTAGTTTCGGTTTGTATAATTTTAAAATCAGTGTCGATTTTGCAAATTCAAAAATACAAATTAGGGTTCTTAACTAATTTCGATTGAGGCTGTATCTATACTAAATTTTGATAAATTTTTGGTTATAAATGGTTGTTATATGAGTTTTTGTAGCATATTGTAATGGAATCGATGCAAAAAAGTTCGAATAAGAGAGACTAATAAGGGGCCGTTCACGTAAGATTTTGTGCTCAGTAGTCGTTCGATAAAAGTTCTAAACGAAAAATGTGTTGCATATTTGTAAAAATGTGTTGCATTTTTTGTTTGTTACATTGCACTGAAATACGTATCATACGCATATTTGTATTTGTGCAGCAAGGTGAGGGGTGGAGGGCACAATAACAAAGCATCATGTGTTCAAGATAAAGAGTCATAGTATGAAAATGAAATGAAAATGCATCAAAATAATCTCTAAAATGCAACAAAATCGACATAGTATGCATATTCTAGTCATTTTAATGAATTTTCGATTGCTGTTATGCATTTTTGCCAATTTTGAACTCAAATCTCAACCAAATTGGATTGAACCACCCAGAAATGTGATCTACTCTTCAAGACGTTTCCAACGGTATGTAGCCCATCTAAATCCGATCGCCGATGTGGCCGGAATCGCATTTGGATGTTTACGTCGCTGCTGATGTCGCAATTTTGCTGCTGGTTCGATTTTTTCGGCGAATATCTCCTTCGTTTCTCCACCAAAACGAGTGATCCACCCATCAATCTCTTCATCTCTTTGAGAAGAATAATACCATGTGGTCTATTTTTTGATTCTCATTAGTATTTGGCCGGAAATCGACTTAATGTTAGAGTGTATTTCAGTTTTGGAAAATCCCTAAAATTAGGGAAATAAAATAATTAAATATTACGAATTTAATGAATATTCAATTACAAATAATAGAAAATGTCAGAAATATCCTTATGCCATCAGCAAAAACATTAAAAAAATCGATTAATTATTTTTTAATATTAAATGATATTAATTGCCAACTGTTAGATCTCTGAAATCAACGGATATCATCGGTTTTTATATTTCACTGGATATTTAGTTTCTATATGATTTATACTCTATATATATATATATATATATATATATATATATATATATATATATATATATATATATATATATATATATATATATATATATATAGGATATATCAGGTGAAAACTAATGTTAAAATGAAACTTAGAAACCAATCATATCCATTGATTTTGAAGATATAATGGATGAGATTTTATTTCAATTAAATTCTGAAAAAATCAATTTTTGATTTTTTTTAATGATTTATAGTATTATATAGGGATAAATTTGACATTTTAATTTTGTGTAACTGATTTTCCATAAATATAAGATCTTTATTTATTTTTTCCCTTATCGGATCTTCTTCTCCTGCGTCTTCTTCTTTTGCCTGCGTTTTCTTCTTCTGCGTCTTCTTCTTCTGACCTCTTTTCACAACTGGATATTAGGATCTCTTCTCTCAATAAAATAACAATAGGATCGATCGTATATTGGCATAGGAGGGGGACGAAGGAGTTCTGGAAATTACGTATTATTTGAGTGTATTTTCGATTACTTCTATTTCGAATTAGGGTTCAACGATGCCTCGTCACAGTAGAGAAGACCATCGCAGGAGATCACAGCCTTACGACGATTCGTCAAGAGATCGACGTTCCCATCACCACAAGGTGTTACTTTGCTACACCATTCAATTTTTATTTGTATATTGCGAGAAATTGGTGCATAATGTTTTGGATGAATCGTGTAACTCTGCATTTAACGGTAGTTGCTCTATGTATATGTGCTAGGGGAGTATGAAATTGGTTTGGGGCAATATCTAATTAATTTCACACGGCAATCACTTTGACAACTGCCTTTTTTATGTTTGTTTGTTTTAGAATTGAGACATGTAGGTTTGTGAATTATTTCTATCGATTTCGATTCATTTGATCTCAATATTTGCCTTAGAAATCAAGTTTATTTATATTGCTTAAAAATATCATTTGTGGGTGATATGAATGAGTGAAATTGATCAACTTTATTGGCTTTTAGTAGATACGAGGAGGTTGAAACTCAATACATAATTTTAGACACTTGTTATAGAGGATTTATTTTCTTCTTCTTTTTCTCCTTTGTTTTTGAAGCACAACAACTCATCTCTGCCCTCGCCGGCAGAAGAAGACACCGCGGATCATGAACATGATCATGAAATTATTGAGTGCATGGTGCCGTGCTGTGCCGCCGCCTACGAATGGGAGCCCCGACGAACCAGACGAAAGAGCGCCGTTGCAGTGTGAGTTCCTCCATCTGCGTATCCAATTTGTTACGTAATTTTATGCGGGTTCGTATGAGGAAACAAGAATTGGATTAGTTTCGGATTAGATCGAATCGGTTTGTAATTTTTTTGTTGTAATCTGGAATAGTTTTGTTTGTTTATTTGGTCCTTTCGTAAAAAAACTTCAAGTTATTTGTGTATATTGGACATAATGCATATTATGTTGATTTTGTTGCGTTTTAAAGATCATTCTGGTGCATTTTTATTTTATTTTATAACAAGGTTTCAGTTTTTCGTATTAGGGTTAGTTTTCCATACAAGTTAGGGTTTAACTTTCCCTACATGTTAGGGTATATCTTTCCCTACAAGTTAGGGTATAACTTTCCCACATAGGGTTTCAATTTCCCTAATGGGTTAGGGTTTTAGTTTGGTTTTTCGATACATATTAAACAAATTTTGTGTATTATATTTTTTTGTGTATATATTTTTGAATGCATAATAAACACATATAACTTACTACATTTATATTATATTTTGATGCATTGTATATCTGGTTTTGTAAATTTTTATATGTTATGTGTGTTTATTGGATATAATGCATATTAGGTCGATTTTGTTGCATTTATTATTCAGTCTGATGCATTTTCGTTTCATTTTCATACTTGGCTTCAGTTTGTCCTGTTAGAGTTTAGTATCCATATGAATTAGGGTTTAGTTTCCCCTATGGGTTATGGTTTATCATTCACTACAAGTTAGGGTTTAACTCTCTCTTTTTTTTTTTTTTTTTTTTTAGGGTTTATATTTTTTTATTAGGTTAGGGTTTAGCTTCCCTACTGGGTTTAGTTCCAAGAATATGCAACAACATTATATATTTTGTGTAACAAAAATACGTATGCAGACCCATAAATTAAATTATGTAAATGAAAAGAAGATCTGTTAATATGCAACAACTCGTGACCTGTTATGCACCAAAACTATTTGAATGTATAACAATTGTTGAGTAATCACAAACAACTCATTGTAACTCAAATTGAATATCAATGCATATTCTAGTCATTTTGATGCATTTTCGACTGTTATGAAAGTTATCAAATTTTGAACTCAAATCTCATTCAAATCGGATGGGACTACCCGGAAACTTGTTCTGCACTTCAATACGTTTCCAACGGTAGGTCGCCCATCTAAATCCGATCGACGATGAGGCCGGAATTGCATCTGGAAGTTTACGTCGCCGTTGAAGTTGTGATTTCCATACTGTTCCGACTTCTTTAGCGAATATCTCCTTCGTTTCTCCACCAAAATGAGCGATCCACCCATGAATCTCTTCGTCTCTTCGAGTAGAATAAAACCCGAATGTCCGTTTTACGATTATCATTAAGATCTGGCCGGAAATTGCATTGTTGCAAGAGAAGTTGAGTAGTGTAGGTTGGTTATGAAAATTTCCTATTATTATGGAATGAGATTTTATTTCTTTTTTTAAATTAAAATTCTGGACGAATTTGTCCTTAATGTCACAATATTTTATTTTTTTGATGCATTATTTCATTTAATCTCATCCATTGAATCCTTAAAATCAATGGATATGGTGAGTTTCTAAGTTTCACTTTAAGATTAGTTTCCACCATGCATAGTGCTACCCTATATGTATGTATATATATAGGATTCTATAATTCAAATACGCCTTACAGTTCTCATTTAGCTTTTTATATAATTTTTTAATTAATAAACAGAAATTAAATACTGTAAATCGTAAAATTGGCTAAACCATAATTTTAGAGAAAGTAATAAAATAATTTTTTTATATAATAAAAATCGATTTTAGCTAGTATACGATTATTTAATTATAATTGGGACAATGTATCCGGTCCCATATGCCAATCATGCATGATCTCTAATCATGAGTTCAATTTTATTGCTTCCATAAATACGTTACAATTCTCGCCATGCTCATAATTGCGTGACGGATAAACATACAAGTAAATTTTGGGAGAAAAACAAAAATAAAAAAAGGAATAATTTGCGTCACTTAAATTTATGCGTACTTAAGAAGGAAGGGGTGGTAATAAGAATGTGGTTTGGTTGTAACAGAAGAGCAGCCAGCAAAGAACAAGTGGGTTTGTTGCTGGCTTTTTTGTTAGTATTATTTTTTTCTAGAGGGGTTAAGCGGCGGCTACTGCACAGCCCACCGCTTTCTTTTTTCTCAAATTCTAGATGTGTTCATGAACTCATTGCACAAAATGAAATATGACTGCGACTTTTTCTTATAATTATTATCTCCCAAAACTTGACTTTGTTTTAATTATATCTAAACATTGCTTAAAATAACAATTATTGGACCGGTCACAATGAGCAACTTGTTGCCTTATTGATGCAGTCTCTCTAGAATGGTCAAAGGGAGAAACTGCAAATATTGTTTTTCAACTTAGGCTACTTTTACGTATTTTAAGTAGTACATACTATTTGGGGGATAGTTTTTTTAAGTCTTGAGTGGTAGGATATCTTTTTTTGACAACATAGTTCAGTTTAGTATTGCGACATTTCCTCTGCAATTGAAAGATATATTAAGGTTCAAGTTATGTTAAGTGTATGGTTGTATAGATGTATAGTTTGGTTCATATAAAAATTAATCCTGACATTAGAAATATGAATAAATCTAAACATAATTTATTAATTTATGCATAATTATAAGGTATCATAAGCATAAACATGATATGCATTTGTATAAAAAGATGTATAACGGTATAATAGACATAAATTAATATATACTGATTTAAACATGATTTTATTCTCTTGAAAATATTATAGGGTAACTCTTTTGAAATAAAACAATAGTCTATGTGGGAATAATTACATGATTATTTGTCTCTAATGATTCCGCCCTACGTTGCATAACTTTGGGTAAAAGTAACTAAAATATAGCAAACTACATACGTTGATTAGTTGAGACTTGAGAAAAAGTTTAATTTGGAAAATTATCATTTTGTTAGTTCTCAAAAATTACTCTGCACCGCCCCCTCTAGAACGCAAGTATTCTACTAGAAGCAACCTTTACGTTACTCAAGTCTGACCAAGCATACTACATTTCTACTCTTCTCTTCGTTTAAACATTTTTTTTCTTAATTATATATGACTTGTTGAAGAAATATATATTTCATACTCTACTGTTTATTTTAGTCAAATTCTAATTATACTAGACATCTCTTATTGAATAAATGATATATTGGAATTTAAATAATCGTAATAATAATTTATTTATGTTACAAAAAAAATTTCGTAAAACAAAATCTAAAGGAATAAGAGGAATTAATTACAAAACAATCTAACCGGAAACATCAATATATATATATATATATATATATATATATATATAATAGCGTAATAGCGTTATGGATCTTCGTCCTACGTGTCTTCACGTATGATTTTTATGATGAACATATATAATCTATTTATATGTGTACTTTGTCACTAAGTTCTTGTGAAAATTCGATGTGGGACGGGAATCCTTATTATGATATAATTGAAGTAAATTATCGATGAATATTGATTTTTTGTTTTTAGGGATAAAAATTGAATATATATTTTTATTTATTTGAGGATAATTGAAGATATGTATTAATGTAACCAATTAAATTAATTGAATATTTAATAAGCCTAATGAAGGAGAATTTAGAAAATATTCAACAAAATCATACATAATGTATTTAAATATTTGTATTTAGGAATATATATATTGACAGAATATTGTGACAAAAAACGTAAGAAGGTGTGCAAGGTGGATGTTGTTGTATGCGACATCAATATATATATTGACTGATGGACATTGTTAATTCGTGTAGAATTCTAATTATGTAAATATTATAATTCCATTATCATTATAATTATTATTATGATTTACATAAAAAAAAAATAATTACAATTCTAGCATATATTACTTATAATTACGAAAAAGTATAGACTATAATATGAAAATATATTCATATGCATATAGAATAACTGAAATGTATATCAATTAATGTATGTGATATGTTTAATTAAATTTTAATCTTTAATAAATCAAATTAATGAGAATATTGGAAAATATTCATAAAAATCATATGTGATGACACGTAGGACGAAGATCCATATGTCTTTATACAATATGTCATTTCATTAATAAATGTCTTTATAGCTTAATTGTTGGAATTAAATTTCTAAAATTTTTTATTATTTGAAATAATAATAATAATAATAATAATAATAATAATAATAATAATAATAATAATAATAATAATAATAATAATAATAATAATAATAATAATAATAATAATAATAATAATAATAATAATAATAATAATAATTGTTGCTGCATGGATTGCGTGGATGTATCATATATGGCATGTTTACGTATGCAAAGATAGGATCGGTTGGTGTTGTGTGGAGATCATACGGTATAAGGATTCTTTCCTTATTTATTTATTCACACGCTTTATGGAAAAGATATGCACAAAGATTTGATAAACCCTATTAAGGATATCTTTGGAGATATTCCTTAATTATCTATTAGGGTTTGCATGAGGTATATATATGCGAGGATCTTATTGGAGCCGCTGCGCGCATTGGATATAATTGAGGGTGCTTTCATCTTCGTGTTTTTTGAGAGTTTGAGTATTTTCTTTCATTCATCAATCGCTGGGGTAGTTAGATTATTGGTGAGTGATTGTATTATCTTGAACATTTCCACGTTCAAGATTGGGGAAAACTTTTCAATTCTGTGAAAAGTATTTTGGGTAGATTAGTGAGAGTTTACCGAGGATTCATTGGTGAGGAGTAGAGTCAGGTGAGGAGAGAACGTTAGTGTGGCTGACGTTCACAAGTCTTGTATCCCTTATACTCATCATAGTGAATTGTTTCTTGGAATATCTTCCCCCAGACGTAGGTGTGTTTTATCACCGAACTGGGTTACCAACTTGTGTTCTCAACTGTGTTACTTTCCGTGTTACTTGTTGAGTTACATTTTACCTACCAAAGTAGGGATTATACATTTTCAATTGGCACCAGAGCAGGTCATCGAGGTGCGGTGTTAGATCCTGGGATATTTGTATAATCCGTTGGTTTATTGGTGGTTTTTGTGATGAGTACCATCAAGGAAGGTGGCTCTACGATCAGACCACCGCTGTTTGATGGCACAAGTTATGGGTATTGGAAGATTAGGATGGCCTCGTTCATCAGATCTATAGACGAGGATACATGGACTGCAGTGGAATATGGTTGGAGTGCTCCAAAACATGAAGACGGCACAGAGAAACCTAGAACAAAATGGTCGGAAGAAGAGCTAAAGTTGTCAGGCATGAATCAGAAAGCTATCAACGCTATCCATACTGGTGTGAGTGTTGAGATTTTTGCCATTATTTCCACGTGGAAATCTGCCAAAGAAGCATGGGATATCTTGGAGATCACTTGTGAAGGCAATAAACGGGTGAAGAATCAGAGGTTGCAACAACTTACTTCACATTTTGAGGTTCTCTGAATGGACGAGAGTGAAAGTATCTCAGAATTTTATGCTAAGTTGCTGAGTCTATCAAATGAATTCTTCTCGTTAGGGGAAAAGCTCACTGAAGCCAAAATAGTGAGGAAAATCCTGAGATCCCTTCCTGAGAGATTTGATTACAAAGTTACAGCCATCGAGGAAGCAAAGGATGTTGATGAGCTATCACCAAATGAACTTATTGGTTCCTTGAGGACGTTTGAGATGGGCATGCGTGTGAATCCTAGTGAAAAGAAGAAGTCCGTGGCATTCAAGGCTTCATCAACAAGTCAATCTGAAGAGGAATTAAATGCCGAGGATATGGCTGAGTGCATTGCTTATATCTCAAAGAAGTTTGGGAAGAAATTTTTCAGAAGAGGAAATGGTGAAGGGAACTCCAGATTTCGTCGGACCGAGAATCAAAGCAGTACTCAGAACAGGGGTCCAAACGTCTATGAGAAGAAAGAAAATGGAGATAGGGGTCCACAGTGCCATGAGTGTGATGGTTATGGTCACATCAAAAGCAAATGTGCAAATACCTTCAAATATCAGAAAGTCAGCAAGAAGGCGTTCCAAGCCACTCACAGTGATGAGGAGGTCACCGATATTGAATTTGAAGAGGGACAGGATGCATCTCATACTGCACATGTTGCTACAGTAAATGGTCCAAGGATCTTATCTGATGTTGCTGATCAAGATCCTTTCAAAATTGAAGATGTGGAGGAAGACGAAGATGGTCAGGAGGACTATGATGAATTGATGGATGCATGTAAGAAGGCACTGATCTTGAATCAGAGTCTTACTGAGCAGGTTAAGGATCTGGAAAGGGAAAGAAATACTCTAAGATCCGAGGTTGAATTTCTTCAAGAAAAACTCAGAAGCTGTGAGGATGGAAGAAAGGAAACTGATGGAGAATTGAGTCAGATTCATAAATTAATAAGGATGATGAACTCTAGTACTGAGAAGCTTGATGAAATTCTCAGACAAGGAAAGAGAGCTGCAGACAAGGAGGGTCTTGGGTTCAACAGAAGTAACTATCAACATGTTGAATACCAATATCAACAGAGAGCTCAAAGACAAAACTGGATCAAGACAGAGAGAAGAGTTGAGGGATGGAACCGATCCAATGATCAAGTTGGAACTCAACCAACTGGAAGATCTGTTAGATGTGAGGAATGGAGGCCTAAACCAACTGAAGATTCAGTCAATGTCGAGCAGAAGTCTGGAGAACAAGAAACTCCAGATGAGGTACCCAAACAAGAACACCACAAGGTACCCGAGCATAACCCTGATTCTGAAGTATTTATTCCTCTTTGTCATTACTGTCGTAGACTTGGTCATATTAGACCAAGATGTCGATTTTATCTTGGTGATAAGAGGCAAGAGATGATCAAATATCAGAATAGAAGGAATCAAGGCCAGGGCTATAGGGCTTATGTCGTTCATACTAGTAACAGCTCCAGAGTGGAAAACTCTTGGTACATTGACAGTGGGTGTTCTCAGCACATGACAGGTAACATGAATCTTCTTGTTAATGTGCAAAGTTGCTCTAATGAATCTGTTGTCTTTGGTGATGGTGGAAAAGGCAGAATACGAGGAATTGGTACACTGAATGTTCCTGGCATGCCAGTTCTAGATGGGGTTCTCTATGTTGAAGGCTTGAGAGCAAATCTGGTCAGTATTAGCCAGCTGTGTGATGAAGGAATGAGCGTAAGCTTTGGAAAAGATAGTTGTGTCATCAACAAAGGAACATATAAGTTTCTGGAGGCAAACAGATCAGCTGACAATTTCTACATTTTTACTCCAAAGATTACTAGCTACAGAGTCACTTCAAAGATGAGTGAAATCTGGCATCAGAAACTTGGGCACACTCACTACAGAAATATTCAGAAGCTTATTCAACTGAATGCTATTGAAGGAATTCCTAAGATCAGGTTTGGTGATGTTGATTTTTGCGGTCCGTGTCAACAAGGGAAACAGACTTAGGAGGTACACAAGAGAGTACTCCGGATCACCACAGCCAAATTTCTTGATCTCATGCATATGGATTTGATGGGACCCATGCAGGTTGAGAGTCTAGATGGAAAGAAATACATTCTTGTATGTGTGGATGACTTCTCTAGATACACATGGGTGGAATTCTTAAGGGAAAAATCAGACACATTCGAGGCTTTCAGAATCCTGTGTCTAAGGTTGGAAGTAGAGAAGGAGAGCAAACTCAAGGCCATTAGAAGTGATCATGGACGTGAATTTGAGAATCAAGAGTTCATGGAATTCTGCCAGTCCAAAGGGATCAGACACGAATTCTCAGCTCCCATTACTCCTACACAAAATGGGGTGGTTGAAAGGAAAAATAGGACTTTACAGAGTACAACCAGAACGATGATGAAGGCTAAGGAAATTGCTCTAAGGCTCTGGGCTGAAGCATTTGACACGGCTTGCTACATCTGCAATAGAGTGTATCTTAGGCCACAGACTGAGGTTACTGCATATGAAATTTGGCGAGGAAGAAAGCCAAATGTGAAGCATCTTCACATCTTTGGGTCACGATGCTTTGTGGTGAATGACAGAGTGCAAAGGAAGTGTTGGTCCCAGTTTGTTATAGGAAAAATACGTAGGGGGGGGGGGGGGGGTGAATACGTATTTTGAAGTTTTTCAACTTCAAATCCTTAACTCAGAGTATGAAGTAAAGTGCTCTTTTGGAATACTAAGACCTAGCCGAGAGCTAGATCTGAAGTAATCACGTTTCTCTCGACCTAAGCTTAGAGCTTGATCAAGAATGAGACTTTACTCTTTAGTGTGGAATTCGGTGAGCTATAATCTTTCCTAAGTATTTAAAAATCCAAGTTATGTTTGTTTAGATGCACGTGCAATGGATAATCAAACAAGGAATTAAAGAGTTAGGGTTTAGAGAGATACGACACGGGATTTATAGTGGTTCGGAGATAAAACTACTACGTCCACTTTGTTGCACTCGGCAACTGTTCTCTTCACTCAAGAACTTGAAGGTTACGGGTCCTTCAAAAACCTAGTCAAGATCGAGCTTCACTCGCTTGGATCTGACAGACGCTGGGTGATTCCGGGTTCACACCAAAAACCTAAGCTGGACTGGAAGCTTCACTCGCTTCAGTCCGACGACAGGGAGATTGCGGGCTCTCCTTACAACCTAGCTTCGATCGAGCTTTACACGAATGATGTAAGTGCAAGCTTGGATCTAGACTCTATGATCGAGTCTTCTACAATCGATGAAAGTAGAGCCTTGGATCGAAACAACCTAACGACGAACACACAAAAACCTAATGAAAAGAAAGGGTTTTTGGTTTACGACGACACACTATGAAGAACTCTTTACAGTAGATGCAAAGATGGCTAGAGTTCTTCTTCTAAGCTTGGATATGGAATGGGCTTAGACTCTAAGTGTGAAGGTTGCGAAGATGAGTTCCGATGAGACTGGAACTCGGAGAACACTTGGAAACAAAGACTCGAAGTTTGCTCTAAGGCTGGGAGTGTTTGTTTGCAGTAGGCGCTCGAATGCTCAGGAAGTGTTCTATCCTTCTCTTCGTCTTCATCCTTCACTATTTATAGGCGGAGGGATGCCGAGATCCGTTGCTTGGTTGGTGGCTTTGTCCCTCCTCCTCTCGACAGTACTTGCACATGCTGGATGCTTTTGCAGGAGCGCAGTTTGTCTCTTTGCCGAAAATGGCTAAGTTACAAAACTAACAGTAACTGGAGCGAGCCAGTACTGTAGCGGCGCCCTGTCGGCCTGGCAGTCAACTCCTCTGCTCCTCTCCGCATTCGACACGTGGAGATCTCGCAATTAATGTGACGATCTTCAGTTGACTGGAGTTCAAAAACATGAGCGGGAATTGGGCTGTCGCTTTCTGGTAGGTAGTAGCTTGCTTCGCTTTAGAATGTGAGCGTCTGCTACGAATCGAGTCGCTTCACGGTAAATTGTAGCACTCGCTACGTTTGAAACTGTAGCGCTCACTTTGCTTGGAACTGTAGCGCTCGCTTCGTTCTCAGTTCTTCGACACGCTTCACTTCGGCTCGCTAGACACGCTTCGCTTTGAAAACACACTCAAGCGAGTGGCCTTCACTTGAATCTTTTGCGGTTTGAAATCTAAGCAAAATAAAGCCATCCTAACAGTATAGGCTTAGAAAAATTTTCTAACCTATTATCTATATCAAAAATGGGTCGCTTGGGAACAGAACGCTTGGGGGTTTTGGGATCAAATCAAAACAATAGAATGTCCCTTATAGGTTCCCCCTTAACAAGTTGTTCTTAACAATTCCCAACAATTTCCCCCTTTTTGATGATGCCAAAACCCAAAACAAATTTTTAAACTAAGAGATTTAGCTTACCTAACCGTGGAAGGAACTTCAAGCGACTGCATCCTTTGCATGTTCGTTTGAGATTTTTCTTTTAAGTTCCTTTCCCCTTATTTTTTCGGTTAAGTTATTTGAGTTTTGTAGCATAAGGATAACTCATTCACAAAGCTAGTAAATAACACAAGAGAGACAGAAATTAAAATGGTATAGTTGAACAACAGTTCACAAAATATGAAGCTTGAAACTCAAAGGTTTTCTGCAGCTTCATCCTTCTCTTTCTTCTCCTCCTCTGTCACCTCCTCTACCTTCTCCTTCTCCTCTGCCTCCAAATCCTCCTTAATCATCTCTTCAGGAATGACATATGCATTAAGAACTCTTGTTTCCAGCGTTCCAACATTGTAGATGCTTGGCCTCCTCCAAGTTTCCTCTAGCTTGAAAGCTTCATCGATCTCTGCATCAATGATGCGTCGATCTGGAACGCTTGTGCCGGGCAGAAAGGGCATAGGGAAGTCCTTCGAAGCTGTCACCTTGATGATTAGAGGCACGGGCTCTGCAAGCTCTGCAAGTGTGAAGACTT
Source organism: Thymus quinquecostatus (assembly GCA_024222315.1). Classification (NCBI taxonomy): domain Eukaryota; kingdom Viridiplantae; phylum Streptophyta; class Magnoliopsida; order Lamiales; family Lamiaceae; genus Thymus; species Thymus quinquecostatus. The sequence continues at coordinate 15,423,986 of CM044174.1, read as the reverse complement.
TCCGTCTGAATTTTTCGTCGTAGGCACTTAGGAAGTTGCTGAGCGCGCTGATCCTTGAGCATTCAGTCTGAAGTGGCACTACTCCCCAATAGTAGTACGCTTTGATGAACTTCTCTTTGTAGTATAGCCACTGCTCAACTAGATCGTCGGGGATGAACTGCTCGATTTCTCGGGCATCGGGGTGTTCATTCCTGCGCACAATCAACCCCTCCTCTGATCCGCTGGACATCTAAGTCATGATTGAGTTAAACTTCGCACTTAGCTCTGTGTTCCACTTCGGGAGCATATCAGTTAGTCACCTCCGGATATATTGTTGCTCCTCTCTGCGTGGGTAGTGACCGGAATTGATCATCTCCGTAGTGGTCACATTGCAAGCGTCTATCCAAGCTTGCTTCACACATGCTTCCGATTCTTCAGGAAGGAATGGGATGAAGGCGCTTCGAGTAAGAGCAGACTGGATGAGTCTCACTTCATTGAAGTGTTCCTCAATCCGGCCCTCGATGATTTGCATGCGCCTTGCCCTGATCTTCTTTTCTTTCTCCACTTCCTCCTTCTTCTCCTCTATTTTCTTCCTTCTCCTCTCCACTTGACCAGGTCGCGAAGCGACTGCCTGCTTGATCTTTTGGCGCTTGGCCTCGGGATCATCTTCCCTTGCTTCGGGGGCAGTCTGCTTCAAAGCTTGTTTTGGTGCTGGCGGTGGAGGCATCTCTTTCTTCTTCTTCTCTGCTTCTTTAGGGATGACTGCGGAGGCACTTGGAGTAATGGCTTTGCTGGATGAAGTGGCTCCAACAGTCGATGAAGTAGCTCCTGCAAGATCAGAAATTAGTGCAAGAGTTGAAGCAGCCAGAGGTGAAGCGGGCGCTCGGAACTCGGCAAAGGCCTTCAGATCAAATTGCCTTTCCATGTCGCGAGCTAGAGCTTCATCTCGACGGATTTGCTCCTCCCTTTGTTCCTTGGTGAGCACAACGACAGGAGGGTGAGTAGCAATTGAAGAGCCAAGAATATTATCCTCAGTTGGCCTTCGGGGCTCTTCGGGCTTTTTAGCAAGGTTGGCAAGTTCTTCTTCAGTAAGCTTTTCTTTGCCCTTCTTTGCTCACTTCGCCCTAGCTTCATCATCCAACTCCTCTTCAATCTCCTTCTCCACTCCGCTACCTCCAACTCCACTACTTCCTACTTCCAACATTCTCTCTACTCCTGTTGGGAACCCCCTGCAGTTTGATTTTGATGATGTTTATCGAAACCACACTTAGGCATATTTTACTTGTTTAGGGTCAAGGCCGATAGATCGACCTGCTACCTGTTAGTGCAGGTCGATGCCCTTTAACGTTTAGTGTCAAGTTCGATCCACCATGTAAGAGAAAGGTCGATGTATCGACCTGCCTCAATTGGATCGAGCTGGATCATCAGCCTGTCTATCGACCTCCCCTATCAAGATTCCAGCTGGCATTGCCTTAGAAGATTTCAAGAGCTGGATTATCAATTATGGTCGATGCTCCGCCTTCATGGAGCGTCACGACCTGATCCTTGCCACGTCGAGTGCCAGCAAGGACGAATATTCCCAACGGCTAGAAGTGAGTCAGCATCCAACGGCTAGTGCCACGTCAGCCCGACTCCAACGGCTAGTTTTTCAAAACTGCCTATAAATACTTCAGCCATTTTCGGATTCAAGCACGGGAAACACAAGCTATCAACGCCATATCTCTGCCCAAATCTCTCTCAAAGCTCAAATCCATTCAAGTGTTCGAAATCCGATTAGTTTCCCAAACACTTGAAGAAGAGAGGTTTCCGATTCCGAAAAACACCACAACGACGAAGCGTTCACTGCTGCTTGTCGATTGTTCAAACAACTTCTTCTCCGACTTGTTCGAAGTTAGAAAGCTTGTTGTTATTTTCGCCATTATAGAGTTAGTCTAGCTCTGTAAGAGCGTAAGGTTGTTAGTACGTTTTAGTACGAAGGTTGTAAGGGTCACGACCCAAAACTCGTGTCTAGTTACTCTCAAGTTAGATTGTAGCTAGAACTGATACTCAGTCAGTATAAATAAGAGAGAGGTGGATCCAAAAGAAAAGGGATTCTCAGGTCGAGTCGACCTGACGTGGACGTAGGAGGGTTTCTCCGAACCACGCTACATCGCGGTGTTTCTCTCTCTCTCTATTTATCGCTCTTTCAATTCTTTATCAAACTGACGTGCATCAACCTGCATTACACGAATCAACCTGCTATCCATATTCTGACTTAAGATTTTTCAAAGAGTAATCAACCTCCACCAACTTCCGCATTAACACTTTGATAGATCAAGCTTGATACCATACAAGCTTGATAGATCAAACTGCCTCTGATAAGGTCGACCTTGACAATCGTCCTGCAGATCAAGCTGATTTTACAAAAGTCAAAAACGGTTGGTTATTGGTGTATTCCCCCCCCCCCCCCATACACCAATTACTCTTTCCCGGGACCAACAAGTGGTATCAGAGCAGTGGTTCTTTTGACCGCTGCTTTGCATACTAAAAGTTTTTATAAAGCTTTTGGTCATTTTGAACCGATCCTATTTTGAAAAATCTTTTCATACACGCATATCATTTTTTTTTGCAATGGAAGCTTCTCTTCTCAGGTTATGTGAAGACTTCTCAGTCCAAGGATATGAAGATTGGAGCTTCCGGATAAGGATGTGTCTTCAAGCGCATCACATTCTAATGTGGGATGTGATCGAGTATGGTCCAACACGAATCTATGAAGCCACTCCCGAAATCGAAGGGACTGATCCAGGAAAAGTCACTTATGTCAAAAAGCTCAAAAGTCCCCGTGATTTTACAACGGAGGAAAGAATAGAGGCAAGTCTTGATAGCTATGCTATGGGTCTCATTTCTAGCACTGTTAATGACGTCTACCTTGCCAAAATTCGCAATCTTGACACTGCAAAAGAAATGTGGGATACCCTTAAGACTATCAGCCTATGTTCCGAAAAAGAAGCAACAAAAGCTCATTTCTCCGACAGCTCGTCGAGTGATGATGAAGAAGAGTGCTTCGTCGGAGAACTCCCTCCCACCGACGAACAACCTCAGGTAGTTGCTCAACTCCTTCAATTTTCTTTATCTGACAATGAAAGTGCAGATGAGGAAGATAAAGACCTATCCAAGGCCGTGTCCCTGGAAGAGGTCAAGAAGCAACTGAAGGAATATGCCGAACTCGCTGAGTTATTCAAGAAGGTCGTTGAAGATAATGCCGAGCTAATGGATCAAAATGAAAAACTCAAGCTGGCATTAGAAGAAAGAGTATCTCCCTACAATGAAGAAAAGGAAAGGGAGATAGAAACCCTAAAGTCAAAGGTTGAAAAGTTGACTTTAAGGGAGAAGGAGCTTGAAGAACAAGCTCAGGCATCTGCCTCACGGGAACAAGCTCTGCCTGACAAGGTTGTCAAGCTGAAGAACCCAGCTCGTCAGCCTCAGGCCATTCTCATAAAGCAGCATAGGAAGAAGAACCTTTTTGAAAAGGAACAGCCTGTTCCTAAGAAGGAAGCACGACCTGTCCAAAAGAGGCAGCAGCGTCGACCTGCCTCAAAACCTCAAGATCAGGCTGCTCAGCAAAGGAAGTATCAAGGCCGATATGATTCACGGCCTTACCAACCTCAGGTCTTCTATCAGCTTGCTTATCAAGGCTGTTACTGCTATCAACCGCAACAACCTTATTTTCAAAGAAGGCAGTATCAACCTTATCAACCTGGATATTATGAAGAGCCGTTCTATCAACCTCAACATCCTCGCTCTCATAAGAAGGCTCCCAAGCCCAAGACTGCCACTGCCTCGTCCTCAGCCTCGAATAGAAGCAGACCGGCGAAACAAGTTTGGATCCCAAAGGCCGTTCCCGCAACCGATGTAGCACCCAATCTCAAATGGGTTGCTAGGTTTAATTAATTGCAGGTCGGGAAGGCTCAGAGAAGGAGCCAAACAGCTCGTGGAGCTGTGTGGATCGTTGATAGTGGATGCTCCAAGCACATGATGTGTAACAAGATGCTACTATCAAATTATGTAGAACGAGTCGGACCTCAAGTAACATACGAAGGCAACTCTATAAGCCGTACTCGAGGTCAGGGCGACTTAAATGTTGGTAAAACCTCTACTCATAATGTCTCTTATGTTGAAGGTCTTAATCATAATTTATTCTCTGTGTCGCAATTCTGCTCGAGTGGTAAACGAGTAGAATTCACCACTAACAAATGTCTCGTGAAAAATGAGGAAGGAGAAATTCTTCTTACCGGAATATTGCAGGATAGACTCTATATTGTACAATGGACAGATTGGATAGAGACCTGCCTGGTCACAAAGGCCGATTCCGAGACAAGCTGGTTATGGCACAAGAGGTTGAGCCACTTAAACTTCAAGGCCATCAACAAGCTCGCACGCAACAAGCTGGTGAACGACCTGCCAGACCAAGTCTTCGATCGTGATCACATCTGCAGAGCATGTCAAGCTGGAAAACAGACAAGATCATCATTTCCAAGCGTGACGGCTCAATCATCAAATCGAATTCTTGAGCTTCTCCATCTCGACCTCTTCGGTCCAGTCACTCCCTTGAGTATAAACGGTAGAAAATATGCTCTTGTTATTATAGATGATTATTCTAGATTTACGTGGGTTATTTTCATGTACAAAAAGAAGGAGACATTGGAGAAGCTACCTGCGTTGCTGAGCAAGTTGTGCAATCAAAAGGAGAAATCCATCATCTCCATTCGATCAGATCGAGGCACCGAATTTATCAATGCAATGATCGAAGAATATTGCACAAAGAGTGGGATTCATCATCAAACTTCAGCCGCACGCACACCTCAACAAAACGGCGTGGTAGAACGTCGTAACAGATCGCTGAAGGAAGCAGCTCGTACCATGTTGGATGAAACCAATCTTCCAAAGAAGTTTTGGGCAGAGGCCGTCAACACAGCCTGCTACACCCAAAACAGGTCGATCATCACGACCCGACATGGAAAGACTCCATACGAGCTGTGGAACAACAAGCTCCCCAGGTTAAAGTATTTTAAAGCTTTTGGGTGCTTGTGTTACATTCATAACAATGGGAAATCTCAATTGAAGACTTTTGATAGCAAGGCCGATCCAGGAGTATTTTTAGGATACTCAGAGGTTAGCAAAGCTTATAGAGTCTTTAATAAGAAAACCCTAGTTGTGGAAGTAACACCTCATGTTGTGTTTGATGAATCTACATGTCTGTACAGAGAATCAAGTACAGGTACAGAACAGCCCGCTGCTAACAGGCCGTCTAACTCCCCCATTGACGACCTGCTAGTATGGACTCCAAATGATTTGGAGGAAGAGGATCAATCTGATCCTAAGGTCACACAGCAAGGGGGAAGTGATGCAAATACTAGTACGAGCTGTAATACATCAGCCGGACTAAACCAGGCTGATCCCCCTCCCTCAGTCCCCAAGACTGATGCTGTTCACGACCTTACATCCCAAATTGAGCAGCTCGATAACACAATGGAGCAGCTCAACATCCAGGCCGAACAGCAGCCTGATCAACAGCTCGAGCAACAGCATGTGCCCACTGATCAACCTTCAACTCACCCGGAGTTTGACGAACCCATTAATGAGCCCGAGCCAATCATTTCAAATGAAGAAAGATCACGACGCAGACGATGGATCGATGATCATCCGAAAGATCTCATTGTTGGGAACCCAAATCAAGGAGTGCGAACAAGAAGGACGATTGGTGAAAGTGCGCTATTAAGTTGCTATCTCTCTCGAATAGAACCCAAAGATGCCATTGAAGCTCTTCAAGATGCTGATTGGATTGAAGCCATGCAAGAAGAACTCAATGAATTCAAAAGAAATGAAGTATGGTCTCTAGTGGATCGTCCTTATCATCAGGGCGTCATTGGAGTCAAATGGGTTTACAAGAACAAGAGAGATGAATCTGGAGAAGTTGTCAGAAATAAAGCCCGATTGGTTGCAAAGGGTTACTGTCAACAAGAAGGAATCGACTATGATGAGACGTTTGCCCCCGTTGCAAGATTAGAAGCTATAAGGCTGTTTCTAGCTTATGCCGCTCATCAACGATTCAAAGTCTACCAGATGGATGTTAAAAGTGCGTTCCTCAATGGCATTCTTGAAGAAGAAGTCTATGTGGAACAGCCCCCTGGATTCGAGGAGGGTGATTCAAGCAAAGTCTACAAACTGCACAAGGCCGTCTATGGTCTTAAGCAAGCTCCTCGAGCTTGGTATGAGACGCTATCATCTTTCCTCATCGAATCAGGATTCAAGCGTGGTTCAGTCGACAAGACTCTATTCACTATCAAAGTGAATGAACATATCCTTTTAGTACAAATTTATGTTGATGATATTATATTTGGATCTAAGTCTCCCATACTGTGCGAAAAATTTGGTAACCTCATGACGGAAAAATACAAAATGTCTATGATGGGGGAAATGAATTTCTTTCTAGGGTTGCAGGTCAAGCAGTCCGATGAAGGAATCTTCATTAGCCAAACAAAGTACGCACACGAGCTGGTTGACAAGTTTGGTGTCAAAGACAGCAAGCCAGTCAAAATACCAATGCTCTCTGGTGGGAAGATCGACCCGGATCCCCAAGGAAAACCTGCCAACATAACACAGTACAGGGGTATTATTGGTTCATTACTTTATTTAACTGCTAGTCGACCCGACATCACTTTTGCAGTTGGAGTGTGTGCTCGATTTCAAGCTAATCCGAAGGAATCTCACTTGGAAGCAGCAAAGAAAATTCTTCGATACATCAAAGGAACCACAAATCTAGGTCTTTGGTATCCTTGTGATGATAATTTGCAGCTTACAGGTTATTCAGATTCTGATCATGCAGGATGCAAGCTCGATAGGAAATCTACCTCGGGCACTTGCCATTTTCTCGGAAACAAGCTGATTTCTTGGTTTTCAAAGAAGCAAACTTCAGTAGCCACCTCCACCACAGAAGCTGAGTACATGGCCGCAGGAAGTTGTTGTGCACAAATCTTGTGGATCAAGCAACAACTTAAGGATTATGAAGTTGAAGTCAGTGAAGTGCCTATATTCTGCGACAGCTCGAGTGCCATCGCCATTACTCAAAATCCAGTTCTTCACTCTAGATGCAAGCACGTGGATATTCGACATCACTTTATTCGTGATCACGTGGAAAAGAAGAACGTGGTTATAGAGAAGATTCACACTGACATTCAACGAGCTGATATTCTAACCAAACCCCTAGCCGAAGAAAGATTCAAAATGCTATGTGGAAAGCTGGGGTTACTAAATGTTGAGACATCAGGCCGATCGTAAGCCTACAGGCCGTTATCTCCTCATCGACCTGCCACATCCTTCAAAAGCTTGTGGGACCAACAATCGGAACCAACGAGCAGGCCGTCACTTTACAAGCAGGCCGATATTAAGGGGGAACAGGCCGTCATCTACTCAACAGGCCGATACCATTGAACAGGGAGACACTATTTGGACAGGCCGTGTCTGTCAACAGGCCGTGTCCATCATCAGGCCGTCGACTATTCAATAGATCGACCTGCATTCCTCAAATTGAGGGGGAACACTTAGCCAAAGTGATCCATCATTTGAGGGGGAACAAAGGACGATGTCCATCTCCAGGGCGTTTATTTCGCCAGGCCGATATCTTAAGTCCAGGCAGTTCCAACTCGCCAGGTCGATGTCATATATCCAGGCCGTTCATTTCGACAGGCCGTTCTCCGGTACCAGGCCAATATTATCAGGCCGATATCGACCTGAATGCAACTGCATTTATGAAGGAAGAATCAAAAGGGCCGTATCACCCTTTTGTCTTATAACTTCTTTAATACGCATTGAATTTTTCATTTATTAATGTTATTAATTTCTCAATGTGTTTCATCGTTTAAGGGACTGCAAATTTGCAGAAAATGAGGAAAAAGGGAGTAATGATTACCATTTTCTCAACACATCTAGTCAAGTGTCAAGTTTGACACGTTGACCGAGGCTACATTTAATTCCCTGCCATTTCTCTGTAAAAGTGCATATTTATGCACGTTCCAACCTCTTCACGCGCGGATGTGAAACGTTACACATTCCACGCGCCCACGATCGTGCGGTTGAGGATTAATCCTGCAACTTTAACCCTTTCAAATTCGAACGATCTCAACCGTTCGAAAAATCTATATATGTCATGCTGTTTTCTCTCAAAAACTTTACTTACTCTTATCATCTTCATCTACTAAAACCTAATTTTCTCTGCAAAATTTTAAACTGCCGCCGTCGTGATCATCGTTTCTCTGCTTCTTCACTCTCTGCATCGAATCACTCGCAGTGGTTTGTGTTCTTTTTACCATCTATGTTTTTAATTTCCTGTCAAGTTCTTAACTGTGTTTCTCTATCTTTTCTCGAAAAACGATTGGTTCTCTTTCTAATCTCTTTTGGAAAATTTGCAGAAAACAACAATGGCAGCAAATATTTTACCCTCTGGTAGTAAAGAATTGCAGTGGTCAGAAGTAGAAGAGTTCTTGACGGCTCGTATCAAGTTCGAGCCCTACATGGTGCGTGAAAACTTCGGTTTTCACGATCTCGACTCCATGTTCGCCATGGTGGAGAAGTGCCGTTCATTCCATCAGATCATCTCCACCCGGCCGGCGAAGAATCTCCCCAGGCTTGTGGGTGCCTTCTTCTACAATTGGAATGAAGGAGATTCCGTATCCACCCACACCGTCTCTATTGGAACCACGAAGTCCGTGGTCACCATCAACGTTCTTGATGCTGTGAAAGCGGCCTTCGACATTGATGAAGAGGGGACGATGCAACTCTCTGACATTTCTAGGGACCAACTGCAGCAGGTTGCAGATCGTGTCCTAATCGAGCAGAGGCAGTTCGTGCCAGTCGCATTCAAGAGGAGCGATCTCCGCCCTAAATATCGCCTCTTGATGGACTTCGTGCAGAAGTGTTTTCTGGGGCTTCTCGGGAACTACGACCAGGTCACCCCTTTCAAATTCCAGATCTTGGCGGCCGTAGTGCTCGACCTGCCCGTCTGTTGGGCCAAATTGTTGGTCTCCCTGCTTTGGGATGAAGCCAGGATGATCATTTGCGAGACGGAGGGAGAGGCCATTGTTAAAGTATCTCTCCGCAACGACAAGCCGCTTCGCCTTGGGACGAAGGTGACCTCCATCATCATCTCCCACTTCAAGCAGAGGACGTGGTCCAAAGATCCGGACTTTCCCCCTCTGTTTATACCAAAAGATCTCCATCAGCTTGAGATGGCGATTGGGGTGGCACCGCAAATCTACCACAACTCCCCAGACTCTGTCCGGGAGCATCTCGCCAGAACCGGCCATTCCAAAGTTGGTTGGAGGATCCCAGATCGACCCCTTCAAAAGAAAAGGAAGGCCGATTTCGATCTGGTCGCTTCTCGCCCTGTCAAGAAGGGCCAGCCCGTGAAGAGGACTCCCCCTCGCAAAATGCAGTCGGCCTCCGGTGATCCTCCCAGACCGATGCATAAAGTCCTTCCCGTGCAGCTCGATGAGCCTGCTGCTCGCACGGAGACTTCGCGCTCTCCATCGCGCTCTCCATCAGCCGAACGGACTCCATCTCCAGTCCATTCCGCCGGCGAGCCGTCCGCCTCGCAGAAACGGCCTGCATCTTCTTCGCAGGTCGTTGCTTCCTCTCCAGCAAAGTCCCCTCGTGTCCAACGAGCTGGATCGGTGGAAATTGTTGACGTCACCGAAGAAGAGGTGGAGCAAGACACCATCCTGCCCTTCCAGCCTATCCCCGAGCAGGCCGTCTCTCCTGCTCAAGCAATGGTGGCTTCGAAGAAGGCCGAAGCCAGGCTAAAGGTCATCGACCTGATGCCAGGAATCGATCAACTCCCCAAAACCCTCGACCTCGCTGCTCGCCTCCAGTTCTACCTGGATTGTAAGTCGAGCTACTACTACGTATTCGAGGCGTTGCTACAGGTCGTCACTCTCGACGACCTGAAGGTCGAGGAGCTGGCTCTTGAAGCGGAGTTCGGTTTCTACACCGTGGGGGATGCGGCCTCCAATTTCCGTCAGCTGGTGCTTCGCCGCATGAAGGTCGAAGCCAAAATTTTGGGCATCGACCTTCGCCCCCTATATGCGCACTCTCGCGCCCTGTACAACTCCGCCGTCGAAGCCGGAGACGAGTTTGATCGGATTCAAACTCCGGAGCAATCATCACCCAGGATTGAGGGTGATGATCAGCCTCTAGTTGCTGCTGCTCCGTCTCCAAGGGTCGATGTGGAGGCTGCGCTAGATGATATTTCTGCCAAGCTCGAGTCAATCATCACCAGCCTCCCAGAACAAATCAAGCAGGCCGTAGCTGAGGCCCGGGCCGACATAGTGAAAGATGCCAAAGCCCAGGCCGATGAAGTTGCCAGGGAGCGTGTCACTGATTTTGCAGTGAGACTTCTGAAAGAGTACCGACAAGCTCCTGCCGGGTCAGCTTGAGGAGCTCAACATGGCGACCCGTGATCAGATCGCGGAGGTATTGGAGGATTTATCCAAGGTCGATGAGCGAGTAGACAACCTGAATTCTGCTATCTCAAACTCGGCATCGACCTCCAATGACCAGATCAACGCCATCCACGGCACCATCTCCTCCCTTCTTAGTGGGCAAATGGAGTTGAAGGATGCTGTGGTCAAGCTCCAGCAAGAGGATGCGACTCTTCTTTCCCTCATAAAGGCCCTTTCTGATGCTGTCGAAAAGGGGGAAGAAGAGAAAGTCGCTGCCGCGAAGAAAAAGAAGGCCCCGGCCCCAAAATCCAAGGCTCCTCCGCCTCAAAAGAAGCCCTCCCAGGTCGTTGCACCCAAGGCCGCTGCCTCTCATGCCGATCCTATCTCCCAGCTTGGTGCGGAGCAGGCTGCTGCCGCCAAAGCTCGATTGGCAGCAGAGGCCGATCTCATTTCCGCCATGGTATTGGCTGGTGCCACGCCGGAGCAGGCTGCAAATCAAGAGGAGCAGCAGCGCTTCAAGGCAGAGCGCCGTGCTGCTGAGGCTAGAAGGAAGAGAGAGTTGGACTGGATCAGCCAGTCCGCTCTAGTTTTGAATGCAGGAGGATTGCAGCAGGTCGTTGATTGGCTTGATGAATCACAGAACAACCTGCTGCGGGAGCTCAATTCGTGCTTCATCCTCCTGCACTACTTCATCAAGGATCCCTCCCTGCCTGCCGATGCCGATGAAGCGTATGCAGCCTATATGCGCAAGTTTCCATACCAAAAATTCATTGGTGATCTACAGAAAAAGGCTGCAGAGGCTGGTGTGACGATAAGGGCCCCTGCTCAGCAATATTTTGCGCCCTTACGTCTTGGTGCTTCGGAGTATTTGGATTACTCTCGAATCGACCAGTACATCGCCCAAACTGCCATCGGCCTTGGTGTCAACATTGCGAATTCCGATCCCGACTATCGTCGCATCAGGGATGGAATTTACGCAAGCATGAAGGCAAAGTCGAAGGAGCAGATCCAGGAGGAGCGCGCAGCAGCCCGAGCCAAGATCCAGGCTATGTAGATGATTTTGTAATATTTTGCTTTTCATTTATGCTCTCAGCCCGATGTAAATTCTTCATGTATTCTGCTATCGAGCTTAATGAAACAAGATCATCTTTCGTCCTGATGACAATACCTCTTTGTCCAGGCATCTGCCTTTACTGCTTTATTTTAAATATGTTCTTATTTGCCTTTCATTTAATTCCTTATCAATCTTCATGATTGAAAAATGTTTAAGCTCTGATACCATCTTTCAGTGTTTTTATCTTAGGAATTATTTGTAAAGTGTTTTGGTTTCGACATCATCAAAAAGGGGGAAATTGTTGGGAACCCCCTGCAGTTTGATTTTGATGATGTTTATCGAAACCACACTTAGGCATATTTTACTTGTTTAGGGTCAAGGCCGATAGATCGACCTGCTACCTGTTAGTGCAGGTCGATGCCCTTTAACGTTTAGTGTCAAGTTCGATCCACCATGTAAGAGAAAGGTCGATGTATCGACCTGCCTCAATTGGATCGAGCTGGATCATCAGCCTGTCTATCGACCTCCCCTATCAAGATTCCAGCTGGCATTGCCTTAGAAGATTTCAAGAGCTGGATTATCAATTATGGTCGATGCTCCGCCTTCATGGAGCGTCACGACCTGATCCTTGCCACGTCGAGTGCCAGCAAGGACGAATATTCCCAACGGCTAGAAGTGAGTCAGCATCCAACGGCTAGTGCCACGTCAGCCCGACTCCAACGGCTAGTTTTTCAAAACTGCCTATAAATACTTCAGCCATTTTCGGATTCAAGCACGGGAAACACAAGCTATCAACGCCATATCTCTGCCCAAATCTCTCTCAAAGCTCAAATCCATTCAAGTGTTCGAAATCCGATTAGTTTCCCAAACACTTGAAGAAGAGAGGTTTCCGATTCCGAAAAACACCACAACGACGAAGCGTTCACTGCTGCTTGTCGATTGTTCAAACAACTTCTTCTCCGACTTGTTCGAAGTTAGAAAGCTTGTTGTTATTTTCGCCATTATAGAGTTAGTCTAGCTCTGTAAGAGCGTAAGGTTGTTAGTACGTTTTAGTACGAAGGTTGTAAGGGTCACGACCCAAAACTCGTGTCTAGTTACTCTCAAGTTAGATTGTAGCTAGAACTGATACTCAGTCAGTATAAATAAGAGAGAGGTGGATCCAAAAGAAAAGGGATTCTCAGGTCGAGTCGACCTGACGTGGACGTAGGAGGGTTTCTCCGAACCACGCTACATCGCGGTGTTTCTCTCTCTCTCTATTTATCGCTCTTTCAATTCTTTATCAAACTGACGTGCATCAACCTGCATTACACGAATCAACCTGCTATCCATATTCTAACTTAAGATTTTTCAAAGAGTAATCAACCTCCACCAACTTCCGCATTAACACTTTGATAGATCAAGCTTGATACCATACAAGCTTGATAGATCAAACTGCCTCTGATAAGGTCGACCTTGACAATCGTCCTGCAGATCAAGCTGATTAACAAAAGTCAAAAACGGTTGGTTATTGGTGTATTCCCCCCCCCCCCATACACCAATTACTCTTTCCCGGGACCAACAACTCCAACTCCACTACCCCCTACTCCTCCATCTCCACCTTGTAGCTCCAGAAGTTCAGCACTTTTCTGCACAATACCTTCCCCCTTTTTGGCATCATCACTGCCGGGGGTTGGTGAGATCAGTTTTCCAGTGACAGTCTTGCGAAGCTCCTCAAATTTATCAAGCATGGCATGGAGCATCTTTTCAGTCCGTGTCACGAAGACATGCTCTTCGGATAGTACAATCTCTGCCGTTTTGATCGAGATTTCTTCCAGCAAGTACTCGCACTGCTTTTCTCGCTCCTTAACAGAGGCCATCAGCCTCTCTAGTGACTCCACATTCCTGAAGCGAGCGGCAAGCTCCGCTTCGATCTCAGCGCGAATTTCCTTGCGCTCCTCCTCAATCGTGAGATTTAGGAAGTCCTGAGAAGCTTCAAGCTCAGCCTTTGCAGTAGCTAAGGCGCTTTCTTGACTGTTTAGTGCCACGCGAAGCTGGGTAGCTTCGATGATCTTGCAGGCAAGTTCACTGGCCTTCTTCTTGGCTTCATCAACTTGGATGGCCAGCTCTGCATGCTTTAGATCCATGGCTTGAGCACTCCTTCGCCGGCTCTCAAGCTCCTTCAAATTTATCTCATGCTCCAGCTTGAGATCTTTCATCTCCTGTTTAAGCTTGTCAAGGGCTGTCTTGGTCCTTGTCAGCTCACTTCCCTTCATTACTAGATCCCCATCTTTCTTCTCTATCTCCTCCTTCAACTCCTTCACCTCCTTCTCCAACTTCTCCTTTTCCTTGCCAACTTTCACAAGCTTGGCATTTACCTCCCTCAAGTGACTCCTTTCGGCATCAAGCGAGTCCTTGAGTTCGGTGAGATTTTTCTTCTGGTCTTCCACCAGCTTCACTTGCTCTTCCAACATCTTCTCCTTCTCCTCAACTAGCTTCGCCTTCTCTTCCACCTTTCCCTCCAGCTCACCCTTTTTCCGGTCAAAATCTGCACGCAGATTATTGACTTCTTCCACCTTCATGTCCAACTCCACATCTTTCCTGGTGATCTCGCTTTGCAGGCTCGAGATCTCCGCATCCTTTACCTCCACTTCCTCCGCATGCTCCCTTATCAACCTTCGCTCATGAATGGTGGGCACGCGCTCAGGAACTGAAGCGTCTGGATAGGCACGCTTCACCTTCGCATCCAGCTTATCCCAGAAGCTGGTTCCAGTGAGGAATACGTGGAAGCCATTCTCGCCGATGAAATCCAGTAGCTTTCCCTCCATTTGAATAAGGTCTTCCTCTTTAAACGCCTTTAGGAGCCTGAAGACCTTGTAGTATTCAGTGCCGCGGTAGGTGATGTACGTGAGAAAATCGACGGTCTTGGTGAAGAACTCGTCGGACATCGGCACGGAGGAATAGCGGTCCTTGATGGTCTCTGCAGCCTGCTCTCTGTCCTTCACGTATCTTTCGAGAGCTATCTCCTTTGCAGAGGCCGCGAGAATCTGGAATGCTGGCACGATATTTATGCTGGTTGTTTGGGCGGTATCGACTGTAGCTGCCGATGAGGAAGGAGAGTTGGGGGTGGAAGCTTGAGTGGTTTCGGGTTGGGTGATTTCTGGTTGAGGGGTTTGAGTTGGTTTAGTGAGAGGGACGGTGTAAAGTTTGTAGGTATCAACAAGATCTGTGCCTAGGAAAGGCACATCAGGAATCTGGAAAGATGATATCGATTCCTGTGGAGGGTTTGGAATTTGGGTGGTGGTTTCATTGGGATGAGTGATGGGATGGGCGGTAGTTGAGGTTTGGGGGGGTGTTTGGTCTTTGGGTGGTGATGGTTGGGGAGGTTGTTCTTTTTCTGGTGAGGGCTGGGGTTGATCCTCTTGAACTAGAGAAGGCTGGGGTTGTTCTTCTTCTGTTCCTTCTACAAGCGGCTGCATCTCAGCCTCGCTTTCTTCAATGATGGCGACAACTCGCCTCAGTCGTTGAGGTCGCTTCGACCGTGCTTTCCTTGGATTGACTCGCTTCGATGGTGAATGAGCTTCCTTTCCCTCTTCCGCCTTGCTACAGGATTCAGCGACTGGAGCGGATGGGGGAACTGTCACATCGATGCATTCCCGGTCAATCGGGAGCTTCTCCGATTTCCACGAATCAAAGTAGATGGTGTTCCTTTTGTATTCGGTTGTGTCCTTCTTGCCAGTCCACCTCATATTTTAGAAAAGATTCTCCAGGGCGTAAGAGATTCTGGAGAAGAATCTAAGTCTTCCTTTGCGGAGGATTTCACTGTCACTTCCTTCCTTGTATTCGAAATCCTTCGCTACTTCGTGAATTTGGTTGATGAACCAACGATGCCAGTTGAAGCTTGTCCCTGTCAAGCTGTCAACGATGACGGAGGTGGCGAAGATCTTGGTGTCGGACAGTTGGCTCAGCGAACCAACGCCGAAAAGTACTGACTTCGTGTACAACTCACAGATAAAGTTGAACGGAGCCAATAGATCGTTCCTGATGTTGCTCTGCTTCGGATTATCAAACACCTCGCCTTTCTTCTTGGAAAATCGAGCATACTCCACTTGAACAGACATCTCGAGTTCCGTCAAGGAGACTGGTCCTATTTTTGGCAAGTTGAACACATCGGCTATCCTGCTCAACTCGATCTCCACAGGCTTTCCTTCCTGTGGATCGGTGAAGGTTGACGTTTCATCTCCTTCTTTGAGATTCAGAAGAATCTCGGCGACGGCCCTGGCCAGAATCCGCTGTGGCTTCGCCGTCACGAATTTCCACAGGCCGGCCGTGGTCACGGCCCTGCGGTAGAATCTGTTCTCTGTCACCACATCTTCATCAAGGTGTGGTTCAACGTTGACGTTGTCGTCAAAGGATTTCAAAAATTGTTCCATTGATTGGGTCTTCTCTTTCTTTCTCATGGTTGAGTATTTTAGAGAGAGATTTGAGAAAAGTTTAAGATTTTGAGGAGTTTGAGACTCGTGAGTTGCAGAGGCGCAGATCTAGCACGAGAATGGCAATTTTTAGAGAGTTGTGAAAATTTCTGCAGATTACAATCGTTGCATATATATAGAATTAGGGTTCGACTGACGTGGCAGGGGCAAGACAGTAATATCCTCGAAGATCCTGTGCGCAGGCGGCGGACCCTCGGTGATGGATCTGATGTGTCCGGCGTCATTACAGTAAAAGTGAACCGCCAACTTGACTTGGCGTCTCCACGTGGCAGCCTGCCATTCGTCTCTCCAATAGGCGTCGATCCAAAGGCTTAGATTTAAGAACTGTTCGGATTCGACGGCTGGATCGAGGGTGATTTTCCCGCTTCGCTTTGAATTGTTTCGCACGCGCCTGTCTTTTCTCTGTCTACGCGCCGCTGCATTAAATGCTAAAGTAAAAAGTGAAATTTTGCACTCGAGTGCTGACAACTCATACGCTTCGCTTCGCACCAACTCGCTTCGAGTGTAGCCGCTTGGCTTCTACTTGCTTGCGAAGTACTCGCTTGGCGTGGCTGCTCCGCACTCGATTGCGATGACTTGCGTGAGTGCGTGGCACTCACTTCGTCATTTGTAGCGACTAGAATAAGAAATGAAATTTCATTGCTTAATTTTAAAATGTTTCTGACTACATACTTCGAGGATAAACAAGAATGTTTTCCTCTTAGTATTTGTGTCAGATTCATTTCATATTTTCCACATAGTAAGTGAAGGCTTTTACCACACTTCACATTACTTAGTGTACTTAGAAATTAAAACTCTTACCAGTCAATCTCACATCGTAGGAGATTGATACCACTTATTGAAGTCACTTTGAAGAATTTGTCACCACTTAACAAATGTATCAATTGTTGGTCATTTCTTCAAGCTTGGTCTTCATGGCATTCATCTCTTCCATCTTCCTCTACGAACTAGAGACTCCTCCAACGAGTGAATGAGGGGGAGAATGAATAATGTACACAAGCTTACTACAACCCAGAGGGGAGCTTCACGTAAGTGTACTTATTCACGACGAATGGGAGATGAGTACAAGTCCTTATCTCAGAGCAGAATAGGACAGGATGACAGTGAGAATGCTCTGACAAGGCAAACTCGTTTTTACGCAGAGGGATGTCACCAGCCCTGCAACCTTTTGAAGAAAAAGGTAACCCTTCAAGCTTACTCCTATAATCTACAAAATGAATTTGCCGTCGACTAGCTTGACCCAAACTAGGGTTAATTGAAGCGATGCAAAATTCAAAGTAGCAGCTTCCTTTGCTCGCTTTGGAAGTAGATGACTCCGAGAGTAATCAATAGTTCCCCCTTAACCAATGGCTTAACAATTCCAATAAGCTTGGTAGGGAACATCTTCCAATACTCCACCTTTCTCCACCATATTTCTCCTTCTTCAAGCGAGTGGAATAATGAAGTGACTCGCTTGAGTTGGTGAAGATCCGAAGCAAGTGACGCTTCAAAGAACAAGTGACCACTCCTTCGTGCATCCTGGATCTAGCACTCTTCACCAGGGTCTAGCAACCCTAATTCCATGCATAGCTGATTGAAACGAGATTCAGCTAGAGGTTTGGTGAGAATATCTGCTCGCTGGAGATCGGTATGGATTTTCTCGAGCTTGACATCCTTCTTTTCGACATGATCACGAATGAAGTGATGTCGGATTTCCACGTGCTTGCATCTAGTGTGAAGCACTGGATTCTGTGAGATGCATATAGCACTGTTGTTGTCGCAGAATATTGGGATTTCATTTGCTTCAACATTGTAGTCCTTCAACTGCTGACGAAGCCATAGAATTTGAGAACAACAGCTACCAGCGGCCATATATTCGGCTTCAGTCGTTGAAGTAGCTACACTCGTCTGCTTCTTCGAAAACCATGAGATCAGCTTGCTTCCCAAGAATTGACAAGTGCCCGAAGTTGATTTCCTATCAATTCGGCACCCTCCATAGTCAGCATCCGAGTATCCAGTGAGCTCCAAATTGTCCTCCGTTGGATACCACAGCCCCATGTTGACAGTGCCCTCCAAATATCGAAGAATTCTTTTGGCAGCTTCAAGATGGCTGTGCTTGGGATTGCTTTGGAAGCGAGCACATACTCCAACTGCAAAAGCTATATCAGGCCTACTTGCAGTGAGATATAGAAGGGATCCGATCAAGGCTCGGTAGCCTGTAGCATCCACAAACTTCCCATCTAAGTCTGGCTCCATCTTCCAGTTTGTGTTCATTGGGATCTTCACAACTTTGGCATGCTGAACACCGAACTTGCCAAGCATATCTCTAGTATACTTAGCTTGATTGATGAAGATTCCATCATCCTGCTGCTTCACTTGAAGACCTAGAAAGCAGCTCATCAAGCCAATCATCGACATCTCATATTTGGTCTTCATAAGCTCTCCAAACTTCTCGCTAAGCGACTGGTTTGGCGATCCAAATATGATGTCGTCTACATAGATCTGGACCCATAGCATGTCTTCTCCATGATTGATGGTGAAGAGAGTCCGATCTATCTTTCCTTTGTGGAATCCATTATCTACTAGGAATTGAGAAAGGGTATCATACCAAGCTCTGGGAGCTTGCTTCAATCCATATAGGGCTTTCTTCAATCGATACACCTTATCTCCATGCTCGAAACCCGGTGGCTGCTCCACATAGACTTCTTCCTTCAATTCACCATTGAGAAACGCACTCTTGACATCCATCTGATAGACTTTGAATTTCTTGGCCGCTGCATAGGCTAGAAATAGTCTGATCGCTTCAAGCCGTGCCACTGGAGCGAAGGTTTCATCAAAATCGATTCCTTCCTCTTGGCAGTAGCCCTTAACGACGAGACGCGCCTTGTTCCTCACAACGTTGTGGTCCTCGTCCGTCTTGTTCTTGAACACCCACTTGGTGCCAATAACATGCTGAAATTTGGGATGATCCACGAGGTACCATACGTCGTTCCTGGTGAACTGATTCAGCTCTTCTTGCATGGCGATCACCCAATTGGAATCAGCTAGGGCTTCCTCCACGCATGATGGCTCAATATTTGAGAGAAAGCAACTGAACATTGCACTTTCTCCAAACACTTGACTTCTGGTCACTACACCCTTGGATGGATCTCCAATGATTTGACTTGGTGAGTGATCCTTGAGCCATGCACGCTTGGATCCGCCAGCTTCGTCTTCATCTTCTTCCTGGTCGCTCGCTTCACCTTCTGAAGCGACTGGATTGGGTGCTTGGCCAGCACTCGCTTCAGGAATCTTGGGGGCAGCTTCATCTTTTCCTTGGACAATCTGCTCGCTTGAGTCCTTGATTTCTTCATCATCCTCAAGCATGTCCCAAGTTAATGAATTTATGGGTTCCTCGCTTGTCTTTCCTTCCTTAGATTGAACCTGTTCCTGTGGAAGACTCAAAGAAGACTCATCAAATACGACATGGGGTGATTCCTCCACAATTAGGGTTTTACAATTGAACACCCTGTAAGCTTTGCTTGATGTAGAATATCCTAAGAATATTCCTTCATCAGCTTTGCTTTCAAAGGCTTTCAATTGTGACTTCCCATTGTCATGGATGAAGACCCTACAACCAAAAATATGGAAATAAGATATGTTAGGAATTCTCCCTGTCCATATTTCATATGGTGTCTTGTCGTGCCGTTTGCAGAGAAGCGTTCGATTCTGCGTGTAGCATGCTGTATTGGCAGCTTCAGCCCAATACTTCATCGGATGCTTCGAGTCTGCAATCATGGTTCTAACGGCTTCTTTGATGATTCGATTCCTTCTTTCAGCAACTCCATTCTGCTGAGGTGTGCGTGCTGAGGAAGTCTGATGTGCTATGCCATGCTCCGTGCAGTAAGCTTCAATGGTAGAGTTCAGGAACTCTGTGCCTTTGTCGGAGCGAATGGTCACAATCGCTTGGTTCTTTTCCACAGCTAGACGCCTGAGCAGTTGTGGTAGCTTGGTCAGTGTCTCCTTCTTGCTGAAGAGAAATACAACCCAAGTGTAGCGAGAGAAGTCGTCGACTACAACTAGAGTGTACTTCCTACCATTTACACTAACTGGAGTGACTGGACCAAACAGATCCATATGAAGCAGCTCGAGCACTCGCTTGGATGAAGCCTCTTCAAGACTAGCGAAGTGCTTCTTCGTCTGCTTCCTTCGTTGGCATGGTGAGCATGGATGGTCTTTGACAAAGACTTCATTTGGCATGCCTTGCACCAAACCTTTTCGAACTAAGCGATTTATAGCTTTGAAGTTAAGATGGTTCAAGCGTCGGTGCCACAGCCATCCTATCTCTGTAGCACTTCTTGCAACTAAGCACGTCTCCTCTTTGCAGCTGTCCCATTGTGCAATGTAGACGTTCCTTTGTCTAATTCCAATGAGGGCAATCTGGGATGTGAGTTTGCTCTTCACAATGCACTTGTTGGAAATAAATTCCACCTTGTATCCTTTATCACAGAATTGTGAAATGGATAGCAAGTTGTGCTTAAGTCCTTCCACATAGGAGACTTCTTCTATTGTGAGCTTTCCAACTTTCAGTGAGCCGTACCCTTTGGTGCTTCCTCGAGAGTTATCACCAAATGTAACGTGTGGACCCTTCTTCTCTATGTCGTCATGAAGTAGAGTTCTCATGCCGGTCATGTGTCTTGAACAGCCACTGTCCAAGTACCAGATTTGTTGACCCTCAGTTGGCATGGGATCCACGGCGCTCACCTACATTTAGACAGATTTTGGTACCCAAATCAGTTTGGGTCCTTGCAGGTTAGTTCCCTTAGGTACCCAAACTTGCTTCACTTTCTTTCGAAAGGTAGCTGGTGTCTTGGGTTTCTCGACCTTTGAAAACTGTGAGTACTGCCTTGAAGCAGCTTCACACGTGCAACAGTGTGTGCAAGAGGGGTAGCGGCTCGCTTGAGGCTTACCTTTGCTCTTACCCGCTTGCTTGTATCCTGAAGCGACTCATTTCGGATTAGCTACAGGCTTAGAGACTAACGTAGGGTTTACAGTCTTTCGAAGCGGCTCGCTTGGTTTTCTCGAAGCGGTCCAACTAGGGTTTTGACCTCGACTTGCTTGAGTAACCTTGGAAGTTTGAAGCGACCTCCTTGGAGCTTCAAGTTCTTCCCCCTCAGCGTTAGTCCGATTGGACCATCTCCAGTCCGGATAACGTGACACATAGACATTACTCCTTTTCTTGAAAGGGAGATCCTTTGTCTCTGGTGTCTTGGTCTGAGACTTAGAAGCTACAACTGGTTTCCCTTTACCTTTGGATTGGTAAGATTTAGCATTGTAAGTGCTAGGGACAGTTGATCTTTGCTAGCCCATAGATTCTGCCCTTGAAGATATAGACATCTTCATTGGCTTCCTCTTAGGGTTCTCAGCCATTTGGCCTTTATCCTTGTTGGTGGTCGCTTTGGAGGCAGTGGGCACATCCAAAGTGACTGATGGTGTCGTGTTTGAGGCACCAACAAAGACAGTAGGCTTGGAAGGTCCACCCTCATATCCGAGTCCTCCCTTTCTACCAAAAGGTAGAATTGAGCTCTCTAGTGCCTGCCTAGCATATGAAGCTTTATTCAAGTTGGCCACTAGAGCGGACTGGGTTTCATACCTTCCTTCCAAGCTTTGATGTCTAGCGAAGAGATCCTCGAACTTACTAGTCATAGCCCTTAAGTTAAATTTGTCTTGGTCAAGCTCAGTGGCTAGCTTTCGGTTCTCCTTCTCGCTTTGAGACAAAACTTGTTTCAACACTTCGTGGTCACTTGACAGTTTGAAGTGTTTGTCAAGTAACTCAGTCCATGTCGAGGAATTAGCTTCCTCTTGGTGAGTGTGTGTGAGTGTAATTGAACTTGGTGAGGGATAGATAAAAACCTCTCCAGTTTCCTCGTCGGTGAGCGCCATGAGTCCAAGATCCTCTCCCTCACTTGAGTTAGGATCTGTAAATGCATCGGAGTCGCTTGATGGATCTTCAGTTGAAGCGACCGACATTTCATTCGCTACGAGCGCTCGCCTCGGAGCATCCCTCTTTGCTCTTAGTTCCTCTCGTTCCTTTGCACTCAGCTTCGGACAATCAGATTTGTAGTGGCCCATCTTGTGGCAGTGGTAGCATTCCACTTCCATCATGTCCCTTGAGATCGGCTTGGTCGTCTCTTCTCTTCTCCCTTTTCCTTCTCGAGCATCAGTGCTCCTCCCTTTGTACTGCTTGTAGAATCTTTTGTACTTGCCCACTCGAGAGTTCATCTTGTTGAAGTTCTTGGACAAGAGCGCAACATGTTCTTCCAGCTCTTCCCTCATCATCTTGGCTAGCGACTGGTCGCTTGGCCCTTCAGCAGCTTTGAAAGCTATACCTTTTGACGTCATGGGAGCTTCATCCTCATCGTCGAGGTTCATTCGATTCAGATCAAACGTGAGATTTGAGTTCGGAGAACAGAATCTCCGGTGTGAGCTTTGATAGATCCTTGGTAGCTAGGTACAGCTCCTTCATTGTCTGCCACTTTCGTGTGAGAGCTCGAACGATTTTGAGATTCACTTCCTTGTCTGTGAGTTCCTTCCCAAGTGAGTTGAGAGTAGCTATGATGTTGGTGACTCTCAGCTCGAAGGCATCAATGGATTCTCCTGGCTTCATTATCAAGCTTTCAAACTCCCGCATTTGTACGGCGAGCTTGTTTTCCTTGATCTTGTCCGTTCCTTGAGAAATGAGGGCTAGGGTTTCCCACATTTCTTTCGCCGTCGCACACTTCCTAATACTTGGAAGGTATGAATCCGATACAGTGCTCTGCATCGTGTGACGTGCGATCTTGTCAAGGTTGGCGATCTTGAAGTCGTTGGGAGTGTACTCGTCCTTGTCCTTCTCGATGTAGGTCTGTCTGACGTGAGCAGGACAGCCTTCAGCAGCAGGAACATCTACAGAAATGGCTTTCTTGATCTCGATTGGTCCTTCCTCTATAACTTCCCACATCCGGTCATGGATGGAACAGAGGAAGCTCTCGACTCGAAAGCTCCATGTCTCATATCCTTCGATAGAGAACTGTGGAAGATTTGATGCACTGTATGTAGACATAGCAAACAATCAGTAGTATATGCAGTATGCGTGGGTGAGGGTTTTATGCACTTAGGAAAACTGGATCCGGTTCAGTGAGACAACGTGAAGCGAGAGGGGACTCGCTTCAGGTATGCAAAGCAGAGGCTCGAAAGAACCGCTGCTCTGATACAACTTGTTGGTTCAGGTTTGTTATAGGAAAAATACGTAGAGGGGGGGGGGGGGGGGGGAGGAGGTGAATACGTATTTTGAAGTTTTTCAACTTCAAATCCTTAACTCAGAGTATGAAGTAATGTGCTCTTTTGGAATACTAAGACCTAGCCGAGAGCTAGATCTGAAGTAATCACGTTTCTCTCGACCTAAGCTTAGAGCTTGATCAAGAGTGAGACTTTACTCTTTAGTTTCGGAATTCGGTGAGCTATAATCTTTCCTATGTATTTAAAAATCAAAGTTATGTTTGTTTAGATGCACGTGCAATGGATAATCAAACAAGGAATTAAAGAGTTAGGGTTTAGAGAGATACGACACGGGATTTATAGTGGTTCAGAGATAAAACTCCTACGTCCACTTTGTTGCACTCGGCAACTGTTCTCTTCACTCAAGAACTTGAAGGTTACGGGTCCTTCAAAAACCTAGTCAAGATCGAGCTTCACTCGCTTGGATCTGACAGACGCTGGGTGATTCCGGGTTCACACCAAAAACCTAAGCTGGACTGGAAGCTTCACTCGCTTCAGTCCAACGACAGGGAGATTGCGGGCTCTCCTTACAGCCTAGCTTCGATCGAGCTTTACACGAACGATGTAAGTGCAAGCTTGGATCTAGACTCTATGATCGAGGCTTCTACAATCGATGAAAGTAGAGCCTTGGATCGAAACAACCTAACGACGAACACACAAAAACCTAATAAGAAAGGGTTTTTGGTTTACGACGACACACTATGAAGAAATCTTTACAGTAGATGCAAAGATGGCTAGAGTTCTTCTTCTAAGCTTGGATATGGAATGGGCTTAGACTCTAAGTGTGAAGGTTGCAAAGACGAGTTCCGATGAGACTGGAACTCGGAGAACACTTGGAAACAAAGACTCGAAGTTTGCTCTAAGGCTGGGAGTGTTTGTTTGCAGTAGGCGCTCGAATGCTCAGGAAGTGTTCTATCCTTCTCTTCGTCTTCATCCTTCACTATTTATAGGCGGAGGGATGCCGAGATCCGTTGCTTGGTTGGTGGCTTTGTCCCTCCTCCTCTCGACAGTACTTGCACATGCTGGATGCTTTTGCAGGAGCGCAGTTTGTCTCTTTGCCGAAAATGGCTAAGTTACAAAACTAACAGTAACTGGAACTAAGTTACAAAACTAACAGTAATGGGAGCATCTGCTACGAATCGAGTCGCTTCACGGTAAATTGTAGTGCTCGCTACGCTTGAAACTGTAGCGCTCACTTTGCTTGGAACTGTAGCGCTCGCTTCGTTCTCAGTTCTTCGACACGCTTCACTTCGGCTCGCTAGACACGCTTCGCTTTGAAAATACACTCAAGCGAGTGGCCTTCACTTGAATCTTTTGCGGTCTAAAATCTAAGCAAAATAAAGCCATCCTAACAGTATAGGCTTAGAAAAATTTTCTAACCTATTATCTATATCAAAAATGGGTCGCTTGGGAACATAACGCTTGGGGGTTTTGGGATCAAATCAAAACAATAGAATGTCCCTTATAGGTTCCCCCTTAACAAGTTGTTCTTAACAATTCCCAACAGGAAGAAACTTGATGACAAGGGAATAGAAGGAATTTTTTAGGCTACTCCAGAAACAGCCGTGCTTACAGAGTGTACCTGAAAAATCAAAGCACATTTATTGAATCAATCAATGTTACATTTGATGATTCATTAGAAGGTGAAGCAAGTACTGAAGAAGAGTTTCCGATTACCAGTACTGAAGGGAATTCTCAGAGTTCTAATGGAGAGAAGGATGTTAAAGTGGAGGAGGTAACCCTGGAGGGTACTCAAGATGGTACACCAACTGGTACTTCTGACAGTGCAGAAAGGAGAGTCCATAAGAATCACTCAGCTTCAGATGTGATTGGAAATATTAATGATGGGATACAGACCAGGAAGAGAGAGATAGACTTCAAGAAGTTGGTTTCCCACATAGCAACTGTGTGTTTTGTTTCAAAGATTGAGCCCAAGAATGTTAATGATGCTTTCCAAGATGAAAAATGGATAGCTGCCATGTAGGAAGAATTGTTGGAATTTTAGCGCTGCAATGTATGGTATCTTACTCCACTTCCCAAAGGTGCTAATGTGATTGGGACTAAGTGGATATTCAAGAATAAGACTGATGAGCAAGGGAACATCACTCGCAACAAAGCTAGATTGGTTGCTCAAGGATACTCACAAGAGGAAGGCATTGACTACGGGGAGACTTTTGCTCCTGTGACAAGATTGGAATCTGTGAGATTTTTTATGGGAATGGCCAGCAGCTTGGATTTCAAGCTTTATCAAATGGATGTCAAGAGTGCCTTCCTGAATAGGAATCTGGAAGAAGAGGTATATGTCAGACAACCTAAGGGTTTTGAAGACCCCGAGCATCCAGACTATGTATACAGATTGAACAAGGCATTGTACGGTTTGAAGCAAGCTCCCAGAGCTTGGTACAACATGTTAGCTGAGTTTCTTTTAAAGAAGGGATATGTTCGAGGTAGTGCTGATAAGACACTGTTCGTTAAACAGCAAGGAGGCCACATATTTATTGTTCAGGTATATGTTGATGATCTAGTTTTTGGGTCTAAATCAGAATCTCTTGTAAATGAATTTGTGAAATTGATGACTTCTGAGTTTAAGATGAGTATGTTTGGAGAATTGAAGTTTTTTTTGGGACTTCAAGTCAAGCAGAGTGAAGATGGTATCTTTGTTAGTCAAGAGAAGTATGCAGAGAATTTGGTGAAAAAGTTTGGCATGGAGAGTTCTAAAGCGAAGAGGACACCAATGGGTACATCAGTCAAACTGACTCAATAAGGAGAGGGAAAATCAGTTGAACAAACAGAGTACAGAAGTATGATTGGTAGTCTACTGTACCTAACTGCCAGTCGACCGGATATAGCATACAGTGTTGGAGTTTGCTCGCGATTTCAGTCAAACCCTAAGGAGAGTCATCACAAGGCTGTGAAGAATATTATAAAGTATGTCAAAGGAACGTGCAAGATTGGCATATGGTTTGGAAAGGGAAGTTCATTGAAATTAACAGGATACAGTGATGCAGATTGGGCTGGCAACCCAAATGACCGGAAGAGTACTACTGGAGGATGTTTTTTCTTGGGAGAAAATTTAATATCTTGGGATAGCAAGAAGCAGAACTGTGTTTCTCTGTCTTCAACTGAAGCAGAATATATAGCAGCTGGTAGTGCATGTACTCAGTTTATCTGGATGACCAAGATGCTGCATGACTATGGGATTGATGAGAAGGAATATGTCTTATTCTGTGACAATATTGGGGCTATTAATCTCTCTAAAAATCCAGTCAGTCATTCAAAAGCCAAACACATAGAAATCAGGCATCACTTTATAAGAGATCTTGTTGAGAACAAGGCTTTATGTCTTCAGCATGTCTCTACTCGAGTGCAAGTGGCGGATATATTCACCAAACCTTTGGATGGGGACAGGTTTGAAGCTCTTCGAAAATCACTTGGGATGTGTATAATCTGAGCTGCTCAGATTAGGTTTATTTGATTTCTTCAGTTGCTTGGGTTCATGATGTTTGAGTTGTGTTATGTTTGGTGTTACCCTTTGGGTACTTGTCTGACGTGGAGTTTTTGTCAGTTGAAAAAGGGGCTATTTTTTCTGCGCGCCTTTTTCCCTATACTGTTGATTCTTTGGAATTCGAACCGGCGCTAGCTTATTGCAGTATTCATCCTCTCTCATCTCTCAATTGCGCTAGGGTTTCTTCATATCTAATTTTCTCTGCTAGAATCTTTCGAGTTTTTTCTCCGATTTCTTCTCTATCTCTTCGCCGGATTACTGATTTCTTGCTGCATCTATGGCCTCATTCAAATTAGCTGATGGTTTTGATCTCTCGGCTCTGTTCAAATCTGCCGAGCCTGTTCCTCAAACCCTCTATCTGCCATGGTACGGTGCTGGTCTGGTCGAGGATTCTGCTCCTTCGACCCCTCCCAGAGATAATGTCCCTCCATCTCCACCCAGAGATGAGGTTTCAAAAGAACCCCTCCAACCTCTCTTCGGCGATGATTCTGTCCCCCCTCTTTCAGAAACCACCCCTAGGGTTTCTGTTTAGGCATCTTCGGTGGAACCTCCACCCCGAAGGAAGAAGATTAAGCAAGTGGCGCAGAAGAATAAGTCTCCTCCTCCGCTGCCCTCCATTGGCATTGGCCAAAGGACACGTTCTCAAGTACGTGCTCCTCTAGGTGGCTCTGGTTCTGCCACTAATCGGAAGAGGAAGGCCTCCTCTCCCTCTGATGCTCAGGACAAGAAGAAGAATGCCAAGGGCAAAGGCAAGAAGCCTGTGATTGATTTGGACTCTGGGTCCGATGCTGAGATCTCCGTTCACAGCGACTCAGATGAGGAAGAGCATGTACCTCCCTCTCCTTTGTCCAAGAAAGGTACCGACGCTTCCTCTCTACCTGCGGGTTATGAGTTCATGCCTATTTTTCGCAATGCTTCCTTTGCGAAGTTCTGGGATATCAACAAAGAAAAGATTATTATTGTAGATAAGCCTGCCAGGGAGTTCGATTTGCAAAGGGCAGGGGTTTTTGATTGTATCTTTGAGGCCAAGCTGTTAACCACTTTGGCTGAGGAGTTTTGTTGGGTAAAAGATGTAATCATGGAGTTCTACTCCAATTTGAGTTTGCCTCTGTTTGATATTAAATCTCCCGACTATCATCGAGGTTTTGTTAGGGGACAGTACTTCAATTTGTCTCCTTCTTTGATTGAT
This sequence comes from Thymus quinquecostatus, assembly GCA_024222315.1. NCBI lineage: Eukaryota > Viridiplantae > Streptophyta > Magnoliopsida > Lamiales > Lamiaceae > Thymus > Thymus quinquecostatus. The sequence continues at coordinate 15,396,040 of CM044174.1, read as the reverse complement.
GCTTTTATCTGTGGTGAAGTGGTCAAGGAGAGTTTTGAGCCCATTAATTCTGACCTTATTGCTGCCACTCTTCTGGACAAGGAAAAGGCTAAGTGGCCAGTTAAGGCTAAGAGGCTTAGGGCCTCTTCCCTCTCTCCAAGTACAAGGCTTGCAAATCGGAACTGGGTGCCTACCATCCACAAAACTTATGTGAATCTTTCTCTGGCAACTCTCTTGTATAAAGTTGGGAAAGGCATTCCTGTGTCTTTTGGTAGGCTGGTGTTTGAAGCTCTAGCTGAGCATGCGGAGAAGGTGGTTTCATCCAATAAGGCCATCTGCTTTCCCGGGTTTCTGTATGCATACATTTCTAAGTATGTGGAATTTGATATTCCTGAAGGTGCCAAGGAACCTGCTGCAGCATTCATGCGTTTCACCAAGGCTCAGACTGGGGTGGCAACTGAGTCTCCTCCCTTCAGGTTAAAGGCGGACAAGGCATCTTCTTCCTCTATGCCTTATGATGATAATACAGATGATATCAAGCTGCCGTTTGGTCCTGTCCCTCCTCACTATGAGCCAGCAATTTCTAAGCTCATGTTCCAGGCCATTTCCCTGGAATATGAATGCGTATGTGAGCAGATTCTTATGCTGCAGAAGAAGAAAAGTGAGATTGAGGACTTGCTGATCTTGGCTGGTGGTACACAGCAAGGGGGAGCTGCTGGTGTTCCTGCTCCTGAAGCTGCTGCAGAGGTTGATGCAGATGCAGATGTTGAGGCTGAGGCAGAGCAATGATTTGTGTGCCTTGGATTTTGTGCATGCAATCAAGGGGGAGATGTATGTAAGTTTTTTTCTTGCTGCCTTAATGCGTTGCTGGAATTCGGTTGGTTGGTTGTTATACTCTTATTCTACGCTGGTGGTAGGACAGACATTTTATTTTGATGGGGTCTGTAATAGTAAATAGGCCGTGATGATGGTACTTTGCTCTTTCATATCTGTGGATGCATGATTGTTCGTCTGCACCTTCTGGTTTTCTGTGTATATGATGGGAACTTCTGTGATGGTCATCTGTGGTGTTCTGAGTGGTGTTATGCAGTGCTTGTTGTGTTTCTCTCTTTGAGTGAGTATTCTAGTTCGGGTGAGCTCGACTAGTACTTCATATTAGAGAGTGTTTGAAGAAAGGGGGAGTTTGTTTACTCTATGCAATTAAGTATGGTTATGTGGGTGCGCTCCTTGCCTGCTTATTTTTGCATTGGGAGTGTTGTAGTTTGGAGGAGTTGTGTGCGTGGTTATAGTGCGTGTGATTGCATACATAAAATGCCAAGGGGGAGATTGTTGCTGCATGGATTTCGTGGATGTATCATATATGGCATGTTTACGTATGCAAAGATAGGATCGGTTGGTGTTGTGTGGAGATCATATGGTATAAGGATTCTTTCCTTATTTATTTATTCACACGCTTTATGGAAAAGATATGCACGAAGATTTGATAAACCCTATTAAGGATATCTTCGGAGATATTCCTTAATTATCTATTAGGGTTTGCATGAGGTATATATATGCGAGGATCTTATTGGAGCCGCTGCGCGCATTGGATATAATTGAGGGTGCTTTCATCTTCGTGTTTTTTGAGAGTTTGAGTATTTTCTTTCATTCATCAATCGCTGGGGTAGTTAGATTATTGGTGAGTGATTGTTTTATCTTGAACGTTTCCACGTTCGAGATTGGGGAAAACTTTTCAATTATGTGAAAAGTACTTTGGGTAGATTAGTGAGAGTTTACCGAGGATTCATTGGTGAGGAGTAGAGTCGGGTGAGGAGAGAACGTTTAGTGTGGCTGACGTTCACAAGTCTTGTATCCCTTATACTCATCATAGTGAATTGTTTCTTGGAATAGCTTCCCCCAGACGTAGGTGTGTTTTATCACCGAACTGGGTTACCAACTTGTGCTCTCAACTGTGTTACTTTCTGTGTTACGTGTTGAGTTACATTTTACCTACCAGAGTAGGGATTATACATTTTCAATAATAATAGTAATAATAATAATAATAATAATAATAATAATAATAATAATAATAATAATAATAATAATAATAATAATAATAATAATAATAATAATAATAATAATAATAATAATAATAATAATAATAATAATAATAATAATAAATGCAATTAGGGTTGCATGGTTTATCTGGCAACTTGATGTATGCATGGTATGTTATTTTTATGTGTACAAATATCAATAAGGAATCTATTTTTCTTATTTATAAATGTATATATAAGAATATATCCTTATGGAAGAAGATTTGATGTTTATCTACAAGGAAAAGATTTGAAGATATCTTGCGAAGATTTTCCACAACTTCTTGACTCGCTGGAAAGAACCGCGCGTATATATACATTAGAAGATGAGATCGCGAGCCCTAGCGCATTCTGAATATCATAAGTAGCATTCATACCTTCATGAGGTAGTTCATGTTCAACATTCTGTAAACATATATCTGTCTTCTTCTATTCTTTTCTAGAATAGGTTGGTGAGTGATTGTAATCTTGAGTATTCGTATTCACTCAAGTTGGAATAAAATGCACAATCGTGGTTGTGTATTTTGGGTAGACTAGGCGTGAGTCAACTCTCAAGTCTGCTATAGGAGCATGTCATTGACTCTGGAGTGAACGAGTTGTGTAGCATTGTTCGTAAAGCTTGTATCTCCTGTACTCTCAAAATAGTGGATTGGTTCCTTGGGATAGTTCCCCCCTCCCCAGATATAGGTATGATTACACTGAACCGGGTTACCAGTTGTGTGTTGGTTATTGTTTCTTCGATTGTTAATGTTCGTGTTACAATATTGAGGAACTTACGATACAGGTTATACAATTTCAATTGGTACCAGAGCAGGTGATCGCTCACCGGTGTTAGATCCTTGGACGTAATCAAATCCCGTACGTTGAGGAACTAAAGTCTTGATGGGGAGCATCAAGGAAGGTGGTTCGACGATTAGGCCACCTTTATTTAATGGCACTAGTATGGTTACAGGAAGGTCAGAATGACCTCGTTTATAAGATCTGTTGAAGAAACTGCGCGGAGCTCTGTGGAAAACGTTTGGGAGAAGCCAACTGATGAGGTCGGAGCTACTAAACAAAGATGCAAGTGGACTGAAGAAGAACTCAAACTATCAGGTATGAATCAGATGGCACTTAATGTTATCCAAAGTGCAATGAATGTTGAATCATTGCCATTATCTCTACTTCTAAACCTGCTAAAGAGGCATGGGAGATTCTTGAATAACAATGAGGGAAACAAAATTGTAAAAAATAAGAGACTACATTGAAAATGGAGGAAAATGAATGTATTTATGATTTTTATTCAAAACTCTTAAGCCTATACAATGAATGTTTCTGCCTTGGTGAACGCTTGTCTGAGCCAAAACTGGTGTGAAAGATTATCAGATCTTTACCAGAAAGGTTCGACTACAAAGTCACGGCCATTGGAGAAGCTCAAGGCATGGATAATTTGAAGGCAAATGAACTCATTGGATCCCTCAGAACCTTTGAGATGAGACTTTGTTACAACAAAAACATCTTATCAAAATCAGTCAGAGGAGGAGATTAATCCAGAAGATATAGATGAATGCATCGCTTTCCTTTCTAAAAAGTTTGGAAATAAATTTTTCAAGAAAGGGAATTCTGAAGGAAGTTTTGGAAATCGAAGAAATGAAAATAAAGGATCTCAGAACAGAAACATCTCAGATAAGAAGGAAAATGCTGACAGAGGACCTTAGTGTCATGAATGTGATGAGTTTTGGACACATCAAGATAGAATGTGCTAACCTATACAAATATCACAAGGTCAACAAAAAGGCTTTTCAAGTTACACACAACGATGAGGATGTTGCTGACTGAGAGTTTAATGGAGAACAAAGTGTGGAGCTGTAGAGCCCCGAATTTTTATTTACCTTCAAAGATAATTATTAAATTAATTTTAGATCTCATAAAAGAGGTTTAATTTTAGATCTCATTATTACTTTAACATTTAATTAAACTTTCCTACTGTTTTACTAAAACGTGTTCGCAATAGAACGAAATCTATCATATCACTTAGCAAGCAAAACCCTAAGTCGATTCTCAAGGAAAACTTAGCAGGGCAAATAATCATGTAGTTAAACAATCATAAGCTAGCCTAAATCTAAGAAAGCAAGTAAAAAGAATTTGTTTGGTTTTGGTTTTAAATCCTAGGCAATAAAATAAATAAGCAAGAAATAAAGAACAAGTAAATAAATCTAATCTAAGCACAAGCAATTAATAAAGCTACCTAGGCATGAAATTGTAGAGAAAGCAATAATGAAAGCAACGAAGAAAACAAATCTAGACATGGAATAAAATTGAATCTGAAATCCTATGAAAATAAACCTAACTCTAGAACTTGAAAAATGAAGAAATTGAATTTTGAGAAAAATGAATCTAAACTAAGAACTTGAAAACGAACGAACGAATTAAACGAAAGATCTAAGAATTGAATCTAAGAAACTAAAAAGCAATTAATCAAGCGAAAAGAAAGCAATAAACAACTTACAAATTAAATGCGGAAACAAGAGAACATGTTAAGTAAACTTGAATTAAATTGAAGAACGAAAGTCGCGATCCGATCGAATAAAGGAAAAATAAATCTAAAGTGTTTAATGCAGAAAACTAAAGCTAAACAATGATATTGTGAAATTCGACCTAAAGCATAGTATTTATACTAGGTATAAAAACCTAGTTAAACAAGGAAACTAGTCTAAGAGCGTCAATCTGGACGATCGACCAGAAATCTGGACGGTCGTCCAACTTCTTCCCCCGAAAATTCTGCATGTATAGCTTGGACGCTCGTCCAACTCTTGGACGAGCTTGCTGAAATTGATCTGGACGGTCGTCCAACTCTTCAATCTGATCTTCGACGTTTCTTCTTCATCCTTTAGCCCTTTTCGTCCCATTTTCTCCTCGTTCTTGCCCTTTAAGATCCTACAATCCCAAATACTCCAAACAAACTCAATCATAGCCACAAATAATGAAAATACACAAAAATGATACGAAAACGGACACAAAAAGACAACTAAAAACCTAACATCTAAACACCAATCAAAACCCCCACACTTGGACCTTTGTTTGTGTCACGACCGCACTTTACTAAGGATAGTTAAGTCGGGAAACCATGACTGGGGATGGGAATTAAGAATAGGGGAAAGAGAGGGGATATAAGATTGTATGTGGAATTCTAAATCGTATGGCAATTTGAATAACACGTTATACCATTAAACATCTCGACTTAGGAACTCAAATGAGAATACAAGGGTGCTTGTCCTGATCTACTACAAGACTTGAGACAATACTCGAAAGCTCAAGAGTTTGCACAGCGGGAGAGTACTTGAATACATGTATGAAGACACGTATTACCGAGAGTTTTAATCTACTTGAATAACGACAAAAGCTCCACTCGGCACTTCATATCATCCTGCCCAACCTGCACATTTAGAAATACATGCAGGGCTGAGTACGAAGGTACCCAGTGGACACATTGCCAAAAACATACATATATCATTATCAAGCCATTCATCAGTAAGACATAGGAGTTTTGTTGAAAAGAGCCCATGCTTACTAAAACAGTTCTTGTGATCTAAAAGTGTCCGTGCGGACTAAGTTCTTTAGCAATCTACCATATCTGTTCCTTCCTTGCGGTATTGGGAGAGTGGCCACTCTCGCGATACCTTGACCGGCCAACCCGCTAGATGACTTACGGTCACTTGGTGTACACAAGTCCTAGTAGCTATCTCACTAGGACTTGTGTACACCAAGTGACCGTAAGTCATCTAGCGGGTTGGCTGGTCAAGGTATCGCGAGAGTGGCCACTCTCTCGATACCGCAAGGAAGGAACTGATGTGGTAGATTGCTAAAGAACTTAGTCCGCGCGGACACTTTTAGATCACAAGAACTGTTTTAGTAAGCATGGGCTCTTTTCAACAAAACTCCTATGTCTTACTGATGAATGGCTTGATAATGATATATGTATGTTTTTGGCAATGTGTCCACTGGGTACCTTCGTACTCAGCCCTGCATGTAATTCTAAATGTGCAGGTTGAGCAGGATGATGTGAAGTGCCGAGTGGAGCTTTTGTCGTTATTCAAGTAGATTAAAACTCTCGGTAATACGTGTCTTCATACATGTATTCAAGTACTCTACCGTTGTGCAAACTCTTGAGCTTTCGAGTATTGTCTCAAGTCTTGTAGTAGATCAGGACAAGCACCCTTGTATTCTCATTTGAGTTCCTAAGTCGACATGTTTAATGGTATAACGTGTTATTCAAATTGCCATACGATTCAGAATTCCACATACAATCTTATATCCCCTTTCTTTCCCCTATTCTTAATTCCCATCCCCAGTCATGGTTTCCCGGCTTAACTATCCTTAGTAAAGTGCGGTCGTGACAGAGTGGTATCAGAGCAACGGTTGCTCTGAAACCCGAGAGTCTTCTTCAGAGTTTAGTCTAGTATTACTTCACTAGACTAATTGAGTCAGTCGACAAAGCTCTGCACTTCACTAAATCGCGCTTAACGAGGAAAGGTAAGACTTTCATGAGATTGAAAGTTGAAGAATAGAAAGGACATAATGGATTTAAGATCACATATAGAAAAGAACAAGGTTTGCTAGAGAACATAGCTCGCTTAAACAAGTTGTTTTCCTCGGAAAAGTTAGAATAAGACCTTGAGGGAATGAAATTCCTTCCTTTTTGTAAGAAAAGAAGAAGAAAAGGCGATGAAGATGCACGAGTGCAAAAGAATCGAGGCAAGAGACACGATGAAGAAAAATGTCACTCGATGACATGGGCTTAGTCTTTTTAACAACTTTTCAAAACATGCGAACAACGTTAGTTCATTATTGTTCTTACATAATGGAACGATTATAAATTAACGAAGATAATGTGGCACAATAAAGATAAGACCACTGTAAAACCATAGATGTACCACATCATGGTTAGACAAAAGAATATAATAACAGCGAAACGAAAGATTAAAGTGAAGTAAGAAAAGAACAACGGTAACAATAGTGTACCTATTTGGGAACATATCCATGAGCATAAAAGCATCGATCTCTAATTGTTAGAGTTCGAATATTAGAACATGTCGATCAGAACCTAAATAAGGTTGATGGCCTGAACTAAGTTCACCAATAAGAAGAGACAATCCAGTGCTTTGGCACTTGATCATAGTTCGATCATAACAAACTTATTGGTCCTTTTATTTGCATACCATTTTTTTTATGTGTATGGAAGACACCGATAAGGTTTATATCCAGGCCAAGGACCTTACGTCAATCAAGATATTTTCTTTTTCAATACATAATTAGCCCATGTTATTGTTACTCCAATTCCAGTATAGACATTACACTCTTAAAAAAATCTCTTCGAGTCGACAAGTTAGTGATGGCTATCAAATAAGACGATGTCTCTAGTTACGAGTTCTAATGCCGTTTAGGACCTCTAGATTAAATGGTCCTCAGAAAAGAAAACTTCACACATACCTTGACGGTAGATACCTATGAAATATTTATATGAAAGATTACGGGTAAATGCTGATATCGTTTCACGATAAGATTACACCCAGTAGAACTCCTCGAATGTTTCTACATTCTTGACGCATCAAGAATAAACAGGACAAGTAAATATATTGTTATAATAGGCCCTAAATTAAGATATACAAGTAAGCGAAGTGCTAGTCCATTGATAATAGTTAATATGACCTTGAGGACCTCTCATAGGTTAATGAAGTTATAAAGAAGAATAGTGTTACTATGTGCTCGATAAATAGAGAATTATTCGCAATAAATATAAGAAAGTGAAAGCATCAAGGTTGTCAACTGAATAACCAGTAACAGCTGAAGTAGGGTTGCAAGGTCAGTTTGGAGGATAAGGTAAGGGAACACCCGACCCCTAATAGTTATTACTAAAGACCAAACCAATGAGTCATATGGAGCAAATTGTGTGGTGCGACTAGCATACAGAATAAATATCTAAATAAATTAGTTATTATGGCCTGTTAAGATTAACCGGTAGTCTGACATCCTAGAGCGTAGACCCGTAAGAAGTCTATAATATGGAAATATTAGTGCTATTTAAAAGAAACCTTATTTTGATAGGGTCACCTCGATTGATATGCGAGACAGTATCCCAAAGAGAACCCTAAACTCTACAACGTACAATTAGAATAAAAATGCAAGGTCATACGCCCTTGTAAGGATATGAATAATAATGACGGCACATTCAGTGAGGGGTGGAATTTTCTAGGGAATAAAAGAAAATTTGGGACCACTTCATTGAAGTTGTACGTGGGTACTTGTAGTAAGAAGAATTATGTGGTTAGGATATAAAGGAAAACTTAACATGTTAACGTCTTGTGTCATGATATCCTACGTAAGCCCTTTTGAAGCCCAGAAAAATGTATTATGAAAATATAGAGTTCTGAAAAATCATGAGTTAGAAGAGCTCGCCAAACTTTGCAAAGCTTGTTTTCACCACCCAAAAATTTGAGAGTCACCACAGTACTAGAACTTCGTGTGACTGAGATTGTGTCTATGCGGGACTGATCACCCCACATAATATCAATCTCGGTAGCGTTATCATCAGACAAGAAATCGGACGGGTATCGACAAAATGGGTCTCCTCCCCCTGACCTTTGTCATTTCATTTCTACCCTCTGATTATTCTTTCCTAGCTTGTCAGATGCTTTATTGATAACATATTTTGGTTACTTGTTGTGCCAAAATTGAACCATTGTCATTATACCTTCCAGTATCGTGTAACGATATTCTCATTCCACTTTGATCCAATTAGCTATCCAAGCAATGGAGTTTACTAAGCCCAATTGCAAGTCATGAGCATGACTTAAAGTATGATACCGTCAGGGATTACCCAAAACATGGAAATGAAATAGAACAAGATAGAAATAAAGAGACTTACAATTAGTGGAAGGGAATTGAAGATGTAAAATATTTAAGGACAATGATATGATCTTGAGTATGTTACAAAATGGTTCAGGGGTTGATAAATGAGTAAAGATATTGATACAAGTCTCAATTGGATAATGGTGTGAGGATAATAGTTAATAAAGACCTTATGGAACCCCAAGAAAGATTTCATAATTGCAATCAATAAACGAGATGTTAGACAGTGAAGTTAAGAGTTGTGTTTAAGCGAAATCGAATGTTTGAGAAAAATATATATATACAAGCATAACAAGCGTTCCTGACGAATGCAATAATAACCTGGCAGTACTCCAAGAAACTTAGAGAAGACGAGATAACAGTGATTGGTTAGGAGTAATAGACTACAAGCCTTAGAGTCTTATAAACCAAGGATTATACTAAGATAAGTGCACTGATAATGCACGAGTTAAGTGCTAAAAGTCAATAGCATCAGAGGGTGACTTGGACTCGAGCAGTAAGCACGTAACTGAAAGAAGTTGGGCTGAAGGAACTCAGGGAAATAGTAATTATAATTAATTGAGAATAACGAATGATTAAAAGCATAAGAAGAATAAACGTTGAGTTATGGTAGACGTCAAAGCTTGAGGGTTACCACACATAAGATCCAAAGTAAATTAGAGAACTGAGTGCATAAACAGAATGGATTTTGAAGTGGATGTATACATTAAAACATGAGACAAATCAGTACCCATAAAATATAGCAATGGATCAAGAAGGAGGCAACATCCACATCAACAGAGGTAGTAACTGGTGGTACAAGTTGATGAGTAAATCTGGATTAAGATTTCCCCTATGTCACGGATGATGCACCCCTTGGAACATTCGTGTGAATCAGAAGGAAAATTTTACCACTAGAAATAGAGTAAATTTCGAATAGCAAGATATAAGTAGGTCGTCCACGAAAGATATATGAATGCAAGTTAGCAATTGAATGTAATAGAGTAAGAAATGTTAAAAGTTAGTCTATGCTAAGGAACCTAATCCTCAAGGAACTCCTCCATATAAGATATTATATGATTAAGGAACATTTGAGATATGGACCAAGAGTTACAGTAAATCCTCAATCTAAAAGAGTGATTAGAAATATGGGTAGACAAGATTATCTACAAAAGAGTATAAGTAAGTGGATTTTGTACAATTTAAACTTCCATAGCGGAGACATTGATATATAAATTAAATAGGTGAGTTATGACTTAATTGAATAACCAATAGATTTATGGATCAGTAAATTAATACGGGTTCAAAACTATTTTAAGTAATTATCCATATTTCAAGGAAGGGATGTCGATCAGATAGAAATTCTTGCCGAGGTCCCTTAAATATTACAAGTCGGACGAAAGCTACATATATAAGTGAGAATTGGTAGAGGTAAAGTATATGCAATTAGCATATCAAAGGATCATCTAACTAAAGCTCATATAAGTCGAGCAAGTAAATAAATCATAAACATAACTATGTACTCTAGTTGTAAGATAATCGACTAAAATAATCACCTGAGCAAAATGAGATGGAGCAATTAAGCTAAAAGCTTGAGATAAATTAAGTAAGTATGTATTACTCGGACACATCATGTCATCAGATGGAACTAAGTAGACCAAGCAAAAGTAAAAGCTTCTCAAGGGTGGGAATCATCACCTAGACAAAATAAAATACGTAACATCTTAGGATTGACTCATTATTACCAGAGATTCGTCAAGAATTCTCCAAGATAGTAAGACCAAAAACATGATTGTAAAGCGAGTGATCCAGTGTATGTAGACCTTTAAGCGTCAGTCATGCTTTCAATAGTTGACATGGAAGTTGATAGTTGCGCTAATTCTGATAGTTCTAGAACTACAAAAGAAAAAAAAAGAAAAAAAAAAAGGAAAGGAAGGATGTGTAACAATTTATACACCAAATTGGTTATACCACAAAGCACAATTACACTATCCACAACTTAGAATCATCCGTAGTGGTGCACGCCCTGAATTTAGAAGTATCATCCTTATGGAGTTAATACAAAATTTAAGGGATTACAAAAGTGTATTTCGAACGGTGAGCCTTAATATGTGTCGCATAAGGTGGGTAGAATTAGTAGGGAATTATGAATGTAGTATCAACTACCAAGGCAAAGGTAAGTATAATAGCCAATGCTTTAAGTCGTAAACCACGCTTTATGTGGATACTACTTCTTCTAGCGAGTGATGAGACAATTGTCAGTGATGTTAAGAATATAAATATAAAGGTAGTATCTCGCCCAAGGCAGTAGAAAAGATTATTACTACATTGACTATAATGTCAACGAGAGGCATATGCATAAAAAAAAAAATGAAGTTAAAGAAGATACATAGGTTAAGAATAAATAATACCGAAGAATATTGTTAGGAGGATGTGTGTTTCACCAAAAAGTGTTCGCAATAGACGAAATCTATCGTAGCACTAGCAAGTAAAACCTAAGTATCGAATCTCAAGGAAAACTTAACAGGGCAATCAATTATGTAGTAAAAACCTAGTCTAGCCTAAATCTAGGAAAGCAAGTAAATAAGATTTGTTGGGTTTTTGTTTTAAATCCTAGGCAAGAAAATAAATAAAAGCAATAAATTAAAGCAAGTAAATAATCTAATCTAGAACTTGAGAAATAAATCTAAGCATTAAACTAAGAAAGCGATTAATCTACCTAGGCAAGAATCGAAAGGAAAGCAATAAAGAAAGCAATAAAGAAAGCATAAACTACTCTAGACATGATGAATAAAATCTGGAAATTAAAAGGCTAATTAATCTAACTATGAAAGCTTTGAAAAACGAGAGAATCGAAACTAGGAAAACGAATCTAAACTTTAAACTAGAAATCGAAAGAACGAAATTAAAACTAAGTAAATTAAACGAAGCAATTAAGAGAACGAATCTAAAACTAAAGCAAAGCAATTAAAGCAAATAAACGAAAGCAATAAAAGAACTTACGAGAATTAAACGAAGACGAAGAACGCGAATTAAATAAAGAAGTCTTGAATTAAACGAACTAAGAATCCGGATCCGAACAAAGTAAAGCTAATCTAAAGTGTTTAAGTGCTGAAAACTAAAGCTAAAATATGCTAAAAGATGATAAAAATTCGTGCACAAGGATGATATATATATACTAGGTAAAAACCTAGATAAATAAGGAAAACACAGCTGTCGCCGGAGTTGGACGGCGTCCAGCACAAGTTGGACGGCGTCCAGAAGTTCATTCTGCATAAATTGGCTTCGAACACGCGTTGGACGGCGTCCAGATGAGTTGGACGGCGTCCAGAGATGAGTTGGACGGCGTCTAGATCCTTGATCTGGTCACTTTGCGCATCTTTCTTGTTTCGGCCGTTTCTTCCTCGTCCGAACTCCAAATTGACCTCCGTTTTCGCCTACGTGCTCCTATCGAACCCCTCTTCGATATAATGCTTCTTTCTTCTTGTTTTCTTCTCATTTTAGCCCTTTTAATCCTACAATACCAAAGACTCCAAAACAACCAAATCATAGCCTCAAACAACGAAAACACACAAAAACTAAAGGAAAACGGACACGAAAAGACAACGAAAAACCTAACATCTAGACACCAATCAATGTGCATACCACACAATGATGAGCTCATGAAGGAAATCTTAAGTAAGACTAAAGATACATTATAAACCGCTCACCCGGGAATACAAGATGTATCAAGACCTAGAAAGGAAGTTGTGGTAGGAGACATGAAGAAATATATAGTCTCAACTATCACGATGTGTTTTAGTATGGCAAACAAGTAAACTTGTTCAGGATATGGTTAATAACCACGTTAACTAATTGGTTACGATAAATTAGATCAGAACCAAAATTTAGGGAAACTACAACCCTAAAGAATTCGTAGTGAAACTGCGAGCACGTTACAATGAGATTGTGATGAGACTACCTAAACTAAGAAAGAGAACAAAGTTATATATATATATATATATATATATATATATATATATATATATATATATATATATATATATATATAAGTTATTGATCGACTTTCAAAGAGCCTTATTCTATTTCCATTTTGATCAGCCACGGGTAAAGGTTAACACAGTTATATGATGAAGGGGTCGAGTGTTATACAATGTGATTATTTTATCACTAGAGACCAAGACACTATGTTACATCCATGTTCTGGATTAGTTACTAAAAATTTAAGCACTAAACTAGTTAATAGCACAGCTAGCCATCACCAAGCCGATAGGAAATGGGAAAAAATGATTTATATCCTATAAGGCATGTCGTGAACAGTCGTACTCGTTAAAGGCGGAAATAGACTTGCTAATAGTAGTTATTAGCCACAATAAGTGTGACGCCATATGACGTACTATAAGGGTGACAATGTAGACTACACTCTACAAAGAAAAGATAGGTGAAATAAAGATCTAAAGTCCTGACACGATCAATGAAGGGATCAATACAGGAAATATCATAAGGAAGTGAGAGAAGCTAGAATGGACAGAAGTCCAAAGCCGACAAATGTTGAGCAAAGATATACCTTGAAATAGTAGATATAGTTTTCTTGGAGGTAACACTTCTAAGTGGATAATGAAGTTTATATAAAAGGAATGCTAAGAACTTGTCTTACTAAGACCTTATGAGATTCCGAAGGAACATAATATGCTAAAAATAGCATACTAGTTAGAAGCACCTCCAAATTTAGAAGGTATACGCAATGTAGTTTACGTATTACAAATAAGAGAGTGCGTGTTAGACAACATGCACGAAATTCATCAAGATGAAGTTGTTTAAGATTTGTAGTTTAAATACAAGAATATAATAAAAGAAGCTTTGGACAGAAAGGTACAATCTCTTGAGAAAAGTTTATTACTTCATTCAAAATTCGGTGAAATATCACAGACAAGTTAAATCAACGGAGGAAACTTGAGGTTAAGATGGAAGAGAAGTACCCCGAACACATCAGTGAATTACGGAAATTTCGGGACGAAATTTATTTTAAGGTGGGTAGAATGTAACGCCCCGCATTTTCTTAACTCTAAAATAGTAGACAAGTTATGTGAAGTTGCAGTTTGAGTTGCAAGTTAGAGATATATATTATCTCTCGTGATATTAAATCGCGAAATGAAACAATTGTACGGTCGTATTTTAATACGATTATGTTATGTAAAGACTAAGCGATTAATTATAAAATTTATAATTAAATCTCGACGAAAGAAATAATGGGCCGATACAATATTAATATTTATTGGGCCGAACCCAGTTTACACACTCATAATACAATGAAAAGGCCCAACTAAAGCCCATATCATAAACAAATTACATATCATAAGTAAAAGTCAGAAATTACAAGGAGAAGAAAGGCGGTCTTCACAATCTTCAAACTTGAAGATTCGGTGGCTAGCAGCCTGGTGCAGCCAGATGGAAGCACTCTTCCATGCAAAACTAAAAGCATACCACCCCACATCATACCCCCTTAAGTAAAAGTATACCACCCCAACACTATACCCCAACTTTTTACTTTAAAAGCCATACTTTCTTCACTTCATTCTCTCCCTGCACAAAACCAAAGCACCATATAGAAAAATGAGTTAAGAGAGGGAGAAGTAGTAGAGGCAGAAAGAAGAAGGAAGGAGGGAAGGTGAGCTAGCAACAACAGCACTACTAACACCAACAGTAAGTTTCATCCTTCACCCCTTTTTTTCCATGCCTTAGTTTGAAGCAAGGAAATAGGATAAAAAGAATATATGTACAATGTTGATTCAAATGCATAACACAGTAAAACCAAAAGCCTACAAACTAGGAATCAAGAAGTATATGAGAATCCAAACCATCCTACAGGTTAAAACTCGAAAGAAAGCGCTTAAGTTCATAATATAAATTCTATTCAATGGACCACATATATAAACCAACAACAGTAATCTGCAAATGAAAATACCGAAATCTATTGTACAAACGAATTCGTTTAAATCCCGAAACTACGTTCAAGAGCTGCCCATGATCAAATCTTAGAACATAAGATTAACACTCTAAAATTCATGAGTAGCAACAAATGTAGAGCAATTAATTGAAAGCGAAATCGAAAACTAAACGGGGAGGTTTTACCGGAGCCTGGAGCGAGTGAGAGAGGGGCGGACTGCCCTGCCGCTGTCGGCGGAGATCGCGACGACGAGCGTGGTGAAGCTGCTGACCAACAGCAGCTGCTGGCCGAACTTCCGGCAGCTCCCAGCACCAGCGACGGCAGAGGGGTCTCTGCCCTGCAGAAGCGACGGCTGTGAGCAGCGGCGTCGGACAGCGGCGATGGCGACCGTGAGGATGGCCGTGGAAGTAGCGGAAAAGAGCAGGGCCGACGGCGACCTCGCCGGAAATTGAAGGAAGCACGGGCCGGATGCTCGATTTGGGAGTTAGGGTTCCGATTTGATTGGGAGAAATTGGAAGGGGAAAACGGACGGAGAAAGACGCCACGGGGCGGCGGCGCTCGATGGCCGCCGATGGCAATGGCGGCGACGGCCGGAAACGAGAGGTGGAGAGAGATGTCGGTGCAGAGCGTGAAATTGGAGGGGGAGGGAGAAGAAGAGAGTTGAGCGTGTTGTGTGCGTGCGTGTTGAGGGAAGGAAATGAATTAGAAGAGGATTGGATTTGGGCCTTTCCTTTTGGGCCTTTCTTTTGGACCATAAATTAAATTGGATTTGGTCCCTTTGGGCTGGGCTAAATTAAATGTTTAATGGGCTCAAGCCCATTACTGTTGGGCCGAGAATTAATTTCAGATGGGTCAATTATGAGTCGAAATTATTAATAAACGAGCCCAATATTTAAAATCATTTTCTAATGGATTAAGGATTTATTAAGCTATAAGTTTAATTAATTATTCAACTATATTAGCTTTAAAATATGTAATGAAAATTTACATAATTTTCAGAGATTATTTCAACAATAAATGGTCTCGATTGATGAAGAGAACGATTCAGAATAATAAAAGATTATTCTATTACAAAAGGATTAAAAGGATTCAATTCAATCTGTTAACCCTAACAGATTTATAAGTTATGAAAAATATACTAGACGATTATTTTTCCATAGTAAGTTTTATTATAAGAATTTAGATTCTTATTATACCTTAATGACGACTCGACGAGGTTTCTGACGTCGTTTGCCTATCAAGACCGACCATATTCTACGCTTCAAGAGGTGGACTTTCTTATACAAATAAAGTTATAGAATGTTTAGATTGAAAATGTTTATGTTCAAAAGTATTGTCATGCCATAAATGTTTGATTTATGTATGATACCTATCTGTATGGGCATTGCCCATTAATGTAATCGAATTCGGGTCCTAGTGAGATAGCTATCTTACTAGGACTTGTGTACACCAAGTGACCGTAAGTCATCTAGCGGGTTGGCCGGTCAAGGTATCGCGAGAGTGGCCACTCTCCCGATACCGCAAGGAAGGAACAGATATGGTAGATTGCTAAAGAACTTAGTCCGCGCGGACACTTTTAGATCACAAGAACTGTTTTAGTAAGCATGAGCTCTTTTCAACAAAACTCCTATGTCTTACTGATGAATGGCTTGATAATGATATATGTATGTTTTTGGCAATGTGTCAACTGGGTACCTTCGTACTCAGCCCTGCATGTAATTCTAAATGTGCAGGTTGAGCAGGATGATGTGAAGTGCCGAGTGGAGATTTTGTCGTTATTCAAGTAGATTAAAACTCTCGGTAATACGTGTCTTCATACATGTATTCAAGTACTCTCCCACTGTGCAAACTCTTGAGCTTTCGAGTATTGTCTCAAGTCTTGTAGTAGATCAGGACAAGCACCCTTGTATTCTCATTTGAGTTCCTAAGTCGAGATGTTTAATGGTATAACGTGTTATTCAAATTGCCATACGATTCAGAATTCCACATACAATCTTATATCCCCTTTCTTTCCCCTATTCTTAATTCCCATCCCTAGTTATGGTTTCTCGGCTTAACTATCCTTGATAAAGTGCGGTCGTGACAGTTTGTCCTCAAGCAAACATATTCAACACAATCAACCCAAGTTCAATCAACTCAACAACACAAATTAGACATCGTCAAAATCGTCAAGTCGAAACCTAGATCACTCCAATATCAGCAAGCAAATGCACAATCAACTACAAACATTCATGTGGCCCGTTAAATCGACTCAAATATGAGGATCCAACTTATGATATACACACAACTCACAAGCCTCAAATTATCAATATATTCATCCCGTAGCCTACTTCCCTTTTTATTCAATACAAAACACTTTTTTTAGAGACAATGAAAGTGAACGATTTGGTATGTATGCCACTAGGTGTATTCTCGATGGTTCATGATAGACTAGAAATTTACATGTTTTTATAAGTGTTTAGGAGTCGTTTTTAGGTCTCGTTTCGTGATTTAGTTTGTGTTTTGTATTGTTTTATGTCTTTTCGAACTATATTACGCTTTGGGTATTTTGTCGTATTTTCAGGCTCTTTTCATGTGGAAATAACCCAAGTTGAGATGAGGATCGAGAAAGCCAAGAAACGGAGTATCGAAGAGCCAAAGAACGAAATTCGAGAGGGTGGCTAGACCAGCCGAGCGGCCACGCCATGGGTCGAGCCAGACCCTCTGTTTGGTGTGCTCGACCGAGCCGACTTTCTCTCACATGCGCGACCACGCGCACGGCCGAGCCGTTGGCCGAGACCGTGGCCGAGCCTTCTAGCCGAGCCGGAACACGGGTTTCGTTAAAATCGCGGGCTTTTTCGACTTATTTCGATTTCTTGTACACTTATGTTTCCTTGTAAATTTTTACTCTATAAATACCTTAGGTTTAACATTGTGAACCCTAATTCTCATTAGTTCTCTTTAGTTTTTGTTTAGTGTCATTTTGTTAGGTTTTAATCGTTATTCGTTTTTGTGTTGTTTCGGAGTCGTTTTGTGTCTTTGTAGCTATGATTTGGGTATTTTGAGTATTTTAATTGTTAGGGATCATGGGAGTCGAGAGAAGGAGAAAGAACGAGGAAAGGATGAAAAGGGGAGCGAAAATTGGATGATTTGCGCGGAGTACTTGGAGCGCTCACTCCCTGGTGTTGGAGCGCTCGCTCCGTTGTCAATATTCAAGATGGAAGTGCGAAGCTGTTTGGAGCACTCGCTCCAGGTCAAAGTCAAGAAGGAATAGTGAGCAGCTATATTGGAGCGCTCACTCCGGCTTGCTGGAGCGCTCGCTCCTTGTCGCGGATTTTATTTTAGTTTCCTTGTTGGGATCGAACTCTTACCTTATGATATATATATATATGCCATTAGGGCACGAATTAGAGACACCTTTTATCTTCCGTTTTCAGTTTCAAATACTCTAGTTTTAGTTTTTATTGCTTTCGAATTGTTCCGGATCAGATTCTTCAGTTTTTATTCAAGTTCTTTTCGTTCGTTCGTGTTCTTCGTTCTCGTTTTAATTCGTAAGTTATTTATTGCTTTCTTTTAATTTAATTAATTGCGTTCTTAGTTTCGTAGATTTAATTTCTTTATTCCTTCGTTTAATTCTATTTGTTCGTTCTTGAGTTCGTAATTTAGATTCGTTTTTCCAAAGTTTCTGTTCTTTCGTTTTCAAAGTTTCTTTTTCTTCGTTTTTAAATTCTTAGAGTTAAGTTAATTTTACCAGATTTTTAGATTCAATTACTCATGTCTAGATTTGTTTTCGTTTCTTTACTTGCTTTCGTTTTTGCTTTCGTTTCGATTCTTGCCTAGGTAGTTTAATTTCTTTTAATTTAATTCTCTAGTTTATTTATTTCGATTTATTTCTTGCTTTCTAGATTAGATTATTTACTTGCTTTGATTTTAATTGCTTTGATTTATTTTATTGCCTAGGATTTAAATACAAAAACCCAAAAATATTGTTTACTTGCTTTCTTAGTTTAGGTTGTTTTTACTACACAATTATTTGCCCTGTTAAGTTTTCCTTGATATTCGACTTAGGTTTTTACTTGCTAGTGCTACGATAGAATTTTGTTCTATTGCAAACACTTTTTAGTGAAACAGTTTTCTTAGCTTTTCATAGACTTCTTTAAATTTCCAGCTTTTGTTATTTTTCAACGTTGGAGTTTATTCAAGTTTATTCAAGATTCAAGATTCGAAGTTCTTCGCGTGTTCAAGATTCAATTCCAAGTTGTTCTTACTTTACTCTTTAATTATGTTCTTTCAATTCTTTGTGTTTATGTTTGCTTTAGTTATGTCTAGCTAAATTTCTTAGTTGATTTTAGGGATTGAATGCCTAATTGAATTTATGTGAGTATTTTTGTTTACAATTAGCCTTCCAATCTAGGTGCATGTTTCATGGTGCTTATTCTCATGAATGATTAATTGGCCACTAATTATGTATGCATAGTTATATTTTTATGCCTTAGCCGGATAATTGCATAATAGATCTCATGAATACATGGTATGATGATTTGATTGTCTTAGCCGAAGTTGAATTATCATATGTTTGCATATAGTCGATATAGGTGTCGTAGCTGAACCTAGTTGATTGTATTATTGATACTTGTTCTATTTTGCACTTGATTTGATTTCTATGAGTCCGAGAAGAGATTAGGATCTTATTAGGTGACGATCTACATTGCCTTGGCCGGAGTGTTAGGTTAATTTCGTGTGTCACATTTAGATTGGATTAAATTGGTTAATTGTATTCATTAATTACTTGCATATATTTGATTAGGTAGTCTTCCCTAGAATCAACACTTTTCCTTACTTGAGTTTTACCTTATTTGTTTATTTGCTTTGTTATTTGCTTATTTCCTTATTTGTTTAATTGAGTCTTTTATTTATTTGCCTAGTTATAAATACCACAATTCCAAATTCTTAATTGCCTAAACATCAGTTTAATTCTAAAGTAGAGGTACTGTGTGTGTTTTAGACTTGTCAATCCATGTGGATACGATACTCGTGCTTCCCTTTTACAATACCTATTTTGTGTGGTAGAAAATAGTGCGATCAAATTTTGGCGCCGTTGCCGGGGATTGATTAGATTTCGTACACATATTTTGAAATAGAATTAATAGGTGATTTAGGCGCTTTAATTTTCTGTTTTTGGTTGATTGATCTAATTTCTTCTTTCCCTTCTATTTGATTTTAGGTAGTGCATGACCACAAGGTCTAAAGGGATAAATCTTATTCCGATAGACTTGGAGATTGAGCGCTCACTAAGGGCAAGGAGGCGAGAGAAGAAGGCAAGTGAGATCGATACACCATCCTCTTCACCACCCGATTCACCAAGGAGTTTCAATTCAATGGGGGATCAAGCGAGGAGGACTTTAAACGATCGGTTCAAACCGGTCGTTGGCCAATTTCAGCAAGGAGGATGGGGGACCACGAAGGCTAACAATTACGAGATCAAGACGTCCCTCATCAACATGGTGCAAGCTAACCAATACGGAGGCTCGCCGAAGGAGGATCCAAATGCTCACTTGAAGCAATTTTTGGACGTTTATGCTACATACAAGGCCAATGGAGTTTCATCGGACTACCTCAAGCTCAGTTTGTTCATGTGGTCTCTCAAGGATGATGTGAGAGTGTGGCTCGATGGATTGGACAAGACAGAGATAAGGACTTGGACCGAGATGTGCACAAGATTTCTCAACCAATTTTTCCCACCTTCGTGGGCTCAGAAGCTTATCAACGAGATCAACCATTTTCAACACTATGAGGATGAGTACTTCTACGAGGCGTGGGGAAGATTCAAGAAGCTATTGAGAGCATGCCCAAATCATGGAATTAGCAAGGAGGATCAAATCACATGCTTCTATCGTGGTTTGAACAAGATGTGTAGGAAGGAGCTCGACTATGCTTCTAAAGGAGGATTTTTGAACAACGAGTACGATGTGGCCATGGAGATTATTGAGCTTACCGTGAATTCGAGTTATGAAGAGGCTACTAACCGACGCGTTGGAAGAAGGAGAGTTGCCAACATTGGGATCGAGGCTTACGAAGACTTGATGGAGAAGTATCCGAAAACAGTGAATGAGTTGGATACCATCAAGAAAGGAGTGCTTCGGTGCGATGCTATAGTTGATGAACAAGCACCTCCAATCGAAGAAGAGGATGCCAATTTTGTGCAACAAGGTGGCAAGTGGCAATCAAATCAAGGAAACAAGTGGCAAGGAGGACAAGGAGGCCAAGGAGGTTCGAACTACCAAGGAGGTTATAAGAAACCTTATGTTCCAAACAACCGCAACCATCCGAACTTCTCTTATGCCAACCCGAACAACGCCTTGCAACCACCTCCCGGCTTCCATGTTGAGAACGGAGTCATTCAAGAGCCAAAGAAGGAGATGTCAACCGACGACTTGATTCGACAATATATGGCTCAATCGGAGATGAGGATGACACAACAAGATGCAAAGTTAAGGACGTTGGAGCTTACTCAAAATACTTTGAGTAACAATTTGGGGAGTAGCATCAATGCCTTGACCAAGCAAATGCAAATGTTGGAGACGCAAATGAGTCAAATAGCCAATGCTCAAGGAGGAGTCCATAAGCCCGGCCAATTCCCAAGCAACACCGAGCAAAACCCGAAGAACAACCAACAAGTTCACGCCATTGAGCTTAGGAGTGGCACCCGTTACACAAATCCATCTTTGGAAGATGAAGTTGAAGGTAAAGTCGAAGATTTGGGAGATGGGAGCAATTTGGAGGTGAAAACTGACGTGACGAATATTACGGATAAAGATTGAAAGAATATTTGTAGAATATTTGTATTTACTCTCTTGATTATATTTTCCTTTCTTAGATAGGATCAGTTATTCAGATCCATAATTTGAGGATCTCATAGAGTGATTAGCGGCATTAGAGATTCTTTTAGCTCTTTGTAATTCTGCATATATACTCTCTCTCATAATGAATACAGACACGGCAAAATTATCTTCTTCTCTCATCTTTACATGGTATCAGCTTAACTCACCCTAAACCCTCTCTTCTTCTTCTTCTCCTCATCTGATATGGCCGCCGCTCCATCGCCGTCCGATTCCCTTCCGATTGCTACCATGATCCACATGGTTTCAATCAAGTTAACCTCCTCAAACTACCTCCTCTGGAAACGTCAAATAATCCCCATGCTCACAAGCTTTGAGCTTCTTGGGTTTGTCGATGGATCGAAATCGGCGCCTCCTGCCTCGTCTCTTTCCGCTACTGGCGACATCATTCCGAATCCGGATTACGCCAAGTGGCTCTCCACCGACCAGCGTCTTCTCGCTGTGCTCTTCTCTACTCTTTCCGAAGAAGCTATGACAGAAGTCGTTGAGTGCACCACCTCTCGCGATGCCATGGTCGCGCTTGAAGCTGCCTTTTCTCACTCTTCTACCTCTCGCGTAAATCAGTTACGTGAAGAGCTCCTCTCGCTCCGCCGTGGATCTCTTTCCGTTAAGGAGTATGGCGTTCGTTTCAAAGGGTTGTGTGATCAATTATCAGCTGTCGGAAAACCTGTTGAGGAATCCGACAAGAGTCATTGGTTCCTTGGCGGCCTCGGCGCTACGTTCGCAAACTTTGCAGATGCTCGTATGTCCATGCAACCTATTCCATCATTCTCCACACTACTACATCAGGCTGTCCAGTTCGACATCATGTCGAAATCCATGGATCCTTCGGAGTCTTCTTCGTCCGTCGCCTTCACGGCTTCCTCCGGCCAAAATCCTTCCAGCGGTGCTTCGTCTTTTCGGCCCTCAAATTCTCACTCCGGTGGTAATGGCGGTCGTGGAGGTGGTAATGGTGGTCGTGGTGGTGGTAACGGCAACCGTGGTGGAGGTGGAGGTGGCCGTGGTGGTGGTCCGCCTCGTAAACCTCGGTGTCAAATATGCCGCGGAGAACACTATGCTGACAAATGTCCTCTTTATCTCTCTCGAGCACCTCCTTCTGCTGCTAATCTTGCTGAAGCTTTTACATCCACATGCAATGTTTCTGGTTCTTCGTCTGATTGGTATGTAGATTCGGGTGCTTCTGCTCATATGACGTCAGATTCGTCCTCTCTCGATAACGTCCAACCCTACACTGGCAATGGTAATGTTATAGTGGGTAACGGAAATTCTTTATCGATATCTCACACTGGTAATGCTTTGCTTAGTCGTGATGTTCGTCTTCTTGATGTATTGGTGGTTCCACACATTACAAAAAATTTGCTATCGATTAGCAAGCTTACTTGTGATTACCCTGTTGATGTGCTATTCTCTGATCGTACATTTGTTATTCAGAATCGAACCACCAAACAGGCTATCGCACAGGGGCATCTTGATCGTGGTTTGTACGTGCTGGACCGTGGTACTCCGGCTCTTCTTGATGCAGTCGCTTCAATCAAATCAAAGGCCAGTTATGAGTTGTGGCATCGTCGTCTTGGTCACGTTCCGTTTTCTACTATTTCATTGCTTAATAAATTGGGGCATTTGTCTGTCACCTCCTTGTTACCTACTCCTACATTATGTTCTCCATGTCAGCTTGCTAAAAGCAAAAGACTTGCATTTTCTTTGAATGATAAACGTGCTACTGCCGTTTTGGATTTGATTCATTGTGATTTATGGGGGCCGGCGCCTATTTCTAGTACTGATGGATTTCGTTATTATGCGGTTTTTATTGACGATTTTTCTCGATTCTCGTGGCTTTATCCTCTTCGTGCAAAGTCGGAATTTTGTGATATCTTTATAAAATTTCATGCCTTCGTTTGTAATCAATTTTCTGCACGAATCAAACAGTTTCAGAGTGATGGTGGCTCGGAATTTATTAACACTCGTCTTCGGTCATTTTTTGAGACTAATGGCATTCATCATCGAGTTTCGTGTCCTTACAAGCCGCAACAAAATGGCCGTGCCGAACGCAAGCATCGTCACATCACAGAAACTGGATTATCTATGCTTTTTCAAGCTCACGCACCATCCACTTTATGGTTTGATGCCTTTGCTACAGCCACATATGTGATTAATCGCCTACCATCGTCAATTTTACAAAATAAATCTCCCTATGAGATTTTATTTGGCTGCGTTCCCCACTATCTGAATTTTAAGCCGTTCGGTTGTCGTGTATTTCCTTATTTACGCGACTATTCGCCTCACAAGATCGCTCCTCGAAGCGCTCCTTGTATATTTCTCGGCTATAGTTCCTCTTACAAGGGTTTTCGGTGTTACGATCCTGCCGTTTCGCGCATCTATGTTACTCGGAATGCTATATTTGATGAAAGTGTTTTTCCATTTTCCTCCACTGGTGCTACACCTTCTTGTGCCGACCTTGATGTTTCTTCATTTTTTGAACCTACACGTCAACATGGCAATCCACTAGTGCATGCACAATCATCTTCCTCTCAATGCTCTCCATGCATTCAGTCTCTCCATGAAGAAGTTGCTGCTCCGTCTCCAGTTTCTTCTTCGGCTCCCGAGTCTCCTCTCTCTCCTCAGCACTCTCCCGCTGCTGCTCAACAAACGTCGTCGACCTCTGCATCCTCTTCTTCGCGACCATCGCAACCGCCTCCCCTTCCAACTCATACCATGGTCACTCGATCCAAGGCTGGTATTTTTAAACCTCGGTATCCTCTTAATATTGCGACTACTCCTTTATTGTCCGCCTTGGTTGCTTCGACCTCCTCTTCCGAACCTCGTGGGTTTAAATCCGCAATCAAGCATCCACATTGGCTTTCTGCGATGGAAGAAGAAATGGCAGCATTGCGTTCCAACAACACTTGGGATCTTGTGCCACCTCCCACCGGCACGAATATTGTTGGCTCGCGATGGGTTTATCGAACCAAATACAAGGCTGACGGCTCTATCGATCGTTACAAGGCCCGTCTTGTAGCTCAAGGCTGCACTCAAGTTCCGGGATCGGACTTTCATCACACCTTTAGTCCGGTTGTAAAGGCGTCTACGGTTCGGATTATTCTTGCCCTCTCGGTTCAGTTTAATTGGCCTTTACACCAACTCGATATCAAGAATGCTTTCTTGAATGGTATTCTAACGAAGTCCGTATATATGGCGCAGCCTCCAGGTTTTGTTAATCCACAATATCCTAATCATGTTTGTCGACTCAAGAAAGCCTTGTATGGTCTTCGACAGGCCCCTTTGGCTTGGTTCCAACGCTTCAGCTCGTTTCTTTTTAGCATTGGTTTCAAGCAAAGTCGATGTGATACGTCGTTGTTCTTTCTACATCAAGGGTCTTTGGTTATCTTCCTTCTTTTATACGTGGATGATATAATCATCACCGGGAATAATCCTTCGTCTCTTCGGAAGTTTATAACCACCGCTAGTCGCGAGTTTGCTCTCAAGGATTTGGGGTCTCTTACATATTTTCTTGGCCTCGAAATCTCTTCGAACTCTGATGGTATTTTCATAGGTCAAGCAAAGTATGCTCACGACATTCTCTCCAGAGCTAAGCTTCTCGATTCAAAGCCGGTTGCTACTCCGTTAGTCGCTGGAGACTCGTTACATCAAAGTGGCACACCGTTTGATGATCCTACCTTGTATCGTTCTCTTGTTGGCGCCCTTCAGTATCTTACGATAACTCGTCCAGATCTTTCGTACGCGGTCAATCACGTCAGTCAGTTCTTGCAGTCTCCTACTACTGAGCACTTTGATGCTGTCAAACGTATCCTTCGATACGTTAAGGGTACCGTTCACCTTGGCTTATCCTTCACTCGCCAATCCGATCTATCTATCTTAGGATACTCCGACGCTGATTGGGCAAGGTGTATCGACACTCGTCGATCTACTTATGGGTATTCCATTTTCCTTGGAGGAAATCTTGTTTCGTGGAGTTCCAAGAAGCTACCGACTGTTGCTCGGTCCAGCTGCGAGTCAGAATATCGTGCTCTTGCCAACACTGCTGCGGAAATTATTTGGCTCATGAACCTACTCCGCGAGTTGAATGTTCCCATCGCATCTAAGACGCCGACTCTCCTATGCGACAACAAGAGTGCTATTTTCTTAAGTCAAAACCCAATCTCTCACAAGCGAGCCAAACATATTGACATAGATTGTCACTTCATTCGGGAGTTGGTCTCATCTCGGAAGCTTTCTACCAAATTTGTACCCTCTCATTTGCAGTTGGCCGACATATTCACCAAGAGCTTACCTCGGCCATCTTTTGAATTGCTTCGTTCCAAGCTTTGTGTTTCCTTGCATCCAACGCATCGCTTGCGGGAGGGTATTACGGATAAAGATTGAAAGAATATTTGTAGAATATTTGTATTTACTCTCTTGATTATATTTTCCTTTCTTAGATAGGATCAGTTATTCAGATCCATAATTTGAGGATCTCATAGAGTGATTAGCGGCATTAGAGATTCTTTTAGCTCTTTGTAATTCTGCATATATACTCTCTCTCATAATGAATACAGACACGGCAAAATTATCTTCTTCTCTCATCTTTACAACGAAGGACGAAGGCCCGGAAGGAGAGGGCCTCAACCGCGCCACCGGTCGAGCCGAAGGAGAAAATTCGTCCCAGGACTCGCGCGGTCGGGCGCGCAGCTGAGCCGCCGGTCGTGCCGATCAAGCAGTAGGCCCGCTCGACCATGCGCGCGGCCGAGCCGATGGTCGAGTCGAAGTCCGAGATCCCCGTCCCGATGCGTGCGACCAAGTACACGACCGCGCCGCCGGTCGTGCCGATCCCGTTCCTACCCCGACGAAAGAATCTACCCCCAAGGCTCCGTTTCCGCAACGATTGGCGAATACCAAGCAAGACGAGAAGTATCAGAGGTTCTTGGAGATACTTCAAAAGGTCAACATCTATATTCCGCTTCTCGATGCTCTCCGAGACATGCCCAATCACATGAAGTTCATCAAGGATGCGGTATCGGGAAAGAAGAAGTGGGGGAAATTCGAGACGATCAACCTTACGGAGGAGTGCAGTGCGATGATCCAAAAGAAGTTACCTTTGAAGCAAAAGGACCCCGGGAGGTTCACACTAGCATGCAAGATTGGAGATCAAGTCTTTCAAAACGTTCTATGTGATCTTGGTGCTAGCATCAATTTGATGCCTCTCTCGATTTTCAACTGGCTCAAGATTGGGAGGATGAAGCCAACCACTATCTCTCTACTCATGGCGGATCGTTCGGTTTCTCATCCACGAGGAATAGTCGAGGATGTTCTTGTTCAAGTGCACAACCTCGTCTTCCCGGCGGATTTTGTCATTTTAGATATGCCGGAGGATGCAAATCAACCTTTGATCTTAGGACGGCCATTCTTAGCCACGGGAAGAGCATTGATCGATGTTCAAGATGGAGACCTCACCTTTAGAGTCAACGGGGAGGAATTAAAGATTTCTATCTACGAAGCCATGAAGAGACCCGACGATCATCGTGAGGATATCTTCTCCATCGAGACATTGATACCACCTACTTCGGAGGAAGCACTTAATCATTGCATCTCAAATTCACTATATCCCTACTCGGAGTTGGACGAAGCTTGCGACGAGATTCTTGAGTATCTAAATCAATTGGAGGCAAACCAACCATCAACTCACCATAAGGAAGTTCCTTACCTCGACATCAACAAGAAGGTGGATGATGGAGTTCTCGACGAGGAAGAGAAGAAGGATGCAGCCCCTAAGGTGGAGTTGAAGCCACTACCCGAGCACCTCAAGTACAAGTTTTTAGGAGAAGAAGAGACGTACTCGGTGATCGTGTCTTCTCAACTCACGGAGGCGAATACGGACAAGTTATTGAGGGTCCTAAGGAAGCACAAATCTGCAATTGAATGGACGATTGCCGACATCAAAGGTATTAGTCTTTCGATTTGCATGCATAGGATATTGCTCGAAGATGGTTATCGCCCAAGAGTCCAACCTCAAAGGAGATTGAATCCGGCTATGCAAGAAGTTGTGAGAAAGGAGGTGATGAAGTTGCTAGATGCCGGGATGATCTATGCTATTTCGGATAGTGAGTGGGTGAGCCCTACTCAAGTGGTGTCAAAGAAAGGAGGCATGACGGTCATCAACGATGAGAAGGGGGAGCTAATTGCGACAAGGCTTGTCACGGGATGGCGAGTTTGCATCGATTATCGTCTTCTCAATGCAGCAACTAGGAAGGATCACTTCCCCCTCCCGTTCGTAGATCAAATGCTCGATCGATTGGCCGGACATGAGTATTATTGCTTTCTTGATGGATACTCCGGCTACAATCAAATCACCATCGCTCCAGAGGACCAACACAAGACGGCGTTCACTTGCCCATATGGAGTCTTTGCATATCGGAGGATGCCGTTCGGATTGTGCAATGCTCCGGCTACTTTTCAAAGGTGCATGATGGTCATCTTCCATGGATTGATCGAGAACATAATGGAGGTATTCATGGACAATTTTTCAGTTTTTGGTTCTTCTTTTGATCAATGCTTGGAGAATCTCGCCACGGTGCTTCAAAGGTGCGAAGAGACGAACCTCGTTCTAAATTGGGAGAAGTGCCACTTCATGGTGCAAGAAGGGATTGTACTTGGCCACAAGGTGTCTTCACAAGGATCGGAGGTGGATCGAGCCAAAGTTGTAGCCATCGAGAAGTTGCCACCACCAACCAACGTGAAATCGGTGAGGAGTTTCCTAGGACATGCCGGCTTCTATAGAATGTTTATCAAGGATTTCTCAAAGATAACGAAGCCGTTATGTGGATTGCTCGAGAAGGATGTCAAGTTCGTGTTCGATAAATATTGCTTGGAAGCCTTCGAGACATTGAAGAAGGCGCTTATCTCTACTCCTGTCTTGGTATCACCGGATTGGAGCGCCCCGTTCGAGCTTATGTGCGATGCAAGCGATTGGGCAATATGAGCAGTTTTGGGGCAGAAAAGGGAGAAACTCTTTCGAGTTATCTATTACGCTAGCAAGACATTGGACTCGGCTCAAAGGAACTACACCACCACGGAGAAGGAGTTACTCGTTGTGGTCTATGCTTTCGAAAAGTTTAGACCTTATTTGGTGGGATCTCACACGATAGTGCACACCGACCATGCAGCCATTCGCTATCTATTCAACAAGAAGGACTCAAAGCCGAGGTTAGTTCGATGGATTCTACTTCTTCAAGAGATCAACATGGAGATCAAGGATAGGAAGGGGTGTGAGAATGTGGTGGTCGATCATCTCTCGAGACTTGAGCAGCCCGTGGATGGAGAAGATTCGAGGATTGAGATCAAAGAAAGCTTCCCCGATGAGCAGATTTTCGAGTTAGACAATTTGACTCCTTGGTTTGCCGACATCGTCAATTATTTGGTGATTCATCATGTTCCCAAGGATCTCTCGTCTCATCAAAAGAAGAAGTTCCTCCACGATTGCAAATTCTACTATTGGGAGGATCCTTATTTGTATCGGAGGTGCGCCGACGGAATTATTCGAAGGTGTGTTCATCAAACGGAGAGATCATCGAGGATTGCCATAGCGCTCCGAATGGGGGACACTTCGCAGCAAATCGCACCGCCCTCAAGATTTTCCATAGCGGTTTCTATTGGCCTTCGATCTACAAGGATTGCCATGAGTACATCAAGACGTGTGATCGATGCCAAAGGATGGGGAACATCACAAAGAGAGATGAGATGCCGCAGCATACTATTATGGAGATGCCGCAGCGTACTATTATGAGGAATGACGGCCTGTAGGCTTACGATCGGCCTGATGACTCAACATTCAATAACCCTAGCTTTCCACATAGCATTTTGAATCTTTCTTCGGCTAGGGGTTTGGTTAGAATATCAGCTCGTTGAATGTTAGTGTGTATCTTCTCAATAACAACGTTCTTCTTTTCCACGTGATCACGAATAAAGTGATGTCGAATATCCACGTGTTTGCATCTTGAATGAAGAACTGGATTCTGAGTAATGGCGATGGCACTCGAGCTGTCGCAGAATATAGGCACTTCACTGACTTCAACTTCATAATCTTTGAGTTGTTGTTTGATCCACAAGATTTGTGCACAACAACTTCCTACGGCCATGTACTCGGCCTCTGTGGTGGAGGTGGCTACTGAAGTTTGCTTCTTTGAAAACCACGAAATCAGCTTGTTTCCAAGAAAGTGGCAAGTACCCGAGGTAGATTTCCTATCAAGCTTGCATCCTGCATGATCAGAATCTGAATAACCTGTAAGCTGCAAATTATCATCACAAGGATACCAAAGACCTAAGTTTGTGGTTCCCTTGATGTATCGAAGAATTTTCTTTGCTGCTTCCAAGTGTGATTCCTTCGGATTAGCTTGAAATCGAGCACACACTCCAACTGCAAAAGTGATGTCAGGTCGACTAGCAGTTAGATAAAGTAATGAACCAATAATACCCCTGTACTGTGTTATGTTGGCAGGTTTTCCTTCGGGATCCGGGTCGATCTTCCCACCAGAGAGCATCGGTATTTTGACAGGCTTGCTGTCTTTGACACCAAACTTGTCAACCAGCTCGTGTGCGTACTTTGTTTGACTAATGAAGATTCCTTCATCGGACTGCTTGACCTGCAACCCTAGAAAGAAATTCATTTCCCCCATCATAGACATTTTATATTTTTCTGTCATGAGGTTACCAAATTTTTCGCATAAAATGGGAGATTTAGATCCAAAAATGATATCATCAACATAAATTTGTACTAAAAGGATATGTTCATTCACTTTGATAGTGAATAGCGTCTTGTCGACTGAACCACGCTTGAATCCTGATTCGATGAGGAAGGATGATAGCGTCTCATACCAAGCTCGAGGAGCTTGCTTAAGTCCGTAGACGGCCTTGTGCAGTTTGTAGACTTTGCTTGAATCACCCTCCTCGAATCCAAGAGGCTGTTCCACATAGACTTCTTCTTCAAGAACGCCATTGAGGAACGCACTTTTAACATCCATCTGGTAGACTTTGAATTGTTGATGAGCGGCATAAGCTAGAAACAGCCTTATAGCTTCTAATCTTGCAACGGGGGCAAACGTCTCATCATAGTCGATTCCTTCTTGTTGACAGTAACCCTTCGCTACCAATCGGGCTTTATTTCTGACAACTTCTCCAGATTCATCTCTCTTGTTCTTGTAAACCCATTTGACTCCAATGACGCCCTGATGATAAGGACGATCAACTAGAGACCATACTTCATTTCTCTTGAATTCATTGAGTTCTTCTTGCATGGCTTGAATCCAGTCAGCATCTTGAAGAGCTTCAATGGCATCTTTGGGTTCTATGCAAGAGAGATAGCAGCTTAGAAGTGCGCTTTCACCAATCGTCCTTCTTGTTCGTACTCCTTGGTTTGGGTTCCCAACAATGAGTTCTTTTGGATGAGCATCGATCCAACGTCTGCGTCGAGCTCTTTCTTCATTTGAAATGATTGGCTCGGGCTCATTAATGGGTTCGTCAAACTCCGGGTGAGTTGAAGGTTGATCAGTGGGAACGTGCTGTTGCTCGGGCTGTTGATCATGCTGTTCTTGATCAGGCTGTTGTTCGGCCTGGATGTTGAGCTGTTCCATTGTGCTATCGAGCTGCTCGATTTGGGATGTAAGGTCGTGAACAACATCAGTCTGGGGGACTGAGGGAGGGGGATCGGCCTGATTAAGTCCGGCTGATGTATTACAGCTCGAAGTATGAACATTTGCATCACTTCCCCCTTGCTGTGTGACCTTTGGATCAGATTGATCCTCTTCCTCCAAGTCATTTGGAGTCCATACCAGCAGGTCGTCAATGGGGAAGTTAGACGGCCTGTTAGTGGCGGACTGATCTGTACCTGTACTTAACTCTCTGTACAGACAAGTAGATTCATCAAACGCAACATGAGGTGTTACCTCCACAACTAGGGTTTTCTTATTAAAAACTCTATAAGCTTTGCTAACCTCCGAGTATCCTAAAAATACTCCTGGATCGGCCTTGCTATCAAAAGTCTTTAATTGAGATTTCCCATTGTTATGAATGTAACACAAGCACCCAAAAGCTTTAAAATACTTTAACCTGGGGAGCTTGTTGTTCCACAGCTCGTATGGAGTCTTTCCATGTCGGGTAGTGATGATCGACCTGTTTTGGGTATAGAAGGCTGTGTTAACGGCCTCTGCCCAAAACTTCTTTGGAAGGTTGGTTTCATCCAACATGGTACGAGCTGCTTCCTTCAGTGACCTGTTACGGCGTTCCACTACGCCGTTTTGTTGAGGTGTACGTGCAGCTGAAGTTTGATGATGAATTCCACTCTTTGTGCAATATTCTTCGATCATCGCATTGATAAATTCGGTGCCTCGATCAGATCAAATGGAGATAATGGATTTCTCCTTTTGATTGCACAGTTTGCTCAGCAGCGCAAGTAGCTTCTCCAAAGTCTCCTTCTTTTTGTACATGAAAATAACCCACGTAAATCTAGAATAATCATCTATAATAACGAGAGCGTATTTTCTACCGTTTATACTCTAGGGAGTGACTGGACCGAAGAGGTCGAGATGGAGAAGCTCAAGAATTCGATTTGATGTTTGTGTCGTTACGCTTGGAAATGATGATCTTGTTTGCTTTCCAGCTTGACAGGCTCTGCAGATGTGATCACGATCGAAGACTTGATCTGACAGGTCGTTCACCAGCTTGTTGCGTGCGAGCTTGTTGATGGCTTTGAAGTTCAAGTGACTCAACCTCTTGTGCCATAGCCAGCTTGTCTCGGAATCAGCCTTTGTGACCAGGCAGGTCTCTATCCAATCTGTCCATTGAACAATATAGAGTCTATCCTGCAAAACTCCGGTAAGAAGTGTTTCTCCTTCCTCATTTTTCACGAGACATTTGTTAGCGGTGAATTCTACTCGTTTACCACTCGAGCAGAATTGCGACACAGAGAATAGGTTATGATTAAGACCTTCAACATATGAAACGTTAGAAATAGTTGTTTTACCAACTTTTAGATCGCCCTGGCCTCTCGTAAGTCCCTTAGAATTTCCTCCAAAGGTTACAAGTGGCCCGTCTCGTTCTTGATAGTTTGATAGTAGCGTTTTGTCACACGTCATGTGCTTTGAGCATCCACTATCAATGATCCATACAGCTCCACGAGCTGCTTGGCTCCTTCTTTGAGCCTTCCCGACCTGCAATTAGTTAAACTTAGCAACCCATTTGAGATTGGGTGCTACATCGGTTGCGGGAACGGCCTTGGGGACCCAGATTTGTTTTGCCGGTCTGCTTCTATCCGAGGCTGAGGACGAGGCAGTGGCGGTCTTGGGCTTGGGAGCCTTGGACTTCTTTGAGCGAAGGCGACGAGGCTGATAATACTGCTCTTCATGAAGACCAGGTTGATACTGCCAGTCTTGGAAGTTTGACTATTGAGAGTAGTGGCAGTGACAACCTTGATGAGCAGGATAGAAGAACTGAGGGTGATACGGCCTTTGATAGTATTGGCCTTGGTATCGCCCTGGATGGGCAGCCTGCTTTTGATGAGAGGGGGCAGGTCAACGATGCTGGGCAGGTCGACTCTCTTTCTTTTAAGGAACAGGTTGTTCCTTCTTGTGTTGCTTTACAAGGATGGCTTGGGGCTGTCGAACTGGATTCTTCAGCTGGACCATCTTATCTGGAAGAGCTTGATGAGCTTTCCGAACACTCTTTGTCTTCGACTGCACCTTCACGAACATGATCTTGCAATCTTTATCCTTGCTTTCCTTGGATTTTCCATTAAATCCAATGCCAGAGTGATCGTGCGGATTGCGTTGCATGGATTGGACTTCTTCCAACTTCTTTCCGCTTTTCTTCAACTGACTCAAGGTGAGTTGAAGTTTTTCTTCCTTTTTCACGAGAAGTTCGTGTCGAATTACCAAGTCAGCCAATTTTGAGGTAAGGCTGTGTATTTCGGCATCTTTGGTCTTGAGGGACTCGTCCTTCTCGAGCTCCCTGGTATCGAACTCCTTGACCCGCAAAGTCAATTCTTCAACCTTTGACTTTAGGGCTTCGATCTCCCTTTCCTTTTCTTCATTGTAGGGAGAGAATCTTTCTTCTAATGCTAGCTAGTATTTTTCATTTTTGTCCATAAGCTCAGCATTATCTTCAACGACCTCTTTGAGTGTATCCACGAGGTCGGCATAGTCATCGAGCTGTTTCTTGATTTCTTCCCAAGACACAGCCTCGGATAGGTCTTCATCACCTTCTTCTGCACAATCATCGTCAGAAAAAGAAAGTGAAATGGGTTGAAGATCTACCTTTGAAGATCCCTCATTTTGTTGGTGCTCTCCAACGGAACATTCTTCATCATCACTTTCGTCGAAAGCGATGTAACCTTCGTCATCACTTGACGAACTGTCAGAGAGGTGAGCTTCCTTTGTTTCTTCGGCGATCATAGCAGCTCGTTGATCCTTAAGCTTCTTATCGCGCTTTGCACGGAGCTCGTCTCTCTCTGCCTTGGTAAGATCCGGGCAGTCCGTCTTATAGTGACCTGGCCTGCCACAATTAAAGCAACCACCCTCGGGTGTGTTAGAAGAATTGAAGGTTGAGGGTTTACCTTCTCCCTTTTTGTCAGGGCGGTCGTGGTTGCGGTTTGAGAAGTTTCGCTTGTTGTCACGATAGAACTTTTTGTATTTGACAACCTTCCCTAGGAGCTTCTCATTTCTCCTAGCAGCTAGAGCATAGTCGAGAGTCATCTTCTCGAACTTCTTGACGATGGATTCGTCAATCGAACTTGGGGTAGCAGCTGAGGCTGAGTCGGCCTTGAAAGCTACCTCCTTGTTCTTTTCATCAGCCTTCTTGCTGGTGGAAGGCTGTGTTGATCCATGGATGCGGATCATCTCATATTCATTTCCGACAAGAATGTCGAAAAGATCTTCAGTGGTGAGGGAGTTGAAATCTGAACGAGCTGGATGCATGGCGGCGTATACGTGCCAATTTGCGGGAAGGGCACGTATCACTTTGAGATTCTTCTCGCGCTGCGTATATTTGTATGGGTTGATTGCAGCGACTTCGAGAATAATCTCGGTGAAGCGAATTTTCATTGCTTCTATGGTTTCTCCCGAAACCATTTTGAAGTCATCGAACTTGCTGCACGCCATAGACAGCTTGTTCTCCTTCATTTCCTCTGAGCCAAGGCTGATGGACCGGAGGGTGTCCCACATTTCTTTGGCCGTTTCAAGATTTCGGATCTTGGCCAGGTAGACGCTCCACGGTGCTGGAGATGAGTCCCTTTGCGTAATCATCGAGGCTGGCCTCCTTCCTTTCCTCGGTTGTATAGTCGCGAGGATTTTTGAGGACTTTCTCGTATGTAGCCTCCCCGGGGGCTGTTCCATCCACAATAATCTTCGCTGCATAAATGGGGGAGGGTCCATTCTCGATGATATCCCACATGAGGACGTGATGTGCCTTGAGACACATCTTGATTCGGAAACTCCAGTCTTCATAGCCTTGAATGGAGAAGTCTTCACATACCCTGAGAAGAGAAGCTTCCATTGCAAAATAATATGATATGCGTGAATGAAAAAGATTTTTCTAAAGGATCGGTTCAAAATGACCAAACGTTTGATAAAGAACGTTTAGTATGCAAAGCAGCGGTCAAAAGAACCACTGCTCTGATACCACTTGTTGGTCCCGGGAAAGAGTAATTGGTGCATGGGGGGGGGGGGGGGGGGGGGAATACACCAATAACCAACCGTTTTTGACTTTTATAAAATCAGGTCGATCTAAAGGTCGATTGTCAAGGTCGACCCTATCAGAGGCAGTTTGATCTATCAAGCTCGTATGGTATCAAGCTTGATTTATCAAACTGTTGTTAATGCAGAAGTTGGTGGAGGTTGATTTACTCTTTGAAAAATCTTAAGGCTGAAAGTAGATAGCAGGTTGATGCGTGAAATGCAGGTTGATTCTCGTCAGTTTGATAAGAAAATATAAGGGCGATAAATAGAGAGAGAGAGAGAGAGAGAGAGAGAGAGAGAGAGAGAGAGAGAGAGAGAGAGAGAGAGAGAGAGACACCGCGATATATCGTGGTTCGGAGAAACCCTCCTACGTCCACGTCAGGTCGACTCGACCTGAGAATCCCTTTACCTTTGGATTCAACCTCTCTCTTATTTATACTGACTGAGTATCAGTTCTAGATACAATCTAACCTGAAAATATCTAGACACGAGTTTTGGGTCGTGACCCTTACAACCTTCATACTGAAACGTACAAACAACCTTTCACTTTTACAGAGCTTGACTAACTCTATAATGGCGAAAACACAAACAAGCTTTCTAACTTCGAACTAGTCGGAGAAGAAGTTGCTGAACCAACGACAAGCAGCAGTGAACGCTTCGTCGTTGTGGTGTTTATCGGAATAGGAAACCTCTCTTCGTCAAGTGTTTGGGAAACTAATCTGATTTCGAACACTTGAATGGATATGAACTTTGAGAGAGATTTGGGCAGAGATATGGCGTTGATAGCTTGTGTTTCCCGTACTTGAATCCGATATCGCTTGAAGTATTTATAGGCAGTTTTGAAAAACTAGCCGTTGGAGTCAGGCTGACGTGGCAGTAGCCGTTGGAAGCTGACTCACTTCTAGCCGTTGGGAAGATTCGTCCTTGCTGGCACACCACGTGGCAAGGATCAGGTCGTGAAGCTCCATGAAGGCGGAGCATCGACCTTGATATGATAATCCAGCTCTTGAAATCTTCTAAGGCAATGCAGGCTGGAAGCTTGATAAGGAAGGTCGATAGACAGGCAGATAGCCAGCTCGATCCGAATGAGGCAGGTCGATACATCGACCTTTCTCTTACAGGGTGGATCGAACTTGCATTAGAACTTTAGAGGGCATCGACCTGCACTAACAGGTAGCAGGTCGATCTATCGGCCTTGACCCTAAACAAGAAAAAATATGCCTAAGTGTGGTTTCGAAAAACATCATCAAAATCAAACTGCAAAGGGTTCCCAACAGAGAGGATGCCATTCTATGACCCGAGGAGATCGAAAGCGTCATCGGTTCGAAAGCTTCATCGGTTCGAAACTCGGCATTTCGATACTTACACCAGCTCATTACAAGCACTATTGTTGGGAGAGGAGATCCCGGGTTGATATGCATCTATTTTGGTCGTGCATCCATGGGATCAAACAAGACGCTGCCATGGTTGTCCGAGCATTTCGAGAGTCAAGCCCTTCTTCACGGGAGCCAAAGAATCGAGTGTGGGGCGTGGATTACACCAATGTGCCATAAGTTTCGAGTTCCACTACCCAAGGATCCGGTTTCTTGAGAGATCCTCCTAGACCGAGAGGCACTTAAAAGGAAAGAAATGTTGTCTCATGAGGAGGGTTACATTTGGAAGCTCCACGAGAGGAATGCACACATGATCCTTCATCTTCCTTGCCCACACTTGACGAGTGTAATTGCAAAGGGAGATAAGGCACGAGGGAATTGGAGTTTGAGCTCGGGGGAGCACTTGAGAATGATAACGGAGCCGGGCCGCCGACCACCACAATTCGAGGAAGAGGAGGATGAGTGTTGGGAACCCCCTGCAGTTTGATTTTGATGATGTTTATCGAAACCACACTTAGGCACTTTTTACTTGTTTAAGGTCAAGGCCGATAGATCGACCTGCTACCTGTTAGTGCAGGTCGATGCCCTTATCATTTAGTGTCAAGTTCGATCCACCCTGTAAGAGAAAGGTCGATGTATCGACCTGCCTCAATTGGATCGAACTGGATCATCAAGCTGTCTATCGACCTCCCCTATCAAGCTTCCAGCTGGTATTGCCTTAGAAGATTTCAAGAGCTGGATTACCAATCAAGGTCGATGCTCTGCCTTCATGGAGCGTCACGACCTGATCCTTGCCACGTCGAGTGCCAGCAAGGACGAATATTCCCAACGGCTAGAAGTGAGTCAGCATCCAACGGCTAGTGCCACGTCAGCCCGACTCCAACGGCTAGTTTTTCAAAACTGCCTATAAATACTTCAGCCATTTTCGGATTCAAGTACGGGAAACACAAGCTATCAACGCCATATCTCTGCCCAAATCTCTCTCAAAGTCCATATCCATTCAAGTGTTCGAAATTCGATTAGTTTCCCAAACACTTGACGAAGAGAGGTTTCCGAATCCGATAAACCCCACAACGACGAAGCGTTCACTGCTGCTTGTCGATTGTTCAACAGCTTCTTCTCCGACTCGTTCGAAGTTAGAAAGCTTGATCTTATTTTCGCCATTATAGAGTTAGTCAAGCTCTGTAAAAGCGTTAGGTTATTTGTACGTTTTAGTACGAAGGTTGTAAGGGTCACGACCCAAAACTCGTGTCTAGTTACTTTCAAGTTAGATTGTATCTAGAACTGATACTCAGTCAGTATAAATAAGAGAGAGGTGGATCCAAAAGAAAAGGGATTCTCAGGTCGAGTCGACCTGACGTGGACGTAGGAGGGTTACTCCGAACCACGCTACATCGCGGTGTTTTCTCTCTCTCTTTATTTATTGCACTTACATTTTATTATCTAACTGACGAGCATCAACCTGCATTACACGAATCAACCTGCTATCCATATTCAGCCTTAAAGATTTTTCAAAGAGTAAATCAACCTCCACCAACTTCCGCATTAACAGTTTGATAAATCAAGCTTGATACCATACAAGCTTGATAGATCGAACTGCCTCTGATAAGGTCGACCTTGACAATCGACCTGCAGATCGACCTGATTTTATAAAAGTCAAAAACGGTTGGTTATTGGTGTATTCCCCCCCCCCATACACCAATTATTCTTTCCCGGACCAACAAGTGGTATCAGAGCAGTGGTTCTTTTGACCGCTGCTTTGCATACTAAAAGTTCTTTATCAAACTTTTGGTCATTTTGAACCGATCCTTAGAAAAATCTTTTTCATTCATTCATATCATATTATTTTGCTATGGAGGCTTCTCTTCTCAGGGTTTGTGAAGACTTCTCCATTCAAGGCTATGAAGATTGGAGCTTTCGAATCAAGATGTGTCTCAAGGCACATCACGTCCTTATGTGGGACATCATCGAAAACGGACCCTCCCCCATTTATGCTGCGAAGATTATCGTGGATGGAACAGCCCCCGGGGAAGCTACATACGAGAAAATCCTTAAGAATCCTCGCGATTACACAACCGAGGAAAGGAAGGAGGCCGGTCTCGATGATTACGCAAAGGGACTCATCTCCAGCACCGTGAAGGGCGTCTATCTGGCCAAGATCAGAAATCTTGAAACGGCCAAAGAAATGTGGGACACCCTCCGGTCCATCAGCCTTGGCTCAGAGGAAATGAAGGAGAACAAGCTGTCTATGGCGTGCAGCAAGTTCGATGACTTCAAGATGGTTTCGGGAGAAACCATTGAAGCGATGAAGATTCGCTTCACCGAGATTGTTCTCGAAGTGGCTGCCATCAACCCATACAAGTATACACAGTGCGAGAAGAATCTCAAAGTGATACGTGCCCTCCCTGCAAATTGGCACGTATACGCCGCCATGCATCCAGCCCGATCGGATTTCAACTCCCTCACCACAGAAGATCTTTTCGACATTCTTGTCGGAAATGAGTATGAGATGATCCGCATCCATGGATCAACCCAGCCTTCCACCAGCAAGAAGGCTGATGAAAAGAACAAGGAGGTAGCCTTCAAGGCCGACTCAGCCTCAGCTGCTACCCCAAGTCCGATTGACGATTCCATTGTCAAGAAGTTCGAGAAAATGACTCTCGACTATGCTCTAGCCGCTAGGAGAAATGAGAAGCTCCTAGGGAAGGTTGTCAAATATAAGAAATTCTACCGTGACAACAAACGAAACTTCTCCAACCGCAACCACGACCGCCCTGACAAAAAGGGAGAAGGTAAACCCTCAACCTTCAATTCTTCTAACACACCCGAGGGTGGTTGTTTCAACTGTGGCAGGCCAGGTCATTACAAGACGGACTGTCCGGATCTTACCAAGGTCGAGAGAGACGAGCTCCGTGCAAAGCGCGACAAGAAGCTCAAAGAGCAACGAGCTGCTATGATCGCTGAAGAAACAAATGAAGCTCACCTCTCGGATAGCTCGTCAAGTGATGATGAAGGATACATCGCTTTCGATGAAAGTGATGATGAAGAATGCTTCGTTGGAGAGCATCAACAAAATGAGGGATCTTCAAAGGTAGATCTTCAACCCATTTCACTTTCTTTTTCTGACGATGATTGTGCAGAAGAAGGTGATGAAGACCTATCCGAGGCTGTGTCTTGGGAAGAAATCAAGAAGCAGCTGGATGACTATGCTGATCTCGTGGATACTCTCAAGGAGGTCGTTGAAGACAATGCTGAGCTTTTGGATAAAAATGAAAAATACAAGCTAGCATTGGAAGAAAGATTCTCTCCCTACGATGAAGAAAAGGAAAGGGAGATCGAAACCCTAAAGTCAAAGGTTGACAAATTGACTTTACGGGTCAAGGAGTTCGATATCAGGGAGCTCGAGAAGAATGAGTCCCTCAAGACCAAAGATGCCGAAATACACAGCCTTACCTCAAAGCTGGCTGACTTAGTAATTCGACACGAACTCCTAGTGAAAAAGGAAGAAAAACTTCAACTCACACTGAGTCAGTTGAAGAAAAGTGGAAAGAAGCTGGAAGAGGTCCAATCCATGCAACGCAATCCGCGCGATCACTCTGGGATTGGATTTAACGGAGAATCCAAGAGGAGCAAAAACTGCGAGATCACGTTCGTGAAAGCGCAGCCTAAATCGAAGAATGTTCGGAAAGCTAATCAAGCTCTCCCTGATAAGATGGTCAAGCTGAAGAATCCAGCTCGACAGCCCCAGGCCATCCTCATAAAGCAACAAAAGAAGGAACAGCCTGTTTCTCAAAAGAAAGAGAGTCGACCTGTCCAGCAGAGTCGACCTGCCCCCTATCATCAAAAGCAGGCTGTCCATCAAGGACGATACCAAGGCCAGTTCTATCAAAGGCCGTATCACCCTGAGTTCTTCCACCCGGATTATCAAGGATGCTACTGCCACTACTCTCAACAGTCAAATTTTCAAGACTGGCAGCATCAACCTGGGTTTTATGAAGAACAATATTATCAGCCTCGTCGCCCTCGCTCGAAGAAAACCAAGGCTCCCAAGCCCAAGACCGCTGCTGCCTCGTCCTCAGCCTCGGATAGAAGCAGACCGGTGAAGCAAATATGGGTTCCAAAGGCCGTACCCGCAACCGATGTAGCACCCAATCTCAAATGGGTAGCTAAGTTTAATTAATTGCAGGTTGGAAAGGCTCAAAGAAGGAGCCAAGCAGCTCGTGGAGCTGTATGGATCATTGATAGTGGATGCTCAAAGCACATGACGTGTGACAAAACGCTGCTATCAAATTTTCAAGAACGAGACGGACCACTCGTAACCTTTGGAGGAAACTCTAAGGGATTTACTAGAGGCCAGGGCGATCTAAGAGTTGGTAAAACAACTATTTCTAGCGTCTCTTATGTTGAAGGTCTTAATCATAATCTATTCTCTGTGTCGCAATTTTGCTCGAGTGGTAAACGAGTAGAATTCACCGCTAATAAATGTCTCGTGAAGAATGAGGAAGGAGAAACACTTCTTACCGGAATTTTGCAGGATAGACTCTATATTGTTCAATGGACAGATTGGATAGAGACCTGCCTGGTCACAAAGGCCGATTCCGAGACAAGCTGGCTATGGCACAAGAGGTTGAGTCACTTAAACTTCAAGGCCATCAACAAGCTCGCACGCAACAAGCTGGTGAACGACCTGCCAGACCAAGTCTTCGATCGTGATCACATCTGCAGAGCATGTCAAGCTGGAAAACAGACAAGATCATCATTTCCAAGCGTGACGGCACAATCATCAAATCGAATTCTTGAGCTTCTCCATCTCGACCTCTTCGGTCCAGTCACTCCCTTGAGTATAAACGGTAGAAAATATGCTCTCGTTATTATAGATGATTATTCTAGATTTACGTGGGTTATTTTCATGTACAAAAAGAAGGAGACATTGGAGAAGCTACCTGCGTTGCTGAGCAAGCTGTGCAATCAAAAGGAGAAATCCATCATCTCCATTCGATCAGATCGAGGCACCGAATTCATCAATGCAATGATCGAAGAATATTGCACAAAGAGTGGGATTCATCATCAAACTTCAGCCGCACGCACACCTCAACAAAACGGCGTAGTAGAACGGCGTAACAGATCGCTGAAGGAAGCAGCTCGTACCATGTTGGATGAAACCAATCTTCCAAAGAAGTTTTGGGCAGAGGCCGTCAACACAGCCTGCTACACCCAAAACAGGTCGATCATCACGACCCGACATGGAAAGACTCCATACGAGCTGTGGAACAACAAGCTCCCCAGGTTAAAGTATTTTAAAGCTTTTGGGTGTTTGTGTTACATTCATAACAATGGGAAATCTCAATTGAAGACTTTTGATAGCAAGGCCGATCCAGGAGTATTTTTAGGATACTCAGAGGTTAGCAAAGCTTATAGAGTCTTTAATAAGAAAACCCTAGTTGTGGAGGTAACACCTCATGTTGTGTTTGATGAATCTACTTGTCTGTACAGAGAGTTTAGTACAGGTACAGAACAACCCGCTGCTAACAGGCCGTCTAACTCCCCCATTGACGACCTGCTAGTATGGACTCCAAACGATTTGGAGGAAGAGGATCAATCTGATCCTAAGGTCACACAGCAAGGGGGAAGTGATGCAAATGATAATACGAGCTGTAATACATCAGCCAGACTTAACCAGGCTGATCCCCCTCCCTCAGTCCCCAAGACTGATGCTGTTCACGACCTTACATCCCAAATTGAGCAGCTCGATAACACAATGGAGCAGCTCAACATCCAGGCCGAACAGCAGCCTGTTCAACAGCCCGAGCAACAGCATGTGCCCACTGATCAACCTTCAACTCATCCGGAGTTTGACGAACCCATTAATGAGCCCGAGCCAATCATTTCAAATGAAGAAAGATCACGACGCAGACGATGGATCGATGATCATCCGAAAGAGCTCATTGTTGGGAACCCAAACCAAGGAGTGCGAACAAGAAGGACGATTGGTGAAAGTGCGCTATTAAGTTGCTATCTCTCTCGCATAGAACCCAAAGATGCCATTGAAGCTCTTCAAGATACTGATTGGATTGAAGCCATGCAAGAAGAACTCAATGAATTCAAAAGAAATGAAGTATGGTCTCTAGTGGATCGTCCTTATCATCAGGGCGTCATTGGAGTCAAATGGGTTTACAAGAACAAGAGAGATGAATCTGGAGAAGTTGTCAGAAATAAAGCCAGATTGGTTGCAAAGGGTTACGGTCAACAAGAAGGAATCGACTATGATGAGACGTTTGCCCCCGTTGCAAGATTAGAAGCTATAAGGCTGTTTCTAGCTTATGCCGCTCATCAACGATTCAAAGTCTACCAGATGGACGTTAAAAGTGCGTTCCTCAATGGCATTCTCGAAGAGGAAGTCTATGTGGAACAGCCTCCTGGATTCGAGGAGGGTGATTCAAGCAAAGTCTACAAACTGCACAAGGCCGTCTACGGACTTAAGCAAGCTCCTCGAGCTTGGTATGAGACGCTATCATCCTTTCTCATCAAATCAGGATTCAAACGTGGTTCAGTCGACAAGACGCTATTCACTATCAAAGTGAATGAACATATCCTTTTAGTACAAATTTATGTTGATGATATCATTTTTGGATCTAAATCTCCCATTCTGTGTGAAAAATTTGGTAACCTCATGACAGAAAAATATAAAATGTCTATGATGGGGGAAATGAATTTCTTTCTAGGGTTGCAGGTAAAGCAGTCCGATGAAGGAATCTTCATTAGCCAAACAAAGTACGCACACGAGCTGGTCGACAAGTTTGGTGTCAAAGACAGCAAGCCTGTCAAAATACCAATGCTCTCTGGTGGGAAGATCGACCCGGATCCCCAAGGAAAACCTGCCAACATAACACAGTACAGGGGTATAATTGGTTCATTACTTTATCTAACTGCTAGTCGACCTGACATCACTTTTGCAGTTGGAGTGTGCGCTCGATTTCAAGCTAATCCGAAGGAATCTCACTTGGAAGCAGCAAAGAAAATTCTTCGATACATCAAAGGAACCACAAATCTAGGTCTTTGGTATCCTTGTGATGATAATTTGCAGCTTACAGGTTATTCAGATTCTGATCATGCAGGGTGCAAGCTCGATAGGAAATCTACCTCGGGTACTTGCCATTTTCTCGGAAACAAGCTGATTTCTTGGTTTTCAAAGAAGCAAACTTCAGTAGCCACCTCCACCACAGAGGCCGAATACATGGCCGCAGGAAGTTGTTGTGCACAAATCTTGTGGATCAAACAACAACTTAAGGATTATGAAATTGAAGTTAGTGAAGTGCCAATATTCTACGACAGCTCGAGTGCCATCGCCATTACTCAAAATCCAGTTCTCCACTCTAGATGCAAGCACGTGGATATTCGACATCACTTTATTCGTGATCACGTGGAAAAGAAGAACGTGGTTATAGAGAAGATACACACTGACATTCAACGAGCTGATATTCTAACCAAACCCCTAGCCGAAGAAAGATTCAAAATGCTATGTGGAAAGCTGGGGTTACTAAATGTTGAGACACCAGGCCGATCGTAAGCCTACAGGCCGTTATCTCCTCATCGACCTGCCACATCCTTCAAAAGCTTGTGGGACCAACAATCGGAACCAACAAGCATATCGTCTCTTTACAAGCAGGCCGATATTAAGGGGGAACAGGCCGTCATTTACTCAACAGGCCGACACTAT
Organism: Thymus quinquecostatus; assembly: GCA_024222315.1. Taxonomy (NCBI): domain Eukaryota; kingdom Viridiplantae; phylum Streptophyta; class Magnoliopsida; order Lamiales; family Lamiaceae; genus Thymus; species Thymus quinquecostatus. The sequence continues at coordinate 15,351,489 of CM044174.1, read as the reverse complement.
TTGAACAGGCCGTGCCTATCCACAGGCCGTGTCTGTTAACAGGCCGTGTCCATCATCAGGCCGTCGACTATTCAATAGATCGACCTGCATTCCTCAATTGAGGGGGAACACTTGGCCAAGATGATCCATCATTTGAGGGGGAACTAAGGCAAATGAATACCAGGCCGATATCGTAAGTCCAGGTTGTTCCAATTCGCCAGGCCGATATCTCATGTCCAGGGCGTTTATTTCGCCAGGCCGACATCTTAATCCAGGCAGTTCCACCTTGCCAGGTCGATGTCATATGTCCAGGTCGATATCACAAATACAGGCCGTTCATTTTGCCAGACCGTTCTCCGTCACCAGGCCGATATCATCAGACCGATATCAACCTGAATGCAACTGCATTTATGAAGGAAGAATCAAAAGGGCAGTATCACCCTTTTGACTTATAACTTCTTCAATACGCATTGATTTCTTCATTTATTTATGCTATTTATTTCTCAATGTGTTTCACTATTTAAGGTTCTGATAACTTGCAGAAAATGAGGAAAAAGGGAATAATGATTACCATTTTTGTAAAACATCCAGTCAAGTGTCAACTTTTGACACATTGACCGAGGCCACATTAAATTCCCTGCCGTCTCTCTCTGCAAAAGTGCAAATTATCGCACGTTCTCAATAACTCACGCGCGGATGTGAAACGTTTCACATTTCACGCGCACACATCGTGTGGTTGAGATTTAAAGAGATATTTTCACCTTTTCAAATTCGAACGATCTCAACCGTTCGTCAATTCAATAAATATGGCATGCAGTTTTCTCTCATTCTTACTTGCCTTCTTCATCTTCTTCGAAAAACCTAATTTCTCTCTGCAAATACTAAAACTGCCGCTGTCGTGTTCGTCACTTTTCTGCATTCTCTTTACCTGCATCAAATCACTCGCGTGGTTTGTACTCTTTTCACCGATTATATTTTTACATTTCTGTCAAGTTCTTTACTGTATCTATTTTCTAATCTTTCTCGAAAAACTTGCAGAAAAATCAATGGCAGAAAGGGTTTCTACTTCCGGTCGAAAGGAGATGCCATGGTCCGAAATCGAGGAGATCTTGACGGCTCATCTCAAATTCGAGCCCTACATGGAGCGGAATAACTTTGGTTTTCACGATCTCGACTCGATGTTCGCCCTGGTGGAGAAGTGTTCTTCTTTTTATCAGATTATCTCCACCCGCCCAGCGAAACATCTTCCCAGACTCGTGTGTGCCTTCTTTTATAACTGGAATGAAGGTGATTCCGTATCCTCCCACACGGTCTCCCTTGGCACCACAAAATCTCTGGTCACCATCAATGTTCTGGACGCTGTGAAGGCGGCTTTCGGCATTGAAGAGGAAGGTTCAATGCAGCTCGCGGACATTTCTCAAGATCAACTGTAGCAGGTTGCAGATCGGGTCTTGATCGAGCAGAGGCAGTTCGTTCCAGTGGCTTTCAAAAGGAGCGAGCTGCGCCCCAAATTCCGCCTCCTTATGGACTTCATCCAGAAGTGTTTTCTTGGACACATAGGGAATTACGACCAGGTCACGCCGTTCAAATTCCAAATCATGACGGCCGTAATTCTCGACCTGCCCATCTGTTGGGCCAAGCTGATGGTCTCGCTGCTCTGGGATGAAGCCAGGCTGATCATCACCGAGACAGAGGGAGAGGTCGTTGTGAAAGTCTCCCTTCACAACAACAAACCGCTTCGTCTTGGGACGAAGGTAACCTCCATCATCATCTCCCACTTCAAGCAGAGGACATGGGCGAAAGATCCGGCCTTTCCCCCTCTGTTTATTCCAAAGGATCTCCATCAGCTGGAGATGGCGATAGGTGTGTCGGCGCAAATTTATTACAACTCCTCTGACGATGTCAGGACGCACCTTGCCAAGGCCGGTCGTTCCAAAGTTGGCTGGAGGATTCCGGATCGACCTGCTTCAAAGAAGAGGAAGGCCGATGTCGATCTGGTTCCATCACGCCCTGTTAAGAAGGCTCCGCCCGTGAAGAGGACTCCCCCTCGCAAGTCGCAGTCGGCCTCCGGTGAGCCTCCCAGGCCGTTCCATAAAATCCTCCCTCTGGATTTCGAGGTTGCTGCACCTCCCAGGGAGTCTTCCCCCGCCTCATCGCCCTCTTCATCAGCCGAACGGACTCCATCTCCAGTCCGTTCCGCCGCCGAGCCGACCGCCTCGCCGCAACGCCCTGCATCCTCTCAGCAGGTCGTTGCTCCCTCGCCAGTGAGGTCCCCTCTCGTCCAACGAGCTAGATCTGTTGAGATCCAGGACCTCACTGCAGAAGAGTCTCTGTCTTCCCCAGTTCGGGACGCGCCTGTGGAGGAGGACGTCGTGCTGGAGGTCCAGCCGTTCGTTGAGCAGCCATTGTCTGCTGCTCACTCCCAGGTCGCTGCCAAGAAGGCGGAGGCCAGGCTGAAGGTCATCGACCTGATGCCGGGGATTGCCCAACTTCCCAAGTCTCTCGACCTCGCCACTCGCCTCCAGTTCTACCTGGATTGTAAGTCGAGTTATTATTATGTTTTCGAGGCGCTGCTGCAGGTCGTCACTCTCGACGACCTGAAGGTCGAGGAGCTGGCTCTTGAATCGGAGTTTGGTTTCTACACCGTGGGGGATGCGGCCTCCAATTTTCGCCAGCTGGTGCTTCGCCGCATGAAGGTCGAAGCCAAAATTTTGGGCATCGACCTTCGACCCCTATATGCGCACTCTCGCGCCCTGTACAACTCCGCCACCGAAGCCGGAGACGAGTTTGATCGGATTCAAACTCCGGAGCAATCATCACCCAGGATTGAGGGTGATGATCAGCCTCTTGTTGCTGCTGCTCCGTCTCCAAGGGTTGATGTGGAGGCTGCGCTGGATGATATTTCTGCCAAGCTCGAGTCAATCATCACCAGCCTCCCAGAGCAAATTAAGCAGGCCGTAGCAGAGGCCCGGGCTGATATTGTGAAAGATGCCAAAGCCCAGGCCGATGAAGCTGCCAGGGAGCGCGTCACGGACTTCGCCGTGAAACTGTTGAAAGAATATACCGACAAGCTCCTGCCGGGCCAGCTTGATGAGCTCAACATGGCGTCCCGTGACCAAATCGCGGAGGTATTGGAGGATTTGGCCAAGGTCGATGAGCGAGTAGAAAACCTGAATTCCTCTATCTCAAACTCGGCATCGACCTCCAACGAGCAGATCAATGCCATCCACGGCACCATCTCCTCCCTTCTCAATGGGCAAATGGAGTTGAAGGATGCTGTGGTCAAGCTCCAGCAAGAGGATGCGACTCTTCTTTCCCTTATAAAGGCCCTTTCTGATGCTGTCGAAAAGGGGGAAGAAGAGAGGGTCGCCTCCGCGAAGAAAAAGAAGGCCCCGGCCCCAAAATCCAAGGCTCCTCCTCCTCCAAAGAAGCCCTCCCAGGCCGCTGCCTCCAAGGCCGTTGCACCAAAGGTCGTTGCCGCTCATGCCGATCCCATCTCCCAGCTTGGTGCGGAGCAGGCTGCTGCCGCCAAAGCTCGATTGGCAGCCGAGGCCGATCTAATTTCCGCCATGGTGCTGGCTGGTGCTACGCCGGAGCAAGCTGCAAATCAAGAGGAGCAGCAGCGCTTCAAGGCAGAGCGCCGTGCTGCTGAGGCTAGAAGGAAGAGAGAGTTGGACTGGATCAGCCAGTCCGCTCTAGTTTTGAATGCAGGAGGATTGCAGCAGGTCGTTGATTGGCTTGATGAATCACAGAACAACCTGCTGCGGGAGCTCAATTCGTGCTTCATCCTGCTGCACTACTTCATCAAGGATCCCTCCCTGCCTGCCGATGCCGATGAAGCGTATGCAGCCTATATGCGCAAGTTTCCGTACCAAAAATTCATTGGTGATCTACAGAAGAAGGCTGCAGAGGCTGGTGTGACGATAAGGGCCCCTGCTCAGCAATATTTTGCGCCCTTGCGTCTTGGTGCTTCGGAGTATTTAGATTACTCTCGAATCGACCAGTACATCGCCCAAACTGCCATCGGTCTAGGCGTCAACGTATCGAATTCCGATCCCGACTATCGTCGTATCAGGGATGGAATCTAGGCAAGCATGCAGACGTTGTCAAGGGAGCAGATCCAGGAAGAGCGCTTGGCAGCCCGTGCCAAGATCCAGGCTATGTAGATAGATGTTTTTGTAATCTTGTTTTTCATTTATGCTCTCAGCTGGTTGTAAATTCTCCATGTATTCTGCTATCGAGCTTAATGAAACAAAAAACATCTTTCGACCTGATGACAATACCTCTTTGTCCAGGCATCTGCCTTTACTGCTTTATTTTTAATTATGTCCTTATCTGCCATTCATTTAATTCCTTATCAATCTTTATGATTGAAAATTGTTTAAGCTCTGATACCATCTTTCAGTGTTTATATCTTAGGAATTATTTGTAAAGTGTTTGGTTTCGACATCATCAAAAAGGGGGAAATTGTTGGGAACCCCCTGCAGTTTGATTTTGATGATGTTTATCGAAACCACACTTAGGCACTTTTTACTTGTTTAAGGTCAAGGCCGATAGATCGACCTGCTACCTGTTAGTGCAGGTCGATGCCCTTATCATTTAGTGTCAAGTTCGATCCACCCTGTAAGAGAAAGGTCGATGTATCGACCTGCCTCAATTGGATCGAACTGGATCATCAAGCTGTCTATCGACCTCCCCTATCAAGCTTCCAGCTGGTATTGCCTTAGAAGATTTCAAGAGCTGGATTACCAATCAAGGTCGATGCTCTGCCTTCATGGAGCGTCACGACCTGATCCTTGCCACGTCGAGTGCCAGCAAGGACGAATATTCCCAACGGCTAGAAGTGAGTCAGCATCCAACGGCTAGTGCCACGTCAGCCCGACTCCAACGGCTAGTTTTTCAAAACTGCCTATAAATACTTCAGCCATTTTCGGATTCAAGTACGGGAAACACAAGCTATCAACGCCATATCTCTGCCCAAATCTCTCTCAAAGTCCATATCCATTCAAGTGTTCGAAATTCGATTAGTTTCCCAAACACTTGACGAAGAGAGGTTTCCGAATCCGATAAACCCCACAACGACGAAGCGTTCACTGCTGCTTGTCGATTGTTCAACAGCTTCTTCTCCGACTCGTTCGAAGTTAGAAAGCTTGATCTTATTTTCGCCATTATAGAGTTAGTCAAGCTCTGTAAAAGCGTTAGGTTATTTGTACGTTTTAGTACGAAGGTTGTAAGGGTCACGACCCAAAACTCGTGTCTAGTTACTTTCAAGTTAGATTGTATCTAGAACTGATACTCAGTCAGTATAAATAAGAGAGAGGTGGATCCAAAAGAAAAGGGATTCTCAGGTCGAGTCGACCTGACGTGGACGTAGGAGGGTTACTCCGAACCACGCTACATCGCGGTGTTTTCTCTCTCTCTTTATTTATTGCACTTACATTTTATTATCTAACTGACGAGCATCAACCTGCATTACACGAATCAACCTGCTATCCATATTCAGCCTTAAAGATTTTTCAAAGAGTAAATCAACCTCCACCAACTTCCGCATTAACAGTTTGATAAATCAAGCTTGATACCATACAAGCTTGATAGATCGAACTGCCTCTGATAAGGTCGACCTTGACAATCGACCTGCAGATCGACCTGATTTTATAAAAGTCAAAAACGGTTGGTTATTGGTGTATTCCCCCCCCCCCCCCCATACACCAATTATTCTTTCCCGGACCAACAATGAGCAAGAGGAGCAAGCTTACGAGCAAGGGGAAGATGAGCAAAGAGGGTACGAAGCCGTTCCACAACCCGAATTTCACATGAGAGCTCTGGAGTTTTCCACCATGCATGATTGTCACACGGAGACGATGGAGGCAATGGACAACTACCATTGGGATGGTAGAGAGTTTGTTGAGTCTCAAGTCCGAGGAGTCCGAGAAGAAATCCAAACTTTGAGGACGGAGGTTGGCGATCTTCGTACCTACATTGGAGGCCGTTTTGATACAATCGACGCCCATTTTGAGAATGATCAACGATATCGTGAGGCGGAGAGAAAGAGACAAGAGGAAGAAAGAGCCTACTTAGAGAGCTACAATCGAATGGTGCATGACATGCACTACTTCTATCCTCATTACCCACCTCACCATCAACGGTACGACCCCAACAACCCCGACAACCCTCCCTTCCCTCCTCCATTTCAATGAGGTAAGTTTGTTAACTTAGTTCTTTCTTCTTTTTGCAAAATTATTCCTTAATCTTTGATTTTGAAATAAGTTTGGGGGAGGGGGCAGAGTAACTAAAGTTAACAATCTTTTGGGTGTATCTTTATTGCTTTAGTAGTTGTTTTATTTTGGGGTATGTTGAGTCTTTTATTGCTTTGAGTCTTAGGAGTTAGTTGATCGAGTCAAGCATGATGTATGAGTGTTGTGGATTGGCCGATGATAGGTATGGATTTTTTATTGTGAAAATTTTGATTGGATTTATGCATGGAACCTTGGCAAAGTGACACATTTATGTGATGAATTCTATGTTATGTTTGGATATTGGGAATCAAGTTGTTACCTTGGTGAGGATTTGGGCCTTTGGACATATTGATGTCAATTTATTTGTTGAGTGATCATGCATGCTTTGAATTTCTAGAACTTGCCTTTGTTCTCCATTAAGACCTTAGTATGTGTATGATCTTAGAAAGGATTTTAGGCCATCTTTCTTTAGCCACATTTTCCCCATACACTAACCCTTGATCTTAATCTTTTCATAAGCCTTTCTTTTCTAAAACCGGATGATAGGAGGTTTGGATGGATATGGGTATCTTTTGGTGGTTAGTTATATGGTGTAGTGAAGAATAGAGAATATTTGATGAGATGTGGATGGAGAAAAGGAAAGAAAAAATTAGATGCTTTGCTTAATTTATTAGCTATCCCTATAAGCTTAAAAAAAAATGAATAAAAGAATTTAGAGCTTTTTGATGTTCATTGAAAATATTATTAGTTGTTGAGCTTTAGAGAAAAAAAAAAGAAAAAAAAAAAGAAGAGAAAGAAAAGAAAAAGAGAATAAAAGCATAAGGGGATAGTTGATAGTGTTTTGAGTTGTGTATATTTAGCATCCTGTTGATTATGTAGTTGGTGTTGAGTATGGTAGAAGATGGATTGAAAAAAATTCATACTTTGGTTGGAGTTGAAAAAGGGTGAATGATTTGAAGTCATTTTTGAGTCACTTAGCCTATAATTTCCCTACCTTAACCAATGTCCCTACATTACAAGCGTTAATAAAGTCCTAATTGATCTTAGTGAATATGCATTACATTAGGTGAAGATGTGAGATAAAGGGCAAGCCTATGGTAAGTTCATTGCATTACATTGATAATTGAGTGATCCCTTGATGTGCATTATACTTCACATCTTATTCTTTGAGAGTGTTGATAGATCACTTATATTCTATCTTCACATGTTTGAGAGGATTTCCCAATTGATATTCATGACTTAGGATTTGTGGTATGTTTTGTATTGTGGAGTTTTGAGGTTGTTTGCATAAATTTGATCTTAGGACTTATTCTTGAAAATCTATGAGGCTATATAGTTCACAATGCTTATGTTGATTGCTTTGTTTTGTTTTCTATATTGTTCGGGACGAACAATGTTTAAGTTTGGGGGATTTTGATAGACTAGAAATTTACATGTTTTATAAGTGTTTAAGAGTCGTTTTTAGGTCTCGTTTCGTGATTTAGTTCGTGTTTTGTATCGTTTTATGTCTTTTTGAACTATATTACGCTTTGGGTATTTTGTCGTATTTTCAGGCACTTTTCGTGTGGAAATAACCCAAGTTGAGACGAGGATCGAGAAAGCCAAGAAACGGAGTGTCGAAGAGCCGAAGAACGAAGTTCGAGAGGGTGGCTCGACCAGCCGCGCGGCCGCGCCATGGGTCGAGCCAGACCCCCTGTTTGGTGTGATCAACCGAGCCGACTTTCTCTCACACGCGCAACCACGCGCGCGGCCGAGCCATTTGCCGAGCGCGTGGCTGAGCCTTCTAGCCGAGCCGTAACACGGGTTTCGTTAAAATCGCGGGCTTTTTCGACTTATTTCGATTCCTTGTACACTTATGTTTCCTTGTAAATTTATACACTATAAATACCTTAGGTATAGCATTGTGAACCCTAATTCTCATTAGTTCTCTTTAGTTTTCTTAGTTTTTCATAGACTTCTTTAAATTTCCAGCTTTTGTTATTTTTCAACATTGGAGTTTATTCAAGATTCAAAATTCGAAGTTCTTCGCGTGTTCAAGATTCAATTCCAAGTTTTCCTTACTTTACTCTTTAATTATGTTCTTTCAATTCTTTGTGTTTATGTTTGCTTTAATTATGTCTAGCTAAATTTCTTAGTTGATTTTAGGGATTGAATGCCTAATTGAATTTATGTGAGTATTTTTGTTTACAATTAGCCTTCCAATCTAGCTGCATGTTTCATGGTGCTTATTCTCATGCATGATTAGTTGGCCACTAATTATGTATGCATAGTTATGTTTTTATGCCTTAGCCGGATAATTGCATAATAGATCTCATGAATACATGGTATGATGATTTGATTGTCTTAACCGAAGTTGAATTATCATATGTTTGCATATAGTCGATATAGGTGTCGTAGCTGAACCTAGTTGATTGTATTATTGATACTTGTTCTATTTTGCACTTGATTTGATTTCTATGAGTCCGAGAGGAGATTATGATCTTATTAGGTGACGATCTGCATTGCCTTAGCCGGAGTGTTAGGTTAATTTTGTGTGTCACATTTAGATTGGATTAAATTGGTTAATTGTATTCATTAATTACTTGCATATATTTGATTAGGTAGGCTTCCCTAGAATCAACACTTTTCCTTACTTGAGTTTTACGTTATTTGTTTATTTGCTTTGTTATTTGCTTATTTCCATATTTGTTTAATTGAGTCTATTATTTATTTTCCTAGTTATAAATACCACAATTCCAAATTCTTAATTGCCTAAACATCAGTATAATTCTAAAGTAGAGGTACTGTGTGTGTTTTCGACTTGTCAATCCCTGTGGATATATTACTCGTGCTTCCCTTTTACTATACCTATTTTGTGTGGTAGAAAATAGTGCGATCAGTTCACATCGAGTCTCTTAGTGCGGTTTCCCATACAAACTTCATTACACAATTTCAAACAACATATATGAGTGTCATGTAGGATATAATCATGAAATATAATCTTCGAGGGTTACTTAAAGTGTTTTCATGTGGTTTCTCATGCTCATTACTCTAGTATTTTCTTACATAACATGTAAGAGGAGCAAAATCCTATCAACTCATTTATTCACAAATAACTTTCTTCTCTCTCTCTCTCTCTCTTTTTTATACATAAAGGGAAGTAAACTAAGATCAAATATATACTGATACTTCAAAGCAATTCACTCAAAATCCAAATCAAAATTTTTTACCTCATACTACGACTCAAGAACATGCCCCACGAATATTCACAAACAATCATGCTATCACATGTCAAATTTAGAGCAATCCTAGTTAAGACAATCTAATTCCAACAATTCCAATTTCACGTCGTCGAATCATTCAAACTCAATGGTCAAAATCGTGTCAATCATGTTTACTCAATTACAAACAACATTCTAAAGTGGGGATAACAAAATAACAAAAAGACTCAACATAAACAAAAAGACTCAACATATGAAAACAAATAAAAGACATTATGAAAACACACATAAAAGACACAAAAACGAAACAACTCATGCAAAAAATTCAAAGACCCCCCCCCCCCCCCCCCCCCCCCCCCCCCCCCCCGCACACACACACACACACACACACACTTAAAATCATGCAATGTCCTCATTGCAAGAAAATAAAAAGGAAAAGGATAGAAAACTTATCACATGACGACTAGCAACTCGAAACCCCGAGAGACTCCAAGGTAGCAACCTACAAAACAAACACCAAAAACAAACAGAAAAGCATAAATCTACACAAAACAAAAAATTGAAAAGAAAAGACAAAAACAGACTCGATACTCAACACACAAAAACTCAAAAGTGGCTAAAAAGGGTGGAATGGACCTCGGTGCTGCTGTTCCGGGTAGTTCGGATCTCTGGGTTCCGGGGCTGCTGAGAAGATGTCGATGCGACTGATTGATACAAAAAAATAAGTTGAAGAGAAGGAGGTAAAAGCTATTTGTGCTAAGGCCAATGCTAATTACGAAGAATTGAAAGACCAAGTTCTATAGCTACAACAACAACTGATTGATACAAAAAAAAACAAGCTGAAGAGAAGGGTAGTTGTTCAAAGAAGAACATGGTAGTCGAAGATGTCGACGATGTCGATGTTGCGCAAGTTGTTAACAGTAAAGTTTGCCAGGTTGTCATAGTCTCTTTTAAAGAATATATAGTTATTCCTTATTAATTATATTATTTTATTTTTATTAATAGTTTAAATATCCGATCTTTTAGGAAAAAATTCTTCAAATCAACAATCCAAGTTGAAGGTTGTAGACGTGCCAAAATCATTGAAGATGTTGCAATTGTACGCTATACATGATCTCGAAAAGGACCACGGTATTCAAATACCAACTGATATAAATTGTTTTGGCCATGAGCAGCTTTGTCATATCTTCGGAGATGACATCTACAATTTTTGTGAGTTACGGCCCATCGGAGCCACATGTATATGTGCCTACATGTGGTAAGTATTTCTAAAATGAATTAGTTATAATTTTTGAATATTTTAATTGATCAACTTAGCTAATTTGAGAAATGAACATTATACAGGTTTTTATACAATGAATGTGAGAATTCAAATATTAGTTGGTAGATTCCGATTTGTTAACCCATGTTCAATATCACACAATGTAAATGTGTATGGTTCCAAGAAAGCAAGAATTTTAGGTACAAGGATAGAAGGTATATTGCCCAATCAACTTGCTTTGGTACCATGCAACATAGGGTAAATAAATAATTACATGTTGTTCAATTAAAATATTTATGTGTGCTTTAGTTGCTTGTGATTGAAATTAGATGTTATGTATATGTATGTAGATACCATTGGATTCTTATGGTCATTGATGCACATAAGGAGATTGTATATTTGTTGGATTCATTGTGTGATGAGAGTTATGTTGGAGAGTGGAAGAATATCATGGATACGTAAGTTATTTTATTTTATGTTTTAAGGTTTTTTCCCATATATTTTGTTGGGAATTGTTAAGAACAACATGTTAAGGGGGAACCTATAAGGGACACTTAATTGTTTTGATTTGATCCCAAAACCCCCAAAGTGTTCTGTTCCCAAGCGACCCGTTTTGATGTAGTTAATAGGTTAGAATTTTTCTAAGCCTACTCTGTTAGGATGGCTCTTTATTTTGCTTAGAAAATAGACTTCAAAAGTTCAAGTGAAGGCCACTCGCTTGAGTGTGTTTTCCGAAGCGAAGCAAGTCTAGCAAGCCGAAGTGAAGCGTGCCGAAGATAGCGAAGCGAAGCAAGCGCTACAGTAGATTCAAAGCGAGTCTGCCAAGCGAAGCGAAGCGAGCGCTACAGTTCAAAGTCAAAGCGAGTCAACTCTAGTAAGCATTTTCCAAAGCAATCACTAGGGAACTCTATTTCCCAAAGTGACTCACTACAGAATGACTACGAAGTGACTCAAATCTAAGCGGATGCTACAACTTCAAAGCGAAGCGAGCCACTACCTACCAGAAAGCGACAGCACAATTCCCGCTCCGAATTTGAACTCCAGTCAACTTGAGATCTCCGCATTTATTACGAGATCTCCACGTGTCGAACACGGAGAGAAGCAGTGGAGTTGACTGCCAGGCCGACAGGGCGCCGCAACAGTACTGGGTCGCTCCAGTTACTGTTGAAATTGGATCTTAGGCATTTCCGGCAAAAATCCAAAACTGCGCGTCTGAAAAGCAGCCAGCCTGTGCAAGTACTGTCGAGAGGAGGAGGGACAAAGCCACCAACCAAGCAACGGATCTCGGCATCCCTCCGCCTATAAATAGTGAAGGATGAAGACGAAGAGAAGTAGAACACTTCCTGAGCATTCAAGCCTACTGCAAACAAACACTCCCAGCCTTAGAGCAAATTCCGAGTCTTTGTTTCCAAGTGTTCTCCAAGTTCCAGTCTCATCGGAACTTGTCTTCACAACCTTCACACTTAGAGTCTAAGCCCATTCCATATCCAAGCTTAGAAGAAGAGCTCTAGACATCTTTGCACTTATTGTAAAGAGCTCTTCATAGTGTGTTGTCGTAAACCAAAAACCCTAAATCTGTTGTTAGGTTTTTGTGTTCATCGTCGTTAGGTTGTTTCGAACCAAGGCCCTTCTTTCATCGATTGAAGAAGCCTCGATCATAGAGTTTAGATCCAAGCTTGCACCCACATCGTTTGTGTGAAGCTCGATCGAAGCTAGGCTGTAAGGAGAGCCCGCAATCTCCCTGTCTGTCGTTCGGACTGAAGCGAGTGAAGCTTCCAGTCCAGGTTAGGTTTGTGTAGTGAACCCACAATCACTACGTCTGTCGTTGGATCCAGGCGAGTAAGCCCAATCTCGACCAGGTTTTGAATGACCCGTAACCTTCAAGTTCTTGAGTGAAGAGAACAGTTGCCGTGTGCAACAAAGTGGACGTAGGAGCTTTATCTCCGAACCACTATAATCCCTGTGTCGTATCTCTCTAACCCTAAACTCTTTACTTTCTTTGATTATCCATTGCATGTGCATCTAAACAAACACAACTTGGATTTTAATTACTTAGGAAAAACATTAGCTCACCAAATTCCGCACAAAGAGTAAAGTCTCACTTTTGATCAGGCTTGAAGCTTAGGTCAAGAGAATCTAGATTGCTTTAGATCTAGCTCTCGGCTAGGTCTTAGTATTTCTATGAGCACTTTACTTCATACTCTGAGTTAAGGAATTTGAAGTTGAAAAACTTCAAAACACGTATTCACCCCCCCCCCCCCCCTCTACGTATTTTTCCTATAACAAACCGGGACCAACAAGTGGTATCAGAGCAGCGGTTCTTTCGAGCCTCTGCTTTGCATATCCGAAGCGAGTCCCCACTCGCTTCACGTTGTCTCGCTGAACCGGATCCTATTTCCTAAGTGCATCAAAACCTCACCCACGCATATTGCATTTACTGCTAATAGTTTGCTATGTCTACATATAGTGCATCAAGTCTTCCACAGTTCTCTATCGAAGGATACGAGACATGGAGTTTCCGAGTCGAGAGCTTCCTATGCTCCATCCACGACCGGATGTGGGAAGTCATAGAGGACGGACCAATCGAGATGAAGAAAGCCATATCTGTGAACGTCCCAGCCGCCGAAGTACGCGAAGCTCATGTCAGACAAGTGTACGTCGAGAAGGACAAAGATGAATACAATGCCAACGACTTTAAGATCGCCAACCTTGATAAGATCGCACGTCACACGATGCAGAGCACTGTGTCGGATGCTTACCTTCCTAGAATCAGGAAGTGTGCGACGGCGAAGGAAATGTGGGAAACCCTAGCCCTCATTTCACAAGGAACGGACAAGATCAAAGAGAACAAGCTCGCCGTACAAATGCGAGAGTTTGAAAGTCTGATAATGAAGCCAGGAGAGTCCATCGACGCCTTCGAGCTGAGAGTTACCAACATCATTGCAACTCTCAACTCACTTGGGAAGGAACTCACAGACAAGGAAGTCAACCTGAAGATTGTCCGAGCTCTCACGAGGAAGTGACAGACTATGAAGGAGCTGTACCTAGCTACCAAAGATCTATCGAAGCTCACACCGGAGATTCTATTCTCCGAACTCAAAGCTCATGAATTCGATCTGAATCGAATGAACCTCGACGAAGAGGATGAACCTCCCACGACGTCAAAGGGTGTAGCCTTCAAAGCTGCTGAAGGGCCAAGCGAGCAGTCGCTAGCCAAGATGACGAGGGAAGAGCTCGAAGAACATGTTGCGTTCTTATCCAAGAACTTCAACAAAATGAACTCTCGAGTGGGCAAGTACAAAAGATTCTACAAGCAGTACAAAGGGAGGAACACTGATGCTCGAGAAGGAAAAGGGAAGAGAGAAGAGACGACCAAGCCGATCTCAAGGGACATGATGGAAGTGGAGTGCTACCACTGCCACAAAATGGGCCACTACAAATCCGACTGTCCGAAGCTGAGTGCAAAAGAGCGAGAGGAACTGAGAGCAAAGAGGGATGCTCCAAGGAGAGCGCTCGTAGTGAGTGAAATGCCGGTCGCTTCAACTGAAGAAGTCTCAAGTGACTCGGATGCATTCACAGATCCCAACTCTAGTGAGGGGGAGGATCTTGGACTCATGGCGCTCACCGACGAGGAAATCGGAGAGGTATTCATCTATCCCTCACCTAGTTCAATTACACTCGCACACACTCACCAAGAGGAAGCAAATTCCTCGACATGGAGTGAGTTGCTTGACAAGCACATCAAATTGTCAAGCAACCACGAAGTGTTGAAACAAGCTTTGTCTCAAAGCGAGAAGGAGAACTGAAAGCTAGTCACTGAGCTTGACCAAGTCAAACTTAACTTAAGGGCTATGACTAGTAAGTTTGAGGATCTCTTCGCGAGACATCAAAGCTTGGAAGGAAGGTATGAAACCCAGTCCGCTCTAGTTGCCAACATGAACAAAGCTTCATATGCTAGGCAGGCACTAGAGAGCTCACTTCTACCTTTTGGTAGAAAGGGAGGACTCGGATATGAGGGTGGACCTTCCAAGCCGACTGTCTTTGTTGGTGCTTCTCACACGACACCATCAGTCACTTTGGAAATGCCCACTGCATCCAAAGCGACCACCAACAAGGATAAAGGCCAAATGGCTGAGAACCCTAAGAAGAAGCCAATGAAGATGTCTATATCTTCAAGGGCAGAAACTATGGGCGAGCAGAGACCAACTGTTCCTAGCACTTATAATGCTAAAGCTTACCAATCCAAAGGTAAAAGGAAACCAGTTGTAGCTTCTAAGTCTCAGGCCAAGACACCAGAGGCAAAGGATCTCCCTTTCAAGAAAAGGAGTAATGTCTATGTGTCACGTTATCCGGACTGGAGATGGTCCAACCGGACTAACATTGAGGGGGAAGAACTTGAAGCACCAAGGAGGCCGCTTCAAACTTCCAAAGTTTCTCAAGCGAGTCGGGGTCAGAACCCTAGTTGGACCGCTTCGAAGAAACAAAGCGAGCCGCTTCGATAGACTGTAAAACCTAAGTCAGTCTCTAAGCCTGTAGCTAATCCGAAGCGAGTCGCTTCAGGATATAAGCATAAGGGTAAGAGCATAGGTATGCCTCAAGCGAGCCGCTACCCCTCTTGCACACACTGCTGCACGTGTGAAGCTGCCTCAAGGCAGAAGTCACAGTTTTCAAAGGTCGAGAAACTCAAAGCACAAGCTACCTTTCAAAAGAAAGTGAAGCAAGTGTGGGTACCTAAGGGAACTAACCTGCAAGGACCCAAACTGATTTGGGTACCAAAATCTGTCTAATTGCAGGTGAGCGTCGTGGATCCCATGCCAAGTGAGGGTCAACAAATCTGGTACTTGGACAGTGGATGTTCAAGACACATGACCGGCATGAGAGCTCTACTTCATGACTACATAGAGAAGAAGGGTCCACACGTCACTTTTGGTGATAACTCTCGAGGAAGCACCAAAGGGTACGGCGCACTGAAAGTCGGAAAGCTCACAATTGATGAAGTCTCCTACGTGGAAGGACTCAAGCACAACTTGCTATCTATTTCACAATTCTGTGACAAGGGATACAAGGTGGAATTTATTTCCAATAAGTGCATTGTAAGGAGCAAGCTCACTGCCCAGATTGTGCTAACTGGAATTAGATAAAGGAACGTCTATATAGCACAATGGGAAAGCTGCAAAGAGGAGACATGCTTAGTAGCAAGGAGTACTACAGAAATAGGATGGCTATGGCATAGACGCTTGAACCACCTCAACTTCAAAGCCATAAACCGCCTAGCTCGAAAGGGTTTGGTGCAAGGCATACCAAATGGAGTCTTCATCAAAGACCATCCATGCTCACCATGCCAAACTCCGGAGCAGGCCGTGAACCCATCCGAGCAAAGGCGGTTCATCGCAGAGCGCCGGGCTGCCGAAGCGAGGAAGAAGGCCGAAGAGGACTGGATCAGTCAGTCGGCCTCCGAACTCATTTTGGAAGCTGTAGTCCAGCAACAGGCCGTGGAGTGGCTCGACGAAAGCCAGAACGCACTGTTGAGGGAGCTCAACAGCTGTTTCATCCTCCTTTTCTACTGGATCAATGACCCCTCTCTCCCTGAAGATGCCGATGCGGCCTATGCGGCCTACATGATGAAGTTTCCTCACCAAGATTTTGTTGGTGAACTGCGTAGGAAGGCTGCACAGGCCGGTGCGATTGTAAGGGCTCCAGCCAAGCAATATTTCACGCCCTTGCTGATCGGTGATTCGGGCTTCTTGGACTATTCTCGAATCGACTGGTACATCGCACTGACGGCTATCGGCATGAACGTCAACGTCTCTAATTCCGATCCCGCCTACTGCCGTATCAGGGATGAAATTTATGCAAGTATGAAGGCCAAGTCAAGGGAGCAGATCCAGGAAGAGCGAGTGGCAGCCCGTGCCCAGCAGAAGAAATAGAATAGATGATTTTTTGTATTTTTTGATATTCATTTAAGTTCATAGCCTGTTGTAAAATCCCTATGTAATTTCGCTATCGAGTTGAATGAAGCAAAAATCATCTATTCGACCTGACGACAATATCTCTTTGTCCAGGCAAATTGCCTTTACTGCTTTATTTTTATTCTCATTATCTGCCTTTCTTATAATTCCTTATCAACCTTCATGGTTAATCAATCTCATCGTTTTATATCTTAGGCATTATTTGTAAAGTGTATGGTTACGACATCATCAAAAAGGGGGAAATTGTTGGGAACCCCTTGCAGTTTGATTTTGATGATGTTTATCGAAACCACACTTAGGCATATTTTCTCTTGTTTAGGGTCAAGGCCGATAGATCGACCTGCTACCTGTTAGTGCAGGTCGATGCTCTCTAAAGTTTAAATACAAGTTTGATCCACTCTGTAAGAGAAAGGTTGTTTATCGACCTGCCTCATTCGGATCGAGCTGGTATATCTAGCTGTCTATCGACCTTCCTTATCAAGCTCCCAGCCTGCTTTAACTTAGAAGATTTCAAGAGCTGGATTATCATACCAAGGTCGTTGATCCACCTTCATGGAGCAACACGACCTGATCCTTGCCACGTAGCATGCCAGCAAGGACGAATCTTCCCAACGGCTAGAAGTGAGTCACGCCCCAATGGCTAGTGCCACATCATCCTGACTCCAACGGCTAGTTTTCAAAAACTGCCTATATATACTTCAAGCCATTATCGGATTCAAGTACGGGAAACTCAAGCTATCAATGCAAATACTCTGCCGAAATCTCTCTCAAAATTCATATCCTTTCAAGTGTTCGAAATCCCATTAGTTTCCCAAACACTTGACGAAGAGAGATTTCCGACTCCGATAAAAGCCACAACGACGAAGCGTTCACTGCTGTTTGTCGTTGATTCAAACAATTTCTTCTCCGACTCGTTCGAAGTTAGAAAGATTGTTTTGTGTTCTTCGCCATTATAGAGTTAGTCAAGCTTTGTAATTCGTGAAAGGTTGTTTGTACATTTCTGTACGAAAGGTTGTAAGGGTCACGACCCAAAACTCGTGTCTAGATATATTCAAGTTAGAGTGTATTTAGAACTGATACTCAGTCAGTATAAATAAGAGAGAAGTTGGATCCGAAGGTAAAGGGATTCTCAGGTCGAGTCGACCTGACGTGGACGTAGGAGGGATTCTCCGGACCACGCTAAATTGCGGTGTCTCTCTCTCTCTTTATTTATCGCTCTTTCAATATTTTATCTATCTGACGAGCATCAACCTCCACCAACTTCCGCATTAACACAGTTTGATAAATCAAGCTTGTTATCAAACGAGCTTGATAGATCAATCTGCCTCTGATAGGATCGACCTTGACAATCGACCTTCTGATCGACCTGATTTTCAAAAACGTCAAAAACGGTTGGCATTGGTGTATTCCCCCCCCCCCCCCCCCCCCACCCATACACCAATTACTCTTTTACGGGACCAACAAACAATATACAAAAGGTGTGTAAATGTTGTTGGAGTGGTGAGATCACCCTCTATTTATAGGTGTGGAAAGGACGAAAAGGTGAATGTACATGCAGGAGGAGGACAGGAGAGGAATTTCTGGGGGGACAAGATTCCCTTCGTCATTAATTTTGTGGTCCTCACCCTAGAGTGCGTAGAGTCATGCGAATGGCGTGTGTTTGGCAGATCTTTGAGTATGGGCATATGCCGATCCAGTTAGGACAACTTCTGAGCGGAGAAAGTTTTGCGCAAAACCTTGTGACTTCTGCACCGAGCACGACTTCTGCACCAAGACGACATCTGAGGCTTTTGGGACGCGGGTCCAATCAATGTTAAAACTTACCACATGGCAAGGCTGATATTAGTCCCTATCAGCTACTCCCCCCCCCCCCCCCCCCTCCCCCCCGGGTCCAGAAGCATGCTTTATTAGCTTCTGCTAGACGTTCTGGCGGGAAATAATCTCTTTATAGGTGTCACAGATGTCTTGTCTCGTGAAAAACTGTGCGTCGTTTAGTTTTCCGAGAACGAGGCGATGTAAAGGTTCTCTCCCTCGTCATCATTTCTTTTCTGATGTTACCGAAGCAAGAGAGAGGAGCACTCTATTATTTTCTTGTCTATAAAGGGCCTTATCTTCTCATCACAATTTATCACTACCAAAATTGATGATTAACTTTTGTAGTCATTAAGCTTGAGCTTTCTTCAGCTATGAAAATGTTTTCTCTGTGTTATATGAGGTTCTGGTAGTACCCTTGGGATGATATTGAGGCTTTTTCCACTCATTACTTTGTGAAAAATAGCCCATTTTCTGAAGGGAAAGCTTATACTCTTGCTTATCTTCCCCTATTTCTATTATGTTTAACTTTGTCATTTTTCTCATAGCCTGACTTGGGTGATTCCAGCAGGAAATGAGATTTAGCGACTGTGATTCTGATGGATTTTGGATGTCTTTTTCTTTGGAGTATATTATTGTTTATTTCTGGCGCGTGTAAGCACACTTGGAAAGGGAGAAGCTTGTTTTTATAATTAATTGAATCCTGGTGTAGTGGATAGGACATGTTCTCCTTTTCTCTTTTCTATGCTTTTCCCTTTATTTTTCTCATTCCCCGAGTTTATAGGCAATGGTTGTTCATTCTCCCTTACATTCTCTCTAGTGCTTCAAAGAAAAGGAAAAGCCTTTCCACCATTTTCAGTTTCTCGAAGTTTCTACTTCCCCATCAAGCAGGTACTCTTTGCATTCCATTCCTCTCTTAGATTTTCCACTATCATCTTTTAGAAAATCGCTATGAAACATTCTTCTTCCCGACGATGTACTTCTGACTATCGGGGTAATAGTAGGTCTACTAGATCTGCTCCGGGATCCGAATCCCAGAAAGACAATACCGAGAATAGGCTGAAGAAACAAATTCTTCCCTTGGATAGATATGAAGCCTCCACCCTAGATAGGACTGCTTTGGAGGTCTTTATTAAGAAAGTGAAGAAGTTTGGGGGATATCTGCTAAAAGTCCCCGAGAGGGATGAGCGTCCTTTATTGCCAAAATCCCCTCTCAAGACGTTCTGGTTTTTTCAACTGACTGTTGGCTTGCGTTTTCCAGTGCCTCCCTTTTTTGTTCGCATTGCTCAACTATATCATGTACCCCTGAACCAATTAAACCCTGCCTCTATCCGCAAGGCTGCCTTTTTCACATAATTGCAAGCCTGGAAGGGGTAAAGGATACAACATTCCTTTTCTTTCACACCCATGAGCTAAAACACAGGGATTCTCATCTGTACTTTTCCCCAAACGTTTGTTTTGCGAATATATACGGCAAATACGAGTCCAAAGATAAAGACTGGCATGAATGTTATTTGACGGTCAGCCACCCTTCTGGTGCTTCTTGGAATATCCCTGACATTAGTTTGTATAGGAATCCTAGCAGAGAGAAACCCTCTCGGTCTCTTCCTCCTCTGTCTCCTTGGGAGGAAGGGATAATGTCTGAGCTTTTATCTCAATATCCTTCTGACCATACTATGCTTAGGCCCTTTGTAGAGAGTGAAGAGATCCTATCTTTCTTTGGCCTAAAACCCAGCGTCCCTTGGTCTTCATCAATGGGTAAAATTCTTTGATTTTATTGTTGTTTTCTAGTTTCTTATATATCTTTTTTTCAAATGGGTAGGCAATGTTAACCTTCTTAATTTGGGTAGGAATGGATATTTCCAAACAGAATTTAAAGAAAAAGGCGTACGATAAGCTTCTACGGATGATTGCAGAAGCTAATGCTGAGGATGTGGCTCCGGGTGTTGTTAAGAATGCCTCATCGGCTGAGCGCGAAGCCTTCTCCTCACCAGCAGGAGGGTCTGCAAGCTCGCCTAAGCCTTCACGAGGGGTATGTACTTCTCCCTTTGCTCGGCCAAAGGCAACAGCTCATCAAAAGGGGAAAGGTAAAGCTTCTCTTGATTCGGCTCTGCCTTCTGCCATTCGTCCTACTCTTCCGGATCCTAAGGACTCTTTGTCCTTATCCCCTCAAGCCTTGATTCCCATTTCTGCTGAGCCAAGCATAGTGGTTGATGTGGAGGGTCACGTTCCCTCCTGTACTCTTTCTGTTACGAATCCTTCCATAGAGGGCTTTTACTTCTCTCCTTTAGGGAGAAACCTGTCATGTGCGGAAGCTTCTCCTGCCTTCATGCAGGAGCTTGAGGCTACTTCAGCCAATCCCTCTCTGATCCCTACGAAGAGGAAGAGTCCTTCTTCTTCCTCTCTTCCTACTAAGAAGGGGAAACTTAATTTTGGCGCAGTGGTAACACGCGCCGCCCTGGGTGCTATGTCCCTTCGCCTTTAGATTCCAATGTCCCAGCATCCTCTGCTCTGAATGAGCGTGACTCCCAGGTCCTGGCATTGAGCCCCTTAGCTTCGTTCGCCCAAACAAACCCTTATCTCTCTCAGAAATGGGTGCGGGTTTCTCAACCTCTCCTTTCCTCATCGTCTACCAGCTCTCTAGCTTTCATCCATTCTCTCCGCCATAAAGGTTTGGATGTCCCTCCTGCCACCGCGCAAGGGGCAGGTGCAAGTGACACTTTTCCCGGGATAGTTGATAACATAGACGGGGGTTTAGCTGCTATGATTCTAGATAGCATCCCCAGGGAAGAAGATTGGTGATTGGCAAAGGTCCATCCTTCGGACTTCTTGATTAAAAGGGCCGCTAGCCTCGAGTTACAGGTATACCATGATCTATCTATTTGTACATCCAGGTATAGAAGTATGTCCCTTTCTTACTATATCTTAATTGTTTATGTTGCTTTTAGGCTGCTAGCTGCAGGTCTATGTTGGGTATTCGCGCTTTAGCGTATGACAATCTGCAAGCTCACCATTCTCATGCGGAGAGAGAAAAGGAGAAACTTCAGGCTGAAGTACATCGCCATCGTGAATGGGCTCATAATCGTGAGGCTTTTCAAACTCTCAAGACTCAAAAAACAAGGCTGGAGGAGGAACTGTCAGAGTTGAAGAAAAAGGATCAAGATAGGGAGATCTATCTGCAAGCTCGGGAAAAAGAAGTCTCACAACTCCGAGCGAGCTCCGCATCCTATTCTCAGCAGGCGAATGATCTTTACAAGGCTTTAGAAGCTTCCGTCATGCAGACGGCAAAGGCACATGATGCCCATTTTGCAGAAGTGGAGCAGCTTAGGAAACAATATGAGCAAGAGCTAGCGCAAGCTAAAGCCTCTTCTCATGCTATGGGCCTAAAGGAAGGGTTGGAACAGGGTCTTATTAGAGGCATGAGGAGCTGCCGATCTCAGCTCCTGCTCACTCCTTACGGCCAAGCCTTCCTTGATCACTTGATTCACAACTTGCCAGAGGCATATCTTCACTCCCCAGGCTTTTGGGTCAGGATGACGGAGCCTCTTTCCGAATGGGCTGCTAAGTCTGTGTTTGAATGTTGCCGAATGTTGGGCATTCCTGGAAGGGCTGCATCTGTGAATTTGGAGTCTATCGTACGAACTTTCGGTCGTGCACCTGAGACACTAGAGCTTAATCGTAAGATTAGTGCCCGGAACCCTTGGTATTTCCAGGTGTTAAGGAAGGCTGCTGACATCCTTCATCGCCCTCATGATCATTTGGAGCCATCACCATCGTGGGGTCCCCCTCGCATTCAAACCTTCTTCTCTGATGCCGAAATACAAGGGTATCTGAAGAAGGTCTTTGAAGAGGTATTATTTTATCGTCAAGAGACCTTTTTATTTGCCTTTTGGTTAGATACAGAATCTGATGATGATGTGCGCACTCTTGCTGAGCAAGTTGCTTCGCTTAAAGGTCCTGGGAAAGTCCCTTTTGTCCTCTCCACGGCGGTTCAAGTGGAAAGCGTGGCAGAAGCAAGCGTTCCTTCTTCAGAGGTTGAGCAGGTCAATGAGGATCCCGTAGCTGCTTCAGATCCCCCTTCGGCTCCTTCTGCCACTGATGTTTCTACTTCCCGTGCCGAGGACCCTACAGATCCTGCTCAGGATGCTGACCGCTTTGTGGCCAATTTGTTTAATTCCGATGCTGCTGAACCCTCTACCCAAAGCTAGGGCTCTCTTATTGATAATTTTCTCATGCTAGTTGATAGTTCAAGGACAATTCTTCCGTTTTAATTTCTGGTTTTCGCTTTAAGTTTTTGGAGTATTGTAACAATTTCACCTTTATCCTCCAGATCTGATTTATACTTTTGTCGGAGCAACTTCTTTTTTTTTTTTTTTGCTTATGCCATTTCTTGCCATGTTTCCACTCACCAAAGCATAATCGATGGAATTATATCTCATTTGTAGCATCGTCTGTAGAATAACCATTTTAAAATAAAAAAACATAGTTTATGTTCCCTACACATTGATTTAAATAAGAAAAATCTTGATATAGATAAAGGACATTACTAGCCCTGCTCTTCCCTTTCTCTTAGAAGGTAATGCTTACTTTCTCATGTGATAATGCCTTTGGGTTCCGGGGTTCCTCCAACCTCAGATATTTTGTCATCCGTCTCCTTTCGCTTCTTATTTTGATCAGATTCCTTCTTGACATACTCCAGGAGCTCTCCTTCCTGGATGAGTTTTTTGATAGCTATTTTCAAATTTCTGCAGTCATTGGTCGTGTGTCCATAGTCGTTATGAAACTTGCAAAATTTTTCAGAAGGCGGTTTCCTTGGAGGATGCCTGTGTCCCATGGGGATTTGAACTCCTGGTTTTCTCATGACTATCTCAAACAGGTCGTCGGGCTGCTTAACAAGAGGAGTAAAAGGCCTCAGGAACCGCTCGTTCTGGTCAGTTCTCTTAGCATCTGGGGCTGATCTTTTCCTTTCTTCGGGCTTTTTTTCCTTTTGAGAAGTGAGTTCGGCCCTCTTGCTACTCAGAGCTTCCTCCATGTGAATATATTTTTGAACTCTCATCAACAGCTCCTCAAAAGAGGTAGCTTCTTTCTTGAAAAGAGAGGCAAAGAATTGTCCTGGCTTCAGACCATCCACACAAGCATGCACCTTTAGCTTCGGCTCCACCCCTGGTGTCTCCAAGATGGCCTCATTGAAATGTGTCATATAGTCTCTCAGACTTTCATTGACACCTTGTTTGATCGTCGTCAGGTGTAGGGAATTCCGAGTAGTCCTTTTGGCATTGACAAATTGTTGTAGAAAAACCTCCCTCAAATCCTGAAAGGAGTGAATAGAAGATCTTGGTAGTTGCTTGAACCAATGTTGAGCGGTTCCAGACAAAGTTGTGAGAAACACTCTGCATTTAACGCCTTCCGAATATTTGTGAAGGAAGCACAAGCTTTCAAATTTCATTAAGTGCTCTTCTGGATGTCCTCTTCTTTGGTATTCCCAAGATACTGTCTTAAAATTCCCTGGTATGGGATCTGTCTGTATATCAGCCGAGAATGGGCTGCTTTCATCAATGTAAAAAAAAAAAGAGCTCCGATCTGTGTCCTCCACTTTTTTGAGCTGGGATATGCATTAGGTTTCTTTCCTCATTTGCAGCGTGAATTTCTCCTTCGTCTACTTCCACTTCTCTGGAGATCCTCTCTGGGATTTGTTTCTGCTTTTTCAGCCTTTCTACTTCTTTCATCAGAAGCTTCATTTGTTCCTGCTGCTGAGCATACTTCTTGGCCCATGCATTAACGGTGTTTTCTCCGAGGTCGCCCACGTGTTCCTGAGGATCTTCCTCGTCTGGGGATTCCCAATCAGTAAGGAATCCCTCTTCTTGTCCTGCAGCTATTGATGGCAGTCTGGTAACCAGCTCTTGGACCACACTTGGGGTTCTAGGCTTCTGTTTGTGTGCCGCATGGGTACTTTTGCTTTCTCCACCTTCTTGGGGTTCGTGTTGAGGATCTGAGCTTCTTGGATTCATTCCAAAGGCATGGAGTCTTTTTTCCACAACTCCATCGACTGCACCCTCTATGAGTGCTTTCATTTGCAAGAGCATAGCCGGAGAAAACGGAGCCTCCGCGTTGACACTAGCTTCTGTCATTAGGGTGCCTTTTCCCTTATTCTCTTGTGGAGAGTTTCCTAAACCTCCAGGAGTTTGGAGAGCTTCTTTTGAAGCGGCATCTGAATTGGCAGTCATTTTTGCAGGGTTCTGCGTATTTTCAAAAGTTTTAAGTGTATTAGTCCCGAATGGTTGTAGAATGGGACGTGAAATTGAAATTGTTTATTTTTTATGGGGCTTCTGCGGATGCACTGCATCTGCATGGGTTTTTTATAAGTGGTGCCTACTTATGCAGGGCTTGATGAATGATGCCTATTTACATATGGTTCAATATATTGTGCCTATTTGTATAGGGCTTGCAAGATTTTTGCCTATTAGATAGGGCTTATGAGTTTTTTGCCTATTTAAATAGGGCTTTTCAGAGGTTCTGCCTATTAGATAGGGCTTACGAAGTTTATGCCTATTAGATAGGGCTTTTTTGAAGGTTCTGCCTATTAGATAGGGCTTATGAGAGCTTTGCCGATTAGATAAGGCTTATGAGAGCATTTTAGCTCAACTTTAGAGGATTTATGCCTTCCAATGTGAGGTCCCCTCATCAGGGTGAGGGGGGTGAACTCGTCATTTTCGGCTCTCTGTTTTTAGTGTTTGCTCTGTGTGGCTTTCGGTTCATGATAATACAAGGGCCTATGATTAGATCATAGTGCTTCCTCTGTATTTACCAATTCCTATAACCCACAGGCTAATTTTATTATTTTACAACTTTTGGCAGAACTTTAAACTCACCAATTGTCAAAGATGAGTCGAATACACTTCAGGATGGTTGCAACTTTGATTCAACTTTCCTTCAAATTCTTCACAACCTTTAGATTGAGCAGAGAATAAAATTCAGTTATCACCATTTCTATTACAAGGAGAACATAATATTAAGATCGCCTCCTATTTTGCGGCTCGACACCATGAAAGACTCAACATAAATTAATCCATGATATCCACATCCAAAATTTCTGAGAAATTACTTAACTAACACAGAATATCCATTCATTCCAGCATCCCTCTCTCGGATGTTTCTTGCATAAGAAAATAACAGAGAAAAACCATAACAATACTGCAACAACAAGCTAAAATTCCAATAATACAACAGAGATCGACGTCTTAAACTCAAATGTTTCCCACAGACGGCGCCAGTTGTTAGATCCGGGTCAAAGATCTACAACAATTATGCAATTATACACCATATTTATAGACTAGCAAAGAGTATTCATGTACAAATTATTACAAGTGAAGATATAGAAGAGGCTCATGAGAATTATCGGTCTTAACAGCTTAACTTCCATAGAACCCCTTTTTTCCATGTAAAAAAGGGGATTAAGATAGGAGTCAAGCGCAAGGCGTTTGGGCTATCAATCCAGCCGAATCCACAAAGAACAGAGCTCGTTTAAGAAGGAGAAGAAGGAAGAAGAGGGTGAAGTAGAGAGCGCAAGGCGCCTTCATACTCGTCCTCTCTCGGAAACAAGAATTGTACCTTTAGATTACGCTGCTAGGAGTGTTTTTCGCCCACAAAAGTGAAGATGGGAGAAATGATGGAGGAGATTTCTTAAAGAGAGCCCTCGGCTGCTTGAGTTCGAGAGAAAGTTCTAAGTAAATAGAACAGTATACAAAAGGTGTGTAAAAGTTGTTGGAGTGGTGAGATCACCCTCTATTTATAGGTGTGGAAAGGACGAAAAGGTGAATGTACATGCAGGAGGAGGACAGGAGAGGAATTTCTGGGGGGGCAAGATTCCCTTCGTCATTAATTTTGTGGTCCTCACCCTAAAGTGCGTAGAGTCATGCGAATGGCGTGTGTTTGGCAGATCTTTGAGTATGGGCAGATGCCGATCCAGTTAGGACAGCTTCTGCGTGGAGAAAGTTCTGCGCAGAACCTTGTGACTTCTGCACCGAGCACGGCTTCTGCACCAAGACGACATCAGAGGCTTTTGGGACGCGGGTCCAGTCAATGTTAAAACTTACCACGTGGCAAGGCTGATATTAGTCCCTATCAATATTCACGCTACGAGAGGTGGGCTTTCTATCCAACGAAAACATGATATTTATGAAAATATAAGTTAGTAATTTTCAAATATTGTCATGTCATAAATGTTTTAATTTTTGTATGATGTCTATCTGTATTGGCTTTGCCAATTTATAAATCGAATTCGGGTCCTAGTAAGATAGCTATCTTACTTGGACTAGTGTACACAAAGTGACCGTGTGTCATCTTTGGGTTGGCCGGTCAAGGTATCGTGAGAGTGGCCACTCTCCCGATACCATAAGGAACAAATATGGTAGATTACTAAAGAACTTAGCCGGCTGGTAAACTTTTAGATCACAAGAACTATTTTAGTAAGCATGGGCTCTTTTCAACAAAACTCCTATGCTTTACTGCTGAATGGCTTGACAATTATATACGTATGTTTTCGACAACGTGCCCACTGAGTACTTTTGTACTCAGCCCTGCACATATTTTCAAATGTGCAGGTTGAACGAGATGGAACGGAGAGCCGGCCCAAGGTTTTGTCATCATGAATCATATTAGTTTCTTAGATCAAGACTCTCGGTAATGCGTGTCATCATACACGCATTCTATAAGACTTCTGTTGTGTAATGTCGATAAATTCAGGTTGAGTATATGAGCCGTGTAAACATATCAAACACATGCCTTTCTTTTCCTTAAAGGCTCGACGCCAAATGATAAATATTTACTTCTTAAGTCAATTTGAGCTAATTCCTTGCATTATAATTACTTTCCCCTTTCAACCCTCGCTTCTTTAATCCCGTCCCTAGTCACGGGTTACCGGCTTCACTTTCCTTAGAGAAGTTCGGTCGTGACATTCTCCCTGTCTGGAAGAAGCCTCAACTTCCTCTCCGCCTTGATGACGTCGAACTTGATTTTCTTCTACGAAGTGGAGGAAGAGTTCGCCCGCTCTATCAGTTTTGAGGAAAAATCGTTTATCAATTCATCGAGATTCGGTTGGGCAACTGGGAGATTGTCTACCCAATTATTAGGGTTTCCAGCGGGGTAATTCCCCCTTGGCTGGTTAACTTCTTGTTCATCCAAATTACGTTCCCCCTGCTCGTCCAGCCTACGAACATGTTCGTTGGGAGTCTTGTCTCCTTTCGGGTTATTCCTGGGATGTTCGTGGAGTGTCTGATCTCCTCTCGAATTGTTCGCAGGTTGTTCGTGGGGGGCCTGGTCCCCTTTCGAGTGGTTTTCGGGTTGTTCATGGGGAGCCTCCTCGGCGTTATGGGCACCGAAGGCAACTTTCAAGGCACTACAAGAAAATTTACCTTCTACGACATGGATTTTGTGTCATAAACAGTTGTTTTAATGTCGCAAAAGCTAATTTGCAACATTTTTTATGCATCGTGCAAAATTGTGTCACAAAAGGTGACGTAGTATTTTTGTGACACTTTTTAAAAATTGTGACGCAACATGTGTGACACTTTCTGCTTCACTTGATCGTTTTCGCACAAATTTGGGACACATTACACGTCATTTTCTTCAGTGACGTATTTCTATTTGCGACACATAATATGACAGTGATAAAAGTGATGCATATTATTTGTGACATTTTTGATTAAATGACGCTTCTTTTTCATGACATTGTTGGTGTCATATTTAAATTATTGTATAATATCGAGACACGTAACATGTGTTGTAAAATTTTAATTTTATGTCGTAAAATAAATGACATATTTTACATCATTTTATTTGTGTTATGTCAAAAAATTTGCTTCATTTGTGTGACATTAATTCAAACGACACATCATAGTTTGTGACACTACAACTAATTTATGATGTATTTTTTGCGACATAAGACGTCAATTTTAAAATATCGCAAAAATCATTGGAACATCTACTACTTGTTGCAAATATATCATATATGGTTGCAAAATATGCAACATTTTTGTCATCACTTTATTAATATGTTACGAATCTTACATCACTTGTACGACACAAATAATATTAGACACATCTTAATTAGTGATACTTTACGACTAATATGACGTAATTTTTATGACACATACAAAGTAACATTTCAAGTGTCACATATTATTATTGCAATGCATAGCAGTTTAGCATTTGATACAAGTCGTCACTGATG
Source organism: Thymus quinquecostatus (assembly GCA_024222315.1). Lineage (NCBI taxonomy): Eukaryota > Viridiplantae > Streptophyta > Magnoliopsida > Lamiales > Lamiaceae > Thymus > Thymus quinquecostatus. The sequence continues at coordinate 15,322,804 of CM044174.1, read as the reverse complement.
CAACACATGTTGCAACACATTATTATTACCTCATAACTCTGACATCATTATACAACACAAAGATAAGTAATTTTATATTCATAACTAATACATAAATAAAAAATCATAAAATATGAAGATGTAAGTTTAGAAACTAATATTTTCAAAATATAATTGTAAATTGTTTCAAAATAATAAAGTAACACTATCCAAAATTAAATAAATATGTCTACTAGAGTCAAAAGATTAAATTTCCAAATATTAAATGTTGATAAACTAAAAAATTAAAAACATTAGTGACATTTGAAGTCACATTGTCTTCCGTTTGTTGTATGTCCTCGTAACATTTTTCACTTTTTTCCTACAGTGTCTGTGACAAAATAAATTATATTATATTTTTTACATTTAATCATTGAATGAATTAGAAAAGTATAATAGGTAATAATACCTGAGCACAAAAATCATTGAATAGAATGTTTCTATCGGAGTTGTTAGTTTCTTCTCCAATCTGATAAAAAAATATATATAAAAAAAAATTAAAATTACAAAAATGTTAATGTGATATATTTTATCCATACTATTGAAAATTTGATCACTTACATTAGGATATGTTCAGTTGCATCACTTGAGTTCTCTGAATTAATAAAACCTCCGGATGTTTGTCCAATGTTGAAAGCTTGTATGCGCCGAGAATTGAGAGTTACAGATTCCTTGCATATTAAAAAAGGTAAAATTTATAAATATTTATAGAACTTAATTTATTTAGTAATCTAAAGGCTACTTACATTTCCATTGTGACCTTCTAACGAAAGAAGACGAGCCTAGAGCATCTCCATTTTAGAGGAATAATCCTCTTTGAATTTTGACATTTCTTCTTCAAAGTTCTTTCGGATACTTGTAATAGATGTGAAAATTACTTGTTTTCTATAGTCTAATCTAAGAAGGTCACGTTTGTGTATTATTGTTCATGTTTTGCATGGTTTGTCATATATTGGACAATATTATGCTTGTAGGTATATTTGTGCATTTTCAGGCTTTATATGAGTTGAGAAACCCTAGACGAGACGAGAGCCGAAGAATCATGTGAAACAGTGGCGACTCGAAAGAGGGGCAATTGGGGTACAATTGTACCCCCAAAAAAAAATTAGTAGTCTTAGTATATCTATGTGTATGTTTATATTTAAAGAAGCAAAATAAGTATTAGAATATTAAAAATAAAAAACGCGTAAGCAAAAGGAGAAAAAATAAAAATTAAACAAACCCGTAAGCAAAGAGGAAAAAGAAAAGGAAAAAGAAACAAAGAAAAAATAAAGAAACCCTCAGAAAAACCCCCCTCCCCACCTATTCGGAATTACGTTTTCGAGTTTTTGACTGCCACCAACAAATTCATAGTGTAGACTGCAGATTGGCACCACCGCACCGGACCGGCACTCCTACGTGCTTACTAATAAAAATCAATTTTTAAAAAATGTATGTTGTTAATTTTGTTACCTCTTTTTTTTTTTTTTTTTTTTTTTTTTGGATATCTCTGCGTTTAGCGGTGGATGAGAATTGGGGCTTCATCTAAGTTTTGCGGTGGGATGGGAATTGGGGAAGCCACACCCATCTCTTTGACTTTCATAGTTCTACTTTGTCTTTATTTTTAATCTTTTTAGAGGAGTTCCATTTTGTCTTAGTGGAGAATGGTCCTATGGAGAGATTAAATTAATTACTTGGATATTTTATTGTATAAGAAACAAAGATCAAGATGGTCTCATCCCATTTTTTATTTAATCAATATGCTCCTAATTTTTATTTTATTTTTTATGTTTTTTTTTTTTTTTTTTTTTTTTTTTTTGAGATGGTCCTATTTTATTAACATGCTCAAGAAATTTTATATTGTTTCTTTGTTTTAGATTCCCTTTTGAAAAGGAGGTGGAAGAAATTGTATTTTGACACTTATATTTATCTATTAAGTGTAGGAAATCATGGGGATACACAAAAATCAAAAGGAAAAACAAAGCAATCCGATCTTCGACAATTTATGTTCAAAAGAATGAAAGTGAAAGGAGATTTATGCTCTTCACCGAGAGGTAACGATAATTCATCTGATGATTGTACTTGCCATCCAAACAATTCTCTTAAGGATCAAGAAAATGTTACGATTTTGAGTAGTTCAAGTACTAGTAGTGTGTCATTGGAGGAAAAAGAGTTGATCTATGATGTTGATCTTCTTCCTCATGATCCGGGAAAAAGAATAAGCATTATGGATTATCCTCCAAATCAACGAGATCAGTGAACTTTGTGGACATGTCTGAATGTGCTCGGATAGCGATAGAAATCTTGCCTTAGACCATTTTAAAGCTAGGGGAAACTAGTTCCAACAACAACAACAACAACAACAACAAACAAACAACAACAACAACAAAAACAAAAAAAAAAAAAAAAAGTTAATGAGAAAGAATTAACGACAAAGAAGCTATGACTAAAAGAGTGGGAGGTGGCAATTGATGTCTAGGAAAGATCTTGAAAAAAATCTAAGTCGGCTTAAAAACATATAGATAAGAGCTTAACTCAATAAAATAGGTATAAAACCCTTAATAAGGAATCAAGAAATCCTAGTTTTTCAAACAATGATAGGCACATAGAATCAGCCAAAGAAAAAACAGTAGCACATATAAAAATGGTAGATCTGAAAATGTGATTATACTTTAGCTTATTAAATTTGATGTATGTATTAGCTAAATATTGTATCGAACATTTTATTTTTTTCATACACAGGGTCATTATGGCGTAGTATTATTCCAAAGTATCCACTGTCATAATCTAATTTCCTTTGTGGACACATTTTTTTGTTATAAAATTTATTAAACCATGTACTAAGCTCTTATGATGAGATACTACTATTCTTTTGAATACATAGATGGATAAATCTTGGATTTCTATAGAAGACCGACTCACTAATGACGCTTTTAAGGAGAACTTTCTTGAATTAGCATATACGAACAAGACACCAGTGACTAAAAATAAGTGTTCGTGCACAAAATGTAGAAATTATATATTACATATGAGGGATGATGTCTACTATCATGTTATTGCTCGTGGTTTTCTTCAAGGTTATACCAATTGGGTTCATCAAGGTGAAGAGCCATTTTATGTTAAGAAAAATTCAGTGAACACAACGCATGAAAGAAACGAACATGATGATAAGCAAGGAATGATACATGATGTATTAATGTCATCGTATCGAGCCGGTGAGTTCCCTGAAAATTTCAGTGGTGTGGGTACTAACTCTAATGAAGCTACTAGAGATAAATCTCAAGACCGTCTGAATAATTTTGATGAAAAAACTGATGCTTTTTATAAGCTATTGAAGCTTGTCAAGCGTGAGTTATTTCCAGGGTGCAAAACCTTTACTACACTCTCTTTATAGTGCGATTGTTGCATGTGAAATCTCTTTATCGTTGGAGCAACAATTCCTTCACAATGTTGATGGAAGTTTTGAAAGAGGTGTTCCAAGATAATGAGATGTTTCCTAATTCTTATAGAGAAGCTTGGAATATAGTTAGAGCACTGGGACTTGAGTATAAAAGGATACACGCATGTCCTAATGATTGCATGTTGTTTTGGAAAGACACCGCAAATGATGACACATGTAGGCATTGCAACACTCTTATATATGAAACATTTGTGGTGGAAGAAGATAATGCAACTAAAAGGAATGATAAAATTCCGGCTAAAGTTGTTCACTATTTCCCTTTGAAACCAAGGATCCAGGGACTATTTATGTCTTCAAAGAATCTCGTCTAATGCGATGGCATGTAGAAGGCCGTATAAATGATTGGAAACTTCGATATCGGCAGATTCTCAGGATTGGAGAACAAATGATGAGAAGTATCCGGAATTTTCTGCGGACTGCCGCAATGTTCGGCTTGGACTAGCTGCTAATGGTTTTAATCCATTTAAATCTATGAGCATTGCTCATAGTACATGGCCTATTATTCTCATACCTTATAATTTATCTTTGGGGATGTACATGAAACAAACATCGATTATTCTATCTACTCTAAAGATGGTCCTCGATGTCCAGGGAATAAGATCGATGTGTATTTGCAGCCGTTGGTTGACGAACTTCAAGAGTTATGGATATTGGGGTTTCTACGTATGATGCAACTGCTAGATGTATGTTCCAACTACGTGCTGCACCATTTTGGACCATAAATGACTTTCCTGCTTATGCCATTATCTCTAGTTGGAGTACAAAATGTGCATATGCATGCCCTTGTTGTAACAAAAATTGTCAATCTTGATGGCTAAAAAATGGAAAGAAACATTTTTATATGGGGCACCGTCGATTTCTTCCCAATGGACATAAGTATCGTAAAGATAGAAAAAAAATTTATGGGGATATTGAGAATGGTGATAAACCTAAAAGATTGACAGGTCCAGAGATACTGTGGAACAACTAGATGGCATTGTAAATAGGTATGGAAAGTACGTCTCCCAAAATGTGGGAAATAATAGAAGGAAGGAAGAATAGCTTTCTCATATTGTGTGATGTAGGTATAATTGGAAGAAGTTGAGTATATTCTTCCGATTCCCATATTGGAAATATAATCTTCTTCCTCGTAATCTCGACATTATGCACATAGAGAAAAATGTCTTGGAGAATATCTTATGGACTTTGCTTGGTGTTGGCGCAAAAACGAAAGACAATCTTAAGTCTAGATTGGATCTTAAAGAGATGGGAATTCGGAAGTCACTTTACCCCCAAAAGGAAGGTGAATAAGATTTGTCTACAGCCGGTGTGTTTCACATTGGGTAAAAAAGAGAGAGATATTTTCTTAAGGGTCTTAAAGAATGTCAAGGTACCAGATGCATATGCATCAAATATCTCCAAATGTGTAAACTTAGCTGAGCATAATATTTTGGTCTCAAAAGTCATGATTGTCACATTCTAATGCACCAATTACTACCAGTTGCTATTAGAGGATTGGTTCCCAAATATGTCTGCAAAGCCATAATTGACTTATGTGATGTTTTTAAACAATTGTATTCAAAAGTTCACATTTAGCTGAATTTGAAGTTTTGGAGCAACTTGTCGCTCTCGTGCTTTATGAATTAGAGAAATTTTTCCCTCCTTTTTTTGATGTTATGGAGTATCTACCAATTCATTTGCTAGAAGAGGCTAAACTTGCCGGAACGGTTCAATTTCGTTTGATGTACCCTATTGAGAGGTAATATAAATGTTATATTCAATTAGTATGATATTTGTGAATTTAAGTCTTGTCATTTAAAAATTCTTTTCACGATTTAGGTATTTATGTACATTGAAAAATTATGTTCAGACACGAAGTCGGCCGGAAGGATCTATAGCTGAAGGATATCTTGCCGAAGAGTGCATGACATTTTGTTCGACGTATCTAAATGATGTTGAGTCTAAGTTGAATAGAAAGAAAAGAAATGATGAAGATGGCGGTAATTTCCTTACTGAAGGTGGTCGTCATATGGGAGGTGTAAAAGTTTCAATGTTAGACAACACTGAATGGGTTCAAGCACATAGATATGTGCTTAATAATTTGGCCATTGTGGACAGTTTCAAAAGGTATGTAAACTACTACAAAATTTAGTTACTGTAACAAAATTATATATCATGAAATTAATATGATTTTTATATTCAAGGAAACATGTTTGCGAGCTACAATGAACAAATCGACGGATGTAAAGTTATGATAGAGAAAAACTTCATACAAAAACCTTTCACAATTGGTTCAAAATACCTGTAAGTTAATGAATTAGTACTGTTGGGAATTGTTAAGGATTCATGTGTTGAGGGGGAACTTAATGGGATGCTTTAATTAAATGTGTTATATGTTTTGATTAGATCCCAAAACCTCTATGTATATCATATTCCCAAGCGACCCTATTTTGATTAGATAGGTTGGAAATTTTCAAGCCTATTAATGTTAGGAAGGCTTAACTTTTTGCTTTAGTCGCTTTAAGTTAGACTGCAGGTTTTTCAAGCGAAGCGAGAAGACCACTCGCTTTAGTGTGTTTCCAAGCGAAGCGAGTCTACCGGGCGAAGCGAAGCGAGTGCTATAATAAAGTCAAAGCGAGTCAACCCTGACTACGCTAAAGCGGACGCTCAAGAAAATAAAGCAAAGCGAGCCACTTCCTAATTGAGAGCGGCAGTTCAGATTTCCCGCCCCTTTCAAACTCAGAGTTCAAACTCGAGTCAAGTGAAGATCAAAGCATTAATTGCGGATCTCCACGTGGCACAAGAAGAATGGAGCACGGGAGTTGACCGCCAGACCAGCAGAGTCGCTGCTACAGTACTGGACGCTCCAGTTACTGTTGAACTTGGCTCTTAGCCATTTTCGGAAAGAAGACAAGCGCGCGTCTGAAAAGCTGCAGGTCAAAGGCAAGTACTGTCGAGTCTGGAGGGACAAAGCCACCAACCTTCAACGGCTCTAGTCCAACTTCCCACACTATAAATAGTGGAGGCCAGAGACGAGAAGAAGTAGAACACTACCTGAGATTTCAGTGCATACAGCAAACAAGCACTCAAACTTTCAATCATCTTTCGAGTTCTTGTCTAAGTGTTCTCCAAGCTTCAACACTACCGAAGCTTGTCTCTGCAACCTTCACTCTCCTAGATTCTAAGCCCACTTCATATATATCCAAGCTTAGAGAAGAACTCTACCCTTTGCATCACTGTAAAGAGTTCTTCACTTAGAGAGTTTTCAAACCAAAACCCTAAACCCTTGTCTTGTCAAGTTGTTAGGTTTTGAGTGTTGTAGAAAGGTTGTTTGTAAAGATCCAAGGTTCTACTTTCCTCGATAGTAGAAACCTCGATCATAGAGTGTAGATCTAAGCTAGCACTTTCATCGACTGTGTGAAGCTCGATCTTAGCTAGGTTTTGTGGAGAACCCGTAATCTCCTCGTTGTTGTGTTTGGATCCAAGCGAGTGAAGCTCGATCCAGTTCAGGTTTTTGAGGAACCCGTAATCCTCAAGGTTTCTTAGTGAGATGAAACTGTTGCAGCGTGCAACAAAGTGGACGTACGTGTTTTATCACCAAACCACTCTAAATACTGGTGTCGTATCTCTCGTCCTCTAAGCTCTCACTTATTTCTTACTTTGCTTATCATATTACACTTGCATTTAAACAAACCCTAAAACGGTATTTTAAATACTTAGGAAAGACTAGCTCACCTAATTCCGCATTTGCAAGCGAGTCGCTCTGTGATCAAGCTTACGCTTAGGTCCAGAGTTAAGTTTACACTGTAGATCAAGCCTACGGCTAGGTCTTAAGTTGTGAAGTGACTCGAATCTTCCTACTCTGAGTAAAGTTGAAAAAGAAGTTGAAAAACTTCTATTACACGTATTCACCCCCCTCCCCCCCTCTACGTGTAATCCTCTTTACAAACTGGGACCAACAAGTGGTATCAGAGCAGGGGTTCTTTCGAGCCACTGCTTTGCATACCTGAAGCGAGTTCCCTCTCGCTTCACGTGTCTCACTGAACCGATCCGATTTTCCTAAGTGCATCAAAGTTCACTCACGCATACCTGCATTACTACTGATATTTTATCATGTCTAGTCACAGTGCCTCCAACCTACCTCAATTTTCGATCGAAGAGTACGAGACTTGGAGTTTCCGAGTTTCTAGCTTTCTATGTTCTGTCCATGACAGAATGTGGGAAGTTGTGACGGAAGGACCGATCACCATAATGAAGATCATCACGGTCAACGTCCCAGCTGCTGAAGGAAAGGAAGCTACCGTCTGCCACGACTACGTCGAGAAGTCCAAAGATGACTACACCACCAACGACTTCAAAGTAGCAAATCTGGATGGTCTATGTCGTCACATCATGTAGAGCACTGTCTCTGACGCATACCTTACAAGGATAAGGAAGTGCGCTACTGCCAAAGAGATGTGGGACACGCTCGCTCTAATTTGTCAAGGAACAGAGAAAATCAAGGAGAACAAACTCGCCGTACTGATGGGAGAGTTCGAAAGCTTGACGATGAAGCCAAGCGAGTCGATCGACGCCTTTGAACTTCGAGTCACTAATATCATCTCAACATTAGCTTCACTGGGAAAGGAGCTAGCAAACAAGGAAGTCAACCTCAAGATCGTGAGAGGTCTCACCAGATTATGGCAGACAATGAAGGAGCTTTATCTTGAAACGAAGGATTTGTCAAATTTTCACCAGAAATTCTATTCTCCGAGCTCAAAGCACACGAATTCGATCTCAATCGGATGAGCTTGGATGATGAAGATGAATCCCCAGCCACATCAAAAGGAGTCACATTCAAAGATGCAGAAATGCCAAACGATCCATCCATTGCCAAAATGACCAGAGAAGAGCTTGAGGAGCACTATGTATTTCTCTCAAGAAATTTCAACAAGATGAATTCTAGAGTGGGAAAATACAAAAGGTTCTACAAGCAATACAAAGGGAAGAGCACTGATGCTAGAGATAAAGGAAAGCGTGAAGAGTCTACCAAGCCGATCGCAAGGGACGTGATGGATGTGGAGTGCTATCACTGCCACAAAATGGGTCACTACAAATCTGACTGCCCAAAGCTAAGTGCGAAAGAGAAAGAAGAAATGAAAGCTAGGAAGGATGCTCCACGTCGAGCGCTGGTGGCAAGCGAGGATCCTGCAAGCGACTCAGATGCCTTCACGGATCCAAACTCTAGCGAGGGAGAGGATCTGGGCTTTATGGCGCTCACCGATGAGGACACAGGAGAGGTATTTTTCTATCCCTCACTCAATTCGATTACAATAACACACAATCACGATGAGGAAGTTCATTCCTCTACATGGAGTGAGTTACTTAACAAACATCATAAATTGTTAAGCGCTCACAAAATGTTACAACAAGCTATGTCTGATAGCGAGAGAGAAAACCAAAAGCTAGCCACTGAACTTGATGAAGTCAAGATTAATCTAAGGGCTATACGAGTAAGTTTGAGGACCTCTTCGCTCGACACAAGAACTTGGAAGATAGGTATGAAACCCAGTCTATCCTAGTGGCCAATTTAAACAAAGCCTCATTCGCTAGGCAAGCACTAGAAAGCTCACTTCTTCCTTTTGGAAGAAAAGGAGGGCTTGGATATGAGGGTGGACCTATCAAGCCTACTGTCTTTGTTGGTGCTTCTAACACAACACCATCAGTCTCTTTGGAATTGCCCACTGCATCCAAAGCGACCACTAGCAAAGACAAAGGCAAGGATGAGATCCCTAAGAAGAGGCCCATAAAGATGTCTATATCTTTGAGGGAAGCTTCTAAGGGAAAGCCAGAGTCAACAGTCCCTAGCACTGATAATGCTAAAGCTTACCATTCAAAAGGTAAATGGAAAACTGTTGAGGCTTCTAAGTCTCAATCCGAGGCATCAAGGACAAAGGATGTTCCCTTGAAAAGGAGAACTAATGTCCATGTGTCAAGTGAGTCCGATTGGAGATGGTCCAATCGTGCTTACATTGAGGGGGAAGGATTTGAAGTTCCCAAAAGGAAGCTTCAAACCCCAAAGGTTTCCCAAGTGAGTCATGGTCAAAAGCCAAAGTTTACTTCACAGAAGAAACCAAGCGAGACGCTTGCCAAGACCGGAAATCCCGGGTCAGTCTCCAAGCCTACGACTAATCCTAAGCGAGACGCTTACGGATATAAGCAAAAAGGCAAGAGCATGGGTTGGTCTCAAGCGAGCACTTCTCAAACCTTCCCTCAATGCACACACAGCTGCACTTGTGAAGCAGCATATAAGCAGAGTTCACGTTTTAGAAAGGCCGAGGAACCCAAAACACAAGCCAATACTCAAAGGAGAGTAAAGCAAGTGTGGGTACCAAAGAAAGCTAACCTGCAAGGACCCAAACTGATTTGGGTACCAAAATTGGCTTAATTGCAGGTGAGCGCCATGGATCCCATGACCAATGAAGGTCAATCAATTTGGTACTTGGACAGTGGATGTTCAAGACATATGACTGGCATGAAGTCTCTACTCCAAGACTACACAGAGAAGAGGGGTCCACAAGTAACCTTCGGTGACAACTCTCGAGGAATCACCAAAGGCTACGGCGTACTGAAGATTGGGAAGATAAGCATTGAGAATGTCTCCTACGTTGAAGGACTCAAACACAATTTGTTGTCCATTTCACAGTTTTGTGATAAAGGATACAATGTGGAGTTCATCTCCAACAAGTGTGTTGTGAGAAACAAGCTTTCCTCCCAAGTTGCTCTAATTGGAGAGAGAAAGAGGAACGTGTACGTTGCTCAATGGGAAAGCTGCAAAGAAGATACATGCTTGGTCGCTAGAAGTGCAACGGAGATATGATGGCTTTGGCACCGACGCCTGAGCCACCTCAACTTCAAGACGATCAACCGCATAGCTTGTAAGGGTTTGGTGAAGGGAATACCAAATGAAGTCTTCATCAAAGATCACACATGCTCACCATGCCAACGAGGAAAGCAAACTAAGAAGCACTTCTCCAGCTTAGAAGAAGCATCATCCAAGCGAGTACTGGAGCTTCTACACATGGATCTGTTTGGGCCAGTCACTCACTCTAGTGGTAGTCGATGATTACTCTCGCTACACTTGGGTTGTATTTCTATTCAGTAAGAAGGAGACGCTGTCCAAACTTCCTCAACTGCTCAAGCGACTCGCTGTGGAGAAGAACCAAGCCATAGCAACCATTCGCTCCGACAAAGGCACAGAGTTTCTTAACTCTACAATTGAAGCATACTGCACAGAGCATGGTATTGCGCATCAAACTTCTGCAGCTCGCACACCTCAACAAAATGGAGTTGCTGAAAGAAGGAATCGAATCATCAAGGAAGTCGTTCGTACGATGATAGCAGACTCAAAGCTACCAATGAAGTACTGGGCTGAAGCTGCCAACACCGCATGTTATACCCAGAACCGGACGCTTCTCAACAAACGCTTCGACAAGACACCATATGAAATATGGACAGGGAGAATTCCTAACATTTCTTATTTCCATATATTTGGTTGTCGGGTCTTCATTCACAACAATTGGAAGTCACAATTGAAAGCTTTCGAAGGGAAAGCGGATGAAGGAATATTCTTAGGATATTCTACATCTAGCAAAGCCTACAGAGTATTCAACTGCAAAACCCTAATTGTGGAGGAATCACCCCATGTCGTATTTGATGAATCTACCTTTAAGTCTTTCACAGGAACAAGTTCAAGCGAATGAAAAGACTTCAAGCGCGGAGCCCGTCAGTCCACTGACATGGGACACGCTTGAAGATAATGAAGAGGTGAAAGAATCAAGTGATCAAGATGCTCAAGAAGATGAAGCTGCCCCTAAGTCAAAGGAAGAGATAGCAGGCCATGCACCCATCAAGGTCACTTCAGAAGATGACGCAAGCGACCAACATGAAGAAGAAGAAGCTGGAGGATCCAAGCGTGCATGGCTCAAAGATCATTCGCCAAGCCACATTCTTGGAGATCCTTCCAAAGGCGTGATGACCAGAAGCCAAGTGATTGGAGAAAGTGCTATGTTTAGCTGCTTTCTTTCCAATATCGAGCCATCAAGCGTGGAGGAAGCTCTAGCAAATTCAAATTGGGTGATCGCCATGCAAGAAGAGCTCAATCAATTCACCAGGAACGACGTGTGGTATCTTGTAGATCGTCCCAAATTCCAGCATGTTATTGGCACCAATTGGGTGTTCAAGAACAAGACGGGCGAGGATTACAACGTCGTGAGGAACAAAGCTAGGCTCGTCGCCAAAGGCTACTGCCAAGAGGAAGGAATTGATTTTGATGAAACCTTCGCTCCAGTGGTCAGGCTTGAAGCAATCAGACTTTTTCTTGCCTATGCAGCGGCCAAGAAGTTTAAAGTCTATCAGATGGATGTGAAGAGCGCATTCCTCAATGGAGAGCTCAAAGAAGAAATCTATGTGGAGCAGCCACCTAGATTTGAGCAGGGAGATAAAGTGTATCGCTTGAAGAAAGCTCTCAATGGATTGAAGCAGGCCCCTAGAGCTTGGTATGATACCCTATCCCAGTTTCTTGTGGATAATGGATTCCGCTAGGGAAAGATAGATCGAACTCTCTTCACCATCAATGATGGAGAGGACATGCTATGGGTTCAGATCTACGTTGACGACATCATATTTGGTTCGCCAAACCAGTCGTTTAGTGAGAAGTTTGGAGAGCTTATGAAGACCAAGTACGAGATGTCGATGATAGGCTTGATGAGTTGCTTCCTAGGTCTTCAAGTGAAGCAGCAAGATGACGGGATTTTCATCAATCAAGCAAAGTATACTCGAGATATTCTTGCCAAGTTTGGTGTTCAGCATGCTAAAGCTGTGAAGATTCCGATGAACACCAACTGGAAGATGGAGCCAGATCTTGAAGGGAAGTCTGTGGATGCTACAGACTACCGATCTTTGATCGGATCCCTTCTCTATCTCACTGCAAGCAGGACGGATATCGCGTTTGCAGTTGGAGTATGTGCTCGCTTCCAAAGCAACCCCAAGTTTAGCCATTATGAAGCTGCCAAGCAAATCCTTCGATATCTCAAAGGCACTGTCAATATGGGCTTATGGTATCCTACAGAAGATAATTTGGAGCTTACAGGATATTCAGACGCTGACTATGGAGGATGCCGAATTGATTGGAAATCAACTTCGGGCACGTGTCAGTTCTTGGGAAGCAAGCTTGTCTCGTGGTTCTCGAATAAGCAGACAAGCGTAGCTACTTCAACGACTAAAGCTGAGTATATGGCTGCCGGAAGCTTCTGTTCTCAGATTCTATGGCTTCGTCAGCAGTTGAAGGATTATCTAGTTGAAGCAAAGGAGATTCCAATATTCTGTGACAATAATAGTGTTATATGCATCTCACAGAATCCAGTGCTTAACACTAGGTGCAAGCACGTGGAAATTAGGCATCATTTCATCCGTGATCATGTAGAGAAGAAGCATATCAAGCTCGAGAAAATCCATACCGATCTCTAGCGAGCAGACATTCTCAGCAAGCCTCTAGCTGAATCTCGCTTCAATCAGCTATGCATGGAATTAGGGTTACTAGACCCCGATGAAGAGTGCTAGTCCTGGAAAGCACAAGGGGAGTGGAAGCTTGTCGTCAAGCAACCCTCGCCTTGGATCTTCACTAAGTCAAGCGAGTCACTTCGATCTCACTCGCTTGAAGGAGCTATAAGGTGGGAAAGGTGGAGAGTTGGAAGACGTTCCCTACCAACTAACTGAATTGTTAAGTCTATGGTTAAGGGGGAACTATTGATCATTCTAGGACTGATCTACATCCAAAGCGAGCAAGGAAAGCTGCTACCTAGCTTAGGATTCCCGCAAGTGGGTACAAACGCTTGCAAGTACCTTTTCTAGTAAAGGTTGAAGGGTCTTGAATCAGGCCTTCCTTCATAAAACCGTGGGAGCTTAGGCAGAGCAACTACTTTGACCTTGTATCCTCTTCCCTCATTCCGTTGAAGAGGAGCATGTCTCTCATCTCCCATTCGTCATGGATAACACACTAACTATAATCACTCTTAATTGAGTTGAGCTACAGAGTGTTTTGTTCATTCTCCCCCACCATTCTTTCGAGGGAGGACTCTCTAATCGTAGAGGAAGATGGAAGAGATGAATGCCATGAAGATCATACATAAAGTCTACAACGAGGTATCAGTCTCCTATGAATCGAGACTGACTGGTAAGTATTTCAATTTAAGTATACTAAGAGAAGTGAAGCGTGCTAGAAACCTTCACTCGTTATGTGGAAAACACAAATAAATCTGACACAAATACATAGAGGAAAACATCCTTGTTTATCCTTGAAGTATGTTAGTCAGAAACATTTTAAAATTAAAGCAAAGAAATTTCAATTTCTAAGTTAGTCGCTTTAAAATGGTCAAGCGAGTGCCACGTCACTCGAACTTGCCATCGCAAGCGAGTGTACACCTGTCACGGCAAGCGAGTACTTCGCAAGCGAGTAAAATGCCAAGCGGCTACAATTGTTAAGCGAGCAAGTACAAGCGAGTTGTATGAGTTGGGTACACTCAAGTGCCTATTTCACTTTTTACTTTGCATTAAACGCAGAACAGTACTAGGTTCAATTAACCGGGCGCGTGGAATTCACGACAAAAATAAAGCGTCAAAACCTCAAGTGATCCAGCCGTTGAATCGCAACAGTCTTCAAATCAAGACCATTGGATCTCAGCCGTGCAAGCGAGCGAATCACAGCGTGCCATGCACCAGGCTGATTCACCTATATGGTTCATCTTTAACCATGGTGACGCCGCATTTAACCGCGACACGTCAGCCACGTTGCCACTCGCTTGTGCCCACGTCGTTTTTACTGAGTCTCTCTCTGTCACGTCAGCCCAAACCCTAAAACTATAAAAGGGGGAACTGTGTTCTGTGCAGAACCTTCATCACCCCCAAACTTTGCCATTCTCGTGCAAAACTCTCTGCAAATTTCTGCAAATCACGAGTCTCAAACCCTCAATATTTTCACCAATTCGCTTCAAATCTCTCAACATGGTGAAGAAAATATTCAACCAAACCATGGAGGAGTTTCTCTCCAAAGCTGAAGAAAACATCAATGTCGAGCCTCATCTCGACGAAAAAATTGTTGAACCCGCTGGATTCTTTAGAAGAGCAGTGTCTACAACCAGTCTATGGAAGCTCGTCACTGCCAGGCCCTCTCAGATTCTTGCTAAGCTAGTTGCAGAGTTCTTATTGAACTTAAAAGAGAATCAGATGAGATCAAGCATCACCGACCCAAGCAACGAGAAACTGACGTATGTGAACCTCCTCAAACTTGCAGAAATCCTTGATCTGCCAAGAGAAGGAGTAGATTCCTTCTCAAAATTAAATGTCTCTGTGGATGTGGAGTACCCTTGTTTGGCTGAAAAGTAGAACGTTGCGTGGTGGTACCGAGGAAAGAACATGAGGACGGACTTGGAGAAGCCGTACAACCTCATCTGCGAGCTCTACACCAAGTCTGTGCTGTGCAATATCGGAGGACTAGGGCAAGTCTCCGACAACAACCTGTTCGCTGTGACAGCCATCGTCGACAGCATAACCGGAACCAAATTCAACTGGTTCAATTGGTTTATCAAAAATATTCAAGAGGCTGCAAAGGACTTCGAGTATGAGGAAGGCAGCAACGTCAACATCATAAGGAAAGGAAAGCTTCGCTTATTCGGGAAGCTGTCGTATGCATTGGAACAACTGTTCCAGGGGAGCGACTGGACTGGGACGCTTGAATACAAGAAGTCAAGCGTGTTCCATGACCTGGTCAAGCCAGGGAAGCCACTCATCGATCGTGGCATCTTAGAGAAAAGGGTACGCTCTGCAGTGCCCATTGCAGAAAGAAAGAAAGGAAAGCGAACCAAGCGAGCCATTTCACCCGTCATGAAGCGAGCGGCTCCCAAGAAGGTGAAGCGAGTCGTTACATCTGAACCAAGCGAGGAGGAGGAGACTCCGCTTTAAGATACGCTACCGGAAACAACGGAGGATGAGGATGCCCGTTCTCCGGTGGGAGATGAAGTAAACCAGCCCCAACCTCAAGCCTCCACCACCATTCCTAGCCAACCCCAAGCTACAAAAGCACCTCAGCCCCAAGCTCCCCAAACCCAAACTTCCGAACGACCCCCGCACCCCAGAAATACCCAAGGAATCTTCGTGCACAGAGGAACCATCTTTGACGATGAGGAATCTGTAAGCACACACCCTCTACCCAATTTACCACTTCTCAACCCAGACCCAGAAGCAGCCTACCAAATCTATGAGCCCACTCAAACTCCTACACAAGTCACAACTCAAGCCCCCATCCAAATATCTACACCATCATCACCCACCAACACCCTCGACACCAACATTCCCTCACATACAGCCATCCAGCCACCACCCACAACACCAGCAGACAAAGTACTTAAGCGGTACCAGGATGACTGGGAGCAGGCCGCTCTAAAAGTCAAAAGGAGGTACCCACGCGTACCTATGGACGAGGCGTTCGTCTCCAAAGCAGCCGACTTCCTCACCTACGTCGCCTACCGAGGGACGGAGTATTACAAAATTTTCAACCTCCGTCAAGCTTTCTCGGAGGAGTCCATTATAGAGAAAGAGGCTGCACAACTGCAGTTTATCGGAGTCGATGGATTCAAGACGCTGATTAATAAAGCCAAATACTGGGAGCTGATGGACGATGTTGTGAAGCGTGCCTACCCAGATGCAGAGTTGCCAGAGAGGAAGCTCTCAGAGCACGAGGCAAAGCTCATTGAGAAGCATGAGGAGGAGCTCTCCCAGAAGAACTAGGAAATTCTTGATCTCAAAGGAGCAATAAGGAGGAAGGATGAAGAAATTCATCAACAGGAGGAAAAGGTGGAGAGTCAGAAGAAGAGTCTGACTGAAATAAAGGAGGAGCTTAGTGAAAAGCTTGGAGAGGAGAAGAAGCGTGTGGAGGATGCCAAGCTCAAGCTTGAGGAGGGGAGAAATAGGCTAAAATTTCTGAACTCCAAGCTAGTCGCTTCGGAGGAAGAAATGAAGAAAAAGAACGAGGAGCTGGCCTCGCTTGTGCAGAGGCACAAGGAGGAGATGGAGAATGCGAAAGCTGCCAAGGAAAAGGCACTGGGAAAGAAGGCCAGTGAGATTCAATCCTTGCAAAAGGATCTCACTCGTGCCAAATTGGCCAAAACAGCTGCTGAGAACGAGAAGGCCATCATACAGGGAAAGTATGATGAGGATTTGAGCGAGTTAGAGAGCCGCATAAGGGAAGCAAGGACATTTTCTTTGAAACATGCTAAGCTTGATCAAAACATTGCCGAAACAAACGATCGAGCCGACAAACTTACCCAGCGTGTCATTTCATTTGCCGCCGTTCACACTGCTCTCAACGCCCGCGAAGCAACACTTGCCATCCGTGAAGCGGAGCTCGCCGCCTCACTTAATTTCTCTGAATTACTTGAATTACTTGTGCAGGAGAAAACGAAGCAAATCCGAGCAAATCCGAGCTAATCTTAGGTCCAGAGTTAAGCTTACACTGTAGATCAAGCCTACGGCTAGGTCTTAAGTTGTGAAGCGACCCGAATCTTCCTACTCTGAGTAAAGTTGAAAAAGAAGTTGAAAAACTTCTATTACACGTATTCCCCCCCCCCCCCCCCCCCCTCTACGTGTAATCCTCTCTACAAACCGGGACCAACAATTACAATATTAATTTGATATAGATATTAATTTTTATACTATAGAGATATATTATTTTTGTTAAATCATACTAGGGGGTAAAATGATAGAAGTAAGTAATGGTGTTGGTGTAGAACCAGATATTACATATTTATCTGCCGGACCAAGCAGATGGGCTCGACATTACACCGGGTATATTATAAATGGATTTCATTGTCATACTAAGCAGAGGGAGATACGGAGAAAAACTCAAAATAGTGGATTCTTCTTGAATGCTAACACGAATAGATTTTCTAGCACCAAGGATAAAAATCCAAAATCAGGAGACATATCATTTTATAGAGTTTTACAGGATATAATCGAAGTCAGATATACCAATGAGTTGAAATTTGTCTTATTCAAATGCGATTGGGTGGACTATAATTTAGGACTGAAGCGTGATGAGTTTAAAACTTCACTCTTGTAAATTTCAATCACTTGCTATACAAGGGTAACAGAATCATTGATGAACCATTTATTCTATGTAAAATCGATTCGCGATGAAGAACAAATGGAATGGCGAACTAGCTAAGAACTGAAACGAAAGCAACAACAATTTAAGTGGTTCGGCACTAGGCCTACATCCACGGGAAAGAAAGAACAGAATCCACTAAGATCAAACGCACCAATGTTATAGTTACAGTCAAGATCAAGAAGAACGCACAAGAAGAAGAAGATGAGCTAGGAAGAAGAAACCTTAACCCTACAAACTCTCTTCGCTCATCTAATCTCTCTCTCTCTGTAACTACCTCTCCACACACGCTGTACACTCGATCTTCAGATCATATATATGATCTCTTCCCGAAAATCTAATCATCGTCGTCCATCATCAACGGCTGGATTCTCCCCATGCACACCATGCTTAGAGAATAAGCTTCAAGTTAGTTACAACTAACTTGTACACCTAAGAAGCCACCTCATCACTCACTTATGAAATGTCTTCCACGTCAGCATGTACATGTCAGCATTCTTCCTCTTCATTTGAATTATGCAGACACACACAACAATCTCCACCTTGGATGCATAATCATACAGCAAATCTCTATCCTCCCTTTCCTCCCAGCCCCACCTCAGGGCCATGTGAGCTTCCTCACATCTCCTTCAAACCAACCAAGTTCATGCTATATCTGAACTTTGCTAATGGAAGAGCTTTGGTTAACATATCCGCTGGATTGTCATCAGTGGATACTTTCACCATATTAATCACACCCTTACTGACGTCATCTCTAACAAAGTGCAACCTCACATCAATGTGCTTTGACCTCTCATGAAACACTTGATGCTTGGCTAGGTGTTGAGCACTTTGATTGTCACGGTGTAATGTAACAGCTCCCTGATCAATCCCAAACTCTCCAAGAATTCCCTTCAGCCATATCCCTTCTTTTACAGCTTCTGTGATGGCCAAATACTCAGCCTCTGTTGTTGACAAAGCCACTACATATTGTAATGAAGATTTCCAGCTAATAGCAGCACCAAATAAAGTATAAATCCATCCAGTCTGTGATTTCCTTGTATCAATGTTTGTAGCAAAATCGGAATCTACAAAACCCACCAACACTTCATTCTTCATGTTGTCTTTCCTTTGATACAAAGTTCCAACCTTTGAACTACTCTTGATGTACCTCAAAATATACTTCAAAGCTTCCCAATGATACTTCCCTGGATTTCCCATATACCTACTTGCAACACTGATTGGATGAGCTAGATCAAGCCTTGTACATATCGTAGTGTACACATCACACTTCCTATTGCATTTGCATATGGAACTGGATTCATTTCTTTTATTTCTTTATCAGTTTTAGGCTTCTGTTGCTCACTCAATTTGAAATGTTGAGATAAAGGTACAAATACTGGCTTAGCTTCATGCATTCTAAACCTCTTCAATACCTTTTGCACATAACCATACTGAGACACAGGGGCCGCAGTTAATGTAATCTTCGAGAGCTGTTTTAACCAATTGAGCCCAGAGAGGCCTCTTAACAGCGTAGCTACTGCTCTACACGGCTTCTCAGGAGATCTAGTGATGTCATTGGGCTCAATTGATTTGATGCTTACCCTGGGTGAAGGATCTGCGCGAGTATCAAAACCAATCACCTTTCTAGTGGTGAGGCAGAAGTCCTCCTACAACATTATCCTGGGAAGGACCGCTCTAAATCCATTCCAAGCTGTGGTTTCTACTTATCATTTAATGATGAAGTTCCCAGTAGGAAGCCGAGTAGGTCAAGTATCGGGGGATCAGACAATCTCGCGCAGATGCTACATCCAGTCTGTACAACCAGGAGAAGCCAAGAAAAGGCCGATGACAGAACCTATCGACGCTAAGGTCAAAACAAAGCCTAGTGGGAAGAAACTTAGGGCCGCAGATGCTGTGGAAGAGAGCCAGGATCCCTCTACCCCAATGGAACAATTGATGATTACAAACAACGATTTTAACAAATATGAAAAGGTCACCCTAAAGGAGGTGGAATCAAAGGGAAATGAGCCATGGGAAGAAAGAGACAGTAGTGTGACAGCAGTACTTGATCCAAACACCAACTCCTCAGTGAAGCCCATGCTAACTGAAGGCTCGAATCAACGGTCAATCAAACAGAATGACAAAGGTAAGGGATCTGAAGCTGAACGGTTTATATGCGCAGCGCCCCAATTGTGAAGGGAAACTGGGAAGCTCTGGTAGCAAAAAAAGGGCGAAAACCAAAGATGCAATCAAAATTCCGACCCAGGAAGGTACTAAAGAGGTTGCAAGTGGAGAAAAAGGAACCGCTCCCAAAACCATGGAGAATTAAGCATCAACTTTCAAGGAAAAAGGAAGAACAAGGCTAGCCATGCCCTTTATCTGAGTTTACTTTTTATTTCGGTCAACATGTGGGGAAAACAAAGTAGGTATTTTATTTTGAAATGATCATTTTGCATAGGATACCGCGAATGAGATATAATTCCTTCGATTCCTTATACCTCACTTGGGGGGGAAGTAGGGGATACCCCATACCCCATATTCTATAGTTCATTATCTTAAAATGCTTTGACAAAGATGAGGGATACCCCTCACACCCTATTAATTATATTCCATTATCTTAAAATGTTTCAGCAAAATTAAAGGTAATCAGTGCTACATACCATAATCCTCAGCACTACTCCAAATTATTAGAAAGATAAATAGGCAATGAAAATGAAGCAAATTCAATGGCAAGAAAAGATAACCGCTAAAACCCATGCAATAAACATCATAACCCTAATGGTGGCAAAGAGATGAACATCATATTAGCAGCATATAAAGTTAAAAGGCTTAGTGGAAAAACGCTACTTTGGACAGAGGATATATATATAAAAAAAAAAAAAAAAAAAAAAAAAAAAAAAAAAATTTAAAAAAAATTTAAAAAAAAAGAAAGAAAGAAGAAGAAGAAGAAGAAGAAAAAGAAGAAGAAGAATAAGAAGAAGAAGAAGAAGAAGAAGAAGAAGAAGAGACTACTTTTCTCGAAAGGAGGGGGTCTTTTTTGGTGCACCTGTTTAATAGCTATAGGGTAAGTTATAATCTATGACGGTTTTTGACCTCCTCATGTCCTATATCTCACCCTTACAAAATGGTTCATCACAAAGAAAACATCTAGAAGCCAAACGTATCAAAGTTAATAACCGAAAAGATTAGGACAGATTTGTTGTAGCACATCTTAAGAAGAAGTGGAAGCCTGTCGAGTAGAGGGCCATAAAAAGCATTTGGCCAAAAGCGAACATAAATAAAATTGTTTTGATGCCCCACCGGCACAATTTCGGGGCTACGAAATAAACGCCCTACCAAAAACACAAAAAGAAATTGTTTTAAGATACCAAGTCAAACACACCATGACTCAAGATTAAATGGAAGGATCTGAATCAGTAACGGGGTCTTCAGAGCTCTGGGAATGAGGAGACGAGGCCTGACCCTCAGGAATGGCCGGAGTTATCACAGGGTGTGGGAGGAGATTATCCTTGATCTGATCTGCCTCGACTGTTAAAGCATCTGCCCCGCGGGAACTATCCACCGCCTCGGTCAGGACAGGCACAGAGGAAGGTTGCTGCCCGCTCCCAGATGAGCTCAGGATGATCTTCTCTCTTAACTCCTAACGAGGAAAGAAAATTGTTAAGAAAAAATGATAAATAATAACAGACAAACTTCATGGAAAGTAAGGGAGGAGATAGATGAAGAATCTAGTCATTAAATTCAAAAAGGAAGAGGATACCTCGTGGAAGGCCTTTTGTATGGACCTCGTAACCATGGCATCAGGAGGGAAAAGAGGAAATAAAGGGGAATCCCAAGCGGGGAGGTCTTCCAGGGATTTAGGGGGCCGACGAAGAATCTGGTATGCTTCTCTCAGTACGGGCATGAACCAGGGCTCCTTAGCAGATAGGAGACGGCTCCTCCTGAGAGTTTCAGGCTATGTCTCAAACATCCTTACTATAGGCCCTACATTGATGGCGGCTGCTCGCTCAGGAAGTCCCAATTGTTGGCAGCACTCGAAGATGGCCGTTGCAGCCCATTCAGTAAGAGGCTCGACCATCCGAAGCCAGAAATCAGGCGTGTGAAGATATGCCTCTGGCAGATGCTTTACCAAGGAATCTAAGAATGCTTGGCCATAGGGGGTCATTAGCATATGAGATTTGCAATCCTGGATCCCTGAGGAGGTACCCTGATCTAGACCCATTCTCCTCCCCTGATTGAAGGAGAAAGCTTGTGAGCGCTCCAATTCCTACCCATGAAGAAATGCCAATTGCTTTGTTTCAGCCGCATAAGCCTCCTGCACTTGCATCATTCAATCTGATGAAGCTTTCAAAGCCTTCTCGAGTTCTCCCACTCGTTCAGAGAGAGAAGACATGCGTTGTCCAAGGACAAAGCAGTGTTTCTCTCTGTCTTGTAAGTACTCCCAGAGATGGTGAACCTCAGCCTGGAGCTGCTCCTTACTCTTCTCAGATCGGGAAAGACGTTCCTGCAGCTGCTCAAAAGTTAGTGCCTGAACATCAGTAGGGCTTTATCCTTCTTCACAGCCAGGGGAGAGGAAAAATCATTCTTCCTTTTGAGAGAAGGCGATAATCCTACGGAAGGAAGGTCAAAGCCAGCGGAAGAAGGAGTATAAGTATCCACGTCAATAAAAGCTGGGGAATATGAAATTGGTTGATTAGGAGTAGCCGGGTTCGGAAAGAAAGGCTACAAGCGTGGTCCGGTAGTCGCTATCTCCGGGAGACCCGCTGGAGAAGATTTAAGACTCCCGGACGCCGTAACTGCTTGGGAGGAGGTACCGCCCGGGAAGGAGGCAGGGTCAGGATTAGCGGCCCTCGCCTGCTCCATTTTGCGTAGCAACTTCTCGCGAGCTTTCTGCCCTAAACTCTGCTTGGTTGAATCCATAACTATAAAGCAATAGAGAGTAAAAGTGAGCGATAGAGAAAAACAAGAAGGAAAATAAAAATCCCTTCTTTGAAGAATATTAGTAGGAAGAACTAGGAAGAATAACATCGATGAATAAACTCAAAAAAATCCCCAACACAAATCTCAGCGACAACAAATTATTTGGTCCATACTGGAGCTCCTACTTTGCTTCCTTAAGAAGCTAAGCGTATAGTCGAAGATATTAACCCCATTAGTTTTCCCTCAAGGAAACACTGAGGGAGACAAAAAGTTTTTGATTTCCACTGGAATGTGATTCATGGAGAAAGGGGAGGAAATGGCAGTATAACAAGAAAAATACCTGTTTATCCTTGAGAAAAAGAGAAATGAGATAGTCTTCTAAAGCGCAAGGAAAACCAGAGGAGTGAGAGCACCGTTTTTTTTTTTTTTTTTTTCGAAAGCAATGTGGAAAATGAGAGGAAGAAGGAAGAAAATAAGGAAGTTATAAATTTCCCCTATAAAAAAGGGGGAAGGAAGGGGAAAAGTCACAAAGAGAGAGAACGGGGTATGTCCCATCCACTACTTCACGTTGTCCTATTACCATTAATGTGCCTGCAAAAAGACTTTTGTACGTCTCCACTCGCTTTTCCAAAAAAAGAGAGAGAGAGAGAGAGAGAGAGAGAGAGAGAGAGAGAGAGAGAGAGAGAAGAAAGAAGAAGAGGTAATGATGAGAAAGGAGACTCTACATCTTTTCACCCTCGAAAAGCTAAACTGCCGCACCATTTTTACACGCGACAAGACATTTAAAACATCAATCAAGAAAATTATTTCCCGCCAGGACGTCTAGCAGAAGCTAATAGCACTCGCTTCTGGACTTTGGGGGGGAGTAGCTGATAGGGACTAATATCAGCCTGGTCGGGTAACATCTTTAGGCATTATTTGGATTTGAGTATCAGAGGCTCCAAATGTTATCCACAGTGCAAATGCCGTGCCCGGCACAGGTGCCATAAGAGTTTCAGATGCCCCGCTCCGCGCAGAAGCCCTATCAGGCATCAGGCCCGGACCTGTTATAAGGCCAAACAGGCGGCTGCCTAGGGCCCAAGGTAAGAAGGGGGCCCAAAAAAAACAAAATTAGTATTATTATATTAAAAATATTATTTGCAATCTTCATTTGTATTAATCCCAAGAGGAAAAAAAGAAAACTAAACAACAACGTTAGATATTTTTCCTAGCCGCTACAGCGCTATACCCTCTATTCCTAAATTTTTATTTCGACTTGCACACATCACTTTCTAGGCGCAGCGACTCGTAACGATTCAATCTGTTGTTTAGATAAGTCTATATTCTAGTTTGTATTTGACGATTTCGTTTTTTTAGTTGAGATGCTTAAGTGTTTTGGGATAAATTGATTAATGTGGTTTTGTTTATGAATAATATATATGTTTGTATTCAATGCTTTGTGATTTTTGTTCGAAGCTTTGTGATTTCTTGTTGGTTTAGGCATAATTTTTTCATAGTAAATGCGAGGCGTGTTATGTTGACATAAGGTAATAAAATCTTTCTCTACTATAAAAAATTATTATTATATTTATTATTGTTCTTTTCGTATTTTTTTTTCGCTACTGAAGGGTCCACTTTTCTGTTTTCGCCTATGGCCCAGCGAAATACAGGACCGGCCCTGTCAGGCATGTGGGCATCTGCCTTTGCCCAAGGATCTGTCAAACATGCAGCCCGCATGACTCTACGTACCCTAGGGTGAGGACCACTAAATTAATGACGAAGGGAATCTTGTCCCCCTAAAAATTCCTTTCCTGTCCTTCCCACACATGTACATTCACCTTTTCATCCTTTTCTACATCTATAAATATAGAGTGATTTCACCGCTTCAATAACAACTTTTCAACACTCTCCATATTATTCCATTCACACTCTCCTTAGAGTTTTCTCGGGCTCTCTCGAACCAGAGCAGCGGAGTTCCTTCTCAAAGGAACATCATCCTTTATTTCTTCCATCTTCATTTCGTGGGCGAAAAACATTCTCAACCATATCATCTAAAGGTATAATTCCTGTCGCCAAGCGAGGACGAGTACGAGAGCGTCTTGCGTTTTCCTACTCTGTCCCCTTTTACTTTTTCTCCTTCCTGGCTGAGCGTTGTTCTTCATGGATTCGGCCGGATCGATAGTTCAGACGCTTTGCGTTTGACCTCTATCTTGATCCCCTTTTACATGGAAAACAGGTGTTTCATGGAAGTTGAGCTACTAAGACCGATGTATCGCATGGGTCTCTTTTGTATCTCCATTTATGGTCATTTGTACATGAATACTCATTGCTAATCTCTAAATATGATGAATAATTGTATAATCGTTGTTGATCTTCGACCCGAATCTAACAATGATGATGACTTCTTTTAATATCAAGTACCATCAAACGACAATGAAGACGATTAGAAAATTGATACTTATAACATTCATTTACTTATGTTATATTCAATGTATTTATTGTTGTGTCAATATACTAATCCTCTTATGATTATGTTTTATAAGTTATTTTTTAATAGAACCCCTTAAGCATATAATTTTGACATTTTTGAACTGCCATTGATAAATAAATTAAAAAAAATCATTATATCAAGTTTTTTGAATGGTTCAAATTGAAAAAGAGGATTTTTTTTAATCGTGATAAATGGGTTTCTGACCAAATTTATTAATTTGTTTTCTATTTAGATATGTTGTATTGATTACATCTGCTGGCATCGGGGATCAGCTAGGGGAAAAAATGTTGGAGGTAAAGTACTTTGGTTCGTCTTTGAATTTGGCCATGAGATGTCTCTAGCTATCATAAAGTCAGGCTCATGGCTTATTTTCCCTATCCATTGAACAACTTAGATGAAACTTTTATTGTCTTAATGATATGGACGCATTGTGGATGGTCATATTTATGAATTTCGGTGGTCATATTATACTTTCATTTTTTGTTTGAACGCTGCATATTATTTTATTTTTGAATTTTGGTGCTCATATTATACTTTCATATTTTATTTTATTTTTTGTTGAAGCATTTTTGCCACGCACTATTTATAATCTATGCATGTATGACTATGTACAAATTTGTGAGTGCGCTCATTTATTTTTAGATTTATATATTAGTATTTGAATTATGCCTAACAATTACTGTTTTTTATTTATTAAATGATATGAAATGTATTAGGTATATAGCGTGATTACAATATGAATTTTAGTCACTCTATATTTTGATGAGTGGTGTTTCGATCACTCATTCACTTGAGATATTAAAAAATGAAGCAAAAGGGGAGTAAAGCTAAAACATGTAATAATGTTATTAGTATTATTAAAATTTTGACTACACATATTATAAATAGTGCGCTCATTTCATTATTTAGATTAAACTGATTGGTTGTAATTCTTTACTGGAAAAAATGCATTTAAAACCGTCAACTTTATCTGACATGCCGTTTTAACCGTTAACTTTCAATTTTTTCTATAAAATCACAAACTTTTTAATTTTTCCAATTTCCCCTTAATTTCTAATTTTTCCTAAAATCAAAGTTGACGTGGCGTTGATGTGGCAATTTGGAAATTGACATGCCCTTCACGTAGATTTTATAAGACATGTATATATCCACTTAATTATTTTTATTTAAATAATATATGCAATTATTTTAGTTTCTAAAAAATTAATACATACTAAAAAAACAAATTCAAGCTATAGAGTATAGCTTTCATGGAGGTTGATCGCCTAAGTGCACTACCGTCCTTCGTCTTCTGTAGTACGTGCTCAAAAATCGACGAAATCCAAAGGTTCATTGCGGAGGTTAACGCGGCGACGGCTGCTGCTCACAGATAAAGTCTCCCGGAAAGGCCTCGCATCATATTGGATACGACCACTGCTTCGCCTCCGACATCGATGCTTGGGTCGATTTTGCAGCGAAAGTAGGGTCAGGGAAGTAGATCTGCACCTGGAACTGATCGGAGGGCCGTATTTCTGCGAGGGAGGAGATAGATCTAGAAAAATAATATTAATTCCATATATTATTTAAATAAAAATAATTATGTGGATGTATATGTGGTCTTATAAAATCTACGTGGAAGCTATGTAGATGACATGACAATTTCCAAACTGACACATCAACGTCACGTCAGCTTTGATTTGGGGAAAATTATAAATTAAGGGGAAATTGGACAAACTAAAATGTTTGTGATTTTAGAGAAAAAATTGAAAGTTAACAATTAAAACGGTATGTCAGATAAAGTTAACGTTTTAAATGCATTTTTTCCTTCTTTATTTCATTATTATGGATGGTTTAAATTTCTGGAGAATTTAACATTTAATTTTTTTAGCATTGTGGGTTCCAAGTGTAAGATTATTGATTAAATGAGCAAAACTGTATTTATAAAATAGTGAGCATTTAGTAAGTTAAGAAAAATTGGAAATCTTGTATCTATTTAAACTATTATAGATTATGCTTGTAACATCTTGATTATTTTTTACTAACCGAACACGCATTTTTTTTTATTAATCTCCGACATTGAAAACAAACAAATTGAAAAATAATAAATAAATGAGGTTGTGTTTTAATAATGATTGTATGTATTTTTCTCAATATATTTTAAAAAGATATTTTGAATGACCCTCAACATACATACATTGCAGATTAATTATCACAAATTGAAGGCATAAGAGGAGTGTAACATTCGTATCGAAAAATTGTGATACAATATTAGTTGACGTAATTGTACAGCTTTATATGTAACTATATTCTAAAATTGTTGTAGATATATAACATTTTCTTTATGCGTCACTAAAAATTGTCACAATTTGCAAATATACAAAAAATGTATTTATACGTCGCAAAATTTTCACATATAAATTATGTGGCGAACAACTGTAACAAGTTGAAGACATTAAATGCAACACAATTGTAAATGTGTCGTGCAATTAAGACATTTTATTCAGGCGTCGTAAATAAATTATCGCAATTTAAAGACATAAAGAGAAGTGTCATTTGTCATGTCACAAATTTGTGACATGACAAATAAATGTCGTGCAATTATCACAAATTTATGACATTAAATGCAACGCTATTGTAAATGTGTCGTGAGATTTTGACATTTTATTCAGGTGTCATAAATAAATTATCGCAATTTGAAGACATAAAGACAAGTGCCATACACGTGTCGCAAAACTGTGACATGACAAGTAAATGTCGTGCAATCATCACAAATTTACTACATTAAATACAAAACTTTATTAAATATGTTTTAAAATTATGACAATTTATTCATATGTGGTAAAAATATTATCGCAAATAAAAGACACAATAGTAAGTGTCACATCCATGTCGAAAATTAGTGACACAATATGTAATTGACGCATAATGGTCGCAAATATACAACACTAACAACATAGGTGTTGTAATTTTATGAGACTCACATCAAAACGTCCCACGTGCATATGTCGCAAAAGGTCAATTTCTTGTAGTGAGGGGGCCGTTGGTGTGTTCTTCTTCGGAGGCATTGTATGCTAGCAAAAACGTTAATCGAGAGCACAAAAATTTCTAGATTCCCATAGATGGCGCCAGTGATCGATTATGTCTTTGGTGAGCAATTAATATGTGGCCGGAAAAGTAAAGAACACGATGGATTTTACGTGGTTCGATCTACCTGAGTAGATCTACGTCCACGTGGCGGAAAGAGGGTGACATTGATTGATGTCTTGTACGTACAAAAAATATGAAAAGTGTCAATGGTCCCCTAACTCTAACTTAGTCTCTATTTATGTCAACGGAACGCAGTCTAGTGGTAAGACACTCCGCCTCCGAACCAAGCAGTTGGGGGTTCAAGACACATTAAGGGGGAAATGGAAAACCATTATTGTTCCTCTTTTTTTCTTAAAAATAAAAAATTAAAAAAAAAAAAAAAAAAAAAAACTTAGTCTCTCTTTATATACAAGTACATAAAATTCGACTCTAATAGGGATAAGGTCCGAGTCTTTTACGTCTCTTAGGGTTAGAATTTTTTACTCTAATAGGGACTCTTTTGAGTTTATCTCTTGTTTTTGGATAAGGTCTGAGTCTTCTACGTCTCTTAGGGTTAGAATTATGTTGGCTGAAGGAGCTTCATGAGCC
This sequence comes from Thymus quinquecostatus, assembly GCA_024222315.1. Lineage (NCBI taxonomy): Eukaryota > Viridiplantae > Streptophyta > Magnoliopsida > Lamiales > Lamiaceae > Thymus > Thymus quinquecostatus. The sequence goes on along the minus strand of CM044174.1, from coordinate 15,294,145 downwards.
AAGTTTCTTCTGAGCCGAACCGGTTCTCTTAGGCTGGAATATTTCTTCTTGGGCCGAACAACATAGGCCGAGCTTGTTGTTGGGCCTATTTATATTGGGCCCAATAATGCTTGGGCCTAATGGTTGGGCCGTATCCTATCAGATATTATCTTAAATAACAAAATTTTAACACACTAAAACCAATTCACACTACTTTATTCAATACTATCACTATTATTTTTATATGTATCGAGAAAAAGTTATCCTTAACGAATAAAACGAAAATCCTCTATATATAATAGCAATGCGGATTCGGAGCACCACATTTATTCACATGCCTACGTGGCTCTTCATATGCTCTCCATTCTTATTTATCCAAAAATTCATTTTATTTATAAAAAAAAATTATATAATTATTCTATAATTATCATTATTAATAATAATATTATATCTTTAACAGTTATCTTTAAGAGGCAAAAAATAAAATACCCACTTTGAAGTTTAAATATCAATAGTAGGTTTGGAAGTTAAAAAACAAAAATAATAGCCATATTTTAAAATTTATGACTAGAATACCCTCACCTTTTACATTAATACGGAGTAACACAACTCCCTCCTCTCTCCTCTCACACGTCTATCTCCCCCATTTTCTCTTTTTTTTCTAACTCATCTCCCTCTCTCTCCTCTCTCTTCTCTCTTCCTCTCTCCTCCTTTTTATGACACATTTTCCTCTTTTTCTCTTTCTCTCTCTTCGTCACTCTCCCTTATCTTCTACTTTATTTTCACTTTTCTCTTTTTCAATGACACAGACACTCTCTCTCATCTTTTTCTCCTTTTCGTTTTTTTGATAGAATTTTTTTTAGATTTTTTTTTCATTTTTATTTTTATAACACAATATGAACTTATAACACAATACGATTTTTGTATGATTCGTACTGAACGTTGGACGTTTGTAGTAAGATTTTGTAAGTTTCGTATTATGTTCTTGTGGAGAGAATTAATAAAAATTATGCACTTTCTAGTAAGATGTAATAAGTTTCGTATTGTATTCTTAAATGCATGTGTGACGTAATAAATATTACGAACATTTGTAGTAAGATTTGTACGTTTCGTACTGTGTTCCTAATTGCATAGAGCGAAGTGATAAAAAATTATGCACTTCTCTAGTAATATTTTTTATATTTTGTACTGTGTTCAATACAAATAAGTATGAAAGTGTTAAAATCGTACTGTATCCTTAAATACACGAATCGAAAGTAATAAAAATTTAACAACTTTAGATAAAGAAGAACTAAAACAAAGAAGTACGAACGTATTAAAATCGTACTGAAAAAATCAAGTAATAAAAATCAAATAATAAATCAAAAAAGGATAGAAAAAAGAAAAGAAAAATTGAAATAGAGGTTACAGCCCCGGAAACCTAAATCGCCGCCGCCGGAGATCCAACCGATTGATTGGTCTGAAATTTGCAGAGAACCTCCCCACGTCCCGTACGAACACACCCACAATGTTTGAAGTCAATCGCACGGCTAGATCGGCCGGAACAGACGAAACAGCACCGGAAACCTAAATCGTCGCCGCCGGAGATCCAACTAATGGATTGGTTTAAAATTTGCAACGAACCTTCCCACTTCCCGTACAAACCCACCCACAAAGTTTGAAGTCAATCGCACGGGTGGATTCGCCAGAAAATCAAAAGCGACACCGGAACCCTAATATATTTGCACTCAGATTCAGCGACAACAAGGCTCTCGGATTCCGCGATGGCGGCAATGTTCTCGGATTCAGCAGCCATGGTAATGGAAGTTGCAGGGGAAATAAATTAGAGAGAGAGAGAGGGGGGGGGGGGGGGGGGGCTATTATGGAGGAAGAGAGAAAGAGAGGTTGTGCGCCGATTGAATAAGAGAGTGGGAATAAAAAGAGAAAAACTGTCCTAACCTAAAGAGTAAGGGTATTTTCGTCCACCGAACCAAAAAGTGAGTATTTTTTGTATTTTTTAACTTCCAAAGCTAATATTATTTTTTGTATCTTAGAAGTGGGTAAAAACATGTTGGTCCCGGTTTGTTAATAGGGGAAATACGTAGAGGGGGGGGTGAATACGTATTTCAAGTTTTTCAACTTTTTCCCTTTAACTCAGAGTGACAAGTAAAGAGCTCGCTTGACACTTAAGACCTAGCTGAAGCTAGATCTACAGTACGTAGCTTACCTGCTTGACCGAAGTAAGGACTTGATCAAGAGGGAGTCTTTACTCGTGTATGCGGAAATTCGGTGAGCTAAAATCTTTTCCTAAGTAATTAAAAAATCCAAGTTCGTTTGTTTAGATGCGCGTGCAATGAATAAACAAAGTAAAGAGTTTAGGGTTTAGAGAGATACGACACAGAGATTTATAGTGGTTCGGAGATAAAGCTCCTACGTCCACTTGTTGCACGACGGCAACTGTTCTCTTCACTCAAGAACTTGAAGGTTACGGGTCCTTCAAAAACTTGGTTGAGATCGGGCTTCACTCGCCTAGATCCAACGACAGACGTAGTGATTACGGGTTCCCTACTCAAACCTAGACAAGACTGGAAGCTTCACTTGCTTCAGTCAAACACAGACAGACAGAGAGATTCCAGGCTCTCCTTACAGCCTAGCTTCGATCGAGCTTCACACAAACGATGTAGGTGCAAGCTTGGATCTAAACTCTATGATCGAGGCTTCTTCAATCGATGAAAGAAGAGCCTTGGATCGAGACAACCTAACGACAACACAAAAACCTAACAGACAGAGTTTAGGGTTTTTGGTAGACGAACACACTATGAAGAGCTCTTTACAGTAGATGCAAAGTAGGCTAGAGCTCTCCTTCTAAGCTTGGATATTTGAAGTGGGCTTAGACTCTAAGTGTGAAGGTTGTGAAGACGAGTTCCGATGAACTGGAAACTCGGAGAACACTTGAAAACAAAGACTCGAAGATTGCTCAAAGGCTTGGGAGTGTTTGTTTGTTGTGGGCGCTCGAATGCTCAAGTAGTGTTCTGTCTTCTTCACGTTGTGATCCTTCACTATTTATAGGCGGAGGGATGCCGAGATCCGTTGCTTGGTTGGTGGCTTTGTCCCTCCTCCTCTCGACAGTACTTTGTGCAGGCAGTTGCTTTTCAGGCGTCCAGTTTTGGATTTTTGCCGGAAATGGCTAAGTTCCAATTTCAACAGTAACTGGAGCGACCCAGTACTGTTACGGCGCCTTGTCGGCCTGGCAGTCAACTCCTCTGCTCCTCTCCGCGTTCGACACGTGGAGATCTCGTAACAAATGAGGAGATCTCCAGTTGACTGGAGTTCAAATTCGGAGCGGGAATTGTGCTGTCGCTTTCTGGTAGGTAGTGGCTCGCTTCGCTTTGAAGTTGTAGCGTCCGCTTTAGTTGGGTCACTTCGTAGTCATTCTATAGTGAGTCGCTTCGGGAAATAAAGTTCCTTAGTGACTGCTTTGGAAAATGCTGACTAGCGTTGACTTGTTTTAACTTAGAACTGTAGCGCTCGCTTTGCATCGCTTTGACTTTGAACTGTAGCGCTCGCTTCGCTTCGCTTTGGCTTTGAACTGTAGCGCTCGCTTCGCTACACTGTTCTTCGGCACGCTTCACTTCTGCTTGCTAGACTTGCTTCGCTTCGGAAAACACACTCAAAGCGAGTGGCCTTCACTTGTACTTTTGAAGCCTATAATCTAAACAAAATAAGGAGCCATCCTAACAGAGTAGGCTTAAAAAAATTCTAACCTATCAACTACATCAAAATGGGTCGCTTGGGAACAGAACGCTTTGGGGTTTTGGGATCAAATCAAAACAATAGAATATCCCTTATAGGTTCCCCCTTAACATGTTGTTCTTTAACAATTCCCAACAATTTCCCCCTTTTTGATGATGCCAAAACCCAAAGACTTAAGATTATTGAAATCTAGTCTATCTAACCGTGGAAAGAACTTTAGGCGACTGCTTCCTTTGCAGCTTCGTTTGTATTTTTCTTTTAAGTTCCTTTCCCCTTTTTTTCGGTTAAATAATTGAGTTTGTAGCATAAGGATAAAATATCCATAAAGCTGTTAAATAACACAAGAGGGACATAAAGTAAATTGGATAGATTGATGAACATCAGTTCTCAAAACAAGAAGCTTGAAACTCAAGGGTTTCCTGCAGCTTCTTCCTTGTTATCCCGCTTCTCCTCCGTCACCTCCACTTCCTTCTCTTCTTCCTCAACCTCCAAGTCCTTCGCAATCAACTCTTCTGAGACAGTGTATGCACTGAAGACCTTCACTTCCAAAGTACCAACAGTGTGGATACTTGGTTTCCTCCATACACTCTCCAGTCTGAATGCTTCATTCACCTCTGCATCTGTGATGCTTCGATCAGGAATCCTTGTGCCTGGAAGGAATGGCATCGGAAATTTCTTCATTTCAGGCACCTTCACGATGAGGGATTTGGGCTCTGCAAGCTCAGCCATAGTTAAGATTTTCCTCCGCATTTTCTCATCATATGCGCAGAGGAAGTTGCTGAGAGCACTCATCCGGGAGCACTCATCCTGCAGTGGCACTACTCCCCAGAAGTAGTAGGCTTTGATGAAGAGTTCCTTGTAAAGTAGCCACTGGTCGCGGAGATCTCTTGGAATGAAGTCCTCAATCTCTCTCGCGTCGGGATGCTCATTCCTCCTGACTGCCAACTCTTCCTCTGACCTGCTGGCTAGTTCCTTCATCACGGCATGGAATTTGGCGCTAGTCTCAGTGCTCCAAATCGGACGCTTCTCATTGAGACGTTTCCGAATGTGATCTTGTTCCTCCTTGAGAGGGTAGCGTCCGGAGCCGACCATTTCCTTCCCGGTCACATCGCATGCATCGATAATAGCTTGGGTTTCGCATGCGTCGGACTCGTCAGGCATGAAGGGAACGTAGGCACTTCGGCAGATGGCGGATTGGATGAGTTTCACTTCACTGAAGTGTTCCTCGATCCGGCCATCAATGATCTGCAGTCTCTTGGCCCTTATCTTCTTCTCCTTTTCCTCCTTCTCCTTCCACTCTTCTCCTCTCTTTCTTATCCTCTCCTGCTTCTCCGTTCTTGAAGCGACTGCTTGTTTGACCATTTGGCGCTTGGCCGCGGGGTCATCTTTACTGGAATCAGGTGCAGCTCGCTTCAGTGCTTGCTTTGGTGGTGGGGGAGGTGGCATGTTCTTCTTTGTGGTTGCGCTCGAAGGAACAACCGCAGATGAAGTGACTCCTGCAGTTGCTGAAGTGAGTGCGGCAGCTGTAGCGGGCGCTGCGGCTGAAGCGGGCGCTTTGGAACCTGAAGCACCTGCAAGTGTTAGCTGTTTTAGATTAAATTGGTGCTCCATCTCCCGAGCCATGGCCTCGTCCGCCTCCGCTTGCTTTCGCCTTTCCTCCTTGGTAAGCACCGTGACTGGAGGATGTCGAGCGATGGAAGAGGCAAGCACTTTTTCTTGAAGTGGCTTGCGGGGCTCTTCAGGCTTCTTCAAAAGCTCCTCCTCAGTGAGCTTCAATTTTCCTTTCTTTGCAAGCCTCGCTCTCGCTTCATCATCCAGTCCTTCCTCCTCTTCTCCTGCACCACTACCTCCCTCCAACATCCTTTCTACTCCAACAACTCCACTTCCTCCTGTGCCTCCAACACGACCTTCCATCACTTGTCCTTCCCCCTTTTTGGCATCATCACTGCCGGGGGTTGGAATGATCGTCTTTCCGGTAAGGGATTGGCTAAGCTCCTCAAACTTGTTGAACAAGGCATGGAGCATCTTTTCAGCATGGGTAGCGAAGACGTGCTCCCCGGATAGCACCAATTCTGCTGTCTTAGCGCTAATCTCCTTGAGCAAGTACTCGCACTGCTTCTCCCTTTCAACAACTGACATCATTAACCTCTCCAACGGTTCCACCTTCTTGAAGCGAGCGTCCAGCTCCGCTTCAATCTCCTCCTTCATCCTCTTCCTTTCCTCCTGCAGATTGAAGTACCAGAAGTTCTGGGACGCTTCAAGTATTGCCTTCCACGACGCAAGGCTCCTTTCTCTCTGATTAAGCATAGTATGAAACTTGGCATCTGCAGAGATTTTTACAGTGTATGATTCTCCTAACTCCTTGACCTTTTTGAGTAGAATACTCAACTCTGCATTCTGCAGATCAAGAGCCTGCGCACTTCTCCTTCGACTCTCAAGCTCTCCCTTCTCCTCCTCTCTCTCCAGTTTGAGTATTTTCATTTCATTTCGGAGAGTGTCGAGGGCTTTCTTAGAGCTGAGCAGTTCACTACCCTTCATCACCAATTCTCCCTCTCTATTCTCCACTTTCTCCTTCAATTTCTTTACATCCCTCTCTAGCTCCTTCTTCTCTTTGCCAAGTGTGATCAATTTGGCATTTACCTCCTTCAAGCGGCTCCTTTCTGCATCAAGTGAGCCCTTAAGTTCAGTAATTATTTTCGAGTGGTCACCCACCAGCTTCACTTGCGCCTCCAGCGCTTTCTCCTTTTCTACCAACAACCTCTCCTTTTCCTCCACCTTTCCCTCCAGTTCCTTCTTTTTCTTGTCAAAGTCTTCTCGAAGACTAATGACCTCCTCCGCCTTCTTCTCCATCTCAGCACTCATCCTGGTTATTTCGCTATGTAAGCTAGCGATCTCCGCATCCTTCACCTCCACCTCCTCCGCATGATCTCTGATCAGCTTCTTCTCGCGTGCAGTTGGCTCTCGCTTGGGAATCACAGCATCTGGATATTCCTGTTTTATCTTATCGTCCAGCTTGTCCCAGAAGCTGGTCCCATCGAGGAAGTTGTGGAAGCCATCCACACCAATGAAGTTGAGCAGCTTGGCCTCCAGCTCGATCAGTTCATTCTTTTTAAAGGCCTGCATCAGGTTGTAGACCTTGTAGTACTCCGTTCCGCAGTACGTAATGTACGTCAGGAAGTCGACGGTCTGGGTGTAGAACACGTCGGTCCACGGAACGTTGGAGTACCGGAGGTTGATGGTTTCTGCAGCTTGCTCTCGATCCTTGACGTAGCGATCGATGGCCTGCATTTCTGCAGAGATAGCAGGGGTTACGAATGGTGAGATTATTGGGAGTTCACCGGCTGTTTGGGCGGTATCGGCTGTGGCTGCCGATGTCGAAGGGGATTGGTATGATGAGGCTTCAGGGGTGTCAGGGATTTGGATAGGTTCTGTGGCTGGCTGGGTTTGCTGGGTTAGAAGAGGTTGGAATGTGGTGTAAGCAACAGATGGGTCTGTGCTGAGGAATGGTACAGTAGGGATATGGAAAGAAGATGCAGACTCTTCTTCCTGGGGAGAGAGGGGGGTTGTCTGTGTAAGCGGTTGGTGGGTTGATGAGGCTTGGGGTTCTGGTATTTGGGTTGTGTGGGTTAGAATTTGTAGTGGGGGAGTTTGGGTTTTGATTGGTGTGGGTTGGGGTTGAGTAACTTCAACGTCCTCAAGCGGCTTCTCCACCGCCTCGCTTTCTGGACGAGTGAAGTGACTCGCTTCATCTTCTTTTTGCCTCGCTTGGGCGCGGCTCGCTTCCCGGGTGAAGCGACCTGCCTAGCTTTGCTCACTTCAGCTTGCCTTTCGGCAACTGGTCTTGCAGTGGGCACTTCCACAACTAGAAGTCCCTGATCCATCGGAGTCTTTTTCTTCCTCCACTTATCATAGAAGATGGACTGCTTGTTATAGACAGCCGTGTCAGATTCCGGCCATGTTTTGTCGGGGTAGCGCTTCTCCAGTGCAACTGAGAGTCTGGAGAAAAACTTCAGCTTCCCCTTGCGGAGAATCTGATCAGCGCTTCCAGGAACGAATGCAAAGTCGTCAGCAGCTTCATGGATCTGGTTGAGAAACCAACCATGCCAGTTGAATTTCGTTCCGGTGAGGCTGTCGATGATAACTGCGGTGGCGATCAGCTTCGGTTCAGAGACTGTGTCGAGGGTTCCGACGTAGCACGCGATACTCTTCGAAAAGAGCTCGCAGATAAGGTTGAAGGGGGCCTTCAAGTTGGAACGAATACCGGCCTCCTTGAAATTTGGATCTGCTCCGTCGGCTGCGAATTGGCCATATTGAACTCTGGCCGAAAGGCCTAACTCGATCAGGGAGTCTCCTCCTTCCTTTGGTAGGTCGAACACGCTGATGAGTTCGCTCAAATCCACCTCCACCGGCTTCCTGGACTGTGGATCTGTGAACGAAGATGTATTTTGCTCCTTCCTCAGGTTCAGAAGAAGCTCTCCCACCGCCTTCGCCAGAATCTTTGACGGCACCATTGTTACGAACTTCCATAGTCCGGCCGTGTTCACGGCCCTACAGAAGAAACCATTTTTCTCGATGATAACGGGGTCGAGATGGGGTTCGACGTTGATATGTTTATCGACCTCCGTCATAAACTGCTCCATCGTCTCGGTGTTTAATTTCTTTCCCATGGTGAGGAATGAGAGGGTTTGAATCGGAGATTTTAATGACGAAAAAGGTTGAGACTCGTGAGTTACAGAAGTTGCAGATCTAAGCACGAGAATAGCAAATTTTGAAGGCTGTGAAAGGTTCTGCAGTTCAGCAACATCCCATATATATAGAATTAGGTCTTGGCTGACGTGGCAGGGGCAAAGCAGTAATATCGCCGAAGATCCTGTAGGTAGGCGGCGGACGTGCGGTGATGGATCTGATGTGTCCGGCGTCATCACAGTAAAAGTGAACCGCCACTTGCTCGGCTTCTCCATGTGGCCTGCTGTGATAGGTTTGTTTTATACGGCGTCGATCTAACGGCTACAAGTCTGGGACTGTTGGGATTCGACGGTTGGATCTCCTTCGATTTTTCCCGCTTCGAATTCAAAGTGAAAACCACGCGCCCGATATTTTCGCCAGTACGTGAACCTGCATTAAATGCTTGGCAGAAAGTGAAATTGCACTCGAGTGCAGACAGCTCATACTCGCTTCGTACCCGCTCGCTTCGAGTTGGCCCGCTAGGCCTTGAATCGCTTGAGAGGCACTCGCTTGAGTGACTATTCTGCACTCGCTTGCGATGGCTTGCTAGGAGTGACGTAGCACTCGCTTGGCCATCTGAAGCGACTGGAATAAGAAATTGAATTTCTTTGCTTAATTTTAAAATGTTTCTGACTTACATACTTCGAGGATAAACAATAGTGTTTTCCTCTTTGTATTTGTGTCAGATTCATTTCATATTTTCCACATAGTGAGTGAAGGTTTCTAGCACGCTTCAGCTTACTTAGTGTACTTAATAATTGAAACGCTTACCAGTCAATCTCACTTTGTAGGAGATTGATACCACTTATTGGAGACTTCTTTTGATTTGGACTTCATTTGGTGAAACCACTTGTTGATGAATGCATTTGAAGCATGTTGATGCCACCTGTAGAGTACAACTCCACTTGATGGGTACTTCATCTTCTTGGCATTCGTCTTCATGGCATTCATCTTCCTCTACGAATTAGAGAGTCCTCCATCGAAGTGAATGGGGGAGAGAATGAATATGGTACACAAGCTTACTACAACCCAGAGGGGAGCTTCACGTAAGTGTACATATTCACGACGAATGGGGGATGAGTACAAGTCCTTATCTCAGAGCAGAAATGGACAGGATGACAATGAGAATGCTCTGACATGACAATCTCGTATTTTACGCAGAAGCATGTCACCAGCCCTGCAACCTTTTGTAGAAAAAGGTAAACCTTCAAGCTTCCTCCTACTAGCTACAGAATGAATTTGCAATCGACTCGCTTTGACCCAAGCTAGGGCAAATTGAAGCGATGCAAAATTCAAAGATAACAGCATTCTTTGCTCGCTTTGGAAGTAGCTTGCTCCGAGAGTAAGCACTAGTTCCCCCTTAACCAAATACTTAACAATTCCTATAAGTTGGTAGGGAATTTCTTCCAATACTCCACCTTTCTCCACCTAACTTCAATTTCTTCAAGCGAGTGGAATTTTGAAGTGACTCGCTTGAGTTGGTGAAGATCCGAAGCGAGTGACGCTACGAAAAACTAGCGACCACTCCTTCGTGCATCCTGAATCTAGCACTCTTCACCAGGGTCTAACAACCCTAATTCCATGCATAGCTGATTGAAACGAGACTCAGCTAGAGGCTTGGTGAGGATATCTGCTCGCTGGAGATCGGTATGGATTTTCTCGAGCTTGATATCCTTCTTTTCGACATGATCACGAATGAAGTGATGTCGGATTTCCACGTGCTTGCATCTGGTGTGAAGCACTGGATTTTGAGAGATGCAGATCGCGCTGTTGTTGTCGCAGAATATAGGAATTTCATTTTCTTCAACATTGTAATCCTTCAACTGCTGACGAAGCCATAGAATTTGAGAACAGCAGCTTCCAGCGGCCATATATTCGGCTTCAGTCGTTGAAGTGGCTACACTCGTCTGCTTCTTTGAAAACCATGAGATCAGCTTGCTTCCCAAGAACTGACAAGTGCCCGAAGTTGATTTCCTATCAATTCGGCACCCTCCATAGTCAGCATCTGAATATCCAGTGAGCTCCAAATTGTCCTCCGTTGGATACCACAGCCCCATATTGACAGTGCCCTTCAAATATCGAAGAATTCTCTTGGCAGCTTCAAGATGGCTGTGCTTGGGATTACTTTGGAAGCGAGCGCAGACTCCGACTGCAAAAGCAATATCCGGCCTACTTGCAGTGAGATATAGAAGGGATCCAATCAAGGCTCGGTAGTCTGTGGCATCCACAGACATCCCATCTATGTCTGGCTCTATCTTCCAGTTCGTGTTCATTGGAATCTTCACAGCTTTGGCATGTTGAACACCGAACTTGGCAAGCATATCTCGAGTATACTTAGCTTGATTGATGAAGATACCGTCATCATGCTGCTTCACTTGAAGACCTAGAAAGCAGCTCATCAAGCCAATCATTGACATCTCATATTTGGTCTTCATAAGCTCTCCAAACTTCTTGCTAAGCGACTGGTTTGGTGACCCAATTATGATGTTGTCCACGTAGATCTGAACCCATAGCATATCATCTCCATGATTGATAGTGAATAGAGTTCGATCTATCTTCCCTTTGTGGAATCCATTATCCACTAGGAATTGAGAAAGTGTATCATACCAAGCTCTGGGAGCTTGCTTCAATCCATATAGGGCTTTCTTCAATCGATACACCTTATCTCCTTGCTCGAAACCCGGTGGCTGCTCCACATATACTTCTTCCTTTAATTCGCCGTTGAGGAACGCGCTCTTCACATCCATCTGATAAACTTTGAATTTCTTGGCCGCTGCATAGGCTAGAAATAGTCTGATCGCTTCAAGCCGTGCCATAGGAGCGAAGGTCTCATCGAAGTCGATTCCTTCCTCTTGGCAGTAGCCTTTGGCGACGAGACGCGCCTTGTTCCTCACAACGTTGTGGTCCTTGTCCGTCTTGTTCTTGAACACCCACTTGGTGCCAATCACATGCTGAAATTTGGGACGATCCACGAGATACCATACGTCGTTTCTGGTGAACTGATTCAGCTCTTCCTGCATGGCGATCACCCAATTTGAATCGGCTAGGGCTTCCTCTACGCATGACGGCTCAATGTTTGAGAGAAAGCAACTGAACATGGCACTTTCTCCAAACACTTGACTTCTGGTCACTACACCTTTGGATGGATCTCCAATGATTTGACTTGGTGAGTGATCCTTGAGCCATGCTCGCTTGGATCCGCCAGCTTCATCTCCATCTTCTTCCTTGTCACTCGCTTCACCATCTGAAGCGACTGGATTGGGTGCTTGGCCAGCACTCGCTTTCGGAATCTTGGGGGCAGCTTCACCATCTCCTTTGGGATTTTGCTCGCTTGAATCTTTGATCTCATCATCTTCTTCGAGCATGTCCCAAGTGAGTGAATTTAAGGGTTCCTTGCTTGACTTCCCTTCTTTAGATTGAACCTGTTCCTGTGGAGGACTCAAAGAAGACTCATCAAATACGACATGGGGTGATTCCTCCACGATTAGGGTTTTACAGTTGAACACCCTATAAGCTTTGCTTGATGTGGAGTATCCTAAGAATATTCCTTCATCAGCTTTGCTTTCAAAGGCTTTCAACTGCGACTTCCCATTGTCATGGATGAAGAACCTACAACCAAAGATATGGAAATAAGATATGTTAGGAATTCTCCCTGTCCATATTTCATATGGTGTTTTGTCGTGCCGTTTGCAGAGAAGCGTTCTATTCTGCGTGTAGCATGCTGTATTGGCAGCTTCAGCCCAATACTTAATTGGAAGCTTCGAGTCTGCAATCATGGTTCGAACGGCTTCTTTGATGATTCGATTTCTTCTTTCAGCAACTCCATTCTGCTGAGGTGTGGGCACTGAGGATGTCTGATGTGCTATGCCATGCTCCGTGAAGTAAGCTTCAATGGTAGAGTTTAAGAACTCTGTGCCTTTGTCGGAGCGGATGGTTACAATTGCTTGATTCTTTTCCACAGCCAATCGCTTGAGCAGTTGTGGTAGCTTGGTCAGTGTCTCCTTCTTGCGGAAAAGGAATACAACCCAAGCGTAGCGAGAGAAGTCGTCGACTACAACTAGAGTGTACTTCCTTCCATTTACACTAACTGGAGTGACTGGACCAAATAGATCCATATGAAGCAGCTCGAGCACTCGCTTTGATGAAGCTTCTTCAAGACTTGCAAAGTGCTTCTTCGTCTGCTTCCCTCGTTGGCATGGTGAGCATGGATGGTCTTTGATGAAGACTTCATTTGGTATGCCTTGCACCAAACCTTTTCGAGCTAAGCGGTTTATGGCTTTGAAGTTGAGATGGTTCAAGCGCCTGTGCCATAGCCATCCTATTTCTGTAGCACTCCTTGCTACTAAGCACGTCTCCTCTTTGCAGCTGTCCCATTGTGCTATATAGACGTTCCTTTGTCTTATTCCAGTTAGCACAATCTGAGCAGTGAGCTTGCTCTTTACAATGCACTTGTTAGAAATAAATTCCACCTTGTATCCTTTGTCACAAATTTGTGAAATGGATAGCAAGTTGTGCTTGAGTCCTTCCACGTAGGAGACTTCTTCAATCGTGAGCTTTCCGACTTTCAGTGCGCCGTATCCTTTGGTGCTTCCTCGAGAGTTATCACCAAAAGTGACGTGTGGACCCTTCTTCTCTATGTAGTCGTGAAGTAGAGCTCTCATGCCGGTCATGTGTCTTGAACATCCACTGTCCAAGTACCAGATTTGTTGACCCTCACTTGGCATGGGATCCACGGCGCTCACCTGCATTTAGACAGATTTTGGTACCCAAATCAGTTTGGGTCCTTGCAGGTTAGTTCCCTTAGGTACCCACACTTGCTTCACTTTCTTTTGAAAGGAAGCTTGTGCCTTGGGTTTCTCGACCTTTGAAAACTGTGACTTCTGCTTTAAAGCAGTTTTACACGTGCAGCAGTGTGTGCAGGAGGGGTAGCGGCTCGCTTGAGGCATACCCATGCTCTTACCCTTTAGCTTGTATTCTGAAGCGGCTCGCTTCAGATTAGCTACGGGCTTAGAGACTGACTTAGGTTTTACAGTCTGTCGAAGCGGCTCGCTAGGTTTTCTCGAAGCGGTCCAACTAGGGTTTTGACTCCGACTCGCTTGAGTAACCTTGGGAGTTCCAAGCGGCCTCTTTGGTGCTTCGAATTCTTCCCCCTCAGCGTTAGTCCGGTTGGACCATCTCCAGTCCGGATAACGTGACACGTAGACATTACTCCTTTTCTTAAAAGGGAGATCCTTTGTGTCTGGTGTCTTGGCCTGAGACTTGGAAGCTACAACTGTTTTCCCTTTACCTTTGGATTGGTAAGCTTTAGCATTGTGAGTGCTAGGGACAGTTGATCTTTGCTTGCCCATAGTTTCTGCCCTTGAAGATATAGACATCTTCATTGGCTTCTTCTTAGGGTTCTCAGCCATTTGGCCTTTATCCTTGTTGGTGGTCGCTTTGGATGCAGTGGGCAATTCCAAAGTGACTGATGGTGTCGTGTGAGAGGCACCAACAAAGATAGTCGGCTTGGAAGGTCCACCCTCATATTCGAGTCCTCCCTTTCTACCAAAAGGTTGAAGTGAGCTCTCTAGTGCCTGCCTAGCATATGAGGCTTTGTTCAGGTTGGCAACTAGAGCGGACTGGGTTTCATACCTTCCTTCCAAGCTTTGATGTCTCGCGAAGAGATCCTCGAACTTACTAGTCATAGCCCTTAAGTTAAGTTTGACTTGGTCAAGCTCAGTGGCTAGCTTTCGGTTCTCCTTCTCGCTTTGAGACAAAGCTTGTTTCAACACTTCATGGTCACTTGACAATTTAATGTGCTTGTCAAGCAACTCACTCCATGTCGAGGAATTTGCTTCCTCTTGGTGAGTGTGTGCGAGTGTAATTGAACTAGGTGAGGGATAGATGAATACCTCTCCTGTTTCTTCGTCGGTGAGCGCCATGAGTCCAAGATCCTCTCCCTCACTGGAGTTGGGATCTGTAAATGCATCCGAGTCGCTAGCTATTTCTTCAGTTGAAGCGACCGGCATTTCACTCGCTACGAGCGCTCGCCTTGGAGCATCCCTCTTAGCTTTAAGTTCCTCTCGCTCCTTCGCACTCAGCTTCGGGCAATCGGATTTGTAGTGGCCCATCTTGTGGCAGTGATAGCACTCCACATCCATCATGTCGCGCGGGATCGGCTTGGTCGTCTCTTCTCTTTTCCCTTTTCCTTCTCGAGCATCAGTGCTCCTCCCCTTGTATTGCTTGTAGAATCTTTTGTATTTGCCCACTCGAGAATTCATCTTGTTGAAGTTCTTGGATAAGAACGCAATATGTTCTTCCAATTCTTCCCTCGTCATCTTGGCTAGTGACAGGTCACTTGGCCCTTCAGCAGCTTTGAAAGCTACACCCTTTGACGTCGTGGGAGCTTCATCCTCTTCGTCGAGGTTCATTCGATTCAGATCGAATTCATGAGCTTTGAGTTCGGAGAACAGAATCTCCGGTGTGAGCTTCGATAGATCTTTGGTAGCTAGATACAGCTCCTTCATTGTCTGCCACTTCCTCGTGAGAGCTCGGACAATCTTCAGGTTGACTTCCTTATCTGTGAGTTCCTTCCCAAGTGAGTTGAGAGTTGCAATGATGTTGGTGACTCTCAGCTCGAAGGCGTCGATGGACTCTCCTGGCTTCATTATCAGGCTTTCAAACTCGCGCATCTGAACGGCAAGCTTGTTTTCTTTGATTTTGTCTGTGCCTTGAGAAATAAGGGCTAGGGTTTCCCACATTTCTTTCACCGTTGCGCACTTCCTTATCCGTGGTAGAAAGGCGTCTGACACGGTGCTCTGCATCGTGTGGCGTGCGATCTTGTCGAGGTTGGCGACTTTGAAGTCATTCGGAGTGTACTCATCTTTGTCCTTCTCTACGTACCGTTGTCGAACATAGGCAGCCCGACCTTCGGCAGCTGGGACGTTCTCAGAGATGGCTTTCCTGATTTTGATTGGTCCGTCCTCTATAACTTCCCACATCCGGTGGTGGATGGAGCATAGGAAGCTCTCGACTCGGAAACTCCATGTCTCGCATCCTTCGATCGAGAACTGTGGAAGACTGGATGCATTATATGTAGACATAGCAAACTATCAGCAGTAAATGCAATATGCGTGGGTGAGGTTTTTGATGCACTTAGGAAATAGGATCCGGTTCAGTGAGACAACGTGAAGCGAGTGGGGACTCACTTCGGATATGCAAAGCAGAGGCTCGAAAGAACCGCTGCTCTGATACCACTTGTTGGTCCCGGTTTGTTAATAGGGGAAATACGTAGAGGGGGGTGAATACGTATTTCAAGTTTTTCAACTTTTTCCCTTTAACTCAGAGTGACAAGTAAAGAGCTCGCTTGACACTTAAGACCTAGCTGAAGCTAGATCTACAGTACGTAGCTTGCCTGCTTGACCGAAGTAAGGACTTGATCAAGAGGGAGTCTTTACTCGTGTATGCGGAAATTCGGTGAGCTAAAATCTTTTCCTAAGTAATTAAAAAATCCAAGTTCGTTTGTTTAGATGCGCGTGCAATGAATAAACAAAGTAAAGAGTTTAGGGTTTAGAGAGATACGACACAGAGATTTATAGTAGTTCGGAGATAAAGCTCCTACGTCCACTTGTTGCACGACGGCAACTGTTCTCTTCACTCAAGAACTTGAAGGTTACGGGTCCTTCAAAAACCTGGTCGAGATCGGGCTTCACTCGCCTGGATCCAACGACAGACGTAGTGATTACAGGTTCACTACTCAAACTTAGACAAGACTGGAAGCTTCACTTGCTTCAGCCAAACACAAACAGACAGGGATATTCCAGGCTCTCCTTACAGCCTAGCTTCGATCGAGCTTCACACAAACGATGTAGGTGCAAGCTTGGATCTAAACTCTATGATCGAGGCTTCTTCAATCGATGAAAGAAGAGCCTTGGATCGAGACAACCTAACGACGACACAAAAACCTAACAGACAGAGTTTAGGGTTTTTGGTAGACGAAACACTATGAAGAGCTCTTTACAGTAGATGCAAAGTAGGCTAGAGCTCTCCTTCTAAGCTTGGATATTTGAAGTGGGCTTAGACTCTAAGTGTGAAGGTTGTGAAGACGAGTTCCGATGAACTGGAAACTCGGAGAACACTTGAAAACAAAGACTCGAAGATTGCTCAAAGGCTTGGGAGTGTTTGTTTGTTGTGGGCGCTCGAATGCTCAAGTAGTGTTCTATCTTCTTCACGTTGTGATCCTTCACTATTTATAGGCAGAGGGATGCCGAGATCCGTTGCTTGGTTGGTGGCTTTGTCCCTCCTCCTCTCGACAGTACTTTGCGCAGGCAGTTGCTTTTCAAGCGTCCAGTTTTGGATTTTTGCCAGAAATGGCTAAGTTCCAATTTCAACAGTAACTGGAGCGACCCAGTACTGTTACGGCGCCTTGTCGGCCTGGCAGTCAACTCCTCTGCTCCTCTCCGCGTTCGACACGTGGAGATCTCGTAATAAATGCGGAGATCTCCAGTTGACTGGAGTTCAAATTCGGAGCGGGAATTGTGCTGTCGCTTTCTGGTAGGTAGTGGCTCGCTTCGCTTTGAAGTTGTAGCGTCCGCTTTAGTTGGGTCACTTCGTAGTCATTCTGTAGTGAGCCGCTTCGGGAAATAAAGTTCCTTAGTGACTGCTTTGGAAAATGCTGACTAGCGTTGACTTGTTTTAACTTAGAACTGTAGCGCTCGCTTTGCTTCGCTTTGGCTTTGAACTGTAGCGCTCGCTTCGCTTCGCTTTGGCTTTGAACGGTAGTGCTCGCTTCGCTACACTGTTCTTCGGCACGCTTCACTTCTGCTTGCTAGACTTGCTTCGCTTCGGAAAACACACTCAAAGCGAGTGGCCTTCACTTGTACTTTTGAAGCCTATAATCTAAACAAAATAAGGAGTCATCCTAACAGAGTAGGCTTAAAAAAATTCTAACCTATCAACTACATCAAAATGGGTCGCTTGGGAACAGAACGTTTTGGGGTTTTGGGATCAAATCAAAACAATAGAATATCCCAACAAAACATATATATTCTCTATCTTTAATGTTATTCTATTCATACATGAATAGATTTTAATATATTATTCATTTATTTATAATAAAATAACAATTAAAATTACAATTCCATATAATAGAAAAAATAATAGAATCTACATGCAAATAATTATGCAAATATAATTAGTATTTAATTTGTAATATTATGCAATGAGTAGTAAGTATTTCATCGAATGCTTTATATATTATGTGTTTCGTTATTATTATAAAATTGGTAGTAATTTATTTTAAGAGGCAAAAAAGAAAATACCCATTTTGACTTTGTAAAAACAATTTTAGGTATGGAATATAGTTTACAATAAAAACACTCATATTTTGGTATGGTGGACAATAATACACTTACTTTTAGTACATTGTCACTCCCCCCTCCTCTTTCTTCTCCCTACACGTGTTTCCCTCATTCTCTCCTTACTTTTTCTTTTTTCTTTTTTATTTTTTATTTTTCTGCTTTATCTATTTATTTATTAATTATTTATTAAATTATTTATTTATTTATTTATTATATTTTAAAATATTTTTTTTCGTTTTTTCCAGAATTTTTTTCAATTTTTTTTATTTTAATTTTTCAATTTTTTCAATTTTCTACCGTTTTTTGTATATTTCGATAAGTACAAGTACACAGTAGATTTAGGTTTTTTAGTAATGTGTACTAGTAAGTGGTAAACGAATAATATCAAATTGTACTGCATTACACAATACATTTATGTTATTTTAGTACTGTGTACTGATAAGTCGTGAGGGACTAATATCAAATTTTAACATCAATTTCAAATTTCATTGTTCTCGTTAAAACAATCGAATGTATAATAACCCAATATAAGATGCGGAGCTTTACCCAAACCCCAAACCCAAACCAAAAACCCAAACCCAAAAACCCAACCCCCAACCTGGAGAGAAAACCCAAGCTACGAGGTTGAAACAAAATCATAGAAAACAAACAGAAAATTCAGCAAAATCAAAATTGTAACTGTAGTACACAATACATTTATATCATCTAGTACTGTTTACCAGTAAGTGGTAAACAGTACATTTATGTTATTTGGTACTATGTACTAAATATCAGGTAAAGTTTCTGGAAAATAACTCCTTCAAAAGTGACAGAAATAGTAGTCCGTATTGAAACAAAGAGGGAACGAAAAACAATATGAAAATTAACCCGAGCAGGCCAAAATTAAGTGACAGAAATAGTAGTCTGGAATACCATCCAACCATTTGGGTGGAAAGCAACCCGACCAGGCCACGGCAAGGTGAGAATGAGGCGCTCAATTGCATCTCAGTACGCGACGGGCAGAAGCACCGGTAGAAGAAGGAGGCCGGACAAAACCAGTATCCCCACGCTGCACCGAAAAAAATAGAATCGGAATAATTCAAACTATCAAGAATAGAAAAGATAGTTAAACATCAAGAGAGAGAGAAAACAGATTAATACTCCCTCCGTCTCAAACGGATCTACTTTTTTTTTTTTTTTTTTTTTTTTTTGATCGGATTTACTTAAAAATCATATTCTCAATAACTCAACACCTGAATTACCAATCACAGCTTCAAATCCGCCGCTTCATCCTCCAATGTGCACAGCAAGCACAATAAATTCAAATCTATCAATATATCAAATATGCAAAAGATCAAACACAAAACACGCACACATTCGTTCACAGCACACGTAAATCGAAGTCCACTCCAATCACAATCAGATAGAACCTAGTACGAATACCACCACCACACTCAAACCAAAACATTTCAGATTCACAAACAAAGCTGGAAAAATTGAAACAAAATCATCACTAGAACCGCAAATTCCTCAAGCAAAATAAAAAAACAAATAAATACGATATCGGGTATATACTTCGGGGGTTGGGAGATCGTCGTGGTCAACGGAATCGCCCCCGCAGCCGATGATCCTGAACATGCCGGTTGGATTTGGCTGAAACTTTCAGCGAACCTTTCCAGATGCAAGGCGAGGTCCCCTGTGAAATTTGGTTGCAATCGGCCGGCCGGATTCGCCGGAAATCGCAGAGCGGCGCCGAAACCCTAATTTCGGTCCGCCGGCGGATGGCTTCACAACCACCACCAACATGTGCGCCTTGATGAGAGGGTTATGAATCTGTGGTTTTGATGGTAAGATTGGCCGCCGTCGCCGGTGAGAGAGAGGAAGAGAGTGTCGCCGGTGAGAGAGAGGAAGACAGTATATGAGAGAAAGGGAGGGAGAGAAGAGAAGAAGAACCGCAATAATAAATATCAAAGATAGGGTTATTTTTGTCCACCCAAACCAAAAATTGGGTGTTTTTATTGTAAACTATATTTCATACCTAATATTGTTTTGACAAAGTCAAAAGGGGTAAAAACATATAACATCTCTTATTTTAATATATTGTGTTTTCGTTTTTATATGTTACTTTATTCTATATTGATTCTATAGTTATTTTAATACTATTATATATAGAGGCAAAAATTATTCTACCTAATATGCCTAAGAGAAAATAAAAAATATACCCAACTATAAGAGCATCAGCAGCAGAGTACGAGAGAATACGAGAGTACGACGTATGCTAGTTAAAAAGTGTGCTGACTAGGACAAAAAGTGTGCTGACAAGGACAGAGTACGGCGTATGCTGAAAAGTAGTGCAGTAGAGTACGGTGTATGCTGTTTATTTTATGTGCTGACTAGACTATGCTAACTGGACTTTTTTTTTTTTTTTTTTTTTTTGATCGGGCAAATGTTAGTTGTTAGATTAGGTGTTAGTACGCCAAGTTCCCAATAACTCCTAGAAATTCTCCAAGCCACCTTATATCTCCCACAATTCGCTCCCATTAGGGATCGAACCCGGGTCACTCCTTCAAGGGAGTTTTTTTTAATTTTTTCCACCTTATTAGTTATTTGTTAATTCTTATTTCGATTTAATATTTTTCTTGTCGTTCGAATACGAGTTTTTTTAATAAATCAAATTGTATTGCACATTTGAAAAATTACAATACAAAGATTTTAAAACATAAAAAACAAAACAATTAAAGGGTGAAAAAATGGAGAAAAAATTAATCAATTCGATTTTAATCCATATTTGTTTTAAAATGGAAATTAATCACCAACTTGTTTACAAATAAAATAAAGGAATTAATTAAAAATGAAAACAAATAAAAAAACGAAAAAATAAAAAAGGAAAAAAAGAAAAGGAAGAAATCGGTAAACAGAAAAAAGGAAAAAAAGAAAAGATAGTAGTACTAAATAAGAAATCGGAAAAAGGAATAAGAAAAAAGAAAAAAGAAAGAAAATTTAAAAGAAATCGGAAAAGGAATAAAAAAAAATAAAAAAAAAAAAAAAATCGATAAAAAAAGGGACCAAAAAAAAAGGAAAAAAAAAAATGGCAGTCAAAGTTTGACTTTGACCGCCCAATGGGATGCCGCCACGTGGCGTTCGGCTGCTGCACAAGAGTGTATGCTTGGGCGTACACGCGGGCGTACACCGTACGCCACGAGTACGCCCGCATCAGCGTACTCCTGCCGCCACGCGTACGCACGCTGACGTGGCGGCATGACGTGGCGTGCGGACTCCTCCTCCAGTACGTTGCTGCGAATGCTCTAATAAAATCCAACTTCTACCCACTTTTTCAACTTTCTTCCAAATTTACTCCTACTTTTCTCCACTCTCCTTTTTCTCTTCTCCACATGCACATGCCAACATCACCTTTTATCTTTTCCCTTTCCTTTTGTTATTCTAATTTCCATGAATAATATTTTTATTTATTTCTTTCTTTTTTTTCTAATTTTTTATTTCAAATTTCGTTTTCAGATTTATTTATTTTTAGTTTTTTTTCAAAAAAACTACGAATGTTCTTTTCTTTAAGAACTGCAAAAGTCATTTGGTTAGAAAATGACTCATTCTTACCACGCATGGTAAGAAACAATGTATAATCTTATAAATATTGTGTAAGAAGTCATGTTTATTCTAACTATCTATCTTACGACTGCTCCAGTAAAACTTGCCAAGTAAGAAACAATCTTGTTCTTTACTTTCAATCTCTTCAATCTTATTATATATCATAAGAATCCATGTACAATTTTACCACCTATTGTAAAAGATCATGTTCATTCTGTCTGTGCAAAATCTTACAACCAAGTGCTCTAGTGAGACTTGTTAAGTAAGAAACAAACTCATTCTTACTTTCATTATTATGAGATATACAGTAAGAATCCATGTACAATCTTAGCACCTATTGTAAGAGATCATCCATTCCGCCTGTGCAAAATCATACAACCCTGTGCTCCAGTAAGACTTGTTAAGTAAGAAACAAACTCATTCTTACTTTCATTCTTATAATCAGGTGTAAGAAAACATGTACAATCTTACTATTTTACTTAACAATAAAAACATGTACAATCTTACTATCTTACGTAACAATAAAACATGTGCAATCTAACTATCTTACTTAACATTAAGGAGGTGATTGGTATGAGGTAATGCAATAGGAGTGGGAAAGGAATGGAGGTGGGAAAGGAATAGGGGTGGGAAAGGAATAGAATGAAATTTCCATTCCCTTGCTTGGTTTGCACAAGTAATAACCAAAGTAATGCAATCAATTTTTTTTCTTTAACATTTATGTGATAAATAAAATTATAATTTTGTATTTAAATCATACAACTATATACTATTTAATAATGATGATAGAAAAAAACTAGAAAGAGAAAGTAATAAAAGAAAATTTTTAGAGAGAGAAAACGATGATATAAAAAATTTTAGAGAGAGAAAGTGACGAAGTAAAAAATTTTAGAGAGAGAAAGTGACGAAAGTGAAAATTTTTAGGGGGAGAAAGAAATTTTCAGAGAGAAAAAGAAAATTTTAGAGAGAGAAAGTGACGAAAGTGAAAATTTTTAGTTGGAGAAATAAATTTTAGAGAGAGAAAGAAAATTTTAGAGAGAGAAAGTGACGAAAGTGAAATTTTTAGAGAGAGAAAGAAAATTTTAGAAAGAGAAAGTGACGAAAGTGAAAATTTTTAGAGAGAGAAAGTGACGAAAGTTAAATATTTTAGAGAGAGAACGAAAACTTTAGAGAGAGAATGTGACGAAAGTGAAATTTTGTAGAGAGAGAAAGTGACGAAAGTTAAAAATTTTAGAGAGAGAAAGTTAAAAAAATTTAGAGAGAGAAAGTGACGAAAATGAAAAATTTTCAAAAAGAAATAAAATATGAGGGAGAAAAAGTGACGAATGTGAAAATTTTTAGAGAGAGAAAGAAATTTTAGAGGGAGAAACTAAGTGACGGAGGAAAAATATTTTAGTGGAAAAAATTTATGAAAAAAATTTAGAGAGAAAGTGATAAGAAAATTTTTAGAATGAGAAAATGACGGAGTGATAAATTTTTTAGAAATAGAAAGTAGTGAGATACAAAAAATTTAGAGAGAGAAAATGATGATACAAAAATTTTAGAGAGATAAAGTAATGACGAAATATACTCATACATTTAAAAAAATATTGAGGTAAGTTTAATTATTTATAAATAAATTAATTAATATTTGTTAAAATAAAAATCATATAAATATAAGAGATGAGAATAGCTATAACTGTGGATATCCAAGTTATTCATATTCCCATGGAGGTGGGAATAGTCATTCCCTCGGGAATGTGTATTCCCGGCACAAAAGTCGAACCAAGCGGAGTAATAGAATAGAGGTAGGAATGGTTATTCCATAACATCTTGTTTAATAAATCATAACATCTTGTTTAATAAATCATGTACTATCCAACTATCTTACTTAACAAACTATCAATGTAACATTTAGACTTATTATGTAATAAATGATATCAATCTTACAATCTGGTGTAAGAAAATATGTTACATTATGTAATAAATGACATCAATCTTACAATCTTGTACCACCTAACTATCTTACTTAACAAAAAAAACAATGTAACATTTACACATATTATATAAGAAACGACATCGTTCTTACGATACATTGTAAGAAATCGTGTACAATTATATAAACTTGCGTAAGAAATCATGTACAATCTAACTAACTTACTTACCAAAATAAACAATGTAATATTAAAGACATTTTACTTAAGAAACGATATGATTCTTACCATACTTTGTGAGACATAGTGTATAATCTTACAAAGGAACGACGAGATTGATGCATCAACTTCGATCTAATGCACCCCCAACAAAAAGAAAACCCTCCGAGCTATGCTTTCGCAGCCGTCATAACTACCATCGTCACCGCGGCCACGCTGCAAGCTTTTGAGTTGGAATTGCATAAACCAAACAACAATCAACTTGAAACATTCTTCCAAATTAATATAAAAATATTAATTAACCTTGATATCAGATAAAATATTGAGGCAAAAAATTATCTACCTAATAAAGGACATCAATCTTATATAGTGTATAATCTTACAAAGGAACTACGAGATTGATGCATCAACTTCGATCTAATGCACCCCCAACAAAAAGAAAACCCTCCGAGCTATGCTTTCGCAACCGTCATAACTACCATCGTCACCGCGGCCAAGCTGCAAGCTTTTGAGCTGGAATTGCATAAACCAAACAACAATCAACTTGAAACATTCTTCCAAATTAATATAAAGATATTAATTTACCTTGATATCAGATAAAATATTGAGGCAAAAAATTATCTACCTAATAAAGGACATCAATCTTACAATCCAGTGTAAGAAAATATGTACAATCTTATTATCTTACGTTTAAAAAAAATGTAACTTTTAGACATATTTATGTAATAAACGACTTCATTCTTACCATCTTTTTAAGAAATTGATATAATTGTCTACTAGAAAAACACAAACAAGGATAATGACGAGCATGCAAATCCAATGATCATTCCAATTTATTCCAATTGTGATTTAAATACTCCCTCCGTCCTCCATTTAGTGACGGAGGGAGTTTGGGCACGCGTTTTTTCGCATTTTATGGTATAATAATAAATTAATGTGTTAAAGTGTTAAAGTGGAATAATTGTGGGTCCATTTGAATTGTTTAATAGTATTAAAATGTTAAAATAATAAAAAGTAGATGTATAAAGTGTTAAAGTGTTAAAGTGATTGTGGGGTCTACGTCCAAAAATGAAAATTGTCAGTAAATGGAGGACGTCCCAATATAGTATTAACGTCACTAAATGGAGGACGGAGGGAGTACTAAAATATAAGGTAGAACAAACAAACCTTGACTCTACCCTTCCCCTCAAATAAACTGCAACAATTTCCAAACTAGGAAAAAAAATTCAAAATTTTCCAATCAATCACAGGCTCACAGAAGGGGGAAAGAAGGAAAAGGTAAAAAGGTAGGAGCTTCATCGCAACAAACAAAAAAATAATTCAAAACCTAGGAAAAAAATTCACCTAACCCATAATTTTCCCTAACCCACAAGAAAAGCAACAACAGAGAAGAAGCAATTTCATATATACATATAGTACTTTGTATTCCTCTATATTAACTTGACGGAGGGACATCCTAGGGTTTTAGAGAGAGAGAGAGAGAGAAAAAGAGAGATTACGGTCGTCGTCCAGTATGAAGACCGCCCACCGTCGCCGCCATCGAGAACCGTCGTCGCCAATATGAAGCTCAACGTCGCCGCCATCAAGAATCGTTGTCGCCAGTATGAAGCCCACCGTCACCGCCATTGAGAACTGTCATCGCTAGTATGAAGCCCACCGTCGCCGCCATCGAGAACTGTCATCGCCAATATGAAGCCCACCGCCTGTCGAAACAATACCTCCGCTGTCGTGCGCCTGAGAAGGGGTTTTATCTAGGATTTTAAAGAGAGAAAGAGAGGGTGATGAGAGAGACAAATTGAAAATTGAAAATGACATGTGAGATAAAGGAAGAGAAGAGAAGGGTATTTTGGTCCAAAAAGGAAAAAAGTGGGCATATTTCAAGTTTTCTTATATTTTGTACAAAAGTTGATTTTCACTTAGCATAATAGGTAAAACACTATATTACCACTTATATATATACATGAATAGATTTTTATATTTTATTTATTACATTTCTAATATCTTACGGTTAAGATATTAGCATTAATTCGACATCATCAAATTTATCCACGAAAAACACTTTAAATAAATAGAGAAAACAATATAAATTTATTTAGGTTGAAATTGTGACGGGTAAACTCGCGATATAACTATTTGACAACTTCTTTGACGTTTTTCTTTTTATAAAATTAAACAACGGATGAATTGACTTATTACTTTTTATTATTTCAATTAACTCGCTCCTTGAAATAATGACAACTTATTTTAATATTTTTTTATGTCTCTTCGACATTATTATTTTATTAGAATAAACAACGGACAACTTGAATTATTTTAATATTTTCCTTTTATGTTCACTTAAAAATAACACTAAATAATTAATTATTCATGTCGATTTTTTAAGGGATACACTATGCCTATTATTGAAATAGTACTCTTATAAACATAGTTTTTATTACCACAATTAACGGGCGGCCTAAAATAATGACACGACGAGATAAAACCAATATAACTATTCGAGACCCTCTTTTGACATATATTATTTATTAAAATAAGCAACGACCGGCTTGACTTATTTTAATTTAAAGACATTTATTTTATTACAATAAACATTGGGATGCGTGAGACTCTCTTTGACATTTTCTTTTTATTAAAATAAACAACGGGCGGCTTGACTTATTTTGATATATCTGTAATTTTTATTATTATAACAAAAAATATTTTATTTTAAATTACTCTTATAAACTTACTTTTTATTATCACAATTAACAGGCGACTTGACATAATGACACGACGAGATAAAACGAATATAACTATTTGAGATCCTCTTTGACATTTTTGTTTTATTAAAATAAACAACGGGCGACTTGACTTATTTTAATATTTTTCTTTTATATTTGATCACAATAAACAACGGGCGACTTGACATATTTTAATATTTCATTTATATTTTTTTCTTAAAAATAACGTTATAAAGTGATTCGTATCGAATCTTAACAAGAGACAAATGTATCTAGCGTCAAAATATTCTCATTTAAACTATTTTCTTACAAACACGAGTAAGGGACAACTTTATATAACTATGCATTCTTCTACTAATTTAATTTAAAATTTATAATTAAGCTACTACACTATGATAAGCATAGATAGTAGTATACAATATAAAACTAAATATAAGATTGATATTGTGTGAGATTGAAATATATCATAGTATTTTATTGTTTAATATTGATATTGTGTGAGATTGAAATATATCATAGTATTTTATATAATTAATATTTACAAATATATGTATTTTAGATAAATAAGAATGACGGATGTAGGAATTGACATGTATGAATTTCGATTAACGTGGTGGTTCGAAATGGGCATCTTAACTTATTTGAATATAACGACATTTTCTTTTTATTAAAATAAACAACGGCTGGCTTGACATATTTTAATATTTTTCATTTATATTTTACTTAAAAATAAACGTTATAAAATGATTCGTATTAAATTTTGACGAGATACAAATGCACCTATCATTAAAAAATTTCCTTTTAAACCTATTTTTTTTATAAACACGAGCAATTGGAGACTTTGTATAGGCATTTTGTTTTTATTACAATGAACAACGGGCTACTGACAGGGTATACTTTTACCATATTTTCTAAGTGTTAGAGAATCGTTTTCTTGTCGTATTTTGATAGTTTAGCTCATGTTTTGTATTGTTTAGGTTATTTCGAGCTAGATTAAGATTTTGGGTTGTTTTGAGTGTTTTTAGGCCTTTTTGAGTCTAGGAAACCCAAGACAAGACAAGAGACGATGAAACCAAGGAAGATGATGAATTATTGATCCCGAGTTCTGACTTCTCACGATGTTAATAAAGAGTTATTCTGGAATAATGGAAGCATATCATTGAAGAGGGGTTCGATAGGAGCATGTAGGCGAAAACAGAGGTCAATTCGGAGTTCGAACGAGAATGATACGACCGAAACAAGAAAGACGCGCAAACTGGCAAACTGACTCGACCACTGACCGAGTCACCAGCCGATTCAATCCAACAGAAGCTCAACTCAACCTTTGACTCGATCGAGTCAACGGCCGAGTCAACCGTTCCGGAAAACCCTATTTTGACAATATTTTATTCCTTATTTGTTTCCTTTTACTCTTAGGTTTTTGATGTAAACTTCTACCCTATAAATACCTCTAAACTTATCATTGTAAGGAGCCAACAAGAGGGCTCCAACCTATGTTAGATTAATTCTCATTCTTTTCTCTAGATTTTAGATCAGTTTTTACATTTATGTATGAAGACTATTGAAGATTGAAGATTTATCAAGATTCAAGAGTTTTTCTATCTATTTCTCTTTACTTTATGCTTTTACTTATGTTTAATCTTCCTTCTACCTTTCTTTTAATTATGTCTAGCTAATTTTCCTAGATTGATTCTAGGCTTTGTATGTTTAATTGAATCTACATGAATAATTTTTAGATCTATTTTAGTCTGCCAATCTAGATGTATGTTTCATGGTGCTTATTCTCATGCATGATTACTTGAATACTAATTATGTATGCTTAGTTATGTTTTTATGCCTTAGCCGGATAATTGCATAATGGATCTCATGAATACATACTATGATGATTTATCTGTCCTAGCCGAAGTTAGATTGTCATAGGTCTTGCATATAGTTGATATAGGTGTCGTAGCTGAACATTGTTGATTATATCTATCGGTACTTGATCTTTGTTGCGCTTGATTTAATTCCTATGAGACCGGAAGGAGATTAGGGTTTTATTGAGTGACTATTTATGCTGCCTTAGCCGGAGTGTTAGATTACTTTCGTGTATCGCATCTAGGTTGGATTAAATTGGTTAGATAGATGTATTGATTATTTATGTATGTTTGGTTAGATCTACTACCCTAGGATCAATGCTTTCTCTTATTTGTTGGTTTCTATATTTTCGTTAAATATTTGTTTTCGTATCTATGTTCTTTATTTCATTTAATTTTCTATTTTAGATAGATAACCCAATTCTTAAAGTTTTGCTTGCCTAGACATTGCTGAGAAGCTCAAGTAGAGGTAACTCCTATATTTTCGAATATCGGTCCTTGAGGATACGACTCCTACTTCCCTTTACTACACAATTTTAGGTGGTGAAAATAGCAGCGATCAAATTGGCACCGTTGCCGGGGACTGATAAGATCATATAGGAATATTTCGAACGAGATTCGATTGGTGCTCTATGAATTTTATTTTTCTGTTTTTAATTGATTGATCTAACGTTTTCTTGGTCTTATCTTTTGCTTTGATGGTATTAAAGAAGGATCGAGACGAAGTTGAGATTGATCAATTACCACAATCCACCATTGGAGATCCACAACCGAAGCGAACTCTCAAAGTTTGGTGCTATGAACGCTACCCTGAAGAACGCCCCTTGGAAGAAAAGATGGAGGAGTTTATACCCAAGGAACAACCGAAGCAAACTCTCAAAGATTGGTACTATGAACGCTACCCTAAAGAACACCCCTTGGAAGAAAAGATGGAGGAGTTTATACCCAAGGCGAAACCGAAGAGTGAAAGTGCTAGTTTGTGCAAAAACAAAAACGATCTTAATTCTATTCTTAGATGCAATAACAGAAAAAGCAGTAAAGAACACAGAACTTTGGTAACCCAGTTCGGTGATAACGCACCTACGTCTGGGGGACAATATCCGAGAGATTCAATCCACTATAAGTAGTAGAGAGACTTACAGGACTTTACACCAAGGACTCCACCTTATGTCACCTATTCGTCTCGATTACAACTCCCTTACAATGAGATCGAATACAACCACGAGATAAACTCGTAAAGTGATAAAACACTAATATGGTTCTAAGCAACACGCCTAGATAAAACTGAACAAAGCCAGGGAAGCTTGTCTAGAAACACACGCTCGCTCAAAAAACAAAACTTGCAAAACACACGTTGCAAGAACACCAAAAACTCACGAACAATAATCTTGCAAAACACACGTTGCAAGAACACCAAAACTCACGAACAATAATCTTGCAAAACACACGTTGCAAGAACACCAAAACTCACGAACAATAATCTCAAAGAGTGGCCAGAACAAAACTTGCAAACAGATGCAAGAACACAAAAACCACACGGCCAACAGTAGCAAAAGCGGCAGAGCGTGTCTAGGGTTTTCCTTAATATTTATACTCAGCGCAGGAAACCCTAGAAGATCTTCAAGCTGATCTTCTGTGCATGGAAACTTTCCATGTAGGATAATCTTCCTTCTTCGAATAATAATATATATAATATATATATATATATATATATATATATATATATATATATATATATATATATATATACTTATACTTGATTCATGCATTTATCCAGTCAGCAAACGCAGCAGAAGACTTAAGAAGAAAATCGCCAATACAAATCTGAGATGCATGCACACATGCACTAACAATCTCCCCCTTTGGCATTTTCGAACACAGCATGAATTGCATGAATCAACTCACAGCAGAAGATCAGCAAAAACAGGAGCAGATAGAAGTACTCACACAGCAGACAGTACTTCATAAAAACATCAGACCAGAAAACATGCTCCCCCTCAAACCAATATTCATATCTTGAAAAGAACAGTGGCAAGGAGCTCACCCACACTACCAAACTGTTCACAAGATACACACAACAGATTTTGAAACATGGTGGCAAGGAGCTCACCCACACTACCAAACCATATTCAAAATCACATAACCAACTGCAAACAAATAGATCACATATAGCAGCAAAAACTCCATATTCCATATCAGAACATCAACAGAGCAAACCAGTAGAAAACAGAACCAAACAGCAGGAACCAGCTTCCTACCATTACTATTACAGGCCAGAAATCCAGAATTCCACCAGCACAGATTCAAGAAGACCAGAAATCCAGAATACCATAGTATCAATCTATTGACTATTACACACCAGCAAATGGAATAGCAAATAGAATCAAGACCAGAAAATGAAGAGAGAGCAAAACAATCTTCTGCCTGTTACTCCCCCTCAATTCATGCTAGATGCCAAAGGATTACTTGGTTGGTTTGCTGGATATCTCCTCACCAGCATCAGAACCACCATTCACCTCCTCAGTGCGCTCAACTTCCACAGTGCGCTCCTCAGCATCTTCATTTGCTGACATAAAAACAGAGTCCTCACGAGCAGACTCAATAGCAACAACAGGCACATCTCCACCAGTCTGCGCAGCTGGCTCTTCATCATCAATATGGATGGATTCATCCACTTCTTCAGATTCATCCTCATCAACAAAAGGAGCATCAACAACCTTTTCTGCAGGAGACAGGCCAGATGGACCTGCAATATCAACATCAGCAACAGGAGTAGGAAGAGCATCATCCTCCACATCTGGCAATGCATCAAGCATTGACTGCACAAGCTGCCTTTGAAGACTGATGTGTTTCATCATTTTGTGTAGGGACACCAACTGAGCTTTCAGTCCCTCTCTCTGCTTTTTAACAGTAGCAGCATCAAACACAGCAGCAGTCTTCTTGGATGATTTGGTAGGGCCTTTCTTAGTTTGCTTAGCAGGACCCTTCTTGGTAGGCTTAGCAGCTCTGGCCTTAGCAGATTTTGAGGCACCCTTAGAATTATTCCTCGAATACTTCTTGGAGAACCTTGAAGAAGGTCTTCCTTCACCATCCAGGGCATCATTTTGATCACCTCCAAACTCAGCATCATCCTCATCAAACAAATCCATATCAATCTCAGACTCACTATCAGATGCAAAATCATCATCCAAATTCACCCCATGGACAGGCTTGAGGAGCTTGGAGCTGAACCTCATTGCCTTGAGCTTCACTGGCTTCAAATCAGTCCTCCTAGAGGGCACTCCTTCAGATTTCAGAATCCTTCCAATCAATCCAGGAAAGTACATTCTCTTCATCTTGCCAATGTACTTGATGAAGGAGCAGATTTTCTCAAAAATCAATTGACCCATGTCAATGTCCAGCCCTTTTCCTATAGCATAGAGCAAAGTGCCTTCCCTTCTACTCACAGAATCCCTGTGACAAGTGGGGGTCCAATTCCTCACTGACAGGCTGTGAAGATTAGCATATTTGGACTCCAACAGGATGGCATGATTCAAGTGTTGATCATTCGGCCACTTCACAATCTGGCCTTGAGTCAATTCAGCAGCAACTTTATCAAAATTTAAATCCCATAGAGCATCCTCTATCACAAGCTCTCTCCCTAGAGCCCCTCTCAATAACATCAGGGCTGAAATCTATCATTTTGCCCCGCACAAACACTTTGTGAAAATCTGGGGATTTCTCATCAATCATACTCTCCCCCAGGTTTGCATAGAACTCTCTAATCTGTTCGGGGATATAAGTGTGACCCCTCAACACAGCCTGCAGAAGATTTGCTTCTCTCAACCATTCATAAATCTCCCCTCTGTGGAGATAATGCTCAGTAACAAATCTGTCATCAATAAAACTCTTATATATGCTGGAAATATTCCCATCTCATATACTCATAAATGGACCTATGAGTGTTTGGATCAAAAGTTCCAAC
The DNA here is from genome assembly GCA_024222315.1 of Thymus quinquecostatus. Classification (NCBI taxonomy): domain Eukaryota; kingdom Viridiplantae; phylum Streptophyta; class Magnoliopsida; order Lamiales; family Lamiaceae; genus Thymus; species Thymus quinquecostatus. The sequence continues at coordinate 15,262,117 of CM044174.1, read as the reverse complement.
CATATCTGCTTCAAAAGCCTCATCAGAGTCAGAGGGAGTAGGGATATCATACCCATCAGCACAAAAGTTGTGCAGAGCCTCCTTTTGAGCAGCAGAGAGCTTGGTGCGAGCAGCGGGAGCCTTCACTCTCCCTTTTCCTTTGGTAGCATTTGCAGTAGCTCCTTTCGCAGTAGCAGGAGGAGCCCTAGCAGCCTTGATGGCTTTGTCCAGCAACTTCTGAACAGCTGCACGAGTGCGCGCACGAAAAGGAACCTCAGAAACCTTCCCTTTTCCTTTTGCAGCTCTCCTAGCCACCCTCTCCTCATCTTCCTCAAGATCCACAATGGGCTCTTCAGACTGAGCCTCACGCCTTTCACCACCTTTCTTCTTACTTTGTTGCACGGCAGCTTTCTTCTTCCTCTCTACGAATTTCACTGAGGAAGCTTTCTTAGGGTTCACAGACTTAGACACAACCCTACGCGCAAGCTGGATGGGAGGATCAGCAACAAGAACTCGCTTGCTGCGAACAAGACGACCTCCTCTATCTCCGTTATCTCCATCATCGGATAAATCATCAAACTCGGGGTCTATTTCCCGAATCTTATCCTCGGCCGTGGCAGCACCACGCTTTCTCTTTAAAGAACCAAACCCCTTCCTCTGACTAGAAGCGAACAATGGGCAGTGCTCCTCGCCCAGAGGGTTCATGGAGGACTCACTTGAGGAGTTGTTAAGAGACATTTTTCTAGTAGCACAGAGATTTGAAGCACACAGAGAAGCAGAGAGCACGCTAGGGCTACAAAGACGAAGAGGAATGAGAGAAATAAACTCCCTCCTCACAATATTTGAATAAGTACCTGTCAGATTCCACTTATTTCCTAACAGTTGTAACTGTTCAATACGCCATGCTTCAGTAGCCCATTCAAGATCCAAAAACAAGAGCAGATGCTCTTTGTGCACTGGATCACCACCAGTAACCAAACTACAATACTGCCAATTGCAGTATAACCAGAATACCAAGATGAATATCTCACCATCCACAATCTCCCAAATAAGCACCAAATCATCATCCTTCATAAGCAGACAAGAAATCCAAGAAAACCAGAAAATAAAGTTATGGTACATATATACACTAACCTTCAATATCTCAATAACGGTTAGTCATAAGATGCAGAGCCCAAGAGAGGCTCTCAAAAGCTCAAATCTAGCAGTGTCAAGAGCTTTAGTGAAGATATCGGCCAGCTGGTGTTCAGAATGAACATGCTCAATCTTCAACGTACCTTCTTCCACCAATTCTCTCAAATAGTGATATCTGACATCTATATGCTTAGTCTTGGAGAACTGAACTGGATTCTTGGCTATGTTAATAGCACTCTCATTATCACATAGAATGTGGATGATATCTTGCTTATAGCCATAATCTGCGAGCATCTTCTTCATCCAAACAAGCTGAGTACAGCAGCTACTTGCAGCAATATATTCAGCCTCAGCAGTAGACAATGAAACTCCAACTTGTTTCTTGCTGTACCAAGAAATGAGATTGCTTCCTAGATAGAAGCATCCATCAGAAGTGCTCTTCCTGTCCACTAGAGAGCCAGCATAATCGGCATCACAGTAACCATGCAACTGAATGGAGGTATTGTTAGAAAAACAAAGGCCAATATCTGCTGTCCCCTTGATGTATTTGATGATGTTCTTGACAGCATTCATATGGCTCTCCTTTGGATCAGCCTGAAATCTAGCACACACACCAACACTGTGACAGATATCGGGTCTGCTCGAAGTAAGATATAGAAGACTCCCTATCATGCTCCTGTAGAGAGTATGATCCACAGACACACCTCCTGGATCTTTGTGCAGCTTAACGGAGGTGCTCATGGGAGTTCTCTTAGGCTTTGCATTTTCCAGCCCAAACCTTTTGACCAGATTTCTAGCATATGTGCTATGAGTGAATCCCTCCTGTGATTGCTTAACCTGAAGCCCAAGGAATAGATTCACATCTCCAAACATGCTCATATCAAATTCATCTTTCATCAGCTTCACAAACTCCTTTACAAGCTTCTCAGACTTGGAGCCAAACAGCAGATCATCAACATAGATCTGCACAAGCAGCACATCTGAATTTTCTTTCTTGACAAAGAGAGTTTTATCTGCACTTCCTCTCTTATAGCCTTTCAGTAGCAGATACTCAGACAACCTATCATACCAAGCACGGGGTGCTTGTTTCAGACCATACAGTGCCCTTAGGAAATCTACCCAAGCATATCTTGAATAGTCATCAACTACCACCAAGACATATTTCTTTTTACCAATACTTTCAGTTTGCATTGGCCCCATCAAGTCCATGTGTAGCAATTCAAGAATACTGCTGGTGGTGACTGCTGAAACAACTTTGTGAGTGGCATGAATCTGCTTCCCACTCATACAGGGACCACACTTCCCTTCATGATCCATATTCAGCTTAGGCAATCCAACAATAGCATCATTTTTCATCAATGTCTTCATATGCCTGAAACTAGGATGTCCCAGCCTTTGATGCCATATCTGGAACTCACTCATAGTGGCACTGAAACTCTTGAGATTGCTCTCAACCTGATAGCAACTGTCAGCAGATCTCTTGCCAATCAAGTACACCTTCTGGTTCTCATACACAGTGCATGTACCTCTATCAAATCTGACATCCATCCCTTGATCGCATAGCTGACTTATGCTCACAAGATTTGCTTTCAGCTGATCCACGAGGAACACATTCTTCAGCCTTGGCATACCAGAAACAGATAGATCTCCACATCCAAGAACTGGAACTTTAACACCATTAGCAAAAGTTACTGTTTGACCATTGACAGGCTTGAGATTAGTCAAACTTTCTCTTTTTCCAGTCATATGTCTGGAGCAGCCACTATCAAAATACCACGTATTCTCAGTCTCAGCTAGAAGAGCAGTATGAGCTGCATACCCTCTGTAAGGACCTCTATAAGGACCTCTTCCCCCATAAATTCTAGGAGCATTTCCATAAATTCCAGGCACTTATGATATGAGTTGTATCCAGGATGATTAGGAAAAGGTCTTCTAACCATACTGAACTGATCTTCTTGCAGCTTCTTGCAGTGGGGGCTGATATGCCCAGGAATCCAGCAATACTGACATATTTGAGAACTAACTTGCTGAGAAGATCTTGTATCTGCTCCCCAATCTCCATGCTGATATCCTTGAGGAACAGAAGGATAGGCTTTAGTCCGAGTTCGAGGCTGTTTCTGTTTACCCTTGCCTCCATCAAAACCAAGACCAGACTTATCCTTGCTAGATTTTCCACCAATTTTGAGAATCTCATCGAGCTTGGCAGATCCAGCAGTCATCATTTTTATCAACTTAGCCAAATGATCCATGTCACTTGGTTGTTCAGTTTCTTCCACTTGAGTTGAAACTGCTTGCTTCTCTAGCTGATCAAGCCTCAAGACCAATTTATCTCTTTCTTCCTTCACTTGCTTCAGCTCATCACTGAGGGATTGATTCATCTCAGCAACTAGAAGACATTTGTCATACATCTCTTTGTATGCAATCTCAATCTGATCTCCAGAATTATCCTCTGTGTCTTCTTCTTCATTTCCATTAAACAGATTATCAACATCCTCATCAGATTTGACATCATCAACTTTGGCTGCATAAGCTTTGCTGGGACCCTCAGGAAACACATTGTCCTCAACTCCTGAATCATCACACTCATTATCACTATGAGTGGCAGCATAAGATTTACCAGCTTTCTTTTTCAGATTAGCACATTCTGGCTTGATGTGCCCATTTCCCCCACACTCATGACAGATAATGGCAGCCTTATTTCCACTTCCAGCAGTGATGTTTCCACCTCCAGCAGCACTCTCCCCTTGATTCCTTTTTCCTCTAATCTTCTTCATGGCTTTATTGAATTTTCTTGTGAGAAGTGTATATGACTCCAGCAGTTCTGCTTCATCACTAACACCTTTCTGGGAACTTGAATCAGTAGCAGCAGCAAAAGCTATCTCCTTCTTCTTAGGGGCATCCTCTTCACGCATCCCCATTTCAAAGGTTCTGAGAGAACCAATTAACTCATCGAGAGTCATGGAGGTAAGATCTCTGGCCTCCTCAATAGCAGCAACTTTAAAATCAAACCTTCTTGGGAGAGATCTCAACACCTTGGCACATAATTTCTCCTGTGACATCTTCTCACCAAGCATAAAGCACTCATTTGAAATATTTTTCAGCTTGGCATGAAACTCAGATATACTCTCATCCTCTCCCATTCTCAAAGCCTCAAACTTGGAGATCAGCTGCTGAAGTCTTTGAGCCTTCACTCTGCTATTCCCTTCATAAGCATTCTGCAGAGTATCCCAGGCTTCCTTAGCTGAAGTGCATGTGGAAATCAAGTTGAAATTTTCCATATCAACTGATGACAATATAGCATTCAGGGCCTTCTGATTCAATCCTGACAAAAGGACATCATTGTCATCCCATTTTTCTCTCGGCTTTTTGTCACCTTCGGCATATGCAGGTTCAGTCCAGCCACTTAGCACCATACCCCACGCCTTCTCATCAACAGATCGAATATACGAGATGACTCTGACTTTCCAATAACTGTAGTTCTTCCCATCCAATATGGGTGGTCTGTTCACAGAACCTCCATCCTTCAGAAAGTCCATCTTAGATTGCACAGCTTTAGCACACGAATCCCATGATCTCCACAAATCCAAACCTGCTCTGGTGCCAATTGAAAGTGCTAGTTTGTGCAAAAACTAAAAACGATCTTAATTCTGTTCTTAGATGCAATAACAGAAAAGCAGTAAAGAACACAGAACTTTGGTAACCCAGTTCGGTGATAACGCACCTACGTCTGGGGGACAATATCCGAGAGATTCAATCCACTATAAGTAGTAGAGAGACTTACAGGACTTTACACCAAGGACTCCACCTTATGTCACCTATTCGTCTCGATTACAACTCCCTTACAATGAGATCGAATACAACCACGAGATAAACTCGTAAAGTGATAAAACACTAATATGGTTCTAAGCAACACGCCTAGATAAAACTGAACAAAGCCAGGGAAGCTTGTCCAGAAACACACGCTCGCTCAAAAAACAAAACTTGCAAAACACACGTTGCAAGAACACCAAAAACTCACGAACAATAATCTTGCAAAACACACGTTGCAAGAACACCAAAACTCACGAACAATAATCTTGCAAAACACACGTTGCAAGAACACCAAAACTCACGAACAATAATCTCAAAGAGCGGCGAGAACAAAACTTGCAAACAGATGCAAGAACACAAAAACCACACGGCCAACAGTAGCAAAAGCGGCAGAGCGTGTCTAGGGTTTTCCTTAATATTTATACTCAGCGCAGGAAACCCTAGAAGATCTTCAAGCTGATCTTCTGTGCATGGAAACATTCCATGCAGGATAATCTTCCTTCTTCGCATAATAATATATATATATATATATATATATATATATATATATATATATATATATATATATATATATATATCTTTAAATACTTGATTCATGCATTTATCCAGTCAGCAAACGCAGCAGAAGACTTAAGAAGAAAATCACCAATACAAATCTGAGATGCATGCACACATGCACTAACAAAGAGGACTTTCAAAGATCGGGACGATGAAGTTGTAATGGCCGCAGTTTTATTAGTGATGAATAAAAACTTTCGGCATTATTTTAGTATTAATATTAGTATTGTTATTAGTATTATTATTATTAGTGTAACAAATTACAAGTGCTACAAATAGTAGTGTTATATTTGGTAATATTAATAGTGCCAAACGAGAGTCGAATTATTTTAGAAAGGCCCAATAAAACGAGTCGATTAATTTTATTTAAGGACCAAGGCCCACTTAGTGATCGAGGCCCACTTCACGATTATTAGTTCAATTTTATTTAATTGGCCCAAGAAGGAGAGCCCACATTCATTAAAATATCCAATAACATTAAAAGGCCCAAGATCAATAACTTTAAGCCCATCACAATATTTCCATGTACTAATATATTTATATATACACATGTCAACATTAAATAAAAATAAAATAAAAGAAAAAGAAAAGAAAAGAAAAGGGGAAAGAAAATAACAGATTGCGCCCAGCAGCACCGTAGGCGAGAATTTCATACACAATCTGGGATTTAGCTCTATTAATCTCTCCTAAGCACAATTCGAGAACCATTAACTGATGGAGCCCGTAAGTCATGGTTCGAAGCCCGGAGGCCCAGAATTATAGATGATATGGAATGAAGATTGAAGACTTTATTTTAGTTTTAATTTTTGTATGTTTTGGTTCAGGCCACGTTTTTGGGCCTTAAAAGACTTATTTTTGGGTTTTTATCATGTTGGTTAATGGGTTGGGCCATGCCAATGACTTTGGGTCAGTTATTTCCTAGTTAGATTAGGTTTAGATGGTTTTATTTGCCTCTCTATATAAGGGGGTCTTTGTGGACGAAAATTAGACAGATTATTCATTAATATATTTGTGAGTTTTATTCTCTCTTGAGAGTTCTTCGAATTCCTCTTGATTATTCCAAGACGAATTCATTATCCGGCGAATCAGCGAGTAAATCAAACCTCGTTGTGTGTCATTCATCGTCCCCGTGTGGCTTGGCGACCGTTTCTTTGGGTTATAGAGACTTCGGTTTATCTATAGTACTTAGGAGGGTTTAGTCCATTGACGTATTGGGATTTCCATCTTTAGTTAGTTTCAGTCTTCCGCGTGCGTGAGTTCTACGATTCTCACCAAGGATCGTATCATTAACACTTCTACAATTACAATTAGAAGGAGATTAATTTAACCTTAATCACCCTCATCATTATTGTTACATGTGGAGTTGTAGAAATCTCCCAAACATGCACGTCTACTCCCACACGTGTCACCCATGCAACAATCACTCTTGAAGAAAACACTCCCTCCCTACACCAAAAACACTCACAAGGTCAGTTTTCATTCAAGCAACATAGAGAGAGAGAGAGCAGCCCCCAATCCTCACAATAGCCTCCATTACCTACACAAAATACTCACAATTAATCTTCATTCACTCACCCAACTACTCACACCATAGAGAGAACAAGATAGAGAGCAAGTAGGAAGCAAAGTGAACACTCGGAGGAGCACCGATCGCCGACCGAGAGGCTGCCGGAAGCACAGCCCGTCGACACTCGTTCAAGCACCGAAACCCTGCGTTTTTCCTCTAGGTAAACCCCCTAATTCTTCTCCTTCAAAGGCCTAGCTTGCATGCACTAACTAGAACTCAACCCCACTATCTCTAGGAGGAAGAACGAGAGAGAAGAAGGCACATGAGACAAGATCAAGAAGAGGACAGCCCTCATGCACCGAAGAACCCCAAGTTTCGACCCCAATATGAACCAAGTAAGTACCCCTACACTCTCCTAAGACTTAGAGAACAACAAAGTATGAATCTCCTCCTCAAAATGGCCCTAGAAATCAAACTAAAGGCTGCCCTAATTATGAGAACCTCTAAGCATGTTAACAACTAGTTTAAAGGCCTAAAAACCAAACTCAAGAAACATAGCAATTACTTAGAAGCAATGCATGTTATCTTTGAAGGCTAAAAATCAGTTTTTAAGGCATGATTAAATCATATAGAACCTCCTCTAACAAGCCTAAGGCATTGCATGCATAACAATCTTCAATCCAACCATTCAACCCAACAAGGAAACCAACTTTAAGAACACCAAAATCTGGAAATTTACTTCCAACTAATGCATAAATCACCAAGGAAAAATCAGCCTCTAAATGGCCCCTAATCAAACCCCCTAAGCCTCTAAATCGACAATTATAACTCACAATCGAATTGAAAGAAAAATCAAGTCTCTTATTTCACGTTCTTTGAACAAGGTTAGGCGAAGGAAAAAGGCCGAGACTAAGGCGGCGCCCAGAGTTATTTAATTAATTCCAGGAAAGCTATCGAGGTGGGCTTTCGAAAAACTAAAATGTTTGTTTATGCTATAATTCTTTTCTTAAAGAATTGTCAGGCCATAAAATGTTTTGTTTTTGTATGAAGTCTATCAGGGAAAGGCTTATGCCTCAGTTTATCAGAACGATTCGGGCTCATCGAGGTCAAGACCTCGGTGAGTTAGTGCACTCAGTTTACCGTTAGCTAACGCAAGTTGGCGCGGTCAGGTATCCGGGAGGGTGGCCAACCTCACCGGATACACCCACAGCTCAGATATGATGGATTACACCCAGAACTTAGCCTGCGCAGGCACTCTTTTACAATGAAAATGTTTTTGTGATCATAGGTCTTTTCCGAAACCCCTATGATTCACTTGAATGGCTGACAATTAAAATGTTTTGGCATGTGTCCACTGAGTACTTTTGTACTCAGCCCTGTACATATTTCCCATGTGCAGGTTAAGCAGGATGAAGTGAAGTTGCCGGAGGAGCTTTTGTCGAGCATGAAAGTGTTGAAGCCTCTTGGTGGTGCATGTCTCCATACATGCATCTCACGTTCTTCCGCTGTGATTCTTGTGTAGTCGAACTCAGTTCTGTTTTTGTGTATCGTTGCAATGTATTGGTTCCATCCTTATACAACGACTCTTTTCATGAACAACGCTTCCGCACGTTCCATGTAAAACGCTTCCGTTGATGGACAAAACTTTCCCTCCATTCATTCTCGACGAATGATGGAGAGTTCGAATGTAATCTAAGGCTGCGCTTTCACATCATTTCACCTCATGTCGTCCGTTATTTTATTTCCTTTCCCTTTTTCTTGAGTCGCGACCTCGCTCAGCTAGTCTTAGCGGGGTGGGGTCGTGACAGGGTGGTATCAGAGCTCTGGTTCGCTCTGAAATCCAAGAGTCTTCTTCTTCTAAGTAAAGTCTAGACTTGATACGCTAGACTAGTAAAGTCCTTCGACAAAGCTCGGCACTTCACGACATCATGCTCGACCAAGAAAGAGAAGAGGTAACTATCACATGCCAATATGAGAACATAGTCAAGATAACATAGAGCTCACATATAGTAGAAAAGCCAAGGCCTTTCTAGAGAACATAGCTTGCTTGAATTAAGTGCTTCCCCTCTATCACATACTAGGATAGTGCTTAAGCAAAGAAATTCTTCTAACCTCGATTATGGCACGATAAGGATGATGAGACGAGGAAGCGAGTGAAGCTCTACACGAAATGTCAACTCAAGGAAGCAGTGATAACTCCCCGAAAAAGCTATTACATGAATAAAGGATACGCCAGATCGAGGAAAACTAAGTCGAGGAGTGCAAGAAGATCTGGACGAGCATTTTTCGAAATCAATGACATGAGTCTAACCTTCCCACTTTCGTGTGGCAAGGAACGAAACGTAGTTACTAGCGCTTCCTAAAGATAGTAAGAGATGATACCAGAACCTTATCAGGACTAAAAGTATTATATGGTGGCATAATAAAGATAAGTCCACTAGAGTTTCCTGGATGTTCCGCATCCATGGTTAAAGGAAGAAAATCTTCGTAAGTTCCTTGAATTAATAAGAATCTATATCTTAAGTGTCCCAATAACAATTAATTATTGGTATGTGAGGTACAAACACATGAGATCGTTGAAACACATAGAGGGAATGATAATCATGTAAATGGGAAAGTGTTTTATTAGGTGGAAAACTATACGACTAAAACATTTGATTTCATTACAGAAGAGTAATTATTAACCCCGTCATCAAAGCTTACAAATTGAGACAGTGGGACTACCTATCTAGAATTTCCAAAATCTCTAACAGATATGTAAGTCTACCTTGAGGAGGATGGTAATAGAAGTTAGAACTTTCGGTCCAAGGTAACATCAAAGTGCACTAGTGCATACAATAGACGACTAAAGATAAACTACGAGTCACGTATATTATAAGGCTTGAGCATGGGATTATGTTCAAACCAGAATGTCCCGCTATAGGAAAATCACGGTCATGTAGTGTATTTACGTTACTGAGTAGCGACTCTATATGATTTATGAAATCGACTCAAGTAGTCATTTAAGCAGTATGAAGGGAGACAGATGAGCTAAAGCCCTAAAATGAAACCTTGAAAGCCTTGAGTAACACTTAGAAAGGAAGAAACCTGCTATTAATCGGGAATACCTCTTTAAAACCTATGAAAGATAAGACGATACATTAAGAAGGGTAGACAATAGAATCCATGAGATCTCCCCTAGAAACAGACACCGCACGTGATGCCTTAAAAGTGCTATAGTTATACGTGGATGAATAACGAATGAGCCGCTATCACCTTCGTTGCCAAGATTAATTGACCAGTAAGTATGACACTAGCCGGACTTATGAGACATTACATCTAGATACACTAGATTCATAAACGACTGCAAAAAGGAAACGAGAACACTTGGTCCGACGTTACTTGAGCGACACTCAGAACCAACAATCAGTATAAAGAACTACATAGGCTTAAGAATGCATACCACGAACTCTCGAGAGGGAAACATGAAGGAACCATAATCTGATCGGTGAAGATCGGTTCGCCCGAGGATCTATTTCGGATATCTAACTATCGATATAATCCTATCATGCTCCTATGAAATTAAGTGCGGAATCATAGGGTGTTTAGATCGATTACCTGAAGGTAGAAGAGAACTCGCGAATAGATCTTCTGATCTGTATCCCTGCTCGATTCTAACGTTGGATGGACAACGAACCTCGGAATCAGCCACGGAAAACGGGAACCCACCGAACTGCTACTCGCCCGGCGCGCGTCTCTCTCTCTCTAACCCTAGCCTCCCTTTCTTGTTCAGAATATTTAAGTGCACTCGTATATTCTGACTGTTAGGTTAAACAAGACCTTGAGGGGGTATATATAGAGGAGACCAAGTGAGACTTGGGCTTAAGTTGCAGGCCAGGCCTGCAACACATGGACTAGGCGTCCATTAGCAGTTTGGCGCCCCATAGTGGGCCCAATTATGTGGTGGCCCACTTATTCCTTATACTGTGGCCTGTTGAGCTTTTTGGGCCAGATCAGGGATCTACTAGCTGGTAAAACCGAGGCCTCCCAATGTCTATATTCTCCATACTCAGCCCAGAGTATAATATAGTCCATAAGTACTAAAACATTCCACTAGAGTAATAGTACTGAATTACCTGTTTTACCCCTGTTGAGTTCAGGGCTAGTATTAGACTTAGCGACCCCCATATTTAAGATATCCCACATCCGTTGATTAACTTAGAGCTTCTGACTACTCGTGTTATTCAACTTCTTTATTCCTGAGTAGTACCATTCATTCCTTATTCATCATACCGGAAATTAATCCACCTGCAGGGTTTGGTATGATAATCCTTAATGAATTCCTCAGGGGATGTGATCAACCTGTTCTACCAGGATATGGTGCTCTGTTGCAGTTACACTAAGAGTCGTACTAGTTGTAGTTGCTTCCCAAGATACGGAGCGTATTGAGTTGCAGATACTCTGAACTCTCACCCATGGTAAGTCAAAGAAGCAGACCACAACTATACACCCTTAGGACTCAACTAGAGTTAAGGTTCATCTTAAGTCACCGAGGTCTTGATTCTTTCTACGTCGGTCAGAATAGAAGAATACACCTCACTGTGATCCTATCAGTACACGCACGTACTAGCATAGACAAGTAGCCAAGACAAGCTACCTATGCAGCCTATACTACAGCCTAAACCGACAGTTATATCCAGAACTGTCTCGACTGTGATACCCTTTTATATCTCTAGAGGAACCGGCAACTATGGTCTTCTGTGATCTACAACACACCATAAAGCCTACAACTTTTAGATAATGGATAGATGTTTGATGCATGGATGGCAATTCATACTTAATCAGATAGAAGATTGTTAGTGGTTATGGACAACACATGCATACAAGCTAAAAGTCCTGCTTTCTAGTATACAAATCCATCAATCTCCCACTTATACTAAAGCAAACTTTTAGTATATCATGTGACAAATAGGCAAAGTGTCTACAATCTAGCATCTATTACACATCTTCTCCCACTTATACTCAAAGTTTACTAGTATGGGAGGCTCTCCTTGTGCATAGATCCGCTAGATCAACCGTTGAAGGGATTATCTCAACTTCCCCTTCACCTCCTTAGATGATTTCTCATACAATGGTACTCTCTATGTTGTTACTTGCCTTGTGAGCTCTGAGTTCCATGCAGTTTGCAACTGCTCCAACATTATCACAACACGGTGTGATACCTTTGGGCAAACTGGGAACCAGATCTAGCTCATTCAGGAAGTTCAGGAGCTTCACAACCTTTTAGTAGCGTTACAAGAAGCCACATATTCGGCTACATGGTAGAGTCTCCGTGACGCCCTCCTGCGTCACACCCTTCCAAGTGATAGCTCCACCTCCCAAGGTGAACACATAGTCCGAGGTAGATTTCCTCCCATCTCGATCACAGCCTGGAAGTCTGAGTCCGTATACCCTATTGGGTTAGACTGATATCTCGCTACTATGCTAACCGCATAGCAGATATCCGGTCTAGTACACAGCATTGCATTCATGAGACTCCCAACCGCGGAAGCATACGGTATAGTCTTCATGTCATCTATCTCCTCTTGTGTCTTCAGACACATGTCCTTAGATAGAGGAATGCCATGTCTGAAGGGAAGAAAAAACCCTTCTTGGCATTTTGCATGCTGAAATGGGCGATCACAGTATCTATATATGAAGCTTGGCTTAAGCCTAACATCCTCTTACGGCGATCTTTGATCACCTTGATCCCTAGGATGTAACCTGCTTCTCCCAAGTCTTTCATCTGAAACTGTTCAGACAACCAATCCTTTACGCCTGATAACACGTTCACATTGTTGCCAATGAGAAGTATGTCATCTACGTACAGTACTAAGAATACCACGCTTCCGTCCGAACTGAGCCTGTAAACACAGCTTCCGTTTATGCACTGGACAAATCCAAAGGATTTTATCACTCCATCAAAACGAATGTTCCAGGATCTGGACGCTTGCTTAAGTCCGTACAAGGACTTCTTAAGCTTCTATATGAGATGCTCCTGGCCATCTCTCACATAACCTTCTGGTTGGCGCATATAAATGTCCCTACCTTCTTCAAGGTACCCGTTCAAGAACGCAGTCTTGACGTCCATTTGCCAAACCTCTAGGTCTAAATGTGCCACCATGGACAAGAGTATTCTGACGGACTTAAGCATGGCAACCGGCGAAAATGACTTATCATAATCGATTCCCTCTTTCTGAGTGAATCCTTTTGCCACCAATCTAGCTTTGAAGGCTAAAACCTTCCCGTCAGGTCCTCTTTTTCTCTTGTACACCCACTTGCAATCGATGGGTTTTACCCCATCCGGCAGCTCCGCAAGGTCATACACGTCCATGTTAACTATGGATTCTATCTCCGAATCCATAGAAACTCTCCAGGAATCTGCACCCTCGTCCTCCATCGCCTCCTTGTAAGTCCAGGGGTCGATCTCATCATGTTCGATACCCGAGAGTAGTTCAGTGGATTCTCCCACGAACATAAAACGGTCTGGTTGACGAATAACCCTCCCACTGCGACGAAGCGATGGTGGAGTTACAGTATCGGAAATGGGTGCAGTTTGTGGTATAACCTCTTGTACTCTCGGCTTTTCTGGAATATCGGCTGCTGCTGATGCTCGCAACTCATCGAGCATTATTTCACTCCTTGACCGATGGTTACTGTTGGGAATTGTTAAGGACAAACATGTTAAGGGGGAACCTATAAGGGACATTTTAAGAAATGAATTATTGTTTTGATTTGATCCCAAAACCCCCAAGTGTCCTATTCCCAAAGCGACCCATTTTGATGTAGATAATAGGTTAGAAATTTTTCTAAGCCTATACTGTTAGGATGGCTTTATTTTGCTTTTGTCACTTAGGTTTTAGACTGCAGAAAATTCAAGTGAAGGCCACTCACTTGAGTGTGTTTTCCAATCGAAGCGAGTCTACCCAACCGAAGTGAAGCGTGCCGAAGAATAGCGAAGCGAAGCGAGCGCTACAGTGGAATCGGAGCGAGTCCACCAAAGCAAAGCGAAGCGAGCGCTACAGTGAAAAGCCAAAGCGAGTCAACGCGGGTCAACATATTCTAAAGCAGTCACTTGGGAACTTCACTTCCCAAGCGACTCACTACAGAATGACCTTGAAGCGACTCGACTCAAAGCGAACGCTACAACTTCAAAGCGAAGCGAGCCACTACCTACCAGATAACGACAGCACAATTCCCACTCCGATTTTGAACTCCAGTCAACTTGAGATCGTCGCATTAATTGCGAGATCTCCCTGTGTCGAATGTGGAGTGGAGCAGCGGAGTTGACTGCCAGGCCGACAAGGCGCCGCTACAGTACTGGCTCGCTCCAGTTACTGTTGTATTTGGAACTTAGCCATTCTCGGCAAAGTGCCAAATCTGCACGCATGAAAAGTTGTTCGCTTGTGCAAGTACTGTAGAGAGGAGGAGGGACAAGGCCACCTACCAAGCAACGGATCTCGGCATCCTTCCGCCTATAAATAGTGAAGGTTGAAGACGAAGAAGAGCAGAACACTACTTGAGCATTCGAGCGCCTACTGCAAACAAATACTCCCAGCCTTTGAGCAATCTTCAAGTTTTTGTTTCCAAGTGTTCTCCGAGTTCCAGTCTCATCGGAACTCGTCTTCGCAACCTTCACACCTAGAATTCTAAGCCCATTCCATATCTCAGCTTAGAAGAAGAGCTCTAGCCTACTTTACACTTACTGTAAAGAGCTCTTCATAGTGTGTTCGTCGTAAACCAAAAACCCTAACCCTAAGTTCTTTTCGTTAGGTTTTTGTGTTCGTCGTTAGGTTGTTTCGATCCAAGGCTCTATCTTCATCGATAGTAGAAGCCTCGATCATAGAGTATAGATCCAAGCTTACACTTTCATCAAGTGAAGCTCGATCGAAGCTAGGATGTAAGGAGAGCCCGCAATCTCCCTGTCATCGGACTGAAGCGAGTGAAGATTCCAGTCCAGTTAGGTCTTTGTAGTGAACCCGTGATCACTGCGTCTGTCGTCAGATCCAAGCAAGTGAAGCTCGATCTCGACTAGGTTTTTGAAGGACCCGTAACCTTCAAGTTCTTGAGTGAAGAGAACAGTTGCTTCGTGCAACAAAGTGGACGTAGGAGTTTCATCTCCGAACCACTATAAATCTCTGTGTCGTATCTCTCTAAACCTAAACTCTTTATTTCCTTGTTTGATTATTCATTGCACTTGCATCTAAACAAATACAACTTGGAACTTTAAATACTTAGGAATGATTTAGCTCACCAAATTCCGCATCTAGAGTAAAGTCTCACTCTTGATCAAGCTCTAAGCTTAGGTCAAGAGAACTATGAATACTTTAGATCTAGCTCTCGGCTAGGTCTTAGTAGTTCAAAAGAGCACTTTACTTCATACTCTGAGTTCGAGGAATTTGAAGTTAAAAAACTTTAAAACACGTATTCACCCCCCCCCCCCCCTCTACATGCTTTTCCTCTTACAAACCGGGACCAACAGTTACTAATAAAGTCCTCCTCTAGGAATCGGGCGTTAATGCTCACAATGACCTTCTGATCCTGAGGACTATAGAAATAACCTCCTTTCGTTCCCTTTGGATATCCTACAAACAGCCTAACCCCAGTCTTAGACCTCAATTTGTCGGCCTCCTTTGTTAGCACGTGTGTTGGACATCCCCAAACCCGAATATGATCCAAGCTGGGCTTTCGCCCTGTCCATAATTCGAAAGGAGTTTTAACCGTCGACTTTGTAGGTACTAGATTGAGGAGATAACCTGCTGTTTCCAAGGCATATCCCCAGAACGAAATTGGCAAGGATGCATAGCTCATCATCGATCTCACTGTATCCAAAAGAGTACGATTCCGTCTCTCAGCTACACCGTTCTGTTGGGGAGTACCCGGCGTAGTTAACTGAGATGAAATCCCATTGTCTGACAAGAAAGTTCGAAACTCAGTTCCGAGGTACTCGCCACCTCTATCAGAGCGAAGTGACTTGATACTTCTACCTGTCCTCTTCTCCACTTCCGCTTTGAACTCCTTGAATCTATCAAAGCACTCTGATTTCTTGTGGAGTAGGTAGATGAAACCGTATCTCGAGTAGTCATCGATAAACGTGACGAAATACTCGTAACCTCCTCGAGCTTGAACGGACATCGGTCCACACAAGTCAGAGTGAACCAACTCTAAGAGCTCTTGAGCTCGATATCCTATGGACTTGAAAGGTCTGGTCACCATCTTTCCTTCCAAACACGATTCACACGTTGATAAAGGTTCTATTTGGAAATCCAAAACACCTTCTTTTATCAACCTTTGAATCCTCTTTTGGTTGATGAGACCCAATCGTAAGTGCCATAATAGAGTTTGGTTTGTGTGAGAAAGGATTCTTCCTCTTTTTAGTATTCAATGATGAGGAAGCATTATAAGAAGAATAATCATTCATAGGACAAGTAATGGTATAGAGAGACCGGGACAATGTGCCAGAAACTATAACTTCATTGTCTTTCATGATAGAAATGCCTCTATCAAAAACAACTGAATATCCGTAAACAAATAGTTTCGAAACAGAAATCAAGTTTCGCCTAAAAGCAGGCACATACAAAACGTCTCTCAAAACCAAAACAGTACTATCGAAAGATAAATGAATGTCTCCAACTGCGATAGCTGCAACTCTCGATGCATCGCCCATGGAGATGGTAATCTCGTCATCACTTAACTCCTTTATCCACAGAAAACACTGCAAGGTGTAACACAAATGATCAATTGCTCCCGTATCTACTACCCCGACCTGGGTAGAACATGCAGTTGATCATTTCTCAGTATGACGTACCAGAATTCTTCTTCTTTAGAGGGCAGTCAGCCTTCCAGTGTCCTTTCTTGTTGTATTTGAAGCACTTGCCCTTCCCCTTTGGCTTTTCGTGCCATCGGTAGGCTCAACACCTTTATCTTCTTCCAAGCTCTTGTTAACTTGCTAGTGTTTGACACCTTCTTCCTCACTTTCATCTTTCGATGCCGTCTGAGGATCAAACATAAGCACACATGCTTCTTGACTCGCAAGTTCCATATCATCCAATTTCTAGAAGATTTACAGGAGTTCTGGGATATCTGCAATATCTGCCAAGTGAAAACACAAGGCTTGCAACCCTGGCGTCAGAGAGTACTTGACTAATCTTAGTCATATCATTACTCTCATGTCGTAACTTATATAACTCACTATCTTCAACCGATGATACTAGAGCTTTCAGATAAGGTGTAGAGAGTACAAACTTGTACTCTTCATCAACAAGGACAATATCGAGATAATTCCTTCACTCCAAGTAATTGGAATCCGTGAGAGGACTCGAAGTGAGAACATTTATCAACGGGCCTAAAGTCATATCTGATATAGCGATAAACACGTAGACACTCGTAAGAAAAGATCATGCATCAGTTCGTAACGAAAATTATTGTAACCTTTTGATAAACCAATAATTTTGAAACCTTCAACAGCCCAAACAATGCGGATCGCAAGCCACGTTCGTGTGGACATTTACGCTCCCACTGTTCGACCAGATACTCGGATCTTTAACTCTACTTATCTTGCCAACCTATCCTTATGGCAAATAGAGCTAATAGTTGAACCTTACTAGACCATATTAGATTAGAAAAGGGACTCCGTTAGGGAGTTGTATTCTAACTAATATCTAAGCTTTTAATCACAATCTTAGCCTAACTCGGAAAAAGCACTATTTTCCTTAAGCTATCTTTGTTCAAGAACCAACTCCAGAGAAAACCATAGTTACTATTCCGAGCAAGCCACGTTAGTGTGGACGTTTACTTAGAAAAGCTCCCACTTCTCATTTTGGTTAGAACATTTTTGTTAAGAAACCCTAAGTCTGGCGAACTCGTCCGATACGATGTGCAAGCCACGTTCGTGTGGACGTTTACACACTCGCACCAAACTTCACCTTAAGGTCAGTTGTGGAGGTCTAAACATTTTCTATACCAAAAATGTTTTTATCTGCTTAGTATTTTTCTTTCAAAAGGTTGTCGACATGCTAGATCACGTTGTCACATAATCCTAAGCATAATTTTCTAAACGCAGCAAATAAGCCATGCTCGCAGAAAATTTAAAACATGCTTATATTGACAATCCTAAAACATGCTCGACTAAGCGCAATTTAATTCACCTTGACAGGCAAGACATGCTATAATAATTTAAATTGCATCCATAGCATGCTTAAAAAAAACGAGATAAAAACAAAAATAAAACTCGCTTTTCGTGGTGTGACGACCCGTCTAATCTATTACAAAATAGAAATTAAATCCGAAACAGGCTTCGGTCTTGAATAAGTCCTCCGTCTTGATCTCCCGTTTCTCCCCGAAAATAAATAAATTATTTAAAATAATTTATTATCTAATTTCCGTTGCCATTGGGCTTTTCTAACCGAGATTGGGCCCATACCACATGGCCCAATTCTCTCGAATAAGCCCAAACCGCGCTCGTTTCACTCTTATGGGCCCACGAACCCGAAACCGAACCTAAAACGGCCCGAATTCGTAGCTGGGCCCGAGCCCAAACGCAGGAGGCAGCCCGTAACACGAACGGGCCGGGTTGGAAATCCTAGGCCCGATCGCGGGCTAGGGCACGGGCGCGCAAGGCTACCCGCGCCGCGACCGACGGCGTGAGGCGCTGCCGCCGGCCGCCTCCGCCTCCCTGGCGCCGCTGCTACTGCTGGCCGTCGTTCCCTACCGGTGACACGGCCGGCAGCCCTCTCCGGCGAAGCCCGCGGCGTGAAACCCTTGCTAGGGTTCCGCCGCGGAAACCCCCCGCCTGCTGCCGCCGATTCCGCCGCCGGCGACGTCCACCTCGGCCCCTGCTGCTGGTGTTGATGTCGTCGGCGTGCTCCGCTGCTGCTGGACGTCCCTCCGCCGCATTCGCCGTCGCCTGTCGCCGCTGCAACTCGCGGCAGAAAACCCTAGGAGGGTTCCGCCGCGGCTGCTGCTCTCCCGGCGCTGCTCCGACGACCTGCTACTGCCGGCGACGCTCGCGGACACGTCGAGTCCGTTGCCGGACTCCGTGGTCGCCGTCGTTGGCCCTTATGCAGTGCACGACGTCTGCCGCGGCGTTGAGCCCTAACTAGGGTTCCGCCGCGGCGCCGTTTTCGCCGTCGCGTGCTGCCGCCGCCTTTCCCGGCCTTCTCCGACCCCCTCCGACGAACCTCGGACTCCAGCAGGCTGCTGGAGTCGAATTGATCGCCGGCGAAGAGGAGACAACGCCGTTGGGCGACTCGCACGCGCGTGTGGTGGCGTGTGTGATTCACGCGCCGCCTCATGCGGCGGTGTCCAGCTGGTGCTCGTCTCCTTCGTTCTTCATCTTCGTCTCGTCCAGCAGGTACAAAACGAAAAATAAAATAAAATCTATCTAACCTAATCTAGATCGCACCTTATTATCTCGCGATCAAAATTACATAGATTTGCCAAATCGGCCCGAAAAACGACAAACACCACGAAAAGCGACATCCTAATCGATCTAACATGCATAATAATCGATAATTAATCAGATAGAGCCGAAAATCTGATCCTTGGCTCTGATACCAACTGAAGGAACCATAATCTGATCGGTGAAGATCGGTTCGCCCGAGGATCTATTTCGGATATCTAACTATCGATATAATCCTATCATGCTCCTATGAAATTAAGTGCGGAATCATAGGGTGTTTAGATCGATTACCTGAAGGTAGAAGAGAACTCGCGAATAGATCTTCTGATCTGTATCCCTGCTCGATTCTGACGTTGGATGGACAACGAACTCGGAATCAGCCACGGAAAACGGGAACCCACCGAACTGCTACTCGCCCGGCGCGCGTCTCTCTCTCTCTAACCCTAGCCTCCCTTTCTTGTTCAGAATATTTAAGTGCACTCGTATATTCTGACTGTTAGGTTAAACAAGACCTTGAGGGGGTATATATAGAGGAGACCAAGTGAGACTTGGGCTTAAGTTGCAGGTCAGGCCTGCAACACATGGACTAGGCGTCCATTAGAAGTTTGGCGCCCCATAGTGGGCCCACTTATGTGGTGGCCCACTTATTCCTTATACTGTGGCCTGTTGAGCTTTTTGGGCCAGATCAGGGATCTACTAGCTGGTAAAACCGAGGCCTCCCAATGTCTATATTCTCCATACTCAGCCCAGAGTATAATATAGTCCATAAGTACTAAAACATTCCACTAGAGTAATAGTACTGAATTACCTGTTTTAACCCTGTTGAGTTCAGGGCTAGTATTAGACTTAGCGACCCCCATATTTAAGATATCCCACATCCGTTGATTAACTTAGAGCTTCTGACTGCTCGTGTTATTCAACTTCTTTATTCCTGAGTAGTACCATTCATTCCTTATTCATCATACCGGAAATTAATCCACCTGCAGGGTTTGGTATGATAATCCTTAATGAATTCCTCAGGGGATGTGATCAACCTGTTCTACCAGGATATGGTGCTCTGTTGCAGTTACACTAAGAGTCGTACTAGTTGTAGTTGCTTCCCAAGATACGGAGCGTATTGAGTTGCAGATACTCTGAACTCTCACCCATGGTAAGTCAAAGAAGCAGACCACAACTATACACCCTTAGGACTCAACTAGAGTTAAGGTTCATCTTAAGTCACCGAGGTCTTGATTCTTTCTACGTCGGTCAGAATAGAAGAATACACATCACCGTGATCCTATCAGTACACGCACGTACTAGCATAGACAAGTAGCCAAGACAAGCTACCTATGCAGCCTATACTACAGCCTAAACCGACAGCTATATCCAGAACTGTCTCGACTGTGATACCCTTTTATATCTCTAGAGGAACCGGCAACTATGGTCTTCTGTGATCTACAACACACCATAAAGCCTACAACTTTGAGATAATGGATAGATGTTTGATGCATGGATGGTAATTCATACTTAATCAGATAGAAGATTGTTAGTGGTTATGGACAACACATGCATACAAGCTAAAAGGCCTGCTTTCTAGTATACAAATCCATCAAAACAGCTGATATATACACATATATATAAACCATATTGTTACAATAGGGAATATAGCTATAGTGATAACTCTACGGCGAATATCGAGATTGTCGATATAACACGAATGGCAAGTATAGGCACGGTACTTATCTTTACCTTACACAGACAAGGGTGAATAAAGATGCACAGTACTACAAGTGATCCAGAGATGATTGACCTCAACCAACGAGTTAAAGCAGAAATAACTATTTGATAGTTGTTAAAACCTCGATTTATACAGCCAACCATAGTACGTAGGGTAGGTCATGACTACACTAGCGTAAAGACCAAAGAGAAAATAGACTCGAACGGAGTACAAATTCTGAAACGATCAATATCCTGACCCTAGTATTATCAGTGACACATGATTACACTCGTGAATGGAGTAGATAGAAGGGTACATGGACTTAAGTATATGACTAAGGTATATTAAAAATGGGAAAAACGCCTAAGGCCGACGAAGAAGGTCTAGACGCTCGTAGACTAATGTTATCATCTAACGATTGGATAAGTTCGTCCGGACCACCAAAGCGCTAGTGCTCTAATGCAAATAGCAACTTGTGAACTCATAGCATGCCTAGTACCGATACAGACTAGATCAGTGTGTCACAAAGATACTTATCTCATGAACGATGAGGACCATGACGAGCATGTGGTCTAAAGGTAACGAGGTTAACACGGACCGACCAAGAAATATAGTTATTTGAAGGACTAGTACATAAGATCGATTAGGGAAAGAATAAAAGAGTCTTAAGATGAACATGAGTCACCTGCTAACACCGACAAGTTGAATTACAATACAAACTAGGAGACAAGCCCTCCGAGAAGTTCCACATTTTATGCAATAGCTATATTTAGTGCGAAAGGAAGACTAATGACAGTCTATTTGGACCATACGAGTGTCTAGAAAACATAGGACTAGCATCGTGAACGAAGGTTAACATATCAGTTCCGTCAAACTTCGAAGACCTGTTTAAGGAGGTGGTACTTGGTGGAGGCGGAAACTGGAAAACGATATAACCCCTAATTCAATTACTTAGACCCACCATACACCATAGACATGGTATCGTGCAATGCACCACACAGAATAAAGTGTAGACCACCACTCTATTGAGATAAGGTGGGAGAAGAGAAAGAATTAAGGTCGGTGTATGACCAAAGAAACGGTTGAGATAATGCGCTAAATTGGAGACGTAGTAAAAGAAGCTTATAGTAGACAGAAGTCTTACTATGGCGATGTAGATTCGAGTTACACCTCGAAGCAGAGGATAAGGTCTCCCTGAAAATTTCCCCACCATGGGGATAACCAGATTCGGAATCAAAGGCTAATTGAAACCACGTTTCATCAGACCTTACGAAGTTCTAGGGAAGGTAGGACTTGTGGCATACAGGTTAGCGTTACCCCAAACCCTGGAATCGTTCGCAACGTATTCCACGTGTCCCAACTAAGGAAGTAAGTATTTAACCATAAACACGTGCCACATCAAGGAGAAGCGGTCATAAAGCAAGACCTGAAGCCATAGTAGATCGAAAGATTCAACAGCTTAGGATTAAGCAAATCCCTCTAGTGAAAGTGTTGTGTAAGCACCACAGACAGGAGGAAGCCCCATGGGAGTTGGAAGACAAAATGAAAGAGAAATACCCCGATTTGTTTGTAGAAGGTAAGTAAATTTCGGGACGAAATTTTTTGTAAGGAGTGTAGGATGTAATGGCCGTAGTTTTATTAGTGATGAATAAAAACTTTCGGCATTATTTTAGTATTAATATTAGTATTGTTATTAGTATTATTATTATTAGTGTAACAAATTACAAGTGCTACAAATAGTAGTGTTATATTTGGTAATATTAATAGTGCCAAACGAGAGTCGAATTATTTTAGAAAGGCCCGATAAAACGAGTCGATTAATTTTATTTAAGGACCAAGGCCCACTTAGCGATCGAGGTCCACTTCACGATTATTAGTTCGATTTTATTTAATTGGCCCAAGAAGGAGAGCCCACATTCATTAAAATATCCAATAACATTGGGCCAATAACTTTAAGCCCATCACAATATTTCCATGTACTAATATATTTATATATACACATATCAACATTAGATAAAAATAAAATAAAAGAAAAAGAAAAGAAAAGGGGAAAGAAAATAACAGATTGCGCCCAGCAGCACCGTAGGCGAGAATTTCATACACAATCTGGGATTTAGCTCTATTAATCCCTCCTAAGCACAATTAGAGAACCATTAACACTTCTACAATTACAATTAGAAGGAGATTAATTTAACCTTAATCACAACAATCACTCTTGAAGAAAACACTCCCTCCCTACACCAAAAACACTCACAAGGCCAGTTTTCATTCAAGCAAAATAGAGAGAGAGAGCAGCCCCCAATCCTCACAATAGCCTCCATTACCTACACAAAATACTCACAATTAATCTTCATTCACTCACCCAACTACTCACACCATAGAGAGAACAAGATAGAGAGCAAGTAGGAAGCAAAGTGAACACTCGGAGGAGCACCGATCGCCGACCGAGAGGCTGCCGGAAGCACAGCCCGTCGACGCTCGTTCAAGCACTGAAACCCTGCGTTTTTCCTCTAGGTAAACCCCCTAATTCTTCTCCTTCAAAGGCCTAGCTTGCATGCACTAACTAGAACTTAACCCCACTATCTCTTGGAGGAAGAACGAGAGAGAAGAAGGCACATGAGACAAGATCAAGAAGAGGACAGCCCTCATGCACCGAAGAACCCCAAGTTTCGACCCCAATATGAACCAAGTAAGTACCCCTACACTCTCCTAAGACTTAGAGAACAACAAAGTATGAATCTCCTCCTCAAAATGGCCCTAGAAATCAAACTAAAGGCTGCCCTAATTATGAGAACCTCTAAGCATGTTAACAACTAGTTTAAAGGCCTAAAAACCAAACTCAAGAAACATAGCAATTACTTAGAAGCAATGCATGTTATCTTTGAAGGTTAAAAATCAGTTTTTAAGGCATGATTAAATCATATAGAACCTCCTCTAACAAGCCTAAGGCATTGCATGCATAACAATCTTCAATCCAACCATTCAATCCAACAAGGACACCAACTTTAAGAACACCAAAATCTGGAAATTTACTTCCAACTAATGCATAAATCACCAAGGAAAAATCAGCCTCTAAATGCCCCCTAATCAAACCCCCTAAGCCTCTAAATCGACAATTATAACTCACAATCGAATTGAAAGAAAAACGAGAAAGGAAAGTCGAGAGATGTACCTCGTCGGCACCACCGTCGACGGAGGCGATAGGGCTGCCCGGAAGAAGAGAGAGGCCGAGGGTGGGGTTTGAGACGACGCCGGAGCACGTCAGCTTTCCCCTCGGCATTGGAGAGTGCGCCTAGGGCGGCGACGGCCTTCATGAGCAGCTGCAGCACCGGCGGATGCCGAGGACACCTGCAAAACAGAGGGGGAAGGGTAAAGAAGGTCAGAGAGGGTGTACGAGACGAAGGAGAAGACGCCGACGGCAGCGTCACCGCCGGTGCCGGAGGACAGAACGCAGAGAGAAAAAGAGATGCAGCACAACGGCGGCTGACAGAGAATAGGCCCTAGCCATGAGGGCTAGGGCGGTAGCGTGATCAAAGCCGGCGAGACGCGACCAGAAAGGAGAGGAGCCGCCGCCAGCAGACGGCGCGGCGGCAACCGGCAAGGCAGCAGACGGCAGCGGCGATTGGCGATGGCGGACGACGGCGTTCGACGGCGGAAACGACGATGCAATCTCCACACCACTTCGCCGGAATCGGAATCGGAGACGGAGGAGTTGAAGCCGGGGAATCTTCCCCGTAGCCCTAATTTCGGGAATTGGGGATTTACTCCTGCAATCGAATGGGAATTCGCGAAGGAGATTCAGCGACGGAGGTGAAACGTCGAGCCGACGCACTCCAGCGGGAGGGCAGGGCCGCCGGCGGCGAAAAGGAGAGGCAGCAGTGGCGGCGGTGATCCGAGCGAGAGAGAGAGACTGGAGAGAAGAGAAAGGGAGAAGAACACGTAGAGAGAGAGAGGAAGAAAGAGAGGGGTGTTTGTCTCACACTTAAGACCCGGGCCGGGTTCGGGTCGGGCCACACGGACTGAGAATTGGGCTGGGTTGTAAATTGGACTCAAGGAATGCTGGGCCGAGCCTCTCTATCGGACTGGGCCGAGATTAAAAGAAACTTATGGGCCGGAATTTTTCTCCTTGGGCCAGAAGTAATAATCAATTGGGCCGAGAATGATTTAATAGTTGGGCCGAGAACCCATTAATTGTTGGGCCGGAATTATACATCAGTTGGGCCGAAATAATAATTTTACTGGGCGGATATCTCGACTAGAGGGCGTGGGCCACTCGGGACGGTTTTACGAGCTTGATTTATTATTTTGACGGGCTTAAATTATCGGGCTAAACCCATAATTTCTATTGGGCCTTTTACAACCAAGTCTTGGACTTTAATAAGATTTAGCCCAGTATTATCTATCTTATAAGTGTAGACCACTTATAACCTTTAATAAAATTTAGCCCAGTAATATGTATCTTATAAGTGTAGACCACTTATATTCTTTAATAAAATCACTAAGCCTGCGATTTCTGTCGAGGATGAAAAGACTGTAAGACGCAAGAATCGATCGAAGTGATCGATTTCAAATGAGAATCGAGAAACTCTCGATTAAAAGAATACCATGATAGCGCTCTCAGTAAAAGAGATCATAACCTCGATAAAAGACAACCTTCGCATAGATCGATAAGATTATCGATTTCATTTCAAGTCTCTTATTTCACGTTCTTTGAACGAGGTTAGGCGAAGGAAAAAGGCCGAGACTAAGGCGGCGCCCAAAGTTATTTAATTAATTCCAGGAAAGCTATCGAGGTGGGCTTTCGAAAAACTAAAATGTTTGTTTATGCTATAATTCTTTTCTTAAAGAATTGTCAGGCCATAAAATGTTTTGTTTTTGTATGAAGTCTATCTGGGAAAGGCTTATGCCTCAGTTTATCAGAACGATTCGGGCTCATCGAGGTCAAGACCTCAGTGAGTTAGTGCACTCAGTTTACCGTTAGCTAACGCAAGTTGGCGCGGTCAGGTATCCGGGAGGGTGGCCAACCTCACCGGATACACCCACAGCTCAGATATGATGGATTACACCCAGAACTTAGCCTGCGCAGGCACTCTTTTACAATGAAAATGTTTTTGTGATCATAGGTCTTTTCTGAAAACCCCTATGATTCACTTGAATGGCTGACAATTAAAATGTTTTGGCATGTGTCCACTGAGTACTTTTGTACTCAGCCCTGTACATATTTCCCATGCGCAGGTTAAGCAGGATGAAGTGAAGTTGCCGGAGGAGCTTTTATCGAGCATGAAAGTGTTGAAGTCTCTTGGTGGTGCATGTCTCCATACATGCATCTCACGTTCTTCCGCTGTGATTCTTGTGTAGTCGAACTCAGTTCTGTTTTTGTGTATCGTTGCAATGTATTGGTTCCATCCTTATACAACGACTCTTTTCATGAACAACGCTTCCGCACATTCCATGTAAAACGCTTCCGTTGATGGACAAAACTTTCCCTCCATTCATTCTCGACGAATGATGGAGAGTTCGAATGTAATCTAAGGCTGCGCTTTCACATCGTTTCACCTCATGTCGTCCGTTATTTTATTTCGTTTCCCTTTTTCTTGAGCCGCGACCTCGCTCAGCTAGTCTTAGCGGGGTGGGGTCGTGACAGAACTCTATCCTCAAGAACTCTCCTTCGAACAGATGATGAAGAATGTTATAGCCAATTCGGAGGCCGCGATCCATAGAATCAACAATATCACCAACATGGTCAAAAGTCTGTGCAATCAGTTTACGACCGTGGAGACACAAGTAGAACAATTGGAGAAGGCCCAATTCGTGCCTCAATGCCAGACTATTGAGATACAAGATGAGGAGTTTGAGGAGTTCTTGGCCGCGAAAGTCGAAGAAGTTGAAGGTGAAAGTGACTTGGTGTTGGAAAAGGGGGAGAAACACGAAGAAGATTCGAGAAGCAGCCCTATCGACCTACCTCTCGATCGAGAGGAGGGTCGAGAGGCCCCGGAAATCGAAGATCTTGAAGATGGGAGTCTTACGGATTCGGACACGGAAGAAACAAAGAGAGAGGATGCGGAGAAGGAACGACTCGACCAAGTTTGTAACACCCTAACTCACACTAAACATTTAAGTTGAAACATAAGAATATTTCTTTTTCCTAAATAAAGTAAAGAAATAAAATTTCAAATAAATAGAACTACTGAAAACATGATTTAGGATTCATGAAAACCTTGATAATATACACCATGATTCTTAGTATTTACACCCCAACCATATTTACATCAAAAGGATATGATTTCTACTTAACAAAAACTTTAGGAGTAGTCGATGCAAAATATGACTTCTATTCTATAATGATGAGTCATTCGACCACGGCACGCCTCCGAGCTTAATCACCTGAAAAATATATTAAATGTGGGTGTGAGCATACAAAGTATACTCAGTGTGGGACTTTATGCATTGTTATCCAAGTAAATAAAATGGTAAACACGTATGATCAACATCAAACTTCACATCATTCCCGCCCTTGGCGGCATCACTCGTTGTGCACAACTAAGTGAGAGCATTCAAGGACACTTTTCAGGGTAACGGTCCTGCTACTCACAAATCTTCATAACATAAACGAGAGCACCTTAAGGACACTTTTCAGGATAACGGTCCTGCTCTCTTCAAATTTCATTTATCACAATTTTAACACACATGGCAATCAAGATATTAAAATGGATAACAATATCAACAGCATAACCTTAAGTAAATCACCACACCTTAACCTTCAACTTGAAAATTATGTCGAGCAACCGAAACAACTTATCGTCCTAATCGCGCCGCACCTAGTTACAAGTATAAAATTAAGTAACCTCTTAAAGCAAAATAATAGGTACTTCATATATAATTCCCGCAGACAGACTGCACAACCTAACTTCGAAGGACTATAACCATTTCGTTTGAATTCCGAATGAAAATCCGAAAATAGTTTTGGAAAGCCAAGAAACAGAGGTTTCCAATGATACCTAATTTGTTAGGGTTAACTGGAAGAAACTCCCAGAATCGTAACAGAACAGTTAAACTATAAATCCCGCAGACAGATTGTACACTCTGCCTTTAGAGGCTCATAACTCTCTCATGTGATGTTCGATTAGAAATTCGAAGATACTGTTAGAAAGCTAATGAAAAGAGGTTTCTAATGGTACCTATTATGCTGTATTTTGTCTCAAAATAACACCCAGAATCGGAACCTAAAGAGGCTGTCCTGCTGCTGTAAAAACAGGGGTTTACGAAACAAAATCCGTTTACTACCTTTAATTGACCAAATTAACATCAAGCCTCAACTCATATAAATCGTAGTTAAGGACACAAGTAGATATAAAAGAAAATTAGTATTAGGTTTTAAACCTATGGCTACCTATCCTCAAAGAATTCATGAATCTCTACTTTACCCATACTCACCCCCAAAACAAAGAAGACAGCACAAACTAGGGATAATCAAGTGATTAGATTGAAATTTCTTACCTTAATTCTTGGAGAGCCTGCGAAGAGAAAGAGAAGAAGATAGCAGAAGAGGGATAGATCGATGGGGTTCAGAGATAAGAGAAAGAACGAGAGAGAAAGAGCAATGGCGGTGTGGTGAATGACTACGCATCTTTTCTTTTAATTCTTATCACTTTTATTTTGCTATTAGTTAATTCCCCCTTTTTTTTTTAAGATAATAACTAGTAATATCTTATTTTTGATATTTTGTAGAACTATTTTATTAAAACTACATAATATCCATCTAATTTAAACTTTAAAATTCCTACAACATTTTTTTTTTCCTTCTCATGTTCTAAACTCATCATATTATCTCTTAATTTCACTAGTGGCGCATCGTAGCTTCAAGTTCTTCTAAGTATAAGGCAACTAAACTTATTTGCAATCTCGACTTTTAGACTAGAGGCGCGACGACTTAGACTAATACGAGCTCAACAAGCATAAATATTCATGAATTTCATATAGAAAGATTTAAACATTTAAAAATAAATAGCTTCACATTAAAGTTTATTCGGGCTGTGACAACCCTACCCACTTAAAGGAATTTCGTCCTCGAAATTTCACTTACTTGGCTTTAAATGAGGGTAACGAGCTAAGATTTCCCCTTCATTTTCCCAAGTAGCTTCTTCTGGTCCATGCCTTGACCACAGAATTTTTACTAAAGGAATTTCTCGACCTCTTAAAACATGCACCTTCCTATCTAAAATTATACTCGGCGCTTCTTCGTAAGTTAGATCCTTGTTGATTTGAAGATTCTCATGATGAACTATATGAGTGGGATCGTGCAGATACTTTCGAATCATAGAGACGTGAAACACATTATGAACAGCAGATAGGTCTGGTGGTAAAGCTAAACGATATGCCACCTCTCCAATACGTTCCAAAATTTCAAACGGTCCTATAAATCGAGGCCTCAACTTTCCCTTCTTCCCAAATCTTAGAACTCCCTTCATCGGTGCAATTTTCAGAAATACCTTTTCACCAACTTTAAAGAATAATTCTTTCCTTCTTCGATCCGCATAAGTTTTCTGTCGATCCTGAGCAATCTTAATCCTTTCTTTTATCTTTTCAACCACCTTCACAGTCTCTTGGATGATTTCTGGGCCTAAAATCTTTCTTTCTCCAACCTCATCCCAATATAACGGCGATCTACACTTTCTACCATATAATGCCTCGTAGGGAGCCATGCCAATCGTTGTCTGAAAACTGTTGTTATAGGCAAATTCGACTAAAGGTAGGTGAGTTTCCCAATTGCCTCCAACATCCAGGGTACAAGTTCTCAGCATATCCTCCAAGATTTGAATAGTTCGTTCGGATTGTCCATCAGTTTGCGGGTGATACGCCGTAGAGAATTTCAGCTTGGTTCCCATTGCTACATGTAAGCTTTTCCAGAATTGAGATGTGAATCTCGGATCTCGATCGGATACTATAGAAACAGGCACTCCGTGTAATCTCACGATTTCTTTAACATAAAGTCGTGCAAACTGATCCATTGAGTAAGTCATTTTCACCGGTAGAAAATGAGCTGATTTAGTAAGTCGATCAACTACCACCCAAATAGCATCACGTCCCCCTACAGTCTTTGGAAGTTTTACAACAAAATCCATCGTAACGTGCTCCCACTTCCACTCTGGAATATCTAACGGGTTTAACAAACCTCCAGGCCGTTGATGTTCGGCTTTAACTTGTTGACATGTCATGCATCTTCCAATATATTCAGCTATCGTCCGCTTCATTCCTCTCCACCAGAATACTCTCTTTAGATCTTGATACATTTTGGTGCTACCAGGGTGCGCGGTATAACTAGTACAGTGAGCCTCGTCGAGAATTTCTCTTATCAACTCTTTGTTCTTAGGTACACAAATTCTGCTTGCAAACATGAGTGTTCCATCATTCGCCACCATGAAACTCGTGTTGCTCTCGGTTTCTCGATTCTTCATCTTTTGCAGGAAATTGTCGGTCTCTTGAGCCTTCCGGATTCGATCTCGTAGTGTAGGTTTGACTGTCAATGCTGCTAGTATGGCCTCTTTGGTGTTTGGAGTCATCACCTCAAGTTTCAACCTTTCAAATTCTCTAATCACAGATTCTTGTTGAGTTAACATCGAAGTAAGTTGTGCTTCATTCTTTCTACTAAGTGCATCGGCCACAACATTAGCTTTCCCAGGATGATACTGTATAGTGCAGTCGTAATCCTTCACGAGCTCTAACCACCTTCTTTGTCTCATATTTAGCTCTTTCTGGGTGAAGAAATATTTCAAACTCTTATGATCAGTAAAAATCTCGCATTTCGATCCATACAAGTAGTGCCTCCAAATCTTTAGCGCGTGCACCACAGCCGCCAATTCCAAGTCATGTGTTGGGTAATTATGTTCATGTGTCTTCAGCTGCCTCGACGCATAAGCTACAACTTTTCCCTTCTGCATCAAAACACAACCCAAACCTTGCTTAGATGCGTCTGTATAGATCACATATTCATCGGATCCGTCTGGTATAGTTAAGACCGGCGCAGTAGTTAACTTCTGTTTCAACTCTTGAAAACTTCGCTCGCACTTTTCTGTCCATTTGAACTCAACACCTTTCCTTGTTAGTTGTGTCATAGGACCTGAAATCTTCGAGAATCCTTTAATAAATCTTCTATAATAGCCAGCAAGTCCTAAGAAACTTCTCACATCACTAGCATTTCTAGGCGTCTTCCAATTACTTACAGCTTCAACTTTAGTAGGATCCACTTCAATTCCTTTGGCAGTCAACACATGTCCGAGAAAAACAACTCGATCGAGCCAAAACTCACATTTCTTGAACTTAGCATAAAGTTTCTCACGTCTCAAAGTTTCCAACACAATTCTGAGATGTTCTTCATGTTGTGCTTGACTCTTGGAATATATCAAAATATCATCAATAAACACTATGACAAATTTATCGAGGTAGGAATGAAAAACGCGGTTCATCAAATCCATGAATACAGCAGGCGCATTAGTCAAGCCAAATGGCATTACCAAGAACTCGTAGTGGCCATATCTAGTACGAAAAGCTGTCTTTAATATATCTCCTTCTTTCACCCTGACTTGATGATATCCAGATCTTAGATCTATCTTTGAAAACACTTCAGCTCCCTTCAACTGATCAAACAAATCTTCTATTCTTGGCAACGGATATTTGTTCTTAATAGTGAGTTTGTTCAAATCGCGATAATCAATGCACATCCTCATTGTTCCGTCCTTCTTTTTGACAAATAAAACCGGTGCTCCCCATGGTGATACGCTTGGTCGGATGAATCCGAGATCCATAAGCTCTTTCAGTTGCACTTTTATTTCTTCTAGTTCCTTTGGCGCCATTCTGTAAGGTGTTTTCGAGACAGGTGCTGCTCCGGGTATTAAATCAATAGTAAACTCAACTTGTCTATCTGGCGGAATTCCTGGTAGATTCTCGGGAAAAACATCAGCATACTCACGTACAATTGGCACATCTTCAATGGTAAGTTCTTTGTTTTCCTTTCCAACAATACTTACCAAATACGCTTGACCATCACCTTTCTTTAAGATCTTTATTGCTTTCATTGTTGAGATTACTATGGGTGACTTTCCCAATTTCTCTCCATGGAAAGAAAATTCTTCCTCCCCTAGTTTCTGGAAGTCAACTATTCTCTCGTGACACTTAATGGTTGCGTGATTATGGCTCAACCAATCCATCCCCAAAATCACATCGAAGTCACTCATATTGATACAATAAAGGTCAGCTTCTAGTTCTCTTTTTCCAAAATCTAAAACAACTCCTCGTGCAATCCTTTTAGTTCTAATGCATTCTCCAGAAGGGATACTTATGTTCAAGGCTAAGTTCTCTACTTCGCAATCTATGTTTCTCTCTCGACAAAATTTAGTTGAAATAAATGAGTGCGAAGCTCCGGAATCGAATAAAACAACAGTAGGAGCACCAAGTATGTGTAACTTACCCGTCATAGTATCATTATCCTCCGCTGCATCCTTCTCAGGCATAGCAAAGACACGAGCATTTCCTTTCTTCACCTGCTCTTTACCTCCTTTTCTATCTTGTCGGAAATCTTTTCGTGCATCTTGTGCTTTGTTCCTTATTTTGGGACAATGATAAGCATCGTGTCCTGGCTCACGGCAGTAGAAGCATATTCCTTTTCCAAACACGCACTCTCCATAGTGAAATCTACCACAATTTTGGCACTGTGGTTTCGTCCCTGAAGGACCAGCATTGTTTCCGGCACCAAATCCTGGCTTTTTATGCTGGAAATTTCCCTTTCCTTGGTTGTTGCCCTGGTTACGCTCTTCCCATTTTCTTTTTCCAAAATTTTTCTCTTGTTTTTGTGTCGGATTATTCGTCTTGAGAGCCATCTCAACTTCTGCAGCTCGTTTCACTAATTCACTAAAATCGTCAATCACATGTGATGCCATAATCCCTTTAATGTCAGTTCTTAGTCCTCTCTTGAATCGAGCAATCGCTTTAGCCTCTGTGTCAACCAAGTGGGGTGCGAATTGAGAGAGATTATTAAATTTCCTTTCATATTCTTCTATCGTCAGATTCCCTTGTTTAAGTTCGAAGAACTCCGTTTCCTTCTGCTCACGAAATGAAACAGGAAAATATTTATCCATAACAACTCCTTTGAAGTTTTCCCAAGTCAGAAGCTTGCGATCATCTTCTCCCAGCATGCGATAGAAACTATTCCACCATTTCCGAGCATCGTCTTTGAGTTGAAAAATCGCACAAGCCACTTTTTCTTTATCCGAGCAACCGATGTGGGTGAAGATACGTTCTATTTCCTCAAACCATTCCTCAACAGCTAAGGGTCCGTCACGTCCATTGAATCGTGGGGCATTGTACTGACGAAATCTCTCAACTCCTTCATCTATTGTTCTGGTGGTTGGAGTCAGTTTAGGTTGTGCTGTAACATGTGCTTGGGATTGTTGCTGAATAAATCCTTGTAAAGCACCCAAGAACTGGTTCATGAAATCTGCTCCATTAGGCGGTATTGGATGGGTTGCATCTTTATTCGGAGTCCGGTTTGTTTCTCGGTCTCGGTTAGTACTTGAAATATCACTCTCGGTAGTATGTGATCTTGAACCGGCATGAGACATGATTCTGAGTCGGAAGGAAAGTATTGTTAATCTTAGGATGGATGTGCTCTAGTGTTAGTCTAAAATTCTCACAACTACAGTATCCAATAGCGCAATCCTTAAAGTCCGACCTATAAACTATATTATAAGTTTCTTATGCCTTAATAAGATTGAGGACTACTTTCTAACAATAAAGCTTTTCACAAATCCAACTCAAATAACTTAAACTGTAAATTTCTGATATAAACACAACTGCAATAAACTTACTTTAACTCTAAACTCAATATAATAATTTCAACAATTGCAGCAAACCTCAGCAAATATTTCAGAATTGAACAGTTTACACTCACCCCCATGAAATAATTTAAAATACCCTTACCTCAGTCGGAGCGCGTGGCGATCGAATGACTACAAGCAGTGACTTATGATTTTTTTTTTTTTTTTCATGCTCAAATCATTTTGCGGTGTCTACAGGAAAGTAGACCCGCTCTGATACCACACTGTAACACCCTAACTCACACTAAACATTTAAGTTGAAACATAAGAATATTTCTTTTTCCTAAATAAAGTAAAGAAATAAAATTTCAAATAAATAGAACTACTGAAAACATGATTTAGGATTCATGAAAACCTTGATAATATACACCATGATTCTTAGTATTTACACCCCAACCATATTTACATCAAAAGGATATGATTTCTACTTAACAAAAACTTTAGGAGTAGTCGATGCAAAATATGACTTCTATTCTATAATGATGAGTCATTCGACCACGGCACGCCTCCGAGCTTAATCACCTGAAAAATATATTAAATGTGGGTGTGAGCATACAAAGTATACTCAGTGTGGGACTTTATGCATTGTTATCCAAGTAAATAAAATGGTAAACACGTATGATCAACATCAAACTTCACATCATTCCCGCCCTTGGCGGCATCACTCGTTGTGCACAACTAAGTGAGAGCATTCAAGGACACTTTTCAGGGTAACGGTCCTGCTACTCACAAATCTTCATAACATAAACGAGAGCACCTTAAGGACACTTTTCAGGATAACGGTCCTGCTCTCTTCAAATTTCATTTATCACAATTTTAACACACATGGCAATCAAGATATTAAAATGGATAACAATATCAACAGCATAACCTTAAGTAAATCACCACACCTTAACCTTCAACTTGAAAATTATGTCGAGCAACCGAAACAACTTATCGTCCTAATCGCGCCGCACCTAGTTACAAGTATAAAATTAAGTAACCTCTTAAAGCAAAATAATAGGTACTTCATATATAATTCCCGCAGACAGACTGCACAACCTAACTTCGAAGGACTATAACCATTTCGTTTGAATTCCGAATGAAAATCCGAAAATAGTTTTGGAAAGCCAAGAAACAGAGGTTTCCAATGATACCTAATTTGTTAGGGTTAACTGGAAGAAACTCCCAGAATCGTAACAGAACAGTTAAACTATAAATCCCGCAGACAGATTGTACACTCTGCCTTTAGAGGCTCATAACTCTCTCATGTGATGTTCGATTAGAAATTCGAAGATACCGTTAGAAAGCTAATGAAAAGAGGTTTCTAATGGTACCTATTATGCTGTATTTTGTCTCAAAATAACACCCAGAATCGGAACCTAAAGAGGCTGTCCTGCTGCTGTAAAAACAGGGGTTTACGAAACAAAATCCGTTTACTACCTTTAATTGACCAAATTAGCATCAAGCCTCAACTCATATAAATCGTAGTTAAGGACACAAGTAGATATAAAAGAAAATTAGTATTAGGTTTTAAACATATGGCTACCTATCCTCAAAGAATTCATGAATCTCTACTTTACCCATACTCACCCCCAAAACAAAGAAGACAGCACAAACTAGGGATAATCAAGTGATTAGATTGAAATTTCTTACCTTAATTCTTGGAGAGCCTGCGAAGAGAAAGAGAAGAAGATAGCAGAAGAGGGATAGATCGATGGGGTTCAGAGATAAGAGAAAGAACGAGAGAGAAAGAGCAATGGCGGTGTGGTGAATGACTACGCATCTTTTCTTTTAATTCTTATCACTTTTATTTTGCTATTAGTTAATTCCCCCTTTTTTTTTTAAGATAATAACTAGTAATATCTTATTTTTGATATTTTGTAGAACTATTTTATTAAAACTACATAATATCCATCTAATTTAAACTTTAAAATTCCTACAACATTTTTTTTTTCCTTCTCATGTTCTAAACTCATCATATTATCTCTTAATTTCACTAGTGGCGCATCGTAGCTTCAAGTTCTTCTAAGTATAAGGCAACTAAACTTATTTGCAATCTCGACTTTTAGACTAGAGGCGCGACGACTTAGACTAATACGAGCTCAACAAGCATAAATATTCATGAATTTCATATAGAAAGATTTAAACATTTAAAAATAAATAGCTTCACATTAAAGTTTATTCGGGCTGTGACAAAGTTAATGGCCGGCAAGTTAATGGCCGGGTCGACGAGCTGAAAATCTTCCAGGATTGACTCGACCAGCCGCTCAACCGAGTCGGTGGTCGAGTCACTCGACCAGAAGATCAAGAATGCCGACTCGACCAAAGAATCGACCGAGTCGGCAGTCGAGTCAATGTACGAGATTCACGCCAGCTCCGACTCTGACCCCACCACTCGACCAAACCGGTCGAGTCAGTGGTCGAGTCACTCCTGTTTTGTTCCAAACGCGAGAATTCATTCCCAAAGTACAAGGTTTCGACTTTTCGGCCGATTTCGTGAACATGGAGATGGAGGATGATGTCAAGCAACCACTGATTTTGGGACGTCTGTTCTTAGCTTCAAGTGGAGCTCGTTTCGACATGGAGAGTGGTGATCTTACATTTAGGGACGATCAAGAATTCCAAATTTTTATGAAGACACCCGAAGATGGGGGAGAAAAGAGCTTTCATTTTTTTCCGCCTTGAAAAGAGGTAACTTCGGGCTAAAGACGTAAAACGTAGCACTTGTTGGGAGGTAACCCAACTCTATCTTTATTTTCAGTTTTCAGTTTTCGTATATATTTTTCATTGAGTCTTATCTTTTATTAAGTTTTTTACCCAAGAACTTTCGAAGCTTGTGAGTTGTAGGTTTTCTCAACGAGGTTTCGACTAAAGAGGAGGAGATCGATAGTAAGCTAGCTTCGGTGAAAGGTACGCTCGTTAACTTAACCCCTCATTCTTCTTAAAACTTATTCCTTCATCATGATTCGTAATAAGTTTGGGGGAGGGGGGAAGTGTGGCTTCGTTAACTCGTTTGCATGCGTTCTTGGATAGTAGTTTAATTTTGGATATTAGTAGAGTCTTAGGAGTTTAGACGATTGAGTCAAGCATGATTTATGAGTATATGAATTGGCTAATGATAGTATGATTTTCTTTGAATATTTGATTGATATTATGTTTGGAACCTTGGTGAAGATTATGCATGTGTGTGATGAAATTGGATTATGCTTTGACTTTGGAAAACGTTTTGTTATAACCCGTGAGGATTTGAGCCTTTGGTGCATATTTATGCATATTTTCTTTTGTGAGAGTATCATACATGTAATTGTACTTCTAGAACTTGCCTTTGTTCTTCATTGAGACTACGTGTGTGTGTTGGAATTTAGAAGTGATTTTAGGCCATCTTATGGTAGCCACATTTTTCTTAAACACTATCCTTTACATATATTTCCTTTGCTAGCCACTTTTGAGCCTTTATAGCCGTTTGTTCTTTTAACCGGATGAAAGGAGGTAAAGGAGGGACTTATGGGTATCTTGGGAGTTGTTTTGCTTGGGATTATGATTGGAGAGCTGTCTTTTTATTAAGCTCCTTTGAAAAAAGGAATTTTAGATCCCTATAAGCTCTAAAAAAAATTGAGGTAATGAAGGACTTAGAAAAACAATTTTGAAAAGAAAAAAAATAATATGAATCCTAGTTCAAAAGAAAAGAAAAACGAAAAAAAATGAGCATAAAGGGATAGATAGAGTTTTTAGTATTTTGGGAGTTGAATAGAAAAAGGTTAAGAAGAGATAAGGTTGATATTTGAGAATGAGTTGATGAGTAGAAGATGGAGTTAAATCCATACTAGTTTGGAGTTGCTAAAAGGTTTGTACTTGGAGACGTCTAAGTCACTTAGCCTATATTTTTCCTACCCTAAACCAATGTGCCTATATTAAAACCTTGAAAAAGACCTAATTGATCTTAGTTTTTACATACAATCAAGTGGTGGAGATGTTGAGATAAAGGGCAAGCTCATGGTAAGTCTTTTACATTGTATTGATTTTGAGTGAGCCTATACACTTTAATTCTTTCATTGTGAGTTGAGAGTTCACTTATACACTTATATCTTCACACATCTTGAGTGAGTTTCCCTTTTGAAGCATGATTTGATTTTGTTGTATGTTTCACCTAAAAAGTTTTCGCAATAGACGAAATCTATCGTAGCACTAGCAAGTAAAAACCTAAGTCGAATCTCAAGGAAAACTTAACAGGGCAAATAATCGTGTAGTAAAAAACAACCTAAACTAAGAAAGCAAGTAAAGAATATTTTTGGGTTTTTGGGTTTAAATCCTAGGCAATAAAATAAATCAAAGCAATTAAAATCAAAGCAAGTAAATAACTAATCTAGAAAGCAAGAAATAAATCGAACTAATTAACCTAAAGAATTAAACTAAAAGAAAGCAATTAAACTACCTAGGCAAGAATTGAAAAGAAAGCAATAACAAAAGCAAAGGAGAAAACTAATCTAGACATATTAATAAAATCTGGAAATTAAATCAAATAAATCTAACTATAAGAACTTGGAAAATGAAAGAATCAAAAACTAAAAAAAAAAAATGAATCTATTCTACGAATTTGAAATCGAACGAACGGAATTAAATCAACGAAAGTAAACGAAGCAATTACGAAATTAAATCTAGAACTAAGGAAAGCAATTAAATCAAGTAAACGAAAACGATAAATAACTTACGGAATTAAACGAAGAACGAAGAACGCGAATTAAAGAAGAAGTCTTGAATTAAAACGAAACGAAACGAAGATCCGGATCCGAACAAAAGGAAATCTAAACTAGAGTATTTGAATGCGAAAACTAAAGCTAAACGAAGGTAAAAGTGTTGTTGAATTCGTGTACAAGGAGTAATATATATACTAGGTATAAAAACCTAGATATAGAAGGAAATAATAGCTGGCCGCCGAGTTGGACGTACGTCCAACTTGATCTGGACGTACGTCCAGATCCTGGTACTGGACAAACTTGCTCGCACGCTTGGACGTCTGTCCAGCCTTGGACGTGGACACCTTGGACGACCGTCCAGATGAGTTGGACGGCCGTCCAACTCCCCGAACTGCCCTCCTTCATCCGAATTTCGTCTTTTCGCCCTTTTCGATCCATTTCAGCTCCTTTTTCATCCATAAGCACCTATGAATACCAAAAACTCCAAACAACCAGTTCATAGCCAAAGACACACAAAAAGACACAAAAACATAACGAAAACGGACACGAAAACACGACGAAAATCCTAACATCTAGACACCAATCAAAATCCCCCACACTTAGAATTTTGCTTGTCCTCAAGCAATATAATCATACAACTAGACTCAATTCAAACAATCCAAATCATAGAACATTTAATCACTGGAATCGACAAGCAACGAACGAAGTCACCTTAATCCCAAGTTACAAACAATCAACATCAATGAACTATGTGGCTTATAAATCAATCCAAGTATGAGGATCCAATCAACGATACACACATCTCACAAATATCCAAATTCGCCACAACTTAGACGTCTAGTCTACTTCCCCCCTTTATTCAACTCAAGCACAAATATAACCTTTCTTTTCTTTTTTTTTTTTTTTTTTTTTTTTTTTTTTTACACAAGTGAACGTTTTGGCACATAATTCACTAGGTTTAATCATTGATGGGTCTCATCGAGCATCCTAGTGCAGTTTCCCGTACTCATTGTAAAGAGGAGTAGAGTGCCTACGAACACTTTATTATTCACACATATACGAGATCTATGACAAAGTTCATGAAATTTAATCATTCGAG
Source organism: Thymus quinquecostatus (assembly GCA_024222315.1). Classification (NCBI taxonomy): domain Eukaryota; kingdom Viridiplantae; phylum Streptophyta; class Magnoliopsida; order Lamiales; family Lamiaceae; genus Thymus; species Thymus quinquecostatus. The sequence continues at coordinate 15,222,368 of CM044174.1, read as the reverse complement.
GGTCTCGCGAAGCCTTTTCATGTGGTTTCCCATGCTCATTACTCTAGTATTTTCATACGTTACAAGTAAGAGGAGCAGAATCCTATCAACTCTTTTTCACAACAAAGCACAATTTTATTTTTTTTTCTTTTCTTTTTTTTTACAAGGGGGAAAGTAAACTAAATATCCAAAGTTGCAACAATCAAGATTCATCACTCATAATCTAAATCATCAATCATCTCCTCACAACTCAAATCAATCATGCCCCACAGTTCATCAAATCATAATTATTCACAACTCAAGACTAAACCAACCTAATTCAAGCTATCAATTCCAACAACTAAATACTCCATCATCGAATCATTCAAATCAATCCTAAATCACATGCTTATAAGCTCAAATTACAAACAAATTACTAAGTGGGGGAATAAATCAAGACTCGATCACACACTAGACTCGATCAAACCAAACAAGACACAAAACAAAAACGAACACTTCATGCCAAAAGTTTCAAAGACCCCCCCCCCCCCCACACACACACACACACACACTTTAAAATCAAGCAATGTCTCCATTGCAAGGAAATAAAAAATAAAAAGGAAAGGGATATAAAGACTTATCGCATGACGACAAACAAACTTGAAATCCCGAAAAGGTCCCAAGTGAGTACCTACAAAACAAGCTCAAAAACAAAATACCAAAGCGTAAAAGTGCACAAAACAATGAAATAAAAAGACACAAAACAAAAACAAAAAGACTCAAAACAAGGCTATGGATGGAATGGACCTCGGTACCGTGGATCTTGCCAACGAGGATCATTGGGAGCCCAAAATCGAGAGTCGTTTGGATCCGGCTGTGAAGAAGTAGAGCCCACCGAGAAGTCGGTGTATCGATTCAAGTGCCGCTCGATATTGTAAACACGATCCCCTAACCTCGTCATTTGGGTAGACAAATCATCGAACCGATTAAACAACATTCTGTTGGATTTGTGTAAAATCGATCCTAAAGTCGGCCCAATAGGGTGGAACCTCGGCCTCCATAGCTTGTCGGGCCTGGACTCGATCTCGGCGTGTGTAGTGGCGAACCAAGAGCTCATCATCGGAGGGGACCTCGTGGTGCTCCTCGTCTTGCTGCTCTTCTTCTTCCTCTTCACCTTCTTGATCCTCTTCTTCATCGCCTCCTCCGGCTTCATACTCTTCCTCCTCATCCTCTTGCTCGGTGATCCCCCGTCGTTGAAGATTGGCGTAGTGAGCAATAACCGAGGGTCGCTCCCGCATAGGAATAAACTCGGTTGGGCTTCTCATGAGGTGAGCCTTGATAAAGTCGGTCGGAGCGATCTCTTGACTCGGAGTTCGTCCCACACAGTGCGTAGTGTCGACTCCAAAGTGACGTGCTAAACCTGTAGCAATATAACTCAAAGTAGGGTGTGCTCCCCTCTTGTTTTGCACGTTAGTTAACTGAGCCCAAATGAAAGGGGCCATACACACCCGCACATTATCCCTAACACAGGTAAGCAAATAGATCTTGACACAATTCACCTTACTATGCTCCTTCTTAGCAGTAATCATACAAGACAAAAATCAATGGAGAATAAGTAAAGCATCATCACGAATGAATGCACTAGAGACCCCCGAAGTCCTATAGTTACTAACCCCCGATAATGAATACCAAGCATTAGCAACGTTAAAATCAGAAGGCACAAATTCAGACAAGTTATCACCAACATGAAAACCAAACACAATGCCCATAACCGACCTAGTAATCTCCCAAAGTTCACCATTAAACGTGCTAAACATGCATAATTCACCCTCCTCGTTCTTCTCAAGCCTAAAACTACTGCACATCTCCAAACATAGGCTATCATGTCCCTCCCACTGAGTAGTAATCAATCGTGTCAAGCCTAAATAGTTAAGATATCCTCTAAGTGTGTTCCAAATAGGCAAGCGACGAAGAAACTCAACATTGAAATGCCTAGGAGGTCTAATATCCAAATTACGCAAACGCAGATAAAAATTTATAGTAGCGCACCTCTCAGTACGGAATGGGACGCCTTGTTGCTCACCGAGTTGCTCCGGGGTGGCACCAGTAGGTTGATTCGCCTCGATACAAGTGCCGAGAGCGACTCGAGAGTTGTTGAATGAGTTTCCTCGAGCCATGGGTGTTTGAGAGCGGGAGAGTAGAGTCGGGAGTAGAAACGGGGAGTCGGGGGTGAAAGTGCTGCGCCGGGGCAGTTTTGAGGTCTGGACGGCCGTCCAAAAATTGTTGGACGTACGTCCAACTCAAACAACGAGCGCGGGCGCGTTGATTCTGGTTGACGATGGCGGGGTGGCCGGCGGCGCGGAACGGCTGCTGCGACGGAGGTGCTGGACAGCGGCGACGATTGGCTAACCGACGGCGGAGAACGGTAGCGCGACTGCTGCTGAATGGCGGCGGAGACGGACGGCGGCTGGCAACAACAGGCGGGGGCGGCTGACGGCGGGATTGAGCGGCGGCGACGACGATTGAGCGGCGGCGACGGTGTATATATGCTCTGCGCTTCACGAGAGAAAAGTGAGAGGAAAAAGGGAGGAAATTAGGTTAAGTAGGAGAAAAACTGAGTATGAAAAGAATTGGGGCTCGTCCAGGGTTGGACGGCCGTCCAACTTGTGTTGGACGTACGTCCAACTCTGGGTTCTGAGTTGGAGAGGTCAGAGTTGGACGGCGTCCAACTCACGAATCTGAGTTTGGAAAGGCTATGTTGGACGCCCGTCCAGCATGGGTTGGACGTACGTCCAACCCCCGATTCTGCCCCACTCGATTTCTTTCGTCCCGTCTCGAGCCCTCTTCCTACCAATCCTTGTACAGTATTTCCTGTACAAAATTCAAAAAGAAAACGAACGAAAAACAACTAAAAATAATAAAAATAAATCCTATTCTACTTTTTTTTTACGTGGGTTGCCTCCCACCAAGCGCTTGTTTATCGTCATTAGCTTGACGTACCAAATACTCAAGAGGAAAGTGGGGGGTCGGAGATGAGAATCGTCTCCACCGTTTGAGGCAATGTCGTCCCTTCGATGTAAGGCTTCAATCGTTGCCCGTTGACCGAGAAAATGTATCCCGAATCCTCGTTCTTGATCTCCACCGCACCATGGGGGAAAACTTGCACCACCGTGTATGGACCTCCCCACCTAGACTTTAGCTTACCCGGAAATAAACGAAGACGAGAGTGAAAGAGAAGTACCTTCATTCCGGGTTTGAACTCCTTGTAGGCTATGTGTCTATCGTGTAGACGTTTCACCTTGTCCTTGTAGATCTTGGCATTGTCATAGGTTTCGTTCCTTAGCTCGTCAAGCTCCTCCATTTGCAAAATCCTCCAATCGTGTGCGTCATCAAGGTCGAAGTTGATGTGCTTGAGGGCCCAATACACCTTGAACGCAATCTCAACGGGCAAATGGCACGACTTACCATAGACGAGCCTATAGGGACTCATCCCAAGCACGTCTTTGTAAGCCGTGCTATATGCCCAAAGAGCATCGTTCAATTTGTCGGCCCAATCCTTCCTTGATGGCTTCACCGTCTTCTCGAGGATTCCTTTGATTTGCCGATTGCTCGTCTCCGCTTGCCCCGAAGTTTGTGGATGATAAGGAGTCGCCACCTTGTGAGTGATGGCGTTCTTCTTCATGAGCTTCGCGAACAATTTATTGCAAAAATGCTTTCCCCCATCAATAATTATCACACGAGGGAAACCAAACCTACACAAAATATTTTCCTTCACAAACTTCAAGACAACGTGAGAATCACATGTCTTCGTTGGTATAGCTTCTACCCACTTAGACACGTAATCGACGGCAAGTAAAATATACTCGAATCCATGAGACTTGACCCATAAAATCAATTCCCCATACGTCAAATACCTCGACCACCAAGATAGGATTTAAAGGCATCTCATTGCGTCGACTAATCGAGCCGACGCGTTGACAACGATCACAAGAAAGATAGAAGGCTTGGGCATCCTTAAAAAGAGTGGGCCAATATAGCCCACTTTGAAGTACCTTATGTGCAGTCTTTTGCCCACCAAAATGGCCTCCACTCGGTTCCTCGTGACAATGTCGCAACACCTCGGCTTGCTCGTGGTCGGGAACGCACCTACGAATCACCTCGTCCTTCCCAAGTTTGAACAAGTGAGGGTCCTCCCAATAGTATTGCCTTCACAAACGAAGAAACCTTTTCTCTTCTTGAGCGTTAAGGACGGGTTTAGTGTCCTTATCGGCCAAGTAATTAGCAATATCGGCAAACCAAGGAGTAACATCCACTTCATTTGTAATAGTCTATCGTAGAACTAGCAAGTAAAAACCTAAGTCGAATCTCAAGGAAAACTTAACAGGGCAAATAATCCTGTAGTAAAAAACAACCTAAACTAAGAAAGCAAGTAAAGAATATTTTTGGGTTTTTGGGTTTAAATCCTAGGCAATAAAATAAATCAAAGTAATTAAAATCAAAGCAAGTAAATAACTAATCTAGAAAGCAAGAAATAAATCGAATTAATTAACCTAAAGAATTAAACTAAAAGAAAGCAATTAAACTACCTAGGCAAGAATTGAAAAGAAAGCAATAACAAAAGCAAAGGAGAAAACTAATCTAGACATATTAATAAAATCTGGAAATTAAATCAAATAAATCTAACTATAAGAACTTGGAAAATGAAAGAATCGAAAACTAAAAAATAACGAATCTATTCTACGAATTTGAAATCGAACAAACGGAATTAAATCAACAAAAGTAAACGAAGCAATTACAAAATTAAATCTAGAACTAAGGAAAGCAATTAAATCAAGTAAACGAAAACGATAAATAACTTACGGAATTAAACGAAGAACGAAGAACGCGAATTAAAGAAGAAGTCTTGAATTAAAACGAAACGAAACGAAGATCCGGATCCGAACAAAAGGAAATCTAAACTAGAGTATTTGAATGCGAAAACTAAAGCTAAACGAAGGTAAAAGTGTTGTTGAATTCGTGTACAAGGAGTAATATATATACTAGGTATAAAAACCTAGATATAGAAGGAAATAATAGCTGGCCGCCGAGTTGGACGTACGTCCAACTTGATCTGGACGTACGTCCAGATCCTGGTACTGGACAAACTTGCTCGCACGCTTGGACGTCTGTCCAGCCTTGGACGTGGACACCTTGGACGGCCGTCCAGATGAGTTGGACGGCCGTCCAACTCCCCGAACTGCCCTCCTTCATCCGAATTTCGTCTTTTCGCCCTTTTCGATCCATTTCCGCTCCTTTTTCATCCATAAGCACCTACGAATACCAAAAACTCCAAACAACCAGTTCATAGCCAAAGACACAAAAAGACACAAAAACATAGTGAAAACGGACACAAAAACACGACGAAAATCCTAACATCTAGACACCAATCATTGTACTTTCGTAGAGTCGAAACTTTGAGGTTGCTTATATGATGTTGATTGATGTTTCTTTGAAGATCTATGAGGCCCTTATGTTGTGATTGCTTGATTTGTCTACTCTTTAGTTTAGGTTTAGTTTATTGTTCGGGACGAACAATGTTTAAGTTTGGGTGATTTTGCCAAGGTGTAGTTTTACCATATTTTCTAAGTGTTAGAGAATCGTTTTCTTGTCATATTTTGATAGTTTAGCTCATTTTTTGAATTGTTTACATTATTTCGAGCTAGATTACGCTTTTAGGTTGTTTTGAGTGTTTTTAGGCCTTTTTGAGTCAAGGAAACCCAAGACAAGACAAGAGACGATGAAACCAAAGACGATGATGAATTATTGATTCTGAGTTCTGACTTCTCACGATGTTATTAAAGAGTTATTCTGGAATAATGGTAGCATATCATTGAAGAGGGGTTCAATAGGAGCATGTAGGTGAAAACGGAGGTCAATTCGGAGTTCGGACGAGGAATATACGGCCGAAACAAGAAAGGCGCGCAAACTGGCAAACTGACTCGACCACTGACTCGACCGAGTCACCATCCGAGTCAATCCAACAGAAGTTCAACTCGACCTTTGACTCGACCGAGTCAACGGCCGAGTCAACTGTTCCGAAAAACCCTATTTTGACAATATTTTATTCATTATTTGTTTCCTTTTACACTTAGGTTTTAGATGTAAACTTCTACCCTATAAGTACCTCTAAACTTATCATTGTAAGGAGCCAACAAGAGGGCTCCAACCTATGTTAGATTAATTCTCATTCTTTTCTCTAGATTTTAGATCAGTTTTTACATTTATGTATGAAGACTATTGAAGATTGAAGATTTATCAAGATTCAAGAGTTTTTTTTTTTTTAATTTTTTTTTTATTATTATCTATTTCTCTTTACTTTATGATTTTACTTATGTTTAATCTTCCTTCTACCTTTCTTTTAATTATGTCTAGCTAATTTTCCTAGATTGATTTTAGGCTTTGTATGTTTAATTGAATCTACATGAATAATTTTTAGATCTATTTTAGCCTGTCAATCTAGATGTATGTTTCATGGAGCTTATTCTCATGCATGATTACTTGATCACTAATTATGTATGCTTAGTTATGTTTTTATGCCTTAGTCGGATAATTGCATAATGGATCTCATGAATACATACTATGATGATTTATCTGTCCTAGCCGAAGTTAGATTGTCATAGGTCTTGCATATAGTTGATATAGGTGCCGTAGCTGAACCTTGTTGATTATATCTATCGGTACTTGATCTTTGTTGCGCTTGATTTAATTCCTATGAGACCGGAAGGAGATTAGGGTTTTATTGAGTGACTATCTATGTTGCCTTAGCCGGAGTGTTAGATTACTTTCGTGCATCACATCTAGGTTGGATTAAATTGGTTAGATAGATGTATTGATTATTTATGTATGTTTGGTTAGACCTACTACCCTAGGATCAGTGCTTTCTCTTATTTGTTAGTTTCTATATTTTCGTTAAATATTTGTTTTCGTATCTATGTTCTTTTATATATTTCATTTAATTTTCTATTTTAGATAGATAACCCAATTCTTAAAGTTTTGCTTGCCTAGACATTGCCGAGAAGCTCAAGTAGAGGTAACTCCTACATTTTCGGATATCGGTCCCTGAGGATACGACTCCTGCTTCCCTTTACTACACTATTTTAGGTGGTGAAAATAGCAGCGATCAGCTATGTGAGATTCTCTTTGACATTTTCTGTTTATTAAAATAAACAACGGGCGGCTATACTTTTTTTGATATAACTGTCATTTTCTTTTTATTACAAACTCTATTTGACAAGAAGGGTGCATCATCAAGCTCCTATGGTAACAAAACTTGGAGACCTTGTGATAGAAGCAAATATGCTTTCAGGAAAAAATGCTGGTAAGAAGTTTCCAATTGCAAGAATGACTGTGACTGCATCGGATCATATTAGGTTACCGGTTAGATTGCAAAAGAGACATTTTCCACTGTCTCTTTGCTTTGTTATGACAACAAATAAGAGTCAATGACAATCTATCACTAACATAGGGTTATACCTACCAAAACCGGTATTCAGCCATGTGCGGTTTTATGTCGCAAAATCGAGAATGACTAGGAAAAAAGGTCTCAAATTTTTTATACGTGATGAAGATGGCAATAGCTTCAACACCACAACTAATGTTGTGTACACGAAAATATTTCAAAAGTTGTGAGGTAATTGTCAATACAAATATCAATAATGTATACATAAAATATAGATCGAGAATCATAGTATAAAATATTTTTGAATAAATTTCACTAATAAAGTAAGTAAATGTTAAAAATAATTAGCACCCGTCAATTTTCGACGGGTAGCAAACTAGTATTAGTATACTATTATATAAACTAGTTTACTACCCGTCGAAAGTCGACGGATGCTAATTATTTTTAACATGTAGATATTTTATCAGTGAAATTGGTATTACATTTAAATCTTCGACATTTAAAGACTTATAAATGAAATTGGTGTCGAAATAGACAAAGCCAAGTTTTTCGTGAAATACAAAATAAAATAAAATAATGTAATACAAAAAATTTAATAGTTTACTACCCGTCGAAAATAGTTTACATTAATCGAATTCTGCCTCTTTTGCAATCTAACCATGTTCTTTATTTGATCTGATGTAGTTATCGTCATTCTTGCAATTGAAAACTTCTTACTAGTGAAGTTTAATAAAAATATAGTAGAATAATACATAATTATATAAAGTCACCCGTTACTCGTGTTTATAAGAAAATAAGTTTTAAAGGGAATATGTTGATGGTATGTGCATTTGTATTATGTCAGAATTCGATACGAATCACTTTATAACGTTATTTTAAAGTAAAATATAAATGAAAATTAGGAAAATGTCAAGTTGCCCGTTATATATTGTAATCAAATATAAAAGAAAAATATTAAAATTAGTCAAGTCGCCCGTTGTTTAAATAGTTATAGCCGTGTCGTTATTTCAAGCCGCCAGTTAATTGTGATAATAGAAGTAGATTAGATTAATATTTTGATAATAAGTATAGTGTATCTCGTCAAAATTCGACATGAAAAATTAATTGTTTAGTGTTATTCTAAAGCAAACATAAGATAAAAATATTAAAATAATTCAAGTCGTTCGTTGTTTATTCTAATAAAAGATTAATGTCGAAGAGACATAGAAAAATATTAAAATAATTGTGATAATAAAAGTAGGTTTATTAGAGTAATATTTTGATAATAACTATAGTGTATCCCGTCAAAATTCCACATGAAAGGTTTAAAAGGGAATATGTTGATGGTAAGTGCATTTGTATTATGTCAGAATTCGATACGAATAACTTTATAACGTTATTTTAAAATATATATATAAATGAAAATTATTAAAATGTCCAGTTGCACGTTATTTATTGTAATCAACCATAAAAGAAAAATATTAAAATAAGTCAAGTGACCCGTTGTATTTATCTCGCCGTGTCGTTATTTCAAGCCGCCAGTTAATTGTGATAGTAAAAGTAGGTTTATTAGAGTAATATTTTGATAATAAGTATAGTGTATCCCGTCAAAATTCGACATGAAAAATTAATTGTCATAAGATAAAAATATTAAAATAATTCAAGTCGATCGTTGTTTATTCTAATAAAAGATTAATGTCGAAGAGACATAGAAAAAAAAATTATAATAAGGTATCATCATTTCAAGCCACCAACTAATTGTGATAATTAAAAGTAGATTTATAAGAGTAATATTTCGATAATAGGTATAGTGTATCCCTTTTAAATTCGACATGAATAATTAATTGTTTAGTGTTATTTTTAAGCAAACATAAGCCGCCCGTTGTTTATTCTAATAAAAGAATAATGTCGAAGACACATAAGTCAAGTCGTCCGTTGTTTAATTTTATAAAAAGAAAACGTCAAAGAAGGTCTCAAATTGTTATATCGCGATTTTACCATCACATGATTCGGCCTAAATAAGTTTATATTGTTTTCTCTATTTATTCATCGTGCTTTCGTGGATAAATTTATTGGTGTCGAATTATTGCTAATGTCTTAACTGTTAAGATGACATTATGTTCATAATTAAAATTTCATATAAAAAGTTACTTTCAATAAAATAGAATATATCGTAATATAAAGAATATAAATAGAATAATGATCAATGAATATTTCATAGTGTTTTTAGTGGATAAATTTATTGGTGTCGAATTATTGCTAATGTCTTAACTTTTAAGATGACATTATGTACATAATTAATATTTTATATGAAAAATTACTTTCAATATAAAGAATATAAATAGAATAATGATCAATGAATATTCATTTGAGATTAATAATAAAAATACTTATATATATATATTTTAATTTAATATTAAGACCTTACTTTATATATGACTTCTCATATTAGTGTTTCTCAAATTCTATAATTTATATATGACTTCTCATATTAGTGTTTCTCAAATTCTATAAGTAATATAAGAATGTATTGATTTTAAATATAAATAAAGTATAAAAGTAAATCTAAGGTACGTGATTTGATTTTTATAATATTGATATTAAAAATACTAAAATATTGACATTAAAATACAATAATTTAGATATTTATAGATATATGTAGTTTTTAGACGCGGGAATTAAGACGGGAGTAATTAGTGTTTTAAGTGGATGGGTTAGGTATTGAGTGTAGTTTAATGTATTTATGTTTAGGGTATTTAATCTAATATATAATCTGTAATAAAAAAATTTTATTTCCAGAAATTATTTTTAAAATATTTACTGCTTTATTTAATTAAAAATTTAATTAAATTTTTTTTTTCTTCAAATCAGTTAGACAAATTAACTAAGTTACATGAATGAGAAAAATAAATTGCTTATCAAATTAGAAACAAAAGCTTTTATTTATAAAAATAATGCAAATTGTGCACATGTTGATAAACTAACTATCCCATCATGAACATTTTTAAGAGGGAAATTAACAAAAAAAGAGTTGGGCGCCACTTTCAAATCTGAAAAAGTACTCCCTCAACAACTCTATATATCTACACTCTCTCTTCTTCCTACTCCATTTTCCAGCAGCCACACTCACAAACCAGAGAGAAAAAAACAGAGAGTGAGAGGGAGAGGAAGGTCTAAGCAGTTTAGAAGTTTTGAAGCAGACAGAGAACAGCTTCTGTGTATTCTTCATGGTGGGAAGAGGACAGGATCTCACCAACGAAGAGAGGAATCTCTGCGTGCAGTTTCTCTTGCAAGGCTCTTCAAATGGAAAGCCTAAGAGAGGGAAAATCAACGAAGCAGCAACCAAGTTTGGTATCACAAGATGGACAGTAAGCAGGCTTTGGAAATCTGCAAAAGATCAACAAGATAATTAAGGGGTTAGCAGTGTGCATAGTCTCCAAAAAATTAGGCAGAAAAAGAGAGAAAGTAATGCAGCCTAATTACACAGTGTTAAAGGGGTTAGATGTATGTGAGAGAGGCAATTACAGATCCATGGTAAAGAAGATGGGAGTGAGTAAATCAACACTGCACAGATGGGGGCAGGCAGGTTTGTTTAGAGTATTCAACAGTTTTATCAAGCCCTCACTCACACAAGACAACAAATTCTTGAGGATTAGGTTCAGTTTAGAAGCCCTTGAGCTAGACAGGGTCATGAAAACACTGAGGTATTCAACTATGCACAATATAGTGCATATAGATGAGAAATGGTTCTTCATAACCAAAGGGAAAAACAGGTAATGTTTTTCCAGTTTGAATTTCCATTTCTAAGGACCTCAGCTCATAACACTTCATTGCATCATTGGTCACAACAACAGATTAACTTACCAGCAATTCAAAATTACAGGTATTACCTTGCACCAGATGAAGAAGAGCCTTACAGAGCATGTAAATCAAAAAGGTTCATAGGGAAGCTGATGTTCATGTGTGCTGTAAGCAGGCCTCTGCTAAGAGATGATGGGAGTGTGCTATTTGATGGTAAGATAGGTTGTTTCCCTTTCACTTGTCAAAAACAAGCATTGAGAAAGAGCAAACATAGAGACAGGGGCACATGGTACACAATAGCAGTGGAATCAGTTACAAGAGATGTCATAAAGACCACTCTTCTTGAACAGGTAGTGAGTAAGAACATTATAAACCTGTTTTTATGCCACAACACTTCAAATATTTCTAACTAATGCAAGTTTCTGTCCAAAAACATACCAACACCAGGTAATCCCAGCCATAAGAAGCAAATGGCCAGCAGAATTAACAAAGGATATCATTATCCAACAAGATAATGCAAAGCCACACATAACAGATTCTGATCCAGAGTTTAGAGAAGCAGCAACACAGCAAGGATTCAACATTAGGCTTGTTCAACAACCACCAAACAGTCCAGACACTAACATCAATGATTTAGGTTTTTTCAGTGCCATTCAATCTCTACAACACAGAAGAGTATGCAGGACAGTAGATGATTTGGTGAATGCAGTGAAAGAAGCATTTCATGAGCTACCTCCAATGACATTAAACAATGTATTCCTCACATTACAAGGCTGCCTAACAGAGATCATGAAGGTGCAAGGTCACAACAAGTACAAATTACCCCACATGGGAAAGGACAGATTGCTTAGAGAAGGAATATTACCAGTTAGTCTCACAATTCCCATAGATTTGGCAAGGGCAAGCATAGATTATCTTGTTGAGCATGGACAGATTAGAGGAATAGAGCAATTGTGTGTCAGATTAGGTTTAGAACAACTAACAGGCCTAGAAGCAGCCTTCTCAACATTTGGGATGCAACATATTGAATGAAACAAGCATGCAGATAAGACACAACATTCAAAGGTCAAGGTTTTTTGGTTTTTTGGTAGATGCATATGCAATAGTATGAACATATGTTGTTTTGTATGCATTTTGGCTTTCAAAAGATGTGTACTAACCATCTTTTGACATAGAAAATGCAACTTTTTGATATATCTCTGATGTATATATGAAATGGCAGTAATGTACTTAACTTTTGCCTAGTATAAGTATATAAATTCATCCAACAGAGAGTATTTCCCAAGATCAAGATCAATTCATCAATTCATCAGCAATTTATAACACCAATTCATCAATTCATCAAGAGGACAGAACACCAAACCCTAAACAATTCAGAACATCACTTCATCAATTCATCAGATCACCAATTCAACACCTGCCATCATCAAGTAAATAAGGCCTAATAGAGTATTGCCCAGAACACAAATAGGAACAAACCCAAATAGACAGAGCCACCAACAACTCATCAAACATAGAGTATTTCCAAAGACACACAACATTAATTCATCAAGTAAATAAGGGCAACAACAGAGAGCAAAACCCCAAATGCATCAGAACAGCAATTCATCACCTGCATTCATCACCAAATCATCAGAGACAAGAACCCATCAACAATTCATCAACAATTTGATACACATATCTCATAGAGGACAGATCTCACCCATTAGCTACATCATCACAAGCCCGTTCGGCAGCAGCATCACATGCGGCCCATTCATCAGTTGTAGGATGGAAGGGAAAATACACAGGATGGCCATCACGGTAGTAGTATACTGGACAATTGGCCATGGGATCGCTGTCCACGGAGCCTTCCTCATCAACGGCGGTCTGCGGCGGCGGCGGCGGCTGAAGATTAGGGGCTGGTGGATTCAGATCTGCACTTGGGCCGTCATCAAGATCCCACGGCCGCGCCGGCCTCTCCGCCGGCCATTGATGGGTTGCATCCAAGAGTATTTCCCTCCGAACGAAGCCGTCCCCAGATAGGGGCTGTGGCGGCGTCCAAGAGTTTTTCCAGCCAGGAGTGGCGATCGGAGTTCGCCGTAGCGGCCGGGTGAGATGGGAAGCTTGATACGAGATGGAGGGGGTGGGGGGCTTGGGCTGTAGTCAGTAGGGTATAGAGGGAAGAAGGCGTTGGATTTGCGCCGATTAGGACCGCGGCGACGGCCTCGCCGTGAACTATCGGCGGGGGGGTTACGGTTGCGGGTCGTTCTCCACGCCGGCGGAGGCGAGGGAGTACGTTCAATGGAAGGATCCATGGCAGATCGCAGAGAGTGAGGGGGGGAGGGGATGAAATTAGGGTTTTCAGTCGATGAACACAACTGAGAGTGGAGGAGAAGTGAGACAAAATCGAGTAATTCAACAATTTCTCCCTAAAAATATGGTTGGTGGAATAAATGTGAGTGGGTGGAATAAATTGTTGGTGGAATAATGGAGTAAATAAATCAGTTTTTGTTTTTTTTTTAAATAAATTATTATTGTTAATTGTAATAAGGGAATTACTAATTGCACAATTAACACTCTAATTATTTCCCAAAAAGGAAACGGGGCAAGAATCTTGGGACGTCCCAAAAAGGAAAACGGGGCAAGAATCGCGGTACAGAGGAAGTATATTTTATTATAAATAAATTGAATTTTTAGATAAATAGGAATAGAGAGCATAGAAAGCGTCACGTAGGCACATGAATTAACGTGTGACTCCGAATCCGCTTAGCTATTATGGGGGTGTTTGGTAGATAAGATGAGATAAGTAAAGATAAATAAACTTAGGATTAATAGTGTGAATAGTAGTAAGATTATTAATCCTACACGTTATTTGGTAGACGAGATAAAAAAAGTCGGATAACTAATCTAGCGTTTGGTAGGCAAGATTCCAACCCTAGATTAAAGTTGTAAAGACAAAAATATCCTTGTGAAAATTTCTAAGGAAAAGAAAATGGGCGCCGCCCTAGCCTAACAATATCCAAATTTAAGAAGCAAAGAAGTAAAATAATAATAATAATAATAATAATAATAATAATAATAATAATAATAATAATAATAATAATAATAATAATAATAATAATAATAATAATAATAATAATAATAATAACAACTTTTTTTTTTTTTAACAAATAACCATAACAGCGGCGCCACCCCCATTTCTCCTCAAATCTCTGCAACAGCTAAAGCCCCAATCGTACTGGTATTGGCCCCATCTTCTTCATCCATCGCAACCAATGGCTTCGTCGCCTCCGAGCGAATAAGGGCATGCTCCAGAACTTGCTACGACATATTCTTCGGGAAATTGAATAAGGGCAAGCTTCAAATGTTTGTCAAATCTGGAGAAATTGAAATGGGTAATGTAAAAATTATTTCGATTTCAGGAATTAGGAGAACAATTCTTGTCGATGCTTCTGAATCTTGAAAATGAAAATTTATTTTTTATTTTTTAAAAAAAACGTCTAGCAAGAGAAAATGGGGTTTACGTTTTAACAAGGATGAGTAAGGGCAAAAGGGGAAAATTAAATATGCACAAGAGTTACTATTTAGTTGAGATTATTTATCTTAGGGGGTGTTTGGTAGATAAAATGAGATAAGTAAAGATAAATAAACTTAGGGTTAATAGTGTGAATAGTAGTAAGATTATTAATCCTACACGTTATTTGGTAGACGAGATAAAAAAAAGTCAGATAACTAATCTAGTGTTTGGTAGGCAAGATTTCAACCCTAGATTAAAGTTGTAAAGACAAAAATATCCTTGTGAAAATTTCTAAGGAAAAGAAAATGGGCGCTGCCCTAGCCTAACAATATCCAAATTTAAGAAGCAAAGAAGTAAAATAATACCCCTAATAATAATAATAATAATAATAATAATAATAATAATAATAATAATAATAATAATAATAATAATAATAATAATAATAATAATAATAATAATAATTTTTTTTTAACAAATAACCATAACAGCGGCGCCACTCCCATTTCTCCTCAAATCTCTGCAACAGCTAAAGCCCCAATCGTACTGGTATTGGCCCTTCCATCTTCTTCATCCATCGCAACCAATGGCTTCGTCGCCTCCGAGCGAATAAGGGCATGCTCCAGAACTTGCTACGACATATTCTTCGGGAAATTGAATAAGGGCAAGCTTCAAATGTTTGTCAAATCTGGAGAAATTGAAATGGGTAATGTAAAAATTATTTCGATTTTAGGAATTAGGAGAGCAATTCTTGCCGATGCTTCTGAATCTTGAAAATGAAAATTTAATTTTTTTTTTTTAAAAAAAAAAACGTCTAGCAAGAGAAAAGGGGGTTTACGTTTTAACAAGGATGAGTAAGGGCAAAAGGGGAAAATTAGATATGCACAAGAGTTACTATTTAGTTGAGATTATTTATCTTAGGGGGTAGGGGTAGATTATTTATCTTGAGTAAATAGTGAAATAGTGTCGGACCTTCTATTTATCCCGGGCTCCCTTTATAATTTATATGGTGTATCAAACAACATACAAGCCCGGATTAGCCCGGATTAATAGTCCTATTTAGGGCTAATCTGGGCTACCAAACAGCCCCTATATATACAAGGATAAAGATATTTAGAGTAATAAACCAAAACCCTCGGGGAAGAGGAAGGGGCTTTATTTCGACTGAGAGGCATCATAATCAACACAGTGCTCTCTCTCACCTCACGTCTCTAGAAATCTATCTATCGACAAGCTCGTTCGAATTAAGCTGCACAAACACACATAACAAAATTACCGATCTCTCGTAATGTCAAATCGATTCGTTAATCAGAACAAGAATGATTACAGAAGTACTGCAAAATCCCAGAAGAAATTCGTTCCCAAGAGGGATTTCCATAATCCCAACTCTCATCAAACCCTATCTAACACCCTCCGAGCCACATCCGCCGCCGCCACCCCTAGCGGCGTAGGAGGCGATGCAGTGGTGGCATCGTCTAGCAGAGTGCGGATGGCGGAGGATGGGGAGTGGGTAAGCAGAGCATCCACCAGTGGTAATTTTGTAATTTACTTGCCCCAGGATGAAGCCATGGCGGCTGGGCTGGGTCCGGATGAGGGCGGATTGGATCCTGTGGAGTCTCAGCGCGTTGTCGATTTGCTGAATCGGGAGCTATCACGGTTGCTGAAGTTGCGTCCTAGAGATTTCTGGAGAGAAGGTTGCTAACTTTATCCATAATTGTTGATACTTGGCGTTCTCAAGATGTTATCATGCTTCCGAATTCCCTTGAAATATTGATCTTATTGATTGTATTCTGCAGTGGCTACGGACGAATCGCTGAACACCTTCCTTGAAAGTTTTCTGAAATTTAGAAGTAGGTGGTATGATTTCCCACACCGTGGAGCCCGAGGAATAGTTGCTGGAGTGATTGTTGGTGAGTTTGAGCTGTGCAGGCGTGTCTTCATGGTATTGTACCGATTGTAAGTAAGCAAGGAAGCTCTTGTTGTCTGCTGTTTGGTTCTTCATATCTGGTTTAGTAACATATGTGAAGCTCTCTGTCGACAGATCATCTAACAGAGATCCGGGGGCTAAGGCTGCAGACGCATTGAGTCAAAAAGATCACGAGGGTATGATATCTTTAATTCAAATAAACAATTCAGTTTGTAGTTTATGTTGTTTCCTTCTGCTGTTGTTCGTAGACCTTAGGGTGCTTATGCATCACCAGTGGCTAACTGGTCCATTTCAGTAGCTTCGCCTAGGAAAACTTGCTCTTAACATGCACTGTTTATTATTGCTTTAGGTAGGTTTGCGTAAATCATGTCGAACACAGCTTAGGTTTATACCATACTTTTGATATTGAAAATGAAATCTGACCTTATGGGTTTGATTGAAATGGTTTTCAGACCTTCGGGGTATAGGTCAAGGCTCTAGGTTTTGGATCTGCAGTTACCTTAAGGAGTGCATCCTGCTTGTAACAAACCTGGGCCCATTATCATGAATTGTTCTGCAGGTTTAAGCAACAAAGTTCTGTTACAAAAGATTCCTATAACCGGGATCCTAAATCAATTTGCAGATATATGAGGTGTATATGTAACATGTGCAAAGTAGATTATG
The DNA here is from genome assembly GCA_024222315.1 of Thymus quinquecostatus. Lineage (NCBI taxonomy): Eukaryota > Viridiplantae > Streptophyta > Magnoliopsida > Lamiales > Lamiaceae > Thymus > Thymus quinquecostatus. Next base: position 15,205,106 of record CM044174.1, on the reverse strand, counting down.
AATCTAAGAAGATTGAACCTTTAGAAGCGTGGCAGCTCAGTATGAGTGAAGAGTTGAAGTGAAAATGAGTAGCTGATTATGGTAACCGCTACAGTGACTGCCACTCGAATCTTCCCTTTATGTCAACTTGCTGATGGAAACCGTTAGCCTGGCTGTCAACATGTTGGTGTCTGCAGCTTTCTTTATATCTTGGTGATTTCATGACATCTTCCCAAAACACTAAGCGGTGTTTAGGTTAAGGGATGTGATTAATTTAAGGATAGATAGATTGTAGGATAAGACATGGGATGGGATAGGATGGTAATAGGATTAAAATAATTCCATGTGTTTGGGTGCTGGATTTATATCTCATGATTAGTACCCATTTAAGTGATATAGAGCTGTCCTATCATGGGCTTTGGAATATCTCTAAATATAATTTGCTATCCTACAAACTAAACATGTTAATAAGCCAGATAAAATTAGTCAATCCACCCTAATCACTCAATGTAAATACCCCCCCCCCCCCCCCCCCCCCCCCAATTCTACTACCCTAAAATGCTTATTGGTCCTGATAGAGCTTTGTTGCATCTGCAACGATGTCCGTGGAAGTGTTTCTCTTATTTGCTTAAAGTATTTGAAGAATATTTAGTTAGAATATTTGTTACTTTACTCAACTTGTGTACTCTTTTTATGAGTTGTATATGGTAGTCCTTCTGCAGGAAAAGAAGTTGCTTGACTTGCCAAAATTGTTAGATATATGTGCCATATACGGTCATGATAATGAAGAGTTGTCCCAAAAACTGGTATGTATGTATTTTTAAACAGATTTTCTGCTGCTGAGTCCATTGGCACTCTCATACATTCTCCTTTTCCCGAGCTTCTCCTTCGTCACTCTTGCATATGATACTTACATGTGTTTTTCAGGTGACAAATGCAATAAAGCTTCAACCATATGTCCAAGATGGTTTCCTTGTACTGATATCACACTTTGTTAGCATTATTCAGTCCATGTATCAAAGATGCAGCTCAACTTTAGAGGTGCGCTTTGGAATTTTACCTCGCTGCTGTTGCTTTATGCAGGAATTTGTGTGGAACCCTTATACAGTTTCCAATTAGGCTTGTTATACACTTCCCATTTTTTGATCATAGAGATATTACGTCTTCAATATGTCCATTAAATGGATTTCCAGTTTTGACTTTCATACTGAGCAAGAGTAAGGACATTAATTAGCAAATTGGGCCTATGTATTTAGTGATTGCAACTTGCATCCTGGAATTTATAAGTTAGCAGTTAAAGTTTGGGAGTGTGGTCCAAGGCTACATTGGTTTTCATTGTTTTGACCTGATTATATGGACAAGGCAAAAATAATCACTACTTACAGAAGCTTTGGCTTATTTCTTTGATAGAACCTAGTGGTTTCCTGGTTTCAGATTTAGTAGTTGAACTGAAAAAATGGTGAGAGATGCTATAGTACAATATTGAGGTAGCAGATCCCTGAAGTGCCGTGATTGTACGCTACTAATATTTCTTGGTGCTTGCTAAGCAGGGTTTGCTTAATTCAGGTGGCCACCATGACAAAGGATCCAGTTGTCTTCATCTCGACTATCTGGAGGTACTGTTAACTCCATTTTGTATTAATTCCTCTGATTTTCTCACTTTCGGCCATCATTAGGTGAAACAATGAACATAACAAAATCATTTGATCCAAACAGGGGTCAAATTATTCCATCAAAACTTTTTATAACGGAAGATGTACATCTAATACTATTTTGATGCATGGAAATTGGAATCATGAGTACATCCTGTCAAAATTGTAGTCTTAACTAATTTTGGCTGCAGCTTGTGATTCCGGACTGGTAGATGTATCCATTTTATTCTATATGTGACTCGTTTTATTATTTATATCATAGGTTATGGACTTCATAAATGATTCGGTTGTATCGTTGGACTCGTTTGTTAATGCATATAAACCAGCAGCTGTTTTCTTCTCTTCTCCGGTTGAATTGAGGTACTACTCTGGCTACTTGATATTTTAAATGAATAATAGATATTTTGCTTAATTTACTTCTAGTTTTAAGGATTAATTTTCTCACTATATCAGCATTTTCACATTTTCTTAGGCTACCAGAAGCTTTTTCACTTCAAATGCACAGCACTAGTAACAAGTAACAACTATAGGTGCTGGTAAATGACAATATCATGCTTCAGTCTTAATATGCTTAATTGGATGACATGAAAAACAGAACTCCATGACCAAGAGAATTTAGGTAAATAAGGCAGGTGTACGGGCATCAAGTATATTACATTCTGTTTCTCAAAACTTCCTTTCTGGGCTTTCTCTTATGGTCATGATCTCAAATCAATGTACCGTAGTTTGAAAGAACTTATTATAAATGTGCAGAGCGTAATATATAAATAAATAAGTAAATCTGTACAAATATTAAATATGTAGACTTATATGTATACATGTATTATGCATATATAAACAAATAAATAAACAATGGGAGAGATACAAACAGGAAAGTGCACTTATTTTATTTTATTTTATTTTATTTTATTTTATTTTATTTTATTTTATTTTTCTGTTTCTGTTTTTGGAGTTAGAAACTGCAGTTTTGTTTACTATGTGAGCATTTAAAGTTGCAAGAGTTTAGTTCTGTTATGTTCTTTAAATTTGTCATTGAATATCTGAGCAACAATGTGTGTGGATTTGTCAAAAGAGTTTTTTAAATTCTGACTCTACAGACCAGCTTAGACTTGTGGAAATAACTTGGGGGTGTTTGACTAACCTAATTTTAAAGTTTGGAGCTTATAGATGCAAAATAAGTTGGGGGTAGAGCAGCTTATTTTAAGTAGCATATAATCTGTTAGAGCTTTTTTTTTTTTTTATCATTTAAGCTCTTTGGGAACCTATTTTACTGAACACTTTTCAAGAGCTTAAAGCTTAGCAAAACACCCCTTAGCCTTGAAACTTTTCAACTCTAATTGGTTTTATTAAACTTTTAGGTGGGCAATTTGACTCATTGGTAAGGACAAAATCTTAATATTTCTTGTATACTTCTAGAAGGATCATAGGAAGATCATAGGAATTTGAGGCATCCCGGTTTCTTGGCCCACTGTCCTTTTCAGTGATCATTGTTCATTAAAAGGTACAATGATGATTCTGTTGTCTATGCAGTTATAGGACTGAAGAATTGCTCACCACTCTTGCAACGCTGCATGACTCATTTCTTCCATCGCTGTTAAGAGGATTTAGTATTACTTCGGGTGCAGCTGAAGCTATAAACAAGGAAATTTCGAGTGATTTGCTTTCAAATGCTTTTATTAGTCTGAAGATGTTGGCAACGAGGATTGCAAAATTTGGATGGAAATTACTTTATTTCTGCTATCTTAGTGACGAGGCATTTGAAAATATGTCATCACTTCCAGTTTCAATGAAGATGTTCCCAGCAAATGTGGAGGACCCTATTGTTAGGGCTGACATTTTGATACAGACAATCAGAGATCTCACCGTTGATCAAACAGAGGGTCTTGGAGCACGAACTTGGGGAACATTTATCCAAGAAATTGAGAAGAATCATAAGATGACGAGTAGGATTGAATTATTGAGAAATACGGGTAAGATTTATGTCAAATATAATAATTTCCATTTGCCTTCTAATTCTTATATGTAATCTTGGATTTCATTGTCTCTGTAAGAAAACTCTTTTCATTCAAGGATCTCATATCAAGTAACCTTTTTTGTATCTGGTTTGCAGGATGGTTTTCGATGGATGATGAACAATTTCAATTTCTTGCTTTAATCATGAAGACTTCAACACAAGCTGATATCAAGCGGAAATCCTCTTCTACATTCCTAGCCACCAGCTACAAGACCCAGACAGAAGAAGATGTGGCGATTGTAGAGTCAAAAATTAGTCAAATCAAGGAACTCTTTCCAGATTATGGTAGAGGCTTCCTAGTAGCATGTCTTGAAGCTTATAACCAAGATACAAAAGAGGTGATTCAGAGAATCCTTGAGGGAACCCTTCATGAGGAACTGCAGTCCCTCGACATTTCATTGGAAGCAATACCATCTTTAAAGTCCAAAACATCAGTAAATGGCCATGACAAGGGTAAGGGAAAACTAGTCGAGTATGCAATATCTCCTCAGGAAATTGTAGCCCCCATTGTAAGTTCATCTTCTTCAGTTGGGAGGTTTACACGGAAAAGCACCAATGATTCATCAGATTCCGAGACCCTAAATATCAAACACGAGGAGACACTTGCTAAAACAGCAACTCTTGCATCTCAGCTGGAGTATGAAGATGAGTATGATGATTCTTTTGATGATTTGGGTTTGAGTGTTGGTGATTCAGGGTTGGACGAGTCTGAGACCCTCGAGTCAAAACACACTCACAGAGGAAGAACTGCTGAAGCTGACACAGGCAGCTCGACTTCAGGTCCTGACAGTTCAAAGTGGGGTTCACGTAAAAAGCCTCAATTTTATGTGAAAGATGGTAAAAACTACAGCTACAAAGTTGATGGTTCAGTCGCTGTGGCTAATCAGAATGAAGCAAAATTGGTTAACCTAGCACAGAAGGAACTCATCCATGGCCTTGGACAAGGTGGAAACCTGCCCTTGGGTGCAGTGAAAAGTTTAACAGATTCGAAAGAGGAGCAGAATGAAGAACATGATGGTGATGAAGGTGGAAGAAGAGGAGGAAGAGGAAGCTACAGGGGCAGAGGAAGGAGAGGTTCTTCTATTGCAGTTCAAAGGTATCCCGAAGCAAATGAGCAACTTCACGAAGGACAAGATAATGTGGAAGGTGGAGCAAGAGGAGTCTACGGAAGGGGTGGAGGTAGGAGAGGAGGCAACAGGGGAAGGAACAACTTTAGGAAAGACAGAGCTATGAGTAAGCATCTTGGTGGATTACCTAGTCATTACAGCTAGTATCACCACTTTCTTCTTCTTGGTCGCTTCTTTATATTGTCCATGATTACTAACCAAGTTAGCATTTGGTAAAAAATCTGCTATTTTGTACTCCCTTCGTCCCAAAGATAACGTCTTGTTTCTTTTTGACAATATTTTTTATTCTACCTTCGTCCCATAAATTTGGGCATGAGAATTAATGAGACGAGTAATCTTTTTCCAACTATATGTCCCATTTAATTGTTCACTTACTTAAAGTGAAAAAGTTTTACTCTCACAACCAATATAATATAAACTTCATTATCTCTTATAGCTTTGGTTATTGAACCATTTCCCTTGTGGACAATTAAATGGGACGGAGGGAGTATTATATTATACATAATTGTAAAAAGATTATACATTTCCTTAGTTCTCGTGCCCAAAATTGTGGGACGAAGGTCATACGAAAATATTGTTAAAAGAAACAGGACGTTATCTTTATGATAGAGGGAAAAATGTTATCTTTATGATGGAGGGAGTATTTTGTATTTTGCTTGACCCTCTTTTTTGTAGACTTCGACCAACTTTGTAGTTATGGCCGACCTTGGTTAATTTTCTTAGCTGCCTCATTTCTGGTTTTCAAGATCATAGAGGGAATGTGTTCGAACATATAATTGTATTCATTTATTGAGCATTATAAGGGTTTAAGAGAATTATTTTCCTTAAAAATAATACTCCATTCATCTTATTGATATAGTGACAACATTTTTCCAGTACAAGAATTAAGACGAGAGTGATGATAGTGAATAAAGTATTATGAATGGGTTAATATTTTGCCATTATGAGTTATATTCCTATATCAACGCGACAAACGAAATAAGTATTTATCCCTATATCAATGGGACAGAGAAATTGCATATATAGTGGACATCCTTAAAAAAAATTTGGAGAACTTCTACCAACCGGGATGGCTGTTTAAAATAAAATAAAATTAAGCATTACATTTTATGTCAGAGGGTAGGTTTCCTTAGGGGCTTATGTTTCATATCAACCCAAAATCCCTAAACTCTTAACACACTAAAGAAAATCTAAAGGATTTATATCGCCATCAAATTAAGATGTCGACATATTGCTAAAATAAATTATGAATAAGAATTTTAATCATAACGAATACTGTCTAGTTTCATTATAATTAATATAAAATAAATTAAGAATTTTAGAATACTGCCAAATCAAGCTCTAGAAAGGTCGGCAAAACAATTCTTGAAAGTTCCTTCATTAAATTTTATACTCATAATATTTACTTTTACCCTTTTCTTAAAAGTAGATGCAAGATTTACCCTCTTTTAAAAATCATGTAAAATCTACCCCTTTTATATTTTATTATTTAATAGTTAACATTTAATGTTTTATTTTGTTGTCGGCAAAAATTAATTCAAAATTGAAAAGATTTATTTTAATTTGACACATCAATGATGTACGTGATAGGCTGTATTTTACCCTATCATCTAAGTGTAAATTAGTTGTTCTCTTGTTTTATTTCGATAGTTTAGCTCATGTTTTGTATCGTTTACGTTATTTCGAGCTATATTATGTTGTCTCAATGTATATATATAGCCACTTTGACTATAACTATAAGTTTTTTAGCCACAAGTTTAAAAGTATGAGTTTTATAGCCACTTTTGGGTAAAAAGACATGCATACCCTCAAAAAGTTTGTCCATATCATCAATGACAAAATTTAAAAAAAAAAAAGAAAAGAAAAGGAATATTCAGAAAAAACCAAAAAAAATATATATATTTTGTGGGCCATTAATGCACACTTAATCATACCAACCACCCTCTCCCTCTCCCTCTCTCTCTCGACGTTACTGAAACAAGAAGAAACCCCAAAAAACCAGTAGTCGTCGCCGTCGCATCTCCACCGTCGCCGCCGCTGTAACAACCTTATCCTCTCTGTCGCCACCGCCGCCACCACCGGAGAAGATGTCAGACGCCGAATCCAACGAAGAATGGCCGACGCCTCCGCCGCCGGTTAGTTACTTAAAATTTCTCAATTTTTTATTTTTATTTTCTTGTTCGATAATGTATACTCTAGTTTAGTTCTTGGTTGTTAGTTTACATTGAACACGATTGACTTAGGGTTTAGGGTTTATAAATCACAAATTAGAATGCTTAATCTGAGAAAATGCAGTAAAGTCTCGTATTTTTTGCTTTGTTCTGAAGGCACGATTGATTTTAAAAATCAACCGTGTGAGCACGGTCGAATTTGAAAATCAACCGTGCCTAATCGTTGACATTAGCAAATTGTTGACCAGGCACGGTTGACTTGGGAATTCAACCGTGTGGCACGGTTGAATTCCCATTTCAACCGTGCCTCTACCGAGTTTTTATGGTGTTTTTTTTATCCGATTTTCATTTTTTTTTCCTATAACTATACTAATATGTTTTGTTTGTATTATTTTCAGCCTAGGTTTCAGTGGATGAGACCTCGAATGCAAGGATATCCCGGCAAAGTAATCCTATATACACGGGATTTGGTTCTTCGAGATATCCCCGATGTTTTGATCAAGGTCGGGGGACAGCAGCTCCTCGATCAATTTCTACAAGGCCCCTTCCGTTACATCATGGAGCTGAAGAGGAAAGATGTGGTAATCAGTGCCTTGCACGAGTTACTAGCCCGGGAGTTGAGAGATTCGCCGATCCCGGAGTTTGAGAGGTGGTTTTCAATAGGGGGCGTGAAATTGTCTGCGGCCCTCGAGAGTGGGCCATTGTGACCGGATTAAACTTCGAGCCTTCCGCTTTCAACCCCTACAGTCGAAATCATATTATACCGTTGTCGAGCCTCTACCACACGAAGTACGGAAGGGCGAAGACGAAGATCAAGGCGAACAAATTGAGGGACGACTTCTTCAAAAATCACATCGAAAGTCCGCTAGGCACGCCCGAGCAATACGTGAAGGCCGCCAACCTTCTCGTCTACTACTTCATTCTACAATGCCATGACAATTCGCCCATCGATGATTGGGCTTGGGCGCTAGTAGAGAACGAGGAGGAATGGAGGAATTTTCCGTGGGGATCGTGGTCGTGGCAAATCCTTTGCCACCAGATGGACGTCGTCAAGAAAGATCCATCCGAGATCGACAACGATCAACACAAATGCCACTTCTACGGGCCGGTTTGGGGGCTCAATTTATGGTCGTACGAGGCCATTCCGTTTTTGGGACAAACCTGTGGCTACCAAGCTCCACAGAGACGCGACCTGTTGCCCCGTATGAGAAGGTGGGAGACGTATTCTTCATACACTAGCATGGTCGGTTTCTACGACAACCCCGAGGTAAAAATGAATTCACTTTGCATTTATTTATTTATTTAGTTGTTTCATTTCATTTGTCTAGTTAATTAATGAATTTCATACATGTATGCAGCTCGAGGTACATCATAGGCTCGCTCCGTCAGAACGAGAGCAACGAGAGGCCTATCTCCTCAGTTTGGAGAATCCGAACCCTCTCGGGTTGGAGTACGATGCTCCAAAACGCCACGCCTACAAGAAAGTGGAGCCGGAGCAGTGGAGATCAAAGGCGGCCCGAGAGATGGCCAAGGTCGTAGAAAAGTTGAAGTGTCGGGAGGTTGAACGGGTCGTGATTCCCCGTCGTCAGTTGCCTCGAGCAACCCGTGCTTCTTCCGAGGGACGAGTGCCTATCCGTCCTCTTCGTCTCGATCCCGTGGATCGGGACACGTTTGACGAGGCGCAGTCGAGGCGTTATAGACCCGAGGGACAGTCGAAGCGCCCTAGAGCTGAGCCATCTCGTCTCGAGGAATCCAGTGACGTTGTTTATTGCATCCACGGGGATCCATGCCGGCTAGGATGTCGTGGAGACGATGCGGCAATGGACAGGTTCATCGAGAGGTTCGGTGATCGACTGGTACGGGATACAGACGAGAAAAACATTGTTGCTCGCTTCGCCAAGGCCGTCGTTGAACGTGCTAAGGGCCTTCTCGGGCCTAGGGATCGCCCGAGCCGAAGTAGGCTGTCTCCTGAGGAGTCGTATCACTCACACGTGGGCTTGGATGGACCGAGGATCGAGGAGGGCGTTGGGAGGTCAAGGAGTCGGACACCGACTCAAGCACCTAGATTTGAAGACGCTCGAAGGACACCTCCACCACTTACGGGGCAAGCCTCGTCCTCTCACGGTTCCTTCGTACGCGAGCTTGACCGAGAGATCCCCTCGCCTCCTCGTTACACTCGAGCATCATCCGAATCGGAGGGTTCGGAATTTGAGGAGGAACCTCAAGGCGAGCAAAGGCTAATCTCTACTCAAGCCGGCCGAAAAATTAAGCCGTCCTCCTTCCTCCAGAGTCCGTCTGTGGCGAACGCAGACACGCCGATTTCTACAAAGCCACGGACTGTGAAAGAAGCTTATGAACGGCATAGAGCTTTGGGGGAGGGTGCCAAAGTGTACACCCGTCAAGAATGTCCATTCGAGATGTCGCAAAAACTCTTTGATGAAATCGAGAACCCGAAGGTGCAAATAGAAGCGCCGGTAAGTGTTTATATTTTCGTTTTTATTTTTGTTTTTAGATCACAATTCGAAATTTCATTAATTTGTCTTTTGTTTGTGCATTTTCAGATTATTGACCTCTACATCCTGTATTGGAGGTCTCGACTGCGTTGTCGAAGCTTGTTAGCTCCCAGAGTAGGATACAATGCGACCGTACTAGCAGGGTGTGATTACTACGTAAGTAGTATTATTAATTAACGTTTTTGCATTATCTTATTTTATACATGCACACTAGCACTCATTGTAAATTGTTGTTGGAAATACAGAAGATGTTGAATCGAGCCCTCGAAAAGCAGCACCCGAAAGATCCTGAGCTAGGCTTGACAGCGGGCAAGTCGTACGCTAGATGGAAGGCCACTGAAAACCCGTTGGAGGTTTTCGAAGGGACAAATACGTACATCCCTTGGAAGCTTGCCAAATATGTAAGTACGATTCATTTTTTTTCCCTCTCTTTTTCCGACTATAGTGTGTTTTTAATTATAATTAGATTGTTACAGTTTATCATGGTTTGCCACCTCGACACGAATCATTGGGTGGTCGTTCGCGTCTGTGTTCGAGAGTGGAGGGTTGAGGTGTACGATTCACTCTTGTATCGCCTCGATAAGAGCACGGATGGAGATCATCGTACAATACAACTCCTTTGCATATGTCGTCTCTTCCCTCGACTCCTTGCCCTGTCCGATTATTGGAAACAGCAGGTTACTCTGTCGAAGAGGAGCAATTTTATGGAGTTGGTATTCATGCCCAGAGAAGAACAATACACATCCAAATCGACGGTGTGAGCTGTGGCGTATATGCATGCTTGTACTTGGATCGTATCCTCGGATCGAATCCACGAATCCACCACGTGTATGAACTGTTGATGAGGAGAAGTTCGTCAAGATGCAACGAAAGAAATTGGCTAGGAGAATATTTAGTCTTTCATTGTATCAAGTAGAAGGTCCGGTCGATCTATCGAGGGTGGATGTAGATGTATAGTAAACCTTGATTCTCGAACCATATTTATCGAACTTGTTTATGGAATTCGTTTAACGTATTAGATTGTCGAATATGCAATCTTTGTCAATTTGCAATTATCGTATTACATTATCGAATGTGGAATCATTGGGAAATTATCGAATGTGCAAGAATTGGACCTAGAGGAAATTTGGACATAGAAAAATTTTGAGCACTTTTTCCCCAAATTTTCTGTAGAGGCACGGTCAAAACACAAAGTCAACCGTGCCTCCTCTTTGGACGGTTGACTTTCGCAGACACCGTTGACTGTTGTGTTTGACCGTGTCAAACAGTGCCTCCTTGAACACTAACCGTGCCACGAAGAACAATTTGTACAATAATTCATTATTTAATCGTAATTAAATTGTGAACTCGATATTTTATGCCATAGTTGATTAAAAAATGACAAATATAGCGGAAACATTGAGTTTTAATGAATAAAATAACGTAATCTAAGCTATCTAATGCATTGGCACTTCTTAAGATGAAACACTCCTACAATGTATATGGTCCCCTACCTCATTATCTAAAGATTCGATCTTCGTTTCGGTTCGTTATCGTTGTTAACGGCATTTAATTGAAGTATTGTTAGTAACCAATGTGTAATTGATGGTTAATTTACATACCAACATCAAAATTAACGAAATTTTAAAAGGTTGACTTTCGAAAATTGCCCCTTGACTTTGACACGGTTAGGGTAACACTGTTAGGGTGCACGGTCAAAACCCCAAGTCAACAGTGTCTGCAAAAGTCAACAGTCAAAAGGGGAGGCACGGTTGACTTTGGGTTTTGACCGTGTCTGGCACTGTTGATTCTTCAAATCAACAGTGCCTATACCGAAAATTTGGGCAAAAATTGCTCAAATTTTTTCTAATTCCCACAATCAACCATGCCTGTTTTATTTCCCATACCTAGTACAACATTCACTTGACATAAAAAATCCATTCCAATCCAAACATTCAATTCAATCCAAACATGAGATTCAATATATCGAAATAAAATTAATCGAAAAATTAGTCTACCACTCTCAAGGGACATCGAGGTCTCGTGTGTTCCTCGCTTTGACATATGCTGCATTTTTTCTTCCTTCTTCTCCCTGGCTCCGCATCACGGGGTGGTATATTCAAGTCGACACCGCCAATCGGAATTGGAGCTCTACACACTCTCCTGTTGTGCCCAACTTGTCCGCATCGAGTGCACCTTTATCGAGCCGTCGATGTTGACGTTCCTTCTTCTCCTACGGCTCTTGCACATGACAGCTAGGGATGTCAAACGGGCCAACCCACCGGGTTTCGGGCTAGCCCTATCGGGTTGCGGGCTTTTCGGATCGGGTTAATCGGGCTTTTTTTTCTTTCGGGCTATTATTTTTTGACCCTAACCCTAACCCACCGGGTTTCGGGCTAGCCCACCGGGCCATTAAGTTTATTAAAAAAAAAAATTGATATCGTATAAATATAAAAATAATAATTATTTTAGCACATACTTGTATAAAAATATTAAATAAATTATTAAATATTGTGAATTTAAAAAAAAATATTTTCGAATGTCAATATTTATTTTACTTTTCACCAAGCGCCGAAGTAAAAACGTATAGAATTTAAAATGAAGATTATATTTTTAATAAAACAAATTAAAAATACTCAATAATAATTAAAAACACAACCTAATTTATCAAATTTATAAGTAGAAGTAATGAAATATGTCATGAATTCATAATTTATGGTAACCCACCGGGCCAACCCACCGGGCTTTCGCGTCAGCCCTATCGGGCTCGGGCTTTTTTCGGTCCAGCCCTATCGGGCTTTTTTACTTTCGGGCTATTATTTTTTGGCCCTAACCCACTATTTTTTTCGGGCTATTCGGATCGGCCCGTCGGGCTCGGGCTTTTTTGACATCCCTAATGACAGCCTTGGTCGTCCGGCTTGCTTAGGTATTAGAGGTGGACGCACAACGCATGAGGTCACGTAGTCGGGCAGGTCCCACGACTCCGGATGAGGGACGGGTTCGATGGTTGGGGTATAGGTGGCTACCAAGGTAGGCTGTTTGAAATAGTGACTCACGTAATCACTAGCTCGTCCACCTGAATACCTGATTAAGCATAAATAAATAAATCAGTCTGTCACGACCCCACCCCGCTAAACTAGCTAAGCGAGGTCGCGACTCAAGAAAAAGGGAAACGAAATGAAATAAACGAACGACATGAGGTGAAACGATGTGAAAAACGCAGCATTAGATTAATTCGAACTCTCCATCATTCGTCGAGAATGAATGGAGGAAAAATATTGTCCAACAAAAGTGGAGTGTTACATGAAGTATGCGGAAGCGTTGCTCATGAAGAAGTCATTGTCTATGATGGGGCTGATACATTGCAACAATACACAAAACAGAATCTAATCTAACTACATAAAGATCACAGCGGAAGAACGTGAGATGCATGTATGGAGACATGCACCACCAAGAGGCTTCAACGCTTTCATGCTCAACAAAAGCTCCTTCGGCAACTTCACTTCATCCTGCTTAACCTGCACATGGGAAATATGTACAGGACTGAGTACAAAAGTACTCAGTGGACACGTGCCAAAACATTTTAATTGTCAGCCATTCAAGTGAATCATAGGGGTTTTCGGAAAAGACCTATGTTCACAAAAACATTTTCATTGTAAAAGAGTGCCTGCATAGGCTATTTTCTGGTGTAATCCATCATATCTGAGCTGTGGGTATATTCGGAGAGGTTGGCCACCCTCCCGGATACCTGACCGCGCCAACTTGCGTTAGCTAACGGTAAACTGAGTGCACTAACTCACCGAGGTCTTGACCTCGATGAGCCCGAATCGTTCTGATAAACTGAGGCATAAGCCTTTCCCAGATAGATTTCATACAAAAACAAAACATTTTATGGCATGACAATTCTTTACGAAAAGAATTTTAGCATAAAGAAACATTTTAGTTTTACGAAAGCCCACCTCGATAGCTTTCCTCTCCTGGGAATAATTTATATAACTCTGAGCGCCGCCTTAGTCTCGGCCTTTTCCTTCGCCTAACCTCGTTCAAAGAACGTAAAATGAGAGACTTGAAAGGAAATCGATAATCTTATCGATCTATGCGAATGTTGTCTTTTATCGAGGTTATGTTCTCTTTTACTGATAGCGCTTATCATGAGTATTCTTTTAATCGAGAGTTTCTTGATTCTCATTTGAAATCGATCACTTCAATCGATTCTTGTGTCTTACTGTCTTTTCACCCTCGACAGAAATCGCAGGATATTCGATTAAGCCATTAATGAGGCTTAGTGATTTTATTACACGTTATAAGTGGTCTACACTTATAAGATAAATATTACTGGGCTAAATCTTATTGAAGGATATAAGTGGTCTACACTTATAAGATTAACATAACCGTTGTTACTGGGCTTGATTTAATCATTAATAGGGCTTCGCGTTTTTATTACGTGTTATAAGTGGTCTACACTTATAAAGCTGTTATATTTGGGCTCAATTGATTAATTCAACGTTAATAGTCGTTAGAGGCCTGATAAAAGCATTAGAGGTTTAAGCCCAGTTATTGAAGCTCGGGAATTATTAAATCAATCCCGATAAATTATTACATTTGTCTTTTGTTTCTTGATTTAATTATCTGCTCATTTAAATATTTTTCGGCCCATTAAATAATTCTCGGTCCGTGAATAAAATTCGGCCCGTCTGATCTTGAAGCTTCGGCCCAACTGAAAATTAAATCCGGCCCGATAACTAAAGTTCGGCCCTACAACTTATTAATCTCGGCCCAACTGAATACTACTTCTGGCCCAACAGATAATTATTTCTCGACCCAACTAGTAAATGGTTCTCGGCCCAACAATTAATAAATCTGGTTCATGAGTAAAATTCGGCTCGTCTAATCCCGTCGAGTCCGGCCCAATTTAATCTCTACGGCCCATCAAATAATTAATTCGGCCCAACGATTCTCCCGGCCCGAGTCCATATCGACCCGAAAGCCCGGCCCGGGTTTATGTGAGACAAAACACCCCTCTCTCTCTTTTTCTCTCTCTACGCGCTGAACTCTTCCTCCCCTTTCTTTCTTTCCCTCGGCAGTTTCCCCGGCGCCGTCGCCTTCCTCAGCTTCTGCCGCCGCCGTCGGCCGGCGGTGCTCCGTCGTCGAACCTCCTCCCTCTCAATTTCCCATTCCGTAAAAAGGGAAGCCCTAATTTCAAAATTAGGGAAAAACTGGAAACTTGCCGGATGCAATTCCTCCGGCGTCGGCTTTGCCTCCATCGACGCGGTGCGCCGACAGCGTCTCTCTCTCCATTCGCGGTTTACCCAGCGGCGCCGCTAGTCTCCGCCTAGTCGCGTCGCTGCCGCGCCACCTGCTGCCATCGCCGTCTGTTGCCGCGGCATCTGCTGCTGGCGGCGTTCCTCTCGCTTGGCCGCGACTCACCTTCTCTGCCTTCGATGCCCTAGCCCTTGTGGCTAGGGCTCGTCTCTTTTCCCGGACCTGCTGCCCTCTCCTGCCCGTCAGTTTTCGGCGGTGCTCTCTCTCTGCGTTCTGCTTTCCGGCACCGGCGGCGTGGCCGCCGTCGGCGTCTCCTCCTCTTCTCTCACCCATTCCTTATCTGACCTCTCTTCTCGTCCTTGTTTTGCAGGTGATCCCGGCGATTTCTAGCGCTGCAGTGGCTTCTTCGATGCCGTCGACGACCGTGGCAGCCTCCGGTGATGCTTGGGTGGTGTTTGGGTGCTCCGGTTTCGACTCAATTTCACCCTCGGCCTTCCTCCTCTTTCCGGGCAGGTTCGATTCTCACCATTCCCTTTCGTTTTTGTTGTTTAAATTCGATTATGAGCTATACTTGTTGTTTTAGAGGGTTAGGGGCTTGATTGGGAGGCAATTAGGGCCGATTTTTACCTTGAATGTTTTGTGCATGAGTTGGGAACAATTTCCAGATTTTGGTGTTGTTATAGTTGGTGTCTTTGGTTGTGTTGAATGGTTAATTTGGGAGATTGTTATACATGCAATACCTTAGGCTTGTTATAGGAGGTTCTATGTGATTTAAACATGCCTTAAAACTAATTTTTAGCCTTCAAAGATAACATGCATTGCTTCTAAGGGATTGCTATGTTCCTCATGCTTCAATCTTAATGTTTTTAACTATGCTTGAGAGGGTGATAGAGTACTAGATTGGTGTCACTAGTTGGTTCTTTTAGGTTCTAAAGGGGAGGATTACATGCTTGAGGGTTTGTAGTACTTAGAGAGAGTAATGAGGAGTCTTACTTGTAAATCTTAAGAGGTTGAAAATCTGAGTTCTTGAGCTAGATGGTGGCTGTCCCCTTTTCTTTGTGCTTCTTCCCTTTGTTCCTTCTCTATATCGATGTAACTTGAAGCCTACAATTGCATGTTTGATTTCTAAGTGTTAGGGGCCATGATATTCATGCTAGGGGGAAGAGTGGGGGTTCTTTCTCACCTTTAGAAACTGAAATCGAGTCTCTAGCTTCCGATTAGAGGGCTGCCCTCTTCTAATTCTTGCTTGAATACCTTCCCCTTCCTTCTTTCTTCACTCCTAGAGATAGGGATTTGGTTCTTGAGTTAGTGCATGTACATGCTAGGTTCTAGAGAGGGGTGAGAGGTTTACCGTAGGTGTGTTGATGCTCGAAAAGGGGTTGCCGGCGGCTGTTTTCCGGCGACTCTCTTGCTGGAAATCGGCTCCCTCTCCCTCTCTCTCTACTTGCTCTCTATCTCTTGTGTGAATATGAGTACTTGGTGAATGATTGTGTGCTAACTTGTGGTGGTTTTGTGTAGGGACTATGGATTGAAATGGAGAGAGGGGCTTGCATTGGTGACACGTGTGGTCTTTCTCAAGAATGGAGTGTTAATAGTTCTCTAATTGTGATTAGGAGGAATTAATAGATTTGAAATCCAGTTTTTGCGTTGGAAGATATGGGCGCCTACTGTATTGCCGCTTCTTCCTGTTTTCTTTTCTTTTCTTTTCTTTTCTTTTCTTTTGTTGTATATATATATATATATATATATATATATATATATATATATATATATATATATAGGGGTGGGATCACATAAAAAGTTCTATTAGTGTAAGAAATAAGAAGTAATCTAATCCCTTGATTTATACAAAATCTACGGCCCAAATTTAATCTTTAAAAATGCACATTGATTGATTTTGTGTTAAATGCATTGACTTCTATTCCACTGAAGGGCAAATTAGTAAAATTAAAACTTTTCTCATCAACTACCAAACCTATGACGATTATCATGGAATTTGAAATGGAAGTGGAACCACCAATATTAATGAATAATAGTTTTAAAAAAAAACCTTAATTGTTGCAAGCTAAAAATTAGGAATTTTTTCGATTTCCTTTTTCTTTTACCATTCATTCAATTTATGCTATTTTAATGCATTAATGCACTAGCTATTTATAATGCATATGTAAAAATGAATATAAAATGTTGGTTAGTTTCTTCTTCAAAATATCAGTTGCATTATCGTATGCAATATAATGTATCATCTCTATTGTACAAAGAAAGTAATAAATTATCTATAATGATTATATGAATAATGCATTTCCTTAAAAAAATCGCATGCACAACAAACTATTACTACTATAATGCATTAAGTGGAATTATAAAATGCATTATAATAATTTCTTGTGTGCATTATAATTCTTTGGTTAATGCATTACGTGAAGTGAAAAAATGCATTATAATCCTTTGCTATCGTGCATTAAGTTATTTTTGTTCAAGAATTTTATGAATTTCACATTTAGATCATAATCATTATGAAAATGCATGATTAACATAATGCAATATGAATTTCTTATAATGCATTTTAGATTTAAGGCAATGCATTTCTCAAGTATGCAATTTACTTTTGCATATTTCAGGAATAAGCAAATTATTATTTAACTAATTTAATAATGCATGTTAATAAAATAAGTTGAAACTCTCTCGCTAGAATGAAAAAATGAACAAAATGAAACCACACATTCAAAAATTAGTCAAGTTATGTAAAATATGAGAGAGCGAGATAATAAAAAAATAATTTAAAAATAAATTAAAAAATGCCCCAAATTTAGGAGAAAATACAAAACTACCCTCCACATGTATAACTCAATGAAATATAACGTATATTTATTGAAATTAATAATAGCCATAGATCATAAAAAATAGATGGATATGATTGCTTCTTATTTCTTACTAGATATGTGTTTTTTATTTGATCTTCCCTCTATATATATATATATATATATATATATATATATATATACATGGATTATTATTGTGGGCTTAGAGCCATTAATCTTGGGCCCATTTTATATCTATTGTTGTTGGGTATTAAATCTGAAACGGGCTCCCTCTCTTGGGCCAATTAAATAAAATCGAACTAATAATCGTGAAGTGGGCCTCGATCACTAAGTGGGCCTTGGTCCTTAAATAAAATTAACCGATTCGTTTTATCGGCCTTCTTTGAATAGTCTTGACTCTCGTTTCGGGAAATGCTAATGCCACTAAATGTAACACTACTAGTAGTAGTACTAAAATTTTGTTTTACTCATAATAATAATAATACTCTTAACAACACTCTTAATAATACTCTTACTACTTAAAATAATGCCGAAGTTTTTATTAATTACTAAGAAAAACTGCGGTCATTACACAGTCGATAGGTACCATTCAATCTCGTCTACTAAGAAAATAAGATTATGTCATACCTTAGAGCCGCGTGAGCGTGTCGACAAGGCATCAAGTCCAAGTCAAACTCACGGCACGAGCACGTCGAGTTTTGAAGGTCAACGAGGTAATTGCCGTTCTCACCTTCTACCCTATACAAATTGGGAGTCGCTGTCGTCCTACACGGGTAGCGACGTCTCCATTCATGGGCTGCCAACATCTTGTCGTACGCTTTCGGGGTGAGATCGTGGTCTCGAGAAAGGGCACTTTGACGGTGTTGGTCAAACCACTTTTCTACGATCGTGCGATACATCTCAAGCATCGAGCATATCGGCAGTCGACGAGCCCACAGTAGTCGAGCATTCATTGTCTCGGCCGGATTAGAAGTCATGAAACTCGTGCGTGGGACGGGACACTTTGACTTTGCCCACTTCGGAGGGCCAATATCACACAACCTTCTATAAATTCCGCCTCCTTCACGGCCGAAGCATCTCAAGGAATCGAAGTTTTCATCGAACGTTGAATCTTTATTTGCGTAGGCCGCCTCTTTGAAAATTCCCAAGGCATGTTGCCCGAACGATTTCAAATTCTTCGTGATGTGGTAGAAGCAGAGGCCGTGTGCTCGGTTAGGGAAAACGGTGTTCACGGCATTTTGGATACTCACGTGTTGATCAGAAACAATCAATAGATCGTCCGACGCTCCGAAACAACTCCGCACCTTCGACAAAAACCAAGTCCATGATTCATCATTCTCGATAGGACCTAATCCTATTGCAAGAGGAAACACCTGCTCATTCCCATCTTTAGTCACAGCTACAAAGAGAGTCCCCTTGTTTTTTCCTTTCAAATGTGTCCCGTCAACAACAATCACGTGACGGAGCAAGTTACTTTGAAAGGCATGGATGGACTGTCCAAGAGCAAGAAACATGTACTATAGTCGATCGTCGGCATGCGATGTCACAATATCATACACACTGCCCGGGTTTCTCTCCTTCAGCAGGTAGAGGTAAGACGGTAGCCTCTGATATGACTTTTCGTAACATCCGTACATGCTCTCGATCACTATGTTCCTCGCTCACAATGCAAAGCTGTAGCCTATTTGAATGTCGTACTGAGTTTGTAGCTCATTCATCATCTCAATCGGCTTCAACACGGCTCCCTCGACGACCAGTCTACGTGCAAAGAAAGCTCCTAAAACCTTGGCACAAATCTGCCGCGGTTTGTTTCCATCTAGAACTACTTGGCACGTATGGTTGGGTTCATATTTCCTAACCCTCCATATCCCGCCCTTCTGTCGTGCACGCAGCAAAAATGCACAATCATCCTGGTTGCACACAAAATTCAAACGCGTTTTGCTTGAGCGTTAGGTGGTATACTCTAGTCGGTTCTCCATGTGATATAGGCCCACGGCTATTTGCAAATCATCTTTCTCCTTGAAGAGGCCACCCACACGCAATTGTCCAAGTGAGGGGCTGTAATCGGGCTCGATAAAGCCTAAAGGCAATGCCGTATCTAGGTCGACGTACGGAATCAACCAATTTCTTATAGCTTCATGAGTTGCACGAGAATCATCGGATCTTCCGTCTTGATTATCTGAATGTATTCTTCGGTGCCCGATGATCCTATCAACACGCCCCGGCTCCTGAATCCAAGCTCTAAACTCCGTAGTTAACGACTCAAACAAGTCAGCCCTTTGTTGTTCATCAATCGCCTCTTCAGCTCTCTCATTTCTCGCCTCCTCATCCCCCGCCTCCTCATCCTCCGTCTCCTCATCCGAAGACTCCGATTCTTGATGACTAGGATCTCCAGTATTCAAGTTCTGAAATACCGTGGATTGTTGTGTCATAGGAGTGCGAAAGTTGATGTTCTGTGTCTTCTCGATCACATACACGGTTGGCGAATCGCTCTGCTCCACCATAAGCCTAAGCAAATCCGTGTCGTTCTTCAAAACAACTTTCATCCTCTCGTGATCGCTTATGTCCGTCAAGTAGTACAACATGTACTCCGATTCGGAGCCCAATTGATCACGGATTTCCCTAAGCACCTTATCACGTGTAATTCCTAATATGGGGAAGTGCACGAGGAAACTATCACCTCCCACGTATGAGGTCCTCTCCCAATGCCCACTGTGATGCACGATAATTCTCTGATACGACATCCTTAAAAAACACACGATTTTTTTTTTTGAAACTCTGAAAATGCACGGTTGATATGGGATTTCAACAGTGTGACACGGTTGAAATCCCATATCAACCGTGCCATCATTTTTAAATTAAAAAAATTAAAATAAATAAGAGGGCACGGTTGATTTGGGATTTCAACCGTGTGACACGGTTGAAATCCCGAATCAACCGTGCCCTCTACTTAATTTTTTTTTAAAAAAATTAAATTTTGGGCATGGTTGCCCAACCGTGTCATTATGAGTTCAACAGTGTCACGAAGAACAATTTCAATTTTCGATTTTTTAGAGCAAAATATTCACCGAAAATATGCGAAATGAAATGAGATTACGATCGTTCCTTTATATTAGTCGGAAAAACCTTCAATATTCCCAATTTCACGGCCGAAAATAATCCCTCTATTTCCCACAAATTAATATACAAAAAATAGAATTTTTTTGGAAAAAATCTCTCTCTCTCTCTCTCTCTCTCTCTCTAATTTTTTGTTAGTTCGAATGCAATGTTAGTGTTGCAATTGTTGTATTCAATTCAATTTTTGACACATTAATTACTACTATCTACTCTTTTGAATTAATGAAGATAATCAAAATCAGATTTGGTAGTTGTCATAAATGCATTATTATTTACATATTGATTTTTCATTTTTTTTATAAAATAATTACAATTTTTGTGAAAATAAAATTATAAAATTAAAAAAAAAAATTAAAAGATCAACCGTGTTCAACTCATGAACACGGTAAGGAAATTAATTAGAAAATTATAAAATTAAATTCTAATTCATTTCTCGAAATTAAAAAATAAAAAAATTCACATTCTACCGTGCATCCTTGATTGGACACGGTAGGAAAAAAAGAGAGAGAAAGAGGGAAGAGAGAGAAAACATTTCTCAATTATAGAATTAGAAAAATATAAGAAAATAAAAGTGGTGGGACCCAATTAAAAAGTAAGGGTATTTATGTACTTTCATGCAAAAGTGGTTATAAAACTCATACTTTTTAAACTTGTGGCTATAAAACTATTACTTATAGTGAAAGTGGCTATATGTGAGTTTCTCCCTTATGTTTTTGGGTTGTTTTATGTGTTTTTAATGCTTTTTGAGTCGAGAAAACCCAAGACGAGACGAGAGACGATGAAACCAAGAAAGACAATGAATCATTGCCCAAAGTTTTAACCTCTCACGATTTTATTGAATATTTATTTTGTGAATAATAAATGCATAATATCGAAGTGGGGTTCGATAGGAGCACGTAGGCGAAAACGGAGGTCAATTTAGAGTTCGGACGAGGAAGATACGGCCGAAACAAGAAAGGCGCGCAGAGCCTCTCGACCAGCCTGACGACCGAGAGGTGGGTCAAGAGGGTCATTTTGGAAATGCATCTCGACCGAGTCATATAGAAACACTCGACTTAGCCTCTCGACCAGCCTCTCGGTCGAGAGCTAGGCCGAGAGGAGTTCTCAAGAATGCTAAATCTTGTATTTTTGTATTTTTTTAAATTATTTTCTTCGTGTTCTTGTATACTTGGGTTATTATTTCGATTTCATACCTTATATATTCTCCAAAACTCATCATTGTATCGTACTTAATACTTAAGCCATTGGGAGGTCCGGTTTTACCAGCTGGTAGATTCCTGATCTGGCCCAAAAAGCTCATCAGGCTACAATATAAGGAACAAGGGGCTCATCGTGTCATTGGGCTCAGTGAGGGCGCCAATTACAAGCTCATGGATGCCTAGTCCATTATTGCAGGCATGACCTGCAACTTAAGCCCAAGTCTCACTTAGTCTCTCCTATAAATAATGTCTCAAGATCTATAAACCAAAGCGTTAAATTTACGAGCGCACTCATAATATTCTATGAGAAAAGGGAGGCTAGGATTTAGGGAGAGAGAGTCGGCTGCAGCGTTGAGCTACAACGACGACATATCCCTTTCTGTGGTTGGTTCCTAGGTTCGTTGTCTATCCGACGTTGGAATCGAGCAGGGATACAGATCAGAAGATCTTCAAGCGAGTTCTTCTACCAAATCCTTAAGGTAATCGATTTTGAAATACCCTATGTTCTTCTACAAACAACCAATAAGGATCGATGGCCGCTACAGTGTTGACAATCTTCAAGAATAAATGTCGCCGCATCCAGAATCTTCACTGAAATAAATACTCTTGATAGGCCTGTTGGTTGGAGAAATAATCATGCAAAGCTGCTCGTGACCCTCCTCACGATCATACTCAATATTTTTTTTTTTGATTTTTTACTATTGCCGCTACTTTCCTCAGCCGCTTTTATTTTATCTACATTTGACACATCAAGACCATGGTTTGGCGTGTCAATCTCATCCTCTCCTCGTGATTCATTTTTTCTTATACTGAGAAAAGGAAGATGAATAAGAATTGAAAAAGAAATGTAGGAGGCGTGATGAAGAATTGGGTGAAGAATATATTAACAGGGTAAAATTCAAAAAAAAATAATAATAATAAATAAATTGGGGAAAATGGACGGGATCCGTGGCATCACGTGGCGGCCAATCAGGCAACGCCATGTGACCAGATAGAACTAAAAAAAGTGGGTGTGATCTGTTGCCACGTGGTGCAGTCGAAAAAAAGGTATTCCGTGTCAACAAACTCGGGCCAATTAGGGGCCGTCACATGGCTGCGAAAACAGGCAAGAAATCAGCGACCGCCGAAGCAACCAGTGCAGCGGCGATCGCCGATTGACTGTCGGGATAGGTCACCGCTACGGATGTTTTAAGAGAGCAAGTGCAGTATACTTATATTCTCTTCATGAATATACTTATTTAAAGTAAATAGCGGCATCTTTTTTACTTGACTTTTGCTTTTCATTTTCATTTTTATTTTATTTTTTTGCTCTTGCATTTTGCTTATAGTTTCTATTCTCTTGCATTTTGAACATTGCATGATGAAGAGTTGAAGCTATATAGCATTCAATTGTTACACATTTTTTTATTGTTATGTTCTTTAAAAAAGTCCAACTATAAACTACACCTAAAATATCTGTTACTACATCAAATTCATAAAAATACTTTCTTAATACATTACTTATTTCTAACTTATCTATCAATTTTCTTTCAAATCATTCTTTGAAAATCCTTTTTCCGCAGATAAGGAAATACAAAAAAATTGTTACTATACAAATATTTAAAGTGGATAAAATCATAATGTAATAGATTGAGACTATAAAAATAGTTTTAGAACCCTAAAATAAGAACACACCATTGTCAGTTTTAAGAACCTTTCCCATTGTAATTGTCCTATATACATCTTGAAATTCTATACTATTGCCTTATTCAATTCATTCATCCATATTTTTATGCAAAAAATATATTTTCCTTTTAAAACTACTTAATAAAAAACGGAGTGGAGGAAAGTTTAGGAAACGACTTGGGGGACTATGTATTTGTGTAGTTTTGGGTACTTTGGAAATAGCGTAATGCGGTTGAGCATAAAGAATGTGATTTCAAAAGAATAGTCAATGAAATTAAGTGCCGCTTTTGAAGTTGGTGTGTGGTCAGAACACACGTAGAGCCCAATATGAATTTTGGACTTTGGAGCAAGAATCTCGCAAACAATAATTTCATTTCTTTATGTCCTTGTACCTCTTGTACCTTTCACCGCTATTAATAAAATCATTTTCTTTTCTGATCAAACAAAAAAAAAAGGGAGTAAAAAACTAATATTCCCCCGTCCGCAATGAGTGTGTTTTTGTCAGTTTCATCAAAATTCCACCCTATAAACTCACCAACGAAATTAATAATGACCATCGCTTGTAAGAGTTCATGAAATTATAAGAGGGTGAAAGAAAAAGAAAAAAAAGAATAAGATTATCGACCACTCAATTGTTTTCTCCCCACAGTTTTAATCACAACTGGTAATGAGCAGTGCACCGTAGCATGTAGTTAGGAAGCCTGTAACTAAAATTGTAATCAATAATTTGATTGCAAATTCAATGGTTACAAATGTAGTATCCAAATAATATACTTATATATAAAAAGGTAAGTATCCTTTGAACATGACCTACTAGAAAACTAGCATTTGGGACAAACGGCTGCAACAAGTCATTGATGTTTTACTCGTAGGAAACATCAGCAGTAAAGAGTACGGCGTTTTTACCCTGCAGCCCAAAAAGAGGAACACGGAATTCATACCAGAGATCCGAGACATGATGGAGAGCGGAAAAGATCAAATAGTGCACAATCATCAGTTTATCAAGATTTTGCTACTCATCCCTTCCTAGTCTCATAAAAGAAACAAGATAATATCAAATTAAGGGAGATTAATGAACCTGGGCCAACATCCGTTGCTTGTTCAGTTGCTGTGTTCGTGCCTTGTTGAGAGCTGAATTAGGGGACTTGTACATCCTCTGTCAGAAAACAAGACAAAGAATATGAATAAATGAAAAGCCAAATAAAAATCCCGACAATGGTGCATCTCAAACTCTCAATATTCCCTCAAAAAAAAAAAAAAAAAAAAAAAAACCTCAATATTTAACTCCCAAGAAAAATCTACACTTCGGAATAAACAAATAACCGTGTGCCATTTTCACATAGACTGGTAGAGTATGCATTTAAATGTTTCTAAACTGAGTCAACAATGCTTGATTCTGTACAAACTTCAAAATTCTGAATTGAAAGTCAACAATGCTCTGAGAATAATTAGTTCAAACTTCAAAACGTTATGATCTATCTAACCTTTTCACTACCAGACAAACGATGCTCGCCCCCTGATAGGTTCTTCTTCTTGGGTGTGAAACCAAACACATCATGAAGAAATTGGTTCTCCTGTGAAACACATTATAAATCATAGATAACGATAACCCGGTAAAATAAAAAAAAATAAAAAAGATCAAGAGGCAATTCTAGCAGGGCTGCAGACAAAAACAGTACCTGCATGTGCTTCACGAATCCTCCTCCAAGGAAATGTTTCAAGAAGTTCAACTATTATTCACAAAGATCAGAAGATGCAAAAGGCTAATATGCTACAGTGCTAAAATACGTGAGATGACATATACCTGTATCATTTGAGCCCATGAGCTTGTGGTCAGAGGATCTCCGCCTATCTTCGTCACAGTCTCTGGTGTAGAACCATCCTGGTATTTAATTTTAATAAATTTAGAGCTGTCTAGTAATCAACTCAAAGTAGATAAACTGATAGAAGCACACCTCAAGGAAGTCCAGGATATCACGAAATGTTGTCCTCTGACTATTGAGATCTTTCTTTGCAGAGCCTTTACCACCAGCCTCAGAAGAGAGGCCTCGCACCTGACCAAGTACTTTAGTCCTCAAACCATGCAAGTACATCAATTTTCGGGAATCCTTCACTTCATTGATAGAGGTGTCAGAAGAGTCCTTAGTTTCTCCACAGAATTTTTCCAGGCTCCCCATCTCAAAAATCAACGCTAGTGCTTCACCAGCAGCAATACGGAGTGTTCTATCATCCTTGTCCAATAATGTCGAGAAGTAGGAGATTGACCTGCATTTCAGGTAACACTCATAAAATGCTCTGGACTTGCAGTTAATTACTGAACAGCAAAATATCCACTGCTATAAGTTACTTACTCTTGCCAACTCTTGGGGTTCAGCGCCCAGCCGTTCATAGAAGTGAGTAAAAATGACCAGGCAGAGACCACCATCGCTATAACTGCTGGCGAAGATTTAGAAGTAGCCACCTATATAAAAGAGATCAGATTTAAACACATGATTGCACAGCAAAGCCTAACACAAGCATACAGTTGGTAGCCAACACTTCTCAATCTAATCTCTATAAGTGTTAACTGACCAAACTGTGATAATAAGTATGTGAACCACTTAATATCGCATGTTTACGAAGCAGGAAGAACATATGACCAAACATATACGACGGTACAAGACCACAATATAATTTTTTTTGGAAAAAAAAAAATAAAATAAAAGAAAAATTTAATGGTACATGTGGTGGTGGTATGTGCATACATTGATATACTAATATGTCATATACGTGCATAAAATGAAAAAACTAGATATACTAATATATCATATACATGCATAAAATGAAAAATCAAAAAGCTCTTGGATCAAACTAATAGGAAGGATGCATACATTGGGACCCAATTTCGGATGAGCCACTTGCCACATTATGTGCATTGACTTTTCTGTTTGTTCTTGATCTTCACCACCAACAAAAGTAATAACAGCCAAACACTGGAGTAGCTGTTATCAATCATAGCAATGTCCAACATCAGATTAGGCATCCATAAAGAAAAATACAAATTGCAATCTGAACTGCACTATCAAAATGTGACGCACCGACAAAGTCTTAGTTGCTTCAGACCGAATTCTTAGAGCATCTGATATGGGGGAGAGTGATTCTTCCAAGATCTCTTGAGCCTTCTCCCCAGGACCCACAGTCAGAGCTAAAAGGCCTGCAGAAAAGAATAAAAACAAAAATAGGTTCACCTAAACAATATCTAAACAATAGAAGGCCCTAAACAATTTTTAAACAATGGAAGGCTGGCTACAATGTGTCAAAGGCAGAGTGAAACCTATAGCATGAGAGGCCAGGGCAACCTCCTTCACAGAACCCTTTTTAATTGAATTGAGGCACTGCTGCAGCATTGTAGCAAACCTAGGTGGATAAGCAAAAGACTGTTATTGAACCTAAACTGTACAGCATTATAATGCTAAATCTACAAACATCAATGTGCATCTACACTCTGAAGTATAAAAAGAGGCCGTAAAAATGTTAACCTCTAATATACAGCCGATGATACTAGATAATGGACAAAATGAAAAGCATAACTAGTTAACTCAATTGGAGAAATATACATAACCACCAAAACGATGATATCCAACCCCCACCGCTTTCCAAAGAAAAAGATAAAGAAAGGTAAGACAACCCTCTGGAGAAGGCATACTAGCCCAAATTAAAACAGAAAATCAACCAAATCCTTACTTTGTTTCAACAAACTGATGCTGCAAGTTGCTATTGAAGGACTCAATAATAGATGTCAAAGCCTTCTCTCTAGTGGATCCCCTGCGTGGAAAGAATTATACAATAACAACTAAATTAACAGAAAACATAAAATTAAAATTAAACAAATCTTTACATTTCCGTCTTGATGAGAAATTCAAAGGAATTATTTCTTATTTCAAAACAATAATTTCACTGGCTCCAATTACTATTCATCAGATCCATACATGACGAGAACTTCAAACATAACACTTTTAACATTTGCTATATCCTAGCCAATCTATTACACAGTAAAAACTAAATACAATTAGAATGACCACCTCGAAACAGAAGAACAGAAGATAGCTCTTAGGAGTACAATATGGCAAGAATGAAAATTAAAGGAATACCTCTTCTCGTACAAAGCATCCAACGATTGATCAAGCAAAGTGTCCTTATCAACCTGAACTTCATCACCATCATTCTCTGTCATATTATCCAAGCGCATAGAGGATGAAGATGAGGTCATACTATCTGTATCATCACTATCCAGCATCGTGGCAGTTTTCTTTTGAGAACTTCCTGAAATTCCCATAAAAAAATTATTAAGTAATAATTTCCAAATTCAATAAACTTACCTTTTTAGAATAGAGGTAAAAGAATCCATATGAAGTGCTTCTTAATCAAAACAGTTAAGACTGCAGGTATAAGAGGCTCTGTTGCTCACACAGGAAACATACACATTGCAGCGCAAAAAGTAAGCAACTAAGAATAGTGCAATTATATCCTTGTCCATACTGAAAGAAGAGCGGAAAGAGAGGAAGTTAAACACAAATTAGGAAGAGAGCAAATTAGAGCTAACCAGCTAAGAGGGGCTATAAACTAAAACTTAAGAGAAATAACAATAAAAATGTGGTTCAACATCCAAGCAGGATAGTTTGACAGCTCAATTATACAAAGCAAACCTAAATCATTTAGGGGCACAGGGAACCTTAAACTTTTTTATAAAGGAAAGGGTTTGACATTTGATATCAACAGAAGTTGGCTTTCCTTGCAAGCACTTTACACTGCCCCTCATAATAGTAGTAAGTAGTAACAGATAATGAGCTAAAAGAAAATTAGAAGACGCGTTCAACTTAAACGGGAGATAACCAATATCCTGTAAAAGCTAAATTATCTTCAGGATGAACTCCCACATTATAGAAGCTAAATTATCTTCAGGGTCAACTCCCACGTTATAGATATACCATCTTCAGACCAAGCAGCTACATACATAATTATAGGCCCAAACAAGACAAACGTTTAACATCAGAAATCATAATCTTCAGCTCAATATAAACACAGATTGAATAGTCCTCTTCGGTTATAAATTTTAGTAATTTTTTCCAGATGAAAAAAGAATTAATATCACAACTGAAATCCCTGAAAATAGAGATAACCCAAGAGAATAGTTTTCACAATTATATCAACTACGCTCTTCGATGAATCAAAGTGAATAGTACTGTCAGATAAAGTGTATGACAATGAGACTTTGCACAACTAAATAGCTGCTCTAACCAATAGCCTGAACCATCATGCTGTGGCATAAAAGTTCAATCATGGAACTACAAGCTGACTATAATTCGTATCTAGATGGTAGCAACACATGCAAATCACTGAAAAAAGTTCTACCAAAATCATAATAAGGAATTGCATATTTCATAGCTGAGCACACACACAAACAGAAGAATATTGAATGGAGAATTAAATGTTCCGAGGGAGACAAAAGACATATGGGTACACATACTAGCTGTTTAACATGTCCCAAAATTCCATTTAACTTGATCAAGTTGTTCAGTATATATGTAGGGGCATAGAGTAGCCAAACCATAAATATCAAAAAAACTTTGATCAATTTTCAGTTTCCGTGACCCAGTGCTCAAGCTGAAACTTAAATTCTTTTAAGTAATTGAAAATCAACATACTCAAACAACTATAGTTATAGTTTTTTTTCTTTTCACCGGTACATAATTCACAAATCAGTTGAGTCAGAGTAGTAGTAGGCACTTTATTCAAGTTCTAACTCAACCCCGGATAATAATAATGATCATAAGGTAAAGCTTTGAACAAGGATCGAGCAATTGATTTTTTTTCTGATCAGGTCTACGCTTGCCTGTACAACAAAAAAAGAACAACTGCTCGAGAAAACTAACCAATCGCCGCAATAATTTACCAGATTTCGGAAACGAATCAGTGGAAGAAAAATGAATTGCAAATTCTAGGGAAAATATCGGACGAATAAACTGCAAAATTGCTGTAATTAAGAAAGGTGAAAACTTACTTTTACCCATGGCGAGAGACGAAATAGAATCCAAATCAGAATCGAAAGCTTTAAGCGGTGTAACTTAGCTACTAAGAAAAATTACAAGGACGACTAAAATCTGAACGATGAAAGCAAGCAACTAAAAAGGAATAATCTTGAATTGAATCGGAATATAACTGGGAACTTAACAACTCAATTGAATCAAGAGAGGAAGTATCCATGAAAAGAATTGAGGAGATTTTGGAGAGGGAGAGAGAAAGTTGTAGGTCTAAATTCTGTGGAGGAAATAATAGAGGCAAATTGCCAGAATTCGCAACAGGTTAGGATTTCGTGTATCTATATATTTGTATCAAGGTAATTACGTATTGATAGATATTAGTAATACTAAAATATCCTAAAAAATAAAAGATATTATTAAAATATACATATTCTAAGGGCTCGTTTGGGTTCGGATCGGATCTTACTCTCGCATATTCTTGGATGTTTTAGATTTTACTAGCTACTCCTCACTTTGCATGTCAAATTGTCAATGTTAAGGGTGGGTAACGTGGCAGAAATATATATTGAAAAAAAATACTCTCTCTGTCCACTATATAGTGACATAGTTTTATGGGCACAGATTTTTTTGTATTTTAATGGTGTAGTAATAAATTAATGTGTTAAAGTGTTAAAGTGGAATAATTGTGGGCCCATTTGAATTTTTTAATAGCCCTAAAATGTTAAAGTAATAAAAAGTAGATGGATAAAGTGTTAAAGTGTTAAAGTGATTGTGGTGTCTACGTCCTAAAACGAAAAATGTCAGTAAATGGTGGACGTCCCAATATAGCAATTATGTCAGTAAATGGTGCACGGAGGGAGTATTATAAATGTATATACTTTTAAAAATTTAAATCTCACTATAAAATCCTAATAATAAAATAATACTCCCTTCGTCACATGTGGTAGGATATGACTTAACTACTAGGCTCAAACATTGGACTCAATATAAATAGGCCCAACAACGAGCTCGGTCAACGCAGTTCGACCAATGAAGAACTCCCTCAACAAACACAAGTCAAGTCTTAAGAGACATAGAAGACTCGGATGTTTATCACGAAATAAGAGATAGACTCAAAGGAGTCCTTATTAGAGTCAAACTCTAGATACTTGTATATAAATAGGACTATATTAGAGTTAGGGGATTCGTTCACACTCATTGTATTCTCTCCAGATACGATTAATAAAGATCAACCCCCTTTGCCCCGTGGACATAAATCTATTCCGATAGATTGAACCACGTAAATTCATTCGTGTCGTTTCATTCATCGTTACATTTATTGCTTTACGAAAATAAGATCGAACACTGGCACCGTCTGTGGAAACTACAAATTTTGTGCTGTCGATCAACGTTTTCACGAGCAATTAACCGTCATGAAGAAAAACACACGAGGTGAAGAGAGAAAGAAAGTTCAATGGAACTGCTAGGAATCTCCCACACGTGGGAGGCTTTCATCCGCCAGCGGCGATGAAGGGCGGTATTCATCCAGATTCGCCAAGCTACGTGGAGTAATCAAGTGTCCCTAAGCATATCTTTCAAAGCCATTCATTACACATCCAACGCACTCCATCAATTGAAGAGAGGGAGGAAAGAGAAAGAGACACGTGCTTTCATCTGAAACTGTTCATACAACCACTCCTTTATGCTTGACAACACGTTTACATTGCTGCCAATGAGAAGTGCGTCGTCTACGTACAGAGTTAAGAATACCACGCTTCCGTCCACACTGAGCCTGTAAACACAACTTTCGTTTAAGCATTGGATAAAACCGCATGATTTTATCACTCCATCAAAATGAATGTTCCAGAATCTAGAAGCTTGCTTAAGTCCGTATAAAGATTTCTTGAGCTTCCAAACGAGATGCTCCTGACCATCCCTCACATAACCTTCTGGTTGGCGCATATAAATGTCCCTACCTTTTTCAAGGTAGCCGTTCAAGAACGCAGTCTTGACGTCCACCTGTCAAGCCTCTATGATGCAGCCCGTAGATCGTGGAATTCACTTCATGGGCCAAGAATTATAGATGATATGGGATGAAGATGGAAGATATTATTTAGTAGTTTATTTAGTTGTTTATTTTTATTAATTTTCGTTTTTTATGAGTTCTCTAGTTGATAGAGTTATTTTAATCATTATTTTAGTGATTTTATATCTTTGTAGACTAGGTTTTGGTTTGGTATATTATAGGATATGTTTTTAACTAGTTTCCTTGTGGAATTAGGACTCTATGAAGCCTATAAATATGGCTCATATATCATGGACGAAAATTAGATCATTATTCATTAATATATTTTCTTGAGTTTTTACTCTCTCTCTTTTATGAGATTTATCTTTGAATTTCTTATGGTGTGACCAAGAAATTCTTTATCCGGCGAATCATTCGAGTACATCACCCTCGATTGTGTGTCAATCATCGTCCCCGAGTTGCCTAGACAACACGTTCGTGTTCGATTTAGGAGGTTTTGGGATTTTCCATCGGTATCTTTAGTCTTCTGCGTGCGTGAGTCGATTCGGACCTACCAAGGTTCGTATCATTTGGCACCAGAGCCAGAGTTTACGTAATCCAGGTTTTGTCTTTCCTTTTATTTCTTCTTCGTATCGTTCTCTTCGTGTCTTGTTTTGTTCGTGTCATTCGTTGAGTCTTCGTCGTTAGTTTCATTCCTTTGTTCTCCGTTCCGTTCGTCAGATTCGTTTCCATGTCAAAAAAAAAAAAAGAGGTGTCAGATTCGTTTTTTTTTCCTTCTTAGATTTGTTTATTTATTATCCAGATCTGTTGATTAAAAAAAAAAAAAAAAAAAAAAAAACTTTTTTGTTTGCCCTTCTTAAAACGGCCATAGAATCCACATACGAACTCCGATTTTTCTCCATAATACCTTTTCGAAAACATCTCGACGAGATCTAAAAGTCTCATTATTCTGCTGGTATGTCGTATGAGGAACTTGATCAACAAACAAAGCTCAAGATAGAGGCGATGGTGAAACAATGGGGCGAGGAGATGAGGTCTGAGTCGATGTTAATTTGTTCGAAGAGTGGAGGTCGATACAAAGACAATGCCCGAAAATACAACCAATGTGGTCATCTTGGTGAGGACGAAGAAGTGGACATTACCTACTTTCAAGGGAAATATGATCCAGAGTTGTATCTTCAATGGGAGAGAAATATGGAGCTAGCTTTTTATTATCATAACTATTCTGAGTTCAAGAAGGTGAACTTGGCATCCAGGTTGTTATCGGGCTATGCTTTAACTTGGTGGGATCGGTTAGCTAAGAGTAGAAGAAGGAATGGAGTGGAGCCAATCATGACTTGGAAAGAGATGAAGGCAGTAATGAGGAAGAATTTTGCACCTTCCCATTACTATCGTGAGAGTCAGAATGGTTGGAGACAGTCCCAAGCTACTACTATTTCATATTTGAAGAGAAGTTTTTGGGAGAAAGAAGAGGAGCCGAAGGAGTACATACGTCCATTTGTGAAGCCAAGGTCAGATGCTAAGAGTATTTTTACTCCGGTTCGAGATGATGTGGAAGAACTGAATGAGGAGGTAGAAGAAATCGAAGCACCTCCTGGACCGCTTAGTTTATTTGATGATATTGATCAGAGTGTGCAAAATGAAGAGTATGATGGAGAGCAGCAAGAGAACATCATTCATGTCGAGGATGAAGTGTCGTTTGTTTCTCTTACTCCAACGCAAGTGGATGAGGATGATCAAATGCAACTGTCAAAGGAGGTGGAGATGGTGAAGTCCAAGGAAGAGAAAGTAGAGACAAACGAGAATGGGTTGATGCATGAGTCTCTACTTGATCAAAGTAGTGCTTTGGAGTAGATCGTGAATGAGGAGAAGTCCATGGAGGCAAAGTGGAAAAGGGGGAATGTTTTGTTCACTAATGATCTTGATTGTTTATTCTCTTCTACATATTCATTTGTGCAGGCATTCGATGATGTTTCTTCTAAGGATACATTGCATGGCATATTATCAATTAAAAGAAGTGAACATCAAATTGAGTTGGAGGGGATGATAGAGTTGAAGTCCATGCTATCGGGTGAGAAGAAAATGAAGCATAATTTCTTTCCTTTTGCTGTAGGAGGCGACCAAGATTTGAGGACAAATCTTCTTCAAGAGGAGGGGAATGATGCAGCCCGTAGATCGTGGAATTCACTTCATGGGCCAAGAATTATAGATGATATGGGATGAAGATGGAATATATTATTTAGTAGTTTATTTAGTTGTTTATTTTTATTAATTTTCGTTTTTTATGAGTTCTCTAGTTGATAGGGTTATTTTAATCATTATTTTAGTGATTTTATATCTTTTTAGACTAGGTTTTGGTTTGGTATATTATAGGATAGGTTTTTAACTAGTTTCCTTGTGGAATTAGGACTCTATGAAGCCTATAAATATGGCTCATATATCATGGACGAAAATTAGATCATTATTCATTAATATATTTTCTTGAGTTTTTACTCACTCTCTTTTATGAGATTTATCTTTGAATTTCTTATGGTGTGACCAAGAAATTCTTTATCCGGCGAATCATTCGAGTACATCACCCTCGATTGTGTGTCAATCATCGTCCCCGTGTTGCCTAGACAACACGTTCGTGTTCGATTTAGGAGGTTTTGGGATTTTCCATCGGTATCTTTAGTCTTCCGCGTGCGTGAGTCGATTCGGACCTACCAAGGTTCGTATCATTTGAGAGCAATAAACTGAAGTATTATTGATGAATAAAATCTTATTTTCGTCCATAGTATTTGAGCCATATTTATAGGCTTCATAGAGTCCTAATTCCACAAGGAAACTAGTTAAAAACCTATCATATAATATACCAAACCAAAACCTAGTCTAAAAAGATATAAAATCACTAAAATAATGATTAAAATAACCCTATCAACTAGAGAACTCATAAAAAACGAAAATTAATAAAAATAAACAACTAAATTAACTACTAAATAATATCTTCCATCTTCATCCCATATCATCTATAATTCTTGGCCCATGAAGTGAATTCCACGATCTACGGGCTGCATCACTCTAGGTCTAAATGTGCCGCCATAGACAAGAGTATTCTAATGGACTTAA
Organism: Thymus quinquecostatus; assembly: GCA_024222315.1. NCBI lineage: Eukaryota > Viridiplantae > Streptophyta > Magnoliopsida > Lamiales > Lamiaceae > Thymus > Thymus quinquecostatus. The sequence continues at coordinate 15,170,476 of CM044174.1, read as the reverse complement.
GCATGGCAACCGGCGAAAATGTCTCATCATAATCGATTCCCTCTTTCTGAGTGAATTCCTTCGCAACCAATCTAGTTTAGAAGGCTAAAACCTTCCCATCAGGTCCTCTTTTGCGCTTGTACACCCACTTGCAACCGATGGGTTTTTCCCCATTCGGCAACTCCGCAAGGCCGTACACGTTCATGTTAACTATGGATTTTATCTCCGAATTCATAGAAACTTTCAAGGAATCTGCATCCTCGTCCTCCGTTCCCTCCTTGTAAGTCTAGTGGTCGATCTCATTGTGTTCGATACCTAAGAGCAATTCAGTGGATTCTCCCGTGAACATGAAACGGTCTGGTTGACGAACAACCCTCCACTGCGACGAGGCAACGGTGGAGATATAGTGTTGGATATAGGTGCAGTTATTTTTGGTATTTCTACTTGTACTCTCGGCTGTTCTGGAATACTAGCTGCTGCTGATACTCGCAACTCATCGAATATTATATCACTCTTTGTATGATGGTTATTAATAAAATCCTCCTCTAAGAATCGGGCATTAGTGCTTACAATGGCCTTCTGATCATGAGGACTATAGAAATAACCTCCTTTCGTGCCTTTCGGATATCCTACAAAAAGCCTAACCTCTATCGTAGGTCTCAATATTTCGGCCTCCTTCGTCAGCACGTGTGCTGGACTTTCCCAAATCCGAATATGACCCAAGCAGCACTTACGCCCTGTCCATAATTCAGAAGGAGTTTTAACTGTCGATTTTGATGGCACTAGATTGAGGAGATAACCTGATGTTTCTAAGGCATATCCCCAGAATGAAATTGGCAAAGATGCATAACTCATCATTGATCTAACTGTATTTAAAAGAGTTCGATTCCGTCTCTTTGCTACACCGTTATGTTGGGGTGTTCCCGGTGTAGTTAACTGAGATGTAATCCCATTATCTGACAAGAACTTTCGAAACTCAGTTTCGAGGTACTCGCCACCCCTATCAGAACGAAGTTACTTGATACTTTACCCAACCTCTTCTCTACTTCCACTTTGAAAATTTTAAACTTATTGAAGCATTCAGATTACTTGTGGAGTAGGTAGATAACACCGTATCTCAAGTAATCATATATGAAAGTGACGACATACTCACAACCTCCTCGAGCTTGAATGGACATCGGTCCACACAAGTCAAAATGAACTAACTCTAAGATCTCTTCAGCTTGATATCCTATGGCCTTGAAAGATCTGGTCACCATCATTCCTTCCAAACACGATTCACATATTGATAAAGGTTCTATTTGGAATTCCAAAACACCTTCTCTTACCATCCTTTGAATCCTTCTTTGGTTGATGTGACCCAATCTTAGGTGCCAAAGTAGACTTTGGTTCATTTGAGACAAATTCTTTCTCTTTTTAGTATTCAATGATGAAGTAACATTATAAGAAGAAGAATTATTCAATGGACTAGTTATAGTATAGAGAGAACCAAACAATGTGCCAAAAATGACAACCTCATTGTTTTTCACTATACAAACACCACTATAAAAAAACAATTGAATATCCGTGAGTAAAAAGTTTCGAAACTGAAATCAAGTTCTGTCGAAACACCGGCATATATAAAACATCTATCAAAACTAAACTAGAATATCTAAATATAAGCTGTGATAGATCCGACCATCAGAGTAGGGAGGTGCTCATAGACTCCTAGGTTGGCGGCACCGGCTTCGAGCGATAGATACCCTTCGGGCAAGGACAAGAGGATGAGTTCGCATTTCTCTTTCTCCGACAAATGCACATCATACATTTCATACTGGGTGAAAAGATTCTTGAACCTCCTGAGGTATGCCTTCATATCAGGAAAGTCGTCGAGATCTACAAAATCCATCTCCTGCCGAGTCAGAAAGCCAAGCAGCCGGAATCGGAGGGATTCGGAAACATCGTCGGAATAAGCCAACTCACAGATCTTTTGGCGAACGGAATCAATAGACATAGCTGAAACAGTAGAATAATGAAGGGTTAAAACCTCGAGGGTGATACCTTCAAATAATAAAAATAAATAAATAAATAAATATATATATATATATATATATATATATATATATATATATATATATATATATATATATATATATATATATATATATATATATATAACGGGAAGAATGGAGGGTTTCTCAACACTCAGTCCGTCAACACGCAATCCATGAAAAGACGGAGAAGAGACAATAAAATAAGGAAGAAAATACATGCTCGTCCTAGAGAGAGTACCAAGCAAAGAGGGTATTGGCTTTTCTGGGCAAGGAGAAAGCAGAAAGAGCGGTATGTCGTTCTCCCCCTTTCTGCTTCGACAATTATGTGAAGGGAAAAAGAAGGTAAAAGGAGTGAAAAATTACTCCTCGAAAAGTAGGTTACCTTTTTCCCATCTCAATTACACCAAAAGGCAGTGACAAGATAGGGAGTCTCTATACTTACCCGACCTCGAAAAATTAATCGGCGCATCACCTTTTTTATACGACAAGACCCTCATGACATCTTCATAATTGTTTCTCGCATTAGTGCCAAGCAGAATCTTATAGCGCACGCTTCTGGACTTAGGGGGGGGGGGGGGGGGGGGGGAGGGGGGGGAGTAGCTGATAGGGACCAATATCAGCCTTACCTCGTGGCACCTTTGAATGCTGACTGGATTCGAGTACCAGAAACTTCAGATGCCATTCTCGACGCAGATGCTACACTTGAAGCACAACCCTTACGCAAAAGCTATTCTCATATCTTTAGGCATCCTCATATGCCTAGGGATCTGCCGAACACACCATCCGCGTGACCCTATACACTTTAGGGTGAGGACCACAAAATTTATGATGAAGGGAATCTTGTCCCCTTAGAAATTACTCTCTTGTCCTCCCTCTGCACGAGCATTCACCTTTTCGTCCTCTCCACACCTATAAATATCGAGTGATCTCACCACCCCAACACACGCATACTACACATACACACTTCATATATTGTTCTATTCACTTAGAATTTTCTCTCGAACTCAAGCAACCAAGGTCCTTCTCTAAGGAGCCTTCTTCATCATTTCTCTCATCTTCACTTTGTGGGCGAAATACATTCTCAACCGGTTCATTTAAAGGTATAATTCTCATTGCCAAGAGAGGGCAAAGCATGAAGACGCCTTGCGTTCTCTACTTCGTTCTCCTCTGTTCCCCTTTGTTTTTCTGCCCAAACGAGCTCTAAGCTCCATGGATTTAACTGATTCTATAGCTAAAAGCACCCTTTGTTTAATACTTAACTCAATTCTCTCTCTTTTATGTCTAAAGAAAGATGCCCTGTAGAAAATGAGTTGTTAAGGTTAATGAATCGTGTGAATCTCTTACTTATTGTTGTTATAATCCTTTATACGTGAATACTCTTTACAAATACGATGAATAATCACACAATTGTTGTAGATCTTCAACCCGGATCTATCAAGCTGAATATCTTCTACCGCGACAGCTGCAACTTTCGATGCATCGCCCAAGGAGATGGTAATCTCGTCATCACTCAGCTGCCTTTGTCTGTAGAAACCCCTGCAAGGTGTAACTACATGGTCGATTGCTCCCGTTTCTACTACCGAAGTCTGGGTAGAACATGCAGCTAAACACGTTTCAATTACTAAGAAGTATGACATACCAGAATTCTTCTTCTTTAGAGGGCAGTCAGCGTTCCAATGTCATGTCTTGTTTCATTTAAAGCACTTGCCCTTCCCCTTAGGTTTCTTTCCGCCTTCGGTAGGCTTACTACCTTTTTGGTGCTAGCCACTTTCTTTCGATTCCACGGTTTCTTCTTGATCCCGCCTTTTAGTGCAAAAGAAGGAGCCCTCACAGATGAAAGCACCGTGGCACCCTCGTTCATCATGGCTTCGTCAGTCACCAAGTCATTAAGAAGCTCATTTTGAGTATATTCCTTCTTATTCATGACTAGATTCAGACGAAAATTCTCGAAGGATTTTGGAAGCGTATGGAGTATCATATCAATTTTAGCTTCATACTCGATACCTCCACCGAGCTCTTCCAACTCATTCAGTGCGTTCATAATTTAAGAATATGATCTCGCACTGAAGTGTCTTCTGCCATCTTTGTGGTCATAAGTTTCCTAATGGCCTCAAAACGGGCAACCCTATCCTTCTCTCCAAAGAGTTCTTTGAGATTGAGCATAATGTCAGATGCATTCACAAAGTTCTTATGCTCCAACTGCATCTGACTTGACATTGAAGTCATGATGAAACAACTCGCCATATTCATTGGCCATGTGCCATCTCCTATACTCTTCCTCAGCAACCAGAACATATTCAAGATTTTGTTTCCACTCCAAATAATTGGAACCAACGAGAGGTTTTGAAGTGAGAACATTTATCAACAGGCCTAAAGTCATATCTAAAAAAGTAATAAACACATAGACACTCGTAAGAAAAGATCATGCATTAATTTGCAACGAAAATTATTGTAACCTTTTGATAAACCAATAATTTCGAAACCTTCAACAACCCAGACAGTGAAAAACACAAGTCACGTTCGTGTGGATATTTAAGCTCCCACTATTCAACCAGATATCAAGATCTTTAACTCTATTTATCTTGTCAACCTGTCCTTTTGGCAAATAAAGCTAATGGTTGAACCTTAACTAGACAATATTAGATAGAAAAATGACTCCGTTGGGGAGTTGTATTCTAACTAATACCTAAGCTTATAACCACAATTTAGCTTAAGTTAGAAAAAAACACCATTTTCATTAAGCACGTCACTTTGGAGTCTAATGGAAACTGCACGGTCAAGAAGAAGCAACATGGGAGCTTGAAGATAAGATTAGTGAACGATTATCGTATACTTACCTTATGTAGGTACATGCAATTTCGAGGACGAAATTATTTTTAAGGGGGATATAATGTAATATCCCGAATTTTCGCTATTATTAATTACGAGCTAAGTTTATAGAATATTATAGTTTCACTCCCCATAATTAATTATACGGAGTGATTATTTAAAAAAAAAAAATCAATTTATTTGTACATTAATTTATGTGATAATGACTTAGTTAAGTGTTTAAATTATTTGTTCTTGTTACATATGTGAGATTGTGAATATATGAAGTATGAATGCATGGTAGTACTAGATAAATGCACATATTATTATATTCATACTTCCTATATTAATTAATTATATTTATATTTTTTTTAATGATGAATGTGTGTGTGTGCTTGTGTGACAAGTGTCATTGTATGCTTGCTTGCTATATTAGACAAAATCCTAGCTAATTAGCCTAGGATTATACTAACAAATCTAATGATTATACCTAGAGATTCTAGTGATACACTTCTAGGGGACACAATTGACATATGTCAAGATTTAAGTTGGGTGAATATGTGCATGACCTCCATATTCATGAACCTTCCTCTATTTATTCCCTATTCAAGACACTACTTCATCATCCAAGAAAAACATAACTTTCTTCCCCTCACTTCCTCCTCACACACGATTCTTCCTCTAGAAGGAGAGAAGTTCATTTCTCTCTTGTTCAAGTAAGAGAAAGCCATTGTTGAAAGGGTGAGAAATCAATGGTTATTCATTCACTCCCTTTCTCTTTCCTCCATCTTTCTTGCACTTTAAACCTTGTTCCATGCACTGGTTTTTGAAGCATTTTTCAGCCACCAACTCATCTAGGTCGAATCCAAGGAGTTTGTTCCGTTTTAACTTCGACCTCTTCAAGGTAGCCCGATTAAACCTCTCTTCTTGATAGTTTTGGGGCAAGGGTTTCTTGTATGTTTCTCCCTTTTTGAATATCCTTGTTTTTGACATATATCATGCTCTAAATGCTATTATATGTGTGTAAGATTCGTGCATGAAGTGTGTAGATGGATCCTTGAAGAATTACTTGATTTTTGGTATATATGTGAATCTGTGAAAATCTGTTAGTGATGAGCATTTGGAAATTATTTGAGAACTTTATTTCACTATTTTTGAAAACCCTTTATATGACAGTAACTACATGATGTTGGCATTATATATGATTTATTTCGTAATTTTTGGATGAGTTTTTGCTGGCGAACATGACCTCTCTTTACGATGTGTCAATCTGTCACAGAATCTGTATATGAACTTCTATGATTTTTAATTATTTTTATACTCAACATTTTTCAGAAATTCCTTTTTTGTAAATCAACTAAATTGAGTCATATATGTTTTGTAAAAATTTAGGACACTTTGCATGAACCTATTGTTCATAATAATGTTTTAAACTTACTTGTGCAGTAAATATTTTCTCGGAACAGCACACTTGCACCGTTTTCAAAAATACGTTTTGAGTAGATATATTTCTTCAAAAATTCTAAACATTTCCAGAATGGTCATTTTACATGACTTTAATCTCTCTGTAAAATTTCAGAAATTTATAAATAGTATAAATATGTTTCCCGTTCGCCTTAAGAGAAACTGCCACATATTTTCAGTTTTTGATGAAAGACTCTTTTATTCTTTTAAAAATACTCAACCTCTTGGAAAACGTGTAAATGGAATGAAATAAGTCAATTTGGGCAGAATGACACCTCCCATAATGTTGGATTGCTACTTATTCCTTGGTACTTGTTTAATTGTTTTCGTAACTTTTCTTTTGATGGAAGTGGAAGTGTGTTATACAAATGGAACTCTTTCCTTTAAAATGTGTATTGTTATTCTCTAAAGAAATTGCATGTGCTTGTTGAAATGTGAGTTACTTGAAAAATATATATTTATATTACTTGTGTGTATATTCGATTTGTTAACGGCCTATGCAAAGTATGAACATGTTAGCTTCGCTTGAGTAAAAATATATGTGGCAATCAAATGTGCTAGCTTTGGTTTCTATGTGAATCTCTTTAAACTTGGTTTGGATATTGGTAACATGAGTATATTGAGAAGCATGATGTTAAGTGTAAGCTTCGAAAATGCTCAATGTGAGCTACATACATACATGCTAGTTGTTTATATGTTTGAATTCTTGGTGAAATATATGTGTTCTTTTTTTGGGGGAGTAGGGAATTATAGAATATGGGAACGTAGATATCGTTGAATGTCTATATGAGAGCTTAGCCCTAGATTATTCTTGTAGGGCCACTAAAGGAAGGTTTTGAACCAACCACCGAGACGCGTTCTCTTTGAATCAAAATAGTAAGAAAAGGTGGGTTTCTATTTTCAGTACGGTATTTTCGAGCTAATGAGCTCCAAAGGTATATATGTATGAAAGTATGATTATGCATGTCAAAGTTTTTCTTAAGTCTTACTGCTCATACGAGGCGACGTAATGTCGAGTTAACAATTGGGCCTTGGCCTAGATTAGACCAAGGTTAGTGCACTTAAGTCCATATTGGGTGTACTCGGCCGGGTCCCCAATTATGGCTGAATGGCGTATGAGCGAGACGCGCGCAACGATGTAACGTGTTATGGTAATAAAATGTTTTACGTATGCGTAGGGTGAGGCTTTCGTTTTAAAACTCCTACGTATACGATGGATGTGCATAATCAAGTTAGTTTTATGTTTTTCACTGACAAAAGGGGCAAGCGAGACCCACTGAGTGCACTAGTACTCAGCCCAAAATTCTTTCAAAATGTTTTCAGGTTAAACAACGGAGGCGTGGACGAGTTTGCAGGAGGGGTGGTCAAGCTCGTGGATTCTTTCCTCAATGAACCATTTGATGTTTTGTAATAAGAATAACCCCTTATTACCTTAATCTACTTCCGCTTAAACTCTTAATTAAACCATTTCATGTTTATTTCGCCATCGACTTTCTCCTTTTTTGTTGAATAATCATTTCTTATATTATCGACCCCTATCATGTTTCCTTCTTAGTAAATTTTAAGCTTATGTTAGGCATCCCAATGTCCTCATACATTTGGAAACGCGGGTACTCAGTGTGTCCAAGGTCCTATTCTAATGATTATCTATGTTATTGTTGAGTAGCGTCCCTAAACCCTTAATTGATTCGTAAATCTTGCATAGCCCCGGGTCCGGGTCGTTACAAATGGTATCAGAGCCTTGGTTCGCTCTGAGTACCGAAACCCCTATCCATCTCTTTTGATACTTGAGTCTAGAATTGAGTCTCTAGATTCTTATGTACGAAACAATCCTCGACCACCCTGCAGCTCTCCTCCCTCCGGCTCTGAAGAAGGTACAATATTTTTTTATGGATTATGAATATATATGATAATATTGTGATAATTGATGTATTGAATGATGTTGATATACGTGCACTGTGATATTACGTATGATGCAAATGTGTGTCTCTGATTGATTGCAATGATTATAAGAATGATTATGATGATGATTGTGATGGTTATATTGATTATGTCGATGAATGGTGATGATTGTCATGGTGATGATTATGACGATGATTGTTGTGATGATTGTGATGATTATGGTGTGGTGGCCATAATTGCGACGATGATTATACTACTGATTTTGTTGGTTATGATGAAAATGTACAATGCGATTTACTGTGTATTGCTATGTGTGATGCTTTGTCACCTATTTGGGTAACATTGTGAGTAGACTATGGGTCGTACGACGAGGTCGAGAGCGTCATAGTTTAAACCTAAAACCCCGCTTAGGAGACCATCTAGCGCCAAACCTTACTCATGTGTAACCTCACTTGATAGACTGATTTGAAACCTCGTTTTCTTCTCTTTTATAGATGGTTGGACCCCACTATCTCCCTCCCTTTGTAAGACCACACACACCCAGCAGGCTCTTATCTGAACTTTGTTTTCCCACACTTTGTGGTCGTGCTTTTAGTCTAGTTGGTTAGGACTCCGTCGAGAGCAATGACACCGACAATGATGCAGGTCCTAGCTCCCTTGTTCTATGTAGACACCGATGTTCACCGTTGTTGTCATACCACATCCTTACTTGATGTTGACACTTATGAGACGAACCGGATTCCACCCTCCCATACACCTCATTGATTCAGGAGACCATTGTTTATGCAACCCCGCGCACCTTGCCACCGTTTCCTCATTACAAGAATAATTTCAAGGCGAGCAGCTCACGGCCACTGGGTTCCGCCCAACCTGCATCCCCTAAGTACATTCCTGCATCACTTGAGTATACCTCTCGCAACAAGAAGCGGACAAGGCTACCACAATCTATGATCTCTCCATCAGCTTCACTAGCGAAGATTTCTTAAATGTCGAGATTTTCAAGGTAGCTAGTAGCAAAGGGGTCTCTTCGTACACTTAACTCCACTGTAGATGAGGATACAGGTAGCAGCGATAGGCCATTCCGTACCAATGACTTTGTGATGGACGATGATGGTGAGTTTTGGAGGACCAAAACTAAGAAGACGATGACAGTCTAAGAAACACAATTTTCCCCTTTTGACGTTCTTTATGTGGTGTTTTGATCATTGGCCACATTGTTATTTTGATATGTTGTTTTGACGATGATACATTGGCTTGACTAATAACGGGAGCCTAGTTTGACCATCATAGCATTATGTGTTTCTTTCAAACTTATTATGTACTTGAGAACTTATATGCATGAAAATGATATGACGTGGCTCCTTATTCTGGAAGCTTTATTGGAAGTCCTGTGTTACCATGTTTGCTTATGCAATTCTTACTTGTGAAATGTTCTAGCTTAATTAAGATAAGCATGTCGTAACCACGTACACAAACATAAGATACTCGAACTTAATATCTTGCTACTTACCTAGAATGGCTGACCCACGAAACGAGCGCCGCCAACGATGCAATGAAGAAATACCAAGAGGAGATGAGCAACCCAACCATGAACAAGGCAATCTGAATGCACCGGTACGTAGATTCGAGGACCGTTTAAGAAAGGAAGGACCCCCTACATTCAATGGCCTAGGAGAACCAACCGATACTGAAAAATGGGTTTGTAGCCTCGATCGAATTTTTGACTTTATCGGCGGTACACCTCAAGAGAGAGTGAATTGCGCTGTCTACCAACTCGTTGAAGAAGCCGACTATTGGTGGGAATCAGAACAAAAGACAATGACTCTCGAAGCTAGGGCAGCGCTTACATGGGATAACTTCAAGACGACCTTCCTTGAAAAGTATGTCCCAAAGAGCTATCGCCACCAGAAGGAAACGGAGTTTTGGAATCTGCAACAAGGAGCCAAAACCGTCACTGAGTATGACCGAATCTTCAATCAGCTATCACGCTATGCACCCACCCTTGTAGATACAGACGAGAAGAGAGCTGAAAGGTTTAGGCAAGGTTTGAGGCCTGTGATTGGTATACCCTTAGCAAGTCATGGTAGGCTAACCTACGCGGAGGCCCTTAGCAGAGCTCTTGGGATCGAAGCTGCGATGCCTAAAGAAAGCAGCAGACCATCGGATGGCCAAGAAGCAAACAACAAACGCGAATGGGAAGATAGAAACTCTTACCACGGTCTACCAGGAAAGAAGCCATGGCAAGGCCAAGCCCAACTAGGAGATAAGAAATTAGATGAAGAAGCACGTGCTCCCGAACCAGTCCCAACATGTCCAAACTGTAAGAAGCAACATCAAGGAACCTGTAGGATGGGCACAAATGTGTGTTTCAATTGCGGTCAGGCAGGCCACTACCAAGTCATTTGCCCCAGAAATCATCGAGTTGTACCAAACCCTCATAACCTAGGATATCCTCCAGCGCCTCGACACAACCCAGAAGGAAACTCGAGATATGGCCAGGAGCGTGGAAATCCAAGGAACAATCGTGGCGACAATGCAGGGCAAAGACAACCTCCTCAGGCTAGGACATATGCATTGAACCAGCAAGAGGCACCACGCACTCCTGAAAACTTCAAAGGTAAGATCGAGATAAATGGCATTTCGTTATCGCATTATTTGATATCAATGCATCACATACTTATATATCAAAAGTCCCATGTAAAAGCCTAGAGCTAGCCCTAGATCATAAAGAAAGTTGGCTCCGTAGCTTATCAGCTTGCGCACCACCCTAGCTTGGTAAAACCCATAGTGTGTTCCGTTTATCTCAGCTTAGGAAATACGTGTATCATCCCTAACATGTGATAAGTTATAAGAAACTTGACCTAGATGCTACAATAATCTAGAAGAGGGACCCGAGAGTATTCTTGATCAAACATTTTAAGAGTTAAGGAATAAGATCACATCGTTAAAGTCTAATGGAAACTGCACAGTCAAGAAGAAGCAACATGGGAGCTTGAAGATAAGATTAGTGAACGATTATCGTATACTTACCTTATGTAGGTACATGCAATTTCGAGGACAAAATTATTTTTAAGGGGGATATAATGTAATATCCCGAATTTTCGCTATTATTAATTACGAGCTAAGTTTATAGAATATTATAGTTTCACTCCCCATAATTAATTATACGGAGTGATTATTTAAAAAAAAAAATCAATTTATTTGTACATTAATTTATGTGATAATGACTTAGTTAAGTGTTTAAATTATTTGTTCTTGTTACATATGTGAGATTGTGAATATATGAAGTATGAATGCATGGTAGTACTAGATAAATGCACATATTATTATATTCATGCTTCCTATATTAATTAATTATATTTATATTTTTTTTAATGATGAATGTGTGTGTGTGCTTGTGTGACAAGTGTCATTGTATGCTTGCTTGCTATATTAGACAAAATCCTAGCTAATTAGCCTAGGATTATACTAACAAATCTAATGATTATACCTAGAGATTCTAGTGATACACTTCTAGGGGACACAATTGACATATGTCAAGATTTAAGTTGGGTGAATATGTGCATGACCTCCATATTCATGAACCTTCCTCTATTTATTCCCTATTCAAGACACTACTTCATCATCCAAGAAAAACATAACTTTCTTCCCCTCACTTCCTCCTCACACACGATTCTTCCTCTAGAAGGAGAGAAGTTCATTTCTCTCTTGTTCAAGTAAGAGAAAGCCATTGTTGAAAGGGTGAGAAATCAATGGTTATTCATTCACTCCCTTTCTCTTTCCTCCATCTTTCTTGCACTTTAAACCTTGTTCCATGCACTGATTTTTGAAGCATTTTTCAGCCACCAACTCATCTAGGTCGAATCCAAGGAGTTTTGATGCGATCACGCTATGCGGAAGCTACGGAAATGAAAACACACGCCAACTAGCAACTGATTCAACCCAATCCACGAATGTGACAAACTCCCCGACTACGACTCTAGAATACACGAAATAGGTAAAAAACAGAAACCTAAGCAGAACAACTCGGATTACGCTCAAAAGTACAACCTAGGGTTAGGAACAAAATATCCAAAATTCAGCAAAATCGCACGGGTGGATTTCAGTTTGGCTCGGTGGTCAGTTTCAGGTCGTTTTAGGGTTCCAAAAACGGATCTGAAAATAAATAAACGGGATTCAGGCTTAAGGGATGGGTAAGGGACGGTGGGAATGAATTTTGATGATGTTTAGACGGTTTATGATGGCTGGGAACAAAAGAAACGAAATAAGGTTGTGAAAATTACCAGAAACGAACCTCGAATCTACAAGGATTCGAAACGCGCCTGTGCAGCAATCTTCGTGGCTCGATTAACCCGGATACTACGAGATATCACGAACGAATTGATTGAATTCAAGTTTGAGGTCGCCAAACAACAAACTCTACCAAGAACTTTCAGTTTGTGAGACAAGAGAATTAGCGTAAAAGCTGTTTTCATTCAATCAAGTCTGTCCAATGTTAATTTCGAAAATCACATAAATACTACCCTAATTCTGAAGAAGCTAGGGCCGAAATTACTAAGTAATTGGGCCTGAAAATCTCGAAAATTCATAATAAATAAAATACAAAGTTTAAGCCCAAACAAATATAATAAATCTGAAATAACGGGCTTGTCTTCCTTTCATCCTTGATGGGCCTCCGAATCTCCGTCTTCAACGCTTGATAAGTTCACCAACTTGTATTGACAAAATCCGACTCCATCATCCTCCAATTTGTGTTGAAGGTAGCACTGCAAATATCCTTGAAGCTTTTGAGCTCTCGATCTTGTCATTGGTCCATTAAGCTGCAAATCCAGATTCAACTCTCCAATGCTAGCTTCAGTCTCATCATTCCCCCCCTGCTGAAAAGAATTCGTCCTCGAATTCAAGTCCTCCTCACCATCTCGATCATCTACAGGAAATGGAGACAAATCAGAAACATTGAAAGTTGACGAACATTTATACTCACCTGGAAGGTCAATTCGGTATGCATTATCATTGACACGTGCAACCACAGTAAATGGTCCATCTCCACGAGGCATTAGCTTCGACTTCCTCAAGTTAGGAAAACGGCCCGGGCTGAAGTGAATCCAAACCTTATCACCTGGTTTGAACAACACTTGCTTGCGATGGGTGTTCGCCTTTCTTGCGTTCTTGACACCTTGAAGCTCAATCCTCGCCTTGACTTTCTCATGCATCTCTCGAACCTGTTCAGCCCTACGAGAACCTTGCAAACTCGAAAGATGATCAGTAGGCAAAGGTAAAAGGTCCGTGGGAGTTAACGGATTAAATCCATAAACTACCTCAAATGGAGACATATGGGTAGAAGAATGCACAACCCTGTTATAAGCAAACTCAGCAAATGGAAGGCATTCTTCCCATGATTTCAAATTATTCTTAACAAGAGCACGTAGTAGAGTGCCTACTGTCCTATTAACTACCTCAGTTTGTCCATCTGTTTGTGGATGACAAGCAGTAGAAAATAACAGTTTGGTACCCAACTTTCCCCACAAAACACGCCAAAAATGTCCCAAAAATTTGACATCCCTATCAGACACAATGGTTCTAGGAACACCATGCAGACGGACTACTTCACGAAAGAACAAATTGGCAATGTTAACAGCATCATCAGTTTTTCTACAAGCAATGAAATGTGACATCTTGGAAAAACGATCAACTACCACGAAAATAGAGTCTTTCCCAGACTTAGATCTAGGCAAACCAAGTATGAAATCCATGGAAATATCAACCCAAGGGGACGACGGTGCCGGCAAAGGCGTATACAACCCAAAAGGACTAGACGTAGACTTGGCTTTCCTACAAGTAATACAACGAGAACAGACTCTTTCCACATCACGTTTCATGCGAGGCCAATAAAAATGCTCATGCAAAAGACTCAATGTTTTGGACACACCAAAATGACCCATCAAACCTCCTGCATGTGATTCTACAACCAACAACTCTCGCATGGAACAATCAGGCACACACAACTTCAATTCTTTGAACAAGAACCCATTAGACACATAGAATGAATCAATAGCCCTAGACTTAGCCATACAAGATGTAAATATAGGACCAAAGAACGAATCTGATTCATAGAATGTCTTAATATGCTCGAATCCTAAGGAATGGGCATGCACAACAGACAGTAAAGTGTACCTGCGCGATAAAGCATCAGCAACAACATTCTCTTCACCTTTCTTGTACTTTATCACGTAGGGGAATGACTCGATGAACTCTACCCACCTGGCATGGCGTGAATCCAGATTCTGCTGCCCTTTCAGGTGCTTCAAGGACTCATGATCAGTGTGTATCACGAACTCCTTTGGCCTCAGGTAGTGCTGCCAAGTCTCCAAAGACCTCTTCAACGCGTACAGCTCCTTGTCGTATGTGGAATACCGAAGGGCTGCACCGTTCAACTTCTCACTGAAGAATGCAACTGGTTTTCTTTCCTGCATCAAAACAGCACCAATGCCTATACCAGAGGCATCACACTCAATCTCGAACATTTTGTTAAAATCAGGCAAAACCAACACAGGAGCATTACATAATTTCGACTTCAGCAAGTTAAAAGCATGCTCTTGGGCTTTGCCCCACTCAAACTTCCTATCTTTCCTAGTCAATTCAGTCAAAGGGGCTGCTATAGTGGAAAAATCACGCACAAAACGACGATAAAAGCCCGCTAAACCATGAAAAGACCGAACATCAGCACACGACTTAGGCGTTGGCCACTCCTCTATGGCTTTCACCTTAGTCCTATCAACTTCAACCCCACGACTACTAACAACAAAGCCAAGAAATATAACCTCATCCATGCAAAAGGAACACTTAGACAAATTAGCATATAATTTTGCATCACGCAGCAACACAAACACATGCCTAAGGTGCCTAACATGCACTTCAACACTCATGCTATAGACAAGGATATCATCAAAATAGACCACTACATATTTCCCTATGACTTCAAGCAGAACATGGTTCATTAGACGCATAAACGTACTAGGAGCATTTGTAAGGCCAAAAGGCATCACAAGCCATTCATACAATCCATGCTTCGTTTTGAACGCAGTTTTCCACTCATCTCCCTCATTCATTCTCACTTGAAAATAACCAGAACGTAAATCAATTTTTGAAAAGACAGACGCTCCAGATAATTCATCTAACATATCATCTAATCGAGGGATAGGGAAACGATACTTCACCGTTATCTTGTTGATAGCTCGGCAATCCATGCACATGCGCCACTCATTGTTCTTCTTTGGGACGAGGATTACGGGCACTGCACACGGTGATAAGCTCTCTCTAATCTGCTTCTTCTCCAGTAACTCCCTGACCTGACGGTCAATCTCCTTTGTCTCCTCGGGACTGGTGCGGTAAGCTGGTCTGTTCGGAAGAACTGCTCCCGGCTGAAAATCGATCTGGTGCTCAATTCCCCGAATTGGTGGTAGACCACTTGGTATCTCATCTGGGAAGACATCTGTGAACTCCTCCATCAATGGCTGCAAAACAGAAGGAATAACAACGTCAGAAGTATCATCAACCTTAAAATTAACCAGAACGACAGCATTACCTGCTTTGACAATTTTCTGAGCTCCCTTTATACTGATGAACAGGTTTCGGTTCACCGCTTCAGAACTGTTCTCACTTGAAGTGGAAGAAGTGGTAACGTGGGCAGCTTTAGCCTTAGAAAGGCCCTTGGTGCCCTTAGTACTCTGAGATTCCACAGTGGCCTGTCCCGATGGAATGGGTCGCTTGCCCTCTGCACGTTTCTCCTTCTCTTCTTTGAACATCTCCTGCATCCGTTTCTGATCTTCAATCACATCTTTAGGCGCTAAAGGCCACAATCTGGTGGTGCGTCCCTCTCGAGTCACGACATAAGTGTTGGCGAATCCATCATGTATCGCCTTCCTATCGAACTGCCAAGGACGACCAAGCAAAATATGTGCCGCCTCCATAGGGATGACGTCACACAAAACAGTGTCAGTAAAATGACCAATTGAAAAGGTGACAGGTACCTGATATCCGACACGAATCTCGCCTCTGTCTGTCAACCATTGCAATCGGTACGGTTTCAGATGCTTCTGTGGGACCAACTCCAACTTTCCAACTGCATACTGACTGATGGCGTTTACAACGCTGCCACTATCAATGATGAGCGAACACACCTTATCCTGAATCGAACAGCGTGAGTAAAAGATGTTCTCCCGCTGATCATTCTGCTCTTCGTCTCTAATAATGCTCAACGCTCGGATCGAAACAAGGCTGACGTTAGCTGGCTTTGGCTGCTCATCCTCAACATCAATTGCACCAAAGAGAGTGCTGACTAGGGGCTGCTCTAAGGACTGATCGGCAACCCTTGCGTCTTCTCCTTCATCAACTTCCTCTTCACTAGCTGATTCTAACTCATTCTGCTCAGTGATGAATAAAACTCTGCGATTGGGACACTGAGCTTGAAAGTGTCCCCATCCTTTGCACTTGTGACACTGAACGTCACGTGCTCTTCCTGGAGTGCTGCTACTCGAAGGCTGATCTGAGGGTGCAGGACGAGTCGGAGCATTCCGGTTCGGTGCCGGTGGAGTATTCTGCTCAGAACGGCGAACGGGCTGCGTGGACTGACCTTGAGGACGTGTAGGGGCTGACCTCGACGCAGATGCACTCGGTGCAGGTGCTTCACCTCCTCGGACCCAAGAATTTCGTGCTGGGGTCGAAAAGGCAGATCGCCTACGTCCTTCTCTAAGCTGCCGTTCCACAATTGAGGCATATTTTATCATAGCCTCAATACTGGCGAAGTCCCTCAACTCTACTTCACAAGCTATGTCTGGGTTCATCCCCTCAACATACCGATTGATTGTGGCAATCAATGTCTCTTCCTTGCCAACCCTGTTCATAGCTGTCTCAAGCTCCTTATGGTACTCCTCAATCGAACGAGTTCCCTGCTTGATTCTGTTCAATTTCTTCTCAAGCTCTCGTTCATAGTGTACCGGGATGAAACGTCCTCTCATAACCTCCTTCATCTCTTGCCAAGTGTCTATAGGTGGGTATCTGTCACGGCGTCTCCTCTCTTGCTGATTCTCCCACCATGAGGCTGCATATCCTCTAAACTCCAACGATGCAAGCTGAACCTTTTTCAACTCCGGAAAGTCATAGCACTCAAAGATCTTGTCGACTTTCCTCTCCCAATCGAGGTACACGTCAGGCTCATGTAACCCCTCAAATTCAGGAATGCTTGTCTTGATATTATTCAACAAGCTATCTGCCCCTCCATGTCGGTTGTGATTGGCACGAAAAGTACGCCTCGGAGGTGGACGTGGCCGATCACGTCTCCATGGATGCTCATTTTCAGCCACTGATCCCTCACTATAATCATCAAAGTCATCCTCGTACTCATCAGCATCATTCTCTTACACTAACTCAGGCTGGCGGCGTAGAGGTTGACGACGTACTGGCTCACGGTGTACCGGCTCTGGTTGTTGCTCAGGCTGCCGACCGACTATTTCAAGGCGTTCGAACTGTTGCATCAACTTGCCAAATGTGTCGTCCATCTTCTGCTCAAGTAATCGGTTCCTCCTCTCAAAGTGGGCAGCCATGGCATCAAAGTGAAACTTAGCATCCCAAGGCGTCTTAGGAGGATCACCGCCGGAATCGTCTCCTCCGTTTGACATTGTACCTACAAAACGAGCAAACGTAAAAGAAAAAACAAGTAACCTCACAAACCTCACTATCACTCGTGTATATCACTCAATACTCTCGTGTATGTCGCTCAATACCCTCGTGTATATCACTCAATACTCTCGTGTATATCACTCAATACTCTCGTGTATATCACTCAATACTCTCGGAATTGTAACATATATCTCTAAACCTCAAATCCACGGCAGAACTGATGATGACTCCTCTACCTTGAATCAAAGACTCGAACTTGAATTCCCAGAAATCACAGGTACGTATAAGACACAATGTTACTGGATATTTGTGGGTATGGTTCACGGTTATGGGAAAAAGGCACAAGGAATTTTGGATGGGGGTATAAGCTGTACTTCGTTATGAGCACTAATCCTACTTGAACTGACTTAGGACTGACCCTACACTACCCAATGCACCCAAATATCATAGAAGAGGAGCTGCCTAAACGGTATGTGGAAAAACTCCAAAACTGAAAAACTGGAAAAAAATCCCTAAAAACTTCAGGGAGCGATTTGACCCTTTAAACGGCCTTTTTTGACAAAATAAGGAACCGATTCCGACATAGTCGGAACCACAGTATAGATCTTTTCGAGAGCTTTCCGAAAAGGTATTATAGAGCAAAATCGGAGTTCGTATGCAAAAGTTATGGCCGTTTTAGTGCTGGCCGACGAAAACTCAAGAAACGAAGATACAACGACTACCCCACGCAAGAAACACCCAAGAAACAATATAGGAACACACTGTGACACACTAGGGCCTTCGATTTATCTATCTCTCTCTCTCTCTTTTTTTTTTTTTTCCCCTCTTTTTTTAATCGAAACTGTTGCCCCCTAATATGTCACGACACCTAATTGGATTGAACCACGATCAACAAAAGTCGACGTGGCTCTGGTACCAAAATTTATGATGCGATCACGCTATGCGGAAGCTACGGAAACGAAAACACACGCCAACTAGCAACTGATTCAACCCAATCCACGAATGTGACAAACTCCCTGACTACGACTCTAGAATACACGAAATAGGTAAAAAACAGAAACCTAAGCAGAACAACTCGGATTACGCTCAAATTTGGATACGAAGTACAACATAGGGTTAGGAACAAAATATCCAAAATTCAGCAAAATCGCACGGGTGGATTTCAGTTTGGCTCGGTGGTCAGTTTCAGGTCGTTTTAGGGTTCCAAAAACGGATCTGAAAATAAATAAACGGGATTCAGGCTTAAGGGATGGGTAAGGGACGGTGGGAATGAATTTTGATGATGTTTAGACGGTTTATGATGGCTGGGAACAAAAGAAACGAAATAAGGTTTTGAAAATTACCAGAAACGAACCTCGAATCTACAAGGATTCGAAACGCGCCTGTGCAGCAATCTTCGTGGCTCGATTAACCCGGATACTACGAGATATCACGAACGAATTGATTGAATTCAAGTTTGAGGTCGCCAAACAACAAACTCTACCAAGAACTTTCAGTTTGTGAGACAAGAGAATTAGCGTAAAAGCTGTTTTCATTCAATCAAGTCTGTCCAATGTTAATTTCGAAAATCACATAAATACTACCCTAATTCTGAAGAAGCTAGGGCCGAAATTACTAAGTAATTGGGCCTGAAAATCTCGAAAATTCATAATAAATAAAATACAAAGTTTAAGCCCAAACAAATATAATAAATCTGAAATAACGGGCTTGTCTTCCTTTCATCCTTGATGGGCCTCCGAATCTCCGTCTTCAACGCTTGATAAGTTCACCAACTTGTATTGACAAAATCCGACTCCATCATCCTCCAATTTGTGTTGAAGGTAGCACTGCAAATATCCTTGAAGCTTTTGAGCTCTCGATCTTGTCATTGGTCCATTAAGCTGCAAATCCGGATTCAACTCTCCAATGCTAGCTTCAGTCTCATCAAGTTTGTTCCGTTTTAACTTCGACCTCTTCAAGGTAGCCCGATTAAACCTCTCTTCTTGATAGTTTTGGGGCAAGGGTTTCTTGTATGTTTCTCCCTTTTTGAATATCCTTGTTTTTGACATATATCATGCTCTAAATGCTATTATATGTGTGTAAGATTCGTGCATGAAGTGTGTAGATGGATCCTTGAAGAATTACTTGATTTTTGGTATATATGTGAATCTGTGAAAATCTGTTAGTGATGAGCATTTGGAAATTATTTGAGAACTTTATTTCACTATTTTTGAAAACCCTTTATATGAAAGTAACTACATGATGTTGGCATTATATATGATTTATTTCGTAATTTTTGGATGAGTTTTTGCTGGCGAACATGACCTCTCTTTACGATGTGTCAATCTGTCACAGAATCTGTATATGAACTTCTATGATTTTTAATTATTTTTATACTCAACATTTTTCAGAAATTCCTTTTTTGTAAATCAACTAAATTGAGTCATATATGTTTTGTAAAAATTTAGGACACTTTGCATGAACCTATTGTTCACAATAATGTTTTAAACTTACTTGTGCAGTAAATATTTTCTCGGAACAGCACACTTGCACCGTTTTCAAAAATACGTTTTGAGTAGATATATTTCTTCAAAAATTCTAAACATTTCCAGAATGGTCATTTTACATGACTTTAATCTCTCTGTAAAATTTCAGAAATTTATAAGTAGTATAAATATGTTTCCCGTTCGCCTTAAGAGAAACTGCCACAGATTTTCAGTTTTTGATGAAAGACTCTTTTCTTCTTTTAAAAATACTCAACCTCTTGGAAAACGTGTAAATGGAATGAAATAAGTCAATTTGGGCAGAATGACACCTCCCATAATGTTGGATTGCTACTTATTCCTTGGTACTTGTTTAATTGTTTTCGTAACTTTTCTTTTGATGGAAGTGGAAGTGTGTTATACAAATGGAACTCTTTCCTTTAAAATGTGTTTTGTTATTCTCTAAAGAAATTGCATGTGCTTGTTGAAATGTGAGTTACTTGAAAAATATATATTTATATTACTTGTGTGTATATTCGATTTGTTAACGGCCTATGCAAAGTATGAACATGTTAGCTTCGCTTGAGTAAAAATATATGTGGCAATCAAATGTGCTAGCTTTGGTTTCTATGTGAATCTCTTTAAACTTGGTTTGGATATTGGTAACATGAGTATATATTGAGAAGCATGATGTTAAGTGTAAGCTTCGAAATGCTCAATGTGAGCTACATACATACATGCTAGTTGTTTATATGTTTGAATTCTTGGTGAAAAATATGTGTTCTTTTTTTGGGGGAGTAGGGAATTATAGAATATGGGAACGTAGATATCGTTGAATGTCTATATGGGAGCTTAGCCCTAGATTATTCTTGTAGGGCCACTAAAGGAAGGTTGTGAACCAACCACCGAGACGCGTTCTCTTTGAATCAAAATAGTAAGAAAAGGTGGGTTTCTATTTTCAGTACGGTATTTTCGAGCTAATGAGCTCCAAAGGTATATATGTATGAAAGTATGATTATGCATGTCAAAGTTTTTCTTAAGTCTTACTGCTCATACGAGGCGACGTAATGTCGAGGCGACGTAATGTCGAGTTAACAATTGGGCCTTGGCCTAGATTAGACCAAGGTTAGTGCACTTAAGTCCATATTGGGTGTACTCGGCCGGGTCCCCAATTATGGCTGAATGGCGTATGAGCGAGGCGCGCGCAACGATGTAACGTGTTATGGTAATAAAATGTTTTACGTATGCGTAGGGTGAGGCTTTCGTTTTAGAACTCCTACGTATACGATGGATATGCATAATCAAGTTAGTTTTATGTTTTTCACTGACAAAAGGGGCAAGCGAGACCCACTGAGTGCACTAGTACTCAGCCCAAAATTCTTTCAAAATGTTTTCAGGTTAAACAACGGAGGCGTGGACGAGTTTGCAGGAGGGGTGGTCAAGCTCGTGGATTCTTTCCTCAATGAACCATTTGATGTTTTGTAATAAGACCCCTTATTACCTTAATCTACTTCCGCTTAAACTCTTAATTAAACCATTTCATGTTTATTTCGCCATCGACTTTCTCCTTTTTTGTTGAATAATCATTTCTTATATTATCGACCCCTATCATGTTTCCTTCTTAGTAAATTTTAAGCTTATGTTAGGCGTCCCAATGTCCTCATACATTTGGAAACGCGGGTACTCAGTGTGTCCAAGGTCCTATTCTAATGATTATCTATGTTATTGTTGAGTAGCGTCCCTAAACCCTTAATTGATTCGTAAATCTTGCATAGCCCCGGGTCCGGGTCGTTACAAATGGTATCAGAGCCTTGGTTCGCTCTGAGTACCGAAACCCCTATCCATCTCTTTTGATACTTGAGTCTAGAATTGAGTCTCTAGATTCTTATGTACGAAACAATCCTCGACCACCCTGCAGCTCTCCTCCCTCCGGCTCTGAAGAAGGTACAATATTTTTTTTTATGGAATATGAATATATATGATAATATTGTGATAATTGATGTATTGAATGATGTTGATATACGTGCACTGTGATATTACGTATGATGCAAATGTGTGTCTCTGATTGATTGCAATGACTATAAGAATGATTATGATGATGATTGTGATGGTTATATTGATTATGTCGATGAATGGTGATGATTGTCATGGTGATGATTATGACGATGATTGTTGTGATGATTGTGATGATTATGGTGTGGTGGCCATAATTGCGACGATGATTATACTACTGATTTTGTTGGTTATGATGAAAATGTACAATGCGATTTACTGTGTATTGCTATGTGTGATGCTTTGTCACCTATTTGGGTAACATTGTGAGTAGACTATGGGTCGTACGACGAGGTCGAGAGCGTCATAGTTTAAACCTAAAACCCCGCTTAGGAGACCATCTAGCGCCAAACCTTACTCATGTGTAACCTCACTTGATAGACTGATTTGAAACCCCGCTTACTCATGTGTAACCTCACTTGATAGACTGATTTGAAACATATAATTAGAAATAGTTTTGGGGAGGATTCGTAATGTAGCTTCTAGAGTTAGAGGAAGAAACATGCCCTACGGGCAAACCCTTTTTATTTTATGTTAATGTTATTTCGTTTAGTTCAATTTGGTCTTTCTTTTACATATATGTTATTTACTTTTCCAGCATGCTAGAGTAGTCGTCTAAACCCAACTTGGGCAAGATGCCGTGATTATAATGTAACTCGGTACTCGTGAGATCGGAATAATTGAATTAATTGATTTATTGCATGTGTTCCCGAGTTTGCTAGGTTCTGTTCTACAATTCATGTTAGTCTTGGTCGGGTATTTGGCCGGTATCATATCGAGTCAAGCATGATTCCAAATAGTACATGGGTAAAACGTGTAGGATAGGTCCTCACGCTATATAGTATGAACTAGCAACGGAGTGTAGTCGTAGGTCGACGTTAGGCCTGCTTCCGTGGCTATTCGGGTCCACCACAGATCGGTAATGCTGCTTGGGCAGGATATGTGACAACTAATCCTTGCATGTAGAATGTTCAGGTTAGGGAGATTTATATTTCTAAACTGTATGGGTGGATTGGGCACACATTGGCAGGGCACGTGACACGTGACAGACGGGGTTCTTGCCTAGTGACTAGCCTATAATCGATGACATGTGCATACTTAGATCGATGGACGAGTAGAGTTATATTGTAATTCATGGTACTTGCCCAGGATGGGTTTTCCTTTTTATTATTGTTTACAAGTCTTTTTAATTACGCTGCCTTTACTTTCCTTTGTTCTTTTACATTCTGCCTTGGGCAACGCCCACAAAAAACGTGACAATTTGACTTGAAAGGATTATTAGCCAACTCCTCGTGGGATCGACCATGTGCTTACCACTACTATACTAGTTATAGGAGTCTTGGGCATAGGCTTATAAATTTATTGATCGCGGCTAAACAACGGTCACATCAGTACCAAAGATCAACATGTCATCCACGTATAAGCAAATGATTACTCCTTTACCAGAAGTATCAAACTTGCTATATACACACTTGTCTGCTTGGTTAAGTTCAAAACCATTAGACAACACAATATCATCAAACTTTTGATGCCATTGCTTAGGGGCTTGCTTTAGTCCATAAAGAGATTTTACCAACTTACGAACTTTATGTTAATTCCCGTGTATGACAAAACCTTCGGGTTGTTTCATGTAAATCTCTTCATCCAATTCACCATTCAAGAATGTTGTCTTAACATCCATTTGGTGAATTACAAGATTATGTATAGCAGCAAGTGCTAACAATAATCTAATGGTGGAAATCCTAGCCACAGGAGCATAGGTATCAAAGAAATCAATACTTTCCTTTTGTCTAAATCCTTGGATAACCAGTCTAGCTTTATACTTGTCTATGCTTCCAACCACCTTCATCTTTCTTTAGAAGATCCATTTACTACCCAATGGTTTACATCCAGGTGGTAAATCAGTCAATTTCCAAGTATTATTGTGCATTATAGAGTCAATCTCGTCTTGGATTGCCTCTTTCCAAAATGCAGCATCCCTAGAAGCCATAGCTTCACTGTATGTCCTTGGATCACCATCAATATTGAAACAATATTGATACTGAAAGTTAATTTCAGTCCTTGATCCTTCCACCAAATACAGTTGGAAATCATCACCAAATGACTTAAGTTTCCGTGCTCTAATACTCCTCCTAGGTTCAGGAGGTGTATCAGTCACTCGGTCACTCACTCCAGAATTACTAGATCTTGCAATCATGTCTCCAAGTTTAGGTATAGAAGTGAATCTATTCTCATTCCCAAAATCAGCATCCATTGACTTAATAATAGAGTGCACAGATACATAGTCATTAGGTTCTATAACATAGAACCTATAACAAACTGAATTTTCAGGATAACCAATAAATACACAATCTATACCTCTTTGGCCTACGGTTTTCATCTTAGGGTCAGTTAGTCTACAACCCCAAACTCTGAGATAACTCAGTTTTGGTGGTTTCTTAAACCAAAGTTCATAAGGGATTATTTTATTCCTTTTATTAGCCTCACCCCAAAAACCTTCACTTAGACCAGAATAGCATAACATTGAATTAACCATTTCTTTCAATATTATATTCTCTCTCTCAGCTACACCGTTTTGTTGTGGTGTATATGGAGCTGTAGTCTGATGTACTATACCAGTAGATTGAATATATACTGGATTATAGTACTCACCTCCCCTATCAGTGCGAAGAGTTTTAATCTTCTTACCATGACGAAGCTCTACTTCCTCTTTCTAGATTTTAAATTTATCAAGAGCTTCATCTTTCGAATGGCACAAGTAGACATAGCAATATCTAGTAGCATCGTCAATAAATGTAACAACATATTTTTTATTACCAAGTGACGGAGTAGAATGAAAATCACATAAATCACTATGTACAAGCTCTAACAAAGAAGTATCTCTGACAGCATGCTGAGGAAAGGGTTGTCTAGTAATCTTAGTCAACATGCAAGTCTTACACTTATCAGCATTCAATTAAAAAGCAGGTATCAAACTCATTTTCGACATATCTTTCAATCTCTTATAATGCACATGTCCTAGTCTAGCATGCCATAATTCTGCTTTGCCAAAATTAATACTTGAACAAGTAGAAGCCATGCAAACAGAATTCTTAACAAAAGAAATATCCAAATTCAACTTAAACATACCATTCAAATAACCAAATCCTACAAAGGAACCATGTCTTGTCAAGATATACTTGTCACTTTCAAACACTTGCTTATAGCCACAATTATTCAACACAATACTAGACACCAAGTTCTTACGAATACCATGTACATACAGTACATTTCTTAAATACAAAGAGTTTCCAGAGGTAAACACTAGACTAACAGTTCCTAGTCCTTTAATTGGTTCGGTAGCAATATTGCCCATCTTTAATAAAGATCCATCTTCAATTGTCTTGAAGTCCTTGAACTATTGAAGATCCTTGCATACATGACATGTTGCACCCGAATCAACCCACCAAGATATATCATCATCCTGCACATATAATGCTTCAGAGATTATGGACACATAATTCTCAACAGAATGATCATAAGGTACCATAAACGAACTTGATTGCTTTTCAAGATCCTTAGATCCACTTGCACCAGCCTCGTTTCCCCCTTTTCCTCCACCCTTTCTAGACTTGCAATCCTTCTTGAAGTGCCCGGTTTTACCACACTTCCAGCAAGTCAACTTAGGCTTCTTATTAGGAGCCTTACTGTTGTTCCCTTGAAACTTTCGTTTCCCTTTACCAGCCTTGGATCCAGTCTTCGAGGGTTCACCCTCTTCCACCATGTTCACAGAGGAACCAACCACTGTTTTAGTATCATCACCAGAAACCTTTTCCATATTACGTATGGATTGTTCAATTTGGAAATGACTTCCAAGTTCAACCAAAGTCATTTCCTCATTCTTATGTTTTAGATTATTCTTAAAATCCTTCCAAGATGGTGGCAATTTATCGATGATACTAGAAATATAAATGCATTCATCCATTTTCATATCATATTGAGCGAATTGTCCCAATATCCTAAGCAATTCATTATACTGCTCCATGACAGGTGACACGACCGTCGTTTAGCCGCAATCAATAAATTTATAAAGCACATGCCCAAGACTTTTATAACTAGTATAGTAGTGGTAAGCACAGGGTCGATCCCACGAGGAGTTGGCTAATAATCCTTTCAAGTTAAATTGTCACGTTTTTGGTGGGCGTTGCCCAAGACAGAATATAGAAGAACAAAGGAAAGTAAAGGCAGCGTAATTAAAAGTCTTGTAAACAATAATAAAACGGAAAACCCAGCCTGGGCAAGTACCATGAATTACAATATAACTGTACTCGTTCATCGATCTAAGTATGCACATGTCATCGATTATAGGCTAGTCACTAGGCAAGAACCCCGTCTGTCACGTGTCACGTGCCCTGCCAATGTGTGCCCAATCCACTCATACAGTTTAGAAATATAAATCTCCCTAACCTGAACATTCTACATGCAAGGATTAGTTGTCACATATCCTGCCCAAGCAGCATTACCGATCTGTGGTGGACCCGAATAGCCACGGAAGTAGGCCTAACGTCGACCTACGACTACACTCCGTTGCTAGTTCATACTATATAGCGTGAGGACCTATCCTACACGTTTTACCCATGTACTATTTGGAATCATGCTTGACTCGATATGATACCGGCCAAATACCCGACCAAGACTAACATGAATTGTAGAACAGAACCTAGCAAACTCGGGAACACATGCAATAAATCAATTAATTCAATTATTCCGATCTCACGAGTACCGAGTTACATTATAATCACGGCATCTTGCCCAAGTTGGGTTTAGACGACTACTCTAGCATGCTGGAAAAGTAAATAACATATATGTAAAAGAAAGACCAAATTGAACTAAACGAAATAACATTAACATAAAATAAAAAGGGTTTGCCCGTAGGGCATGTTTCTTCCTCTAACTCTAGAAGCTACATTACGAATCCTCCCCAAAACTATTTCTAATTATATGTAAAGAAAATAACGATAAGGGAGAGCTAGAGAGAGGGATAGATGGAATCCCCGCTGCTGTGGGCAAGTAGACCTATATATAGCAGTGTAAATGGGCTGTGGGCCTTGGCCTAGCAGTTGACTCGGCATCTAGGGTTGTTGCCTTTGTTGGTAGAACTTTCCTTTCTTGTTCCTCAAGCTATAATCCGCCCATATCTTCACTATCTTCCAGCAAGGAACAAATCTTCGTGGTTAAGGAAGGAAATAATTCCTTCCTTATCTGATTTCTTGGATAAGAATTGCCGCGTCTTGCCCAAGGTGCTTTCCTGTCTGCCCAAGATGCTCGGTTGTTTTCTTCTCTTTGTTCTGCCTTGCATAGCTTGACTTGTAGAAAGAAGTATGTGGACCGTGGTCCAGGCCCATTCAGTGGCGGCTAGGGTTTCCTCGGCTTCAAGGTAGACTTGCCTTGTGCGCAGATTTGCTTCCATAATTGATCAAGCTGAATTAAGGAAAGAATCTCTAGGTAAATCTCTTTCCTTATTCGTTCATTCTCACCCGATAGCCTCTTCCTTGCCCACGATGGTCATCACTATGCCCACGATCACACCAGTGAATGCATTCCTCCTTGCCCTGTTCCTGCTTGTTCTCAGCGTCTTGCCCAAGCACTCCAGAATTGACTGGTTTTGCTCTACCTTGCCCTATGCAACCTGAATCCCAAAATGTGCCCTCCCAAGCACATGACTTGATACAAAATGACTCTAAACATGGCTCAAATCATAACAAAAATAGAGCACAGTATGGGCTCGTCACACGCACACACTTTACTTTGCTTGTCCTCAAGCAATGCATGCGCAGCCAACTCGAAAAGAAAGAAATAAAGACGCATGGAACATGGGCATAGTCAGATACTAATAAACATGTAGGCAGGTGCAAGTCAATGTCTAATGCATGTAATTCGACATGAACATGGGTTTTCCTCACCACACTCTCTCTCACTCTGTGTTTGGGCAATGTGTATACGCTCTTGACTTGAGATGGACTAGGTGTCCCATAGGCTTGCCTGCCTTCTAATGTCTCCACCTACTTAGATTGAGTTAATTCGGTGTTCATCATAAGGACTTTACTTGGGTTGTAATGTAGGCTTAAAACAGGGGGTAGGAAGTATTTGGATAGTGGCTTAGGTCAAGTTGAGAACTCTACTATTTCTAGCCTAGGCAAGATGCAACTGCCCAATTCTCTCATAATCTTGCCCTCTCTTTTTCCGGGCCTAAGCACATACAACTTTTTATGGGGACTTATAATTTTTATTTTTTTAAAATTTTTATTATTATTTTTTACTGTCCCCTTTTATTTTTTTTTCTTTCTGATAGGCTTCTCTATATAGGCATGTTGCCCTTGTAAGTTCTGCCTATATCCACAAATTTCTTTTCCTTTATCCATGTTTTCCGTTCCCAACTTTTCATCACACCTAGAGTTCTCAAGACCGGGTAGGCAGTGTTTACTTGGGCAATTTTAAGTGATTTTTGAAAGAATTATTTCAGGCTCAAAGGGGCTAAACAATGGAATAATGAACAAGTAGGCTCTTTGGGCAAAGTGGCTATTAAGAAATATTGCCTTACTCATCTAAACACCTATACTCAATATCATCGAGGTCTTGACTTGAAATGCAGGCAAGTTCTAGAACATAACAAACTATCAAGTCATCTCTCAATGAAAGAAGCATGCAATATTTATACATTAAAGCTCAAAACCTCATTGGGCAAAATCATGTTCATCCATCATACTTGTTTCCTAAACATGCTTGACTTGACCTACATGTCCGTACCGTACTAACATATGCATACATATTCACAACAAAATCCCCCACGTCCATACCGTACCCAAGTGGTAAGGCATCGAAGAAGGAGATCGACACGAAATGAAGACAATTTCCTTGTCATTCATTCAGCCCACCGTAGAGGTAAGTGGATGAATGACAAGGCAGACACCAAAGACAAACATACCCACCCACCACACACTTTGCCTTGGGCAAAGTGTGCAGTAGAAGGGCGACTGACATTTTTTTTTATATATATATTAGACACTAAAAAATATACTGGGAGGGACACATAAAAGGATGATTCAGAAAGGAACCTGAATATCATATGGGCAACGGATCGTGGCCTGGCCAAACTGGGCGGTGTTGAAGATTTCCTGGACCTTGCCCAAGGCGGATAAGGAATCCACGCCTTGGGCTCTGAGGTGGCAGACTTGGTGGCTTATCTCTTTAATGATTCTTCCTTTGCCCGATCCTGGACTTGGCCTTCCATCTTCTTGGCAACATGGTGGGCAAATGATGTTTTGTATATGCCTCATGGTGAGGCCTCGAAAACATAGCATCATCATTATGTCCAAACCCTTCAAGATAAACAACCCATCCTACAAGAGCAAAGAAAAACCCTTCACGGCCATTAGCAAAAAAATGGACCGCCCACACACACACTTTGCCTAGGGCAAAGTGTGAGGATGCTTGGTCAAAATGAAAATACAAGAGAAAAAAAAAAAAAAAAAAAAAAAAAAAAAAAAAAAAAAAAAAAAACCGGGAAAGGGACCGCCCACACTCACACACTTTGTTGTAGGCAAAGTGTGTAGATGTTTGGTCCAACAAAGTACTGAATAATAAAAGAAAAATATACCAGGTGCCTCTTGGCCAGCGCCTTAGTTTAAGTCGTGGGCACGACGTGTTGCCTTCATTAGTCTTGATCTTCCAAGTCAAGCAGCAGCCCCTTGAGATCATGCTCGAATCTTTTTAACCTTATTTCCTGGTCATGATCTCTGTCCAATCTGAATATCTCGACCTTCATCAAGTAGTCATGTCCTCTCTTCATCATCTCCTTGACATGGTCATCTTTATCCACACCTTGCCCACCAGGTTCCCACACAAAGTTTTGGTGGTCCATGTGTATGCCCCTATTCTGTCGAAGTGTATTGGGCAAGGTGTGCAGTGGACTCTCCCATAGGCAGCTAGAAATCAGACACATCATGGCCAAGGCAAGCAGCTTAATCTTGAACTCAAGCTTCATTGGTGGAACTCTCACTGGGCAGGGCTCTTCGAATGAGATGTACTGTGGGCATAGAGGTTGGCTCATGCTCTTGATGTTGACCACAACACAGTCAATTGCAAGCTCATCTTGCCCAAACGGATCCTGGATCTTGCCCTCTTATTCAATGGTAGGATCTGAATTTGTTATGATGGGCAGTGTCTCATCTACCATGCTCAAAGTGGGCACTTGCATGGGCAAGGTCCTATGTGGTATCTCTATTTCGGGCTCTGGTGCCTTGGGCACTTCCTTGCTCATGAGAGGGTGTTTTGCCCATTATTCTTCAACCTGGATCTCGCCTTGGAACAAGCTCTCCTCTACCATCTGCCTTGGATTGTCCTCAAAATCCACCAACTCCAGATTTGGTGGCTGCTCCTCTTCTATCTTGCCCATAATCAGTGCCTCGAATTGCTCCAAAGTTACAACAAACGTCTCCAGCGGTAGCGGCTTCTTGGGCAAAATGACTCCGCTTCTCAAGGTCATGGTATTGAAATTTGATTTGCTCATTTCCACTTGAGAAGAGATCACTTCTTGTTTCACTTCCATCCTGGCCACAGTCTGGCACATATACTCTACTTGGGCAGAGATGTTTTGCAAGGCTTCTTTGGTTTCCACCTTGAACTTCTCAGTCTGTGCCTTAAGGTTCCCTTCGACCATAGTATCCACGAGCTTGCCAAAGGAAAGTTCCAACTCCTGAGATTCGTCGAACTTCTCCTCCTCCTTGTAGAGCGTTGGGCAGTCTTCCTTCAAGTGTGTGGTCGAGGAGCAAAATTGGCATGCTTTCTCGACCTTTTGTTGTTCTATACCCGTATAGGAAGCAAGTTGCTCCAAGGTTGATCTCCACTGCTCTTCTTGTTGTTGTCGGTATGCCTCGTAGTACCGCTGTTGTGGCTCTGGACAAACATAGTGATAGTTGCTGCCATAACCTCATCAGTGCCTCATAATCCTCATTCTTCTCGCTCGCAGCTCGGGGCACTCGTCGGTTATATGCATTGTGGCCATACACAGTCGGCAACTTCTCACAAGCCTCCTCTTCCGTGCTTCCCTCATCTCCATCCATTGCTCAAGGTCTGAACAAATCCCTTCCATATTACTAATGGATGTTGATGAGAAAGACGTCACTCTGGGCATATCAACGTATTCTGGTGTGTTGCCCCAATGCCCATTCTGGCAGCTCTCTGCCCAAAGGCCTGAAATTCGGGAAAACCATTTCCCTCAAACTCTGCTCAGCTGGCTGATTCACGTACCCGTATGTTGGATCCATGCTCCCCAAACGTCTTTGTTCTTCTAACTAGCGAGCTCGTTGATCAAGGCTTCTCCTTCGTGCACCTTGCCTTGTGGTCCTCTCAACTTCGGAGTCAAAAATCAACTCTTTATTGAAGCTTTGATTCCTCAAGAGTATGCACTAGTCCCGCACCTGAAAACGGAAAGTGAAAGGATCACTAAAACACAACTCCCCGGCAACGGCGCCAATTGACACGACCATCGTTTAGCCGCGATCAATAAATTTATAAAGCCTATGCCCAAGACTCCTATAACTAGTATAGTAGTGGTAAGCACAGGGTAGATCCCACGAGGAGTTGGCTAATAATCCTTTCAAGTTAAACTGTCACGTTTTTGGTGGCGTTGCCAAAGACGGAATATAGAAGAACAAAGTGATAGATCCGGGTCAAAGATCCACAACAATTTAAGAGATTATTCGTCATGTTTTGCAAATAGCATTCATGGGTAAAGCGTTAAGACAGTAAAGAGCAAGAGATTCATGCGTATAGAAAAGCCATAGCCGAGTATCTTGTATAGGGCAAGAGGCGCACAGCAACGACGAGTAATAGTTGAGCTATAAGTAAAGGATAAAAGGCGTATTTAGCCATGAACTAGCAAGATTCATGGGGTTTTGCACTCATACAACTGATAACGCAAAACAGAGACAAGGGAGAGAGGGAGGCTAGGAATGTGGAACTCTGTCAAACCTCATTCCTTCTCAAATGATGAGGGTTTTACCTTAGGTTCAAGGCAGTATACGTAGGAAAGAGGCTCTTCCCGGTGTTGAGAAAGAGCAGGTGGATGTGAAAGCGGATTACGGCTTCTCGGAGGAAGGTCTTATCCGCTTCGGCTAGCCTGAGCTCGGAGGAGTTCGTGAGAGAAAGAGAGTATAGAATTGAATGGAACAGTACGCTAAGGAGCGTGTTTGTTCGTAAGAGAGTGAATGAATGTGATAGATGAGTTCGTTTAATATTTATAGGTATGTCGAGGGTAGAAATGGAATTCCCATAAAGACAGTATTCTTTCCTGCCATTAATGCCGTGGTCCTCACACTAAGAGGACTAGACTCACGCCGATCTCATGTTTAGGCAGGTCCTTAGGTTTTGGGGAAAACCTGATAAGATCAAGATGGCTTCTGCGTAGACTGGCTCCTATGCAGAAGCCTTGGCATGAGTTAAATTAGGCGCCAGGACCTTATTAGTGAAGTTGGTATTCCTCTCTTATCAGAAGATGTTATTTAATACTCATTCTTATTTTGGGGTGATACTCTTAAGGTTTAGAGAGGTTGATTTTCTCCAGCATTCAGATTTACTTACACGAGGGAAAGCTGATATTAGTCCCTATCAGCTACTCCCCCCCCCCCCCCCCCCTCCCAGGTTCAAAAGCGTATTTGGCAAGCTTCTGATTTAATGCTTTGGCTGGAGATGATAATGTCTCCTTTCCTCTTCTTATTTAATATTCATTATTTCTTTTGACGACGTCACTCAAGTCTTGTCCTACGGAAAAGTAGAGCGACGTTTAGTTTTCCAAGGGAGCAGAGATATAAAATTTCTTTCTCCCCCTTTTCTTTCTACCATCCTGTCACCATATCATCAAGAGAGGAAGGGCGAAGAGAGAAATCTTCTCACTCCTTCTGCGAATTCCTTCTTCGGTAAGGCCGCCATTTCTATTCTTTAGATCCGTCAAAACCAAATGGGTAATCCTTTTATCGACTAACGCTCTTGTTATTATAACCAGAGGGAGAAAAATCCTTCTTCCCCTTTTCGCCAGATGTGTGAATTATTTTTTAGCTTATGCCATTTATGTTTTGTTGTTCAGACATGTCGCTTGACTCTCTTCGTCGAAAAATCTGTGACCTGGCATACTTGGAAGACATCTCCGACTCTCTTCGATTCCATCTACTCAGATTTCTAACTAGGAGGGAGATGGATTTCCTGGAATTTGAGGATTTTCCTAATATGAAAGCTTATCTCCAACGGCTAAAGAATCTCTTTGTTCAATACGAGATGCATGATGGGTATTTATCGGAGGAAGCAAAGTGCGAAGCCATTCTCGCCCCCTTGATAGGTGGATTTCTCTTGCCAGGGGATGCCATTATTCATGACCTTGTCCGCAATGGTCGTATGATTACCCTGATGGCCGAACTGCTCTCTATTGAGGAGATTAAGAAGACGTAGAGGGCAAATGAGGCTAAAGAGGTAGTTGAACCCTCAGCTAGTCAGATCCCTCAAGGGGGGAATGAAAGACAAAGGACAGACGAGGGTAAGCCATATAATCCTTTGACTAAATTGGTTTTATTCTACCTTCCTTGGTGCGATTTTGAACTGATTAACATGTATGTGCTTGCTTCTCCTTTTTTTTTTTTTTTTTTTTTTTTATTTTTTTTTAAAGGTTCAACTACAGGAGAGGACAGCAACTACAGTGATTCCCATTCCTTCCCCCGAGGTTCTGCAACCCCGTCATCTAGCTCGTGTTCTTCTGCCTTAGCTTAACTTTGTCGTATTTTGGTGCTTGTGTAGTGACTTTCTTTTTTATGTTTTTTGTTGGGATAGACGCTTCAAGACTTGGAGGCTCATTTTGTGCCTTTTCTGCTGTGACTATAATAGACTGTATGCCTTGCTGTTTATTGGATGTTATGCTTTCTTATGCATGTAATATTTTGGAATAGTAGGATATGAGCCTCTCCAGATGCTGTGCCCCGATTAAGAATGGTTTCTCTTAAGCTTTACTGAGGTATTATCCTCCTACTTCCAGTCTTTGAAGTTTCTCTAGTCTTTTTTTACCCAGAGGCTTGAGTTTACAACTGCTTAACGCATAGGATCTGATGTTTTAAGATAATAAATCATGGAAAGCATTTTAAGATAATGGGATATGGGGGGTATCCCCCTACTCCCCCCCCAAGTGGGTTATGAGAAATCGAGTGAATCATAACTCATTTAGTGCATGATTTCATACTAGGCATAATATTTCTTTAGGTTGTTAACATTCCAGGGCCGAGGTAACACCCTTCCTTCTTCATCTTGAAGTTCATAGGCTCCTCCTTTTAATACCTCCCTTACCAGGTAAGGTCCTTCCCAATTTGCGTCTAGCTTTCCCATGGGCTTGAGAGCATCTGCCCTTTTTAGGACTAGGTCTCCCTTGCAGAACCTTCGGATCTGCACTTTTTTGTTATATGCATCCCGCACCTGCTGCTTGTATCTTTCTGCCTTCTGAAGAGCTTTGCTCCTAAGCTCCTCGACCATGTCTAGGTTCTCCCTCATCAAGGATTAATTTTGATTTTCATCATAAGCCACTATCCTTGACGACTTGAGCTCTGCCTCTACCGCCGTTACCGCTGTCGCCCCATAAACTAAGTTAAATGGAGCTTCTCCTGTGGCTGTTTTAGGACTGGTGCGATATGCCCATAGCACCGAATCTAATTCATCAGCCCAGTTTCCTTTAGCTTTTTCTAACCTGGCCTTGATGCCACTTACGATGGTCCTGTTTGTGACTTCGACTTGCCCATTAGCCTGGGGATGAGCCACAGCTACAAACCTTTGCTCGATGCCAATTTCTTTGCACCAAGCTCGTACCATGGATCCCGTGAACTGGGCCCCATTGTCAGCGACCAGTATCCTTGGGATTCCATATCGGCAACATATATTCCTCCATATGAACTTCTTTATCACCTGTTCCGTGATTTTTACTACTGCTTCGGCCTCAACCCATTTGGTAAAGTAGTCTACAGCTACAATTAAGAATACTCTTCCTCCTGTAGCTGTGGGGAATTTTCCCACTATATCAATTCCCCATTTATCAAAGGGACAGGGTGCCATCATGGCCCCTAGTTCTTCAGCAGGCTTGTGGATGAGCCTCCCATTTCTTTGACAACTATCACACCTTTTAACTAGGTTTTTAGCGTCTTTTTCCATTGTAGGCCAGAAGAACCCAGCCCTGAGTAGCTTCCTGACCAAATCTTTAAATCCAGTGTGTGCTCCTGCAGCGCCTTCATGTATTTCTCCCAGTGCATATTCTCCCTCGGGCTCTGATAGGCACTTGAGGTAAGGATGTGTGAACGCCCTTTTGTACAGTTTATCTCCTATTAGGCAGAATTTAGCTTTGAATGCACGGGGCAATCTTCCTCCACTGGCTGAGGTTACAGCTTCTGGTTCTCTAGGAAGCTCTTTTAAGGCTCGGATGATTGGAGTTCTCCAATCTTCCATTACTTCGATGGCCTGCATTTCGACTTTGACTAACTTGGCATCTGCGTTGCACAGCACAATTTCATCTGTCCAGGTTCCTTCTGCCGCGCTGGCTATTCGAGCCAGTTTGTCGGCTTCAATATTTTCTTCCCGAGGGATATGGATCACCTCAGCTTTGGCAAAATGCCCCATCAATTCGTCCACAATTTTTGCATATGCCACCATTCTCTCTTCTCACTTTTCACAAGTCCCTAGGACCTGATGCGTTACTAATTGGGAATCTGAATGAACCATTACATGGGCAGCGCCCATGGTTCGCAGCAAATCTAGGCATCTGATCAGAGCCTCATATTCTGCCTCATTATTGGAGACATGATAGTTTAACTTGATAGCAAATTTATAGGTGTGGTTTTTGGGGTCCTGGATGAAGATCCCCACCCCTGCACCATCTCTAGTAACGGAGCCATCCACATAGGCTTTCCACCATTGGAATTCCCCTTCTTCTCCTCTGGTGGTTTCTTGCAGGAAATCGGCCAGAGCTTGGGCCTTGATAGCCACTCTCGGCTCGAAATCTACGTCATACTCACTCAGCTCTATGGCCCATTTAACTAATCTTCCAGACAAATCGGGCTTACCCAGTACTTGCTTCAATGGCTCATTCGTCCTGACTATCACTTTGTGTGATAGAAAGTAGGGTCTCAGTTTTCTAGCCGTTACCATTACTGCTAAGGCAGCCTTTTCGATACTAGGATACCGTATTTCTGCTCCTTGTATCATCTTGCTTGTATAGTAGATAGGCTTCTGCACCAACTTTTCCTCTATCAGGAGTACTGAGCTGATGGATTCTTCTCCCACAGATATATACAGATATAGAACTTCCTGTGGTAGCGGCTTAGTGAGCAAGGGTAGTTCTGCCAGATGCCCTTTTAGTTCTTCAAAGGCCTTTTGGCACTCATTAGTCCATTCAAATCTACTGCCCTTCCTCAATATTTTGAAAAAGGGGAGACTTTTATCTGCCGATCGGGAAATAAAGCGACTGAGCGCTGTAATTCGCCCATTGAGCCTTTGGATTTCTTGAATATTTCGAGGAGGTGTCATATCTAATACTGCTTGTACTTTGGCTTGATTTACTTCAATCCCTCTGGGAGTAACCATGTACCCTAAGAATTTCCCAGCCTGTACGCCGAATGAGCATTTAGCTGGGTTCAGCTTAAGATGATATAATCTGGCTACAGCGAACACTTCTTCCAGATCTTGTATGTGATTCTGAGCATACACGCTTTTGGCTAGTATATCATCAACATATACTTCCATATTCCTGCCTATTTGGCTTTTGAAGATTTTATCCATCATTCTTTGATAAGTAGCCCCCGCGTTTTTCAAGCCAAAGGGCATGCTTTGAAAACCAAATGTCCCTGCACAGACTCCAAATGCAGCTTTCGGGACATCTGATGGATTCATTTTTACTTGATGGTAACCTTGATATGCGTCCATCATGGATAGCAATTCGCAACCTGACGTGGAATCTACTAATTGATCGATCCTAGGCAGAGGGTAATGATCTTTTGGGCAGGCTTTATTTAAGTCTCTGAAGTCAATACACATCCTCCATGTGCCTGTGTTTCCTTTAGCCACCATTACTGCGTTGGATAGCCATTCCGGGAATTGTATTTCCCTGATGTGTTTAGCCTCCAATAATTTGGCGACCTCCTCCCTGATGATTTTATCTTTCTCAGGGCCGAATTGCCTTAACTTTTGTTTTACCGGCTTCACCGAGGGATCTACATTCAGACAATGTAATGCCACGGTTGCATCTACCCCCACCAGGTCAGATGACCCAAAAGCAAAGATATCTGCATTCCTCCGCAGACACCTTATTAGTTGTTCTGATATGTCCGGAGGCATCTGAGTGCCAATTTTGTGGTAAATCCCTTCCGATCTGGGATCAATTCTATCTCTATCAGTTCCTCTGCGGGGACCATTAGGCTCTGCCCTTCTTTGACAGTGTCGGCCTCTTTGATCTTGCCCTCTTCCTTTTCTGGCTTGTGTCGAGGGGCTACAGGTTCTGGGACAGCCCATTTTTCGGCCTCTCCCATTTTAACGGATTGAACATAGCAGTTTCTTGAAGTCATTTGGTTCCCTGATATCCATCCTACTTGATCCCCCACAGGGAATTTCATCATCAGGTGATAGGTGGATACGATTATTTGGAAAGAGTTCAGAGCAGCTCTTCCTAGAATAGCATTATAAGATGACTCCTGGTCGACCACCCAGAAGGTGGTCACTCTTGATGTTTTAATATGTCCTTCTCCCAGAGTGAGTGTAAGATCCACTGACCCGACTGTCATGACAGGCTTCTGCGAGAAGCCTTGGAGGGGCACCCTGGCGGGTTTCAGAAGCTTTCTTTGGGGCATTTGATTAAGACAGCTCATGAGGATCACATTGATAGGGGTCCCGGTGTCTATAAAAATTCTCCGCACTTGGTACCCTTCTATTTCAGCTGTTACCACAAGAGCGTCATTGTGTTGATGTATAATAGCCTTGTTATCCCCAAGTCCGAAGGATATTCTTGGCACAGTATTGCCAGGCCCTGGTTCCTTAAGAGGATCGAAGACCTTGTCACCTGTCCTTTCCAGACAAGCTTCTGAATTAACCGTCATCCTTACAAGATTCTGCAAAGAATTGAGAGCGTTTTAGGGAATCAACTCCGTAAGCTCTTTGGAAAGAGGCTTGAGATGTATGTAATTCGCTGTTGGCAAACTTCTTGCATTTGAGCATTACTTACAATGGCTTTGACAAGTATAGCTTATTTGTTATAAGATTCTTGGAAGGGGGTGGCCCTTGCCAATATATGATGAAGGTGAGTAATGATTTAAAGATAGGAATTTGATTATGACAAAGGGTTTTGACACAGTTCCCTCCTCTTGACATGAGGCATCTGATCATATGAGATTTAGTTACGACCCACTGCTGATTTAGCAGATCCTGTTGCAATCGTTAACCATTCAAAGCGGCTTTAACAAGCGTGGTTTACTTAGCATAAGGTTTTTCAAGGATGGCTTTCGTCTTCATGGAGCTGATGTCAGTGACATCTGTCTTTACGAAATCTATTTTGCTAGGATGTTTGTCTTCCTAAGGCTTTCCTAATGAGGCCTCTGGGAGAGATCTGATCAGAAGAAGAGGTTATTAAGAGTTTGTGTGGCATATTATTTTATTAAGCTTAATATGATATGCCTCGGCCGTATAGGCCCTTTTTATCATTAGCACCTATTTTATAGGACTTTCTTGTTAAGATATTCCCTGTTAGCCAAGGATTGTGAGAATGGTGTCCCTTATGTGGGATTTCTAAGAACATTACTTATCGAACCGAGCCCACAAGAACTTGGTCCATTTTATAAAGCTTGCAGAAGCGCTGACTATTAGGTTAAGCTTATGAAAGCAATATCCTCCTTAGAGGTTTATAAAGGTATTGTTTATCAAATAGAGTTTTTTGAGAATACCACTTGTAAAGCGGGATTTAGGTGGGATTTTACCCACTGGAATGCAATGGGTAAAACTTATAGGAGCGATATACAAAAATGTCGCCTTTAGAGCAAGGCTTAGGGGTGCACTGCCCATTTAATGAGACTTATAAGGAATTTTGTCTATTGTATGAAGTTTAGGAGAATGTTGCCTACTGAGTAAGGCTTGGG
Source organism: Thymus quinquecostatus (assembly GCA_024222315.1). Lineage (NCBI taxonomy): Eukaryota > Viridiplantae > Streptophyta > Magnoliopsida > Lamiales > Lamiaceae > Thymus > Thymus quinquecostatus. Next base: position 15,130,921 of record CM044174.1, on the reverse strand, counting down.
AAAAGTTCTGCCCATTGCAAGGGGCTTGCAAAGGAGTCGCCTATTGGATAGGGCTTTGTAGAAGGTTCTGCCCATTGAATGGGGCTTACAAAAGAGGTGCCTATTAGATAGGGCTTCGTGAAAGGGTTGCCTATTAAGTAGGGCTTATAAAGTGTTCTGCCCATTATATGGGGCTTACGATGATATTGCCTGTTAAACAGGGCTTTTTGAGGAGGATTGCCTATTAAATAGGGCTTATGAAGGGTTCTGCCCATTATATGGGGCTTACGATGATGTTGCCTACTGTGTAGGGCTTCTGAGGGTTCTGCCCGTTATTCGGGGCTTACGAGGGAATTGCCTGTTAGACAGGGCTTCTGAGAGGAGGTTCTGCCCGTTATTCGGGGCTTACGAGGGAGTTGCCTGTTAAACAGGGCTTCTGAGAGGAGGTTCTGCCCGTTATTCGGGGCTTACGAGGGAGTTGCCTGTTAAACAGGGCTTCTGAGAGGAGGTTCTGCTTCCAGATGCGGGCTCCCTTCATCAACATGAATGGGGTAACCTTAGCATCTTTCGGCTCTCCGTTTTCTTTAATGTTTTTATTACTTCATGGGTTTTGGGGTCATGGCAATTCAGGAGCATTCGACTAGCTTTAGTGGGGATGCTTATTTTGTAATCACCAGTCCTTTGCAACTTATAGATGGATTTCATATTGAGCATATAACAGACAGAATTGTATACTCACCAAGTATACAAGGTGAGGCGAATGTATTTTGAGATTGCTGCAGTTTGTGACCCGTCTTTCCTCCGGATCCCTCACAACCTTAGGTTTTTGACAAAACAACAACAGATTAGCCATCACAATTCATGTCATGAAAGAGATGAGGCCTTGAGATTGCTTCTAATCGCTGGATTCATGAATTACAAGCAATATAGCTGAAACAGGTTCATGGTATACATACTAAAATTTTCCCGGAATAACATAAATCTCGCATTCAATACACATTCCCTTGATTAGATAATCATCATTCTAGGTGATCATCGCGGCAGGGCAAATGAAAAGGCAAGTTTATGCGCATATCATCAGAATCAACTAGAACTTCGAAGATAAACAGGGGATTGGCCCTTTGAACCCACGGGTTTTGACAGTACTTACAGATATCAATGCTTAATTCACATTTAAGGAGAGGAGATTAGCCTCTCAAACACAAGTTCCCTTTCAATCAAGGTGTTTATCACAATTTCCGTTTCAAAGGGAGCATAATCCTAAGATCATATCACACTCAACAGCTCGTAACCGAGGAGAGCTTAGCAAATGTTAACAACAGCATACCCATCTGAGTTTTCGCTAGCTAGATCACAAACAGGGCATTCCCAATCAATGTAACATCAGATTTCCTCACATTCTCCACATAAGGACGTAATACAGAGAAATCGCAAGCAGCATTACAACAGCGAGCTAGAATTTTGCATAAAAAACAGGGGAAATCAACATCTTAACTCAAGAATTTCCCACAGACGGCGCCAGTTGATAGATCCGGGTCAAAGATCCACAACAATTTAAGAGATTATTCGTCATGTTTTGCAAATAGCATTCATGGGTAAAGCGTTAAGACAGTAAAGAGCAAGAGATTCATGCGTATAGAAAAGCCATAGCCGAGTATCTTGTATAGGGCAAGAGGCGCACAGCAACGATGAGTAATAGTTGAGCTATAAGTAAAGGATAAAAGGCGTATTTAGCCATGAACTAGCAAGATTCATGGGGTTTTGCACTCATACAACTGATAACGTAAAACAGAGACAAGGGAGAGAGGGAGGCTAGGAATGTGGAACTCCGTCAAACCTCATTCCTTCTCAAATGATGAGGGTTTTACCTTAGGTTCAAGGCAGTATACGTAGGAAAGAGGCTCTTCCCGGTGTTGAGAAAGAGCAGGTGGATGTGAAAGCGGATTACGGCTTCCCGGAGGAAGGTCTTATCCGCTTCGGCTAGCCTGAGCTCGGAGGAGTTCGTGAGAGAAAGAGAGTATGGAATTGAATGGAACAGTACGCTAAGGAGCGTGTTTGTTCGTAAGAGAGTGAATGAATGTGATAGATGAGTTCGTTTAATATTTATAGGTATGTCGAGGGTAGAAATGGAATTCCCATAAAGACAGTATTCTTTCTTGCCATTAATGCCGTGGTCCTCACACTAAGAGGACTAGACTCACGCCGATCTCATGTTTAGGCAGGTCCTTAGGTTTTGGGGAAAACCTGATAAGATCAAGATGGCTTCTGCGCAGACTGGCTCCTATGCAGAAGCCTTGGCATGAGTTAAATTAGGCGCCAGGACCTTATTAGTGAAGTTGGTATTCCTCTCTTATCAGAAGATGTTATTTAATACTCATTCTTATTTAGGGGTGATACTCTTAAGGTTTAGAGAGGTTGATTTTCTCCAGCATTCAGATTTAATTACACGAGGGAAAGCTGATATTAGTCCCTATCAGCTACTCCCCCCCCCCCCCCAGGTTCAAAAGCGTATTTGGCAAGCTTCTGATTTAATGTTTTGGCTGGAGATGATAATGTCTCCTTTCCTCTTCTTATTTAATATTCATTATTTCTTTTGACGACGTCACTCAAGTCTTGTCCTACGGAAAAGTAGAGCGACGTTTAGTTTTCCAAGGGAGCAGAGATATAAAATTTCTTTCTCCCCCTTTTCTTTCTACCATCCTGTCACCATATCATCAAGAGAGGAAGGGCGAAGAGAGAAATCTTCTCACTCCTTCTGCGAATTCCTTCTTCGGTAAGGCCGCCATTTCTATTCTTTAGATCCGTCAAAACCAAATGGGTAATCCTTTTATCGACTAACGCTCTTGTTATTATAACCAGAGGGAGAAAAATCCTTCTTCCCCTTTTCGCCAGATGTGTGAATTATTTTTTAGCTTATGCCATTTATGTTTTGTTGTTCAGACATGTCGCTTGACTCTCTTCGTCGAAAAATCTGTGACCTGGCATACTTGGAAGACATCTCCGACTCTCTTCGATTCCATCTACTCAGATTTCTAACTAGGAGGGAGATGGATTTCCTGGAATTTGAGGATTTTCCTAATATGAAAGCTTATCTCCAACGGCTAAAGAATCTCTTTGTTCAATACGAGATGCATGATGGGTATTTATCGGAGGAAGCAAAGTGCGAAGCCATTCTCGCCCCCTTGATAGGTGGATTTCTCTTGCCAGGGGATGCCATTATTCATGACCTTGTCCGCAATGGTCGTATGATTACCCTGATGGCCGAACTGCTCTCTATTGAGGAGATTAAGAAGACGTAGAGGGCAAATGAGGCTAAAGAGGTAGTTGAACCCTCAGCTAGTCAGATCCCTCAAGGGGGAATGAAAGACAAAGGACAGACGAGGGTAAGCCATATAATCCTTTGACTAAATTGGTTTTATTCTACCTTCCTTGGTGAGATTTTGAACTGATTAACATGTATGTGCTTGCTTCTCCTTTTTTTTTTTTTTTTTTTTTTTTTTTTTTTTTTTTTTTTTAAAGGTTCAACTACAGGAGAGGACAGCAACTACAGTGATTCCCATTCCTTCCCCCGAGGTTCTGCAACCCCGTCATCTAGCTCGTGTTCTTCTGCCTTAGCTTAACTTTGTCGTATTTTGGTGCTTGTGTAGTGACTTTCTTTTTTATGTTTTTTGTTGGGATAGACGCTTCAAGACTTGGAGGCTCATTTTGTGCCTTTTCTGCTGTGACTATAATAGACTGTATGCCTTGCTGTTTATTGGATGTTCTGCTTTCTTATGCATGTAATATTTTGGAATAGTAGGATATGAGCCTCTCCAGATGCTGTGACCCGATTAAGAATGGTTTCTCTTAAGCTTTACTGAGGTATTATCCTCCTACTTCCAGTCTTTGAAGTTTCTCTAGTCTTCTTTTACCCAGAGGCTTGAGTTTACAACTGCTTAACGCATAGGATCTGATGTTTTAAGATAATAAATCATGGAAAGCATTTTAAGATAATGGGATATGAGGGGTATCCCCCTACTCCCCCCCCAAGTGGGTTATGAGAAATCGAGTGAATCATAACTCATTTAGTGCATGATTTCATACTAGGCATAATATTTCTTTAGGTTGTTAACATTCCAGGGCCGAGGTAACACCCTTCCTTCTTCATCTTGAAGTTCATAGGCTCCTCCTTTTAATACCTCCCTTACCAGGTAAGGTCCTTCCCAATTTGCGTCTAGCTTTCCCATGGGCTTGAGAGCATCTGCCCTTTTTAGGACTAGGTCTCCCTTGCAGAACCTTCGGATCTGCACTTTTTTGTTATATGCATCCCGCACCTGCTGCTTGTATCTTTCTGCCTTCTGAAGAGCTTTGCTCCTAAGCTCCTCGACCATGTCTTGGTTCTCCCTCATCAAGGATTAATTTTGATTTTCATCATAAGCCACTATCCTTGACGACTTGAGCTCTGCCTCTACCTCCGTTACCGCTGTCGCCCCATAAACTAAGTTAAATGGAGCTTCTCCTGTGGCTGTTTTAGGACTGGTGCGATATGCCCATAGCACCGAATCTAATTCATCAGCCCAGTTTCCTTTAGCTTTTTCTAACCTGGCCTTGATGCCACTTACGGTGGTCCTGTTTGTGACTTCGACTTGCCCATTAGCCTGGGGATGAGCCACAGCTACAAACCTTTGCTCGATGCCAATTTCTTTGCACCAAGCTCGTACCATGGATCCCGTGAACTGAGCCCCATTGTCAGCGACCAGTATCCTTGGGATTCCATATCGGCAACATATATTCCTCCATATGAACTTCTTTATCACCTGTTCCGTGATTTTTACTACTGCTTCGGCCTCAACCCATTTGGTAAAGTAGTCTACAGCTACAATTAAGAATACTCTTCCTCCTGTAGCTGTGGGGAATTTTCCCACTATATCAATTCCCCATTTATCAAAGGGACAGGGTGCCATCATGGCCCCTAGTTCTTCAGCAGGCTTGTGGATGAGCCTCCCATTTCTTTGACAACTATCACACCTTTTAACTAGGTTTTTAGCGTCTTTTTCCATTGTAGGCCAGAAGAACCCAGCCCTGAGTAGCTTCCTGACCAAATCTTTAAATCCAGTGTGTGCTCCTGCAGCACCTTCATGTATTTCTCCCAGTGCATATTCTCCCTCGGGCTCTGATAGGCACTTGAGGTAAGGATGTGTGAACGCCCTTTTGTACAGTTTATCTCCTATTAGGCAGAATTTAGCTTTGAATGCACGGGGCAATCTTCCTCCACTGGCTGAGGTTACAGCTTCTGGTTCTCTAGGAAGCTCTTTTAAGGCTCGGATGATTGGAGTTCTCCAATCTTCCATTACTTCGATGGCCTGCATTTCGACTTTGACTAACTTGGCATCTGCGTTGCACAGCACAATTTCATCTGTCCAGGTTCCTTCTGCCGCGCTGGCTATTCGAGCCAGTTTGTCGGCTTCAATATTTTCTTCCCGAGGGATCTGGATCACCTCAGCTTTGGCAAAATGCCCCATCAATTCATCCACAATTTTTGCATATGCCACCATTCTCTCTTCTCGCTTTTCACAAGTCCCTAGGACCTGATGCGTTACTAATTGGGAATCTGAATGAACCATTACATGGGCAGCGCCCATGGTTCGCAGCAAATCTAGGCATTTAATCAGAGCCTCATATTCTGCCTCATTATTGGAGACATGATAGTTTAACTTGATAGCAAATTTATAGGTGTGGTTTTTGGGGTCCTGGATGAAGATCCCCACCCCTGCACCATCTCTAGTAACGGAGCCATCCACATAGGCTTTCCACCATTGGAATTCCCCTTCTTCTCCTCTGGTGGTTTCTTGCAGGAAATCGGCCAGAGCTTGGGCCTTGATAGCCACTCTCGGCTCGAAATCTACGTCATACTCACTCAGCTCTATGGCCCATTTAACTAATCTTCCAGACAAATCGGGCTTACCCAGTACTTGCTTCAATGGCTCATTCGTCCTGACTATCACTTTGTGTGATAGAAAGTAGGGTCTCAGTTTTCTAGCCGTTACCATTACTGCTAAGGCAGCCTTTTCGATACTAGGATACCGTATTTCTGCTCCTTGTATCATCTTGCTTGTATAGTAGATAGGCTTCTGCACCAACTTTTCCTCTCTCAGGAGTACTGAGCTGATGGATTCTTCTCCCACAGATATATACAGATATAGAACTTCCTGTGGTAGCGGCTTAGTGAGCAAGGGTAGTTCTGCCAGATGCCCTTTTAGTTCTTCAAAGGCCTTTTGGCACTCATTAGTCCATTCAAATCTACTGCCCTTCCTCAATATTTTGAAAAAGGGGAGACTTTTATCTGCCGATCGGGAAATAAAGCGACTGAGCGCTGTAATTCGCCCATTGAGCCTTTGGATTTCTCAAATATTTCGAGGAGGTGTCATATCTAATACTGCTTGTACTTTGGCTTGATTTACTTCAATCCCTCTGGGAGTAACCATGTACCCTAAGAATTTCCCAGCCTGTACGCCGAATGAGCATTTAGCTGGGTTCAGCTTAAGATGATATAATCTGGCTACAGCGAACACTTCTTCCAGATCTTGTATGTGATTCTGAGCATACACGCTTTTGGCTAGTATATCATCAACATATACTTCCATATTCCTGCCTATTTGGCTTTTGAAGATTTTATCCATCATTCTTTGATAAGTAGCCCCCGCGTTTTTCAAGCCAAAGGGCATGCTTTGAAAACCAAATGTCCCTGCACAGACTCCAAATGCAGCTTTCGGGACATCTGATGGATTCATTTTTACTTGATGGTAACCTTGATATGCGTCCATCATGGATAGCAATTCGCAACCTGACGTGGAATCTACTAATTGATCGATCCTAGGCAGAGGGTAATGATCTTTTGGGCAGGCTTTATTTAAGTCTCTGAAGTCAATACACATCCTCCATGTGCCTATTTCCCTTAGCCACCATTACTGCGTTGGATAGCCATTCCGGGAATTGTATTTCCCTGATGTGTTTAGCCTCCAATAATTTGGCGACCTCCTCCCTGATGATTTTATCTTTCTCAGGGCCGAATTGCCTTAACTTTTCTTGTACCGGCTTCATCGAGGGATCTACATTCAGACAATGTAATGCCACGGTTGCATCTACCCCCACCAGGTCAGATGACCCGAAAGCAAAGATATCTGCATTCCTCCGCAGACACCTTATTAGTTGTTCTGATATGTCCGGAGGCATCTGAGTGCCAATTTTTGTGGTAAATCCCTTCCGATCTGGGATCAATTCTATCTCTATCAGTTCCTCTGCGGGGACCATTAGGCTCTGCCCTTCTTTGACAGTGTCGGCCTCTTTGATCTTGCCCTCTTCCTTTTCTGGCTTGTGTCGAGGGGCTACAGGTTCTGGGACAGCCCATTTTTCGGCCTCTCCCATTTTAACGGATTGAACATAGCAGTTTCTTGAAGTCATTTGGTTCCCTGATATCCATCCTACTTGATCCCCCACAGGGAATTTCATCATCAGGTGATAGGTGGATACGATTATTTGGAAAGAGTTCAGAGCAGCTCTTCCTAGAATAGCATTATAAGATGACTCCTGGTCGACCACCCAGAAGGTGGTCACTCTTGATGTTTTAATATGTCCTTCTCCCAGAGTGAGTGTAAGATCCACTGACCCGACTGTCATGACAGGCTTCTGCGAGAAGCCTTGGAGGGGCACCCTGGCGGGTTTCAGAAGCTTTCTTTGGGGCATTTGATTAAGACAGCTCATGAGGATCACATTGATAGGGGTCCCGGTGTCTATAAAAATTCTCCGCACTTGGTACCCTTCTATTTCAGCTGTTACCACAAGAGCGTCATTGTGTTGATGTATAATAGCCTTGTTATCCCCAAGTCCGAAGGATATTCTTGGCGCAGTATTGCCAGGCCCTGGTTCCTTAAGAGGATCGAAGACCTTGTCACCTGTCCTTTCCAGACAAGCTTCTGAATTAACCGTCATCCTTACAAGATTCTGCAAAGAATTGAGAGCGTTTTAGGGAATCAACTCCGTAAGCTCTTTGGAAAGAGGCTTGAGATGTATGTAATTCGCTGTTGGCAAACTTCTTGCATTTGAGCATTACTTACAACGGCTTTGACAAGTATAGCTTATTTGTTATAAGATTCTTGGAAGGGGGTGGCCCTTGCCAATATATGATGAAGGTGAGTAATGATTTAAAGATAGGAATTTGATTATGACAAAGGGTTTTGACACAGTTCCCTCCTCTTGACATGAGGCATCTGATCATATGAGATTTAGTTACGACCCACTACTGATTTAGCAGATCCTGTTGCAATCGTTAACCATTCAAAGCGGCTTTAACAAGCGTGGTTTACTTAGCATAAGGTTTTTCAAGGATGGCTTTCGTCTTCATGGAGCTGATGTCAGTGACATCTGTCTTTACGAAATCTATTTTGCTAGGATGTTTGTCTTCCTAAGGCTTTCCTGATGAGGCCTCTGGGAGGGATCTGATCAGAAGAAGAGGTTATTAAGAGTTTGTGTGGCATATTATTTTATTAAGCTTAATATGATATGCCTCGGCCGTATAGGCCCTTTTTATCATTAGCACCTATTTTATAGGACTTTCTTGTTAAGATATTCCCTGTTAGCCAAGGATTGTGAGAATGGTGTCCCTTATGTGGGATTTCTAAGAACATTACTTATCGAACCGAGCCCACAAGAACTTGGTCCATTTTATAAAGCTTGCAGAAGCGCTGACTATCAGGTTAAGCTTATGAAAGCAATATCCTCCTTAGAGGTTTATAAAGGTATTGTTTTTTTTTTGAGAATAGCACTTGTAAAGCGGGATTTAGGTGGGATTTTACCCACTGGAATGCAATGGGTAAAACTTATAGGAGCGATATACAAAAATGTCGCCTTTAGAGCAAGGCTTAGGGGTGCACTGCCCATTTAATGAGACTTATAAGGAATTTTGTCTATTGTATGAAGTTTAGGAGAATGTTGCCTACTGAGTAAGGCTTGGGAAAAGTTCTGCCCATTGCAAGGGGCTTGCAAAGGAGTCGCCTATTGGATAGGGCTTTGTAGAAGGTTCTGCCCATTGAATGGGGCTTACAAAAGAGGTGCCTATTAGATAGGGCTTCGTGAAAGGGTTGCCTATTAAGTAGGGCTTATAAAGTGTTCTGCCCATTATATGGGGCTTACGATGATATTGCCTGTTAAACAGGGCTTTTTGAGGAGGATTGCCTATTAAATAGGGCTTATGAAGGGTTCTGCCCATTATATGGGGCTTACGATGATGTTGCCTACTGTGTAGGGCTTCTGAGGGTTCTGCCCGTTATTCGAGGCTTACGAGGGAATTGCCTGTTAGACAGGGCTTCTGAGAGGAGGTTCTGCCCGTTATTCGGGGCTTACGAGGGAGTTGCCTGTTAAACAGGGCTTCTGAGAGGAGGTTCTGCCCGTTATTCGGGGCTTACGAGGGAGTTGCCTGTTAAACAGGGCTTCTGAGAGGAGGTTCTGCTTCCAGATGCGGGCTCCCTTCATCAACATGAATGGGGTAACCTTAGCATCTTTCGGCTCTCCGTTTTCTTTAATGTTTTTATTACTTCATGGGTTTTGGGGTCATGGCAATTCAGGAGCATTCGACTAGCTTTAGTGGGGATGCTTATTTTGTAATCACCAGTCCTTTGCAACTTATAGATGGATTTCATATTGAGCATATAACAGACAGAATTGTATACTCACCAAGTATACAAGGTGAGGCGAATGTATTTTGAGATTGCTGCAGTTTGTGACCCGTCTTTCCTCCGGATCCCTCACAACCTTAGGTTTTTGACAAAACAACAACAGATTAGCCATCACAATTCATGTCATGAAAGAGATGAGGCCTTGAGATTGCTTCTAATCGCTGGATTCATGAATTACAAGCAATATAGCTGAAACAGGTTCATGGTATACATACTAAAATTTTCCCGGAATAACATAAATCTCGCATTCAATACACATTCCCTTGGTTAGATAATCATCATTCTAGGTGATCATCGCGGCAGGGCAAATGAAAAGGCAAGTTTATGCGCATATCATCAGAATCAACTAGAACTTCGAAGATAAACAGGGGATTGGCCCTTTGAACCCACGGGTTTTGACAGTACTTACAGATATCAATGCTTAATTCACATTTAAGGAGAGGAGATTAGCCTCTCAAACACAAGTTCCCTTTCAATCAAGGTGTTTATCACAATTTCCGTTTCAAAGGGAGCATAATCCTAAGATCATATCACACTCAACAGCTCGTAACCGAGGAGAGCTTAGCAAATGTTAACAACAGCATACCCATCTGAGTTTTCGCTAGCTAGATCACAAACAGGGCATTCCCAATCAATGTAACATCAGATTTCCTCACATTCTCCACATAAGGATGTAATACAGAGAAATCGCAAGCAGCATTACAACAGCGATCTAGAATTTTGCATAAAAAACAGGGGAAATCAACATCTTAACTCAAGAATTTCCCACAGACGGCGCCAGTTGATAGATCCGGGTCAAAGATCCACAACAATTTAAGAGATTATTCGTCATGTTTTGCAAATAGCATTCATGGGTAAAGCGTTAAGACAGTAAAGAGCAAGAGATTCATGCGTATAGAAAAGCCATAGCCGAGTATCTTGTATAGGGCAAGAGGCGCACAGCAACGATGAGTAATAGTTGAGCTATAAGTAAAGGATAAAATGCGTATTTAGCCATGAACTAGCAAGATTCATGGGGTTTTGCACTCATACAACTGATAACGCAAAACAGAGACAAGGGAGAGAGGGAGGCTAGGAATGTGGAACTCCGTCAAACCTCATTCCTTCTCAAATGATGAGGGTTTTACCTTAGGTTCAAGGCAATATACGTAGGAAAGAGGCTCTTCCCGGTGTTGAGAAGAGCAGGTGGATGTGAAAGCGGATTACGGCTTCCCAGAGGAAGGTCTTATCCGCTTCGGCTAGCCTGAGCTCGGAGGAGTTCGTGAGAGAAAGAGAGTATGGAATTGAAAGGAACAGTATGCTAAGGAGTGTGTTTGTTCGTAAGAGAGTGAATGAATGTGATAGATGAGTTCGTTCAATATTTATAGGTATGTCGAGGGTAGAAATGGAATTCCCATAAAGACAGTATTCTTTCTTGCCATTAATGCCGTGGTCCTCACACTAAGAGGACTAGACTTACGCCGATCTCATGTTTAGGCAGGTCCTTAGGTTTTGGGGAAAACCTGATAAGATCAAGATGGCTCCTGCGCAGACTGGCTCCTATGCAGAAGCCTTGGCATGAGTTAAATTAGGCGCCAGGACCTTATTAGTGAAGTTGGTATTCCTCTCTTATCAGAAGATGTTATTTAATACTCATTCTTATTTAGGGGTGATACTCTTAAGGTTTAGAGAGGTTGATTTTCTCCAGCATTCAGATTTACTTACACGAGGGAAAGCTGATATTAGTCCCTATCACAAAGGAAAGTAAAGGTAGCGTAATTAAAAAGGATTGTAAACAATAATAAAAAGGAAAACCCAGTCTGGGCAAGTACCATGAATTACAATATAACTCTACTCGTTCATCGATCTAAGTATGCACATGTCATCGGTTATAGGCAAGTCACTAGGCAGGACCCCATTCTGTCATGTGTCACGTGCCCTGCCAATGTGTGCCCAATCCACCCTTACAGTTTAGAAATATAAATCTCCCTAACCTGAACATTCTACATGCAAGGATTAGTTGTCACATATCCTGCCCAAGCAGCATTACCGATCTGTGGTGGACCCGAATAGCCACGGAAGCAGGCCTAACGTCGATCTACGACTACACTCCGTTGCTAGTTCATACTATATGGCGTGTGGACCTATCCTACAAGTTTTACCCATGTATTATTTGTAATCATGCTTGACTCGATATGATACCGGCCGAATACCGACCAAGACTAACATGAATTGTAGAACAAAACCTAGCAAACTCGGGAACACATGCAATAAATCAATTAATCCAATTATTCCGATCTCACGGGTACTGAGTTACATTATAATCACGGCATCTTGCCCGAGTTGGGTTTAGACGACTACTCTAGCATGCTGGAAAAGTAAATAACATAAATGTAAAAGAAAGACCAAATTGAACTAAACGGAAATAACATTAACATAAAATAAAAAGGGTTCGCCCGTACGGCGTGTTTCTTCCTCTAACTCTAGAAGCTACATTATGAATCCTCTCCAAAACTATTTCTAATTATATGTAACGAAAATAACGATAAGGGAGAGCTAGAGAGAGGGATAGATGGGATCCCCGCTGCTGTGGGCGAGTAGACTCAGCATCTAGGGTTGTTGCCTTTGTTGGTAGAACTTTCCTTTCTTGTTCCTCAAGCTAGAATCCGCCCATATCTTCACTATCTTCCAGCAAGGAACGAATCTTCATGGTTAAGGAAGGAAATAATTCCTTCCATATCTGATCTCTTGGATAAGAATTGTTGCGTCTTGCCCAAAGTGCTTTCCTGTCTGCCCAAGATGCTCGGCTGTTTTCTTCTCTTCGTTTTGTCTTGCATAGCTGGACTTGTAGAAGTATGTGGACCGTGGTCCAGGCCCATTCAGTGGCGGCTAGGGTTTCCTAGGCTTCAAGGTAGACTTGCCTTGTGCACAGATTTGCTTCCATAATTGATCAAGCTGAATTAAAGAAAGAATCCCTAGGTAAATCTCTTTCCTTATTCGCTCATTCTCACCTAATAGCCTCTTCCTTGCCCGCGATGGTCGTCACTATGCCCACGATCACACCAGTGAATGCATTCCGCCTTGCCCTGTTCCTGCTTGTTCTCAGCGTCTTGCCCAAGCACTCCAGAATTGACTGGTTTTGCTCTGCCTTGCCCTGTGCAACCTGAATCCCAAAATGTGCCCTCCCAACCTGACTTGATACAAAATGACTCTAAACATGGCTCAAATCACAACAAAAATAGAGCACAGTATGGCCTCATCAACAGGCATCGAATCTACCATTTTATAGTTTATAAAATTACCAACAAGAAACTTCTTGCTCGAGGCATCTTCTGCCATGTATTTGGCTTCGAGGGAATCCCACAATCCTTTGAAGATTTTACGTTTTGATACACATCGAAGAGGGAATCAGACATACCGTTCAAGATGTGACCACGACATATGTAATCATCGTTTTCCCACTTCAAGCGGATCCTCGCTCACTCCAAAGTTTCGTCTTCACCGGCATCGGGCATGGGAGTACTCAAAACGTACACAACCTTGAGATTCATCAACATGAAGTGCATCTTCTTCTGCCAACGTCTGAAATCCTGCCCAGAAAACTTGTCCAGCTTCACGAAATTCCTTGTCATGTCTTTTAAAGATTCTTGGTTCGCCATCTTCAGAAATTGATTCAATCTTTGTAGGGGAGATATTAAACGAAGAAATGAATACGAACGAAAAACTAATTCTCTGAAAGGCGTGAAACACTTTCAGATCGAATCAATTCGATGGTTTTATTGAATTGTTCAATCGGATACAATTCAGAGATCGATCTTTTGTATGCGATATTTGAGAAGAAGAACCAGACGATCAGAATTGATCAGAATCTTCAAACGGGAATAAACTGATTATATCAGTTTAAAAAGTGGTTAATGCATCCTTTCGAAAACAATCTTTCGTAAGCACCCTTTCGAAAGCAACTTTTCGAAAGTTGCAAAATAGTCCTCGAAATTCCGAAAATTAAAATTTTGATGAATTTCCTGCACAGCTCGACCCCAGCCAGGGGCTACTGCCCCTTGAACCTCGCTCAGGGGCGCTGCCCCCACACCCCCGCCAGGGGCTGCCACCCCTTGGACCCTGCTTTCGGGGGCGCTGCCCCCGAATCCCCGTCCTTTAGAGGCTTCGCCCCTAAAATCATAATAAATTCATATAAACGTGCACTCCGCACCTCCAAACTCATACGATGTATTATTATGATAATTCTGATCAAACTAGTCAATCCAATTACACTAAAATATCTAACAGGAACTTTGCACTTTCATCATATTTAACCTTCCGCGTACATATCTCCTTCAAGAACTTTGCGCATTTGGGCATCAAGCGCATGGCAGTGAGCATACAGACAGTGTGATTTGCCGATCTTTTGTTTGCTCCGCAAGGTAACCAGAGCCAGCCAGTTTTTCATTAAAGAGGCATGAGAGTCTTGAATTGCAGAAAAGTAGTGCGGAGAACTAGTCAGAATTGCGCCTGCCTCGTGACGTGGATGATCCGCCGAATCCATTGTTGACTTCACCACGATCGATTAGGTGAGAGATAGGAGCATTCGGTGGAACTGGTGAACTACACTTGCTTCTGGATAGATGTGTGGGACAGAGGGCTCATGGTACCTACTGCCCACCCTTCCTCCTCTGCTTTGAGAACCGTGTGAACGGAGAGTTAGCAGAAGAGGTACGCTTTCTTTCTTTATTTACATTACAACATTTCGGTGAGCCGATCCGCTTGGAAGCCACCTATTGTTAAGCCTAGTCGATGGAACGAAGCTTAAAGACCTAGAATTCTAGTTTCTCCATCGGTCCCACCTCCCCGTCCCTTACTTGTTCTTTTGAATTGAAGCAGTGGAATGTTGACTTCCACCTTTTTGAAGATCTGATACATCTCGCCCAGTTCCTCAGCTTCTTTGTTCCTGGCCAACCTTCCTGGGAAGGGTGCCTTGGTCTTATAGGGGCGAGGTACCATTGTCTCTTCATCCTTCTTTTTGTCCTCCATCTTGCTCGATTTGATTTCCCTCTCTACTTCTTCAGCTGGCTGCTTCATCTCTGGTAACTGCCTTCCGTTTCTTGTTGAGATTGCCTTGACATGGGCATGATTGATTTCCACATGTGGTGGAAGCTCTCCTTGTTTTTTCTCCAGTCTGGCTAGGGTCTAAGTGAGCTGCCCAAGTTGAGCGTTGATGTGTTGCATGGCTCCTTGGGTTTCCATCCTGAATTTTTCGAACTCTGCTTGTGTTTTGCTATTGTCCCTTGCCATAGTATGAACCATCTCGGCCAAGGATGGCCTATTCTGCTGATGTTGCCCTTGCTGGTGTTGTGGTTGTTGTTGTGGCTTCGGCCCCCATTTGAAGTTCTCATGATCCCTCCATCCTGGATTGTAGAATTGTGAATTAGGATCATATTTGGGATAGTCGTTTCCTCCACTCCCTTGGTTGTGGCCAAGTATCTTGACTTCCTCTTGCAGCATCACCTCGGGACACTCATCAGTCATGTGCGACGTGGAAAAATACAGTTGACATGTGCGAACCCCTTTCTTTTGTGGTCCATTCATGTTGACTATCTGCTCCAACAGGCTACACATCTTGTCAAGCTTTGAATCCGAAGTCGATCGTTCAACAGGGCTTGCCCTTGGCATGTTAATGGGCTCATCTCGAGTCTCCTCTGCCATAACTGCAAATAGCTTTATAGCTTGATTGGGTAGCTTATTTAGCACTGATCCTCCGCATGCAACATTCACCAAGGCACGATCTTGCGATCGAAGTCCCATCATGAAGTATTGAACCAAGTCAAGTTCGCTGATTGCATGCTGTTCTTGGCAAGGAGTTGCTTGAACCTACCCCAATATTCATAGAAATTCTCCCCTGCACCCATCTTGATCGAGCTGATCCTTTTTTGCATGTTTTGGATGCGGCAGGCAGGGTAGTATTTCTCTAGAATCTTCTATTGTAGCTATGCCCAGGTAGTCACTGAGCCTTCTTCTAGCGTATATAACCATTTCCTTGCCCCGTCTTGCAACAAGAAGGGAAATGCCAGCAGCCGTATATACTCTCCCATGTTGCCTTGAGTCTGACAGTGTTGCACGTCATTTCAAAGTCCTGGAGATGACGTTGTGGATCTTCTCCAGGCATATCACTAAACTTAGGCAATAGTTGCATGAATGCATGCTTAAGTTCCCAATCTGGGGCCGAAGGAACGGGCAGGGTGATACCCAATGGCCTCAAATTTCCATTGTTAGGGAAAACAGTTTCCCTCAGTGTCCGCTCAGCGTTGTTAGGCGGTGCTCACTGGTCGTCTCCCATCTCACGCCGCTTTCTATCGCGAGCTCGTTGTTCAAGCCTTCTCCTTTGTGCACGTAACTACCGGCTGGTTCTCTCAATCTCCGCGTTTAACTGAAATTCTTCGGGTTGAGCTCCACTCCTTAATTGCATGCACTAGTCCAACACCTAAAAAAAGGAAATTGAAAAGATTACTTTTAGCGCAACTCCCCCGCAACGGCGCCAATTGACGCGACCGTCGTTTAGCCGCAATCAATAAATTTATAAAACCTATGCCTTGACTACAAAAACTAGTATAACAATGGTAAGCACAGGGTCGATCCCACGAGGAGTTGGAGTAGCAATCTTTCCAGAAACAAGTTGTCACATTTTGGGGGTGGGCGTTGCCCAAGATAGAACAGAAAATAACAAGGGAAAGTAAGACAGCATAATTTAAAGAACTTGTAAACAATAATTAAAGGGAAAAACCAGCCTGGGCAAGTACCATGAATTACAATATAACTCTAGTCGTTCATCGATCTAAGTATGCACATGTCATCAGTTATAGGCAAGTCACTAGGCAAGACCCCTTACTGTCACGTGTCACGTGCCCCGCCAATGTGTGCCCAATCCACCCTTACAGTATAGAAATATATAGATCTCCCTAACTTGAACAATCTACATGCAAGGATTAGTTGTCACATATCTTGCCCAAGCAGCATTACCGATCTATGGTGGACCCGAATAGCCACGGAAGCAGGCCTAACGTCGACCTACGACTACACTCCATTGTTAGTTCATACTATATGGCGTGAGGACTTATCCTACACATTTTTCCCATGTACTATTTGTAATAATGCTTGACACGATATGATACTGGCCACATACCCTACCAAGACTAACATGAATTGTAGAACCGAACCTAGCAAACTCGGGAACACATGCAATAAATCATTTAATCCAATTATTCCGATCTCACGAGTACTGAGTTATATTATAATCACGGCATCTTGCCCAAGTTGGGTTTAAGCGACTATTCTAGCATACTTGAAATGTAAACAACAAAAATATAAAGAGAAGACATAATAAAACTAAGTACTGAAATATTATAAAAACTGAATCTAAAAGGCGGACACCAACGTCGGCCAAGCAAAAACTAAAAGCATGTAAATGTTTGCCCGTAGGACTTGTTCATTCCTTCCCATTCTCAAACATAAAAAGTAAAAGCATGAAATGGAAAAGTATGAAGCAGCTCCGGTGTATGCTCGCCTCTGTTGATTTGAAATGAAGGCTGCTTTTATACTTGTAGATGAATCCTGGACCAGGCCCATCAATTGTCTGCTAGGGTTTGAGCTCAGGAGGACTTGCCTTCTCTGCGTAGATTTGTTGCCTTGTTGATCATCGCGGTAATTAGGAAAGAATCTAGGTTGGATTATTTCCTTCTTCGCGTCTCCTCCTCTACTAAAAAGCCTTCGCCCTAGTTCGATTTGGTCATCGTACGGCCCACGATCACTCTTTAAGTTCGGTCCACCATGCTTGAACTCCATCTTGCCCAGCCAGCTTCACCAAGCAATTCTGCCTGCTCCAGATCCTGCCCAAGCTTTCCTGAAACCAAAATGTGCCCTCCCAAGCACAAGACTCATGCAAAGACTCGACTAACACACCTATATGCAGACTCAATATGAACAAAATATGAGCAAAATATGGGCTCGTCAATCTCCTTGAGTCTTTACTTCATCCTTCATTTCTTCACTTCGAGCGCCTTGTTCGCTTGAATCCTTGATTTCTTCATCATCTTCAAGTGTGTCCCAAGATATTGAATTTATGGGATTCTTGCTTGAAGTTCCTTCATTCGCTTGAGTTTCTTCAACCTGTTCCTGAGAGAACTCTAAAGTAGGTTCATCAAAAACAACATGGGGTGATTCCTCCACGATTAGGTTTTACATTTGAAGACTCGATAAGCTTTGCTTGATGTGGAATATCTTAAGAATATTCCTTCATCAGCTTTGCCTTCGAAAGCTTTCAACTGGGTTTTCCCATTGTTGTGAATGAAGACCCTACAACCAAATATATGGAAATAGGAAATGTTAGGAATTCTCCGTGTCCATATTTCATATGGTGTCTTGTCGAAGCGTTTGTTGAGAAGCGTCCGATTCTGGGTGTAGCAAGCTGTGTTGGCAGCTTCTGCCCAGTACTTCATCGGAAGCTTTGAATCAACTATCATCGTTCGAACAACTTCTTTGATGATCTGGTTCCTCCTTTCAGCTACTCCGTTCTGTTGGGGTGTATGGGCTGAAGAAGTTTGGTGTGCAATCCCATGCTCGGTGCAGTAAGCTTCAATTGTGGAGTTGAGGAATTATGTGCCTTTGTCCGAGCGAATGGTTGTTATCGCTTGGTTCTTCACCACAGCGAGTAGCTTGAGCAGTTGTGGAAGTTTGGACAGCGTCTCCTTCTTGCTGAATAGAATATTACCCAAGTGTAGCGAGAGTAATCATCGACTACCACTAGAGTGTATTTTCTTCTGTTGACGCTCATCGGAGTGACTGGTCCGAATAGGTCCATATGCAGAAGCTCCAGTACTCGCTTGGAAGAAGCTTCCTCTAAGCTTTGGAAGTGCTTCTTCGTTTGCTTTCCTCGCTGGCACGGTGAGCATGTGTGATCTTTGACAAAGACCTCATTCGGTATGCCCTTCACCAGTCCCTTGTGAGCTATGCGGTTGATAGTTTTGAAATTGAGATGGCTCAAGCGACGATGCCAAAGTCATCCTATTTCAGTGGCACTCCTAGCAAACAAGCATGTGTCTTGCTTGCAGCTCTCCCATTGAGCTATATACACGTTCCTCTTTCGTTCACCAGTCAAAGTGATTTGAGAAGTAGTCTTGTTCTTCACGACGCTTTTGTTGGAGATGAACTCCACACTGTATCCCTTATCACAAAAGTGTGATATGGACAATAGGTTGTGCTTGAGTCCTTCTACGTACGAAACGTTGCCGATGCTTAGCTTCCCAATCCTTAGCATGTCGTAGCCTTTGGAAACTCCTTTTGAGTTGTCACCAAATGTCACTTGTGGACCCTTCTTCTCTATATAGTCTTGTAGTAGAGACTTCATGCCCATCATATGTCTTGAACATCCACTGTCCAAGTACCATAAAGCTTGATGACCATCTTTGGGCATGGGATCCATGACGCTCACCTGCAATTTAAACAATTTTGGTACCCAAATCAGCTTGGGTCCTTGCAGGTTAGTGTTTTTGGGTACCCACACTTGCTTGACTCTCTTTTGATCAGTTGCTTGAGTCTTGGGTCCCTCAACCTTTCCAAAGCGTGGACTCTGCTTGAACGCAACACCACATGTGCATTTGTGTGTTTCACAACAAGAAATTTCAGATTTAGTGACGGAAATATCCGTCACTAGAAGGGAAAATTCCGTAAGTAAAAGGGTTTAGTGACAGACTGATTACGGATTAAATCGGTCTCTAAAATGGGCGTATCTAGATTGTTAGTGACGAGAAATAGTCCGTAACCAAAGTTTAGTGATGGACTATTCACGGATGGTCCATCATTACTGAATTGATCTAGTGACGGAATGACGTTTACAGTGTCATTGTGATCTAGTGACAGAATGATTACGGACAACGTCCGTAACTAAATTTGGTTACGGATGACATCCATCACCATTTTTTAATGACGTTGGCATAATTCTAGAGACGGAACTTGTCCGTCACTATTCTCAAAACTCAATATTACAGTTTTAATTACGGAACTTTCCGTCACGAAATCCAATTTTTTTCCCGTCTTTTTTATACATAAAAATACATTGAAACCTATACATGTTGACATCCGCAACAATGTAATAAACAAAATATATATTGAACTCAAAAACGAAAGAAAAATAATCTAATATTCATTATACCAAAAGCATTCAAATTCAAGAACAGTCAAATATTCAAGAATAATCAAACATCAACTAGGTTAACAACAATCCAACATTCGCCTAATGCGATATCCTAATTTCAGATTTCATCCCTCCATTCGAACCATGAGCAAAGTAAAATAGCATCATTGCTGAAGAAAGAAGCAAAGCTACTGGATTCGCCTTCTTTTGCTCAACCAATTTATGGTTTCCATCATTACCTGCAGAAGCACCTTGCTCAAAAACTGCATGATCAGCCCCCACATTCCCTAAAATACATGAAACTCACACCGATTATTTAGGTAATGCAGAAGAAATACCATCATTGTTCTATGTTTACAGTGTGCATGACCATTGAAACAACTACAAAAACCAAATTATAGCAACGAGTTCTCTAGTAACGCCACATAAAACATACAAAAATTTCAGCAAGATTTAGGGAATATTTTATCAAATCCAATCATAATACATACCTCCGGGCATGAAACCAGTGCCACCAGCAATACCGGCAGCTATATTGGCAACTAGGTTACCATAGAGATTTGGAGTCACCTATTAAAAAAACATCATATTGATTAACCGCAGACTACAGACTTAGATGGAAGCAGTGAAATGATTGTAGGATTGAATGGAGAAAGTAAATTCGAGAAGAAAATTTTACATTGGTCCATAAGCATTTATTTGATAGTTACAACGCGGAAGCAAAAAACATTTTCTAAACAAATCAACTATGGAAAATACGGAGTCCTAGATTTCTTTGCCCCTATTGCATTTTCCCTCGAACATAGTTTCATGAAACAATAAACAGAGAAAAAAATTAAATAGTAATCAATGGTTAATAAGTAACACTTATAATATCATAATAGAGGAGAGCATCTTTGCAGGCTAGGTATGAAATAGGAGGACTTTTAATAAGTTGTCATTCTTAGTCGGTCGCATGGTTCATCTTATAACCAGTCTAATCCAGTAGTTAATATGCAATTATGCCTAGTTTTGGCTAATGTTGTGCTGCACATTTGAGTGGAAATTGATTCATTGCAATTTTGAATCATATAAATTTTAGTGGAAATTTATCTTAACCTTAAGGAGTGAGGCAACTAAAGAAGCCAAGCTGAAAAACCAACTTCTTAGAACCACAGGGGCAAGGCGAGTTCCTACTTATTTACACACTAACATTGCAAGAATGAAACATATATATATCCACATACAAAGAAGAATTTTGTATATAAAATCAGCAAATAACATTTTGGTCCCGGTTTGTTAGAGGAAAAACACGTAGAGGGGGGGGGGGGGGGGGTGAATACGTGTTTTGAAGTTTTTCAACTTCTTTTCCTCAAACTCAGAGTGACAAGTAAAGAGCTCGCTTCAATGCTTAAGACCTAGCTGTGAGCTAGATCTACAGTGTTTAGCTAGAACTCTTGATCTAAGTTTGTACTTGATCAAAAGTGAGTCTTTACTAGTGATGCGGAAATTCGGTGAGCTAATCTTTCCTAATTAATTAAAAGTGCAGTTTGAGTTTGTTTTATATGCTTGTGCAATGAATAATCAAACAGTAAGCAAATAAAGATTTTAGGGTAAGAGATACGACACAGATATTTATAGTGGTTCGGAGATGAAACTCCTACGTCCACTTGTTGCACTAGGCAACTGGTTCTCTTCACTCAAGAACTTGAAGATTACGGGTTCTTCAAAAACCTATGTTAAGATCGAGCTTCACTTGTTTGGATCTGACGACGACTGGGTGATTACGGGTTCACCATACAAGACCTAAACTTTACTGGAAGCTTCACTCGCTTCAGCCCGACGACAGGGAGATTACGGGTTCTCCTTACAACCTAGCTTCGATCGAGCTTCACACAATCGATGAAAGTGTAAGCTTGGATCTAGACTCTATGATCGAGGCTTCTACTATCGAGGAATGTAGAGCCTTGGATCGAACACAACCTAACAACGACGAAAACAAAACCTAACTGAACTTTAGGGTAAGGATTTTCTGTTTCGATAGATACACTAATGAAGAGTTTTTTTTACAACAAGTGCAAAGATGGCTAGAACTCTTCTCTAAGCTTGGATTTGGAATGGGCTTAGAATTCTAGGTGTGAAGGTTGCGAAGACGAGTTCTGATGAGACTGGAACTCGGAGAACACTTGAAACAAAGACTCGATGAAATGCTTGAAAGCTGGGAGTATTTGTTTGCAGTAGGCGCTGAATGCTCAAGTAGTGTTCTACTTCTCTTCGTCTTCATCCTTCACTATTTATAGGCGGAGGGTTGGCCGAGATCCGTTGTTTGGTAGGTGGCCTTGTCCCTCCTCCTCTCGACAGTACTTGCGCAGGCAGATTGCTTTTCAGGCGCGCCAGGTTATCTCTTTGCCAAAAATGGCTAATTTACAAACTTAACATTAACTGGAGCGAACCAGTACTGTAGCGGTGCCCTTGTCGGCCTGGCAGTCAACTCCGCTGCTCCTCTCCTCTATCGACACGTGGAGATCTCGCAATTAATACGACGATCTTCAGTTGACTGGAGTTCAAAATAGGAGAAGGAACTGTGTTGTCTCTTTCTGTTAGGTAGGGGCTCGCTTCGCTTTAGAAATGTAGCGTTTGCTTCAAGTGAGTCGCTTCAGAGTCATACTGTAGCGGGTACTCTAGAAAACAAATTTTCCGAGTGTCCGCTTTTAGTATTTATTGACTCCGCGTCGACTCACTTCATTTTTCACTGTAGCGCTCGCTTCGCTTCGCTTTGGCAGACTCGCTTTAGAATCTACTGAAGCGCTCGCTTCGCTTCGCTTTGGCAGACTCGCTTTAGAATCTACTGCAGCGGTCGCTTCGCTTCGCTCTTCTTCGGCACGCTTCACTTCGGCTGGATAGACTCGCTTTGATTGGAAAACACACTCAAGCGAGTGGCCTTCACTTGAAATTTCTGCAGTCTAAAAACCTAAGCGACTAAAGCAAAAATAAAGCCATCCTAACAGTATAGGCTTAGAAAAATTTCTAACCTATTCTACATCAAAATGGGCGCTTGGGAATAGGATACTTAGGGGTTTTGGGATCAAATCAAAACAAATATATACTTACTTTAAAGTGTCCCATATGAGTTCCCTCTTAACAAGTGATCCTTAACAATTCCCAACAATTTCCCCCTTTTTGATGATGCCAAAACCCAACTTAATACTTATGCTAAGTTTTCTAGCCTATCTAACCATGGAAAGAACTTCAAGTGACTGCTTCCTTTGCAGGCCTGTTTGAAAATTTTCTTTTAAGTTCCTTTCCCCTTTTTTTCGGTTAAGTTGTTGAGTGTTGTAGCATAAAGGAAAGTCATTCACAAAGCTTGTAAACGACACAGGTTGGCAGAAAAATAAAATGGATATATGAACAAGGCAGTTCACAATATATGGATATTGAAATTAAGGGTCTTCAGCTGGCTTGTTCTTCTCTTCTTTTTCCTCCTTCTCCTCTTTCTCCTCTTTCTCCTCTTCCAAGACGTAGGCAGAAAGGACTTTCTCCTTCATGGTCTTGATGTTATACTGGTT
Organism: Thymus quinquecostatus; assembly: GCA_024222315.1. Classification (NCBI taxonomy): domain Eukaryota; kingdom Viridiplantae; phylum Streptophyta; class Magnoliopsida; order Lamiales; family Lamiaceae; genus Thymus; species Thymus quinquecostatus. The sequence continues at coordinate 15,107,528 of CM044174.1, read as the reverse complement.
CGGTCTCCATCTGCTCTCCAATCTTAGGGCTTCATCCACTTCTTCATCAATGATCCTCCGATTAGGAACACTTGTGTTTGGCTGGAATGGCATGGGATAATCTGTCACTGCGGGTACTTTGATGATAAGGGGTTTAGGATTAGCTTCCTCCGCCAGTGTGAATATTCTCCTCCTCAACTGATCATTGTAAACACAGAGAATGTTGTTGAGAGCGTTCAGCCTCGAGCATTCATCTTGCAGTGGCACTACTTCCCAGTAATAGTAGGCCTTGATGAACTTTTCTTTGCAGAAAAGCCACTGATCAAGAAGATCTCTGGTGATGAAGTCCTCGATTTCTCGAGCGTCTGGATGATCTCTTCTTCGCATAACTAGCTCCTCCCCTGTCCTGCTCGTCAAATCCTTCATGATCGAGTTGAATTTGGCACTGGCATCAGTGTTCCATTTCGGAAGCTTCTCATTGACTCGCTTGCGAATGTAGTCACATTCTTCAGTCGAGTAGCGACCAAAATCGGACATCTCTTTCACTGTGACATGGCAAGTGTCAATCCAAGCTTGGGTTTGGCAAGCCTCAGATTCTTCCGGCGTGAAGGGAATGAAGGCGCTTTGTGTGATGGCAGACTGGATGAGCCTTACTTCATTCCAGTGTGACTCCATCCGGCCATCTATGATTTTGAGTCGCTTGAGCTTAAGCCTTTTCTCCTTCTCGGCTTCATCCTTCCTCTCTTCTCCTCTCTTTCTCCTCCTCTCCATCTGACCAGCTCTCGAAGCAACTGACTGTTTGATCTTTTGGCGCTTGGCCGCGGGATCATCTCCTCTGGTTTCTGGTGTGGTTCGCTTCAAGGGTTGTTTCGGTGCTGGAGGTGGTGGGGGCGGAATTTGCTTCTTCTCAGAAGGGACTATTGCTTGACTGGCTGAAGCAACTCCGGCGATTGTCGAAGCGAGGGCCAGAGTCGAAGCGGGGGCATCAGCTGAAGCGGGCGCACCTGAAGCGCCTGTTTGGGAAATTTCAGACAGTCCCTTCCCCGTAAGCTCAAATTCTCGTTCCAGAGCACGAGCAAGAGCTTCATCCACCGCAATATGTTGCTCTCTTTGCTCCTTGGTTAATGTAGCAACGGCGGGATGGGCAGCAAGTGAGGAAGCTAGCAGCTTCCCGGCAGTTGGCTTGCGGGGCTCTTCAAGCACCTTGTCTTTTCCCTTCTTCCTCACTAGCTCGGCCCGAGCTTCATCAACTTGCTCTCCACTTCCTCCTTCTATCTCACTTCCCCCTTCGATCATCCTCTCCATTCCAACACTTCTTCCTACTCCTCCTTGTTCCTTCTTTTGATCAGTACTTGATTTCACAATATTTTCCCCCTTTTTGGCATCATCAAGACTGCCGGGGGTAGAGAGTATCACCTTTCCGGTGATGGATTGGTGAAGTTCATCAAACTTGTTATAGGCAGCATGAAGCATCCGCTCAGCTCGTTCTGCGAAGACATGCTCCTGGGAGAGCACCAACTCCGTTGTTTTTGCGCTGATCTCCTCGAGCAGATACTCACACTACTTCTCTCTCTCTTTGATGGAGGCCATCAGATTCTCAAGCGGCTCTACTGCTTTGAAACGAGCGCCCAGCTCCGCTTCAATATCTGCTCGGATTAGCTTGCGTTCCTCCTGCAGAACAAGTCCAAAGTGGCTCTGGGCAGCTTCGAGTTCTGCTCTAGCAGTGGCAATGGCTCTCTCTTGCCTGTTCAATGTCATCCTGACTTGTGCAGCTCCGGCAATCCTGACAGCATAGTCACCTGCCAGCTTCTGTGCACGATCAATTTGGATGGCCAGCTCTGCCTGTTTCAAGTCGGTGGTTTGAGCACTCCTCCTTCTGCTCTCAAGCTCGCCCTTCTCCTCTTCACGCTCAAGCTTAAGGATTTTCATCTCCTTCTCAAGCGTGTCAAGGGCCTTCTTGGTTCTAGTCACTTCACTTCCAAGTTTGACCAGTTCCTCATCTTTCTTTTCCACTTCCTTCCTCTTCCTCTCAAGATCCTTAGAGACCTTCTTCTTCTCTTCCTCCACAGTCAGTAGCTTGGAGTTGATATCTCTCAAGCGTCTTATCTCAGCCTCAAGCGACTGCTTGAGTTCGTTGATGCTTTTAACCTGGTCTCCCACCAGCTTCACCTTCTCCTCCAGCAACTTCTCTTTCTCCTCCACCAACCTCCCTTTCTCCTCTATCCTCCCTTCCAACTCAGATTTTGTCTTGTCAAAATCTGCACGCAGATTATTGACCTCCACAACTTTCCAGTCCAACTCCTCAGTCTTTTGCGGGAGAACGCTTTGAAGATTGGCAATCTCATCCTCCTTCACCATCAACTCAGCTTCATGTGCCTTCACCAGTCTCTGCTCATGGATGGATGGCACACGCTCTGGGACTGAAGCGTCTGGATATGTTCGCTTCACCTTCGCATCCAGCTTCTCCCAGTAGCTGGTCTCATTGATGAAGACGTGGAATCCATCTACGCCAATGAAGTCGAGCAGCTCCGCCTCCCTCTTCTCTAGTACCTTCTCTGAAAAAGCCTTACGGAGGTTGAAGATCTTGTAGTACTCCGTTCCTCGATAGGCAATGTATGTGAGGAAGTCGACGGCATTGGTGAAGAAGTCGTCAGACATCTCCACGGAGGGGTAGCGGTTGGTGATTGTTTCTGCAGCCTGCTCTCTGTCCCTCACGTACCGGGTCAGAGCCTTCTCTTCTGCAGAGGGAGGGGGTTGGATTGGTGGTGGAATTATGGTGAGATCGGTGTCGGCTGTTTGGACGGTATCGGCTGAAGTTGCCGATTCAGATGGGGAGTTAGGTGTTGAGGCTTGGGTGGTTTCTGTTTGGGTGGCTTGGGTGGCTTGTTGTTGGATTTGTTGGGATGGTTGGAAGAGGGTGAAAGCAGGAACAGGATCTGTGCTGAGTATAGGGATTTTTGGTAGTTGGAAAGAAGAAGTGGATTCTTCTTCAAGTGGTGAGTGGGGAGATTTTTGTGTTTGGGGTTGAGCTGTGGATGAGGCTTGGGGTTCTGGTGGTGGCTGGGTTTGAGTTTGGATTGGGGGTGTTTGAATTTTGATGGGTGAAGGCTGGGGTTGGGTCACTTCAATTTCCTTCTCGAGCGGCTGTACCTCAGCCTCACTTGCTTCAAATAGAGCAGCAATTTTGCTTTACTTTCTTGGGTCGCTTCGACCCCGCTCGCTTCACACCTCCTCGCTTCGCTGGTGAAGCAGGTCGCTTGGCCTCTCTTGCCTCACTTTGCCTTTAGGCAACTGGAGCGGCGGCCGGTACTATCACATCAATGATTCCCAGATCGATTGGAACCTTCTCTGTCTTTCAAGTGTCGAAGAACACAGCGTACTTCTTGTATTCAGAAGTGTCTGTCCATTGTTTGTCAGGGAACAGTTTCTCCAGTGCGAAGGAGATCCTGGAGAAGAATTTAAGTTTTCCCTTGCGAAGGATATGATCATTGCTACCCATCACAAACTTGAAGTCCTTGGCAGCTTCATGGATCTGGTTGAAAAACCAACCGTGCCAATTAAACTTCGTTCCGGTCAGGCTGTCGACGATGACCGTTGTGGCGAACAGCTTGGTTTCGGAACGTTGGCCCAAATTTCCGACGTAGCAGGCGATGGACTTGGAAAAGAGCTCGCAGATAAAGTTGAACGGAGGTTTCAGATCCGTTCTAATATTGCTGTGCTTCACGTCGAATATAGCTTTTTCGACGGCGAACCGTGCGAACTCAACACCAACTGACAACTCCAACTCCAACAGGGAGTTCGCTCCTTCCTCCGGCAGGTCAAAAGCTCCGGCTATAGCGCTCGAATCCACTTCCACCGGCGTCCCCTTCTCAGGGTCTGTGAATATTGATGCGGTCTCTCCTTCCTTCAGATTTAACAAAATCTCGGCGACTGCTTTGCCCAGAATCTTCTGCGGCTTCGCCGTGACAAACTTCCACAATCCGGCCGTGGTCACGGCTTGCGAACGAAGCCATTTCTATCGACAACTTTCTCGTCGAGGTGCGGCTCGACGTTGATATGGTTGTCGATTGAGGTCAGAAACTGCTCCATCGTCTCAGATTTCTGTTTCTTTCCCATTGTGAAGTTTTTGAAAGGATTTGATCAGAGATTTAAAGAAGAAGGGTGGGTTGAGACTCGTGAGTTGCAGAGATGCAGAAATCTTGCACGAGAATGGCAAATATAGAGAGTGATGAAAGTTCTGCACTTCTGCTTCGACATCTTTGATAGGGATTAATATCAGCATTACTATGTAAATAATTCACATCGCTAATAAAAACGTATATCAGTCTAAAGAGTTGTAGGGGACTTTCTGAGACCTGGTAGGATCAAAGGATCTGATCAGTTCCCGTGAGCATCTGGGGTAATCCGAGGATATGTCGAGGTCCTAGTGGTGCAGAAGCTGCAGGCATCTGTAGAGGCTTATGGATCTGCACAGCACGTCGTCCGCGTGACTCTATATGCTCTAGAGTAAGGACCACCAAATTGATGATGGGGAAGAGTCTTGTGCCCATGGAAATTCCTTTTCTGTCCTCTTTTAGCATGAATGCTCACTTTTTCACCCTTCCTACCTCTATAAATACCGAGTAGTTGCACAGCTCACGATCTATCTATCATCATCACAACACACGCACTCTGCGTACTATTCCATTCCTCCTCTACACTCCGCCTAGAGCTCCCTCGAGCTCGGGCAGTCGAAGCTCTCTAAGGCTATTTCCCTTGGAGCTTCACCGGCAGTCATCGCCACCTTCTCCTTCTCATCATCGTCAGGAAAGATCTCTCCATCTCGCATTCCGTCTCATGCCTAAGGTATAACCTTCGCTGTTATGGGAGAAGTGGCCTAAACGGAGCTCTATGCTCCCGTTTCTTCCTCTCTCCACCTCCTTTCTTCGCTCTTTACTCGAATGAGTCTTAATCTCACATGAATACAACTGGTTTATGGCTAAAAATGCCCCTTACTTAAGCATATAGCTCGATTATTGCCTGCTGCTCTTATGTGAACAATGTCGTATGTAAAATTGCTGTGAAATACCCTGTTAGGGCTGATAAACCCATACAAATCTCTTGTTCTCTATTATTATACTGCTCTATCTATGAATGCTCTTTGCAAATACTATGAATCATCACACAATTGTTGTAGATCTCTAACCCGGATCTATCAACTGGCGCCGTCTGTGGGAAATCTTGAGTTTAAGATGTTGATTTCCCCTGTCTTTATGTAAAATTCTCGCTCGTTATTCTAATGCCGTTAATGCTTTTCCCCTTATCTTTTCCTTATGCGAAGAATATGAGAAAAACTGGGCATTAGAATGAATGGATGTGCCTTATTCGCTATTTAATCTGCAGAAATATGAATGCAAACATTATTGTCTGATCTTTATTAAGCCCCTCATGATCGTGAGCTGTTGAATATGATATGATTCTTAGATTGTGCTCTCTGTGTAACAAAAATTGCAATAGATACCCTGCTAGAGGGAAACTCAAGTTCGGGATATCTGTTTCTTTCTCCCTATATGTGAGTGCAAATCTGCTATATGTAAATGCCGTTGGAATTGTTGAGTCCGGAGCATCTTCCTCCGAGTTAACTGTGAAGTTTTAGCTGACTGATGTGATATGCTTGCGAACTTGCTCTGTTATTCTCTTGTTGTAAGAGATGCTCAAGATAGAGGAAGTATAATGGGTGAATGTGGAATGTCAATTTGATGTTATCCTTAGAAAATCTGAGCATGAATATTCTAGATCCATTTTAGCTGCATTGTTTACAGCAACAGGTTAAAGGAATCGGAGGAGATTTTGAAATCATATTTCCCTTACAGTGCAAACTATGATAACTAAACCGTTTCATTTGTTAAAATTTGAAGGTTGTGAAGAATCTAAACGGAAGCCGAATCCCAAAAATCCCAGCAAATCCAGAACGCATTCAATTCGCCTCTTGAAAGTGGTGAGTTCGCGACTCTGTTCATCATTTTAAAATGGAAAATTAATTCGAGGGTCATGAGGAATTGGTAATTAGAAGGGAGGAATTATTTATTAAGGCAGTTATATACCCCTATATTACCATGAACCAAAAACCCACCGACTGAAAACATCAAAAAGCGGAGAGCTGAAGATGACAAGGTCACCCCATTCACCCTGATGAAGGGGCCCTGCATCTGAAAGCAGAACCTCCCATCAACCCTCAGAAGCCCTGTCTAACAGGCAACAACTCCAGAAGCCCTGTTCAACAGGCAGCATCTGCATAAGCCCTATCTTATAGGCAGCACCATCATAAGCCCCGTATAATGGGCAAAACCCTTCATAAGCCCTGTTCAACAGGCAACATCTGCATAAGCCCTATCTTATAGGCAGCACCATCATAAGCCCCATATAATAGGCAAAACCCTTCATAAGCCCTGTTCAACAGGCGGCATCTGCATAAGCCCTATCTTATAGGCAGCACAAGCCCTATATCATAGGCAAATATCATTCATTAAGCCCTATCTAATAGGCAATCCCCTCGTAAGCCCCATAACATGGGCAGAACTTTTTTACAAGCCCTATTTAAAATAGGCAACACTCTCACAAGTCCCAGGAAATGTTCCTATAAATTTCATATAATGAGCGAGCCTCTCCAAAGCCCCTTTTAACGGACAATACTTTCAAAAGCCCTACGCAGTAGGCATCATTTCAAAAGGCCTCGTACAGCTAGGCATTACACATGAGGACCTGCACAGCCAGGCACTTCGCAGTGAGCTTTGTAAGACAAGAAGCTACATGAGCCTTAAAAAGCTCTCACTACAACCAAATCCTTATCCAAAGCCTCATCTAGAGAGCCATACAAAAATGGACGTCACAATGCCAAGCCTTGCAAAAGCAGGAGCTATGCACCCCTATTTCATACTGGCAGAAGCCACCTTTCGAGAAGCCTTACAGTAGACAGGCAACATTCATTGAAGTTGCCAAAAATAATCACCAATCATTAAAAAGGAGCTGTTAAAAATAAATAGCATCACATAATAGGGCCCTACATGATTAGATACCACGAACGGGGGTTATGAGAAAAAGGGACCGTACCAAATGCCCTTCACCGTAATCAGATGCCTATCAGAGAAGCATTGCACGGTAAAACCTATCAAGATAGGCACCACTTGCCCTTGCCACATATTGGCAGAAGCTACCCTATATAAATCCTGCACAAATAAGCAAAAGCTGATACTGACAGCCCTCAATCACATAGGGCTTGTCAATAGCAAATTATGTCTATGTCAAGTTTCAGCTTAAGAATATTTGGAGCTGATCCTTTAAAAATCTTCAAACGTTTGCAGAACCTTGCAATGAGGATGGCTGAACCCAAGGCTCAGCAGGAAAAGACATCTGATGAGGTCTTCAATTCTCTAAAGGAGCAAAGGCCTGGCGATATTGCCCCGAGAATATCCTTCGGATTTGGGGATAACCAAGCTATTATACATCAACACAACGATGCCCTTGTAATAACCACTGAAATAGAAGGATATCAAGTGCGAAGGATCTTCATTGACACGGGAACTCCCGTTAACGTGATCCTGCTGAATTGTCTCAGTCAGATGCCCCAAAAGAGGCTTCTGCAACCCGCCAAAGTGGCTCTTCAGGGTTTCTCGCAGAAACCCGTCACGACAATAGGATCGGTGGATCTCATGCTCACCTTAGGTGAAGGACACGTTAAAGCATCAAAGCCGACTACTTTCTGGGTAGTTGATCAGGAGTCATCCTACAATGTTATCCTGGGAAGAGCTGCTCTGAACTCCTTCCAAGCGATAGTATCTTCATATCACTTAATGATGAAATTCCCTGTGGGAAATCAAATAGGGTGGGCATCGGGAAGTCAAATGGCCTCGCGAAAATGCTACATCCAATCTGCCAAAATGGAAGAAGCCAAAAAATGGGCCGTCCCAGAACCTGAGTCCCCCCGACACAAACCAGAAGGAGCAGAAGGCCAGAACGAAGAGGCTGATGCAGCCAAAGAAGGGCAAAGCTTAATGACCCCTGCAGAGGAATTAATAGAAATAGAACTGATCCCAGGTCGGAAAGGGTTCACCACCAGAATTGTCACTCAGATGCCCCAAGACATATCGCTGCAATTAGTAAGATGTTTGCAAAAGAAAGCAGATGTCTTCGCTTTTGGGTCATCTGACCTGGTGGGGGTAGATGCAGCCGTGGCATTGCACTGCTTAAATGTAGACCCCTCGGTAAAACCAGTGAAGCAAAAGCTAAGACAATTCGGCCTTGAAAAGGATAAAATCATCAGGGAAGAGGTCGCCAAACTATTGGAAGCTAAACATATTAGGGAAATACAATTCCCGAAATGGTTATCAAATGCGGTAATGGTAGCCAAGGGGAACACAGGCACTTGGAGGATGTGTATTGACTTCAGGGACTTAAACAAAGCCTTCCCGAAAGATCATTACCCTCTGCCCAGAATTGATCAATTGGTAGACTCCACATCAGGCTGTGAGTTATTATCTATGATGGATGCATATCAAGGCTACCATCAGGTTAAAATGAACCCATCAGATATCCCAAAAGCTGCATTCGGGGTCTGCGCCGGGACATTTGGTTTCCAAAGCATGCCTTTTGGCTTAAAAAATGCATGAGCCACCTATCAAAGGATGATAGACAAAATCTTTAAGAACCAAATTGGCAAGAATATGGAGGTCTATGTTGATGACATATTGGCCAAGAGTGTGAAAGCCCAAGATCACATACAAGATCTGGAAGAGGTGTTCGCCGTTGCCAGGTTCTACCATCTCAAGTTAAACCCAGCCAAATGTTCGTTCGGAGTACGGGCTGGAAAATTCTTAGGATATATGGTCACCCCCAGGGGGATTGAAGTAAACAAGGCCAAAGTACAAGCCGTACTAGATATGACTCCCCCTCGAAACATCCGAGAAATCCAAAGGCTCAATGGAAGAATTACCGCATTGAGTCGCTTCATCTCGCGATCAGCAGATAAAAGCCTCCCTTTTTTTAAAATCTTGAGAAAAGGGAGTAGGTTCGAATGGACTAGTGAGTGTCAAAAGGCCTTCCAGGAATTAAAGGAGCATCTGGCGGAATTGCCTCTGCTTACTAAACCGCAACCCCAAGAAATCCTATACTTATATATAGCGGTGGGAACGGAATCTATCAGTTCTGTACTCCTGAGAGAAGAGGGGCAAACTCAGAAGCCCATTTATTACACAAGCAAGATGATGTAGGGAGCAGAGATGCGGTACCCGAGTATCGAAAAAGCTGCATTAGCAGTAATGGTTACAGCCAGAAAGTTAAGACCTTACTTCTTATCACACAAAGTGATAGTCAGGACGAACGAGCCATTGAAGCAAATACTGGGCAAGCCCGACCTATCAGGAAGATTGGTCAAGTGGGCAATAGAGCTAAGTGAGTATGATGTAGATTTCGAGCCAAGAGTAGCTATTAAAGCTCAAGCACTGGTCGACTTTCTACAAGAAACCACCAGAGGGGAAGAAGAAGAGTACCAATGGTGGAGAGCCTATGTGGACGGCTCGGTTACTAAAGAGGGAGCTGGGGTAGGAATCTTCATTCAGGACCCCAGGAGCCAGGATTATAAATTCGCTATTAAACTAAACTAGCATGTCTCTAACAATGAAGCAGAACATGAGGCCTTGGTCAGATGCCTAGACCTGTTACAAACCATTGGTGCAACCCACGTAATCGTCCACTCAGATTCCCAATTAGTGACGCATCAGGTCCAAGGGACTTGCGAAAAACGGGAAGAGCGAATGGTGGCATATGCCAGAGTTGTGGATGGACTCTTGGAAAGCTTTGTTAAAGCTGAAGTGGTCCAGATCCCTCGAGAAGAGAATGTTGAAGCTGATAAGCTGGCACGAATAACTAGCTCAGTGGAGGGAACCTGGACAGACGAAATTGTGCTGTGCAACGCAGATGCTAAATTAACCAAAGCCGAGGTACAGGCTATTGAAATAATGGAGGATTGGAGAGTTCCAATCATCAGAGCCCTAAAGGAGCACTCAGAAAAGCCAGAAGCCACCGCCCTAGCTAATGAGGGTAGGTTGCCGCGGGCATTCAAAGCCAAATTCTGCCTAATAGGGGATAAGCTGTACAAAAGGGCGTTTACACACCCCTACCTCAAATGCTTGTCAGAGCCGGAGGGAGAATACGCATTGCGTGAAATACATGAAGGTGCTGCGGGAGCACACACTGGGTTCAAAGACTTGATCAGAAAACTGCTCCAGGCAGGATTCTTTTGGCCCACAATGGAAAAAGACGCTAAAAACTTAGTCAAAAGGTGCGATAGCTGTCAAAGAAATGGGAGGCTCATCCACAAGCCCGCCGAGAAATTGGGGGCCATGATGGCACCTTGTCCCTTTGATAAATGGGGGATTGACGTAGTAGGAAAATTCCCCACAGCCACAGGAGGAAGAATATTCTTAATAGTAGCTGTGGACTACTTTACTAAATGGGTCGAGGCTGAGGCCGTAGTAAATATCATGGAACAAGTGATAAAGAAGTTCCTCTGGAAAAATATATGCTGCCGATATGGAATTCCAAGGATATTGGTTGCTGACAACGGCGCTCAGTTCATAGGATCCCTGGTACGAGCTTGGTGCAAAGAAATTGGAATCGAACAAAGATTTGTAGCTGTAGCTCACCCCCAAGCCAACGGGCAAGTTGAAGTAACCAACAGAACCATTGTAAGTGGTATCAAAGCTAGGCTAGAAAAAGCCAAAGGAAACTGGGCTGATGAGTTAGATTCGGTGCTATGGGCATATCGAACTAGTCCTAAGAAAGCCACAGGAGAAGCCCCATTCAATCTAGTATATGGAGCAACAGCGGTAACGCCAGTAGAGGCAGAGCTCAAGTCGCTAAGGATAGTGACTTATGATGAAGATCATAACCCCTCCTTGATGAGGGAAAACCTAGACATGGTCGAAGGGCTCAGGAGTAAAGCACTCCAAAAAGCAGAAAGATATAAACAACAGGTGCGGGATGCTTATAACAAAAAAGTACAAATCCGAAGGTTCTGCAAAGGGGACCTGGTTCTGAAAAGGGCAGATGCCCTCAAACCCATGGGAAAGTTAGACGCAAATTGGGAAGGACCCTACCTGGTAAAAGAGGTATTAAAAGGGGGGGCTTATGAATTGCAGGATGAAGAAGGAAGGGCACTGCCCCGGCCTTGGAATGTAAACAATCTAAAGAAGTATTATGCATAATGAAAAAGTGAGTAGTTTTTCCCAAACCACTTTATGGGAAGCAAAAAAGAAGCATGGGAAAGGTAGAAGAGCTTCTCTTATGAAGAAGACTATCTAAAAGAAAAATGAAAGTGTTGAATTAAGTACCAAATGAGTTGTGATTCCTTCGATTTCTCATAACTCACTTGGGGGGGGGGGGGGGGGGGGGGGGGGAGTAGGGGGATACCCCCCATATCCCATTATCTTAAAATGCTTATATCTTAAAGTAAATGTATGCATGAAAAGCTGGAAGCATTAAATAGTCATTCAAAAAGGATAGAATATAATTTACTTCAACAAGTTTAAAGGCGTAAAGAAAACTTCTGGGATCAATAGAAATAGTCTACCCAAATTCAAAGGTGTAAGATGAACACCCCACCAAAAATCAAAAGAAGTAGTTTTCGACCAGGAAGATGAAAGAAAAACAGACTAAACAGAAACACCAGAGTTGGGAGGAGAATTCGGAGAACTCTGGGAAGACGAGGAAGATCCACTGCTAGCTTCTGCAGCTGAACCTGCGGGGAAAGATAAAGACATTAACACCCTTCTCTCGAGTAAACCCGAAAAGGCAAATAGTAATAAAGTAACATACCCCTTTCTAGTTTCAATTTCTTGTTTTTTCGCTCGTAGACCCTCTCAGTAGGGGGTCTTCTCCGGCCCTCGGCATCCCTAGCCTCCTCGATAGAGAGCAGCTCAGCCATTAGAACAATCACACGCCCGTTATGAGCCGGGTCATGAACAATAGCATCCCCTGGTGTGAGAAATCACCTATCAAAGGTGCAAGAATGGCTTCGCATTTCTTTTTCTCTGATAAATGCCCATCATACATTTCATATTGAGCAAAAAGATTCTTCAGCCTTCGGAGGTAGGTTTTCATATTGGGAAAATCCTCAAACTCCAGAAAGTCTATTTCCCTCCTGGTCAAAAACTTAAGTAGATGAAATCGAAGGTAGTCGGAGACATCCTCTGAATAGGCCAACTCGCAAATTTTCCGGCAAAGAGAATCAAGCAACATGCCTGGAATAGCATAACATGATCGGCGTAAGTCGAGAGTAATCAGGTTAAGGAATTCAGTGGAAAGAGAAAGAAGAGATCTTCCACTGTCTTCAGCTTTGAAATTATTAGCGAAGCAGGGAGATTACATACCTGGTTCCGGCTAAATCAGAAGAGTAAGAGTAGTAACCTTACTGAAGACGAAATGTGCGGAAGAAGCGAAAGGGCTCTCTTTTTTCTCTCTCTTCTTCTCTCCTATAATGATATTTCGAAAAGATGGTAGATGAAAAGGGAGGCGAAGAAAGTATTATACCACCTCGCTCTCGGAAAACTAAACGGCGCATTATTTTTGCACGCGACAAGACTGGAATGACGCTATAATATGCCAAAAAAAAAAAAAAAAAAAAAAACTAACTACTACTATCATTTCCCGCCAGAGTATCACGCCAGAAGCTTATTAAGCACGCTTCTGGACTTGGGGGGGGGGGGGGGGGGGGGGGGGGGAGTAGCTGATAGGGATTAATATCAGCTTTACTATGTAAATAATTCACATCGCTAATAAAAACGGATATCAGTCTAAAGAGCTGTAGGGGACTTTCTGAGACCTGGTATGATCAAAGGATCTGATCAGTTCCCGTGAGCATCTGGGGTAATCCGAGGATCTGTCGAGGTCCTAGTGGTGCAGAAGCTGCAGGCATCTGTAGAGGCTTATGGATCTGCACAGCACGTCGTCCGCGTGACTCTATATGCTCTAGAGTAAGGACCACCAAATTGATGATGGGGAAGAGTCTTGTCCCCATGGAAATTCCTTTTCTGTCCTCTTTTAGCATGAATGCTCACTTTTTCACCCTTCCTACCTCTATAAATACCGAGTAGTTGCACAGCTCACGATCTATCTATCATCATCACAACACACGCACTCTACGTACTATTCCATTCCTCCTCTACACTTCGCCTAGAGCTCCCTCGAGCTCGGGCAGTCGAAGCTCTCTAAGGCTATTTCCCTTGGAGCTTCACCGGCAGTCATCGCCACCTTCTCCTTCTCGTCATCGTCGGGAAAGATCTCTCCATCTCGCATTCCTTCTCAAGCCTAAGGTATAACCTTCGCTGTTATGGGAGAAGTGGCCTAAACGGAGCTCTATGCTCCCGTTTCTTCCTCTCTCCACCTCCTTTCTTCGCTCTTTACTCGAATGAGTCTTAATCTCACATGAATACAACTGGTTTATGGCTAAAAATGCCCCTTACTTAAGCATATAGCTCGATTATTGCATGCTGCTCTTATGTGAACTATGTCGTATGTAAAATTGTTGTGAAATACCCTGTTAGGGCTGATAAACCCATACAAATCTCTTGTTCTCTATCATTATACTGCTCTATCTATGAATGCTCTTTGCAAATACTATGAATCATCACACAATTGTTGTAGATCTCTAACCCGGATCTATCAGTCTTTATATAGACTTAGGGTTCGGCTGACGTGGCAGGGGCAAGACAGTAATATCGCCGTAGATTCTATTTGTATACGGTGGCCAACGGCGAAGTGATTGACGTGTCCGGCGTCATCACAGTAAAAAGTGAACCGCCAAGTTGACTTGGCACTCCACGTGGCCTGCTGTAATTCATCTCTTCATACGGCGTTGATCCAACGGCTGGAAATCAGGAACTGTTGAGATTCGACGGCTGGATCTTGTGCGGAATTCCCGCTTTTAATTTGAATTGAAGTGCACGCGCCCGTTATTTCGGCTTGTACGTGAACCTGCATTTGATGCAAAAGTAAAAGTAAAATTTGCACTCGAGTGCAGACAGCTCATACGCTCACTTCGTACCCGCTCGCTTCGAGTGTAGCCGCTTGGCTTCTACTCGCTTGCGAAGTACTCGCTTTGCGTGACTGTTCCGCACTCGCTTGCGATGGCTCGCTTGAGTGACGTAGCACTCGCTTGGCCATCTGAAGCGACTGGAATAAGAAATGGAATTTCTTTGCATAATTTTAAAATGTTTCTGACTTACATACTTCGAGGATAAGCAAGAATGTTTTCCTCTTTGTATTTGTGTCAGATTCATTTCATATTTTCCAGCACCCTTCACATTACTTAGTGTACTTAAAATTGAAACACTTACCAGTCAATCTCACTTCGTAGGAGATTGATACCACATATTGATGTTGCTTTGTAGATTTGGACACCACTTGTTGAATCCACTTGATGATATTGCTCGAAGCTTGATGATACCACCTGTTGAATACTACATGTTGGGCTAGAACTTCTTGGCATTCATCTTCCTCTACGAATTAGAGAGTCCTCCATCGAAGTGAATGGGGGAGAAAACGAATATAGTACACAAGCTTACTACAACCCAGAGGGGAGCTTCACGTAAGTGTACTTATTCACGATGAATGGGAGATGAGTACAAGTCCTTATCTCATAGCAGAATAGGACAGGATGACAATGAGAATGCTCTGACAAGACAATCTCGTATTTTATGCAGAAGCATGTCACCAGCCCTGCAACCTTTTGAAGAAAAAGGTAACTCTTCAAGCTTCCTCCTACAAGCTACAGCATGAATTTGCAATCGACTCGCTTGACGCAGACTAGGGTTAATTGAAGCGATGCAAAATTCAAAGTGGGGGAGGAATGAATAGACATCCGGCAGCTCGACTCAATGAGGAGTGAGTAAGGAATGGATGTTTATCCACGATGAAGGAGATGAGAAGACTTGCTCCTCTTCGGCGGAAAGATGGGAAGAGGACGCAAGGTCTAGGTGCCAGCCCTGCCTAAGCTTTCACCGTTTTTACGTGGGAAGGCCCGATACAAGACCCCACAACCGTTACTAGAAACGGCACTTGCGAGTGTTTATACCCACTCGCTAGGAACCCTAGGCTAGGTAGCAGCTTTCCTTGCTCGCTTTGGAAGTAGCTTGCTCCGAGAGCAAACAATAGTTCCCCCTTAACCAATGGCTTAACAATTCCTGTAAGCGGGTAGGGAACGTCTTCCAACACTCCACCTTTCTCCACCTTATTTCTCCTTCTTCAAGCGAGTGGAATTTTGAAGTGTCTCGCTTGAGTTGGTAAAGATCCGAAGCGAGTGACGCTCAAAGGACAAGCGACCACTCCTTCGTGCATCCTGGATCTAGCACTCTTCACCAGGGTCTAGCAACCCCAATTCCATGCATAGCTGATTGAAACGAGACTCAGCTAGAGGCTTGGTGAGGATATCTGCTCGCTGGAGATCGGTATGAATTTTCTCGAGCTTGATATCCTTCTTCTCGACATGATCATGAATGAAGTGATGTCGGATTTCCACGTGCTTGCATCTGGTGTGAAGCACTGGATTTTGCGAGATGCATATCGCACTGTTGTTGTCGCAGAATATTGGAATTTCATTCGCTTCAACTCTGTAATCCTTCAACTGCTGACGAAGCCATAGAATTTGAGAACAACAGCTTCCAGCGGCCATATATTTGGCTTCAGTTGTCGAAGTAGCTACACTCGTCTGCTTCTTCGAAAACCATGAGATCAACTTGCTTCCCAAGAACTGACAAGTGCCCGAAGTTGATTTCCTATCAATTCGACACCCTCCATAGTCAGCATCTGAGTATCCAGTGAGCTCCAAATTGTCCTCCGTTGGATACCACAACCCCATGTTGACAGTACCCTTCAAATATCAAAGAATTCTTTTGGCAGCTTCAAGATGGATGTGCTTGGGATTGCTTTGGAAGTGAGCACATACTCCAACTGCAAAAGCGATATCTGGCCTACTTGCAGTGAGATATAGAAGGGATCCGATCAAGGCTCGGTAGACTGTAGCATCCACAGACTTCCCATCTAGGTCTGGCTCCATCTTCCAGTTGGTGTTCATGGATCTTCACAGCTTTGGCATGCTGAACACCGAACTTGGCAAGCATATCTCGAGTGTACTTAGCTTGATTGATGAAGATTCCATCATCCTGCTGCTTCACTTGAAGACCTAAAAAGCAGCTCATCAAGCCAATCATCGACATTTCATATTTGGTCGTCATAAGCTCTCAAAACTTCTCGCTAAGCGACTGGTTTGGTGATCCAAATATGATGTCGTCCACGTAGATCTGAACCCACAGCATATCCTCTCCATGGTTGACAGTGAATAGGGTTCGATCTATTTTTCCTTTGTGGAATCCATTATCCACTAGGAATTGAGATAGAGTATCATACCAAGCTCTGGGAGCTTGCTTCAACCCATATAGGGCTTTCTTCAATCGATACACCTTATCTCCCTGCTCGAAACCCGGTGGCTGCTCCACATATACTTCTTCCTTCAATTCACCATTGAGAAACGCGCTTTTGACGTCCATCTGATAGACTTTGAATTTCTTGGCCGCTGCATATGCTAGAAATAGTCTGATCTCTTCAAGCCGTGCCACTGGAGCGAAGGTCTCGTCAAAGTCAATTCCTTCCTCTTGGCAGTAGCCTTTAGCGACGAGTCGCGCCTTGTTCCTCACAACGTTGTGGTCCTCGTCTGTCTTGTTCTTGAACACCCACTTGGTGCCAATAACATGCTGGAATTTGGGACGATCCACGAGGTACCATACGTCATTCCTGGTGAACTGATTCAGCTCCTCTTGCATGGCGATCACCCAATTAGAATCAGCTAGGGGTTCCTCCACGCATGTCGGCTCAATGTTTGAGAGAAAGCAACTAAACATGGCACTTTCTCCAAACACTGGACTTCTGGTCACTACACCCTTGGATGGATCTCCAATGATTTGACTTGGTGAGTGATCTTTGAGCCACGCACGCTTGGATCCACCAGCTTCGTCTTCATCTTCTTCCTGGTTGCTTGCTTCACCTTCTGAAGCGACTGGATTGGGTGTTTGGCCTGCACTCGCTTCAGGAGTCTTGGGGGCAGCTTCAACTTTCCCTTGGACGATCTGCTCGCTTGAGTCCTTGATTTCCTCATCATCCTCAAGCATGTCCCAAGTTAGTGAGTTGATGGGTTCCTCGCTTGTCTTTCCTTCCTTAGATTGGACCTGTTCCTGTGGAAGACTCAAAGAAGATTCATCAAATACGACATGGGGTGATTCCTCCACAATTAGGGTTTTACAATTGAATACCCTGTAAGCTTTGCTTGATGTAGAATATCCTAAGAATATTCCTTCATCAGCTTTGCTTTCAAAGGCTTTCAACTGTGACTTCCCATTATCATGCATGAAGACCCTACAACTAAAGATATGGAAATAAGATATGTTAGGAATTCTCTCTGTCCATATTTCATATGGTGTCTTGTCGTGCCGTTTATTGAGAAGCGTCCGATTCTGCGTGTAGCATGCTGTATTGGCAGCTTCAGCCCAATATTTCATCGGAAGCTTCGAGTCAGCAATCATGGTGCGAACGGCTTATTTGATGATCCGATTCCTTCTTTCAGCAACTCCGTTTTGTTGAGGCGTACGTGCTGAGGAAGTCTGGTGAGCTATGCCATGCTCCGAGCAGTATGCTTCAATGGTTGAGTTTAGAAACACAGTGCCTTTGTCGGAGCGGATGGTGGCAATCGCTTGGTTCTTCTCCACAGCTAGTCGTTTGAGCAATTGTGTTAGCTTGGCCAGTGTCTCCTTCTTGCTGAAGAGAAATACAACCCAAGTGTAGCGAGAAAAGTCGTCGACTACAACTAGAGTGTACTTTCTTCCATTTACACTAACTGGAGTGACTGGACCAAACAGATCCATATGAAGCAGCTCGAGCACTCGCTTGGATGAAGCTTCTTCAAGACTGGTGAAGTGCTTCTTCGTCTGCTTCCCTCGTTGGCATGGTGAGCATGGATGGTCTTTGACAAAGACTTCATTTGGTATGCCTTGCACCAAACCTTTTCGAGCTATGCGATTGATTGTCTTGAAATTGAGATGGTTCAAGCGTCGGTGCCATAGCCATCCCATTTCAGTAGCACTTCTTGCAACTAAGCACGTCTCCTCTTTGCAGCTTTCCCATTGTGCAATGTAGATATTCCTTTGTCTAATTCCAGTGAGCACAATCTGGGACGTGAGCTTGCTCTTCACAATGCACTTGTTGGAAATAAATTCCACCTTGTATCCTTTATCACAGAATTGTGAAATGGATAACAAGTTGTGCTTAAGTCCATCCACGTAGGAGACTTCTTCTATTGTGAGCTTTCCAATCTTCAGTGCGCCGTATCCTTTGGTGCTTCCTCGAGAGTTATCACCAAATGTAACGTGTGGACCCTTCTTCTCTAGGTAGTCATGAAGTAGAGCTGTCATGCCGGTCATGTGTCTTGAACAGCCACTGTCCAAGTACCAGATTTGTTGACCCTTATTTAGCATGGGATCCACGGTGCTCACCTGCATTTAGACAGATTTTGGTACCCAAATCAGTTTGGATCCTTGCAGGTTAGTTCCCTTAGGTACCCACACTTGCTTCACTGAGGTAGCTTGTGTCTTGGGTTTCTCGACCTTTGAAAACTGTGAGTTCTGCCTTGAAGCAGCTTCACACGTGCAGCAGTGTGTGCAAGAGGGGTAGCGGATCGCTTGAGGCATACCTAAGCTCTTACCCTTTTGCTTATATCCTGAAGCGACTCGCTTCGGATTAGCTACAGGCTTAGAGACTGACTTAGGGTTTACAGTCTGTCGAAGCGGCTCGCTTAGTTTCCTCGAAGCGGTCAAACTAGGGTTTTGACCCCCACTGGCTTGAGTAACCTTGGAAGTTTGAAGCGACCTCCTTGGTGCTCTGAATTCTTCCCCCTCAACATGAGTACGGTTGGACCATCTCCAATCTGGCTCACGTGACACATAGACATTACTCCTTTTCTTGAAAGGGAGATCCTTTGTCTCTGGTGTCTTGGTCTGAGACTTAGAAGCTTCAACTGATTTCCCTTTACCTTTGGATTGGTAAGATTTAGCATTGTGAGTGCTAGGGACAGTTGGTCTTTGCTTGCCCTTAGATTCTGCCCTTGAAGATATAGACATCTTCATTGGCTTCTTCTTAGGGTTCTCAGCCATTTGGACTTTGTCTTTGTTAGTGGGCACATCCAAAGTAACTGATGGTGTCGTGTTTGAAGTACCAACAAAGACAGTAGGCTTGGAAGGTCCACCCTAATATCCAAGTCCTCCCTTTCTACCAAAAGGTAGAAGCGAGCTCTCTAGTGCCTGCCTAGCATATGAAGCTTTGTTCAAGTTGGCAACTAGAGCGGACTGGGTTTCATACCTTCCTTCCAAGCTTTGATGTCTAGCGAAGAGATCCTCGAACTTACTAGTCATAGCCCTTAAGTTAAGTTTGACTTGGTCAAGCTCAGTGGCTAGCTTTCGGTTCTCTTTCTCGCTTTGAGACAAAGCTTGTTTTAACACTTCGTGATCACTTGACAGTTTGATGTGTTTGTCAAGCAACTCACTCCATGTCGAGGAATTAGCTTCCTCTTGGTGAGTGTGTGCGAGTGTTATTGAACTTGATGAGGGATAGATAAATACCTCTCCAGTCTCCTCGTCGGTGAGCGCCATCAATCCCAGATCTTCTCCTTCACTGGAGTTGGGGTCAGTGAATGCATCCGAGTCGCTTGAGACATCTTCAGTTGTAGCGACTGGCTGCTCGCTTGCTACGAGCGCTCGCCTTGGAGCATCCCTCTTTGCCTTTAGTTCCTCTCGCTCCTTTGCACTCAGCTTCGGGCAGTCAGATTTATAATGGCCCATCTTGTGGCAGTGGTAGCATTCCACTTCCATCATGTCCCTTGAGATCGGCCTGGTCGTCTCTTCTCTCTTTCCTTTGCTTTAACGAGCATCAGTGCTCCTTCCCTTATACTGCTTGTAGAATCTTTTGTATTTGCCCACACGCGAGTTCATCTTGTTGAAGTTCTTGGATAAGAACGCAACATGCTCTTCCAGCTCTTCTCTTGACATCTTAGTGAGTGACTGGTCCCTTGACCCTTCAGCAGCTTTGAACGCCACTCCTTTTGATGTCGTGGGAGCTTCATCCTCTTCGTCGAGGCTCATTAGATTCAGATCGAATTCATGGGCTTTGAGCTCGGAGAATAGAATCTCCGGCGTGAGCTTTGACAGATCCTTGGTAGCTAGGTACAGCTCCTTCATTGTCTGCCACTTCCTCGTGAGAGCTCGAACAATCTTTAGATTCACCTCTTTGTCTGTGAGTTCCTTCCCAAGTGAGTTGAGAGTAGCAATGATGTTGGTAATTCTCAGCTCGAAGGCGTCGATGGACTCTCCTGGCTTCATTATCAAGCTTTCAAACTCCCGCATTTGTACGGCGAGCTTGTTTTCTTTGATCTTATCCGTTCCTTGAGAAATGAGAGCTAGGGTTTCCCACATCTCTCTCGCCGTCGCACACTTCCTAATCCTTGGAAGGTAGGCATCCGACACAGTGCTCTGCATCGTGTGGCGTGCGATCTTGTCAAGATTGGCGATTTTGAAGTCGTTAGCATTGTAGTCTTCCCTTTCCTTCTCGACATACTCCTGCCTAACGTGAGCTTCGCGGCCTTCGGCGGCTGCAACGTTCACAGAGATGGCTTTCTTGATCTCAATTGGTCCATCCTCTATTAGTTCCCACATCCGGTCGTGGATGGAGCAGAGGAAGCTCTCGACTCGAAAGCTCCATGTCTCGTATCCTTCGATAGAGAACTGCGGAAGATTTGATGCACTGTATGTAGACATAGCAAACTATCAGCAGTAAATGCAATATGTGTGGGTGAGAGTTTTATGCACTTAGGAAAAGGATCCGGTTCAGTGAGACAACGTGAAGCGAGTGGGGACTCGCTTCGGATATGCAAAGCAGAGGCTCGAAAGAACCGCTGCTCTGATACCACTTGTTGGTCCCGGTTTGTTATGGGAAAAATACGTAGAGGGGGGGGGGGTGAATACGTATTTTGACCCTCTACGTATTTTGAAGTTTTTCAACTTCTTTTCCTTAACTCAGAGTATTAAGTAAAGTGCTCGCTTGGAATTACTAAGACCTAGCCGAGAGCTAGATCTAAAGTAATCACGGTTCTCTTGACCTAAGCTTAGAGCTTGACCAAGAGTGAGACTTTACTTTAGATGCGGAATTCGGTGAGCTAAATCTTTCCTAAGTAATTAAAAATTCCGAGTTGAGTTTGTTTAGATGTAAGTGCAATGTATAATCAAACAAGGAAATAAAGAGTTTAGGGTTAGAGAGATACGACACAAGATTTATAGTGGTTCGGAGATGAAGCTCCTACGTCCACTTTGTTGCACTAGGCAACTCGTTCTCTTCACTCAAGAACTTGAAGATTACGGGCTCTTCAAAAGCCTGTGACCAGATCGAGCTTCACTCGCTTGGATCTGTCGGACGCTGGGTGATTCCGGGTTCACACCAAAAACCTAAACTGGACTGGAAGCTTCACTCGCTTCAGTATGAAGACAGGGAGATTACGGGTTCTCCTTACAACCAAGTTTCGATCGAGCTTCACTTAATGAAAGTGTAAGCTTGGATCTAGACTCTATGATCGAGGCTTCTACTATCGATGAAGGTAGAGCCTTGGATCGGAACAACCTATCGACGAACACAAAAACCTAATGAACAGACCTTAGGGTTAGGGTTTTTGGTTTACGACGAACACACTATGAAGAGCTCTTTACAGTAAGTGTAAAGTAGGCTAGAGCTCTTCTTCTAAGCTGAGATATGAATGGGCTTAGAATTCTAGGTGTGAAGGTTGCGAAGACGAGTTCCGATGAGACTGGAACTCGGAGAACACTTGAAAACAAAGACTCGAAGATTGCTTAGAAAGCTTGGAGTGTTTGTTTGCAGTAGGCGCTCGAATGCTCAAGTAGCATTCTGCTTCTCTTCGTCTTCATCCTTCACTGTTTATAGGCGGAGGGTTGACCGAGATCCGTTGCTTGGTAGGTGGCCTTGTCCCTCTTCCTCTCGACAGTACTTGCACAAGCGGACAGCTTTTCAGGGGTGCAGATTTGGCACTTTTCCGAAAATGGCTAAGTTACAAACCTAACAGTAACTGGAGCGAGCCAGTACTGTAGCGGCGCCTTTGTCGGCCTGGCAGTCAACTCCTCTGCTCCTCTCCGCATTCGATACGTGGAGATCTCATAATTAATGCGAAGATCTCTAGTTGACTGGAGTTCAAAATCGGAGCGGGAATTGGGCTGTCGCTTTCTGGTAGGTGGTGGCTCGCTTTGCTTTGAAGTTGTAGCATCCGCTTTGACTTGAGTCACTTTAAGGTCATTCTGTAGTGAGTCGCTTGGTAAGTGAGGTTCCCGAGTGACTGCTTTAGAAAATGTTGACCCGCGTTGACTCGTTTTGGCTTTTCACTGTAGCGCTCGCTTCGCTTCGCTATTCTTCGGCACGCTTCACTTCGGCTCGGTAGACTCGCTTCGCTTTGAAAAACACACTCAAGTGAGTGGCCTTCACTTGGGATTTCTGCAGTCTAAAAACCTAAGTAAAAATTGAGTCATCCTAACAGAGTAGGCTTAGAAAAAATTTCTAATCCTATTATCTACATCAAAATGGGTCGCTTGGGAATAGGACATTTGGGGGTTTTGGGATCAAATCAGAACATATATAACATTTCTAAAATGTCCCAACTGGTTCCCCCTTAACATGTTTGTCCTTAACAATTCCCAACAAGTTCCGATGAGACTGGAACTCGGAGAACACTTGAAACAAAGACTCGATGAAATGCTTGAAAGCTGGGAGTATTTGTTTGCAGTAGGCGCTGAATGCTCAAGTAGTGTTCTACTTCTCTTCGTCTTCATCCTTCACTATTTATAGCCGGAGGGATGCCCGTTGCTTGGTAGGTGGCCTTGTCCCTCCTCCTCTCGACAGTACTTGCGCAGGCAGATTGCTTTTCAGGCGTGCCAGTTTGTCTCTTTGCCAAAAATGGCTAAGTTACAAACTTAACAGTAACTGGAGCGAACTAGTACTGTAGCGACACCCTTGTTGGCCTGGCAGTCAACTCCGCTGCTCCTCTCCTCTATCGACACGTGGAGATCTCGCAATTAATACGACGATCTTCAGCTGACTGGAGTTCAAAATAGGAGCGGGAACTGTGCTGTCGCTTTCAGTTAGGTAGGGGCTCGCTTCGCTTTAGAAATGTAGCGTCTGCTTCAAGTGAGTCGCTTCAGAGTCATACTGTAGCGGGTACTCTAGAAAACAAATTTCCAGAGTGTCCGCTTTTAGTATTTATTGACTCCGTGTTGACTCGCTTCATTTTTTACTGTAGCGCTCGCTTCGCTTCGCTTTGGCAGACTCGCTTTAGAATCTACTGTAGCGCTCGCTTCGCTTCGCTTTGGCAGACTCGCTTTAGAATCTACTGTAGCGCTCGCTTCGCTTCGCTCTTCTTCGGCACGCTTCACTTCGGATGGATAGACTCGCTTTGATTGGAAAACACACTCAAGCGAGTAGCCTTCACTTGAAATTTCTGCAGTCTAAAAACCTAAGCGACTAAAGCAAAAATAAAGTCATCCTAACAGTATAGGCTTAGAAAAAATTCTAACCTATTCTACATCAAAATGGGTCGCTTGGGAATAGGATACTTAAAGGTTTTGGGATCAAATCAAAACAAATATATACTTACTTCAAAGTGTCCCATATGAGTTCCCCCTTAACAAGTGATCTGTTGGTCCCGGTTTGTTAATAGGAAAATACGTAGAGGGGGGGGGGGGGTGAATACGTATTTTGAAGTTTTTCAACTTCAAATCCCTTAACTCAGAGTGATAAGTAAAGAGCTCACTTGAAACTTAAGACCTAGCTGAAGCTAGATCTACAGTATGTAGCTAGCCTGCTTGACCGAAGTGAACACTTGATCAAGAGGGAGTCTTTACTCGTGTGTGCGGAATTTGGTGAGCTAAATCTTTCCTAAGTATTTAAAATTTCCAGATTAGGTTTGTTTAGATGCAATATGCAATGAATAATCAAATAAGAAAGAGTTTAGGGTTAGAGAGATAAGACACGAAGATTTATAGTGGTTCGGAGATAACGCTCCTACGTCCACTTTGCTGCACGACGGCAACTGTTCTTTTCACTTAAGAACTTGAAGATTTCGGGCTCTTAAAAAGCCTGGTCAAGATCGAGCTTCACTCGCTTGGATCTGACAGACGCTGGGTGATTCCGGGTTCACACCAAAAACCTAACTAGACTAGAAGCTTCACTCGCTTCTGTCGTACAGACAGGGAGATTACGGGCTCTCCTTACAGCCTAGCTTCGATCGAGCTTTGCACAAACGATGTAGGTGCAATCTTGGATCTAAACTCTATGATCGAGGCTTCTCCAATCGATGAAAGAAGAGCCTTGGATCGAAACAACCTAACGACGACAAACTCAAAAACCTAACAGACAGACTTAGGGTTTTTGATTGACGAACACACTAATGAAGAGCTCTTTACAATAAGTGCAAAGATGGCTAGAGCTCTTCTTCTAAGCTTGGATATGGAATGGGCTTAGACTCTAAGTGTGAAGGTTGTGAAGACGAGTTCCGATGTACTGGAAACTCGGAGAACACTGGAAAACAAAGACTCGAAGATTTGCTCGAAGGCTTGGGAGTGTTTGTTTGCAGTAGGCTCGAATGCTCAAGTAGTGTTCTATGTCTTCACGTCTTCATCCTTCACTATTTATAGGCGGAGAGATGGCCGAGATCCGTTGCTTGGTTGGTGGCCTTGTCTCTCCTCGACAGTACTTTGTGCAGCCAGTATGCTTTTGCAGATGCGCAGTTTGTCCTTTTGCCAAATCTGTCTAAACTCCAACTTCAACAGTAACTGGAGCGAGCCAGTACTGTAGCGGCGCCCTGTCAGCCTGGCAGTCAACTCTTCCGCTCCACTCCGCTTTCGACACGTGGAGATCTTGTAATTAATGCTACGATCTCCTGTTGACTGGAGTTCAAAATATGGGCGGGAGTCGCGCTGTCGCTTTCTGGTAGGTAGTGGCTCGCTTTGCTTTGAAGTTGTAGCGGCCGCACTGAAGTGAGTCGCTTCACGGTCATATTTGTAGTGAGTCACTTGGGAATAATTTTCCCGAGAAACTTTTTTAAGTGAATGTTGACCCGCGTTGACTTGCTTCAACTTTTCTTTGTAGCGCTCGCTTCGCTTCGCTTTGGTGGGTTCACTTTAATTCCACTGTAGCGCTCGCTTCGCTTCGCTAGTTTCGGCACGCTTCACTTTGGCTTGCTAGACTTGCTTCACTTTGAAAAACACACTCAAGCGAGTGGCCTTCACTTGGAATTCATGCAGTCTAAAGCTAAGCAAAATAAAGCCAACCTAACAGTTTAGGCTTAGAAAAATTCTAACCTATCATCTACATCAAATGGGTCGCTTGGGAACAGAACGATTTGGGGTTTTGGGATCAAATCAAAACACTAAAATATCCCTTATAGGTTCCCCCTTAACATATTCGTTCTTAACAATTCCCAACAATTTCCCCCTTTTTGATGATGCCAAAACCCATTTGACTTAGATAAAAATGAATCTAGACTATCTAACCGTGAAGGGAACTTCAAGCGACTGCTTCCTTTGCAGTTTCGTTTGTAATTTTCTTTTAAGTTCCTTCTCCTTTTTTTTCGGTTAAATTAATGAGTTTGTAGCAAAAATGTAAAGTCATTCACAAAGCGAGTAGATGACACAGAAGAGACAGAAATAAAAGTGAGATAGATGAACAAGCAGTTCACAAAAAGATATATTAAGAAGCTTGAAACTCAAAGGTTTCCTGCAGCTTCATCCTCCTTCTCCTTCTCCTTTCCTTCTTCCTCCTCCTTCTTCTCTTCTTCAATAGCAGCAGTATCCACGTAAGCTGATAGAACTCTCGATTCCATAGAGTCTACCGTGTGAATACTAGGTCTTCTCCATGCACTCTCCAGCCTGAAAGCTTCAGTCACCTCCTCATCTATTATCCCTCTGTCTGGAATGTCCGTGCCTCGATGATACGGCATGGGGAATTCCTTTAGAGCAGGAACCTTGACAACAATTGGCATGGGTTGAGTTTGTTCAGCCAAGGAGAAGATTTTTCGTCGCAGTTTGTCATCATAGGCGGCGAGAAAATTGTTGAGGGCACTTATCCGAGAGCAGCGATCCTGCAGCGGCACTACCTCCCAGTAGTAATAGGCTTTGATGAATAAATCCTTGTAGTACAGCCACTGCTCGCGCAGATCTCTTGGAATGACGTCCTCAATTTCCCTAGCATCGGGATGTTCATTTCTTCTCTTGACCAACTCCTCCTCAGATCTCTTCGAAAGTTCAGTCATGATATCAGTGAACTTCTTTCCTGAGTCGCTGCTCCACAAAGGACGCTTTTCATTGAGACGCTTCCGTATGTAGTTCTGTTCTTCCTTTTTGGGGTAGCGACCCGACTCAACCATCTCCTTTGTAGTCACGTCGCATGCATCAGATATGGCTTGTGCTTTGCATGCTTCGGACTCATCTGGCATAAACGGAATAAATGCACTGCGCACTAGTGATGACTGGATAAGTATCACTTCACTGAATTGCTCCTCAATCCGTGCGTCAATCACTTGGAGTCGCCTGTCATTTGACCTCCTCTTCCTCTCGCCTTCGCTCCTCCCTTCCTCTCTTTCCTTCCTCTTTCTCTCCTCCCTTCCAGCTTTTGAAGCAACTGCTTGCTTGACCTTTTGGCGCTTGGCCGCGGGGTCATCACCTTTTATCTCCTGTGCAGTTCGCTTCAATGGAAGTTTTGGTGGTGGGGGAGGTGGCATATCCTTCTTAGCAGCACTTGAGGGGACGACTGCTGACGAAGTGAGTGCAGCAGTGGTCGAAGTGAGTGCGGCTGTCGAAGCTGGCGCGGCGGGTGAAGCGGGCGCTTTGGGTGAAGCAGCCGCTTTGGAACTAGACGAAGCACCTGCACCAACAGAAAGTTTTGTTAGTTGCTCCATCTCCCACGCCATGGCAGCATCCTTCTCCACCTGCTTCCGCTTTTCCTCCTTCGTCAACACAGTCACCGGAGGATGCCGTGCAATTGAAGCACTCAGCACTTTCTCTTAAAGCGGCCTGCTGGGTTCTTCGAGTTGTTTCAATAACTCCTCCTCCGTGAGCTTTTTCTTGCCCAGAGCCCTCGCTTCATCTACATCCTCCTTTTCACCGGCACCACTGCCTCCCTCCAACATCAACTCCACACCAACTCTGCTTCCCCCTAAACCTCCAGCTCCTCCTAGACCTCCAGCTCCTCCTAGCTTCACTTGTCCTTCCCCCTTTTTGGCATCATCACTGCCAGGGGTTAGGATCATTGATTTTCCGGAAATGGTTTGGTGAAGAGAGTTGACAGTGTTGAAAATGGCCTCCAACATCTTTTCGGCTTTTCCAACAGTTGGAGCCACTAGATCAGCAGTTTTGATTGAGATTTCTTCGAGTAGATACTCGCACTGCTTCTCTCTCTCCACAACTGATGCCATCATCCTTTCAAAGGATTCCACTTCTCTGAAGCGAGCCTCCAGCTCCGCTTCAATTTCCCTCCTTATATCTGCCTTCTCCTCTTGCAGGTTGAAGTACCAAAATTCCTGAGCCGCTTGAAATTCAGCTTGCATTGTCTCAAGGCTCCTCTCTCTCTGGTTTAGAGAGAGATGGAATTCGGCACTTGCAGCCATCTGTTCTGTGTAAGCTTCGCCCAGCTCCTTGACCTTTTCCAGAAGTAGAGTTAATTCTGCATTCCTTAGGTCAATAGCTTGCGCACTCTTCCTCCTACTCTCCAGCTCCTTTTTATCTGTCTCACTCTCTTGCTTGAGCAGTTTCATCTCATTCTTGAGAGAGTCCAGGGCCTTTTTCGTGCTCAGCAGCTCACTTCCCTTCATCACCAACTCTCCTTCTCTATTCT
This sequence comes from Thymus quinquecostatus, assembly GCA_024222315.1. NCBI lineage: Eukaryota > Viridiplantae > Streptophyta > Magnoliopsida > Lamiales > Lamiaceae > Thymus > Thymus quinquecostatus. The sequence continues at coordinate 15,079,538 of CM044174.1, read as the reverse complement.
CCAGCACCTCCCTCAACTTCCTTACCTCCTTTTCTAAATCCTTCTTTTCCTTGCCAACTGAGACAAGCTTGGCATTTACCTCTCTCAAGCGGCTCCTTTCCGCATCAAGCGAGCCTTTAAGTTCGGTGATTGTGATAGATTGATCTCCCACTAGCTTCACCTGCGCCTCCAGCGCCTTCTCTTTTTCCTCCAATAACCTCTCTTTCTCCTCCACCTTTCCCTCTAACTCCTTCTTCTTCTTGTCAAAGTCTTCTTTGAGACTAATGACCCCCCCCCCCCCCCCCCTTCCTCTCCATTTCCTCACTCTTCTTCGTTATCTCGCTTTGAAGGCTAGCGATCTCCGCATCCTTCAACTCCACCTCCTCCTTATGCTCCCTGATGAGCTTCCTTTCATGGGAAGAGGGCACTCGCTTCGGAACTGTGGCGAGTGGATATGATTCTTTCACCTTAGCATCCAGCTTCTCCCAGAAGCTGGTCCCTTCAAGGAAGGCATGGAAGCCATTTTCGCCAATGAAGTTGAGTATCTTGGCCTCCATTTGAATCAGTTCCTCTTCTGTGAAGGCTTTGAGGAGTCTAAAAATTTTATAGTACTCCGTTCCACGATACGTGATGTACGTCAGGAAATCGACGACATTGGTGTAAAACACGTCGCTCCATGCAACGTTCGCGGAGCGAAGATTGTAGCGAAGATTGATTGTCTCAGCGGCTTGCTCTCTGTCTAGGACATAGCGTTCGAGAGCCCGCTTGTGTACGGTGAGGGCAGGGGGAATGAATTGTGGAATGATGGGAAGTTCTCCGACAGTATGAGCGGTATCGGCTGTAGCTGCCGATGTCGAGGGGGATTGGGTAGGTGATGAGGTTTCTTAGGTTTCTGAAATTTGGATGGCTTCGGTGAGGGGTGGTTGTGTTTGCTGGGTTTGGAATGGCTGGAAAGTGGTGTATGCTTCGACTGGGTCGACATGGAGTAAGGGCATTTCGGGCATATGAAAAGAAGAATCAGTTTCTTCTTCACGGGGAGAGAGGGGGGTTGTTTTTGTGAGGGGTTGTTGGGTCGATGAGGCTTGGGGTTCTGGTATTTGGGTGATGTGGGTTTGGATTTGGAGTGGGGGTGATTTGGTTTTGATAGGTGAAGGCTGGGGTTGAGTCTCTTCAACGTTCTCAAGCGGCTTCTCCACCGCCTCGCTTTCTTGAACGATTGAAGCAACTCGCTTCATCTTCTTGCCTCGCTTTGGCGCGGCTCGCTTCCCGGGTGAAGCGACCGGCCTCACTTGGCTCACTTCGGCTTGCCTTTCGGCAACCGGTCTCGCTACGGGCACTTCAACCTCGAGAAGCCCCAAATCCATCAATTGCTTGGACTTCCTCCATTTGTCGTAGTAGATGGATTGCTTGTTGTAGATGATGGTGTCTGTTTCCGGCCATGCTTTCTCCGGAAACTTCTTCTCCAAAGCAAAGGAGAGTCTTGAGAAGAACTTCAGTTTTCCCTTGCGGAGAATCTGATCGGCGCTCCCCTTCACGAATGCAAAATCGGCAGCAGCTTCGTGAATTTGTTTGAGGAAACAGCCATGCCAGTTGAAGCTGGTTCCGGTGAGGCTGTCGACGATAACTGCTGTGGCGATCAGCTTCGTCTCGGAAAGAGTATCCAAGGTTCCGAGGTAGCACGCGACACTCTTCGAGAAGAGTTCGCAAATATGGTTGAAGGGGGCCTTCAAACTCGAACGGATACTGGCCTCCTTGAAATTTGGATCTGCTTCGGCAGTTGCAAAACGACCGTACTGAACTCCGGCAGACAGACCCAAATCTAGCAGTGAGTCTCCTCCTTCTCTCGGCAAGTCAAACTCACCGATGAGTTCACTCATGTCCACCTCCACCGGCTTCCTGGTCCGTGGATCAGTGAAAGAAGACGTATTCTGCTCCTTCCTCAAGTTGAGCAGTAGTTCTCCAACGGCCTTCGCCAGAATCTTTGACGGAACTGCCGTCACGAATTTCCATAGACCGGCCGTGGTCACGGCTCTACGGAGAAAGCCATTCTTTTCGATAATGGCTGGATAGAGATGAGGCTCGACATTGATATGTTTGTCGATCTCCGCGAGAAACTCCTCCATCGTCTCGGTGTTCTTCTTCTTTCCCATGGTGATTATAGAGAAATTTGAACAGAGTTTAAAAAGAAAGGGTTGAGACTCGTGAGTTGCAGGAATCGCAGATCTAAGCACGAGAATGGCAATTTTTGAAGGCTGTGAAAGGTTTTGCAGTTCTGCCTCGTCCATATATATAGAGTTAGGTCTTAGCTGACGTGGCAGGGGTAGGACGGTAATATTGCCGTAAGTCCTGTAGGTAGGCGGCGGACGTGCGGTGATGGGTCTGACGTGTCCGGCGTCACCACAGTAAAAGTGAACCGTCAACTTGCACGATGTCTCCACGTGGCCTGCTGTGATTGGATTGTCTTATACGGCGCTAATCCAACGGTTGCGGATTGGGGGCTGTTGAGATTCGATGGCTGGATCTTTTCCGCCTTTTCCCGCTTCAAATTTGAAGTGAGAACCACGCGCCCGTTATATTCGCCGTTCTTGATTCTGCATTAAATACTTGGCAGAAAGTGAAATAGGCACTCGAGTGCAGACAGCTCATACTCGCTTCGTGCCCGCTCGCTTCGAGTTGGGCCGCTAAGCCGTGACTCACTTTGAGAGGCATTCGCTTTGAGTGACTGTTCCGCACTCGCTTGCGATGGCTAGCTTTGAGTGACGTAGCACTCGCTTGGCCATCTGAAGCGACTGGAATAAGAAATTGAATTTTCTTTGCTTTATTTAAAATGTTTCTGACTTACATACTTCGAGGATAAACAAGAGTGTTTTCCTCTTTGTATTTGTGTCAGATTCATTTCATATTTTCCACGTAGTGAGTGAAGGTTTCTAGCACGCTTCGGCTCACTTAGTGTACTTAAAATTGAAACACTTACCAGTCAATCTCACTTCGTAGGAGATTGATACCACAAATTGAAGACTTCATGTTGAATTAGATACCACTTGTTGAATGCTACACGTTGAATTAGATCTTCATGGCATTCATCTTCATGGCATTCATCTTCCTCTACGAATTAGAGAGTCCTCCATCGAAGTGAATGAGGGAGAAAATGAATATAGTACACAAGCTTACTACAACCCGAAGGGAGCATCACGTAAGTGTACTTATTCACGACGAATGGGAGATGAGTACAAGTCCTTATCTCAGAGCAGAAATGGACAGGATGACAATGAGAATGCTCTGACAAGACAATCTCGTATTTTACGCAGAAGCATGTCACCAGCCCTGCAACCTTTTGTAGAAAAAGGTAAACCTTCAAGCTTTCCTACGATCTAGAGAATGAATCTGCAGTCGACTCGCTTTGACCCAAACTAGGGCAAATTGAAGCGATGCAGAATTCGAGATAGCAGCATTCTTGCTCGCTTTGGAAGTAGCTTGCTCCGCGAGTAAGCATTAGTTCCCCCTTAACCATATACTTAACAATTCCAATAAGTTGGTAGGGAACTTCTTCCAATACTCCACCTTACTTCATTTTCTTCAAGCGAGTGAGATTTTGAGGTGGCTCGCTTGAGTTGTTGAAGGTCCGAAGCGAGTGACACACTAGAGAATAAGCGGTCACTTCTTCGTGCATCCTGGAACTAGCATTCTTCACCAGGGTCTAATAACCCTAATTCCATGCATAGCTGGTTGAATCGAGACTCAGCTAGAGGCTTGGTGAGGATATCTGCTCGTTGGAGATCGGTATGAATTTTCTCGAGCTTGATATCCTTCTTCTCGACATGATCACGGATGAAGTGATGTCGAATTTCCACATGCTTGCATCTGGTGTGAAGCACTGGATTCTGCGAGATACATATGGCACTGTTGTTGTCGCAGAAGATCGGAATTTCATTCGCTTCAACTTTGTAGTCCTTCAATTGTTGACGAAGCCATAGGATTTGAGAACAACAGCTTCCAGCGGCCATGTACTCAGCTTCAGTTGTTGAAGTGGCTACGCTTGTTTGCTTCTTTGAGAACCACGAGATTAGCTTGCTTCCCAAGAACTGACATGTGCCCGAAGTTGACTTCCTATCGACTCGGCATCCTCCATAGTCAGCATCGGAATATCCAGTGAGCTCCAAATTGTCCTCCGCTGGATACCACAGACCCATGTTGACAGTGCCCTTCAAATATCGAAGAATCCTTTTGGCAGCTTCAAGATGGCTGTGCTTGGGGTTGCTTTGGAAGCGAGCGCAGACTCCGACTGCAAAAGCAATATCTGGCCTACTTGCAGTGAGATAGAGTAGTGACCCAATTAGGGCACGATAATCTGTAGGATCTACAGATTTTCCTCCTTCGTCTGGCTCCATCTTCCAGTTGGTGTTCATAGGGATTTTCACAGCTTTAGCGTGTTGAACACCAAACTTGGCAAGCATATCTTTTGTATTCTTCGCTTGGTTGATGAAAATTCCATTATCCTGTTGCTTCACTTGCAGACCTAGAAAGCAGCTCATCAAGCCAATCATCGACATTTCATATTTGGTCTTCATCAATTCTCCAAACTTCTCGCTAAGCGACTGGTTTAGTGACCCAAATATGATGTCGTCCACATAGATCTGAACCCATAACATGTCATCTCCATGATTGATAGTGAATAGAGTTCGATCTATCTTCCCTTTGTGGAAGCCATTCTCTACTAGGAATTGAGATAGTGTATCGTACCAAGCTCTGGGAGCTTGCTTCAACCCATACAGGGCTTTCTTCAAGCGATACACTTTATCTCCCTGCTCGAAACCCGGTGGCTGCTCCACATACACTTCTTCCTTGAGTTCACCATTGAGGAATGCGCTCTTCACATCCATTTGATAGACCTTGAACTTCTTGGCTGCTGCATAGGCTAGAAACAATCTGATAGCTTCAAGTCGTGCCACTGGAGCGAAGGTTTCATCAACGTCGATTCCTTCCTCTTGGCAGTAGCCTTTGGCAACGAGTCGCGCCTTGTTCCTCACTACGTTGTGGTCCTCGTCGGTCTTGTTCTTGAACACCCACTTAGTGCCAATAACATGCTGAAACTTGGGACGATCCACGAGGTACCATGCGTCATTTCTAGTGAACTGGTTCAGCTCTTCTTGCATGGCGATCACCCAGTTAGAGTCGGCTAGGGCTTCCTCCACGCTTGATGGCTCAATGTTTGAGAGAAAGCAACTGAACATGGCACTTTCTCCAAACACTTGACTTCTGGTCACTACACCCTTGGATGGATCTCCAATGATTTGGCTTGGTGAGTGATCTTTGAGCCATGCACGCTTGGATCCGCCAGCTTCATCTTCATCTGCTTCCTTGTCGCTCGCTTCACCATCTGAAGCGACTGGATTGGGTGCTTGGCCTGCACTAGCTTCAGGAATCTTGGGGGCAGCTTCGACTTCTCCTTTGGGATCCTGCTCGCTTGAGTCCTTGATCTCATCATCTTCATCAAGCACGTCCCAAGTGAGTTGATTTGAGGGTTCCTTGCTTTGATCCTTTTCATTCGCTTGAGCCTGTTCCTGTGGAAGACTTAAAGAAGATTCATCAAATACGACATGGGGTGATTCCTCCACAATTAGGGTTTTACAGTTGAACACTCTGTAGGCTTTGCTAGATGTAGAGTATCCTAAGAATACTCCTTCATCAGCTTTGCTTTCAAAGGCTTTCAACTGCGACTTCCCATTGTTGTGAATGAAGACCCTACAACCAAAAATATGGAAATAAGATATGTTAGGAATTCTCCCTGTCCATATTTCATATGGTGTTTTGTCGTGCCGTTTGTTGAGAAGCGTCCGATTCTGTGTGTAGCACGCCGTGTTAGCAGCTTCAGCCCAATACTTCATCGGAAGCTTCGAATCAGCAATCATGGTGCGAACAGCTTCTTTGATGATTCGATTTCTTCTTTCAGCAACTCCATTCTGCTGAGGAGTGCGTGCTGAAGAAGTTTGATGTGCTATGCCATGCTCCGTGCAGTACGCTTCAATTGTAGAGTTCAAGAACTCTGTGCCTTTGTCGGAGCGGATGGTCACAATAGCTTGATTCTCTTCCACCACCAATCGCTTGAGTAGTTGTGGCAGTTTGGTCAGTGTCTCCTTCTTGCTGAAAAGGAATACTACCCAAGTGTAGCGAGAGAAGTCGTCAACTACAACTAGAGTGTACTTCCTTCCATTTACGCTAACTGGAGTAATTGGACCAAACAGATCCATGTGAAGCAGCTCGAGCACTCGCTTTGATGAGGCTTCTTCGAGACTGGCGAAGTGCTTCTTCGTCTGCTTCCCTCATTGGCATGGTGAGCATGGATGGTCTTTGATGAAGACTTCATTCGGTATGCCATGCACCAAACCTTTTCGAGCTAAGCGATTGATAGCTTTGAAATTGAGGTGGTTCAAGCGTCTGTGCCATAGCCATCCAATTTCTGTAGCACTTCTTGCAACTAGGCAAGTTTCTTCTTTGCAGCTGTCCCATTGTGCTATGTAGACGTTCCTTTGCCTAATTCCAGTGAGCACAATCTGGGATGTGAGTTTGCTCTTCACAATGCATTTGTTGGAGATGAACTCCACCCTGTACCCCTTATCACAGAATTGTGAAATGGACAACAGGTTGTGCTTGAGTCCTTCCGCATAGGAGACTTCTTCAATTGTGAGCTTTCCAACTTTCAGTGCGCCATATCCCCTGGTGCTTCCTCGAGAGTTGTCACCAAAGGTTACGTGTGGACCCTTCTTCTCTATGTAGTTGTGAAGTAGAGCTTTCATGCCGGTCATGTGTCTTGAACATCCACTGTCCAAGTACCATACTTGTTGACCCTCACTTGGCATGGGATCCACGGCGCTCACCTGCAATTAGACAGATTTTGGTACCCAAATCAGTTTGGGTCCTTGCAGGTTAGTTCCCTTAGGTACCCACACTTGCTTCACTCTCTTTTGAGATGAAGCTTGTGTCTTGGGCTTCTCGACCTTCGAAAACTTGGTGTACTGCCTAGAAGCAGCTTCACACGTGCAACAGTGTGTGCAAGAGGGGTAGCGGCTCGTTCAGTCCTACCTATGCTCTTCCCACTTTGCTTATATCCTGAAGCGACTCGCTTCGGATTAGCTCTGGGTTTAGAGACTGACTTAGGGTTTCTAGTCTGTCGAAACGGTTCGCTTGGTTTCCTCGAAGCGGTCCAACTAGGGTTTTGACTCCGACTCGCTTGAGGAACCTTGGGAATTTGAAGCGACCCAGTGGAAGCTTCAAAATCTTCCCCCTCAATGTTAGTCCGGTTGGACCATCTCCAGTCCGGATAACGTGACACATAGACATTACTCCTCTTTTTAGGAGGTAGATCCTTTGTCTCTCGTGTCTTGGCTTGAGACTTAGAAGCTTCAACAGTTCTCCCTTTACCCTTGGATTGGTAAGACTTAGCATGTTGAGTGCTAGAGACTGTTGAACTTTGCTTGCCCTTAGGATCTGCCCTTAAAGATATAGACATCTTCATAGGCTTCCTTTTAGGGTTCTCAGCCATTTCGCCTTTATCTTTGTTAGTGGTCGCTTTGGATGCAGTGGGCAGTTCCAAAGTGACTGATGGTGTAGTGTGAGATGCACCAACAAAGACAGTCGGCTTGGGAGGTCCACCCTCATATCCAAGGCCAGCTTTCCTACCAAAAGGCAGTAGCGAGCCCTCTAGTGCCTGCCTAGCATATGATGCTTTGTTCAAGTTGGCAACTAGAGTGGACTGGGTTTCATACCTTCCCTCCAAGCTTTGATGTCTAGCAAAGAGGTCCTCGAACTTACTAGTCATAGCCCTTAAATTGAGTTTGACTTCGTCAAGCTCACGGGCTAGCTTTCGGTTCTCCTTCTCGCTTTGCGACAGAGCTTGTTTTACCACTTCGTGGTCGCTTGACAATTTTTGGTGCTTGTCAAACAACTCACTCCATGTAGAGGATTGTTCTTCCTCATTGACAGTGTGTGCTAGTGTAATTGAAGTGATTGAAGGATAGAAGAATACCTCTCCTGTTTCTTCATCGGTGAGCGCCATAAATCCAAGATCCTCACCATCACTGGAGTTTGGATCTGTGAATGCATCTGAGTCGCTTGGTGGATCTTCAGTTGTAGCGACCGGCACTTCACTCGCTACGAGCGCTCGCCTTGGAGCATCCCTCTTGGCCTTCAATTCTTCGCGCTCTTTGGCACTTAGCTTTGGGCAATCGGATTTGTAGTGACCCATCTTGTGGCAGTGGTAACACTCTACTTCCGTCATGTCGCGCGGGATCGTCTTGGTCGTCTCTTCTCTCTTTCCTTTTCCTTCTCGAGCATCAGTGCTCCTCCCTTTGTACTGCTTGTAGAATCTTTTGTACTTGCCCACACGAGAGTTCATCTTGTTGAAGTTCTTGGATAAGAACGCAATGTGTTCTTCCAATTCTTCCCTCGTCATCTTGGCTAGCGACTGCTCGCTTGGCCCTTCGACAGCTTTGAATGCTACTCCTTTTGACGTAGTGGGCGCTTCATCCTCGTCGTCGAGGCTCATTCGATTCAGATCAAACTCGTGAGCTTTGAGCTCGGAGAACAGCACTTCTGGCGTGAGCTTCGTTAGATCCTTGGTAGCTAGATATAGCTCCTTCATAGTCTGCCACTTCCTTGTGAGAGCACGGACTATTTTCAGGTTTACTTCCTTGTCTGTGAGTTCCTTCCCAAGCGAGTTGAGAGTTGCAGTAATGTTGGTAACTCTCAGCTCGAAGGCGTCGATGGACTCTCCTGACTTCATCACCAGATTTTCAAACTCCCGCATCTGAACGGCGAGCTTGTTCTCCTTGATTTTGTCTGTGCCTTGAGAAATGAGGGCTAGGGTTTCCCACATTTCCTTTGCCGTTGCACATTTCCTTATTCGTGGTAGATAGGCGTCCGACACGGTGCTCTGCATCGTGTGGCGTGCAATCTTGTCGAGGTTGGCAACTTTGAAGTCATTTGGAGTATACTCATCCTTATCCTTCTCCACGTACTGTTGTCGAACGTGGGCTGGACGACCTTCAGCGGCTGGAACATCCACAGATATGGCTTTCTTGATTTCGATTGGTCCGTCCTCAATGACTTTCCACATCCGATCGTGGATTGAGCATAGGAAGCTCTCGACTCGGAAACTCCGTATCTCGTATCCTTCGATCGAGAACTGTGGAAGATTTGATGCACTGTATGTAGACATAGCAAACTATCAGTAGTAAATGCAATATGCGTGGGTGAGGTTTTGATGCACTTAGGAAAATAGGATCCGGTTCAGTGAGACAACGTGAAGCGAGTGGGGACTCGCTTCGGATATGCAAAGCAGAGGCTCGAAAGAACCGCTGCTCTGATACCACTTGTTGGTCCCGGTTTGTTAATAGGAAAATACGTAGAGGGGGGGGGGGGTGAATACGTATTTTGAAGTTTTTCAACTTCAAATCCCTTAACTCAGAGTGATAAGTAAAGAGCTCACTTGAAACTTAAGACCTAGATGAAGCTAGATCTACAGTACGTAGCTAGCGTGCTTGACCGAAGTGAACACTTGATCAAGAGGGAGTCTTTACTCGTGTGTGCGGAATTTGGTGAGCTAAATCTTTCCTAAGTATTTAAAATTTCCAGATTAGGTTTGTTTAGATGCAATATGCAATGAATAATCAAATAAGAAAGAGTTTAGGGTTAGAGAGATACGACACGAAGATTTATAGTGGTTCGGAGATAACGCTCCTACGTCCACTTTGTTGCACGACGGCAACTGTTCTTTTCACTTAAGAACTCGAAGATTTCGGGCTCTTCAAAAGCCTGGTCAAGATCGAGCTTCACTCGCTTGGATCTGACAGACGCTGGGTGATTCCGGGTTCACACCAAAAACCTAACTAGACTAGAAGCTTCACTCGCTTCAGTCGTACAAACAGGGAGATTACGGGCTCTCCTTACAGCCTAGCTTCGATCGAGCTTTGCACAAACGATGTAGGTGCAAGCTTGGATCTAAACTCTATGATCGAGGCTTCTCCAATCGATGAAAGAAGAGCCTTGGATCGAAACAACCTAACGACGACAAACTCAAAAACCTAACAGACAGACTTAGGGTTTTTGATTGACGAACACACTAATGAAGAGCTCTTTACAATAAGTGCAAAGATGGCTAGAGCTCTTCTTCTAAGCTTGGATATGGAATGGGCTTAGACTCTAAGTGTGAAGGTTGTGAAGACGAGTTCCGATGTACTGGAAACTCGGAGAACACTGGAAAACAAAGACTCGAAGATTTGCTCGAACGCTTGGGAGTGTTTGTTTGCAGTAGGCTCGAATGCTCAAGTAGTGTTCTACGTCTTCACGTCTTCATCCTTCACTATTTATAGGCGGAGAGATGGCCGAGATCCGTTGCTTGGTTGGTGGCCTTGTCTCTCCTCCACTCGACAGTACTTTGTGCAGCCAGTATGCTTTTGCAGATGCGCAGTTTGTCCGTTTGCCAAATCTGGCTAAACTCCAACTTCAACAGTAACTGGAGCGAGCCAGTACTGTAGCGGCGCCCTGTCGGCCTGGCAGTCAACTCTTCCGCTCCACTCCGCTTTCGACACGTGGAGATCTTGTAATTAATGCTACGATCTCCTGTTGACTGGAGTTCAAAATATGGGTGGGAGTCGCGCTGTCGCTTTCTGGTAGGTAGTGGCTCGCTTTGCTTTGAAGTTGTAGCGGCCGCACTGAAGTGAGTCGCTTCACGGTCATATTTGTAGTGAGTCACTTGGGAATAATTTTCCCGAGAAACTTTTTTAAGTGAATGTTGACCCGCGTTGACTTACTTCAACTTTTCTTTGTAGCGCTCGCTTCGCTTCGCTTTGGTGGGTTCACTTTAATTCCACTGTAGCGCTCGCTTCGCTTCGCTAGTTTCGGCACGCTTCACTTTGGCTTGCTAGACTTGCTTCACTTTGAAAAACACACTCAAGCGAGTGGCCTTCACTTGGAATTCCTGCAGTCTAAAGCTAAGCAAAATAAAGCCAACCTAACAGTTTAGGCTTAGAAAAATTCTAACCTATCATCTACATCAAATGGGTCGCTTGGGAACAGAACGCTTTGGGGTTTTGGGATCAAATCAAAACATTAAAATATCCCTTATAGGTTCCCCCTTAACATATTCGTTCTTAACAATTCCCAACATGATCCTTAACAATTCCCAACATAACATATGTATCGTATTCCACAATCTTATTCTTCATGCAATGCGTAGCTAGAAATTATTAAAAAAAAAAAAAAAAAAAAAAAAAAAAAAAAAAAAAAAAAACATCCACATATATAGATTTAAAAGGTGATGAGTGATTGATACCTTGTTACGTAGACACAATCACAAAACGGGAGAGAGCGGCCAGGCCAGGGGAATGCTTTACCTGCGGAGTGTTACATATTAGTCTCATTGCCCAATTTGCAGAGTGTCCTCTGTTAGATGAAAAGGTGTAGCATTTACTCTTTTTCTATATAGTATAATTCATAAAATCATTTTCTACATGAAATTGTGATGAAAAAAGTCAAAGAAACAAAAGAAAAACACCAAAAAAATTCTATTTCAGATTGTTGAGTTCTTCAAACACTAAACAGCAAAAACAGCAAAATAGAAAGGAAAAAAATAAAGAAAAAAGAAAAATTAAAGATAACTAAAAGAGCTATGATAGTAAGACTTGTCTTAAGCTATTTAAAGATCATGAAATCAACAAATCTCTACATTCCCGCTACAAGAAAACAGAAGTAAATCTGCAAGAAGGTGTTGAAGGTGACAAACATAGTATAAGAATAGTAGTTTTGAAAGCGTCACCACCACTCCCAATTCCCAACTCCCATGGCAGTCCATAACCAAGAACCAAAACCCAAAATATGGACTCCCACTGTATATGGAAACCCCACCTTATCAGTTCCACACACTCCACACAAACAAAGAAGGAAGGAAAGCCAATAGAATGGAGAGGGAAGGAAATCCCACCTCATCCAGCAAATATTGATTGATGTCTGGATGTTAGGTTTTAAGCGTTATTTGTTGTTCGTTTTTGTGTCGTTTCGGAGTCGTTTTGTGTCTTTGTAGCTATGATTTTGGTGTTTTGAGTATTTTAACTATTAGGGATCATGGGAGCCGAGAGAAGGAGAAAGAACGAGAAAAGGACGAAAAAGGAGTGAAAAAAGTGGATGATCAGCGCGGATCAGATGGAGCGCTCGCTCCATGGAGATGGAGCGCCCGCTCCGTGAACAGTGCTCTAGATGATTTGCATGAAAGCTTTGGAGCGCCCGCTCCAGGAGGATAGAGCGCCCGCTCCAGTTCAACAATTCAAGATGGATTTTGCGCAGCCATTATGGAGCGCCCGCTCCTTCCCTTTGGAGCGCTCGCTCCATGTCGCGTTTTCTTAATTACTTTCCTAGTTGGGATCAAACTCTTACCTTGTTATATATATGCCATTAGGGCACGAATTATGAACAACCCTTTACCTTAGTTTTTCAGTTCTAAATACTTTAGCTTTAGCTTTTATTGCTTTCTTTTGTTCGGATCCGGATTCCTCGTTTAGTTCATTTAATTCAAGTTTTTCGTTCTTCGTCTTAATTTCGTAAGTTCTTTTATTGCTTTCGTTTAATTGCTTGTAATTACTTGCTTTAGTTTTAGATTCGATTTCTTAATTGCTTCGTTTTATTTCTTTAGTTTAATTTCGTTCATTCGGTTTTCAAAGTCTAGTTTAGATTCGTTTTTATTTCGTCTTCAATTCTCTCGTTTTTCAAAGTTCTTAGAGTTAGATTTATTTATTTAATTTCCAGATTTTCAAATTAGTTTAATCATGCTTAGATTCTTTATTGCTTTCTTTTCGATTCTTGCCTAGGTAGTTTAATTGTTTTCTTTTAATTCTCTAGTTTACTTAGTTCAATTTATTTCCAGCTTTCTAGATTAGATTTATTTGCTTTGATTTAATTGCTTTGATTTATTTTCTTGTCTAGGATTTTAAAACCAAAAACCCAAATATTCTATTTACTTGCTTTCTTAGTTTAGGTTGTTTTTACTACACAGTTATTTGCCCTGTTAAGTTTTCCTTGAGAATTGACTTAGGTTTTTACTTACTAAGTGCTAGGATAGATTTCGTTCTATTGCGAACACTTTTTGGTGAAACAAATATCCATCAAATAAGAGAAGAGAGCAATGAGAAAGGAGCATTCTCACCTCATCTAGATGTTTCAAATCGGAACCTGGTTGTAATGAGAAAGCATGCTTTTGAATGGAATGACTGCAGACTGCTTATATGGAATGACTGCAGACTGCTTATAATTTGTCGGGTAGTGCGATAATATCTCAGTAACCTGCACAATTAATTTAAAGAAACCTAATGATTTATCCACAGTCACATATAAGGTAGAACTACTGTCTTATGCTGATCCTAAATTATGCTGAAATGCAAACCTACGTTTTCAATTGCAGAAGAACACTACTCCATCAGAATTTAGAATCCTCACAGATAATTGAAAGAACAGACTCCAAATTCTTCATAGCATTCGCGCAGAAAGAAAAACAGAAGAATCCGCCATTAGCAGAGTAAATGGTGAAGAAAAGCACAACACACACACATATAGACAGAGAGAGAGAGAGAGGGAGAGAGAGACCTGATCGAGAGGGAAGGAAGAGCAGCAAATCCGGCGGCGGGTGACGGCACTCTCTGCACAATGAAAATTCAGCCAATTGGTGAGAGAGAGATTAAGAGAGAGAGACGGTGGTGGCAGGATACGTACGGCGGACACGGCGGTGGTAGCACACGGCGAACACGACGGTGGTACCACACTCACACGGCGAAGACGGCGTTGGTACGGCGGCAATTCGCTGAATAGTTTTCTGCCGATTAGGGCTATTCGATTGAAGAGAAGGGGGAAAAAGAAAGGGGGGAAACGTTTTCTTCCTTATTAAAAAAATATAAAATTATTACTTTACTTACGGACGATTTTGTAATTAAATAATAATTACGGACATTCCGTAGTTAAATCCGTAAGTATTATATAAATAGATATTAAAAGAAAAAATTATTATGTTAATGACGGTCTATTCAGTAATTAAAAAATAATTACAGATTATCCGTAGTTAAATCCGTAACTAATATATAAATAAATATAAAAATAAAACATTATTATTTTAATGACAGACTATTTTGTAATTAAAAAATAATTACAGAAAATCCGTAATTGATTCCGTAACTAGATATGGCGCTAGATATTGGCGCCGAAGTCCGTGAGTAGTCCGTCACCAATTCCGTTACAAGCCATTGTAAGTATATTTCGTAAGTATTCCGTAATTAGATCCGTCACTAAATGGTGACAGATCATTGTCCGTAACTAAATCCGTCATTATTTCCCTCTTTTTTTGTAGTGTTTGAGGTGGGAAGGTTCGTGAGGAGCTCGCTTGGGCAGTACCCATGCTCTTGCTTTTATGCTTATGTCCTGAAGCTTTGGACTAGCTGTAAGCTTGGAGTCTGACTTGGGACAAGCTTCTCGCTTGATCTCTTCTGCGAAGTCAAACTAGGCTTTTGACCTTGACTCGCTTTGGAGACACTAGGGTTTTGAAACTTTTTTTTAGGTACTTCAGTTCCTTCCCCCTAAATGTAAGGACGATTGGACCATGTCCAATTGGACTCACTTGACATATGAACATTAGTTCTTTTTGGCAAAAGAACGTCCTTTGTTCTTGGTGTCTTAGATTGAGAGCTTGATGCCTCAACAGTTTTCTTTCCTCCCTTTGAATGGTGTGATGTAGCATGGTTAGTGCTTGAAACTGTTGTCATTGGCTTACCCTTAGATTCTTCCCTTAAAGTCATAGAAAACTTCATTGGGTTTTTCTTAGGTGTCTCAATCTCTTCCTTTTCTTTGTTAGTGGTCGCTTTGGGGGCAATGGGCTTGTCCAAAGTGACTGATGGTTTTGTGTTAGGGGCACTATCAAATACTGTGGGTTTGGAGGGTCCTCCCTCATATCCGAGGCCAGCTTTTCTACCAAATGGTAAAACGAGCTTTCTAGTGCTTGTCTGGCATAAGATGTCTTGTTCAGGTTAGCAACTAGATTGGATTGAGAGTTGTACCTCTCCTCCAAGCTTTTATGACGAGCAAAGAGGTCCTCGAACTTACTAGTCATAACCCTTAAGTTAAGTTTGACAGTGTCAAGCTGAGCGACTAGCTTTCCGTTCTCACTCTTGCTTTTTGTCATTGCTTGTTTCAACATTTCATGACTTCTTAACAACTCATGGTGTTTATTAAGTAGTTCACTCTATGTCGAGGAGTATGCCTCCTCTTCGTGCTCATGTGCTAGTGTGATTGAAAGAGGTGAGGGATAGAAAAAAACCTCTCCTGTATCCTCGTCGTTGAGCGCCATCAGTCCAAGATCCTCTCCTTCACTTGAGTTGGGATCAGTGAAAGCGTCTGAGTCACTTTCCACATCCTCGCTTGGCTTGGACGGTAACTCGCTTGCCACCTGCGCTCGCCTTGGAGCGTCTCTCCTCGCATTGATCTCATCTCTTTCCTTAGCACTGAGCTTTGGGCACTCAGATTTGTAGTGGCCCATTTTGTGGCAGTGATAGCACTCCACGTCCATGATATCCTTCGCGATTGGCTTTGATGCATCTTCACGCTTACCTCTACCATCACATGCTTCAGTGTTCTTCCCTTGGTGTTGCTTGTAGAAGCGCTTGTACTTGTCAACTCTGGAGTTCATCTTGTTGAAGTTTCTTGATAGAAATACATAGTGTTCTTCAATCTCTTCTCGAGACATCTTGGATATTGGCGAGTCACTTGATGTCTCAGCCGCTTTGAATGCAACTCCTTTTGATGTAGTGAGAGCTTCATCTTCTTCATCGATCGTCATCCTATTTAGATCGAACTCATGCGCCTTGAGTTCAGAAAACAAGAAATCTGGCAAAAACTTTGACAAATCCTTCGTGGCCAGATAGAGTTCCTTCATGGTCTACCATTTTCTGGTAAAAGCTCTTACGATCTTGAGGTTGACTTCCTTGTCTGAAAAGTCTTTCCCAAGCGAGACAAGAGTTGAAACAATGTTGGTGACGCGTAGTTCAAAAGCGTCAATGGTCTCGCTTTACTTCATGGATAAGCTTTCAAACTCTCTCATCAGGACGGCATGCTTGTTCTCCTTGATTTTCTCTGTCTCTTGAGAAATGAGAGCAAGCGTTTCCCACATCTCCTTTGCAGTTGTGGACTTTCTGATCCTTGGTAGATAGGCGTCGGAGACAGTGCTTTGCATGATGTGTCGTGCAACTCTGTCCAGATTGGCGATTTTGAAGTCATTGGTTGTGAACTCGTCCTTCGCTTTGTAAATGTATACTTGACGAGTTGAGGCTTCTCTTCCTTCAGTAGCAGGTACGTTGATAGTATTGACCTTCACAATGTCGATGGGTCCTTCCATTACTACTTCCCACATTCAGTCGTGGACCGAACTGAGAAAGTTTTCGAGACGAAAGCTCCATGTCTCATAGCCCTCGATGGAAAACTTAGGTAGGTTTGAAGCACTGTAACTAGACATCTTTAGACATTAGATAGATGCAGTATGCGTGAGTGAAATTTTGATGCACTTAAGAAAACGGATCGGTTCAAGTGAGACAACGTGAAGCGAGTGGCTCACTTCCAGTATACAAAGCAGTGGCTCGTTAGTAACCCTGCTCTGATACCACTTGTTGGTCCCGGAATGACAAGTAGGAACACACGGAGAGGGGGGGGGGGGGGGGGGGGTGAATACGTGTGTTAGATATTTTTCAACTTCTTTTTCAAACTTGTCTCATAGTAAGTACAATCAGTCGTTTTTAAACTTAAGACCAAGGCCTAAGCTTTATCTACAGATAAGCTTTCTAGAGACCTAAGCGAGTGCTTGATCTCTAGAGCTGCTCGCTTGCTTAAATGCGGAATTTAGTGAGCTATTCTTTCTTAAGTATTTAAAAAATCTCGTATTAAGTTTGTTTACGTGTGTATGCAAGAATGATGATCAAAGCGAGTAAACAATTGAAAAGAGTAAGGAATAGAAATACAACACCTAGAGTTATAGTGGTTCGGAGACTGAAACTCCTACGTCCACTTTATTCCACGCCGGAACAGTTTCTCTTCACTCAAGAAACTTGGAGATTACGGGTTCTTCACAAACCTTCGACACAGATCGAGCTTCGCACAATCGATGAAGGTGCAAGCTTGGCTCTCTAAAACACTTTGGAGATTACGCGTTCTCCACAAACCTAAGTCACTGATCGAGCTCCACGCAATCGATGAAAGCGCAAGCTTGGATCTTACAACTCAACAACTTTCGATCGAGGTATTAGCAATCGATGAAAGAGAAACCTTAGATCTTACAACAACCTTAACAACACAATCAACTCTAACACACTTGACACAACAAGGACAAGGGTTTTGGGTTGGGTTTGTGAACATACACACTCTAAGTGAAGAATCCTTTACAATGAATGTAAGGGTATGAATTCTTCTTCTAAGCTTTGGATGTATATATGAGCCTAGAGTCTAGAATGTAAAGGTTGCAGATGAAAGCTTCGATGGAACTGAAGCTTGGAACACTTCTTCAAGAACTCGAGAGAATGTAAGCTGGAAAACTCGTGAGTGCTTGAAAATTATAGCGCAGGAAATTTGTGGAAGTGTTGAAGTGTTCTTGATCTGCATTCCTCTATTTATAGTGTGAGAGACATGTAGAAGCCGTTTGAAAGTTGGTGGCTTTGTCTCTCCACTCTCGACAGTACTGGAGTTGACCGACAGCTTTTCAGAGGGCAGCTTTGTCTTCTTTCCCGATTTGGGTAAAAGTCAAGCGTAACAGTAACTGGCTTGGGCCAGTACTGTAGCGGCTGCTTGTTGGTCCTCTTGGTCAACTGTAGCATCCAATCCTTGCTTGCCATGTGGAGATCCGTATTAAATGGCAGTTGATCTTCACTTGACTCGAATTCAAACATGTGTTCGAACAAGGTTGGTAATTGAACTGTCGCTTTCAAGCTACGCATCGTGCTCGCTTCGCTTTATCAGTGCACTCACTTCAGCTTTATCTGGTAGACTCGCTTAGCTTTTTCGAGAGCACTCGCTTTCGCTTTATCGGTCAGACTCGCTTTAGTTTTAAAACACACTCAAGCGAGTGGCCTTCTCGCTTCGCTTGAAACCTGCAGTCTAGACCTAAAGCGGCTAAAGCAAAATAAGCTTTCCTAACATTATGAGCTTGAAAAATTCTAACCTATCATACTAATCAAATAGGGTCGCTTGAGAATAGAATTAACACGGAGGGTTTTGGGATCGAATCAAAATACATAGAATAATTTTATTAGGTGTCCCAATAGGTTCCCCCTTAACATGTGAATCCTTAACAATTCCCAACAAACTATTTAGCAATCTACAGCAATTTCCAAACCCTCAACAATTTCCAAATCCGCAGCAATTTCCTAGTATGCAGCAATACTACCATTCTCAACACAACTCAAATTTCCAGCAATTTTCTTCTCAATATCATGCTCAACCTGAAGGATTCATTCAAGGTCAAGGATTCCAGCCTTCGTACTGCTTCCCATCGTCCAACTTGCCTGCGAAAGGGTTCGACACGAAGGATCTCAATGACAAATCAGACATCGACAATGGAGAGAATGATATTCAATGGAAAAGAGCCAATTACACAGCCGATGAAAGTGAGCTACTTGCAAAATGTTGGTTGAATATAAGTGTTGATTCCATTGTTGGAAATGAACAAAAACAAGAACAATATTGGGATCGGGTTGCGGCTGTGTACAACAAAAATTGCCCAAAAGGTACTCCCAAGGACGATTTACAAAAGGAAACCATGTTGTTTTCAGAATGCTATGCTCGATGTTGCGCAATGTGGTCAAGTGGCCATAGCGATGCTGATATCATAAAGTGCGCCCATGAAGAATTCAGAAAACTCTCAAACGATAAGCCTTTTAGGCATACAAAAGTTTGGGATGTTCTGAAATTATGCCCAAATTTTGCACCTGTGGATGGCCAAGGTCAATCTTCGTACCAGAATAACTCTCCTAATCCAGCAGCAATTGCAAGTGAGAAAGTTCAGGCTCGTCCGGAGGGACAAAAATCAGCAAAGCCAAAGGCAAAACAGGGAAATGGAACGATGCCTCAACATGCTTACCATTATATTGTTGAAATTTTCAGCAATGCGAGTAAGAATATTTCAAAAATTCAAAAGTAATCCAATACAGGGGAGTGTACAATATTTGCATGAGAAAAACATCAAAGATGAATGCGGACTTGGAAATGCACAACAAGGTATGTGATCAGATCAAGAAGAAATGGGGATGGACTTGAATGGGGATGGACAGTGAAGATGTGGCGAGTAAGTGTTATCTTCTGATAAAGATGGTGGTTTCCTTAGTTTCCTTTATTTCCAGTTTCATGCAGCAAATAAATAAGAACACTTATTGTTCCTAGTGGGCTTCAACACTGTGATCCAATATGGAGATGGTTTGTAGTCTACATGTATTTCATTTCTAATCTTTAGATAAGTGTTAGATCGTTGGTCGTGATGCGTCCACATATAATAAAGTTGTTGGTAACATTTGAGCTTTGGCACTCACGTATATAGACGTTGAGCTTGGCTCTTTAATGCAAATCAAGTTTTCTACTTCCATGATCTTGTTTTAGATTTTGTGAAATAATAGCTTCAAAGTGTTTTATCAATAAATTAACAACCACCTTCTCAAAAAAAAATAAAAAAAAATAATTAACAACAGCCAAAAAGAAAGGCATATTAATTAATTATATACAAAAAAAGGGAAAAAGGGAAAATGGAGAAGCAAACGTAAAGAGAAGGAAAAAAAAGGGAAAAAAAAAAGAAAGAAAAAAGGAGAAGAGCGCTCGCTATAGCGGCGGAAAAATAAAATAGAAAAATATTTTAATTTTGTGAAATTAAATTCATTAAGGCGAAATAAGACAATTAATACAAAAAGTAGCTAGTATTTATATTTTTTATATGTGTGGCTATTATTTTGGTTTACAAGATTAAAATGGATACTTTCCTATATTTCCACAAAAAAAAATTATGATATAAACAAATAAACAATATTTAAAAGATAATATTGATAAAACCTTCCAAATTAATTATAGAGGGGAAAAATAAAATACCCAATATGGTATAAATAAATCAAATTAAGGACACACATTTAAAAAACACAAAAAATACTCATTTTTGATGCGAAAGGACACAAATACCCTTACTAATAGACTTTGACTTTTACTAGTCAACACCACTCTTCTCTCCTCCCCCTCCTTCTCCCTTTTTCACGTGTCTCTTCTCTCCTCATTATTTTTCCTTTTTTTTTTAAATTTTTTTTTATTTTCGAATTTTTGAATTTCAGTTTTTTTTCCCCTTCTCTTTTCTGACTACTGTAGCTGTGATATTCGTATAACTTTAAGGAGGTACGTAATATAACGAATTCGTACCAGTTATATATAAGAATTACGAAATACATATTTGAATATGCAATTATGCAGTTATTGGTACGAATAACATTCACTTCGTACTAAAGCAACAATGTATTGGTACGATTAAGATTCACTTCGTACTTAAGCAACTATGTATTGGTACGAAATAGATTCACTTCGTACTAAAAGCCTACTGAGGAATTAAACCCTGAAACTAAAAATTAAACCTTATCGTTGAATATTAAAATTTGTTGGAGAAATCTAAACCATATTTGTAAAAATCTAAACCCTATTTGTTTGATGGATCTAAACTCTATTCGAAAAAATCTAAACCCTATTTGAGGTATCCAAACCCTATATAGAAAATCTAAACCGTATCGTGTATTTTAACCAGGCACGAAAAGAAAATTGCGTACCAGATTTAAACGAACAAACTAAAACTCTGGCGATGATTTTCAATAAACTTAGTTTCAATGCACAAACAAAATTGAAATCCTAGTAAAAATATTGTAAAATTAATGTCAAATCGTTACGAAATATGACTATTTGTACTTGATGATAGTGCAAAAATTCTTTCTCTTCTAAATATTTAACACACTCACTTTTTTATCTTATAAATTGGTACGAAAATAAAAAATTCGTGACAAAACTATTGTTAAGGAAGTACGAAATCAACAAGTCGTTACATTAACAAGTCGTTACATTAATAATGACACAAACGGATGCGAATTATGGTTTATTAATCCCTCCCATTTCAGCCGCTAAAACTGCAGCCAAACACCCTAATCCTCCTCCTATCAACGCCCCAATCCCTCTGTTTATTCCTTTGCTCAATGTAGCTCCTGCATGTACATATTTTGATTATCATGATCATTAGAGAGAGAGAGAGAGGCGGTGATGATGATATTTACCTGCGTAGAGCTCGAACATGACAACGGTCATGATAGCCCACATGGCGTTCTCTCCGATTTGTTTGAACATAGAATTCACCAAATACAGTAAAGAGACAAGAACCAAGGCGATCCCAAGCTTGATGTTGTGAATGATCCTACCGCCATTATAGAACGTACCACTAAACTTCAACCATAGCCAATCCAAAAAGGGTTCAAAATATGAGACATTGTTACTGCTTCTCCCTGCCTCTGAAGCTAAGCTCCTCGCATTCAATCCGATGAAACAGAACCCCATCAATACAGTCACGAAGAAAGCAGCATCCCTAATCGAATCGCGATGAATAATTCTCTTCAATTCCCTCCGTATAAATTCAACACCAACACTTCCCCCTCCCCTCTGCAACTCACATGTTTCTCCAGATCTTCCTTCCTAAAACAGCAGAATACATTTACAGCGGAAAATCAAACATGATGAAACGATTGAACAGAGGAGGAATTAAATTCGAAAAATCCAAAATACCATACCTTTTCCTCCACTCACCACCTTTCTTAGCGAGAGAGATGATTTAGTTGCAGTGACCTAGAAGATGAAGATATTTAGAGTATGATTGTCAGCTATCAATTCACAGACAATTTGTGAGCTCCATTAATCAATTCCACCAGCTCCCCCACAATTTCATCCCTCCTCATCACCCCTCTCTCCACTGCCGCCACCAATTCCTCGGCCTCCACTGCCGCCGTCGATGAACACCCTGCCTCTTTTCACCGCCTCGTTGTCGCACTCCCTCATCGACGGCATGAACGACTCCACCAGATCCAGATGCGCCCCGGCCTTCAGTTCTGCCCCTCTAACCAGCGCCGCCTCCGAATTGGTGACGCAGCTTATGATGTCGCCGATTCTTCCCCGCCATCAGCTGCTCGATCGAATCGAATCTATCCTTAATCCCCCTCACGATCCCCAAAATCTCGCCCTTACCTTCCTCCCCCGCCTCCTTCGTCCACCGCGAACAGATTCGCCGTCGTTTGCTTCTTCCTCCACCGCCGCCGTCGTTCACTTCTTCCTCCACCGCCGCCGCTGTTCACTTGTTTCTCCATTCTCCACGCCCCGTTCGATAAAAGAGAGAAAGGGGTTTAGAGAGAGAAATACGGAGAGCGCGAATTGTAATGACGGAGAGCGCGAATTGTAGAAAGAAAAAACTAGGTTTTAGAGAAAAGTGGGGGTATTTATGTCATTTCGCGTTAAAATTGGGTAAATTTTGTGTTTTTTAAGTGGGTGACCTACTATTGATTTTACTAAACCATATGGGGTAGTTTATTATATTAACTCTTAATTATATATAAATAAAACCGTTAAAGCAATGCAGCAGTAGGTTTTGATTATGTAAAATATTTATTTATTACTGTAATTAATAAGAAGAATTTATTCAGTCGATGCATTATTATTTTGTTATTCTTTAAATATCTATGTGATCGTTGATCATTATGTAACATTAATTTTGTAACCGTTGCATTAATTAAAATTATGGTTTATGCAGAAATTTCTATGTGACCGTTGCTTATTTTTCACTAGAAATATAACATCCTTTTATTTCATATTATCACATTGCAAAATTTTATAGTCTTCCACCACTGTATAAATGATCTTTTAACAATCTTTTACATTTGTTTTCTTTCCAAAGATGTCTTCTTCCTCTAGTGACGATTGGGAAAATAACTCTAGAAAAAATGATGAGGCAATAGTAGATGCCTTGAACTCATGGAGCGAGAGCAGTCAACACCTTCTCGACTATCTTCAAGCCCAATAACATCCTCTCAACACTCGAGCCTACATCTTTCGAGATCGCAATGCAGCGAACATTCAACTCATGAAGGATTATTTTGATGATGAACCAATGTGGGGTGCAAACATATTCCGACAGCGTTTTTGAATGACCAAACAACTATTCATTCAAATTTCAAACGCTTTGGAGGCCAACGACGAGTACTTCCAACTCCGGCAAGATGCACAGGCACAAATGGCTTCACACCATTCCAGAAATGCACGGTGGTGCTTCGACAATTGGCATATGGTGGAGGAGCTGATCAATATGATGAGTATCTTCGAGTGGCGCAATCAATAGGTACTGAATGCCTTAAAAAAAATTTGTTGGAGTTGATAGGGACCAATATCAGCTTTACCTCGTGGCACCTTTGAGTGCTGACTGGACGAGAATATTGAAAGCCTCAGATGCCACCCTCGGCGCAGGTGCCACCCTTAGAGCGAAAGATGCCGCGCCCAGCGCAGAAGTAGTGTGGTCATGAGAAGATCCTTCCCGTGAGAAGCCATCCCATATCCCCCAGCATCTGCTAAGGCACAGGGATCTGCCTAACATACCATCCGCGTGACTCTACGTACTCTAGAGTATGGAATACTAAATTAATGACGAGAGAATCTTGTCCCCTTGAAAATTCCTTTCTTGTCCTTCTTATGTATGCACACTTACCTTTTCGTCCTTTCCCTCATCTATAAATAGCGAACGATCTCACCGTTCCAGCAACCTTTTTTACATACTCTCCATCACACTATTCCATTCACGCTCTGCTGAACACTCTTGCAAGCTAGAGCAACTGGAGTCCTTCTTCAAGGATCCTCTTCTCTCATCACTTCCATCTTCAGCTTCATCGGTAAAAAGGGCACCCCCAACAGCTCAAACCGAAGGTATAATTCTTGTTACCGAGAGGGGACGAAGCCTGAAGGCGCCTTGCGTTCTCTACTTCGCCTTCCTCTCTTTCCCTCGTTTTTCTTCCCAAACGAGCTCTACGCTCTATGGATTCAACTGATTTTATGGTTAAAAACACTCGTTGCTAAATACGTATCTCAATTCTTTCTTTTATGTCCAAAAGGAGAGGCTCTATGAAAAATGAGTTGTTAAGGCTAACAAATCGCATGAATCTCTTACTTATTACTGTTTGTAATCCTTTATACGTGAATACTCCTTACAAGCACGATGAATAATCACATAGTTGTTGTACATCTTTAACCCAGATCTATCAACTGGCGCCGTCTGTGGGAAAATTTTGAGTTTAAGACGTCGATCTCTTCTGTATTATTGGAATTCTAGCTGGTTGTTGTAATATTGTTATGGATTTTCTCTGTTATTTCCTTGTGCAAGAAACACCCGAGAGAGGGATGTTAGAATGGATGCATATCCTATGTTAGTTAAGTAGTTTTCTCAGAAAATTTGGATGTGGATATTGTGAATTAATTTATGTTGGGTCTTTCATGATGTTGAGCGGCGAAGTAAGAAGTGATCTCAAGATTATGTTCTCCTCTTAATAGAAATTATGATAACTGAATTGTATTCTTTCCGAAACTCGAAGGTTGTGAAGAATTTGAAGGAAAGTTGAATCAAAATCTCAGCGATCCTGAAGTGTATTCAACTCATCTCTGATAATTGGTGAGTTTAAAGTTCTATTGAAAATTCCAAATTATAAAATTAGCTCGTGGGTTATGAGGGATTGGTAATTACAGAGGAAGCACTACGACTCAGATTCAGTCGTAGGCCCCTGTATTATCATGAACCGAAAACGTACAGAGTAAAACACTAAAAACAGAGAGCCGAGAATGACGAGGTCACCCCCTCACCCTAATGAGGGGCCCCACATTTGAAGGCATGAATCCCTTATAATTGAGCTAGAATGCTCTCATAAGCCCTGTTTAATAGGCACAAACTTCGTAAGCCCTACACAGTAGGCAGAACCCTCCAAAAGCCCTATTCAATAGGCACGAACTTCGTAAGCCCTATCTAATAGGCAGAACCCTGGAAAAAGCCCTATCTAATAGGCAACACTCTCATAAGCCCTATCTAATAGGCAAAACCCGCAAAAGCCTTATTCAATAGGCACAAACTTCGTAAGCCCTACACAGTAGGCCGAATCCTCAAAAAGCCCTACATAGTTAGGCATCATACATTAAGCCCTATGAAAATAGGCACCATTCATCAAGCCTTATACAAACAGGCACTACCCCTTAAGCCTTGCATGAGCAGGCAACATCTATAAAAACTTGTACAAATGCCTCATAATTGTAAAAGCTCTGTCAGAAACAAACAGCATCTGTTTAAGCCTCATTTCAAAGGCATCTGGAACTAATGCTCTAAAAATCTCCAAACATTTGTAGAACCTTGCAAAGATGACTACCAATTCAAGCGCCCCTTCGGAGAGGGCACCCAACAAAATGACCCATGTCTCTGAAAAGCGAAAGTCGAGCCATGTCATTCTAGAAATGTCCTTTGGACCCAAAGACAATAAAGCTATTATACATCAACATAACGACGCCCTTGTGGTGACGGCGGAAATAGAGGGATACTAAGTCCGAAGAATATTCATCGATACAGGGACCCCGGTTAACGTGATCCTTATGGATTGTTTTAATCAGATATCTCAAGGGAAGCTTCTGAGACCTGCTAAAGTGGCCCTTCATGGTTTCTCGCAGAAGCCCATCATGACAGTAGGATCAGTAGATCTAACATTAACCTTGGGTGAAGGACATGTTAAGGCATCAAGATTAACCACCTTTTGGGTAGTTAATCAAAAATCATCCTATAACGTTGTCTTAGGAAGAGCTGCTCTGAACTCTTTCCAAGCGGTAGTATCAACATATCACCACGGAAGCCGGCTCGAAATATTTGATCTTAGGTGAATTTTCCTCTGGATTATTATTGTTTGGGTACGACCGGACAACTACCGATATCTATTAATATCTTTTCTTAGAATATTGTGTATATATAAATATCTCTATCTATATCGTAAACTGTCGGATCGGGTATTACTTAGACCGTGGGAGGTCAAGTGGGACAGATATCGGGGGATCAGATGACCTCACGAAAATGCTATATACCATCTGTCAAAGCAGGGGAGGCCAAAAAATGGGTTGTGCCGGAATCCGTTGCCCCTAGACATAAACCAGAAAAAGAGGGAAACGGAGTCAAGGAAGCCGACACTATTAAAGAGGGCCAGAGTTTAATGGTCCCTGCAGAACAACTGATAGAAGTAGAGTTAATCCCAGGCCAAAGTGGGTTCACCACCAAGATTGGTACTTAGATGCCTCAAGACATATCGTTACAACTAGTGAGATGCCTACAAAAGAATGCAGATGTCTTTGCCTTCGGTTCATCTGACCTGGTAGGGGTGGACGCGACCATAACATTACAATGTTTGAATGTGGACCCCACGGCAAAACCGGTAAAGCAAAAGCTAAGACAATTCGGCCCTGAGAAAGATAAAATCATCAGGGAGGAAGTTGCGAAACTACTAGAAGCTAAACACATTAGGGAAATACAATTCCCAGAATGGTTATCAAATGCAGTAATGGTGGCCAAAGGAAACACAGACACCTGGAGGATGTGCATTGACTTTAGAGATTTAAACAAAGCTTGCCCCAAAGATCATTACCCACTACCTAGAATCGATCAATTGGTAGATTCTACATCAGGGTGTGAATTGTTATCTATGATGGATGCATATCAAGGCTATCATCAGGTCAAAATGAATCCATCAGATATCCCAAAAGCCACATTTGGGGTCTGCGCTGGGACGTTCGGTTTCCAAAGCATGCCTTTCGGCTTGAAAAATGCAGGTGCTACCTACCAAAGGATGATGGACAAGATCTTTAATAACCAAATTGGCAAAAACATGGAAGTATATGTTGATGATATACTAGTCAAGAGTGTGCGTGCCCAGGACCATATAAGGGACCTAGAAGAAGTATTTGATGTGGCCAGGCTGTATCACCTTAAGCTAAACCCAGCCAAGTGCTCCTTCGGTGTGCAAGCGGGAAAATTCCTAGGCTATATGGTTACCCCTAGAGGAATCGAGGTTAAGCAGGCCAAGGTGCAGGTTGTGCTAGATATGACACCGCCGCTAAACATTCGAGAAATCAAAGGCTCAACGGGCGAATTACGGCGTTGAGTCACTTTATTTCCAGATCGGCTGACAAAAGCCTACCCTTCTTCAAAATTTAGAGAAAAGGAAGTAAGTTCGAATGGACAGAGGAATGTCAAAAAGCTTTCGAAGAACTGAAAGAGCATCTGGCAAAGTTGCCTCTACTCACTAAGCCCACACCACAGGAAGTCTTATATTTATATATAGCTGTGGGAGAGGAGTCTATCAGTTCTGTACTCCTGAGGGAGGAGAGGCTAACCCAAAAACCTATCTACTATACAAGCAAGATGATACAGGGAGCAGAAATGCGATACCCGAGTATTGAAAAAGCAGCATTAGCAGTAATGGTCACAGCGAGAAAACTGAGACCTTATTTCTTATCACATAAGGTAGTAGTCAGGACGAATGAGCCATTGAAGCAAATATTAGGCAAACCAGACCTGTCCTGTCAGGGAGATTAGTCAAATGGGCGATAGACCTAAGCGAGTACGATGTAGACTTTGAGCCAAGAGTAGCTATTAAAGCTCAAGCGCTGGCTGATTTCCTACAAGAAACCACCAGAGGTGAAGAGGAAGAATATCAATGGTGGAAAGCTTATGTTGATGGCTTGGTTACCAAAGAGGGAGCAGGGGTAGGGATCTTTATCCAAGACCCTGAGAATCATGTTTATAAATTTGCTGTCAAATTAAACTATCATGTCTTTAATAACGAGGCCGAATATGAGGCCCTGGTCAGGTGTCTGGATTTATTACAAACCATGGGTGCAACCCATGTAGTGGTCCACTCGGATTCCCAATTGGTAACACACCAGGTCCTAGGAACTTGCAAAAAACGCGAAGAATGAATGGTGGCATACGCTAAGATTGTGGACGAACTGATGGGTCGTTTCGTCAAATCTGAGGTGGTCCATATCCCTCGAGAAGAGAATACAGAAGCCGATAAGCTAGCACGAATAGCCAGCTCTGTGGAAGGAACATGGGCGGATGAAATTGTGCTATGCAATGCCGATGCCAAATGGATTAAAGCTGAAATACAAGCTATTGAAATAATGGATGATTGGAGAATTCCGATCATCAGAGCCCTAAAGGAACTTCCCGAAAAGGCAGAAGCCACAGCTCTCGCTAATGATGGTAGGCTGCCGCGTGCTTTCAAAACTAAATTTTGTCTAATAGGGGATAAGCTATACAAAAGGGCATTTACACACCCCTATCTCAAATGTCTGTCAGAACCTGAGGGAGAGTACGCGTTGCATGAAATACATGAGGGTGCTGCGGGAGCGCACACTGGGTTCAAAGACCTAATTAGAAAACTACTCAGAGCTGGTTTCTTCTAGCCTACAATGGAAAGAGATGCTAAAGACCTAGTCAAGAGGTGTGACAGCTGTCAAAGAAATGGGAGACTTATCCACAAGCCCGCCGAAGAGCTGGGAGCAATGATGGCACCTTGTCCCTTCGATAAATGGGGGATTGATATAGTAGGAAAATTTCCTACAGCCACAGGTGGAAGGATATTCTTAATTGTAGCCGTAGACTACTTTACTAAATGGGTTGAGGCTGAGGCTGTAGTAAAAATCACGGAACAAGTGGTGAAGAAGTTCATATGGAAAAACATATGCTGCCGATACGGAATCCCGAGGATCCTAGTCGCGGACAACGGTGCTGAATTTACAGGGTCCCTGGTACGAACCTGGTGCAAAGAAATTGGAATCGAGCAAAGATTTGTAGCTGTAGCTCATCCTCAAGCTAACGGGCAAGTAGAGGTAACAAACAGAACCATTGTAAATGGCATTAAATCCAGGTTAGAAAAGGCTAAAGGGAATTGGGCCGATGAATTGGATTCAGTGTTGTGGGCATATCGAACCAGTCTCAAGACAGCCACAGGAGAAGCCCCATTTAATCTGGTTTACGGGGCTACAGCAGTAACACCAGTGGAGGCAGAGCTCAAATCACTAAGGATAACTGCCTATGATGAAAATCAGAACTCCTCCCTAATGAGGGAGAATCTGGACATGGTTGAAGAGATCAGGAGCAGAGCCCTTCAGAAGGCGGAGCGATACAAGCGACAGGTGCGAGATGCATATAATAAGAAAGTGCAGATCCAGAGGTTCTGCAAGGGAGATCTGGTATTAAAGAGAGCAGATGCCCTTAAGCCTATGGGAAAGCTAGATGCAAATTGGGAAGGACCATACATAGTAAAAGAAGTATTGAAAGGCGGAGCTTATGAATTACAAGACGAGGAAGGGAGGGTGCTACCCCGACCTTGGAATGTAAATAATCTAAAGAAGTACTATGCTTAGGATAAAAATGAGTAGATTTCCTAAAATCCACCCTGCGGGGTGCAAGATACGGCCCAGGAAAATGGGAAAGGTTCTTCTATAAAGCAGATTATCTAAAGAGAGGTAGTGTTCAAAACTAACAATACAATGAGTTATAATTCATGCAATTCGTCATAACTCACTTTGGGGTGGGGGGGGGGGGGGGGGGATACCCCATATATATATATATATATATATATATATATATATATATATATATATATATATATCCCAGATACCATCATCTTAAAATGCAAAAGTAATAATAAAAGCAGAACAAAAAGGGCAACGATTTAGAGTCGAAAACAAAAAGAAGCAAGTATGTTCTTGCCCAAATACCACATTCAGGGGCCATAAGGCGAACACCCCAACCAAAAACTTAAATAAAAAGTTGTTTATAGACACCAGATTAAAAACGTGATTAAATCAGATAGAAGATTCTGAGCTAGATAGTGGACTTGCAGAAACCTGAGAGAAGGAACAAAGAGCACTGTTATCTTTAAAGGTTGAACCTAAAAAGATCACAAGAACAAATATTCAGCAAATGACCCTGGTGGTCAGAATAGGATTAGCATAATTCAATGATCATATAACTTACCCTCATCTATCTTCAACCTCTTGTTCTTTCTTTCATAGACTCTCTCGACTGGAGATCCATCTCCACCCTCAGCCCTTGTCGCTGCCTCAACTTCTTTAGTCCTTTCAATCCTAAGTAGTTCGGCCATCAGAGTGGGGAGGTGCTCATAGACTCCTAGGTTAGCGGCACCGTCCTCGAGCGATAGATACCCCCTGGGCAAAGACAAGAGGATGAGTTCGCATTTCTCTTTCTCCGACAAATACCCATCGTACATTTCATATTGGGTGAAAAGATTCTTGAACCTCCTAAGGTATGCCTTCATATCAGGAAAGTCGCCAAGGTTCACAAAATCCATCTCCTGTCGAGTCAGAAAGCCGAACAGCCGGAATCGGAGGGACTCGGGAACATCGTCAGAGTAAGCCAACTCACAGATCTTTTGGCGAACGGAATCAATAGACATAGCTGAAATAGTAGAATAATGAAGGGGTAAAACCTCGAGGGTGATATCTTCAAAAAAAAAAAAAAAAAAAAAAAAAAAAAAAAAAAAAAAAAAAAAAAAAAAGAAGAAGAAGAGAGATAATAAGATAAGGAAGAGGGTAACTGCTCGACCTTAAGAAATTACCGAGCAAAGAGGGTATTGGCCTTTCTGGGCAAAGAGAAAGCAGAAAGATCAATGCGTCGCTCTTCTCCTTTTTTCTCCGATAATTATGTAAAGGAAAAATGGGAGAAGAGGGTAAAAGGAGTGAAAAACTACTCCTCGAAAAGTAGGTTACCTTTTTTTTGTCTCGATTACACCAAAAGACAATGATAAGATAGGGAATCTCTATATTTACCCCGCCTCGAAAAATTAATCGACGCACCACATTTTTTCATAAGACAAGACCCTTATGACATCATCAAGATAATTGTTTCTCGCATTAGTGCCAAGCAGAAGCTTATAGCGCACGCTTCTGGACTTGGGGAGGGGGGAGTAGCTGATAGGGACCAATATCAGCTTTACCTCGTGGCACCATTGAGTGTTGACTGGACGAGAATATTGAAAGCCTCAGATGCCACCCTCGGCGCAGGTGCCACCCTTAGAGTGAAAGATGTCGCGCCCAGCGTAGAAGCAGTGTGGTCATGAGCAGATCCTTCCCATGGAGAAGCCATCCCATATCCCCCAGCATCTGCTAAGGCACAGGGATCAGCCTAACATATCATCCGCGTGACTCTACGTACTCTAGAGTATGGACCACTAAATTAATGACGAGAGAATCTTGTCCCCTTGAAAATTCCTTTCCTGTCCTTATGTATGCACACTTACATTTTCGTCCTTTCCCTCATCTATAAATAGCGAGCGATCTCACCATTCCAGCAACCTTTTTTACATACTCTCCATCACACTATTTCATTCACGCTTTGCTGAACACTCTTGCTAGCTAGAGCAACTGGAGTCCTTCTTCAAGGATCATCTTCTCTCATCACTTCCATCTTCAACTTCATCGGTAAATAGGGCACCCCCAACAGCTCAAACCGAAGGTATAATTCTTGTTACCGAGAGGGGACGAAACATGAAGGCGCCTTGCTTTCTCTACTTCGCCCTCCTTTCTTTCCCTCGTTTTTCTTCCCAAACGAGCTCTACGCTCTATGGATTCAATTGATTTTATGGTTAAAAACACCCGTTGCTTAATACGTATCTCAATTCTTTCTTTTATGTCCAAAAGGAGAGGCTCTATGAAAAATGAGTTGTTAAGGCTAACAAATCGCATGAATCTCTTACTTATTGCTGTTTGTAATCCTTTATACGTGAATACTCCTTACAAGCACGATGAATAATCACATAATTGTTGTAGATCTTTAACCCGGATCTATCAGGAGTGTTATACGCATTTTTGGTGATGAGTAATTAAGAAAGTCGATTAGTAATGATTGTCAACGGCTACTCCGTATGCACAAAGCAAGGCATGTTTTTCTCGGAATGCTTGGGAGCTTGGATTGTATGCATTGGGCATGGCAAAATTGTCCAGTAGCGTGGAAGGGTCAATTTACTAGAGGTGATCAAGGTTGCCCAACAATAATTCTTGAAGTCATTGTCTCTCAAGATCTTTGGATATGGCATGCATTTTTTGGGGTTGCCGGATCAAATAATGATATCAACGTGCTTAATCAATCTCCGTTGTGCAATGACACACTGCAAGGAAAAGCACCACAAATTACTTTTGAAGCCAACGGTCAACAATACAACCAAGGCTACTATCTAGTAGATGGAATTTATCCGGAGTGGCCGACTGTTGTCAAGTCAATTCAGTGTCCGACCGATGAGAAGCGATTGAAATTCAAAACAATGCAAGAAGCTGCAAGAAAATACGTTGAACGAGCATTTGGTATCCTCCAAAAAAGATGGGCAATAGTTAGAGGTCCATGTCGTCTCTGGTTCCGTGAGCATATCAAAGATATCATTCTTGCTTGTGTTATTTTACATAATATGATAGTCGAAGATGAAAAAGAAAATATAACGAATTGGATCGATGATGACAATGATGGCGGGTCTAGCAGCACACCAACACCAACACCAATACAATATATGGAGAGATCAACAACTCTACGTGATAAACAAAAGCACGCTAAATTACAAAATGATTTGATTGAGCATATTTGGCAACATTTCGGTACCAATGATTAGTAATTTCGTTTGTTTGTTTTGCTTGTATTTTATTTTCAATTTCAATTGTAGTACTTTGTATGATTATTTCAAGTTTATGAACATTAGCTAATTTATAAAATAAATTATAATTCGAATATAATAATTTAATTAAACACTATTGAAATTAATCACAAAATAAATAGATAAATTATAAATTTAATAATAATTATATTGATAAAGTGGGACCCAATAATAGTATCAAGAGCCCTAAAATTAAAGCCCATGGTTGTGAAATATTTTAAGTTTGGAGCTTTTTTCCATATGCTAATTTATAGAGCCCCAAGGCTCTCCATTGTAGTTGCCCTAGCTTATAAGCACATTTACAGTGTTTGACAAAATAAGTTATTTTACATCTTATAAGCTGAAAAAATAAGTTGTTACAATTTATAAATACTAGAAAAAAAAGTTCCTCCCCACCAACTTATTTTTTCTTATTTTCATAAATATAGGACATTTACAAAATTGCCCTTGCTATAATTTATTATTTCCACCAAATACCTTCCTCATTTCTCACCATCGCACAAGCCTCTCGACTCTCTCTAATTTCATATTTTTCGTTTCCTTCTCTCTCTTTCTAATTTTCAGTTTTAATTTCTCTTTTTCTTCATATATTTTTATTAGATCACGATTTTTTCTTGCATTATCTACGTTATAATTAAAAAATTTGTTTGAATTTGTTAATAAATATCACATTTTTAGATGAAGGAAACACGAAATCAATGACATCTTATAATTTATGAAATAAAACAATTACATTCTTATAAACACAACTATATAAACACTCTAACATCTTATAAGTTCTTAAACATTAGAACTTATAAGCTCTTTGATAGGAAGTGGCCCATCTCCCTAGGCCCAAAGGCCCAACACCTAACGACAGGCCCAGATCGGTGAAGGCCCAACAGGCCCAGATCGGTGAAGGCCCAACAGGCCCCGATCAGTGAAGGCCCAACAGGCCCAGAACGGCAAGCCCAACTCACACCAAATACAGGCCCAGGGAGTTGAGCCCAAAAACCTGAGCGTGGGGTGATGGAGAAGAATCCGGGGCTGGAGAAACCACCCACACCTCCACGTCTCACATCCACAACCGCTATGAACATCATCTATAAATAGGAGATTTGATTGTATTATGTACACTTACGCTATTCTGAATACAAAACTATATTTTCCTCCCGGTGGACGTAGATCATACCGATCGAACCACGTAAATCTCTCGTGTTCTTCTTTATATTCGCATATAAACCGTATACAAATTTGGGCCGCAAATCGAAGATTCATCACTGGCGCCGTCTGTGGGAATCGAAATTTGTGCTTGAGTTTTCGATCTTTTTGCTGCTCAAAATTACCATCAATGCCGCGCGGAGCCACAACGTTGCTGGGTACCCCTCGCCGTCGACGGAGCCGACGCCGACAACCCGACGAACCGGCCTCAACGGTGAGCGCAGAACAACCTCACAACGACGTTCCGGTGGACGATCAGACCATCACCGAAGAGATCCCGGAGGTCCCAAACTCTGGCCAACAGAATACTGGAGAAGACACGGCAGCACACCCGTCCTCGCAACCAACCCAGTCACGCCGAGCTCCCGTGAGTTTGCGCTTAGGGCCGCAGGCCACACCAGAAGGCCATGTGGAGAACCTCACAGCGAGCAGGGATCGTGAGCTGTTCGGTCCGGAGGCGATACTACGCCAGTCCCCAGTCATTCGGCCGAGCTTAGCAGCTCGTCTTTCTCCAGTAATCCAGCCGAACTTGGCAGCCGCACCACCTCCTCCGCTTCCTGGAATCGAGGAGTTGTTAAGGAACTATCTCACTACGGCATCGGGACGCAAATTCCTCAACCAATACACCGGTGTGCAGGGAGTTCCCCAGACCGGACAAGGGGTCCATCAAGTCGGACAGGGAGTCCCTCAGATCGGCCAAGGAATCCCTCAGAGACCGGGACAAGACTTGCGGCACTATCTCCAGCAAGTCCGAGGACAGGTGCAGGGAAGCCAGCAGCCGAACTCCCATATGATCCAACCGAACTACGCCGCTGCTCCACCCTATAACGCGCCCAACCAAGTACACCCAGCTGGAGGAGCGCAGATCTTTGATGCACTTGGAAGGATCATCAGTCCGCTCTCGGAGGAGATCCTCAACACACCCATGCCCTTTGGATATACGGTGCCAAAGATCAAGGCGTACAATGGAGTTGGAAATCCGAGTAATTTCCTTAGCCAGTTCAAATATAGCATGCTAAACCAAAATCTGGGGAGTGTGCACATGTGCAAGCTGTTCCCAGAATTGCTTATTGATAATGCACGGGAGTGGTTCGACAGTCTACCTCCCGGGTCGATCAGATCGTATTCCGATCTGATGAATGTGTTCGCCCGGAGTTTTTCCCAACGTACTGAAATAAGGCACACTCCGGCTCATCTGTTAACTGTGAAGCAGAGCCGAGGCGAATCACTGCAAGATTTCATGACCCGATTCGATAGGGAGTGCTTGTCAACCCGATGCACCAACGATCTCCTTATCATCTCGGCATTCCAAAATGCCATCAGCTCGGACCATCTCTACAGGGAGATTTTGGCGAAGGAGCCCCAGACCACTACCGAAATGTGGGCTATTGCGGACAAGTTCGCTAAGATAGAGGAGGCGACCAGACGTCAAAAGGAGGTTGACCGAGGTGAAACCTCAAAGAAGAAAGATGATGCACCCCGAAAAGGGGTAATGGAGCGAATTCAGCGAGGTCCGATTGAGTCTCATCTCGGACCTCGGCAGAGTCCAGCACAGCGAGGTCCACCTACAAGTCAGCCCGCACAGCGGCCAGCTCCGCAGTTCACTCCGTTAAACAAACCAAGGACCGAGATCCTTGAATTGCACGCTAATCTGTTCGAGAGACCAAGGCCGATGAGGGAGGACGGCAAGCCGAGGTCAAAGAATAAGTATTGCCAATTCCATGAAGATTATGGACATGAGACGGAGGATTGCAGGAACTTGGCTCAGGACATTGAAAGCCTCGTTCGCAATGGTCCGCTTAAAAAATATCAGGATCGGAGCACGGGGGTCAATCAAGTGGATGCCCCCCGAAGTCAAAAAAAGAAAAGACAATATAGAGGAGGGAATTGCAGCACTGATGCTGAGAAAAAAACAAAGCACAATGAGGATGATGCCGACGAGGACGGAGATTACCAATACGAGGGGATAGTTGCTACGATCTCCGCTCTCGCCAAAGGACAGACTAAATCGTCCCTCAAAAACGGAGCTCGGAGCTTGCCGAGCAGCGAACCCGCTAACAAGAGGTTCAAGAAGGAGGAAGCCGTAACTTTCTCGACTGATGACCTGGTGCCCCCCATGATGCCGCACTCCGATGCCATTGTTGTTGAGGCTGTGGTGGCTAACATGCTGATCAAAAGGATTCACATCGACACCGGGGCATCGGTGAATATCATGTTCAGACATTGCTTTGATAACATGGAGCTGGAGAAGTCAAAAATCATTCCAACCACACGGCCACTGCGGAGTTTCGCACAGGAGGAAACCCATCCCCTAGGGACGATCGAGCTGCCCGTCACAGTAGGGAAAGGGCCGAGAAGCACCACTAACATGACCGAATTCATGGTGGTGGAGGCCAAGTCCCCATACAACATAATCCTAGGCCGTACTTGGATGAATACAGTGAGAGCGATCTGCTCCACGTACCATTTAGCTGTGAAGATCCCGACTAAGGGAGGGGTAGCCGTTATCTGTGGTGATCAGAAAATGGCAAGGGAGTGCCTGCATGTGGCTCTCAAAGGGCTAGGGGCAACGCCCGAACTGCCCCAAGCATAGCAATTACTGAACTCCGAAGAGCCGAAGAAGACGTCGCCCGCCGAAGAGAGAGAGGTGGCTTTGTACAATGACGATCCCGCTAAGGTCGTCAAAGTCGGGCTGACCGACCACCCCCATCTTCGCGAACAGGTTATTCGGCTTCTAAAGGAGTACAGAGACGTCTTCGCATGGTCCCCATTGGATATGACAGGGGTATCACCCGACCTGATCACACATCGGCTAAAGATCGACCCCGAAGTGCGACCGATCAAGCAAAAGCAGCGCTCCTTTGCAGCGGAGCGGAATCAGGTCATAAAGACCGAAGTGACCCAACTGCTGGATGCTGGGATTCTATTCGAAGTCACTTACCCGACCTGGATAGCGAACCCGGTAATGGTTAAGAAGGCTGGGGGAGGATGGCGCATGTGCATCGATTATACCGATCTCAACAAGCACTGCCCTAAGGACTGTTACCCTCTGCCCGATATCGACAAAAAGGTGGACTCGCTGGTCGGTCATAGGATATTCAGTTTCCTGGATCTGTATAAGGGATACCACCAAGTCCTAATGGATGCCGAAGACGCGGCTAAGACAGCATTCATTACGGACTTTGGCATCTTTGCTTACCGCAAAATGCCATTTGGGTTGAAGAATGCAGGAGCTACCTACCAGAGGATGGTAGATAAAATATTTAAAGAGCATATCGGAAAGGAGGTAGAGGTCTATGTCGATGACATAGTGGTGAAGAGTAAGGAAGAGAGCACTAGTGTGGCCGATCTCCGAACTGTGCTCTCCATCCTTCGCAAGGTCAACCCGAAACTTAATCCCCAAAAATGTACCTTTGCTGTGACATCGGGGAAGTTTTTAGGTTGTTGGATTACCCAGGAAGGGCTGAGGGCGAATCCATCAAAAGTTAAGGCCGTGTTAGACATGAAGAATCCAAAGTCAATCAACGATGTGCACAGACTTACAGGGTGTCTCGCCGCACTGAGTAGATTCCTATCTAAAGCCGCAGAGAAGCAGTTGCCCTTCTTCAAAATCTTAAAGAAAGCACCCCAATTTGATTGGAGTTTGGAGCATCATCACGCCCTACACCAGCTAAGGGAGTATCTCAAGGATCTACCGACCTTGTCAGTACCGAAGGATAGAGAGGTGCTATTTCTATACTTGGCTACTTCTGAAGAAGCAATTAGTGCAGTGCTCGTGCGAGAAGAGGCAGGTCGCCAGTTACCAGTTTATTTCATAAGCCGGTCACTAAAAGGGCCCGAAGTGAGATATCAGCCGTTAGAAAAGCTAGCCTTAGCACTTGTCAATGCTGCTCGGCGATTGCGCCCCTATTTTCACGCACACCCGATCCAAGTCCGAACAGATTCCCCACTTCGGCAGGTGCTGACGAAGCCGGAAGCATCGGGACGGATAGCAAAGTGGGCAATAGAACTGGGAGAGCATGGCATCTATTATGTTCCCCGACAAGCCATCAAGGGGCAAGCTTTGGCAGATTTCTTGGTTGAAACCTCGATATCCGAAGTCCCAATCCCGATACCAGAGCCAGATCGCACAACGGTGGGAGAGCCTCAAGACTGTTGGCACATGTACGTGGATGGAGCATCAGGGAAAGCGGGAAGCGGTGCTGGAATCCTTCTTATCAGCCCGGAAAAGAAAGAGATCACCTATTCACTTCGCTTTTAGTTCGCAACTACCAACAACGAGGTAGAGTACGAAGCTCTGCTAGCCGGACTCCGGATAGCCACGGATCTGAAGATCACGGCCATAAAAGTACACAGCGATTCCCAGGTAGTCGTGAATCATATGCTAGGAAAGTATGAAGCAAAGGGAGAAAGAATGAAGAAATATTTGGCTAAGGCACGGGGCATGCAGGGGCTTTTCCAGTACTTCCAGCTCGAGCGAATCCCCCGGGCTCAGAATTCCCGAGCTGACGTTCTCAGCAAATTGGCAGCGGCACCTGGCACTTCACCAGTGGAAGATGTAAAGCATAGAAGCATAGACGAAGCCGAGGTTAACGATCTGAACGATGAGTCACAGCCGACGTGGATGACGCCCATTCTAGCCTACCTGGAGAGAGGGGAGTTGCCCGAAGATAAGACAGAGGCTAGAAGGATATTATTGAAGTCATTGAGATATACTATTCTGGACAATGTCCTTTACAAGAAGTCATACCTTCAACCCTTACTCAAGTGCGTCGGCCCGACCTCAGCAGACTACGTCATGCGAGAAATGCATGAAGGGGCATGTGGAAGTCACATTGGACCTCAGGCGTTAGCAAAGAAAATTATGAGATGGGGATACTTTTGGCCCTCGATGCTCAAGGACTGCACCGAACTCGTGCAGAGGTGCGAGAAGTGTCAGTTACATGCAAATGTGACAAGGATACCACAAACCGAGCTGACTGCGATGCAGAGTCCTTGGCCGTTCGCGCAGTGGGGGATAGATATAGTAGGCCCATTCGATAAAGCACCAGGTCAGTTGCGACACCTCATAGTTGCAATTGATTACTTTACGAAGTGGGTGGAAGCAGAACCCCTATCCGCGATCACGAGCAAGAACGCCCGGAACTTTGTATGGAAGAACATAGTATGCCGATTCGGCATACCTCATGTCCTCGTATCCGATAATGGGACCCAGTTCACGGACAGGGTTTTTAGGGAATGGTGTGACGAGCTGCAGATTCAACAACATTTCACATCGGTAGCCCACCCTCAAGCAAATGGTCAAGCCGAAGTGACGAACCGAACTCTCGTCAAAGGTCTCAAAACCCGGCTAGAGAAAGCTAAAGGGTTATGGGTAGAAAACCTTCCGAACGTTCTATGGTCCTATAGAACAACGCCGCGAACAGCAAATGGCGAAACACCGTATAGTCTAGCATACGGAACAGAAGTTGTAATCCCGGTCGAGATCGGACTCCCCAGTCCGCGCACGACCCATTTCGTAGCCGAAGTAAATGATGAGAACCGGCGTACGGACCTCGATCTGCTAGAATAAAAGAGGGATACAGCTTACATAAGAGAGGCCCGATACAAACAACTCATAGCCCGATATTACAATCGGCGAGTTCGGGATCGGCAGTATTGCGTAGGGGACTTAGTTCTCCGAAACAATGAGGTCAGCAAGGCTTGTAAGCTCGGCAAGCTGGATGCCACATGGGAAGGCCCATACCGAGTAGACGAGGTCCTTGGTAAAGGCGCCTATAGGCTTTCTACTCTGTCTGGGGAGCCCATACAGCGACCTTGGAATATAATCCATCTGAAGAGGTATTATGCATAGATGTGGAGTATCATATAGAGTAGCTCGGTCATTTTAGTCTTTTGTCAGTTCGGTCTTATTCAGTTCAGTTCAATGTTCAGTCAGGTCTTGTCTTTCAAAAACTATTTTCAGTAATGAAGTTTAAGATTTTATTTATATCTTTTGTTGTGTTCACACTACATTGCATTACTCCACTTATATGCATGTTGCCTCTTACCTCCAACACTATCCTGACGAGGACATGTGTTAATAAAATAAAATCGTACGAACCAGGGGACCACCCCTACCGACATGGTCGGCAAAACAGGAACCCGATTAGACCCAAGTGTCACCTCGGCAGAGGATAATAGGCGATATGCCATCCCGAACCGAGGGAAGACCCAAGAGTCACGTCGGAAGCCGAAGTTAGGCTCCCAAGCCACTTCGGGAAATCCAAATTTGACCTATGCGTCAGTTCGGAAATGAATAGAGCAGAAATGCAAATTCAGAATAGGCAATAAGCCATCAATTACACTAACAAAGTTTACCCAAACAGATGTTTATTATTTTGCAGAATTTACAAGTCAGGCGTTAGAAGGCCCGCCCTCATCTGGCCTCTTGCTACAGTTAAAATAACTAGCCCAACCGCTAGTCGGCGGATTCATCAAAAAATCAATGTTTACATTCTCTTTCTTTCGAGAGCTTTGTCCAGAACTTCGCCCACCACCGCGACCAGCACCACCTTGGCCTGTCACCCCAGTTCGGCTTGACACTGCTCGGGAAGAACTCCGACCTCGAGGAATAATAGGAGCTCGGTAATTCCCATCCCCTCGGTTCGGTATCGGTCTGCGGTTCTGAACAGGCATCAGCATGTCCAACCGGTCCTTAACCAGACGGGATGGAACGGTAGGACTCAAGGCGCGGAACCGGGGAGCATGTTGCTTACTAGGCTGCACGTCGGGGTACCGGTCAAGCCACTTCTTCATTATTGCGTGGCGAGATAGTACCAACGGGAATAAGTTCGTCAAGTAACGCAGCTCGGATATATAGTCAGCAACTTCCCATGAATCCGAACCACGATTCTTGATCTCCCGCACAACCCCCCGCACAGCCTCGAACACATCAGCCTCGACTTCGGATATCGTCTTGCCGCCGAGCTCGTGGATAACCCTTTCATATTCGGCATGCTCGTCTGCAATCCTCTTGGCATCCGCGTAATCTTCTTTTAATTGCAAATACCGAGCCTCATTGGAATCAGCCTTGATTTGCAAAGCGTTATATTTCGCATCAAACTCATTACGAAGGTGTTCAGAACGTTTGTCAAGGCGACCGATCTCACCATCCTTAAGATCAATAAGGATTTTCAGTCGCTTAATTTCGTTTATCAGCGCAGTCTTATCTGTTTCGGATTCGTTCTACAGAAAGTAAATGAGAAGATAAGCATGGATAAAGGGAAATTTCATTGCAGAATTGTTACATTTACAATTTCAGTACGGACACGAAAAAAAAAAAAAAAAGGAGGGGGGGGGGGGGGGGGGAAGGGTTCAACTGACCCCGCCCATAGGTTCGGCAGTTGTGGTCTGGGTCTGCGCCTCGGCATCAGCCTCCTCCTCCAGATCCTCCCCTTCCAGAACGGGGGGCGGTGTATTTGGGGACAGCGGGCGTGTCGCCAGTTCTTCGCGGAAAGGGATGCACGTTTCTTTAAAATCGGCATCCCTGTCGAACTGACAAGCCCCGATATCGGCAGCCGTCAGCAAGGCCTGACCTTCAGCAAGATACCCCACAACGGGGAACGGGGAAGCTTTCTTCAGCAGCTGCCGAAAGTAAATACGAAGCACATCTTCGTCCTCGACTGGCTCATACCCGAACTTCCCCTTGTCAAGTTCGGGGAAGTCGACGGCCACCCGATCTAGCACTTCGGCCACCGCCCGCTTCTCCATCGTCTTGGTCAGGGACGACACTAGCTTACCAAAACCCTTGCTGTATATTATCCTTTCAGCAAGGGCATGGAAGACTTCGCCCTGGGCGGCGGCGATCTCGCCCTCCCGAGCTCGGGCGGCTACAGCATCTTCCTCGCTCTTCGCCACTTTCTCCTTGGTGGCGTTGAGCTCGGCAGACATACGATCGAGTTGCTCCTGCAGAGCGGCTTCCCGCGCTGTAGATTCGGCGAAAGCCTTTGAAATCTTGGCCTTATCATTGGCCAAGACCTTGTTCTTCTCCAATATGCGGTGGTACTTCCCCACCGATCCCTTGAGGAAACTTTTGACCGCGCCATTCACACGGTCATATTCCTCAAGAAGAGGATCCACACCCTGCATTGGGTTACTACCATCAGTCAAAAAAAAAAAAAAAAAAAAAAAGGGGGGCCAACTGAGATCTAAAAGAGTTGTATTTACCGCTGGGAATACAGGAGCGGAAGTGCGAACCTCAACCATCTCGGGTTCGGACGACGCCGAACCCATAACCAACTTTCTCGCAGCCGCCGCGTCAATCTCCTCAGCGGCTACGGCAACATTACCCCGACCTCAGGGAGTAGGAATACCAGACCGAGTCTGTTCGGAAGACTCGGTGGCCTGCCTCTTCTGCCCGGAGAGGGAGCTAGCGGACTCACCCTTCCTCTTCTGCGAGATCGGCTTCTTACCCCTCACCAAATCCACTGCAAGCAGACAGAACGTTAGTACCGATATAAAAAAAAAAAAAAAAAAAAAAAAAAAAGGGAAAGCAACCTCACCCCTCCCCGGACCCACCGAAGTGGAAGGTTCATCGGGGCTCGGTACCGCCGTCCTAAGCGCAGAAAGCGACATCGGCATTTTGCCCAAGCTGGCAAAACGCCTTACAACTTTGGCAAAATTTTTCGGCTTAGTCAAAAGCCTAACAGAACCGGAGTGCCACCCGACTTCGGTGACACCCTCGAACTGGCAGTAGAAGAATTTCTTCTGCCAGTCTTGAACCTTGGAGGGCACTTCGACAGAGAAGCCTTTCTGCCGATAAGAAGAATAGTACCACCCTTCAGTCCTAGACTTAAAGGACACCATCCCACCAAGGACATCTATGGAATACGGGATACCTAGGCGAGAACAGGCAATGCCCAGACCGGTTATTTGGCTTATGTTATTCGGCGTAATCTGGGCAGGAGATAGATCGAAGGTACGGAAGATATCGGCGTAGATAGCCGGAAAAGGGACACGCAAACCAGCCTTAAACTGATCAACGTAGACAGTGACACACCCACGAGGAGGACGATGGGCCCTATCGTCGGCATTTGGCCGGAGAAGAAGAACAGAAGGGGGGAAATCAAATTTCACGGCGATTTGAAAGAGGGTTGAGGTAGAAACTGTAGACTCAAGATCACCCACTATCCCAGACACTCCAGGAACCTCGGGGAACGTAACTTGTTGCCCGTATGGTTCCTCACAATCCGACCGAATGCACGCACGCCTATCCTCGGGGAAATGGATCGGAATAGAAGTAGACGATGAGGCGGCGGCGACTTCTTCCGCCGCCGACGGAGAATGGGAAAGAAAGGGGGAACGGACTTCTTGAACGGAGGAATCCGAGAAAGAACTTGAAATTGAGACAGATGAAGACATAACTTACTCTTTCCCTGTTGAAATTGTAGAATATCCGCGAAGAGAAATAGTTGGAGAAGATGAACAGCAAAGAGGATTTACAGAATTAGGGTTTCAGTTTTGAAAGGAAATGTAAGTGATTGTGTTACAATCATAGGGCATTAAAGGGAAAGGAATTACGCTTATTGAATACGCCATTCAATGCGACGACGTTTCAGACAACGTCCAATCGGTGCTTTATCGGTACCCCAAGCGTCGCATTAAATGCGGCTGACAACTTTAACTTTGGGCGGGAGATGAGATCGATATATCCGACCTCCAGCCAAACCGTACTCAGAAGTCCAGTTCGGCCTTCCTCACACATTTCAGAGGGGGTACCAAGTTCTGTTCGGCCCTCCTCACACATTGCAGAAGGGGTACCAACTCCAGTTCGGCCTTCCTCACACATTTCAGAGGGGGTACCAAGTTCTGTTCGGCCCTCCTCACACATTGCAGAAGGGGTACCAACTCCAGTTCGGCCTTCCTCACACATTTCAGAGGGGGTACCAAGTTCAGTTCGGCCTTCCTCACACATTTCAGAGGGGGTACCAAGTTCAGTTCGGTTTTCCTCACAACCTTCAGAGGGGGGTACGCACGTTCAGTTCGGCTTTCCTCACAAGCTTCAGAAAAGGTAAGCACGTTCAGTTCGGCTTTCCTCATAACCTCAGAGGGGGGTACGCAAGTTCACTTAGGCCCCTCTCACAAGTTCAACACGAACGGGGACAAGCATCAACTCCATCACCCCACTCTTTTTGGGGGGGGATGTGATAGGAAGTGGCCCATCTCCCTAGGCCCAAAGGCCCAACACCTAACGACAGGCCCAGATCGGTGAAGGCCCAACAGGCCCAGATCGGTGAAGGCCCAACAGGCCCCGATCAGTGAAGGCCCAACAGGCCCAGAACGGCAAGCCCAACTCACACCAAATACAGGTCCAGGGA
This sequence comes from Thymus quinquecostatus, assembly GCA_024222315.1. NCBI lineage: Eukaryota > Viridiplantae > Streptophyta > Magnoliopsida > Lamiales > Lamiaceae > Thymus > Thymus quinquecostatus. The sequence goes on along the minus strand of CM044174.1, from coordinate 15,035,152 downwards.
GTTGAGCCCAAAAACCTGAGCGTGGGGTGATGGAGAAGAATCCGGGGCTGGAGAAACCACCCACACCTCCACGTCTCACATCCACAACCGCTATGAACATCATCTATAAATTGGAGATTTGATTGTATTATGTACACTTACGCTATTCTGAATACAAAACTATATTTTCCTCCCCGTGGACGTAGATCATACCGATCGAACCACGTAAATCTCTCGTGTTCTTCTTTATATTCGCATATAAACCGTATATAAATTTGGGCCGCAAATCGAAGATTCATCACTCTTTAAACATCTTACAAGTTATAACAGCTTATAAGCATTTTAAAATAAGCTTAGCCAAACGTTCAATAAGTTTTGCCTATTTTTTAACCTCTTATCAAAAATTTATAAATAAGTCCCATAAAATAAATTATTCCGTTCAACAAATGCTATAGTATTCTAATTCAACATTAATGTTGAAATAAAAAAGAGTATCAGGTTGACTTTTTACGAAATGATTTTTCGTATCACTCCGTAATTCTTTTGTCAATCGTTTTTTTCTAAAAAAAAAAAAAATACTCCCTCTGTCCACCATTTACTGACACAATTACTATATTGGGACGTCCACCATTTACTGACACTTTCCGTTTTAGGACGTAGACTTAACAATCACTTAAACACTTTATACATCTACTTTTTATTACTTTAACATTTTAATACTATTAAAAAATTCAAATGGACCCACCATTATTCCACTTTAACACATTAATTTATTATTATACAATTAAAATGCAAAAAAAGTTTTGTCCATAAAACTATGTCACTATATAGTGGACAGAGGAAATATATAAATTGGGGGGACAAATATCGCGTCTTAAAATAAAAGAAATAACAAAAACAAGAAAAAAAAGGGGAAAGCAAGAGGGAATTGTGCCTCTCCAAACCCCCAACCCAACCTACCGTTCTCTTCGTTGCTCAGTTGCATAGGTGGTTCGCTGCAGATCTCAAGCCTCCCCCTCATTCCCGCCGTCGCAGCCCTATTAACAATTTATCCGCCTCTTATATCCTATCTCAAAGCCCGTTGCTTCTTTTCATAGACCCCAAATAATTTCCGTGGGCGAAGAATCCAATCCTATCGGTGGTTCAAAACCCTAATTCCTCTCCGTCGATGGACCGGAGTTCGAGATTTCAGAACCCCGTGCCTCTGAGCAGCGGAGGTTTTAGCAAGCCTCCACCAATCCAAAGCGACGGCGTTGGGGTGAAGCCACTTCCGCCGTTGCTTCTCGATAGATTTAAGGCCATGGTGAAGGAGAGGGAGGAAGAACTTAGGGTTTTTGGTGGTGCCGCTTCTTTGAGCGGTGAAGAAATTGTTCGACTTTATGAGATTGTGTTATCGGAGCTCACGATCAATTCAAAGCCCATCATAACTGATCTCACTATAATTGCTGGAGAGCAGCGGGCGCATGGCCAGGGAATTGCCGATGCCATTTGTACCCGGATTCTTGAGGTATAGCACTTAGGGTTCGACAGCTTTGGTAGTTCTTGTAATCTTTCAAGTTGAAACTTTCAATTTTCCCCGTGTACTGTAGTGGCTGCGAAAGGAATTGTAGTGCTGAAATTTGATTGACGTGGATGTGTTTTCTTCTACTTTTTTTTTTTTTCTTTGTTTTCTTTTTTCTTCAGATTTTCCCCCTTCTACTGTATTTAGAATTTAATATCTATAATTATGTCTATATTCATGCTGTTTAAACGAATTACGAGTGTGAGTGTGATGATTAAACAGAGTGAAGTATATGACAGAACTAAGTTTCTGCAGATGCTGCAATAATATAAAATTGAACAATGAGTCTCAGTTCTTGTAAAGAACAGAAGTCAAGCTGCAAGATTAAAATTAAGTAACATGATCACAATGCAATGATGATAAGTGTTCAATTTAGTGTATTTAAAAGTTTTAAGTTGGAAAACCAATGTTTGATCTTCTCAATAACAAAAGCATATTGTTGAAGTGAAAAGAAATCAGATAAAGGCCCATTGCCATGAAGCATGCATGCAAAGCAAGCCATCCCCCCCCACCTGAGGTATCTGGTCCTAGATATTTATATCTCATCTGACTAGAGATGGGGTTTGTTCTTAGTTGAGAGTTTATTATGTTGGGAACTATGGCTTCTATTCTTATTATGTTATGTGGCTGCAATTTTTCTTCTTGGCATTTCTCTAACTGATGGAATTCAGCCTGACTTTAAGACTTCTGCATTGACTATAGATATTTTAAAAGAGTGGAGAACAGCAAATTTCTGATGTCACTTACGGCGAAAGTTAAACTTAAGCTAGATTTTCTTAAACTTCACATTTGCTATGCATAAGTGTTGCATAAGTATGTTAAATTTCTATACTTTGTCGTATATTGCCCTTTCCGTTTTGAATGGAGGAGTAACGAATATGAGTCATCTCGCCATAGTTTGGTGAAAGGTTGACTATCTGATGGTTTTGTTGCTTATTATGTTAACTGTATTATGGCTTAATTTTGAGCTAATTTTACTTTTTTGTTCAAGCTGTACTGTGGTTGTATGTAGTTTGATATCTTTTCCTCCCCATTCTCCTTGTATGAATGAAAGAATTCAAATGTCTGTTTTCACCCTAACTATTTGCTGATACTAAATATCAATTAGCCTTCTATCCCATTAAGCATTCTTTGTTTTCTAAGAAAGTGCTATCTTGTAGTAAATAAATACTTGGGGCATTCATATTAACTCCTTTAATCCATTGTATGGCGATGCAGTTTATATTTTGATTAATGCTTTGTTTTAGTTTCTGTTTTTCCAAAAATTGACACAAGATATGGTGACTTCCAGTTGTTATTCAATGCTCAAGTGTTTCAACTTCATTATCTGATAAATGATTTTTTTAGGTTTCTGTTGATCAAAAACTGCCTTCATTGTACCTTTTGGATAGCGTTGTGAAGAACATAGGCAAGGAATACATTAAATTCTTCTCTGCTCTCTTGCCTGAGGTGAGAACACTCTGAACGCATGTTAATCAATTTCTTGTATATTCTTCTCTAGCTGTTTTAGTTTGTCAATGCATGTATTTATTCAATCTTGCAGGTCTTCTGTGAGGCCTACACACAAGTCCACCCCAGTATGCACCAAGCAATGCGGCATCTGTTTGGTACATGGTCAGCAGTATTCCCGTTGTCAGTGCTTCAAAAGATTGAGACACAGTTGCAGTTTTCTCCTCCTGTAAATGGTCAGACTTCTGGACTGAGCTCTTCAAGAGCTTCTGAATCTCCTCGACCAGCACATGGGATACACATAAACCCAAAATATTTGGAAGCACAGCGTCAGTTTGGGCAATCATCACTAGATCCTGTAAGCTTTCAGCAAGATCTCAAATTGATTTTCTTTAGTTCGATAGATCCTGTCTTGCCTCCCTTCTCTGCTTGTGTACAATGTGTCAAGATTGTGGGTGCGTGTGTTAGGCTTCTTTGATAATAATTGTATCTCTATTGTACTCTGTCAGAAATTGGATATCAATGCAGTATCATTATTCATCCTTAGTTCTTTAGCGGTTTGAAGTTAAGTAGATATGTTATTTGGTTGGATAATAGGTGTTTTTAAGGGAGGAGAAATAGGGAAACATTATTGATCCTCTTTAAAAAAATAGGTGCTTTTAAGGAAGCTGGAAAAAGATCATAGTAGTATGCCTGGAACAGATTGAGACGATGACCATCCAGTCTTTTGCCTATTAGAATTCTTATTCTGACCTTTCTACCATTGCAAATTGCTACATATAACACCAGGTACCTTAGCATTCCCTGCCTGTATTTCTTATATAAGAGTGATGCTTGAAGATGCTGGGATGAGTATTAGTGCTTTCAAAATGTTTCTCCCATTTCTGGCTTGTATAGACAAGTATATGACTATTAACTGTTCCTTGAAATTGTAGGAACTCAACAAAATAGTCATATTGATCTCTTCGAGTTTACATCCATCAGTACTGCTATTGTTTAATTTTTTGCAATTTTATCTTATATTATGTTGGTATGGTGGCTGCATTCTGATTTTTATGAGCAACAGCTTAGTTTCTCACGATTCAGCTGTATGCCTGACTTGTGTTTATTGTGGTTTCCTTTTTATTCTTTTGCTGGTTTGGTTACGTTTGGCTGGTTTTGTTTCCTTTTTATTGCACATGGATTTTTTTTGGGTAAGTAACACATGTCTCCAGGCTTAGGTTCTAGTGCTTTGTCATTTGTGTTCTTGGGTATAATATTTAGAAGAGAATATAAACTTATTTATCATTCCTTCCTGAGGTCGTAGGTAGAAATCATACATGTGAACATTTATATGAGTCAAAATATATGACTATATGTTGATCACACTATAACCAATTAAATCCCATCAAGGACATAGTGGGTGTGTTTCTCATAATTCCAAGTCATTCACCTTGCAGTTTGGAACTGAAGGAGTGAGCTCAACCGGTCGTGCAGGCCTTACAACCTCTGGGGTCGACACTGTAAAGAAGTCTCTGCCATCAGCTGCTAGGTTAACAAGATCATCCCCTTCTTATTCACTTGCCCCCCCAGGATCATTGTCACCTGCCAGTCCTTCATTGGAGGAGTTTGGTACCGATACTTCCACAAAGAGAGTAGTCGTTAGGCAGTCACCATCTCGTACTGGAATGGAGTATGGGCCAAGCAAAGTAAGTGGTGAAAAAAGAAATTGGCAGGGAAATCCTAAACCACAGGTTAAAGCACCAGCTGCTTACAATTATAGTGGTGGTATTGATCTTCGAGGGCCGAGAGCATTGATTAGTGCCTATGGGATGGATGAACGAGAAAAACATTTGAACCACAAACATCATAAAGGTGAGGAGTTGGAGGCGAATGGTGCTGAGCAGAAAACAGTTATCAGGACATGGCAAAACACTGAAGAGGAAGAGTTTGATTGGGAAGACATGACCCCTTCTTTACCAGATCGGAAGCAATCTACCGATTCTTATTCATCTCTTCCACCTCTGACTGGAAGACAGAGTCTTGTCACAAACCATGCTGCTCGATTGGTGAGTTATTCAGAGGCAACTCTTAAGTACTTTTGTCAATAAGTATTTATTAAGATTCTGATTTTTGTAGCCTCATTCTGATAGAACATTGAAGTTTATCGCTAATTGACTCTTGTATACATAAAGATAATCTCATTTTTCATTAAGCACCTGCAGTGAAAAGTAAAATCTTGTTAATTTGTAGATCTACATAAACCAGTAAAAAACATGATTGGAATTTGCAATTGATATTTTGTTAGCCTTTAGTGAAAAACTTTAGATCCCGTACTTCAATATGTTTTAGAAGCACTAGAGATGCTCTTTTAAACTCAACCATGACTTTTGTTGGATGGTTTCTCTGACAGTCGGGTCGTGGATCTATTAACAATGTTGCTGGCCCCAGTGATTTGACAAACCATATTTCTCCTAGTTTTGCTCGAGAGTCCTTGATTTTGACATCACAGCAATCTCAGAGCCAGTTTAATGCCAAAGGAGGCAGTTCTCTAGCTGAAAGTAGAAGCTTTTTAGGTGGTGGTGAGCAAAAGCCTTTAGTTGGCAATTTTTCAAATGTAGATGGGAAGGCTGGTGGGCCTGCAGCTGTTGTTTCAACGTTCAGCTCCAACTACGACTCACTAGCTCCTGAGATTCGATTAGGTGATGCTGCTGCTTTAACAAAAGCATGGAACCCTGCAAATTTTCAGAACTCTCAGATTTTGCCATCACAGTCTAGTCTTCCTCAACAAATGCAATTTAGAGGTCAATTTGTTATGAAGAATGCTTCTAATATTGCTGATCAAGTTCATTCTGAACCTGGTAGAAGCATGCCACTGGTGAATTTACCCCAAAATTCTAATATTCGCCCAGGAATGGTGAATTTGCGTGGTGCTGCACAGCCACACTTTTTTATGGCTCGAGATGCCAGGCAGAATTTGCCCTTACAATATTCAGCATCTATTTCATCAAATACAATGGTTCCACCTTTGAACTATGGATACCTAGCTCAAAATCCGGGTATGCAATCCTCATTACCAATTCTCAATAACCCTAATATGCCATTTCAAGTACAGCCTCCACCCAGGGGACCTATTCCAGGCACAACTCAGGCGTTACATACTGGTCAAAACATTAGGCAAGTTGCCCCTAATGCCCCTGAAATTTCAGTGTTACTTACTTCTTTGATGGCCCATGGTATATTACCTCCAAATAAGCAGGTAAGTATGTTCCTATTGTTGTGTGCTGTTTCTTCATATTTATTTATTTGATATTGAATTTTTTGTTAATTCATTTTTACTATACACAGAGTGAGGATTCTCTCAAAACGGAGTTCGATCAAGACAGTCTTAAGGTGCGACATGAAAGTGCAATCACGTCCTTATACACCGATCTTCCAAGGCAATGCACAACATGTGGCCTTCGATTTAAGGGTCAAGAAGAGCACAGCAAGCATATGGATTGGCACGTAAACAAGAACCGGACTCTCAAAAACCGCAAATCAAAACCTTCTCCGAAGTGGTTTGTTAGTGTTAGTATGTGGCTAAGTGGCACGGAAGCCATTGGAGCTGAATCAGCTCCTGGCTTTTTGCCTGTTGAGAATAGTCTTGAGAAGGAGGAGGATGAAGAAATTGCGGTGCCGGCGGATGATAGTCAGAAGGCATGTGCATTATGTGGAGAGCCCTTTGATGATTTTTACAGTGATGAGATGGAAGAATGGATGTATAGGGGAGCTGTGTACATGAATGCACCAGCTGTGTTAACAGTTGGGATGGACACGTCGGCATTAGGTCCTATAGTGCACGCTAAATGCAGGTCTGACTCACATGGGGTTTCATCAGAAGATTATAAGAAGGATGAAACGGTATGCCTTCTTTGTTTTTTTTTTTTTTTTTCTTCTTCTCTTTCTTAAATTGCTGATAAGTGGGAAAATACCATTTTATCGCCTAATGGTTTATACTTTTTCATAATTATACCTTAATTTATAAAAATGTTTTCTCCATTTACCCCACCATGATGGAAAATTTCAGACATACCTTCCTTACATTCGGCATCATTATCCATGTGGATTTCTGGTGTACTGATTCCGCATTAAGCTGCCAGAAATTGGAGCGTAGGGTAGATTGATAAAAAAACCTGCAGGTCATAATTGCAATTCTTCATACTCTTTAGGGTATAATTGTGAAAAAGTGAACGCTTACCTACTTTTTTGTTTATGTGGTTATATCGACTGATGATATAGCCTGAATGCTTGCTCTTTTGATGTTTTGGGCTTCTTCCCCCATAACAAAAGATCAAATTACTTATTGCTTATATATATGCAGGAATCAACTGAAGAAGGTAGTAAAAGGAAACAAATGTGGAGTTGACGTGCTCGAGTTTGGCTTGTAGGTTACATGTAACTTTACATCAAGTTATTTAATATTGTTTCATTTTTCTATATATTTTGTAGCCTGCCAGAAAAAAAAATGTGTACATAAGTAGTGGAATGTTCTGTCTTTGGTAAAAAGAAAAAATGGAAAAAAGAAAGAGTTGAGCAGATACACTTTGCATCCTTCCCTTTCATCTCTTGTAGCATATTCCTTGAGCTTTCTTCCATGAAGAGTATCTGTCGGGATTTCCATTTGTGTTCGAGTCGCTGCTTTTCAAGATGATAATCTTGAAAAAAAATCATAATAATCTGTGCGTTGTTAGCAATAGGTAGATGGAACTGCATTGCCTTTCTCGCTCTTATTTTGCAGGAGGTTTGCAGAAGCTGAAATCTGAGGTTGATAGGATGCACGATTTCTGCTGCTATCGGTTGCTCGATTAGATATTGAAAACTAGCTCTAGTTTGTGGTGTAAATGTTTTACATCATTTGATTAAAGTTACTATGTTTTTAACAATATAACAATATAATTGTCGCTTATCCGTTATTGTAATACTTTTTGTTGTTACTAGAGATTGGATCCGTTATTGTAATACGCTTAATAATAATCACAAGTAGCGTAATGGTTAAAGCGTTATAATTACAGTGCTACTGTCTATCTTTATTTGTAATCACGGGATACCAGATTTATCAACGGTAGAATGATTTTGGTCTAGTGATAAATTTTACCAACTTAAAAAATAAAATTTGGCAAACAGTTAATTAATTAATAAATCACAACGTAAATTTCTAAACAGTTTCGATCAACTATTAGGGCATCTCCAACCCTATTGCAAATCGTAAAATGGGATTGAATCTGGTGCCCAACACCATTGCAAATCCAAACGAAAAATGTGTTTTTCTGAACTTTCTCTTTCTTCCAAACGCAAATTTACGTTGCTCCTGTAGATAAATTGCAAATCACTTTATAGTTTTGAAAATTTGCAATTGAATCCTTCTGCTTGTATTTTATGTGTTTGTGGATGAATTGCAGAAATTAAAAGGAAATAAAGAAGAAGAAGAAGAAGAAGAAGAAGAAGAAGAAGAAGAAGAAGAAGAAGAAGAAGAAGAAGAAGATGCGCAGAGGAAGAAGAAGAAATATGAATTGGAATTAATTTAGGTTAATAGTTGTTGGGTTAGTCTATATTTGGGCAAAAAAAAAAAAAACTTGAGCCAATTTTTATGGATTAATTTTCAAGCCAATTTTAATTAGCTTATGGGTTAATTAAAAAAATTTGGGCCAATTTTATGGATTAATTTTCAGGCCAATTTTTATGGGTTAATTTTTTATTTAGTTTATGGGTTATTTAGTTTATGGATTAATTTTTAAAAATATATTCACTTCCCCCTATTCGAATGAAAGCCGATAAATATTTGATTAGTTATAATTAATCAAACAAACCATGAAGAAGTATTCTAGGACAAAAGTGTAACAAAAAGAATTTCAAATATCATGTGAACATACCATGACATTAATTCAATTAGAAGGAACTGAAAATACAATAAAATACTAGACAATATAACAAATACAAGAAATGATCTTACACAATTACTAGACAATAAACATCATACTTGAAAATATAACATAGATCCTAACATTAGAAAAACGCGAAAGCACAACATAAACAATTAAACTATAGATTTAAGACTCTAAAATATGGAGAATAGGATGCGGTAGCAGAAGGGTAAGGTTGGCTTTGATTGTTGAGCTCTCTTCCGTAAAATACAGTCTTGTTCAGATTGAACAAATGCACGGTGGCGTGGATCATGTATTAAGCTCGAGTCTTGAAATAAAATTTTATTTTCTTCCTTTTGCTCTCTCAATGCATTCTTCCTTTCCATTTGTTGATTGAGTTGTTCACTGGCTACCTTCATATGCTCCATATACTGCTGATTATGAGATCGAAGTTTATCAAGTAAAGAATTCTTAGCTTCACCTTTGTGTGCATTGGCTTTTGCTTTCTTCATACCGATAGGCCGTGATGACGGAGAATCGTCATACTCATTGTTATCATCATTATTGAAGCTAGCACCACCACCACCATCATCATCATCACCTAAGTTCAAAGAAAATGAAGCCATACCTTCCGAGTATTGTTAATTCGGAGTTTTATTTCCCGAAGCAGGTGAATTATGTCCCCGTGGTTTCTTTTTTAATCTTTTGCAGCACCTTTTAATTTTTCGAAACCACTTATAGTATCCCATATGTGATGAAATTTCCACCCTTTCTCAAACTTTGGATCTTTAGCGAATAACTCCATAGCTTGGTTCATCTATTCAAAGTTGCGAAAAATTAAAGTTATATTACACAAAAATAGATTAATTTAAAAGAAAATCATTTATGCTAACCACATCTTCCTTTGAGATACCACTTTGGTGTGTGCCCTCAATAGATTTTATGCACCCATGCAACCTGCGTACATGCTTCTCGGTAAGTTGAATTCGAGCTTGCAAAGATCTTGCAGTGCGTGTTTCCCACTTTTTAGTCCCTGCAGTAGCATTGTAGCCTTCATGTACTCGTTTTCAGAATTCTTCAGATGATTGGTACCTCCCAATAGCTGTGGATCTCCAGAAATATGCATATATACTTCACATAAGACCTTATCCTCATTGTGAGAATAGTGACCAAAACGAACAGACATAATTTGAGAGTGTGGATACTTAAATAAGTTGTGTAGTTGTGATTATAAAATTGAAAGTGAGACACCTATTTATATAAATTGAGATTGTATATTCACCTAACATAACACCATCATCCACCGTTCAACTCACCTAACACCGTCATCCACCGTTCATCTAACCTAACACCATCATCCACCACACATCTCACCTAACACCATCAACAACCGTTCATCAAACCTAACACCATCTTCCACCACACGTCTCACCTAACACCATCATCCACCATCCACCGTTCATCTTACCTAAACACCATCATCCACCACACGTCTCACCTAACACCATCATCCACCGTTCGTCTCACCTAACCCTCTTTGATGCCTTCATCTCCACCACTTTATATAACCTAACACACTACACACAACTAACAAATAAGCTATCATTTCCTTGAACACTTCTAAAAATTTCTTTATCCTACAAAATGAATTTCAATTTCAATTTCAATTTCAATTCTTCATCATCATCTTCAGATGATGAAGAAATATTAGCCAATCATTTCAGGCAGCAAGAAACGACTCTTCGTATGATCAATAATAACAATATGATCATAGAAAACCTTCTTCTTCAACAAGACGAACAACCAACCCATGGTGGTTCAGTTATGGGCCATAATGTTATACATCGTGATCGCGTTCCGGCTGCTCATCGATTGTACAATGATTATTTTGCTGATAATCCAGTGTACAATGAGACCATGTTCCACAGAAGATATCGAATGTCGCGCCGATTGTTCCTTCGTATTGCTGATGCAGTCAAGAAACATGATCACTACTTCACCCAGCGAGCAGACTCTGTAGGCAGACTTGGTTTATCAACACTATAGAAAGTGACAACAGCTCTTCGCATATTGGCATATGGTTCGGCCGCAGACGCTGTGGACGAGTATATCAAAATAGGTGAGTCAACTGCGATTGAAAGCATGAAAAGATTTTGTCGAGCAATAAAAGAGTTATTTTATGATCATTATTTGAGGACACCAAATGCTAATGATATTGCTAGACTACTATATATTGGTAAAAAGCGTGGATTTCCAGGATTGTTAGGTTCTATAGATTGTATGCACTAGAAGTGGAAATATTGTCCTACCGGGTGGGCGGGTCAATATGTAGGTTGTAGCGGCATCCCGAGCATGATCCTTGAAGTTGTAGCCGATAATGATCTTTGGATATGACATGCTTTTTTTGGATTGCTAGGCACAACAACAATATCAATGTGCTAGAGAGCTCTCATTTGTTTCATAATCTTGCTCAAGGTATTTGTCCTCCAGCACATTATGTAGTTCAAGGAAAAGAATATGATATGGGATATTATTTAGGCGACGGAATATATCCATGTTGGAGAACTATTATAAAAACAATCCCAACTCCTCGAACTCCACCAAAAATGTATTTTGCGATGAGACAAGAGTCGTGCAGAAAAGACGTAGAACGCGCATTTGATGTTCTCCAGAAAAAAATTGCAATTGTAGCAAGATCGTCACGTTATTGGAGGAAAGAAGTGCTACATGACATTATCACTGCATGTATCATTTTACATAACATGATAATTGAGGATGAATGTGATCTTAGTGCTCCGATCGAATTTGTAACAGAGGTGCCACAAATAAATACCAACATGACGCGGGATGAGCGGGCTCGATTCAATGAATATGTTGCTAGTTATAAAAATATTAGGGATGAAGATGGTTGATAAATCCTAAATTCGTTGTTTAAAGAAAGTGAATGCGGGAAAGTAAAGAACACAAAAAGATTACGTGGGTCGATCTAATGATCTATGTTTCACCAAAAAGTGTTTGCAATAGAACAAAATCTATCGTAGCACTAGCAAGTAAAAACCTAAGTCGAATCTCAAGGAAAACTTAACAGCGCAAATAATCGTGTAGCAAAAAACAACCTAATCTAGCCTAAATCTAAGAAAGCAAGTAAATAGAATTTTGGTTTTTTTGGTTTTTAAAATCCTAGACAAGAAAATAAATCAAAGCAATTAATCAAAAGCAAATAAATCTAATCTAGAGGACAAGAAATTGATCTAAACTAATTAATCTAAGGAATTAAATAAAAGCAATTAAACTACCTAGGCGAGAATCGAAACGAAAGCAATAACGAAAGCAATTAAGGAAACGAAAACGAATCTAGACATGAATAATTAAATCTAAAAATCTGGAAAAATAAATTTAACTTTAAGAATTTAAAAACGAAGAAAGATAAACTTTGAAAACGAAAGAACAGAAACTTTGAAAAAACTAATCTAAGCTACGAACTCAAGAACGAACAAATTGAATTAAACGAAGAACTAAAGAAATTAAATCTACGAAACTAAGAACGCAATTAATTAAACGAAAAGAAAGCAATAAATAACTTACGAATGAAAACGAGAACGAAGAATACGAACGAACGTAAAGAACTTGAATTAAAACTGAAGAATCTGATCCGGAACAAAATCGAAAGCAATAAAAACGTATACTAAAAGATTCGGAACTGAAAAAACGGAAGATAAAAGGTGTCTTGTTTTCGTGCCCTAATGGCCTATATATATGATAGGATAGAAGTTTGATTCCAACAAGGAAACAAATAATAAAACTCGACAGACTGGAGCGGGTGCTCCAACAAGCAGGAGCGGGTGCTCCACTTAATTCCACAGAGAGCGAGCGCGCCGAACAGCAAGAGCGAGCGCTCCATAACAGCTAAGCCCTTTCTCCTCTTGATCTTGACATTAGGAGCGAGCGCTCCAACACCGAGGAGAGAGCGTTCCAATTGCTCTACGAAAATCCATCCAATTTTTATGCTTCTTTTTCATCCTTTCCTCGTTCTTTCTCCTTCTCTCGACTCCCATGATCCCTAACAGTCAAAATACTCACAATACCCAAATCATAGCAACAAAAACACAAAATGACTCCAAAACGACACAAAAAACGAATAACAAATAACGACTAAATTCTAACAAAATGACACTAAACAAATCCCCCACACTTAGACCTTTGCTTGTCCTCAAGCAATATAATCATACAACTTAGACTCAATCCAAACAATCCAAATCATAGAACATTTAATCACCTGAATCGACAAGCAATGAACGAAGTCACCTTAATCCCAAGTTACGAACAACTAAACATCAATGAACTACATGACTTATAAATCAATCCAAGTATGAGGATTCAATCAACGATATACACACATCTCACCAACATCCATAATCATCACAAACTTAGACGTCTAGCCTACTTCCCCTTTTATTCAACTCAAGTACAAAATATAACTTTTTTTTTTGGTGAACGTTTTGGTACATAGTTCACTAGGTTTAATCATTGATGGGTCTCATCGAGCATCCTATTGCGGTTTCCCGTACTCATTGTCAAGAGGAGTAGAGTACCTACGAACACTATGTTATTCACACATATACGAGTATCATTTAGGACATAGTTCATGAAATTTAATCATTCGAGGGTCTCTCAAAGCCTTTTCATGTGGTTTCCCATGCTCATTACTCTAGTATTTCATACGTTACAAGTAAGAGGAGCAGAATCCTATCAACTCTTTTCACAACAAAGCACAACTCAACGATTTTATTTTTTTATTATTTTTTATTTATTTATTTTTTACAAGGGGAAGTAAACTAAAAATCCAAAATTGCAACAATCCAGATTTATCACTCATAATCCAAAATCATCAATCATTTCCTCACAAGTCAATTCGATCATGCCCCACAATTCATCAAATCATAATCGTTCACAACTCAAGACTAAACCAACCTAATTCAAGTTTTCAATTCCAATGACTAAATACTCCATCATCAAATTATTCAAATCAATCCTAAGTTACATGCTTATAAACTTGAATACAAACAAATTTCTAAGTGGAGAAAACAAAGACACAAGAATCAACTCAAAAATCAACTAACATATCATAAGTGATATTTTTCACCCCCCCCCCCCCCCCCCCCCCCCCCCACACACACACACACACACACTTAAAATCATGCAATGTCCCATTGCAAGAAAATAAACAAGAAAGGAAGAAGAAAACTTATCGCTTTTGACGACCACAATTGGCACAAAAATCAGAACATTGATCGATCCTAAGAATTGCAACCTACAAAACAAAGACAAAAATACCAAACAAGCATAATATCTCCTAAAATGACAAAAATGAGAAAAATAAAAATAAAGAAAACAAATAAGCTATCAAGGGTGAAAATTACGAGGATCATTTGGATCATTAGGATCCCACGGAGCCTGAGATTAAGAAGAAGAAGAAGAAGAAGAAGAAGAAGAAGAAGAAGAAGAAGAAGAAGAAGAAGAAGAAGAAGAAGAAGAACGAAATACCTCGAAAGATGGCGCTCAATGTCATAGACACGGTTCTCTACTCCATGCACTCTCGTCCCCATATTCTGCATTTGAAGTCCCAAGTTCTCCATATTAGTCGTCATCGACTGAAACAGAGTAGCATGGGAATCCAATCTCTCGAACATCCCTGTCTGAAAAGTGTTGAACCCCTGTTGATATTCCTGAAAGTAAGCCGGAGGTTCCTCGGGTTGAGCTTGATGTGCCGCTTCGGCTCCTTCATCCATGTCTTCTTCCTGATCTTCTTCGTGATCGGCCGGTGCTCCATGGATAGCAATGTAAACCTTCACCAAACTCCGCAGATGCCATGGCTTGAATTGAGTAGAGGAAGACAAGTATTGGCCGTTGATGAGCTCAGCTGGGGTAATCTCACGGCTTGGAACTACAGACATCGGAGGGCTGGGATAAATTCGGACCGCCATATATCGAGCTATCGCCGTAGCGATCTGAGAAAGGGCTGGATGCGCATTGTGCCTCGATTGGTTGCCAATGTTCTGGTTCCATATGAAGTGAGAGATGCTGACCTGCACATTATTTTTAGCGGCCCATAATATGTAGCATTCTGGGCCATAAACCTTGCTTCCTTCAACTTTCCTTGTTACATTGTAAGCTAGAAAACGATGCAACAGTAGTAGAGAATTATCATGTAAAAATGAAGCAGGAGCACCCTTTTGCTCCCAGTTATCACAACAGTCAAATCCTTCCAAGCAGCAAAATAATTAAACTCAGGATGTACAAATTGTGCAACATCATCAGAGTAATGAAAACCAAAAATTTCACGCATACGATAGCAAGAAACCTCACAAAAGATACCACCTAAATTGCATAGCAAAACTGTTTCATCCTCATACCCTTCATCGGTATTTTTTCCTAACCGAGCAGTACACAACATCTCTAAGCATAGTATATCGTGCCCCTCCCATTGTTGATTAAAATATCGGGACAATCCTAGGACTTCTAGATATTCAGCAAGAGAATTCCCTAGACGCAATCCCTCAATAAAAGTAGGTGAATAATGGCGAGGAGGCAACAATTCCATATTTCAAAGATGAAGGTACCGATTCGTTACCTCATAGCCGTCCTCGGTATCGAAGGGAACCTGAAAGGAGATGCCGTATTCTCCCGGAGTAACTCCTCCGTCTGGACGAGCTCGCATCCGAGAAGCGAATGGAAGATTGGACGATGCCGCTTCCACTATCGAGGCCGATCTCTTTCGTCGAGACATTGTAGCTCCTGAAAATTAGAAGAAAACCGAAAGAGAACGTAAAAAAAAATAAAAGGAAGAAATAGAGCTGAAATTTGGCGGAGAAGAGCGCAGGTGCTCTGGAGCGGTCGCGCGCTGAAGGGGAGCAGGCGCTCCTGGCTGACAGAGGTGCGCGGGCGCTCGTGTTGATGGGAGCGGTCGCTCCAGCAGGAATACGTCGGCAGAGCGACGGCGGGACAGGTGGGGAGCGGCGGCTGTCAGTGGCGGCGGAAGGCGGCAGTGGTAGTGCGGAAGGCGGCTGTGGTGCGGACGGCGGTAGTTGGCGGCGGTGTAGACGGCGGTGGCGGCTCCGGTGCGGACAGTGGCAGGCGGCTGTCAGCGTCGGGGGTAATTAAGATGGCGGCGGGTAGAGAGAATTTGGGGCTAGGGTTTCTTCACAAGAGAGATAAAGAAAATTAGAAAGGAAAAATAGTAAGGAAAAGAAAAATATACCTGACTCGGCAGAGGGGGAGCGAGCGCTCTTAACCGCGGGAGTGACCGCTCCAGATGGGGCTCGCTAAAAATTTAAATTCCAACGTCAGTTGGAGCGAGTGCTCTGAAGAGTAGGAGCGAGCGCTCCACTCCACTCTCGAAAATCTGCAAGAAAAAAAACTTTTTTTTTTTTAAAAAAATTTTTTTTTACGTGGGTTGCCTCCCACCAAGAGCTTGTTTAACGTCATTAGCTTGACTACAAAAATTTAATCAAGAAGAAAAAGAAGGGGGGTTGAAGATAAGAATAGTCTCGACCGTTTGAGGCAACGTCTCTCCTTCAATGTACGACTTCAATCGTTGACCATTGGCCGAAAATATGTACCCCGACTCTTCATTCTTGATCTCCACAGCTCCATGGGGAAAAACTCTAACTACCGTGTAAGGACCTCCCCATCTAGACTTGAGCTTGCCCAGAAAGAGACGAAGACGGGAATTGAAAAGAAGTACCTTCATTCCGAGCTTAAACTCCTTGTAGGCGATCCTCTTGTCATGGAGCCTCTTCACCTTATCCTTATAAATATTCGCGTTCTCGTAAGCCTCATTGCGAAGTTCATCCAACTCCTCCAACTGCAAAACTCTACGATCATGGGCATCATCGAGGTCGAAATCGATTTCTCTTGAGAGCCCAATAAGCCTTGAACTCGATCTCTATGGGTAGATGGCACGACTTCCCATAGACGAGGTGGTAGGGACTCATCCCTAAGATTCCTTTGTATGCCGTCCTATAAGCCCAAAGGGCGTCATTCAGCTTATCGGCCCAATCCTTCCTCGATGGCTTGACCGTCTTCTCTAGAATCCCCTTGATTTGTCGATTGCTCGTCTCGGCTTGTCCCGAAGTTTGAGGATGGTACGGAGTTGCCACCTTGTGAGTGATGGCATTCTTCTTCATCAACTTCTCGAATAATTTGTTGCAAAAATGTTTTCCCCCATCACTTATGATCCCACGAGGGAAACCAAATCTACACAAAATATTTTCCTGCACACACTTAAGAACAATATTAGAGTCGCATGTCTTAGTGGGGATTGCTTCGACCCACTTAGACACATAATCAACAACAAGCAAAATGTACTCAAAACCATGGGATTTAGGAAAAGGTCCCATAAAATCGATGCCCCACACATCAAAAATATCGACCACTATAATAGGATTGAGGGGCATCTCATTACGGCGACCTATAGAACCTGTGCATTGGCAACGATCGCATGCGAGGTAGAAGGCTTGAGCATCCTTGAACAAAGTAGGCCAATATAACCCACTTTGTAGCACCTTATGAGCAGTCTTTTGGCCTCCAAAATGTCCTCCACTTGGTTCCTCGTGGCAGTGTCGTAGTACCTCAATTTGCTCATGATCAGGAACACAACGTCTAATGACGTCATCTTTCCCAATCTTGAACAAATAAGGGTCTTCCCAAAAATATTGTCTGCACATAAGAAGAAATATTTTCTCTTCTTGAGAGCTAAGATCAGGTTTAGTATCCTCATCGGCCAAATAATTAGCAATATCAGCATACCAAGGAGCAACATCAATTTTACTAACATTCTCATAAGGGAAGGAATCTACAATATCCTCAAGGGTAGCATATGGAGGAGGGGAATCAAGACGAGAAAGATGGTCAGCTACTAAGTTATCACTCCCTTTTCTATCACGAATTTCTATGTCAAATTCTTGCAAAAGTAGTACCCATCTAATCAACCTAGTTTTTTCTTGAGCCTTAGTCAGAAGATGCTTAAGAGCGCCATGATCACTATAAATGATCACCTTAGACCCTATGATGTAATATCTAAATTTATCTAAGGCAAAAACTACATCAAGCATTTCTTGTTCAGTCGTAGTGTAATTCACTTGAGCAGGATTTAAAGTCAAACTCGCATAATAAATCACACGCAACATTTTATCGACTCTCTGACCCAAAATAGCCCCTACAACAGTATTAGACGCATCACACATAATTTCAAAAGGGAGAGACCAATTAGGACCAACAACAACAGGTGCAGAAATCAATTTTTCTTTGAGAGTAAGAAAAGCATTTAAACATGCATCATCAAATTGAAAAGGGACATCTTGTGAAAGCAAGCGACATAGAGGTTGGCTAATTTTAGAAAAATCTTTATTGAAACACCGATAAAAACCCGCGTGACCTAAGAAACTACTAATTCCCTTGACATCACTCGGTGGGGGTAATTTTTCAATCACCTCCACTTTTGCTTTGTCTACCTCTATACCCCAACTTGAAACAATATGACCCAAAACAATTCCACTCTTCACCATAAAGTGACTCTTTTCCCAACTCAAAGTAAGACCACTTTCTATACACCTATTTAGGACCTTTTCAATTTTACTCAAACAGTCAGCAAAAGACGAACCAAACATAGAAAAATCATCCATAAAAATCTCCACAAAATCACCAATAAATTCCGAAAATATAGACATCATACATCGTTGGAACATACCCGGTGCATTGCAGAGACCGAATGGCATCCTCCTATAAGCATAAGTCCCGAAGGGACTTGTGAAGGCTGTCTTGGCTTGATCCTCTGGCGCAATAGCAATCTGATAGTAACTTGATAAACCATCAAGAAAACAATAAAATTCCTTGCCAACTAATTTATCAAGCATTTGATCAATAAAAGGTGGCCATCTCTCTTTGGACGAGCTCCCTCCTCGAGGTTGATTCTATGCATACAGGTGGTTGGGCTAATTCCCGGAATGTCAGCTAGACTCCACCCAAATGCAAGCTTGTTCCTCTTCAAGACTCCAATAAGTGTCTGTTCCTCTGTAAAAGATAAAGAAGATGAAATTATAACAGGCTTTTGTGCTCCTCCCTCCAAATAAACATATTTTAAATGAGATAAGAGCTCCTTTAATTCCAAAGGTTCTTGAATTTTAGTGCTTGGATCCGGATATTGAGGTGGAAACGGAAGCTTAATTCCAATGTCCCTCTCTATCTGCTCCCACTCCAATTGATCTTGAGATCCCCAAAACACCTCTTGTGTGTCAAAATCCTGCACAAACGATATCTCGGCCAAGGCATCAATCGAGTCAACAAAAGAACAATTATCTACAAAATTGGCCGAAGATATAGCACGATTCTTATGCACCAAAAAGACACATCTTCACCTAACACAGACATTTTAATTATCCCATTTTTTTACATCAATCAAGGTGTTGGTAGTAGCCATGAAAGGTCGACCTAGTAACAGAGTATGCTCAGAACCATTCTCATGCACTTCTCCTCCTATTTCCAAAACAACAAAATTAACAAGAACAATTAATCCCCCCACACGAACCAAAATATCATCAACGATACCTCTAGGATACCTAATAGACCTATTTGCCAATTGAAGGCTCATGCGAGTTGGTTTAAGTTCCCCTAATTCCAATTGTTTAAAAATCGAATAAGGCATAAGATTAATTCCAGCTCCTAAGTCTAACATGCCACATGCTTCTTTATCGTTACCAAGAGAAATGCTAATAACGAAAGAACCTGGATCGCGCTGTTTCAGTGGCAGAGGGTGTTGCATGATAGAAGAAGCAACTTCTGAAACTGTAACAGTCTCCTTCTCGTCATAAGGCCGCTTCTTGGATGTTAACTCCTTGAAGAATCTGACGAAAGCCGGCACGTTCCGAATTACATCGAGCAAGGGAAGGTTGACATCCTCCTTTGAAAGAACATTGTAGAGGTATGTGAATTGCTGATCTTGCTTCTTGTTCTTCAATCTGCTTGGGTACGGGATGGGAGGGACGTAAGGATTGGGCGCCTTATGAAGATTGGCCTCTTCCTTCTTTTTCTCCTCTGTTTCGGTGGCTGGTGGCGCAACAGGGGACGGGAGCGGGCGCTCCAACCTAGGCTCGCTCGACAATTTATTCTGCTGGTGAGGGAGCGAGCGCTCCGTAGAGGGGAGCGGGCGCTCCAGGTGTGCCTCGCTCCGGAACTGCTGGCGTGCGAGCGGGCGCTCCAGGTCTGGGAGCGGGCGCTCCATAGCTGACTCGTTCGGGTTGTAATTTTGTTGACTAGGGAGCGAACGCTCGCCTGTTTGGAGTGGTCGCTCCGATGCACCTGCGCGAAAAGCACTCCTCAACGGGGTCCAGCGATTGCTCGGACCCTAACGTCCATTATTCGGGCCCGTTCCTCGTGCATCTGGCATGACGACTTCGTTATCCACCCTCTTTCCATTTCTCAACACCGAAATTGATTGAGCTTGATGAGGTGGTGGATATTGAGGCGGAAAAGGTGAATATGGTTGTTGATCCTCGTTGGCTTGTTGAGGTTGAATTCCTTGGCTCAGAATCCTCCCCGTCTGATGTTGAATAAGGTTCATTGTTCCAGAAATTTGTCCCACCGCCGTCTCGAGCCTCTTAATAGTGGCATCCTGAGCTTCTCGGGCCACCTTGGCTTCTTGAAGGAAGGTTGCAAGGTTATCATCAACAGGAGGCTTTTGTGGAGGGCCTTGGGAACGAGCATTTTGTGGAGGAGGTGGAGGGTATGGTGATGTAGGATAATATGGAGGAGGGGGTGGGTAGTATGGATTCGGTGGATATTGTGGAGGTGGATAATATGGTGGTGGAGAGGAGTAGTATGAATTTTGAGGAGGGTAGGGATTGTTATACGAAGGGGGGCGACAATTTTGGAAATTCGGGTTCATACCTTGCCCTTGAGGTGGCCTCACACCAGAATTTTGATTCCTTGCATTCCATCCTCCTTGATACCCTTGGGGTGGTGGCATGTAACCTTGGGCGGCATAGACGTCGGCTCCTCCTTCGTATGTGAATGCTCCCATATTGTCATAAACCTCCTTGATATGACCTAGCTCTCCACAAATGTCGCACTGGTCCGACTTCCTATTCTCCACTTGAGGTGCCGGTGCATTCTGCTTCATCTTTAGATTCTCGAGATCTCTCAACATATCGGCCATCTGCTTCGTCATGTCAGGGCTCATAGTGACTGCTTTTGCCTCCATTTTCCTTGGCCTAGATGACTTTTGTTGAGAACTAGCGGCAAGTGTCTCGAAGATCTTCTTCATTTCATCGGCTGTCTTGACCGCAATGTTGCCTCCGGCCGAGCTGTCCACCATAAATTGGCAGGTCTGATTCAATGCATCGTAGAAGTATTGCCAAATAAGCTCAGGAGCCATCTGATGGTGAGGACATTGTTGAAGTAGGTCCTGGAATCTCTCCCAAGCCTCATGAAAAGGCTCGTCGTGGTCCTGGGAGAAATTCATGATTTGCGACCTCACCTCCTGAGTCTTGCGGCTGGGATAGTATTTCAACATAAACTTCTCGCACACCTCATTCCAAGTGTTGAGAGATTCAGCCGGGAGCGACAGATACCATGACTTTGCCCGATCCTTCAGAGTGTAGGGGAAGCACTTCATCTTCAGGTTGTCCTCCGTGAGGCCTGATAGTGGAAAAGACTGCACCACGGTGCAGTACTCTCGAATGTACGTCCGTGCAACCTCGTTGGCCAGCCCGTGATAGGATGGGAGCAACGCCAGGTGGTGAGGTTTCAGCTCGTGATTTCTGACCGCTTCCGTCAGAACAATCGCCGAAGTAGTGGCAGTGAAGGTAGGGCGAGCAAAATCTCCCATGTAACGTGCCATCGCTTTGGTCTCAGCAAACAATAGGACTAGTCCGTAGTCCTTGAGATCAACTACTTCCTCCTTCTTCGCGGCTAGAATTGATTTCCTCTGGTTGATGTTGTCGATGCGGGGCACTAATTTCCTTGAAGACTTCGGCGACCATGCATAAACAACACTCAACAAAAAGGATTAAACGCACCGATGGAAAGAAAAAGAAATCAAACCAAACAAAATAAATAAAATAAAATAAATACTACACAATTAAATAGCCTAAAGCTTTCCCCGGCAACGGTGCCAAAATTTGTTTCACCAAAAAGTGTTTGCAATAGAACAAAATCTATCGTAGCACTAGCAATTAAAAACCTAAGTCGAATCTCAAGGAAAACTTAACAGCGCAAATAATCGTGTAGCAAAAACAACCTAATCAAGCATAAATCTAAGAAAGCAAGTAAATAGAATTTTGGTTTTTTTGGTTTTTAAAATCCTAGACAAGAAAATAAATCAAAGCAATTAATCAAAAGCAAATAAATCTAATCTAGAGAACAAGAAATTGATCTAAACTAATTAATCTAAGGAATTAAATAAAAGCAATTAAACTACCTAGGCGAGAATCGAAACGAAAGCAATAACGAAAGCAATTAAGGAAACGAAAATGAATCTACACATGAATAATTATATCTAAAAATCTGGAAAAATAAATTTAACTTTAAGAATTTAAAAACGAAGAAACAGAAACTTTGAAAACGAAAGAACAAAAACTTTGGAAAAACTAATCTATGCTACGAACTCAAGAACGAACAAATTGAATTAAACGAAGAACTGAAGAAATTAAATCTACGAAAATAAGAACGCAATTAATTAAACGAAAAGAAAGCAATAAATAACTTACGAATTAAAACGAGAACGAAGAACACGAACGAACGTAAAGAACTTGAATTAAAACTGAAGAATCTGATCCAGAACAAATCGAAAGCAATAAAAATGTAAACTAAAATATTCGGAACTGGAAACGGAAGATAAAAGGTGTATTGTTTTCGTGCCCTAATGGCCTATATATATGATAAGATAGAAGTTTGATTCAAACAAGGAAACAAATAATAAAACTCGACAGACTGGAGCGAGCGCTCCAACAAGCAGGAGCGGGCGCTCCACTTAATTCCATAGAGAGCGAGCGCGCCGAACAGCAAGAGCGAGCGCTCCATAACAGCTACGCCCTTGCTCCTCTTGATCTTGACATTAGGAGCGAGCGATCTAACACCGAGGAGCGAGCACTCCAAGTGCTCTACGAAAATCCTTCCAATTTTTATGCTTCTTTTTCATCCTTTCCTCGTTCTTTCTCCTTCTCTCGACAAATCATAGCAACAAAAACACAAAACGACACAAAAATGAATAACAAATAACGACTAAATTCTAACAAAACGACACTAAACAATCTACGTCCGCGGGAGAATCGAGAGAGAGTATTTGTATTCAAAATTGCATGAGTGCGTTACAATGGAATCGATCTAGTATATATAGCTAGTCTAACGTCCATCATGGGGGTGATGGACGTGGGATCATGGTGATGATCGTGGGTGGTGGCCGTTTCTGCCTCCATCACTCCACGTTCTGTTAGTTAGGGCTCAACTCCCTGGGCCTGTCTTTTGGACTTTTCTGCATGGGCTGGGCCGAGCTGCTGCTGGGCCGAGGTGGAGCTATTGGGCTGGTGGCGAGGTGGTGTTATTGGGCCTAGGGAGATGGGTCATTTCCTATCACATCCCCGCCCCCTTCCCCCCCCCCCCCCCCCCCCCCCCCCCCCCCCTCCAAAAAAAAAGACGTGGGGTGATGGAGGTGATGTTGGAGATGAATGCGGTGTAGCTTTGCCGTGGTGACGTCGTTGTCCATGCCTAGGTTGGCATGGCTAGCTGTTGGGACCAGGTGTGTATCGCCGAGGTACTGCATGCCGTATGGGTCGAGGTTAGCTTGCCTGGATGCGAGGAGGAGGTGCGTATAGCCGAAGTACAGTCGCATTAAATGCGGACGTTTGGTGTCCCGATAAAGCAGAGATGATACTGGCCGTTACTCGAAACGCTGTCGCATTGAAGAAGCGTATTGAATACGCTTGACTCCCTCCTTACTTGTGCAATGATTTGAAAAAATCATTTACTACTCTTCTTCAAAATCATAAACCCTAAAGCTCCTGCTCTTTATCGCCGTTCTTCATTTTCTCCGTCGAAGTCTGCAAATCTACCGTCGTCCTCTCTCCATTCGCAAGTAAGTGTTATGGAATCCCCTTTGCATGAGGTTTCTCTTGCCCCCGTCCATAGTCTCAACTGTGTGACTATACGTTCTCCCCATCCCTTTTCAGAGACTGTACAGTTCCACCAAAGTAGGCAGGCTGCCGGAAAAGTGAGGACACTTGATTCTGTCCTGTCCAGAAGGCGCCATAAAACCATAAAACCTTTAAAGAAAAGAAAACATTTTGCCGATCTGGCAGATGTTCTCGATGAAATGCCTATCAAACTCACCGAGATCGAATCGATTGTAGCAGATCTGAGCCCCAATGATCCTTCCACCGAGGTGGAGCCGGGGAGGGGTGAGGTCTCCTTCCCTTTCTCCTTTTTTTTTTTTTTTTTTTTTTTTTTTTTTTTTTTTTTTTTTTTTTTTTTAATTTATTTTTTTTATTTTTTTTATTTTTTTATTTTTTTTTTTTTGTTCACCTAGGTACTAATTTGCTTTTCTTGTTGCAGTGAATATGGTTAAGAAGACAAAGGCTCCGGCTTCCATGAAGAGGAAGGGGGAGGAGTCCGGCTCCAGTGCTGGTGCAAAGAAAAGAGCAACGGAGTCCTCATCCGAGAGGACTCGATCCGAACTGCTCCAGAACCCCCTCTCGTCACCTCAGGTGGGCGAGAAGCTTGAGATTGCGGGACTCCGTACTTTTACGGACACCTCGGCATCCTCAGAGCCCGAGGTGGCCATCACAGGTTTTCGACCTCCACTTCCAGTGTTGTTGGGAATTGTTAAGAACGAATATGTTAAGGGGGAACCTATAAGGGATATTTTAGTGTTTTGATTTGATCCCAAAACCCCAAAGCGTTCTGTTCCCAAGCGACCCATTTTGATGTAGTCAATAAGTTAGAATTTTTCTAAAAGCCTACTCTGTTAGGATGGCTCTTTTATTTTGCTTAGATTAGGCTTCAAAAGTTCAAGTGAAGGCCACTCGCTTGAGTGTGTTTTTCAAAGCGAAGCGGGTCAAGCAAACTGAAGTGAAGCGTGCCGAAGAATA
Organism: Thymus quinquecostatus; assembly: GCA_024222315.1. NCBI lineage: Eukaryota > Viridiplantae > Streptophyta > Magnoliopsida > Lamiales > Lamiaceae > Thymus > Thymus quinquecostatus. The sequence continues at coordinate 15,010,142 of CM044174.1, read as the reverse complement.
GCAAAGCGAAGCGATCGCTACAGTAGATTCAAAGTGAGTCTGCCAAAGTGAAGCGAAGCGAGCGCTACAGTTCAAAGCGAAGCGAAGCGAAGCGAGCGCTACAGTGGAATCAAGTGAACTCACCAAAGAGAAGCGAAGCGAGCGCTACAAAGAAAAGCCGAAGCGAGTCAACACGAGTCAACACTTAATTAAGTAGCGTCACGGGAAATTTATTTCTCAAGTGACTCACTACAAATATGACTGTGAAGCGACTCACTTCAGAGCGGCCGCTACAACTTCAAAGCCAAGTGAGCCACTACCTACCAGAAAGCGACAACACAAATTCCCGCTCCGAATTTGAACTCCAGTCAACTGGAGATCTTCGCATTTATTACGAGATCTCCACGTGTCGACTCAAGAGAGGAGCAGAGGAGTTGACTGCCAGGCCGACAAGGCGCCGTAACAGTACTGGGTCGCTCCAGTTACTGTTGAAATTGGACCATTTCCGGCAAAAATCCAAAACTGCGCATCTGAAAAGTAGCCAGCCTGTGCAAGTACTGTCGAGAGGAGGAGGGACAAGGCCACCAACCAAGCAACGGATCTCAGCCAACCCTCCGCCTATAAATAGTGAAGGATCACAACGTGAAGAAGAAGAACACTACTTGAGCATTCGAGCGCCTACTGCAAACAAACACTCCCAGCTTTCATAGCAATCTTCGAGTCTTTGTTTTCCAGTGTTCTCCGAGTTTCCAGTTCATCGGAACTCGTCTTCACAACCTTCACACTTAGAGTCTAAGCCCATTCCATATCCAAGCTTAGAAGAAGAGCTCTAGCCATCTTTGCACTTATTGTAAAGAGCTCTTCATAGTGTGTTCGTCAACCAAAAACCCTAAACTCTGTCTGCTAGGTTTTTGAGTGTCGTCGTTAGGTTGTTCAGATCCAAGGCCCTTCTTTCATCGATTGAAGAAGCCTCGATCGTAGAGTTGAGATCCAAGCTTACACTTACATCGTTTGTGTAAAGCTCGATCGAAGCTAGGCTGTAAGGAGAGCCCGTAATCTCCCTGTCTGTACGACTGAAGTGAGTGAAGCTTCAAGTCTAGTTAGGTTTTTAGTGTGAACACGGAATCACCCAGCATCTGTCAGATCCAAGCAAGTGAAGCTCGATCTTGACCAGGCTTTTGAAGAGCCCGAAATCTTCAAGTTCTTGAGTGAAAAGAACAGTTGCCGTCGTGCAACAAAGTGGACGTAGGAGCGTTATCTCCGAACCACTATATATCTCTGTGTCGTATCTCTCTAACCCTAAACTCTTATTTATTTGATTATTCATTGCATACTGCATCTAAACAAACTTAATCTGGAAATTCCAAATACTTAGGAAAGATTATAGCTCACCAAATTCCGCACAAAGAGTAAAGTCTCACTCTTGATCAAGCTCTAAGCTTAGGTCAAGAGATTCGTGATTGCTTTAGATCTAGCCCTCGGCTAGGTCTTAGTATTTCCAAAGAGCACTTTACTTTATACTCTGAGTTAAGGAATTGAAGTTGAAAAACTTCAAAATACGTATTCACCCCCCCCCCCCCCCCCTCTACGTATTTTTCCTATAGCAAACCGGGACCAACAAGTGGTATCAGAGCAGCGGTTCTTTCTAGCCTCTGCTTTGCATATCTGAAGCGAGTCCCCACTCGCTTCACGTTGTCTCACTGAACCGGATCCTATTTTCCTAAGTGCATCAAAACCTCACCCACGCATATTGCATTTACTGCTGATAGTTTGCTATGTCTACATACAGTGCATCAAATCTTCCATAGTTCTCGATCGAAGGATACGAGATATGGAGTTTCCGTGTCGAGAGCTTCCTATGCTCAATCCACGACCGGATGTGGGAAGTCATTGAGGACGGACCAATCGAAATCAAGAAAGCCATATCTGTGGATGTTCCAGCCGCTGAAGGTCGTCCAGCCCACGTTCGACAATAGTACGTGGAGAAGGATAAGGATGAGTATACTCCAAATGACTTCAAAGTTGCCAACCTCGACAAGATTGCACATCACACGATGCAGAGCACCGTGTCGGACGCCTATCTACCACGAATAAGGAAATGTGCAACGGCAAAGGAAATGTGGGAAACCCTAGCCCTCATTTCTCAAGGCACAGACAAAATCAAGGAGAACAAGCTCGCCGTTCAGATGCGGGAGTTTGAAAATCTGGTGATGAAATCAGGAGAGTCCATCGACGCCTTCGAGCTGAGAGTTACCAACATTACTGCAACTCTCAACTCGCTTGGGAAGGAACTCACAGACAAGGAAGTAAACCTGAAAATAGTCCGTGCTCTCATAAGGAAGTGGCAGACTATGAAGGAGTTATATCTAGCTACCAAGGATCTAACGAAGCTCACGCCAGAAGTGCTGTTCTCCGAGCTCAAAGCTCACGAGTTTGATCTGAATCGAATGAGCCTCGATGACGAGGATGAAGCGCCCACTACGTCAAAAGGAGTAGCATTCAAAGCTGCCGAAGGGCCAAGCGAGCAGTCGCTAGCCAAGATGACGAGAGAAGAATTGGAAGAACACATTGCGTTCTTATCCAAGAACTTCAACAAGATGAACTCTCGAGTGGGCAAGTACAAAAGATTCTACAAGCAGTACAAAGGGAGGAGCACAGATACTCGAGAAGGAAAAGGAAAGAGAGAAGAGACGACCAAGACGATCCCGCGCGACATGATGGAAGTGGAGTGTTACCACTGCCACAAGATGGGCCACTACAAATCCGATTGCCCAAAGCTAAGTGCTAAAGAGCGCGAAGAATTGAAGGCCAAGAGGGATGCTCCAAGGCGAGTGCTCGTAGCAAGTGAAGTGCCGGTCGCTACAACTGAAGATCCACCAAGCGACTCAGATGCATTCACAGATCCAAACTCCAGTGATGGTGAGGATCTTGGATTTATGGCGCTCACCGACGAAGAAACAGGAGAAGTATTCTTCTATCCTTCAATCACTTCAATTACACTAGCACACACTGTCAATGAGGAAGAACAATCCTCTTCATGGAGTGAGTTGTTTGACAAGCACCAGAAATTGTCAAGCGACCACGAAGTGGTAAAACAAGCTCTGTCTCAAAGTGAGATGGAGAACCGAAAGCTAGCCCGTGAGCTTGACGAAGTCAAACTTAATTTAAGGGCTATGACTAGTAAGTTCGAGGATCTCTTCGCTAGACATCAAAGCTTGGAGGGAAGGTATGAAACCCAGTCCACTCTAGTTGCCAACTTGAACAAAGCATCATATGCTAGGCAGGCACTAGAGGGCTCGCTTCTGCCTTTTGGTAGGAAAGCTGGCCTTGGATATGAGGGTGGATCTCCCAAGCCGACTGTCTTTGTTGGTGCATCACACACTACACCATCAGTCACTTTGGAATTGCCCACTGCATCCAAAGCGACCACCAACAAGGATAAAGGCAAAGTGGCTGAGAACCCTAAAAGGAAGCCAATGAAGATGTCTATATCTTTAAGGGCAGATCCTAAGGGCAAGCAAAGTTCAACAGTCCCTAGCACTCAACATGCTAAGTCTTACCAATCCAAGGGTAAAGGGAGAACTGTTGAAGCTTCTAAGTCTCAAGCCAAGACACGAGATACAAAGGATCTACCTCCTAAAAAGAGGAGTAATGTCTATGTGTCACGTTATCCGGACTGGAGATGGTCCAACCGGACTAACATTGAGGGGGAAGATTTTGAAGCTTCCACTGGGTCGCTTCAAATTCCCAAGGTTTCTCAAGCGAGTCAGGGTCAAAACCCTAGTTGGACCGCTTCAAGGAAACCAAGCGAGCCGCTTCGACAGACCAGAAACCCTAAGTCAGTCTCTAAACCCAGAGCTAATCCGAAGCGAGTCGCTTCAGGATATAAGCAAAGTGGGAAGATCATAGGTAGGACTGAAGCGAGCCGCTACCCCTCTTGCACACACTGTTGCACGTGTGATGCTGCTTCTAGGCAGTACACCAAGTTTTCGAAGGTCGAGAAGCCCAAGACACAAGCTTCATCTCAAAAGAGAGTGAAGCAAGTGTGGGTACCTAAGGGAACTAACCTGCAAGGACCCAAACTGATTTGGGTACCAAAATCTGTCTAATTGCAGGTGAGCGCCGTGGATCCCATGCCATGTGAGGGTCAACAAATCTGGTACTTGGACAGTGGATGTTCAAGACACATGACCGGCATGAGAGCTCTACTTCAAGATTACATAGAGAAGAAGGGTCCACACGTTACATTTGGTGACAACTCTCGAGGAAGCACCAAAGGGTACGGCGCACTGAAAGTTGGAAAGCTCACAATTGAAGAAGTCTCCTACTTGGAAGGACTCAAGCACAACCTGTTGTCCATTTCACAGTTTTGTGATAAGGGGTACAGGGTGGAGTTCATCTCCAACAAGTGCATTGTGAAGAGCAAACTCACGTCTCAGACTGTGCTCACTGGAATTAGGCAAAGGAACGTCTACATAGCACAATGGGACAGCTGCAAAGAGGAAACTTGTCTAGTTGCAAGAAGTGCTACAGAAATTGGATGGCTATGGCACAGACGCTTGAACCACCTCAATTTCAAAGCTATCAATCGCTTAGCTCGAAAAGGTTTGGTGCAAGGCATACCGAATGAAGTCTTCATCAAAAACCATCCATGCTCACCATGCCAACGAGGGAAGCAGACGAAGAAGCACTTCGCCAGTCTCGAAGAAGCCTCATCAAAGCGAGTGCTCGAGCTGCTTCACATGGATCTGTTTGGTCCAGTTACTCCAGTTAGCGTAAATGGAAGGAAGTACACTCTAGTTGTAGTTGACGACTTCTCTCGCTACACTTGGGTTGTATTCCTGTTCAGCAAGAAGGAGACACTGAACAAACTGCCACAACTACTCAAGCGATTGGCGGTGGAAAAGAATCAAGCTATTGTGACCATCCGCTCCGACAAAGGCACAGAGTTCCTGAACTCTACAATTGAAGCTTACTGCACGGAGCATGGCATAGCACATCAAACTTCTTCAGCACGCACCCCTCAGCAGAATGGAGTTGCTGAAAGAAGAAATCGAATCATCAAAGAAGACGTTCGCACCATGATTGCTGACGCGAAGCTTCCGATGAAGTATTGGGCTGAAGCTGCCAACACGGTGTGCTACACACAGAATCGGACGCTTCTCAACAAACGGCACGACAAAACTCCATATGAAATATGGACAGGGAGAATTCCTAACATATCTTATTTCCATATTTTTGGTTGTAGGGTCTTCATTCACAACAATGGGAAGTCACAGTTGAAAGCCTTTGAAAGCAAAGCTGATGAAGGAGTATTCTTAGGATACTCTACATCTAGCAAAGCCTACAGAGTATTCAACTGTAAAACCCTAATTGTGGAGGAATCACCCCATGTCGTATTTGATGAATCTTCTTTAAGTCTTCCACAGGAACAGGCTCAAGCGAATGAAAAGGATCAAAGCAAGGAACCCTCAAATCAACTCACTTGGGACGTGCTTGATGAAGATGATGAGATCAAGGACTCAAGCGAGCAGGATCCCAAAGGAGAAGTCGAAGCTGCCCCCAAGATTCCTGAAGCTAGTGCAGGCCAAGCACCCAATCCAGTCGCTTCAGATGGTGAAGCGAGCGACAAGGAAGCAGATAAAGATGAAGCTGGTGGATCCAAGCGTGCATGGCTCAAAGATCACTCACCTAGCCAAATCATTGGAGATCCATCCAAGGGTGTAGTGACCAGAAGTCAAGTGTTTGGAGAAAGTGCCATGTTCAGTTGCTTTCTCTCAAACATTGAGCCATCAAGCGTGGAGGAAGCCCTAGCCGACTCTAACTGGGTGATTGCCATGCAAGAGGAGCTGAACCAGTTCACCAGAAACGACGTATGGTACCTCGTGGATCGTCCCAAGTTTCAGCATGTTATTGGCACCAAGTGGGTGTTCAAGAATAAGACGGACGAGGACCACAACGTAGTGAGGAACAAGGCGCGACTCGTTGCCAAAGGCTACTGCCAAGAGGAAGGAATCGACTTTGATGAGACCTTCGCTCCAGTGGCACGGCTTGAAGCTATCAGATTGTTTCTAGCCTATGCAGTAGCCAAGAAGTTCAAGGTCTACCAAATGGATGTGAAGAGCGCATTCCTCAATGGTGAACTCAAGGAAGAAGTGTATGTGGAGCAGCCACCGGGTTTCAAGCAGGGAGATAAAGTGTATCGCTTGAAGAAAGCCCTGTATGGATTGAAGCAAGCTCCCAGAGCTTGGTATGATACACTATCTCAATTCCTAGTGGATAATGGATTCCACAAAGGGAAAATAGATCGAACTCTCTTCACTATCAATCATGGAGATGATATGTTATGGGTTCAGATCTATGTGGACGACATCATATTTGGGTTGCCAAATCAGTCGCTTAGCGAGAAGTTTGGAGAGCTGATGAAGACCAAATATGAAATGTCGATGATTGGCTTGATGAGCTGCTTTCTAGGTCTTCAAGTGAAGCAGCAGGATAATGGAATTTTCATCAACCAAGCGAAGTACACTAGAGATATGCTTGCCAAGTTTGGTGTTCAACATGCTAAAGCTGTGAAGATTCCTATGAATACCAACTGGAAGATGGAGCCAGACGAAGGAGGAAAATCTGTAGATCCTACAGATTATCGTGCCCTAATTGGGTCACTACTCTATCTCACTGCAAGTAGGCCAGATATCGCCTTTGCAGTCGAAGTCTGCGCTCGCTTCCAAAGCAATCCCAAACACAGCCATCTTGAAGCTGCCAAAAGGATTCTTCGATATTTGAAGGGCACTATCAACATGGGTCTGTGGTATCCAGCGGAGGACAATTTGGAGCTCACTGGATATTCCGATGCTGACTATGGAGGTTGCCGAGTCGATAGGAAGTCAACTTCGGGCACATGTCAGTTCTTGGGAAGCAAGCTAGTCTCGTGGTTCTCAAAGAAGCAAACAAGCGTAGCCACTTCAACAACTGAAGCTGAATATATGGCCGCAGGAAGCTGCTGTTCTCAAATCCTATGGCTTCGTCAACAGTTGAAGGACTACAAAGTTGAAGCGAATGAAATTCCAATCTTCTGCGACAACAACAGTGCCATATGTATTTCGCAGAATCCAGTGCTTCGCACCAGGTGCAAGCATGTGGAAATTCGACACCATTTCATTCGTGATCATGTCGAGAAGAAGGATATCAAGCTCGAGAAAATCCATACCGATCTCCAGCGAGCAGATATCCTCACCAAGCCTTTAGCTGAGTCTCGATTCAATCAGCTATGCATGGAATTAGGGTTATTAGACCCTGGTGAAGAATGCTAGTTCCAGGATGCACGAAGGAGTGCTCGCTTGTTCTCTTGTGCGTCACTCGCTTCGGATCTTCACCAACTCAAGCGAGCCACTTCAAATCTCACTCGCTTGAAGAAAATGAAGTTAGGTGGAGTATTGGAAGAAGTTCCCTACCAACTTATTGGAATTGTTAAGTATATGGTTAAGGGGGAACTAATGCTTACTCGCGGAGCAAGCTACTTCCAAAGCGAGCAAGAATGCTGCTATCTTGAATTCTGCATCGCTTCAATTTGCCCTAGCTTGGGTCAAAGCGAGCCGACTGCAGATTCATTCTCTAGAATATAGGAAAGCTTGAAGGTTTACCTTTTTATACAAAAGGTTGCAGGGCTGGTGACATGCTTCTGCGTAAAATAAGAGATTGTCTTGTCAGAGCATTCTCATTGTCATCCTGTCCATTTCTGCTCTGAGATAAGGACTTGTACTCATCCCCCATTCGTCGTGAATAAGTACACTTACGTGATGCTCCCTTCGGGTTGAAGTAAGCTTGTGTACTTTATTCATTTTCTCCCTCATTCACTTCGATGGAGGACTCTCTAATTCGTAGAGGAAGATGAATGCCATGAAGATGAATGCCATGAAGATCTAATTCAACGTGTAGCATTCAACAAGCTAAGTGAAGATCTAATTCAACATGAAGTCTTCAATTTGTGGTATCAATCTCCTACGAAGTGAGATTGACTGGTAAGTGTTTCAATTTTAAGTACACTAAGTGAGCCGAAGCGTGCTAGAAACCTTCACTCACTACGTGGAAAATATGGAATGAATCTGACACAAATACAAAGAGGAAAACACTCTTGTTTATCCTCGAAGTATATAAGTCAGAAACATTTTAAATTAAGCAAAGAAATTCAATTTCTTATTCCAGTCGCTTCAGATGGCCAAGCGAGTGCTTCGTCACTCAAAGCTAGCCATCGCAAGCGAGTGCGGAACAGTCACTCAAGCGAATGCCTCTCAAGCGAGTCAAGGTGTAGCAGCCCAACTCGAAGCGAGCGGGCATGAAGCGAGTATGAGCTGTCTGCACTCGAGTGCAATTTTACTTTCTGCTGTGCATTTAATGCAGGTGCAGGAACGACGAAAATAACGGGCGCGTGTTCACACGTTTGAAATTGAAGCGGGAAAAGGCGGAGAAGATCCAGCCGTCGAATCTCAACAGCCCCCAATCTGGAGCCGTTCGATTAACGCCGTATACGACAAGCCAACCATAGAAGGCCACGTGGCGACGCCGAGCAAGTGGCGGTTCACTTTTACTGTGATGACGCCGGACACGTCAGATCCATCACCGCACGTCCGCCGCCTACCTACAGGATTTTCAGCGTTATTACCGTCCTACCCCTGCCACGTCAGCCAAAACCTAACTCTATATATATGGAACGAGGCAGAACTGCAGAACCTTTCACAGCCTTCTAAAATTGCCATTCTCGTGCTTAGATCTGCAATTATTCTGCAACTCACGAGTCTCAACCCTTGATTTTCACTGTTAAAACCTCATTCAAACTCTTTCAAATCCACCATGGGGAAGAAAAAGAATACAGAGACGATGGAGCAGTTCATGACAAATGTTGGCGAGCACATAAACGTCGAGCCCCATCTCGACCCTATCGTCATCAAAAGACATGGTTTCTTCCGTAGAGCCGTGACCACGGCCGGTCTATGGAAGTTCATAACGTTGATGCCGACGAAGATTCCGGCAAAGGCAGTGGGAGAAATCCTACTGAACTTGAAGAAGGAACAAAATACTTCATCATTTACAGATCCTAAGTCCAAGAAGCCAGTGGAGGTGGACTTGAACGATTTAATCAGTGTGTTCGATCTGCCGAGAGAAGGAGGAGACTCACTGTTAGATTTGGGTCTGTCAGCCGGGGTGCAGTATGGTCGATTTGCAGCCGCCGGAGCAGATCCGAATTTCAAGGAAGCCAACATTCGCAAAAGTTTGAAGGAACCCTTCAATCTCATCTGCGAACTCTTTACGAAGAGTATCGCATGCTATGTCGGATCCCTCGATACGCTGTCGGAGACGAAATTGATCGGGACCGCCATGATCATCGACAGTCTCGCCGGAACGAAGTTTGACTGGCACGGGTGGTTTCTCAAGCAAATCTACGAGGCTGCTGAAGATTTTGCGTTTGTGCCAGGAACTCCAAATAAAATTCTTCGCAAGGGAAAATTGAAATTCTTTTCGAGACTGTCTGTTGTACTGGAGATGAAGTTTCCAGAGAAAATATGGCCGGATTCCGACACGACCATATACAACAAACAAACCATCTTCTACGATACGTCGAGGAAAACCAAGATTTTGATGGATATGGGACTTCTCGAGGTGGAAGTGCCCATTGCAAGACCAGTTGCCGAAAGGCAAGCTGAAGAAGGCCAAGCGAGGCAGGTCGCTTCACCCGTGAAGCGAGCCAGGTCCAAGCGAGGCAAAAAGATGAAGCGAGTCACTTCTCTTGTCCAAGAAAGTGAGGCGGTGGAGAAGCCACTTGAGGACATCGAAGTGACCCAATCCAAGCCCTCACCAACCAAAGCCCAATCCCCACAACTCCAAATCACCCAGATACCAGAACCCCAAGCTTCATCAACCCAACAACCTCTCACACAGACAAAACCCCTCTCTCCCCATGAAGAAGAGTCAGCATCTTCCTTTCACATTCCCACTGTCCCATTCCTCAGCACAGATGAAGCTGCTGCCTACACTTCATTCACCCCACTTCAATCCCAGCCTATACAACCACCACCCACCGAAACTATTCAACCACCACTCACTGAAGCCATTCAAATTTCCGAAACCCAAGAAGCCTCATCACCTTCCCAATCCCCCTCGTCATCGGCAGCTACAGCCGATACCGCCCACACTGTCGGAGAACTCCCCATCATTCCACAATTCTTACCTACTGCTCTCACCATTCAAGAGCGGGCTCTTGAACGGTATGTCAAAGAAAGAGAGCAAGCTGCAGAGAGGATCAATCTCCGCTACTCCAATGTTCCATGGAGCAACGTGTTTTACACGAATATCGTCGACTTCCTGACGTACATCACCTACCGTGGAACGGAGTACTTCAAAATCTTCGGACTCCTCAAAGCATTCACAGAACAAGAACTGATCCAGTTGGAGGCCAAGCTACTCAATTTCATGGACGTAGACGGCTTCCATGTCTTTCTTGAAGGGACCAGCTTCTGGGAGAAGCTGGATGCTAAAGTAAAAGAGGCCTATCCACTCGCAGTAGTGCCGAAGCGAGTGCTCTCTTCCTATGAAAGGAAGCTGATCAGAGAGCATAAGGAGGAGGTGGAGTTGAAAGATGCTGAGATTGCTAGTCTCCAAAGCGAGATTACAAGGATGAGTGAAGAGATGGAGAGGAAGGCTGGGGAGGTCATCAGTCTTAGAGAAGACTTTGACAGGAAGAAAAGGGATTTGGAGGGAAAGGTCGAAGAGAAGGAGAAGTTGTTAGAAGAGAAGGAAAAAGCGCTGGAGGCGCAAGTGAAGCTAGTGGATGACAACACCAAAACAATCACTCAACTCAAGGGCTTGCTTGATGCTGAAAGAAGTCGCTTGAGGGAAGTTAATGCCAAGCTCATCACTCTTGGCAAGGAGAAAGTGGAGCTGGAGAAGGAAGTGAAGAAGCAGAAGGAAAAAGTGGAGAATAAGGAGGGAGAACTGGTGATGAAGGGAAGCGAACTACTCAGTACCAAGAAGGCTCTTGACTCACTTCAAACTCAATTGAAGGAAGTCAAAGAAGATAGTGCCATTGACAAGAGAGAACTTGAGAGCTTAAGGAGAGGTGCGCAGGCACTTGACTTGAAAAACGCTGAATTATCCACTCTACTGCAGAAAGTCAAAAGACTGAAAGAGACTCTTACTGGTAAGGATCACTGCAGATGCCGAATTTCACAACTCTCTCAATCGGAGGGAGAGGAGACTTGCCGTGATGAAGGCAGAACTTGAAGCTTCCAAGGAACACTTGGAACTCACACTTCAAGAAGAAACAAAGAAAATCACCAAAGCCGTCGAAGCGGAGCTGGAGGCTCGATTCAGAGAGGTAGAGCCATTAGAGAGTATGATGGCGTCAGTTGTTGAGAGAGAGAAGCAGTGCGAGTATCTACTCGAAGAAATTTCAATCAAGACTGCTGAACTAGTGGCCCCCTCCATGGATAAAACCCAGCAGATGCTTCAAGCTATCTTCAATACAGTCAACTCTCTTCAACAATCCTTTTCTGGAAAGTCTATCATCCTAACCCCTGGCAGTGATGATGCCAAAAAGGGGGAAGGACAAATGAGGGAAGGACAAATGAAGCTAGGAGGAGCTGGAGGTTTAGGGGGAAGCAGAGTTGGTGTGGAGATGATGTTGGAAGGAGGCAGTGTTGTCGGTGAAAAGGAGGATGTAGATGAAGCGAGGGCTCTGGGCAAGAAAAAGCTCACGGAGGAGGAGCTATTGAAACAACTCGAAGAGCCCAGCAGGCCGCTTCAAGAGAAAGTGCTAAGTGCTTCTATTGCACGGCATCCTCCGGTGACTGTGTTGACGAAGGAGGAAAAGCGGAAGCAGGTGGAGAAGGATGCTGCCATGGCGTGGGAGATGGAGCAACTAACAAAACTTTCTGTTGGTGCAGGTGCTTCATCAAGCTCCCAAGCGGTCGCTACACCCAAAGCGCCCACTTTAGACGCCGCGCCAGCTTCAGCCGCTGCACTCACTTCGACTACTGCTGCAATCACTTCGCCAGCAGTCGTCCCCCCAAGTGCTGCAGAGAAAGACATGCCTCCTCCCCCACCACCAAAACTTCCATTGAAGCGAACTGCACATGAGTTAAAAGGTGATGACCCCGCGGCCAAGCGCCAAAAGGTCAAGCAAGCAGTTGCTTCAAAAGCTGGAAGGGAGGAGAGGAAGAGAAAGGAAAGAGAAGAAGGGAGGAGCGAAGGCGAGAGGAAGAGGAGGTCAAATGACAGGCGACTCCAAGTGATTGACGCACGGATTGAGGAATACTTCAGTGAGGTTATACTCATCCAGTCTTCATTGGTGCGGAGTGCCTTCATTCCATTTATGCCAGATGAGTCCGAAGCATGCGAAGCACAAGCCATATCTGATGCATGCGACGTGACTACAAAAGAGATGGTAGAGTCGGGTCGCTACCCCAAAAAGGAAGAACAGAACTACATTCGGAAGCGTCTTAATGTAAAGCGTCCTCTGTGGAGCAGCGACTCAGGAAAGAAGTTCAAAGCGACCATGGCTGAACTGTCGAAGAGGTCAGAGGAGGAATTGGCCAAGCGGAGGAATGAGCACCCAGATGCCAGGGAAATTGAAGAGTTCATTCCGAGGGATCTGCGCGATCTGTGGCTTGAATACAAGAACCTGTTTATCAAAGCATACTACTTTTGGGAGGTAGTGCCACTTCAGGATCGTTGCTCTCGGATGAGTGCTCTCAGCAACTTCCTTTGCACGTATGATGAGAAGATGCGGAGGAAGATTTTCACCACAGCTGAACTGGCTCAGCCCAAGCCTCTGGTCGTCAAGGTTCCTGCTATAAAAGAATTCCCCATGCCTTATCATCCAGGAACGGACATTCCAGATAGAGGAGTCATAGATGAAGAAGTGACTGAAGCGTTCAAGCTGGAGAGTGCATGGAGAAGGCCAAGCATTCACACAGTAGACAGCATGGAATCGAGAGTTCTGTCAGCCTATGTTGATACTGCTGCTATTGAAGAAGAAAAGAAGGAGGAGGATGAAGGAAAGGAGAAGGAGAAGGAGGATGAAGCTGCAGGAAACCTTTGAGTTTCAAGCTTCTTAACATATCTCTTTTTGTGAACTGCTTTTTCATCTATCTCACTTTTATTTCTGTCTCCTCTGTGTCATTTACTCGCTTTGTGAATGACTTTACATTTTTGCTACAAACTCATTAATTTAACCGGAAAAAAAGGGAAGGAACTTAAAAGAAAATTACAAACGAAACTGCAAAGGAAGCAGTCGCTTGGAGTTCCCTTCACGGTTAGATAGACTAGATTTATTTTTATCTAAGTCGTATGGGTTTTGGCATCATCAAAAAGGGGGAAATTGTTGGGAATTGTTAAGAACGAATATGTTAAGGGGGAACCTATAAGGGATATTTTAGTGTTTTGATTTGATCCCAAAACCCCAAAGCGTTCTGTTCCCAAGCGACCCATTTTGATGTAGTCAATAAGTTAGAATTTTTCTAAAAGCCTACTCTGTTAGGATGGCTCTTTTATTTTGCTTAGATTAGGCTTCAAAAGTTCAAGTGAAGGCCACTCGCTTGAGTGTGTTTTTCAAAGCGAAGCGGGTCAAGCAAACTGAAGTGAAGCGTGCCGAAGAATAGCGAAGCGAAGCGATCGCTACAGTAGATTCAAAGTGAGTCTGCCAAAGCGAAGCGAAGCGAGCGCTACAGTTCAAAGCGAAGCGAAGCGAAGCGAGCGCTACAGTGGAATCAAGTGAACTCACCAAAGAGAAGCGAAGCGAGCGCTACAAAGAAAAGCCGAAGCGAGTCAACACGAGTCAACACTTAATTAAGTAGCGTCACGGAAAATTTATTTCTCAAGTGACTCACTACAAATATGACTGTGAAACGACTCACTTCAGAGCGGCCGCTACAACTTCAAAGCCAAGCGAGCCACTACCTACCAGAAAGCGACAACACAAATTCCCGCTCCGAATTTGAACTCCAGTCAACTGGAGATCTTCGCATTTATTACGAGATCTCCACGTGTCGACTCAAGAGAGGAGCAGAGGAGTTGACTGCTAGGCCGACAAGGGCCCGTAACAGTACTGGGTCGCTCCAGTTACTGTTGAAATTGGAACTTAGCCATTTCCGGCAAAAATCCAAAACTGCGCATCTGAAAAGTAGCCAGCCTGTGCAAGTACTGTCGAGAGGAGGAGGGACAAGGCCACCAACCAAGCAACGGATCTCAGCCAACCCTCCGCCTATAAATAGTGAAGGATCACAACGTGAAGAAGAAGAACACTACTTGAGCATTCGAGCGCCTACTGCAAACAAACACTCCCAGCTTTCATAGCAATCTTCGAGTCTTTGTTTTCCAGTGTTCTCCGAGTTTCCAGTTCATCGGAACTCGTCTTCACAACCTTCACACTTAGAGTCTAAGCCCATTCCATATCCAAGCTTAGAAGAAGAGCTCTAGCCATCTTTGCACTTATTGTAAAGAGCTCTTCATAGTGTGTTCGTCAACCAAAAACCCTAAACTCTGTCTGTTAGGTTTTTGAGTGTCGTCGTTAGGTTGTTCAGATCCAAGGCCCTTCTTTCATCGATTGAAGAAGCCTCGATCGTAGAGTTGAGATCCAAGCTTACACTTACATCGTTTGTGTAAAGCTCGATCGAAGCTAGGCTGGAAGGAGAGCCCGTAATCTCCCTGTCTGTACGACTGAAGTGAGTGAAGCTTCAAGTCTAGTTAGGTTTTTAGTGTAAACCCGGAATCACCCAGCATCTGTCAGATCCAAGCAAGTGAAGCTCGATCTTGACCAGGCTTTTGAAGAGCCCGAAATCTTCAAGTTCTTGAGTGAAAAGAACAGTTGCCGTCGTGCAACAAAGTGGACGTAGGAGCGTTATCTCCGAACCACTATATATCTCTGTGTAGTATCTCTCTAACCCTAAACTCTTATTTATTTGATTATTCATTGCATACTGCATCTAAACAAACTTAATCTGGAAATTCCAAATACTTAGGAAAGATTATAGCTCACCAAATTCCGCACAAAGAGTAAAGTCTCACTCTTGATCAAGCTCTAAGCTTAGGTCAAGAGATTCGTGATTGCTTTAGATCTAGCCCTCGGCTAGGCCTTAGTATTTCCAAAGAGCACTTTACTTTAAACTCTGAGTTAAGGAATTGAAGTTGAAAAACTTCAAAATACGTATTCACCCCCCCCCCCCCCCCCCCCCTCTACGTATTTTTCCTATAGCAAACCGGGACCAACAAGTGTTCCCTGCAGTATGTGTGTTATTTCTTGTGAACTTGTATCAATTGATTTTCGTACAATATCTTAACTTTTGATCACGTGCAGGCCGTGGAATCCACCGTGGAGGAGTTTACCCACGTCTCCGACATTATGGTGAAGGTTCTCCATGCTTTGGTGACAAAATATTCCTGAGCAATGGGAAAAGTGAGGGACTTGGCCGAGGACAGGTCTCGGTTGTCAACCGAGTTGGCTGCCTCCTCGGTGAGGGAGGGGAAGCTCAAGGAGCAGCTTGATGCTGCGAAGGCCGATCTCGCTGCTTCCCAGCTGAAGGTGGCGTAGCTGGAGCGGGATTTGGAGGCTGCCCGGTCCCGGGAGGAGGAGCTTGCCGCTGTGCAGGGCGATGTGCTCCGGGCACTTGCTGAGAGGATTTTCCTCAGCAAGAAATTCAGTTCGCTGGTCGCCGTGTTGACCAAGCCAGAGAGCACCCAGGCCATGGCCGAGGAGCTGGATCTCGTGGCCGAAGACTTCCCCGAGCTGGAGAAGGGGAAGTATGGCTACGAGATCATCCCGGTTGAGGTGATGCTCCGCACCTACGGTCGGGCATTGATGAAGAAGACCACCAGCTTTCCCGCGGTGGAGGCTCTGGCTGGCCAACACACCCTCCTTTCTGCCGAGGAGGTGCACCAATGCGACGTCGATCGGGACGTAAAACTTGAGGCTTTGCTCGGGCCGATGCGCGAGGAGCTGAAGGACCATCCTCTCTCCCCGGATGTGTCTGACGAGGAGGAGGAAGAGGAGGAGGAGGAGGAGGAGAGGGATACTGCCGCCCCCGGCCATAAGGATGCTGAGGTCGAGCTGGAGAAGACAACAGAAGTGCAGCAGTCGAGTTCCGTTCTGAACAAGGCCGACCTCTCTGGCGGGGTCAGTTGACACCCCCTTTGTATCTTTATTTTCGTCTTTTTGTAAATGTAGCTCCTCGAGCTTGTATTCGAACTTTGTTTATCAATGAAAAATTTTTCCTTTTGCACAACTCTGAGTGTTTCTTTACTTTGTTTGTAGAACAACTCCGCAACTGACTTGACCCCGTACCTTAATGAGATTAAACGACTAAAAATTCTCTTGGACATCAAATACGGTGAAATTATACGGCTTGACAAACGTGCCGAGCACATCCGTGACGAGTACGAGGTGAAGTACAATGCTTTGCAGGTGGTGTTTGACGGTAACAAGGCGCGGTACTTGCCGAAAAAGGACCTGCTCGAGGAAGCCAAGGAGAAGGTCGAAGAGCACGTTGAGTACGAGCGCGTAATCCATGAGCTCGGTGGTGCGACGATCTCCGAGGTGGAGACCGAGGCTCTGCAAGTGGCAAAGAGAGCTGCAAGAGAGCGGCATTTCTGAGGTCCGGACTCATGGGAAGTGACAGACCTCGTTGCCGAGATGCGTTGTCTCACCAACTTATTTCCAATTTAATATTGTTCGGCAACCCATAATCAAGGAATGGTTGAAGGCTTATCCACAAGTTCAACCTGCTACAACGAACATTCCTCGACTTCGTTGTTTGAGTCCAACCGTGCCATCTCGCCTCCTCTGCAACTGAACAGAGCTCTTATCATTCCCTGCTCAAATTAGGCAGCCTCCTCCGATTCCAATCCGAGGTGATGGGAACTGCACTGTACCTCGGCCAACCCCTCGAGGTCAAAGAAGCCAAGATACTTCCAGCACAAGCCGGGGTGGAGGTTGCAGTGGGGGTCGCGGTGGAGGTCGAGACACGAAGAAGAAGGACGACATAAGTATAGATGATGTAATGAACCCTAGGGTCGATGCTTTGGCCAAATATTTTTACTGTAGTCGTGGATCTAACGGAGGGGCCCCCTCGTCTTGACCTGTAAAAATTTCGAATCTATATGGGTTAATAAAATAATGTTTACAGAATTAATTGTGTTTGTATTTTTGCTCCGTATATCCTATCTTTTGACTTGTGGTTAATGTGCTGAGAACAATTGTTATGTCTGAAGTGGCTCGTGGGCCTAGCATCGGGGTCCGAAGTGGTGCGTGGGCCTAGCATCGGGGTCCGAAGTGGCACTAGGGCCTAGCATCGGCTTCTGAAGTGGCACGTGGGCCGAGCATCGGGTTCTTGTTTTGCCGACTCAGTCGGGTAGGGTGGGCCCCTAATTATTTAATACCCGAGATGCGGGCTCGAGGGTAACACATATCCTCGTCAGGATAGTGCAAAAAAATTAATTAGAGGTAATGCGCACATAAGTGGAGCGATGCAAAACAACGTAAAATACACAATTAAAATAAAAGAACTGTGGATTTTCATTAAAACTTTCAAAAAAAAAACAAAAAAAGGTTGAGAAGACAGACTCGAATTGACGAAAGACAAACTGACTGACTAGGGAAAAAGCAAGACTAGACTCTAACCTACATGATACTCCACTGCCCAAGGTCGTGGTATGGGTTCCCCTGACAAGTGGGTGAGTTTGTAAGCTCCTTTGCCCAAGATCTTGTCAACTCGGCAAGGACCCTCCCATGTAGCATCTAGCTTGCCGAGCTTAGAAGCCTTGCTGACCTCGTTGTTCCGCAGGACGAGGTCACCTTCACAGAATTGCCGACCTCTAACTCGCCGATTGTTGTATCGGGCCATGAGTTGTTTGTATCGGGCTCCTTTGTTGTAAGCGAGGTCTCGCTTCTCTTCTAACAGGTCGAGGTCCGCGCACCTATTTTCGTCGTTAACCTCGGAGACAAAGTGGGTCGTGCGCTGACTCGACATCCCAATTTCTACCGAGATGACAACCTCACTTCCGTAAGCTAGCCTGTACAGAGTTTCTCCATTGGTGGAGCGAGGTGTGGTTCGATAGGACCATAGGACATGGGGGAGGTGCTCAACCCATTTGCCTTTGGCTTGATCTAGCCAAGTCTTGAGGCCTTTGACGAGCGTTCTGTTTGTCACCTCGGTTTGACCATTCACTTGGGGATGAGCCACCGAGGTGAAACATTGTTGGATCTGCAGCTCGTCACACCATTCCTTAAAGACCTTGTCGGTGAACTGCGTTCCATTATTCGAGACCAGAACATGGGGTATTCCAAAGCGGCATACCATGTTCTTCCACACAAAGTTGAGAGCATTTTTGCTGGTGATCTTGGCTAGGGGTTCTGCTTCTACCCACTTTGTAAAATAGTCTATGGCAACTATGAGGAACTGCAGTTGGCCGGGTGCCTTTTCAAAAGGTCCCACAATATCTATTCCCCATTGGGCGAATGGCCAAGGACTTTGCATCGTGACGAGGTCGCTTTGAGGTACCCTTGTCACATTTGCATGTATTTGGCACTTCTCACAGTTCTGCACGAGTTCGGTGCAATCTTTGAGCATTGTAGGCCAATAATAGCCCCATAGCATAATCTTTTTGGCCAGTGCCCGAGGTCCAATGTGATACGATCCTTGACGACCGAATTGAAGACGCACGCGGAAGAAACGAAACTATGAAGAACGAAATTGAAAGAACAGGATGGATATTCCAATACACCTAAGATCTAATCCTATAAATGATATAAGTCAGTTCTAAGAACAGCCTATACCCCAAATAGTGATCGTCTTAGTCACACGGGAACGATGAATGACACACAACGAGGGATGATTGACTCGCTGATTCGCTGGATAATGAATTCGTCTTGGAATAATCAAGAGGAATTCGATAAACTCTCAAGAGAGAATAAACTCACAATAATAATAATGAATAATCTGTCTAATTTTCGTCCACAAAGACCCCCTTATATAGAGAGGCAAATAAAACCATCTAAACCTAATCTAACTAGGAAATAACTGACCCAAAGTCAATGGCATGGCCCAACCCATTAACCAACATGATAAAAACCCAAAAACAAGTCGTTTAAGGCCCAAAAACGTGGCCTGACTCAAAACACACGAAAATTAAAATAAAGTCTTCATTCTTCAGCCCGAACGCACTCGATAAAATTAATAACTCGCGGGCTGTCCGGTTCGCCTTCTCCAATGGGCTTCTTCATCAATTCTCGAGCCCAAACTTCTTGGATCAATCCTTGCAAGCCTTCCTTGAACTTCTTAGCTCGAGCTCTCGTCACCGGCCCTTCGGGAACACGAACAGGATCTCGACTCATCGAACCTTGGACTCCATCATTCCCCTCCTCTTGAAGAGGATTTGTCCTCAAATCCAAGTCGTCACCTACATCAAAAGGACTCAAATCAGCCACATTGAATGTAGCACTAACATTATACTCACCAGGTAAGTCCAATTTGTAGGCATTATCATTAATGCGCTCCAACACTTGAAAAGGTCCATCGCCTCGAGGTAGCAACTTCGAACGCCTTTGCAATGGAAACCTCTCCTTGCGCATATGCAGCCATACCCAATCTCCGGGCTCAAACACAACTTGACGACGCCCCTTGTTGGCTTTCTTGGCGTACTGCTCCGTTCGTCTCTCAATATTCAGCCTCGCCTTCTCATGAATCTGTTTCACAAAATCAGCCTTTTTCTGGCCATCAAGGTTAGTATGCTCATGTTCAGGCAATGGAGATAAATCTAAAGGAGTTAAAGGATTAAACCCATAGACAATCTCAAAAGGCGAAAACTTAGTAGCAGAATGAACAGAACGATTATATGCAAACTCAACATGTGGCAAACATTCTTCCCAAGACTTAATATTCTTCTTAATTATAGCCCTAAGCAAGGTAGACAAAGTCCTATTGACTACTTCAGTTTGACCATCAGTTTGTGGATGACAAGTAGTAGAAAACAACAGTTTAGTACCTAACTTACCCCACAAAGTCTTCCAAAAGTAACTCAAGAACTTTGCATCCCTATCCGAAACTATAGTCCTAGGCATTCCATGATCTAACAATCTCTCGAAAGAACAAATCAGCAACTTGCGATGCATTATCAGATTTATGACATGGAATAAAATGCACTATCTTAGAAAATCTATCAACCACCACAAAAACAGAATCACTACCATGCTTAGTCCTAGGCAGCCCTAACACAAAATCCATAGAAATGTCAATCCAAGGAGCAGTAGGATTAGGCAATGGCGTATACAAACCATGGGAACTCACTCTAGACTTAGCCTGTTTACAAGTGACACATCTACCACAAATTCGCTCAACATCTCTCTTCATATGAGGCCAAAAGAAGTGTTCATGCAAAAGAGCTAAAGTCTTAGCAACACCAAATGTCCCATCAAACCCCCACCATGAGATTCAAGCAATAACAATTCACGAAGAGAACACTTAGGAACACACAACCTATTTTTCTTAAACAAATAGTCATCATACCTAAAGTACTCTTCAAAACCAGATTTCTCACATGCTCGATAAATCTCACCAAAATCAGCATCATTCACATATAAACTCTTCAAACACTCGAAACCAAGCAACTTAGCATCTAAAGTAGAGATCAAGGCATACCTCCGTGAAAGTGCATCGGCCACTACATTCTCTTTACCTTGCTTGTACTTGATGACGTAAGGAAATGTCTCTATGAACTCCATCCACCTAGCATGCCTCTTGTTCAACTTGTGCTGCCCCTTCAAGTGCTTCAAAGACTCATGATCGGTGTGAATGACGAATTCCTTGGTCCACAAGTAGTGCTGCCACGTTTTCAAGGCTCTCACCAATGCATACAGCTCCTTATCGTACGTTGGATAGCTCAACGTTGTTCCGTTTAGCTTCTCGCTGAAGTACGCCACCGGCCGGCCTTCTTGCATCAAAACTGCACCAATTCCAACACCAGAAGCATCACATTCAATCTCAAAAGACTTAGAAAAGTTAGGAAGAGATAATACCGGGGCGTGTGTCAGTTTGTACTTCAAAAGCTGAAATGCCTTCTCTTGATCATCTCCCCAATTAAACTCCACATTCTTCTTGATGATTGCCATCAATGGTGCTGCAACACTACTGAAATGAGGCACGAATCTCCTATAAAAGCTAGCAAGTCCGTGGAAACTTCTAACTTCTCCAATGCTCTTTGGACTCGGCCACTCTTGAATAGCTCGTATTTTCTCATCGTCAACCTGTACACCCTGTGCACTAACAACAAATCCAAGAAACACAAGCTTGTCCGTACAAAAGATGCACTTCTTTAGGTTAGCAAACAACCTCTCCTTCCTAAGTACATCTAAAACAGACCTCAAATGATCAACATGCTCATCATGACTCTTGCTATACACTAAAATATCATCAAAGTAGACAACTACAAATCTGCCAATAAAAGCTCGTAAAACATGGTTCATAAGACGCATAAATGTACTAGGTGCATTAGTCAAACCGAAAGGCATAACCAGCCACTCATACAAACCAAGTTTAGTTTTAAAAGCAGTTTTCCATTCATCCCCTTCCTTAATCCTAATCTGATGGTATCCACTACGCAAATCAATTTTTGAAAACACACAAGAGCCATGCAGTTCATCAAGCATATCATCTAAACGAGGGATAGGATGTCGATACTTTACCATGATGTTTTTAATGGCTCGACAATCGCAACACATCCTCATCGTTAAGTCCTTCTTGGGTACTAGTAACACCGGAACTGCACAAGGACTCAAACTCTCCCTCACATGCCCTTTCGCCAACAACTCTCCAATCTGCCTCTCCAACTCCTTCGTCTCCTCCGGATAGGTACGATAGGCTGGCCTATTTGGAAGTGTTGCTCCAGGCACAAAGTCGATTTGATGTTCTATCCCCCTAATTGGTGGTAAGCCAGCTGGTGTATCCTCGGGAAAGACATCATCAAATTCCTGCAAAACAGAAGAGATAGAAGGGGGTAGAGAATCGAGATCATTAGTAGATAGAAAGTTCCCCTTCTACAAAAGTACGATCAAGGCCCTCTCCTCCTGCACCGCCAACTTCAGATCGCTCGCCTTTGCAAAGCACGATTTGTGTACTACACCCTTCTCCTTATCTCCCTTCTCCTTATTCTCCACCTTCTGCTCCTCCAACTTCATCCGCTCAGCCTCCTTTTGCAGCAACACTTGATCCTCATACACTTGTTTGGGAGTAAGAGGAACAAGCGACACCTTCTTCTACTTGTACTCGAATGAATATTTGTTGGTGAAGCCATCATGCGTCACCCTCCGATCGAACTGCCATGGACGCCCCAACAGTATATGGCTCGCTTGCATCGGCACCACATCACATAATATTTCATCCTCATACCTTCCGATGCTAAACGGAACCTTCACCTGCTTCGTTACTTTGACGACACCAGCTTCGTTGAGCCACTGCAGCCGGAATGGTTTGGGATACTGCATCACGGGTAGCCCTAATTTTCAAACCATGGCCACGCTAGCAACTTTGGTACAGCTCCCTCCGTCAATTATCACGCTGCACAGCTGATCCTTCACCTGACATCTCGTATGAAAGATATTTTCGCGCTGCACCAATTCGTCCACATGATTCTGGACGCTCAATACTCTTCTGGTCACACAAATGAGTCCTAAAGGTGGCTGAATATCCTCTCCTTCATCCTCAGACTCCTCCAAACCAGGCATCTCCGCATCAACTTCATCATCAGTCACGACTTCTCCATCATCTCTCATGATCATCACTCTCCGATTTGGAAAGTCACTCATGATATGTCCGAAACCTTGACACTTGAAGCACTTACGATCACGATTGCGACACTCAGGCACTGCTGGTTTGCCTTGGTTGTTAGAGTTCGTCACATCTGACCGCGTCTTCACGAATGGTTTCCTCTCGTCTTTCGGCGACTCCTCCTTCTTCCATTGATTCCCTCTCGAAAAGGAACCACTAGCATCAGGCTGAGATTGCTTCCAATTGGACTGGTTCTGCTTATTGTAGCCGTTGTTGCCCCTCCTCTTGAGCTGATTCTCTATCTTTACAGCCATGTGCACCATGTCCTCTATCTCGACATAATGCTGCAACTCCACTCCATTCCGAATCTCCCAATTCAGACCAGCCAAGAATCTCGCCATCGTCGCCTCACTGTCCTCCGAAACATTAGCTCGAATCATGGCTACCTCCATCTCCTTGTAGTATTCATCCACGCTCTTAGATCCCTGTCTCAAGCTTTGGAGCTTGTTGTGCAGTTCTCTATAGTAGTGAGCTGGTATAAATCGCTTCCTCATGATTCCCTTCATCTCGTTCCAAGTCTGAATTGGAGGCTCCCCATTCCTTCTCCTACCCTTCTCCAATTGATCCCACCAAACTAGAGCGTAATCGGAGAACTCTATAGCTGCCAACTTCACCTTCTTCAGCTCGGAGTAATTGTGACAGTCGAACATGAGGTCGAGCTTTCTCTCCCACTCAATATACACATCTGGATCATTCCTCCCTTGGAATGAAGGAATATTCAGCTTGATGTTGCCCAGATTATTGTCAGGCCTGTTCCTTTGGTTCCTCCCATTCCTCTTCTCCTTCGTAATCAAACTCCTCCTCAAACGGTCCATATTCTCGATGGTTATGATGACCTCCTCTGCCACCTCGTCCTCCTCTTCCACCTCGATGGTGCTGAATCTGTTTGGAAACTGACTCCACTTCACCAATTCTATCATAAACTCCTGCCAGCTTGGATTCCATAATCTTCCCCAACTCCGACTTCAATGCTTCAAACACAAACTTCATCTTGGGGTCCAACGTCTCTTGTTCTTCGGCCATACCTGTTTTTTTTTTTTTTCAAAAGAAACAAACGAAAGTTAGTAAAAACAGAATCCTCACCACCTCACAACCACTCATGTATCCCTCAATACCGTCACACTCAGCACTCGTGTATCGCTCAATAGTAATGGCTTTTACCCTCTAATAATCTCACCCCTCCTGCCTTTTTCCACTCAAATCTCTCTTAAGAGGCTCAAATTCCCTTAATCTACCACAGAAATCACTATTAAGGAATCAAGAGTACTGAAAGTAAGAAGACAAGATGACTGAACTAAGAAACCCTAAATCGGAAGACACGAAAAATTTACCGAAAACTTTGGTGGACGATTTGACCCTTTAAACAGCCTTTCCGTATAGATCTTTTCGAGAGCTTTCCGAAAAGGTATTATGGAGCAAAATCGGAGTTCGTATGCAAAAGTTATGGCCGTTTTAGTGCTGGCCGACGAAAAACACGAGAAAAAGACGAAAACTCACAGAAACGAATACACAACTGATATCCCAAAGAAGAAACACGCAAGAACCAAACTAGAAAACACAGTGACACACTAGGGCTTTGATATATCCTTTTTTTTCTTTTTTTTTTTCCTAAACTTTTTTTTTTTTTAATCGAAACTTTTTGCCCCTAATATGTCACGACAATGGGTAGAAGACACACCCTAAGACGTGTTATATAAGGTATGGGATATATATATGAATAATTTTCCTATTCTTATAAGGAAAGAAATCTTCTACTCCTTAATTATCAAGGAAACAAATATGAATGAGTATCAAAACGAATCTGAATACTTGACACGAAATGAAAAAAGCTACAAAGGACGATTTTGACGACTCTATGACACAGATACGAAATATATATATATATATATATAGATATATATATATATATATATATATATATATATATATATATATATATATATATATATATATATATATATATATATTGACACAGAAACGACTCGAACGAACAAAGGAACTGAACAACTACGAAGACTCAAACGACACGAAAGACACGAACAGAAAGCAACACAATATACGAAAATCAATAAGGACGATAGAACCTGGATGACGTAAGCCTGGCTCTGGTGCCAAATGATACGATCCTTGACGACCGAATTGAAGACGCACGCGGAAGAAACGAAACTATGAAGAACGAAATTGAAAGAACAGGATGGATATTCCAATACACCTAAGATCTAATCCTATAAATGATATAAGTCAGTTCTAAGAACAGCCTATACCCCAAATAGTGATTGTCTTAGTCACACGGGAACGATGAATGACACACAACGAGGGATGATTGACTCGCTGATTCGCCGGATAATGAATTCGTCTTGGAATAATCAAGAGGAATTCGATAAACTCTCAAGAGAGAATAAACTCACAATAATAATAATGAATAATCTGTCTAATTTTCGTCCACAAAGACCCCCTTATATAGAGAGGCAAATAAAACCATCTAAACCTAATCTAACTAGGAAATAACTGACCCAAAGTCAATGGCATGGCCCAACCCATTAACCAACATGATAAAAACCCAAAAACAAGTCGTTTAAGGCACAAAAACGTGGTCTGACTCAAAACACACGAAAATTAAAATAAAGTCTTCATTCTTCAGCCCGAACGCACTCGATAAAATTAATAACTCGCGGGCTATCCGGTTCGCCATCTCCAATGGGCTTCTTCATCAATTCTCGAGCCCAAACTTCTTGGATCAATCCTTGCAAGCCTTCCTTGAACTTCTTAGCTCGAGCTCTCGTCACCAGCCCTTCGGGAACATGAACAGGATCTCGAATCATCGAACCTTGGACTCCATCACGATGTGACTACCACACGATCCCTCATGCGCTTCGCGCATGACATAATCCGCCGAGGTGGCGCCAACACACCGAAGTAGAGGCTGAAGATACGATTTCTTGTAAAGGATGCCATCCACGACGGTGTAGTGTAGTGACTTTGCCAGTACCCTCCTGGCCTCTATCTTAGGGTAATTGCTCGTTTACTAAGTAATCGAGTAGGGGTGTCATCCATGAAGGGTGATCTTCTTCGCTTACATCATTGACCTCGGCCTCCTCTATGCTCCTGTGCTGGATGTCCTCTATTGGTGAAGAGCCCGGGACCGCGGCCAATTTATTGAGGATATCAACTCGGGAGTTCTGAGCTCGCAGTATGCGCTCGAGTTGAAAATATGTAAAAGCCTTTTGCATTTCCCTAGCCTTAGCCAAATATTTTTTTTATCCTTTCGCCCTTCGCCTCATATTTCCCTAGCATGTGATTCACGATTACCAGGGAGTCGCTGTATATTTTGATGGATCTAACCTTCATTTTCGTGGCGATCCAAAGTCCGGCTAGTAATGCTTCATACTCTACTTCGTAGTTGGTAGTGGTGAACTGGAAACGAAGTGAATATATAAGCTCCTTCTTTTCTGGACTGACGAGGAGAACTCTAGCTCCGCTCCTTGTCTTCCCCGAAGCACCATCAACGTACATGTGCCAGCAATCGGGAGGTCAACCTAGCGGAACTCGATGAGCTTGGTGCTGGGATTGGTGTAGGGATGGGGACTTCGGGGATGGTGGTTTTGACTAAAAAGTCAGCTAGGGCTTGTCCTTTGATGGCTTGCCGGGGAACATAGGTGATGTCATGTTCCCCAAGCTTTATGGCCCACTTCGCTATCCGGCCCGAAGCTTCAGGTTTTGTTATTACTTGCCGAAGTGGAGAGTCAGTTCAGACCTGGATGAAATGTGCTTGGAAATACGGGCGAAGGCGACGAGCAGCGTTTACTAAAGCCAAAGCTAGTTTCTCTAGAGGCTGATATCTGACCTCTGGTCCTTTGAGTGACCGGCTAATAAAATAGACTGGGAGTTGGCGCCCCACCTCCTCTCTTACGAGTACCGCGCTAATGGCCTCCTCCGAGGTGGCCAGGTATAGGAACAATATTTCCTCTCTAAGTACTAACAACATGGGAAAGTTACCGAGGTACCCCTTTAGCTCAGTGAGCGCGAGATGGTGCTCCTTACTCCAATTGAACTCGGGTGCCTTCTTCAAATCTTTGAAGAAAGGTAACTGTTTATCCGCAGCTTTGGAGAGGAATCTGCTCAGTGCGGCGAGGCACCCTGTGAGTTTGTGGACATCATGATTGACCTCGGCAACTTCATCTCTAGTACAACCTTTACTTTTGACGAGTTGGCCTTCAAACCTTCTTGGGATATCCAACAACCTAGAAACTTTCCAGATGGTACAACAAAAGTACACTTTTGGGGGTTAAGTTTCAAGTTGACCTCTCGGAGCAATGATAGTACAGTTTAGAGGTCGGCGATGCTGGTGCCTGTCTCCTTACTCTTGATCACTATATCATCCACATACACTTCGACCTCCTTGTCGATGAGTTCTCGAAATATCTTGTCTACCATCCTTTGGTAGGTGGCCCCAGCATTCTTAAGTCTGAAGGGCATTTTGCGATAGGCAAAGATACCGAAGTCCGTGATGAAGGCTGTCTTGGTCGCGTCCTCGGTGTCCATCAACACTTGGTGATACCCTTTATACAGGTCAAGGAAGCTGAATACTTTATGGCCGACTAGAGAGTCTACCTTCTTGTCGATGTCCGGGAGCGGGTAGCAGTCTTTTGGACAGTGCTTGTTGAGATCGGTGTAGTCAATAGAGATCCGCCACCCCCCTCCTGCTTTCTTGACCATCACTGGGTTCGCTATCCAGGTCGGATATGTGACCTCGAATAGGATGCCGACATCTAATAGCTGTGTCACCTCGGATTTAATAACTTGACTTCGCTCCGGAGCAAAGGAGCGTTGCTTCTGTTTGATGGGCTTGACCTTGGGGTCAATATTAAGTCTATGTGTGATCAACCGAGGTGATACTCATGTCATGTCCAGTGGGGACCATGCAAAGACGTCTCTGTACTCCCTTAAGAGCTGAATGACCTGCACCTGAAGATGAGGCAGCTCGGTAAAACCAACTTTGATGACCTTAGTGGGATCGTCTTCATGTAATGCTACTTCTTGTACCTGGCTGACCTCGGTAGGCGACGTCTTCTTCAGCTCTTTGGAGTTCTGTGATTGCTATGCTTGGGGAAACTGGGGTGTGGACCCCTGCCCTTTCAGTGCTATGTGTAGACACTCTTTTGCTATTTTCTAATCACCTCAGATCACGGCAATCCCCCCCCCCCCCCCCCCCCCCGTTGTTGGAATTTTCAGTGCGAGGTGATATGTGGAGCAGACGGCCTTGACTGCGTTTAGCCAGTTCCGCCCTAGGATGATGTTGTAGGGGGACTTGGCATCCACTACAAAGAACTCTGTCACTTCGGTAGAGCCGGGTGGGGCTTTCCCAATAGTGAGGGGGAGCTCCACTGCTCCCACCGGATGTGTTTCCTCCTGTGCGAAGCTACGGATGGCCGAGCTGTCGGCGTGACTTTAGATTTATCAATCCCCATCTGGTCGAAACACCGTTTGAATATGATACTCACGGATGCCCCGGTGTCAATGTGGATCCTTTTGATGAGCTTGTTGGCCACCACTGCCTCGATGACGATAGCGTCGGAATGTGGGAACACAGGAGGGACGGGGTCCTTCTCGGAGAATGTGACTGCTTCCTCTATTTTGAGCCTCTTGTTAACAGGTTCTCTGTCCGGGAGTGTCCGTGATCCATTCTTCAAAGACGACTTCGTCTGTCCTTTGGCCAGCCCGAAAACCGTGGCAATCACGCCATCATACAGATGGTCTCCGTCCTCGTCTGCATCATCGTCATATTTGATCTTCTTCTCGGCCTCAGTGCTGCAGCCCACGCCTCGGTATTGTCTTTTCTTCTTTTGACCTCAGGGAGCATCAAATTAGTTGACACCTGAACCTCGGTCTTGGTACTTCCTTAACGGGCCACTACGGACTAACCCTTTGATGTCATACATCAGACTTTTGCAATTCTCGGTTTCTTTTCCGTAGTCCTCATGGAAGTGGCAGAACTTGTCCTTCGACCTCGACTTTCCAGTATCCCTCATTGGCCGGGGTCATTCGAACAAGTTAGCATGCAGCTCCAGGATTTCGGTCCTCGGCTTCGTCAGCGGAGTGAATTGCGGTGCCGATCGTTGGGCAGGCTGAGGTGCAAACTGATTTCTTGGAGGTAGCACCGGGTTCTGCCGAGGTCCGAGGCGGGACTCTAGTGGACCGCGCTGAATGCGCTCCATTACATTTTTTCGGGGTGTTTCATCCTTCTTTTTCTTGTCCGAGGTCTCCCCTCGGCCTCCTTCTCTCCTCTGCTTGGTTGCTTCGTCAATATTCGCGAACTTGTCCGCGATAGCCCATAACTCTGTGGTAGTTTGGGGTTCTCTTGCCAGTATCTCCTTGTACAGAGTATCCGAGGTGATGGCGTTCTAGAACGCCGAGATGACAAAGAGGTCATTGAGACCTCGGGTTTGGAGACACTCCCTGTCAAATCGGGCCATGAAGTCTTGGAGGGGTTCACTTCGTATCTGTTTCACAGTAAGCAAATGTGCCAAGGTGTGACTCACCTCGGCGCGTTGAGAGAAACTCCGCGAGAAGGCATCCATTAGCTCATTGTACGACCTAATGGACCAGCTGGTAGGCTATCAAACCATTCCTGAGCGTTGTCGACCAGCAGCTCGGGGAATAGCTTGCACATATAGATACTCCCTAAGTTCTGGTTCAACATGCTATATTTGAACTGACTTAGGAAGTTGCTCAAATTTCCTATCCCATTGTATGGTTTGATGTTGGATACCTTGTACCCCCACGGCATGGGGGTGTTGAGTATGTCCTCCGAGAGTGGGCTGACAACTCTTCCAAACACATCAAAGATCTGCGCACCCCCTGCGAAGTTGCCCTGCGGTGGAGCCATGTAAGGCGGCGGGGGTGCCGCAACATAGGGTGTTGGTGGTGGAGGTGCTCCCTGGGGATGACCTCGGAGCTGCTGGAGGTGATGCTGCAGATCCTGTCCTCCGGGCGCTCCAGGAGGACCAACTCGGTTCCTGGCGCCGAGCTGGGGCGCTCTCTGCTCTTCTCCATACTAAGTCAAGAATTCTCTACCTCGGGCCGTGGTGAGGTAGTTCCTTAGTAACTCCTCGATCCCGGTAGGGGGAGGAGATGGTGGAGCGGTGTTATTAGGTCGGATGACCGGAGATGGGCGTTGAACAACTCCGGGCTCGAACAGTTCACACTCACGCTCCTCGGTGAGATTCTCGATGTGACCTTCCGGGGTTTGTTGATGTCCGCGAGGTCCCAAGCGCGAGCTTACGGGACCTCGGTTCGTCTGAACTGGCTGCACCAGAGGATGTGGTAGAGGTGGCGGTGCAGCGGCGTCTTCTCCGGGGTGAGACGGCGGCACTATCGGTGGTGTAGCACCTCCTCCGGGGTTCTGTTCGTCCATAGAGGAGATCTCTTCGTTCTCATCGTGACCATTAAGGGGAACGTCAAGATGCGGTTGTTCTTCATGGTGGGAACCTGGGGATGGTTCCTCATGCTATCGCCTCTGGCTTCGCCGGCGTCGTGGAACACTGCCGGAGTTCTGGGAAGAAACTCCCCGCAACAATCGCCTTCCAGGAGCCATGAGTGGTGGTTTGAAACAACGAAAGATGGAGTTCAAATCACAATTTATCGTTTCCCACAGACGGCTCCAGTGATGAATCCTAAATTCATTGTTTACAGAAAGTGAATGCGGGAAAGTAAAGAACACAAAGGGATTATGTGGTTCGATTGAATGATCTACGTCCACGGGAGAATCGAGAGAGTATTTGTATTCAAAATAGCATGAGTGTGTTACAATGGAATCGATCTAGTATATATAGCTAGTCTAACGTCCATCATGGGGGTGATGGACATGGGATCATGGTGATGATCGTGGGTGGTGGCCGTTTCTGCCTCCATCACTCCACGTTCTGTTGGTTAGGGCTCAACTCCCTTGGCCTGTCTTTTGGACTTTTCTGCATGGGTTGGGCCGAGCTGCTGCTGGGCCGAGGTGGAGCTGCTGGGCTGGTGTCGATGTTGTGTTATTGGGCCTAGGGAGATGGTCCATTTCCTATCAATGGTCATTATGAACTTCGAAATGCATTGGTTGCTCATTTGTGGGAAGAGTATACTAACTCTGAAACTTGATTCTCAATTTCATTTATTAAGTTGTGTAATCTTCCTTTATTTAATTATGCGTAATTTTCTTTTATTCAATAAGTTGTATAATTTTGCTTTATTTAATGAATGATATTTTCATAATTGTATTATTTTTAAATAATGTATCTTATATAGTGAGAAGTGATATGCTAGTCACCTTCATATGCACTTTCGTCATTTTTTCATTTCGACATTATTTTGTTCGATTTTTTCAATTGTAATATATTCTAATACCTTATAAATTAATATTGAAATCACTAAATCATATATATAGAGGATGGATCATATAGAAATAAGTCCTGGTGTGAGAAATAGGAATAGATCTGAACTATTGATCTTAATTTGATCTATGGCTGTAATTGATTTAAGCATGATTATAAGGTATTATAAGCATGACTAGGTTTAAGCATGATTTGTACATTAAAAAGCATAATGGTATTGTAAGCATAAATATATATATCAATGCTCGATTTGTTCATTTTTTCTTCTAAGTTCAAAAAATGTATAATTAAATAAATCGAGCTTTGATATTTGTATTTTTTTTTTTTTTTTTGATCTAAGGGTTTCAATATTAATTTATAAGGTATTAGAATATATTACAATTGAAAAAATCGAATAAAATAATGTCGAATACGAAGGTGCCCACGAAGGTGATTAGCATAAGGTGACTAGCATATCATTCCTCCTTATATAGTATTGTTAAATGAAAATCTATAGTGGTCTAAAATGTAATATTTAGAAATATCTGGATGTAATTGTAAAAATATTAAAAGTGTGGTTGAAATGAATATTCTTTTGGGTTTGAGTTTGAGTTTTTAGGTTGTGGATAGATTATTGTTTGATGTGACATAAACTGCAAAATGAGTTTTTTTTTTTTTTTAGTGTTGAGGGTTGGAGATGCCCTTAGGTCCATCAAAATATTTGATCAATCGAGATTTTATCATATAGAGTAGAATATCTTTATTGTCAACTATTTTGACTTGCTTACTATAATATCACAATACATGATACTCCCTCTGTCCTATTTAAGATCTCTCATTTTCTAATTTGGGATGTTCCATAGAAAATGTCTCATTTCCTTATTTTGGAAAAAATTAGCCAAACTCAGTATAGATAGCAATTCAATTATGTAAGTAATGAAAATCATAATAAGTAAATGTTAATCCCTACAGTCCACTTCACTTGGTTTCTATTTTAAACGGGACATCTCACTTCAATTGGTTTGTTTTCTAAAATTGAAAGAATTAACCATTGTTTTTCATTGTGTACCAACTACTATTTACTTTTAACACCGTACATAAATATCGTGGCACAATGAAACAAGTCAATTGAAGCGGAACGGATGGAGTAATTATTATGACAATTTTAAAAAGAATTCTAAAAAAAATTCTATAATTTTTTATAGTATAAGTAAATGTTAATTACACACATTATAAGTTTATAACAGTGAACCAAACAAGAAATATATTAATTGTTATACTAAACAAATGTGACATCTATCGGATGGAAAGAGAAAGAGTATACAGTAAAACCTCTATAAATTAATACTCTATAAATTAATAATATCTCTAAAATAATAAAATCTCCAGGTCCCAACTCGGACCTTTGTAAAAAATTATCAAATTCTATAAGATAATAAAATAATAACTTTTCAGAAAATCCCTTTATAAATATTAGGTCCCATCAAAACTCTAAATTAATAATTCATAAATATTACAATTATAAATATTTTGGTAATTTGCTACAATATGAACATATTGTTACTTGATTTTTCTTAAGTTTTAAATATTATGGTCTTTGTACCTTAACTAACTTTCAAACGATAATTTTCATCAACTTATAAATTTTTTTGAGTGCACATAAGATGATCTCTCTTATACTCACATAAAGTTGTACGCGTTTAATCATTCGTAGATGATTTTGCAATGCCTTTTAGATGAGAAGACATGATCGATGTGTTATAAATGATTTTATTTATATATTGAGATTTATATATATGTTTCACTCATCATGCATGTATATATTTAATTGGTTATAATAGTTATTTAAGTGCAACTGACTAATGTAAACATGTATATTCAAGTAATTTCAATAACTTACTACATGCATCAAGAAATATAATAGTTGACTGTATACAATGAATTGATATTATATATAATTATATTTAATTAGTTTTAGGGAATTTGTTGATAAATGATATAATTAATGAAACATATATGAATTTATTTATTTTATACATATGTACTAAATTTGCTTAATTTAAAAAATACCTCTTTTAATTAATAAAATATTAATTTATCGATATATTAATATCTCTCTAAATTAATAAAATTCTATAGTCCCAAGGTAATTAATTTATAGAGGTTTTACTGTATTTTATTAAAACCTATGCCCAAAAAAAAGGCATGAAATAGCTAGGACAGGGAGGGACTGAGGGAGTATAAGAGTTTTGTCCATGTCTTTAAACAATAATGCTATTTGGCCATAATGTGGCCGGCCACACAACGATATTTTTCATAGTATATGTAATTTTAAAATTAGTAAATAATAACTATAATTTATTACTTTTATATTTTAATTTAAAAATATTTTTTCCCCAAAAATGATATAATTAATGAAACATATATGAATTTATTTATTTTATACATATGTACTAAATTTAAAAAATACCTCTTTTAATTAATAAAATATTAATTTATCGATATATTAATATCTCTCTAAATTAATAAAATTCTATAGTCCCAAGGTAATTAATTTATAGAGGTTTTACTGTATTTTATTAAAACCTATGCCCAAAAAAAAGGCATGAAATAGCTAGGACAGGGAGGGACTGAGGGAGTATAAGAGTTTTGTCCATTCTTTAAACAATAATGCTATTTGGCCATAATGTGGCCGGCCACACAACGATATTTTTCATAGTATATGTAATTTTAAAATTAGTAAATAATAACTATAATTTATTACTTTTATATTTTAATTTA
This sequence comes from Thymus quinquecostatus, assembly GCA_024222315.1. Classification (NCBI taxonomy): domain Eukaryota; kingdom Viridiplantae; phylum Streptophyta; class Magnoliopsida; order Lamiales; family Lamiaceae; genus Thymus; species Thymus quinquecostatus. Next base: position 14,976,163 of record CM044174.1, on the reverse strand, counting down.
AAAATATTTTTTCCCCAAAAATTACATATTTTTCTAATTTAAAAAAGAGGAGTATGAACAAAAAGGTAAAAAGAAGGAAAAGATGACCAAACTTTGGGCGTGGAGAGTGTGATCACAATTCACAGTAACTGCTTATTTCATCTGTATTTTATTTGTTATAGAGCCAAATTCGCAGAAACTAATATTGAAGCTAACATACGTAACCAATATATAGCCGTGTAGATTAAGTTTGGAAAAACAGAGTCCAATCATCATTAGAAATTCAACAATATTATATAATTATATCCAAATATGTTTCAGGAACAGATAAATATGTACATTGGAATTCCTAAACTAGGAAATTCTCCTACGCATTATGTTCTAACTTAGAAAGTACATAGGCAATCCTAAGTAAGGCAATTCTCCTACTATTTAAGGAGAGCCAGTCATCCATTGCTCGGTGCGACTGTATCAAGAAGGTGACCGTTAATGGCTATATGCTTGAGGTCAATAATGTAATTGTCTCGTAGAAAACCAAACCCAAACATTCCGTTTCTGTACAGCCAAATTCTTCCTTCCACCCTCCTAGGATTTACAGTAGTCCCAACTGAATCTGGAATAACCAAGTCATAACTCGAGTTGATGTAAAGCATACGAGAGACAACTCCATTATCTGAAAATGAAATATGATGATCTGCTTCTTCTGGCGGCCTAAGATGCATTCGACAATTGTATATTTCATCCTCTTCATGAGAAAAAGGAGACTCGATGAATGCCAAACTTGAAGTCCAGAAAACTGGGGCATGGTAAGTCAGAGGCTTACAAGAGTCCCCGACCTTCCTACATGCTATACCCCCAACATCGTCATATGTCACTAGGTAGAAATCTAAGCTCATGTCATCACAAATTCCCTGCACCAAAACATAACCTAGGGTTACTTCGTTAGACATAGTAACACAACAAATGAACTATTAAATATGTCGACAATCCGAGTCAAGATTAAGATCAGGCTACTCAGTCATGAAGACAGGTTTCAAGCTCAATCGGATACGGAGAGACAATAAAAGCATTGCCCGGAGTCAAAATAATTTGAACATAGATGAACTGCACATATCATGTCCAGAAGTACATAAATAATCTGAATCATTCTAGCTTCAAGAACAGTAATGGCTGCATATAATGCAACTTAGCATGAGAAGCACGGTGATCACTTCTAGTTCTACATATTCTGTTCAGACCTTACTTTACATAGAAACAACAGTTATGATTACATACCCAAGATGTATTGTTCATCCTTTGGTACCTATGGTATAGCAACCATTTTCATGATACATTGGATGTGGATACAAAGTGACCAGTAGGAGGCTCCATAACGAATAATAACATGAATACAAGCTTAAATACTTCCATTTAAACCAATGTAACAGTTCCTAGACTGGATAGATGAACGACGACTGATCAAGAAGTGAGACTACATACTTGGATGCCTTTTCTTTGAGAAGGTATGGTGTATAAGCCATGATTTTATAACTAGGTACCAGTGATGCAAAATTCTCCTTGAAATCAAGCATTCTTCATTCAGAGAGAACCTCATATTTGGATTTGATGGATTGGAGTTGAGTATGAAAGGGTATATCAATTCAGTTTGGTCTCATTGCAGCTCTTAAGCGTTAAGTGGTTCTTTAGTATTTGGACAAAGCTTTTACACAATGAGACACCATTTTCACTTGTTATTGGAAAAAGTATTTTGCTTGGAATAATTTAGCAGATAGTACTGGACTTGTCTGATAAGTATTATCACAGGATTGTACGGATTCTAGTCAACACAACTGATGCAAACTTATACAGTTGTGGGACTTTGAATTAAGTTTCTATATAGAGTCCAGAGATAATTATATTTGATTTTTTGTTTGTCATTATGATATTATTTCCAGTAGAGGTGGCAAAGGAGAAACATATCTTCTAATACTTTTACATTAGATAAGCTACAAAGAAGCATATACTCATTTGGAAAGAATTCAATATTATTCCAAAATGTATAACAAGCAGCGAGCACAGATGCAAGAAATGAAAAAACTTTTAACTGTTAAAGTACCAACACTGCACTGCCTAACACAATTTAACTGCAAAAATGCATGCTAGTACACAACCGTCACAAAATTACCTGAACTTGAATGAAATGTCATAGAGTTGCTTTCAAGGATTTAACGTAGAAAATCTAACAGATAATTAAAACTACCAACTAAGCACCCTAGCTTCCTTTAACATCATGCTCAACTCTCAAATATTAATCCTAATCATACATAAATGACAGCAGAAGGTAAAGATGGAATCTTGATAAAGGGGAGACTACCTTCCACAAGCCTTGCAACGGTTTGGAAGGTTTGGGTGAGCAATTGACGATTTTGACAAAATGCTTAGGCTCCCATTTCCTCATCCTCCCCTGCTTCTCCTTCTCCTTCTCCCTCCTCCTCTGCCTCCTTGATCCACCGGGGCTCGTTCTATTGGCAAAGTACTGATAAATCTCAGTCATCAATCGATCAGGCGGAGAGCCATAAACGTTATCACACTCTTCACCTCTCGAATTCACCAAATTCTCCTCCACAACCATATGGCAGTCCCCAATGAAGCTCACATTCACCTGAATCAAGTCACTCTCGACAACTAACGATTCCGCCATCAGATCCTCCGCAGTCAGCGCCGCCCTCCCATCCGGATCGAGATAGTTCACCATCTCCCCTCTCGACGAAATGCTCATCCACAGAAACGGCTTCTGGATCACCTCGTACCCAATGTTCTTCGACGGTGAAACCCTAGAACCGGTGATGTAGAATGGGCCCCACTGGAAGAAAACGAGCGGCGGCGCCGAGGCAGTGGGGACCTCATCGCCGCAGCGGCGCCAGAAACCGATCAGGCTGTCGTACTCGTCGAGGAAGCGGTAGAGTTGCCTGTAGGAGATCCTGCCGCCGCCCCATTTGTGGATGAGGGTTTTGGAGCCCCATCGGCGGTGGCAGAGGGAGAACCAGAGGCGCTGGTCGTGGCGGTAGAGGGCGTCGAAACGCTTGCAGGTGCAGGCGAACGCCGCTAGGTCGGAGGGGCGGAGAAAGGACAGCACGCAGAGCTGCACGTCGTCCGGGAAATCGCTGAACGACATCGTTTCAATCATAATACAAAAAATAAATGAAAAATCCTTTTTATCCCGAGACAATTGGCACCGAATCTTCGAGATGGAAATTTAAATTCCGAGACGGAAATTATGGATTTATGGGTAATTAAGATTTGATTGGGCGACGAACGCTGAAGAAGCGAAAATGAATGGAGTGCATTAACGTTTTTGTTCCTTTTCTATCTGCAGAAATCAGGAAATGGGGAGGCCTGAACTGTATCAAGGGTATGACTGTATTTTCACAAGCACCTCAAAATGTGCTCTAACGGAACGGTGGAAGCTATTGTAGAATATTTCTACTCCAATTTTCTCCTTTTGAAAACATGAAAAGGAATATTACTCCTATATCCCCCACTTCAATTTAAAAGATTACACCCTCCGTCCCCTAATAAGTGTTCCAAGAGACTAAAATTTTTGTCCCCTAATAAGTGTCATATCACATATTTCAATGTAAAATTTTGGCTAAATTACCAATTTTACCCCTGTTATCATTACACTTTTTTTACTTTTTCAATTTTCTATGTAATGATTAGTGGTTAATATGGTAAAATTATACATTTTCTTGGTTATTGTGTTTTGACGGCTCGGGACACTTATTAGTGGACGGAGGGAGTATGTTTTATCACGACATTCAACGTTTCTTAACTGATTGGTGTTTAGTTGTTAGGTTTTTCGTTGTGTTTTCGTGTTCATTTTCATTGTGTTTCGTGTCTTTTAGTGTGTCTTTTGGCTATGATTCGTTTGTTTGGAGTTTTTGGTACTTGTAGGATGAAAAGGGCGGAAACGAGAAGAAAACGAGAAGAAAGGTTGTTGAGCAATCATTGACCTCGAGTTCTAATCTCTCATGATTTTATTGAAGATTCATTTTGGATGTAATGAAAGCATTATATCGAAGAGGGGTTCGATAGGAGCACATAGACGAAAACGGAGGTCAATTCGGAGTTCGAATGAGGAAGATACGGCCGAAACAAGAGAGTCGCGCGCTAACGTGCCAGTACCTGATCTGGACGACCGTCCAGATTTCCTTCACAATCTGGACGACCGGCCAAGTACTTATGTGCGTGTTTATCCAGTTTCTGATCTGGACGACCGTCCAGATTTCATTCAACATCTGGACGATCGTCCAGATGTCGGCGTCCAGCTGTGTTTCCTTATTTAACTAGGTTTTCTTCCTAGTATATATATTAGTGCCTTGGACGAATTTTGTAACATCTTAGACACCTTTTATCATTGTTTAGCTTTAGTTTTCAGATTCAAATACTTTAGTTTAGCTTTCTATTGTTCGGATCCGGATTCGTTCTTCGTTATTGCAATTTAATTCAAGGCGTTTAATTTACTTCAAGTTCTTCGTTCTTCGTCTCAATTTTCGTAAGTTCTTTTATTGCTTTCGTTTACTTGTTATAATTGCTTACTTTCGTTTTAGATTCGTTTTCTTAATTGCTCCGTTTAAATTCCTTAGTTTAATTTCGTTCTTTCGATTTCAAGTTCAAAGTTTAGATTCGTTTTTCTTGCTTTCAATTCTTTCGTTTTTCAAAGTTTTCAAGTTAAATTAATTTGCTTTTAATTTCCAGATTTCAATTCATCATGTCTAGATTTATTTATGCTTCTTTCTTTGCTTTCGTTTTCTTCGTTGCTTCCTTTATTGCTTTCCTTTCGATTCTTGCCTAGGTAGATTTAATTGCTTTCTTCTAGTTTAATTCTTAGATTTATTTCTTGAGTTCTAGATTAGTTATTTACTTGCTTTTATTTATTGCTTGATTTATTTTATTTGCCTAGGATTTAAAACAAAAACCCCAAAATATTCTTTACTTGCTTTCTTAGATTAGATTTTTACTACGTAATTAATTGCCCTGTTAAGTTTTCCTTGAGATTCGATACTTAGGTTTTACTTGCTAGTGCTACGATAGATTTCGTCTATTGCGAACACTTTTTAGTGAAACAAATTTTGGCGCCGTTGCCGGGGAAAACTTTAGGCGATTTATTGTGTAGTATTTTTATTTGTTTTATTTTTATTTGTGTTTCTTCGATTTTCTTGTTTCTCCCACTCGGTGCATTTAACCCTTTTGTTGAGTGTTGTTTATGCATGGTCGCCGAAGTCTTCAAAGGAATTTAGCGCCCTACGTCGACGACATCCATCAAAGGAAAGCGATCTTAGCCGCGAAGGAGAAGGAGGAGATCGATTCTCTAGACTTCGGTTTAGTCTTGTTGTTTGCAGAGCCCGAAGCCATGGCAGCTAGAGTCGTCATGGGCGATTTTGCTCGCCCCACATTCACAGCCACCACTTCGGTGATTGTCCTGACGGAAGCGGTCAGGAATCATGAGCTTAAACCTCACCACATGGCGTTGCTCCCATCCTACCACGGGCTGCCCAACGAGGATGCATTGACGTTCATTCGAGAGTATTGCACGGTGGTGCAATCTTTCCCACTCTCGGGACTCACGGAGGACAACTTGAAGATGAAGTGCTTCCCGTACACCCTCAAGGATCGAGCAAAGTCATGGTATTTGTCACTCCCGGCCAACTCTCTCACCACATGGAATGCGGTGTGCGAGAAGTTCATGCTCAAGTACTACCCGAACCGCAAGACTCAAGAGGTGCGGTCAAAGATTATGAATTTCTCCCAAGACAACGATGAGCCGTTTCACGAAGCATGGGAGAGGTTCCAAGAGCTACTTCAACAATGCCCTCATCATCAAATGGCACCGGAGTTGCTTTGGCAATATTTCTACGACGCCCTCAACCAGACTTGTCAGTTCATGGTGGACAGTTCGGCCGGAGGCAACATAGCGGTCAAGACAGCTGACGAGTTGCAGACGATATTCGAGACGCTCGCTGCGAGTTCTCAACAAAAATCAGCTAGGCCAAGGAAAGTGGAGGCGAGTGCAATCTCGATGAGCCCCGATTTGAAGAAGCAAATTGCCGACATGTATAGGGATCTCGAGAACTTGAAGATTAAGCAAAGTGCACCGGCCCCGAAGGAGGAAGAGAGGAAGCCTGACAAATGCGAGATTTGTGGAGAGTTGGGACACATCAAGGAGGTTTGCCAAAATATGGGAGCACCCACTTATGAAGGAGGAGCCGATGTATATGCTGCCCAAGGGTACATGCCACCACCCCAAGGGCAAGGTACGAACCCGAATTTTCAATATCGTCGCCCCTCTCCATATAATAACCCCTACCCTCCTCAAAATCCCTACTACTCTCAACCTCCATCATATTATCCTCCTCCTCAATATCCTCCAAATCCCTACTATCCACCACCTCCATACTACCCCCCTCAACCTACTCCTACACCACCACCATCATACCCAAATTCTCGTCCTCAAGGACCTCCACAAAAGCCTCCCGTCGATGAGGATCGTCTCCATGCACTTGATGCGAACATAAAGAGGCTCGAGTTGGCCATTGGCCAAATTTCTAGTTCCATGCACCTGATGCAACAACCGGGGCGAATTCCGAGCCAAGGGATTCAACCACAACAAGCCAACGAGGTGCAAGCCCCATATCCTCCATATGTTCCTCCCGTTCCACCTCACCAAGCTCATGCAATCACGGTGTTACAACGCAATGGAGTTCCGATGCCTCCTCAAGGGCCCATGGGAGATCGACGGGGCCCGAGCGCTCGATGGAACGACCCAGGAACCCCGGCAACACCCTTCGGCCAAGCTCGTCCAGGAGGTGATCTGGCCGGTCGGCCAGATTCTGGCCGCTCGGCCAATCCCTTCAACGCTTGCGAGAACCCAGCAACTAGTCTGGACGATCGGCCAGGTCCCCTCGACTCTGGCCGATCGGCCAAATCCGGCGACAGCAGCGAGGATTCCAAGGATGATAAGAAGGATTCTCCCGTTCTCCACAAGACGCCCGATCCGTACGTTCCCCCTATTCCATTCCCGAGTAGAGTGAAGAACAAGAAGCAAATGCTCAACCCGTATGTTCCACCTATTCGGAGTATCATGAAGAAGGAGACAAAGGACCCCAAGCCTATCAACTCATTTCCTAAACGAGGGGATCCGGGAGGTTTCGATTTGAGCATAATTTTGGATAGCGGAGAGACCGTTTCCGGATTGATGGACTTAGGAGCTGCGGTGAACTTGATGCCGTATTCTATTTTCGAGAAGATGAACTCAAGAGTCCTTCAAGCTACCGACTTGCGCATTGAGCTAGCAGACGGCACCGTGAGCAGTCCTTTGGGAGTTGTGGAAGATGTCACTGTCTTAGTTGGTGGAATTCGAGTCGTCACCGACTTTGTTGTGCTTCACGAAGGCAAAGGAGCTAAGAGTGCAACCGGACATCTACTTTTATTGGGACGACCATTCATGGCCACTACTCGAGCTCGAATTGACGTAGGTACCGGCACATTGAGCATGGCCGGTGAAGGAGGTTCGGTAACATTTTCGGTATTTGGAAATTCACCTTCTATTCCTAGTTCCTCTCTTCATTTATGCTCTTATGTTAAGCTTGCTAACCCTCGTGTTGAGGAAAATGTTTGTGAGATTTCTAACAGGGTAGCAGCTCTTGAAGAATTCATTGAAGATGAAGAGTCCATTGAAGATGACGAATTCTTTAGTTGTGTGGATGAAGAAGAGGACATTATCGAGGAATTTCTACAGAATTTGGAGGAGGATGATGTCGAGGAAGAGGACAGCTCGACGCATTCATCGAAAGAGGAAGTGATCATTAACTCTTTTCTTTCTAACCTCACCAATTGTGAAACATCTTTTCTTGCAGAGTTTAACTCGAAGATGTTTGAGGAGGAGTTCGAACTAAGTGCGGGGGAGTTGAGAGTTGATGAAGACCAAGTTCTTGATCTTCGGGATTGTTCGAGGAAGAAGTGTGTGTATTTCGCAAAGAGCACCAACACGTCGCTTGGTGCCGCGGGCTTAGGTGTTTTTGCAGGAATTGGCGTCGAGGATCCAGCCTCTCATTTGGCCGATCGGCCAGATTCCTAGGGTAATCTGGAGGATCGGCCAGAATCAGTTCCACCGGACCCGAATGATCCTCGTTTTTGGTCTCCTCTTGATCCCCGTTGGCAAGATCCGAGGTTCCAAGTTCCATTCAACTAATAGCCTTGTTTTGTTATATTTGAGTCTTTTATTTCTTTTTCTTTGTTTTGTGCAATTTTACGCTTTGGTATTTTGTTTTGTTTTGTGTTTTGTTTTGTAGGTACTACTTGGAGTCTTTCGAGATTTTGAGTTATTGGTTGTCAACATGCGATAAGTTCCTTCTATCCCTTTCCTTTTTATTATCTTGCAATGGGGACATTGCTTGATTTTAAGTGTGGGGGAGGGTCTTTGAACTTTTGGCATGAAGTTTTTGTGGTTTTGTTGTCTTGTTGATCGAGTCTAGTTGATCGAGTCCTCATGTTCCCTCACTTGGGAATTTGTTTGATTTTGAGCCCTATAAGCATGTAACTTAGGATCAATGTGAATGATTCAACGATGGAATCTTTAGTTGTTGGAATTGATTTGAGCATAAATTAGGTTGGTTTAATCTTGAGTTGTTGTTGATTATGATTCGATGAGTTGTGGGGCACGAATTGATTTGAGTTTGAGGAAAATGATTTATGATTTTTGGTTGAGTGATAAATCTAGATTGTTGCGACTTGGATTGCTAGTTTACTTTCCCCTTAGAAAAGAAAAGAAAAAAAAAAAGAAAAAAAAGTTGTGTTTATGTGTGAATAAAGAGTTGATAGGATTCTGCTCCTCTTACTTGTAACGTATGAAAATACTAGAGTAATGAGCATGGGAAACCACATGAAAAGGCTTCGAGAGACCCTCGAATGATCACATTTCATGAACTTTGTCCTAGATGATACTCGTGTATATTAGAATAATGTGTTCGTAGGCATTCTACCCCTCTTGACAATGGGTACGGGAAACCGCACTAGGAGGCTCGATGTGACCCATCGATGATTAAACCTAGTGAATTATGTGCCAAAAACGTTCACTTGTGTAAAAAAAAAAAGAAAAAAAAGAGAGTTTTTTATGTATTGAATAAAAAGGGGAAGTAGGCTAGACGTCTAAAGTTGTGGTGATCTAGATATTTGTGAGATGTGTGTATCATTGCTTTTCCTCTTGCTTGGGTTGATTTATAAGCCACATAGCTCGTTGATGATGATTGATCGTAACTTGGGATTAAAGTGACCTCGTTTGAGTTTGTCGATTCCGGTGATTAAATGTTCTATGATTTGAATTGTTTGGATTGAGTCTAAGTTGTATGTTTATATTGCTTGAGGACAAGCAAAGTTCTAAGTGTGGGGGATTTTGATTGGTGTTTAGTTGTTAGGTTTTTCGTTGTGTTTTCGTGTTCATTTTCATTGTGTTTCGTGTCTTTTAGTGTGTGTTTTGGCTATGATTCGTTTGTTTGGAGTTTTTGGTACTTGTAGGATGAAAAGGGCGGAAACGAGAAGAAAACGAGAAGAAAGGTTGTTGAGCAATCATTGACCTCGAGTTCTAATCTCTCATGATTTTATTGAAGATTCATTTTGGATGTAATGAAAGCATTATATCGAAGAGGGGTTCGATAGGAGCACATAGGCGAAAACGGAGGTCAATTCGGAGTTCGAATGAGGAAGATACGGCCGAAACAAGAGAGTCGCGCGCGAACGTGCCAGTACCTGATCTGGACGACCGTCCAGATTTCCTTCACAATCTGGACGACCGGCCAAGTACTTATGTGCGTGTTTATCCAGTTTCTAATCTGGACGACCGTCCAGATTTCATTCAACATCTGGACGATCGTCCAGATGTCGGCGTCCAGCTGTGTTTCCTTATTTAACTAGGTTTTCTTCCTAGTATATATATTAGTGCCTTGGACGAATTTTGTAACATCTTAGACACCTTTTATCATTGTTTAGCTTTAGTTTTCAGATTCAAATACTTTAGTTTAGCTTTCTATTGTTCGGATCCGGATTCGTTCTTCGTTATTGCAATTTAATTCAAGGCGTTTAATTTACTTCAAGTTCTTCGTTCTTCGTCTCAATTTTCGTAAGTTCTTTTATTGCTTTCGTTTACTTGTTATAATTGCTTACTTTCGTTTTAGATTCGTTTTCTTAATTGCTCCGTTTAAATTCCTTAGTTTAATTTCGTTCTTTCGATTTCAAGTTCAAAGTTTAGATTCGTTTTTCTTGCTTTCAATTCTTTCGTTTTTCAAAGTTTTCAAGTTAAATTAATTTGCTTTTAATTTCCAGATTTCAATTCATCATGTCTAGATTTATTTATGCTTCTTTCTTTGCTTTCGTTTTCTTCGTTGCTTCCTTTATTGCTTTCCTTTCGATTCTTGCCTAGGTAGATTTAATTTCTTTCTTCTAGTTTAATTCTTAGATTTATTTCTTGAGTTCTAGATTAGTTATTTACTTGCTTTTATTTATTGCTTGATTTATTTTATTTGCCTAGGATTTAAAACAAAAACCCCAAAATATTCTTTACTTGCTTTCTTAGATTAGATTTTTACTACGTAATTAATTGCCCTGTTAAGTTTTCCTTGAGATTCGATACTTAGGTTTTACTTGCTAGTGCTACGATAGATTTCGTCTATTGCGAACACTTTTTAGTGAAACATTAACCCTTTCTATTTTGGTGATAGCCCCACAATATACTTATCAATTTAACATTTTAGGAAAAAATGCATTTAAAACCGTCAACTTTATCTGACATACCGTTTTAACCGTTAACTTTTAATTTTTTTTTTCTAAAATCACAAACTTTTTAATTTGTCCAATATTCCCTTATTTTTCCCCAAATCAAAGCTGACGTGGCGTTAGATGTGACAGTTTGGGAATTGACATTCCCTCCACGTAGATTTTATAAGACATGTATACATATATCCACGTAATTATTTTTATTTAAATAATATATGCAATTAATTTTAGTTTCTAAAAAATAAATACACATTAAAAAAAAAATCAAATTCAAGCTATAGAGTATAGCTTTAATGGAGGTTGATGCCTAAGCGCACTACCGTCCTTCGCCTTCTATAGCACATGCTCAAAAATCGACGAAATCTAAAGGTTTGTCGCGGAGGTTAACGTGGCGGCGGCTGCTGCTCACAGATAATGTCCCCCCAAAAGCCTCACATCATATTCGGATACGACCACTACTTCACCTCCGACATCGATACTTGCCTCGATTTTGCAGCGAAAAGCAGGGTCAGGGAAGTAGATCTGCACCTGGAACTGATCGGAGGGCCATATTTTAGCAAGGGAGGAGATAGATCTAGAAAAAATAAAATTAATTGCATATATTATTTAAATAAAAATAATTATGTGGATGTATATGTGTCTTATAAAATCTACGTGGTAGCTATGTGGACGACATGTCAATTTCCAAACTGACACATCAACGCCACGTCAACTTTGATTTGGGGAAAATTAGAAATCATGGGAAAATTGGACAAATTAAAAAGTTTGTAATTTTAGGAAAAAAATTGAAAGTTAACGGTTTAAACGGTATGTCAGATAAAATTTAAGATTTTTAATGCATGTTTTCCAACATTTTATACAATACTTTAACTCTTTAACAAACTAATAATCTTAAAAGTATTAGATGAGTGCAAAATTATTCAAATTTAATAATTTAACACATTAATTTATTAACATATTGTCAAAGCACTTTGTGCCGAAACTTCTGTACAAGAATCGGTGGACAGAGGAAGCAAATAATAATATTCCCTCCGTCTCATTTCAATTGACATGTTTTATCTTATCGGGTCATTCTATATGAATGTCCTGTTTCTAAAATGAAATGAATTAACCACGACATTCTAATGGAATCCCTGATCGATCTTATTTGTCGTAAGGCAATTAAAATCGTGATGATGATGAAAAGAACACAAGGATGTAACATAGTTCGATCTATGTAAATAGGTCTACGTCTACGGAGCAAGAGTATGGATCTTTATTAATTGGAGTAAATATCGAGTACAAAAGTATGAATGGATCTCCCCTCCTTCTAATCTATAACCCCATATTTATATATGATCATGATAGGAGCAAAAATAGTATGGAAGGAAAAGAAGAAGAAAACGAAAGAAAAGAAGAACACGTTCAGCCTAGGGCTCAATTTTCAGCCTAGGGCTCAAATCCTCAATACTTTGATAATCATCTCAAAAACCTAATAACAATATTTATACTACTTTAATGAAAAATCCTACCATAGATAAACTTCTACCCTAATTAAACTTAAACAACCCTAATCTAATAATAATATAAAAGACTAATAATAAATATAAAAGACTAATATCAAGCCCGTTCCCGGCTAATGTAATAATCTCAATTCTGCTCTCTATCAATTCCTTCCCCCTTCGAAACAACCTTGTCCTCAAGGTTGAAATTAAGAAACTGCTGGTCAAGTATATTTGTTTGGATCACCCGGATCGAACGGCCGCACATTCTCCAACAATTCTATGTAACTAAAATCTAGTAGCTCGTCCTCCTCCGCCAGTAGAACTCTTAGTTGTTTCAACGGACACTCATGCTGAGGCGTGTATGGTTTCTTACAACGGTAACACAACCCTTTCGCCCGCAAATCTGCATAGTCATTCGGTGAAAGACGAGTGAAACGTTGCTGCTTTGCATTCTGCTCCGATGCAGTACTATTGTCAGGAGTCGTTTCTGACCCTGAATTGGTTCCAAATGTCGGCCTCGGGTTGGAGTTAGCACGAACAGGCGTACTAACTATTCCGCTATTCGCTCGACCTCCAGACTGCAGTGCCAAATTGTCCTCCACATCCCTTGCAAGCTCCATTGCCGTCTCCAAATCCTTGGGACGTAACAGTCTAAGCGCACCTCGTACTGAATCTGCCAAACCCTTCATAAAATATCCTAAGTAGTGCTCGTCACTGAGACCTGGAACTTGACCTGCTAGCTGCAAAAACAAATTGATATAATCCTCCACCGAGCCTGATTGCTTCACATCGGCTAGGCACTCGAATGGATTTCCTTTGAATCTAGTATCAAATCGCGATACCATCGCCTTTGAGAATTCCTCCCATGAGAGTTCCGGCTTGCGAGAACGAAGCCATGTAACCCAATATAGGGCCGATTCCTCCTTAACAACCACCGCTATCTCCACCTTCTGCCCCTCGCCTGTTTTGTTGATCTCAAACTGCTGATTGGCATGGGCCAACCAACCGATCGGATCAGCACCATTAAAAGGCGGCAACTGCAGAGAAACCACGGGCTGCGGATTCCCTGATGTCGACTCCCCCTCTTTCGGCTTATCCGAAACCTTCTCTTGAAGCGCCTTCATCGACCTTGAAACGTCCGACAATGTCGCTAAAATCTCCTCCAGCGATTTATGCATCTCCGTTTGCGCTGCTTCAACCTTGGATAAGCGTTCGGTTGTAGATCGTAAATCCATAATGGCGGGAACGGGATCCGGCAGGTCGGACCAATTGATAGGAGCAGAAAATAATATGGAAGGAAAAGAAGAAGAAAACGAAAGAAAAGAAGAACACGTTCAGCCTAGGGCTCAATTTTCAGCCTAGGGCTCAAATCCTCAATACTTTGATAATCATCTCAAAAACCTAATAACAATATTTATACTACTTTAATGAAAAATCCTACCATAGATAAACTTCTACCCTAATTAAACTTAAACAACCCTAATCTAATAATAATATAAAAGACTAATAATAAATATAAAAGACTAATATCAAGCCCGTTCCCGGCTAATGTAATAATCTCAATTCTGCTCTCTATCAGATCATCTTGAGTTTAACTCTAATACAAAGTCTTCTCCTATATAAAGACTCTTTAAGTTTATCTCTATCTTCATGATAACCGTTCGAGTCTTTTACGTTTCTAACTGGAATTTGAGTTGTAGGTGATCGAGGAATCTTCCTTACTTGGGCCGAACTGCGTAGGCCAAGCTTAATACCGAGGCCCATTTATATGGGGCCTAATGCTTGGGCCTAGTAGTTAGGCCATATCCTATTGCATCCCCCCCACCCACCCAAAAAAAAAATGATGTAGAAATGAGGGTGTGATGGAGGGGAGACAGTGGAGTTGGGATTAACGTAGAAGAAAGGCACACTGCCTCATTGAAAATTTGTATGATAAACAAATTGAATGTGTACTATCTCGCTGAAGTTAAACATTGCCTCGTCATAAATTACTTGTGACGAGGTCGAATGCATACCGTCCCGCCGAGGTCGAACACAGTGCGTGTGAACGCCATTTAATGCATACGGTGGTTGGGGTCCCGATAAAGGTGGCACGCGATGTGACAGTTTGGTGAACGTGAACAGGCGAAAACAGGGTGTGAATAACTTCCTCAATACGCCATTATCTCATTTTACTTTGCCCATCAAAACTTTTCAAATTTTCTGTCTTTTCCATCTCTCTAAAAAATCTTTCGAGTTTTCGCCATTTTCTACTGCCGTAGTTCGTTATCGCCGGAGCTTTCGTCGCTGATTTTCCTTTGATTTTCAATCTTCGCATTTAAAAACAAGTAAGTTATTCATGGCTTCTCTTCCTCGCGTCAATGAGGCCCACGACAGTGAAAGCCGTGAGGTTTCTATGTTGCGGTCGAGTTCTCCGGCGGCGGCCTCATGGCCCTCCTTCTTTTGTTAGTGTCGAATTTTTCATCGTCGATTCTTCTATTACGTCGTCGTGTAGGGTTGTTTACCCAAATGTAGGGAATTTTGGTAGGGTTTCTAAAATTCCTTCGATTCTAGATTCCTTGAAAACTAAAGATATTGCTAAGAATTATTTATTTCCCAATTCCATTCATCTTGCAGTTCCCCATCCGGAGGATAGGGCTTGCGCTCCTCTGGAAGGGTTTGTTACCGTTTATGAGGACTGCCGAAAGTGCGGTCTTCTTCTTCCCCTTCCTTCTATTTATGCCGTACTGCCACAAAAGTTCAGCATTCCCCTTGCTCAAATAATGCCGAACTCTTTTCGGCAGTTGACGGGTCTTGGTGTTGTTTCCAACCATCATGGTTTTCCTTTTACACTAGAGTTGGTCCTTAGGTTTTTCCAGTTTAAGTCGAGTTCAGGGTGGTATTATCTATCACCCCGTCTTGGCTTTAAAGTCAAGACAAAATCCAAAGTTCCGAACTGGCAGAAGAAGTTTTTCTTTTACCGGTTCGATGGGGCATTCCAGTTCGCCTGGAAGAGGGAGAAGTTGGTGGAAGAGGTCACAATTTCGGATTAACTTTAACATGAACCCAAAGTTCTATACGTTATCTAAATTGCTCAATGAGCTTGTGCTAGTTGATGGAGTTCTCAAAACTAAACCTCAGATGCATGTAGCCACTACTTCTACATCTTCTAAACCGAAAGGTGGACTTAAGAAGATGAAGAAGAAACAGGGTGGCCAGGCTCAGAGGGGTGGCAATCAGAAGGTAGGTGGACCTCAAGGTGGCATAAAGTTCCTAAGGGGAAGTGCTTCTGTTGTGGGTAGAAAGGACATTACAAAGCGGCTAGTCCTCAGCTAAAAGGCAATTCTACATGTATATCTTGTGCATTAGTAGTCAAAACTTGTTTAGCGGCTCATTCTACATGTACTTGGATTGTGGATATGGGAGCCACTAATAATGTATGTTTTGACTTGCAGGGGTTTAGTCAACCCGGAGGCTTAATGTTGGAGAGATTACCGTCACCATGGGGAATGCTACGTTTGTGCCGGTTTCTGCAGTGGAAGTAGTCAGTTTACCATATTTTTTTTGATAAACTTTGGGTTTGAGAGATGTTTTGTTAGTACCTGATTTTAAAAGGAACCTTATTTCGGTTTACAAATTGTATTTGGATGGATATTAGGTTGCTTTTGGTTTGAATGACGTTACTATTTTTCGTAATAATGATGTCATTTGTTCAGGTATTATGTCTAATAATCTCTATGCCATTAACTATACTCTATCTGCTATTTATAGCACATCATCGAGTTAGAAGAAATGAAAGGTTTCTTCAAGTGTGAATCAAACATATCTTTGGCATCTGAGGCTCGGTCACATTAACATTAAGCGAATTCAAAGGTTGGTGAAAGATGGTCCTTTGGATGAACTCCGAATAGAACCATTACCAACTTGTGAATCTTGCTTGGAAGGTAAAATGACAAAAAGGGTCTTTAGATCCAAGGGCAACAAATCAAAGAATGTCAATGATTTGATTCATACAGATGTGTGTGGTCCAATGTCAATTCAAGCTAGAGGTGGCTATGAGTATTTTATCACTTTTATTGATGATTACTCACGTTTTGGATATATTTATTTGATGAAATGGAAATCTGAATCATTTGATAAATTCAAAGAGTTTAAAGCAGAAGTGGAAAATCAACATAATAAATCCATGAAATCCATTCGATCTGATCAAGGTTGAGAATACCTTAGCAGTGAATTTTTGGAATACATATCACAAGCCGGGATCACATCCCAGCTCAATGCGCCAGGAACACCACAACAAAATGGTGTGGTAAAACGCAGGATCCGAGTAATACTTGATATGATTCGGTCGATGATGAGCTAATCTGAACTACCTACTTCGTTTTGGGGTAATGATACGATCCTAGTCGAGCAAAAGATGCCGACGTAGATACGTAGCCCAGAATCGGAAGCCATAGATTAAAAATAAACGAACGATAGACCAGATGAACCTCTAACACCTTTGAAACTAACCCTCCCAATTGAAAAGGCGAGAAACTCCCTAAACCCCATGGAGACAGTTGCCTCAACAACATTAGTCTGATTCATAAATCAAATCAAACGAATCTAAAATAAATAAACTAGAATAAAAGATAAGATGGAATATCCCAATACGTCTACGGTCTAAACCCCCTAAGAACTATAGATAAGTCGAAACCTCTATAACCCAAAGAGATGGTCGCCAAGCCACACGGGGACGATGAATGACACACAAACGAGGGTGATGAACTCGATTGATTCGCCGATAAAAAATACCTCTATGAACTAAGAAATTCATAGGATATTAAAAGGAGATAAAATCTCACATGTTTATTGATAATCAAATATTTTGAGGCTTATTTTCGTCACCCCTATTTAGACCCTATTTATAAGCTTTAAAAAGTCCTAATTACACAAGGAAACTAGTTAAAAATCTATCCTAATATATACCAAATCAAATCCTAATCTAAAAAGAAATAAAATCTCCAAAATAATGCTTAAAATAACCCTATCAACTGGAGATCTAAATAAAAACGAAAATTAAATAAAATAAAATCTATAAAATAATATCTTCAAGCTTTATCCCATAAAATCTTCAAATCTCGATCTAAAAAGCTTATTATCTCGAACCATGGGCTGCATCATTCCCCTCCTCTTGAAGACGATTTGTTCTCAAATCAAAGGAGTTGAGTAATTAAATCTCCAAGTCTCCTCCATGAGCAACCTGTTTAAATAAAAATACGACAATTCTTCTTCTTCTTCTTCTTCTTTTTTTTTTTTTTTTTTTTTACTAAAGATAACTAAATTACGTTATAATAAAGATAGAAAAAAAAAAAAAAATCCTAGGCTCTGAACCAAATGATACGATCCTAGTCGAACAAAAGATGTCGACGTAGATACGTAGCCCAGAATCGGAAGCCATAGATTAAAAATAAATGAACGATAGACCAGATGAACCTCTAACACCTTTGAAACTAACCCTCCAAATTGAAAAGGCGAGAAACTCCCTAAACCCCAAGGAGACAGTTGCCTCAACAACATTAGTCTGATTCACAAATCAAATCGAACGAATCTAAAATAAATAAACTAGAATAAAAGATAAGATGGAATATCCCAATACGTCTACGATCTAAACCCCCTAAGTACTATAGATAAGTTGAAACCTCTATAACACAAAGAGACGGTCGCCAAGCCACACGGGGATGATGAATGACACACAAACGAGGGTGATGAACTCGATTGATTCGCCGATAAAAAAAATAACTCTATGAACTAAGAAATTCATAGGATATTAAAAGTAGATAAAATCTCACATGTTTATTGATAATCAAATATTTTGAGGCTTATTTTCGTCACCCCTATTTAGGCCCTATTTATAAGCTTCAAAAATTCCTAATTACACAAGGAAACTAGTTTAAAATCTATCCGAAGATATACCAAATCAAATCCTAATCTAAAAAGGAATAAAATCTCCAAAATAATGCTTAAAATAACCCTATCAACTAGAGATCAAAATAAAAACGAAAATCACATAAATAAAATCTATAAAATAATATCTTCAAGCTTTATCCCATAAAACCTTCCAATATCGGTTCTAAAAAGCTTATTATCTCGAACCATGGGCTACATCATTATGCCTTAGAAACAACGACGTATAATCTAAACTTAGTTCCTTCTAAGTTAGTACCTAAAACTCCATTGGAATTATGGACGGGTCGAAAAGCCCGTCTTGGGCATATTCGGATCTGGGGATGTCCTGCACATGTATTGCGCAAGGATGCTGACAAGTTGGAATCACGAACTGAATTACGACTGTTTGTAGGATATTCTAAAGGAACGAGGGGTGGATTATTCTATAGTCCTAGGGACCAAGAGATTATTGTTAGCCCAAATATGCAATATTTGGAAGAGGACTGCATGAATAATCACAAACCCATGAGTGAAGTCATCTTAGAGGAGATGAGGGATACAAATCAGCCTGAACCACCCGTACTAGATGTTACACCATCTACCGCACCACGTGTTAACACTAGTACACAATCTCAGAATATGCTTCGTCGCAGTGGGAGGGTCATCATTCAACCTGAAAGATGGTTGTGTTTGAGACAGTCTTCAGACTTTTTACCTGGTGCGGATGACTCAGACCCTTGGACATACAAAGAGGCAAGCTAAGATAAAGATGCACAACTTTGGCAAGTTGCAATGGATTCAAAAATTAAATCCATGCATGAAAACGAGGTGTATGATGTTGTAGAACTTCCTGAAGGGGTTAAACCCATTGGGTGTAAGTGGATCTACAAACGTAAGAGAGGACATGACGGGAAGGTTGAGACCTTCAACGCTAGACTTGTGGCAAAAGGTTTCACTCAGAAAGAGGGAATCGATTATGATGAAACTTTCTAGCCTGTCGTCATGCTTAAGTCGATCCGGATTCTCTTGGCCATTGCGGCACACATGGATCTTGAAATTTGGCAAATGGATGTTAAGACTGCTTTGCTCAATGGTAGTCTTGATAAGCCCATTTACGTGCGCCAACCAGAGGGTTATATTGCCGAAGAAGTGAGCATCTTGCATGCAAACTTAAGCGATCCATTTATGGACATAAGCAAGCATCTAGGTCTTGGAACACATGGTTTGACGAGGTAATCCAATCATACGGATTTACGAGTGTGTATATAAGAGTTGTGTTTACAAGAAGTGTGACGGAAATGTCTTGGTGTTTCTAGTACTGTATGTGGATGACATTCTACTGATTGTCAACAATGTGGAGATGTTATTGGACGTACGGATATGGTTGTGCAAGCAATTCAAGATGAATGATATGGGAGAAGTAGGACACATTCTTGGTATTAAGATTTTTCGAGATCGAAAGAAAAGAATGTTGTGTCTATCCCAAACAACCTACATCGACACGGTTCTTAAGCCGTTTAGCTTGGGAAACTCCAAGTGAGGAACTCTGCCTTTTCGAATTGGAGTTCATCTGTCTAAAGAGATGTGTCCGACGACACAAAAGGAGATAGATGACATGAAGACAGTTCCATAAGCTTCGGAAGTAGGAAGCCTCATGTATGTTATGCTTTGCACTAGACCGAATATCTGTTAAGATGTGGGCATGGTTGTCAGATATTAGTCTAACCCTGGACAGGGACACTAAACTATTGTACCTGAGAAAGACTAGGGATTATATGTTAGTATTTCAGTCTAACAATCTATTTCCTTTGGGGTATACTGTTGGTCCCGGTTTTTAAAGAGGATTCCACGTAGAGAGAGGGGGGGAGGGGAGGGGGGGGTGAATACGTGTAATAGAAGTTTTTAAACTTCTTTTTCAAATTTACTCAGAGTAGCAAGAATCGAGTCGCTTCACAACTTAAGACCTAGCCGTAAGCTTGATCTACAGTGTAAGCTTAACTCTGGACCTAAGCGTAAGCTTGATCACAGAGCGACTCGCTTGCAAATGCGGAATTAGGTGAGCTAGTCTTTCCTAAGTATTTAAATACTGTTTTAGGGTTTGTTTACATGCAAGTGCAATATGATAACCAAAGCAGGAAATAAGTGAAAGCTTAAAGTAAGAGAAATACGACACCAGAATTTAGAGTGGTTCGGTGATAAAACACCTACGTCCACTTTGTTGCACGCTGCAACAGTTTTTTCTCACTAAGAAACCTTGAGGATTACGGGTTCCTCAAAAACCTGAACTGGATCGAGCTTCACTCGCTTGGATCCGAACACAACAATGACTGTGAGATTACGGGTTCTCCACAAAACCTAGCTAAGATCGATCTTCAAACAATCGAGGAAAGTACTAGCTTGGATCTACACTCTATGATCGAGGTTTCTACAATCGAGGAAAGTAGAACCTTAGATCTTTACAAACAACCTTTCTACAACACTCAAAACCTAACAACTTGACAAGACAAGGGTTTAGGGTTTTGGTTTGAAAACTCTCTAAGTGAAGAACTCTTTACAGTGATGCAAAGGGTAGAGTTCTTCTCTAAGCTTGGATATATAAAGTGGGCTTAGAATACTAGGAGAGTGAAGGTTGCAGAGACAAGCTTCGGTGGGGCTGAAGCTTGGAGAACACTTAGACAAGTACTCGAAAGATGATTGATAGTTTTAGTGCTTGTTTGATGTATGCGCTGAAATCTCAGGTAGTGTTCTGCTTCTTCTCGTCTCTGGCCTCCACTATTTATAGTGTGGGAAGATGGACTGGAGCCGTTGAAGGTTGGTGACTATGTCCCTCCACACTCGACAGTACTTGCCTTTGACCGGCAGCTTTTAAGACGGCTGCTTTGTCTTCTTTCTGAAAACGGCTAAGAGCCAAGTTCAACAGTAACTGGAGCGTCCAGTACTGTAGCGGTGGCTCTGTCGGCCAGGCAGTCAACTCCCGTGCTCCATTCTTCTTGTGCCATGTGGAGATCCGCAATTAATGCTTCAATCTTCACTTGACTTGAGTTTGAACTCTAAGTTTGAACGGGGCGGGAAATTTGAACTGTCGCTTTCACTTAGGAAGTGGCTCGCTTCGCTTTAGTTTCTTGAGCATCTGCTTTAGCATGTGTTGACTCTCTTTGACTTTACTGTAGCGCTCGCTTCGCTTCGCCCAGTAGACTTACTTCGCTTGAAAAACACTCTTAAGCGAGTGGCCTTCGCTTGAAAAACCTGCAGTCAAACTTAGAGCGACTAAAGCAAAAGTTAAGCCTTCCTAACATTAATAGGCTTGAAAAATTCTAACCTATCTAATCAAAATAGGGTCGCTTAGGAATAGGATTTACATAGAGGGTTTTGGGATCTAATCAAAACATATAACATATTTAATTAAAGCATCCCGTTAAGTCCCCCCTTAACACATGAATCCTTAACAATTCCCAACAATTCCCCCTTTTTGATGATGCCAAAACCCATCACTTTAACCACTGTAAGTGATAGGGACTAATATCAGCCTCAACACGTGGTAAGTTTTGATGCTGATTGGACCTGCGATCCAGAAGCATCAGATGTCTTCTTGACACAGAAACCACAAGGTTCTGTGAAGAACCTTCACCGCGCAGAAGCTATCTTAACCGGAGGGGGATCTGCTTATACCTAAGGATCTGCCAAGCACACGCCATTCGCATGACTCTACACCCTCTAGGGTGAGGACCACCAAATTAATGACGAAGGGAATCTTGCCCCCCTAGAATTCCCTCTCTTGTCCTCCCCATGTATGTACATTCACCTTTTTGTCCTTCACACACCTATAAATAGAGGGTGTCTCACCACTCCAACAACCACACACACACACACTTTACATACTGTTCTATTCACTTAGAACTTTCTCTCGAACCCAAGCAACCGAGGTCCTTCTTCAAGGAGCCTTCTTCATCATTTCTCCCATCTTCACTTTGTGGGCGAAATACATTCTCAACCGGTTCACTTAAAGGTATAATTCTTGTTACCAAACGAGGGCGAGTACGAAGGCGCCTTGCGTTCTCGACTTCGTCCTCTTCTTCCTTTTCCTCCTTCCGAGATGAGCTCTGTTCTTCATGGATTTGGCCGGATCGATAGCTCAAACGCCTTGCGCTTGACCCCTATCTCCATCGTCTTTTACATGGAAAAGAGGCGTCTTACGGAAGTCGAGCTGCTAAAACCATCGCACTACATGGATCTCTTTTGTATCTTCATTTAAGTTCGTTTGTACATGAATATTCTTGGCTACTCTATGAATATGATTAATAATTGTTGTGGATCTTTAATCCGGATCTAACAACTGGCGCCGTCTGTGGGAATATTTGAGTTTAAGACGTCGATCTCTTCTGTATTATTGAAATTTCAGCTGGTTTTTGCAATACTGTCATGGATTTTTTCTGTTATTTCCTTATGCTAGAGTAAGGGGATAGTCTGTGTTAGTTAAGTATTCTTCGCATAAAATTTGGAGGCAAATATTATGGGTTAATTTCTGTTGAATCTTTTATGATGTCGAACCGCGAAATAGGAAGCGATCTTAAGATTACGATCTCCTCGTAATAGAAATTGTGATAACTGACTTGTATTCTCTGCTCAATCCAAAGGTTGTGAAGAATTTGAAGGAAAGTTGAATCAAAGTTGCAGCAATCTTGAAGTGTATTCGACTCATCTTTGACAACTGGTGAGTTTAAAAGTTTAATTGGAAGTCATAAATTGCGAAATTAGCCTGTGGGTTATGAGGAATTGGTAAGTACAGAGGAAGCACTATGATCTAATCATAAGCCCCTGTATTATCATGAACCGAAAACCACACAGAGCAAACACTAAAAACAGAGAGCCGAAAATGACGAGGTCACCCCCTCACCCTGATGAGGAGGCCCCACATTTGAAGGCATAAATCCTCTGCAATCGAGCTAAAATGCTCTCAAAAGCCCTATCTAATAGGCAACACTCTCTTAAGCCCTATCTAATAGGCAACACTCTCAAAAGCCCTATCTAATAGGCACAAACTTCGTAAGCCCTATCTAATAGGTTGAACCTTTAACAAAGCCCTATCTAATAGGCACAAACTTCGTAAGCCCTATCTAATAAGCAGAACCTCCAAAAAGCCCTATTTAAATAGGTGAAAAACTCATGCAGATGCAGCACACCTGCAGAAGCCCTATGAAAAATAAACAATCTCTATTTCATGTCCCCTTTTATAACCCCTCGGGACTGATATATTGAAAACCCTCGAAAAATGTGCAGAACCCTGCAAAAAAGACCGCCAATTCAGATGCTGCTTCAAAAGAAGCTCTCCAAACTCCTGGAGGTTCAGGAAATTCTCCACAGGGGAATAAGGGGAAAGGCATCCTGATGACAGAAGCTAGTGTCAACGCTGAGGCTCAGCTTTCTCCCGCTATGCTCCTGTAGATAAAAGCACTTATAGAGGGTGCGTTCGATGGAGCTGTGGAAAAAAGACTCCAAGTCTTGGGAATGAATCCCCGAAGCTCAGATCCTCAGCACGAACCCCAAGAAGATGGAGGAAGCAAAAGTACCCCTGCGACACACAAGCAGAAGCCTAGAACCTCAAGTGTAGTTCAAGAGCTGGTTACCAGACTGCCATCAATAGCTGCAGGACAAGACACAACAAGAAATTAAGGATTTTGCCACACATGCATGTGTCGCTAAAAGTATGTGTATGTGTGTGGAAAGATCTTTCCCCACACATGTTGACACTTTCAAAATGTGTCGCTATGTGCTCGTCAATAAAAGTTTTTACCCACACTTAATTCTAAGTGTGGCGAAAACGATTAGACCTTTACCTACACATGTATTTGTCACTAAATATATACATTATGTGTGGATAATTAAATTTCTGAAAATATATAATTGTGACGTGGAATTGACGTGGCAGATGACTCAGCAAGAGTTATGTGTGGGTAAACATATAAATTATGTGTGGGTAATTAAATTTCTGAAAATATATAATTATGACGTGGAATTGACGTGGCAGATGACTCAGCAAGAGTTATGTGTGGGTAAACATATAAATTATGTGTGGGTAATTAAATTTCTGAAAATATATAATTATGACGTGGAATTGACGTGGCAGATGACTCAGCAAGAGTTATGTGTGGGTAAACATATTTAAGTTTATATTACTTACAAATTCAAAAATAATTAAATAAAAAATATAATAATACATGAAAATGTGAAAATGAAACATTTTATTAATATCAATTTAACAAATAATAATATCGAATTAAATTCAAGTATACACTGATAATGCATGGGCCAAGAAGTATGCCCAGCAGCAGGAACAAATGAGGCTTCTGATGAAAGAAGTAGAAAGGCTGAAAAAGCAGAAACAGACCCTAGAGATGATCTCAAGAGAAGCGGAAGTAGATGAAGGAGGAATTCACGCTGCAAATGAGGAAAGAAATCCAAAGCATATCCCAGCTCAAAAAAGTGGAGGACACAGATCGGATGATACGATTCTTGGTGAGAATCGTAGAACTCACGCACGCGAAAGACTGAAACTAACTAACGATGGAAATCCCAATACGTCAATGGACTAAACCCTCCTAAGTACTATAGATAAACCGAAGTCTCTATAACCCAAAGAAACGGTCGCCAAGCCACACGGGGACGATGAATGACACACAACGAGGTTTGATTTACTCGCTGATTCGCCAGATAATGAATTCGTCTTGGAATAATCAAGAGGAATTCGAAGAACTCTCAAGAGAGAATAAAACTCACAAATATATTAATGAATAATCTGTCCAATTTTCGTCCACAAAAGAGAGGCAAATAAAATCATCTAAACCTAATCTAACTAGGAAATAACTGACCCAAAGTCATTGGCATGGCCCAACCCATTAACCAACATGATAAAAACCCAAAAACAAGTCTTTTAAGGTCCAAAAACGTGGCCTGACTCAAAACACACAAAAATTAAAATAAAGTCTTCATTCTTCAGCCCGAACGCACTCGATAAAATTAATGACTCGCGGGCTGTCCGGTTCGCCTTCTCCAATGGGCTTCTTCATCAATTCTTGAGCCCAAATTTCTTCTTAGCTCGAGCTCTCGTCACCGGCCCTTCGGGAACACGAACAGGATCTTGACTCATCGAACCTTGGACTCCATCATTCCCCTCTTCTTGAAGAGGATTTGTCCTCAAATCCAAGTCGTCACCTACATCAAAAGGACTCAAATCAGCCACATTGAATGTAGCACTAACATTATACTCACCGGGTAAGTCCAATTTGTAGGCATTATCATTAATGTGCTCCAACACTTGAAAAGGTCCATCGCCTCGAGGTAGCAACTTCGAACGCCTTTGCAATGGAAACCTCTCCTTGCGCATATGCAGCCATACCCAATCTCCGGGCTCAAACACCACTTGACGCCTCCCCTTGTTGGCTTGCTTGGCGTACTGCTCCGTTCGTCTCTCAATATTCAACCTTGCCTTCTCATGAATCTGTTTCACAAAATCAGCCTTTTTCTGGCCATCAAGGTTAGTATGCTCATGTTCAGGCAATGGAGATAAATCTAAAGGAGTTAAAGGATTAAACCCATAGACAATCTCAAAAGGCGAAAACTTAGTAGCAGAATGAACAGAACGATTATATGCAAACTCAACATGTGGCAAACATTCTTCCCAAGACTTAATGTTCTTCTTAATTATAGCCCTAAGCAATGTAGACAAAGTCCTATTGACTACTTCAGTTTGACCATCAGTTTGTGGATGACAAGTAGTAGAAAACAACAGTTTAGTACCTAACTTACCCCACAAAGTCTTCCAAAAGTAACTCAAGAACTTCGCATCCCTATCCGAAACAATAGTCCTAGGCATTCCATGCAATCTAACAATCTCTCGAAAGAACAAATCAGCAACATGCGATGCATTATCAGATTTATGACATGGAATAAATGCGCCATCTTAGAAAATCTATCAACCACCACAAAAACAGAATCACTACCATGCTTAGTCCTAGGCAGCCCTAACACAAAATCCATAGAAATGTCAATCCAAGGAGCAGTAGGAATAGGCAATGGTGTATACAAACCATGGGAACTCACTCTAGACTTAGCTTGTTTACAAGTGACACATCTACCACAAATTCGTTCAACATCTCTCTTCATATGAGGCCAAAAGAAGTGTTCATGCAAAACAGCTAAAGTCTTAGCAACACCAAATGTCCCATCAAACCCCCACCATGAGATTCAAGCAATAACAATTCACGAAGAGAACACTTAGGAACACACAACCTATTTTTCTTAAACAAATACTCATCATGCCTAAAGTACTCTTCAAAACCAGATTTCTCACATGCTCGATAAATCTCACCAAAATCAGCGTCATTCACATACAAACTCTTCAAACACTCGAAACCAAGCAACTTAGCATCTAAAGTAGAGATCAAGGCATACCTCCGTGATAGTGCATCAGCCACTACATTCTCTTTACCTTGCTTGTACTTGATGACGTAAGGAAACGTCTCTATGAACTCCATCCACCTAGCATGCCTCTTGTTCAACTTGTGCTGCCCCTTCAAGTGCTTCAAGGACTCATGATCGGTGTGAATGACGAATTCCTTTGTCCACAAGTAGTGCTGCCACATTTCCAAAGCCCGCACCAATGCATACAACTCCTTATCGTACGTTGGATAGCTCAACGTTGCTCCGTTTAGCTTCTCGCTGAAGTACGCCACCGGCCAGCCTTCTTGCATCAAAACTGCACCAATCCAACACCAGAAGCATCACATTCAATCTCAAAAGACTTAGAAAAGTTAGGAAGAGATAATACCGGGGCGTGTGTCAGTTTGTACTTCAAAAGCTGAAACGCCTTCTCTTGATCTTCTCCCCAATTAAACTCCACATTCTTCTTGATGATTGCCGTCAATGGTGCTGCAACACTACTGAAATAAGGCACGAATCTCCTATAAAAGCTAGCAAGTCCGTGGAAACTTCTAACTTCTCCAATGCTCTTTGGACTCGGCCACTCTTGAATAGCTCGTATTTTCTCATCGTCAACCTGTACACCCTGTGCACTAACAACAAATCCAAGAAACACAAGCTTGTCCGTACAAAAGATGCACTTCTTTAAGTTAGCAAACAGCCTCTCCTTCCTAAGTACATCTAAAATAGACCTCAAATGATCAACATGCTCATCATGACTCTTGCTATACACTAGGATATCATCAAAGTAGACAACTACAAATCTGCCAATAAAAGCTCGTAAAACATGGTTCATAAGACGCATAAATGTACTAGGTGCATTAGTCAAACCAAAAGGCATAACCAGCCACTCATACAAACCAAGTTTAGTTTTAAAAGCAGTTTTCCATTCATCTCCTTCCTTAATCCTAATCTGATGATATCCACTACGCAAATCAATTTTCGAAAACACACAAGAGCCATGCAATTCATCAAGCATATCATCTAAACGAGGGATAGGATGTCGATACTTTATCGTGATGTTGTTTATGGCTCGACAATTGCAACACATCCTCATCGTTGAGTCCTTCTTGGATACGTGTAACACCGGAACTGCACAAGGACTCAAACTCTCCTTCACATGCCCTTTCGCCAACAACTCTCCAATCTGCCTCTCCAACTCCTTCGTCTCCTCGGGATTGGTGCGTTAGGCTGGCCTATTTGGAAGTGTTGCTCCAGGCACAAAATCAATTTGATGTTCTATCTCCCTAATTGGTGGTAAGCCAGCTGGTGTATCCTCGGGAAAGACATCATCAAATTCCTGCAAAACAGAAGAGATAGAAGGGGGTAGAGAATCGAGATCGTTAGTAGACAGAAAGTTCCCCTTGTACAGGAGTACGATCAAGGCCCTCTCCTCCTGCACCGCCAACTTCAGATCGCTCGCCTTTGCAAAGCACGATTTGTGTACTACACCCTTCTCCTTATCTCCCTTCTCCTTATTCTCCACCTTCTGCTCCTCCAACTTCATCCGCTCAGCCTCCTTTTGCAGCAACACTTGATCCTCATACACTTGTTTGGGAGTAAGAGGAACAAGCGACACCTTCTTCTGCTTATACTCGAACGAATATTTGTTGGTGAAGCCATCATGTGTCACTCGTCGATCAAACTGCCACGGTCTCCCCAACAAGATGTGACTCGCTTGCATCGGAACTACATCACACAAAACCTCATCCTCATACTTCCCAATGCGAAACGGCACTATCACTTGCTTATTAACCTTCACCACGCCAGCATCGCTCAACCATTGCAGCCGGTATGGTTTGGGGTGCATCGAAACTGGAAGCCCTAATTTTTGAACCATGGCCACGCTAGCAACGTTGGTGCAGCTCCCTCCGTCAATAATCACGCTGCACAGCTGATCCTTCACCTGATATCTCGTGTGAAAGATATTTTCGCACTGCACCAATTCGTCGACATGATTCTGGACGCTTAATGCCCTTCTGGCCACACAAATGCGTCCTACAGGTAGGTGGCTGAATATCTTCTTCTTCATCCTCAGACTCCTCCAAACCAGGCATCTCCGGATCTACTTCATCATCAGTCACGACCTCTCCATCATCTCTCATGATCATCACTCTCCGATTTGGACAGTCACTCATGATATGTCCGAAACCTTGACACTTGAAGCGCTTACGATCACGATTACGAACCTCAGACACTGCTGGTTTGCCTTGATTGTTAGAGTTTGTCACATCTGACCGCGTCTTCACGAATGGTTTCCTCTCATCTTTCGGCGACTCCTCCTTCTTCCATTGATTCCCTCTTTAAAAGGAACCACTAACAGCAGGCTGAGATTGCTTCCAATTGGACTGGTTCTGCTTATTGTAGCCATTGTTGCCCCTCCTCTTGAGCTGATTCTCTATCTTTACAGCCATGTGCACCATGTCCTCGATCTCGACATAATGTTGCAACTCCACTCCATTCCGAATCTCCCAATTCAGACCAGCCAAGAATCTCGCCATCGTCGCCTCACTGTCCTCCAAAACTTTAGCTCGAATCATGGCTACCTCCATCTCCTTGTAATATTCATCCACGCTCCTAGATCCCTGTCTCAAGCTTTGGAGCTTGTTGTGCAGTTCTCTATAGTAGTGATCTGGAATAAATCGTTTCCTCATGATTCCCTTAATCTCGTTCCAAGTCTGAACTGGAGGCTCCCCATTCCTTCTCCTACCCTTCTCCAATTGATCCCACCAAACTAGAGCGTAATCAGAGAACTCTATCGCTGCCAACTTCACCTTCTTCAGCTCGGAGTAATTGTGACAGTCGAACATGAGGTCGAGCTGCCTCTCCCACTCAATATAAGCATCTGGATCATTCCTCCCTTGGAATGAAGGAATATTCAGCTTGATGTTGCCCAGATTATTGTCGGGCCTGTTCCTTGGTTTCTCCCATTCCTCTTCCCCTTCGTAATCCAACTCCTCCTCAAACTGCCCATAATCTCGATGGTTATGATGACCTCCTCTGCCACCTCGTCCTCCTCTTCCACCTCGATGATGCTGAAGTTGTTTGGAAGCTGACTCTACTTCACCGATTCTATCATAAACTCCTTCCAGCTTGGATTGCATAACCTTCCCCAACTCGGACTTCAATGCTTCAAACATGAACTTCAACTTGGGATCCAACGTCTCTTGTTCTTCGGCCATACCTGCAATTTTTTTTTTTCAAAAGAAACAAACGAAAGTTAGTAAAAACAGAATCCTCACCACCTCACAATCACTCGTGTATCCCTCAATACGGTTCACACTCAGCACTAGTGTATTGCTCAATAGTAATGGCTTTTACCCTCTAATAATCTCACCTCTCCTGCCTTTTTCCACTCAAATCTCTCTTAAGAGGCTCAAATTCCCTTAACCTACCACAAAAATCACTATTAATGAACCAAGAGTACTGAAAGTAGGAAGACAAGATGACTGAACTAAGAAACCCTAAATCGGAAGACACGAAAAATTTACCGAAAACTTCGGCGGACGATTTGACCCTTTAAACGACCTTTTTTGGCAAAAATAACAAACTAATTTTGATGAAGTGGGAACCACCGTATAGATATTTTCGAGAGCTTTCCGATAAGGTATTATGGAGCAAAATCGGAGTTCGTATGCAAAAGTTATGGCCGTTTTAGTGCTGGCCGATGAGAAAGACGAGAAAAAGACGAAAACTCACAGAAATGAATACACAACTGATATCCCAATGAAGAAACACGCAAGAACCAACCCAGAAAGCACAATGACACACTAGGGCTTCGAATATATCCTTTTTTTTTCATTTTTTTCTTTTCGAAACTTTTTTTTTTTTAACGAAACTAATCGAAACTTTGTGCCCGTAGTATGTCATGACAACGGGTAGAAGACACACCCTAAGACGTGTTATATAAGGTATGGGATATACATATGAATAAGTTTCCTATTCTTATAAGGAAAGAAATCTTCTACTCCTTAATTACCAAGGAACAAATCTGAATGTGTATCAAAACAAATCTGAATATTTGACACGAACGAAAAGCTACAAAAGACGACTCTATGACCAGATACGATTTTTTTTTTTTTTTTTTGACACAGATGTGACTCGAACGAACGAAGAACAGAACAAGACACGAAGAGACGACACGAAAGACACGAACAGAAAGCAACACAAGATACGAAATTCAAGACGCAAAGGATGATAGAACCTGGATGACGTAAGCCTGGCTCTGGTGCCAAATGATATGATCCTTGGTGAGAATTGTAGAACTCACGCACGCGGAAGACTGAAACTAACTAACGATGGAAATCCCAATACGTCAATGGACTAAACCCTCCTAAGTACTATAGATAAACCGAAGTCTCTATAACCCAAAGAAACGGTTGCCAAACCACACGGGGACGATGAATGACACACAACGAGGTTTGATTTACTCGCTGATTCGCCGGATAATGAATTCGTCTTGGAATAATCAAGAGGAATTCGAAGAACTCTCAAGAGAGAATAAAACTCACAAATATATTAATGAATAATCTGTCCAATTTTCGTCCACAAAGCCCCCCTTATATAGAGAGGCAAATAAAATCATCTAAACCTAATCTAACTAGGAAATAACTGACCCAAAGTCATTGGCATGGCCCAACCCATTAACCAACATGATAAAAACCCAAAAACAAGTCTTTTAAGGCCCAAAAACGTGGCCTGACTCAAAACACACGAAAATTAAAATAAAGTCTTCATTCTTCAGCCCGAACGCACTCGATAAAATTAATGACTCGCGGGCTGTCCGGTTCTCCTTCTCCAATGGGCTTCTTCATCAATTCTTGAGCCCAAATTTCTTGGATCAATCCTTGCAAGCCTTCCTTGAACTTCTTAGCTCGAGCTCTCGTCACCGGCCCTTCGGGAACACGAACAGGATCTTGACTCATCGAACCATGGACTCCATCATCGGAGCTCTTTTCTATTTACATTGATGAAAGCAGTCCATTCTCGACTGATATCCAGACAGATCCCATACCAGGGAATTTTAAGACAGTTTCTTGTGAATATCAAGGAAAAGGCGATCCGGAAGAGCACTTAATGAAATTTGAGAGCTTATGCCTCCTTCACCAATATTCAAAAGGCATTAAGTGTAGGGTGTTTCTCACGACCCTGTCTGGAACATCTCAGCATTGGTTCAAGCAACTACCAAGATCTTCTATTCACTCCTTTCAGGATCTGAGGGAGGTTTTTCTACAACAATTTGTCAGCGCCAAAAGGACCACTTGGAACTCCCTGCACCTAACAACGATCAAACAAGGTGTCAATGAAAGTCTGAGAGACTATATGACGCGTTTCAATGATGTCATCCTGGAGATACCAGGGGTGGAGCCGAAGCTAAAGGTACACGCTTGTGTGGATGGTCTGAAACCAGGGGAATTCTTTGCCTCTCTCATCAAGAAAGAAGCTACTTCTTTTGAGGAGTTGCTGACTAGAGTTCAAAAGTATATTCACATGGAAGAAGCCCTGAGTAGCAAGAGGGCAGAACTCACTTCCCAAAAGGAAAAAAGGCCCGAAGAAAGGAAAAGATCAGCTCCGGATACTAAGCAAACTGACCAGAACGAGCGGTTCCTCGGGCCTTTTACTCCTCTTGTTAAACAGCCCGATGACCTGTTTGAGATAGTCATGAAAAAACCAGGAGTTCAAATCCCTATGGGACACAGGCATCCTCCAAGGAAACAGCCTTCTGACAAATTTTGCAAGTTTCATAACGATTATGGACACACGACCGATGACTGCAGAAATTTGAAAATAGCTATCGAAAAACTGATCCAGGAAGGAGAGCTCTTGGAATATGTCAAGAAGGAATCTGATCAAAATAAGAAGCGCAAGGAGGCGGATGACAGAATATCTGAGGTTGAAGGAGCCTCTGAACCCAAAGGCATTATCACATGAGAAGGGAAACAAGACTCATCTACCCTAGGGAAGGCCAGGAGGAATTAAACATTACCTTTTGGGAGATAGAGAAAAGCAAGGCTAGTAATGTCCTTTATCTATATTTGGTTTTTTCTTAGTTCAATCAATATGTGGGGAACACAAACTATGTTTTTTTGTTTTAAAGTGGTTGTGCTGCAGAAGATGCCACCGATGAGATATAATTCTTTCGATTTCTTATATCTCACTTGGGGGGGGGGGGGGGGGGGGGGAAGTAGGGGATACCCTGCACCCCATCATCTATATTTCATTATCTAAAAATGTTTTGATGAGCGAAACATGGCGAGAAACGGCATAAGCATAAAAGCAAAAAATAAGTTGCTCCAACAAAAGTGTAAAACAGATCCTGAAAATGAAAACAAAATTGTTCCAAAAACCCCAAAAGCCTAAAGTGAAAACCAGAAACAAAAACAGAAGAATTGTCTTTGAACTATCTGTTTCACTAAAAAGTGTTCGCAATAGAACGAAATCCTATCGTAGCACTAGCAAGTAAAACCTAAGTATCGAATCTCAAGGAAAACTTAACAGGGCAATTAATCATGTAGTAAATCCTAATCTAGCCTAAATCTAGGAAAGCAAGTAAATAAGATTTTTGGGTTTTTGGTTTTAAATCCTAGGCAAATAAAATAAATCAAAGCAATAAATAAAAGCAAATAAATAACTAAGCTAAGAACGAGTAAATAAATCTAAGAATTAAACTAAAGTAAAACGATTAATCTACCTAGGCAAGAATCGAAAAGAAAGCAATAAAGAAAGCAACGAAGAAAGCATAAACTACTCTAGACATGATGAATGAAATCTGGAAATTTAAAGGAAAATAAATCTAACTTTGAAAGCTTTAAAAACGAGAGAATTGAAATCGTAGGAAAAACGAATCTAGACTAGAACTTGAAAATCAAACGAACGAAATTAAACTAAGGAAATTAAATGAAGTGATTGGTGTTTATTTGTTAGGTTTTTCGTTGCGTTTTCGTGTTAGTTTTCATTATGTTTTTGCGTCTTTTAGTGTGTCTTTTGGCTATGATTGTTTGTTTGGAGTTTTGGGTATCATAGGAGCAAAAGGGGAGAAATTGGAAGAAAACGGGACGAAAAGTGCACGAAGAGAAGGCAAAGCCGTGAGAAAGCAGTTCCTCATCTGGACGACCGTCCAGATTTTCTTCACAATCTGGACGATCGTCCAAACATGTGCTAAGCA
The DNA here is from genome assembly GCA_024222315.1 of Thymus quinquecostatus. Classification (NCBI taxonomy): domain Eukaryota; kingdom Viridiplantae; phylum Streptophyta; class Magnoliopsida; order Lamiales; family Lamiaceae; genus Thymus; species Thymus quinquecostatus. The sequence continues at coordinate 14,942,347 of CM044174.1, read as the reverse complement.
GTTATCCAGCAGCTCATCTGGACGACCGTCCAGATTTCACTCCACAATCTGGACGATCGTCCAAAAGTCGGCGTCCAGCTTTTCTTTCCTTATTTATCTAGGTTTTTACCTAGTATATATATATCATCCTTGTACACGAATTATAACCATCTTTTATCATTATTTAGCTTTAGTTTTCAGATTCAAATACTTTAGTTTAGCTTTCTATTGTTCGGATCCGGATTCGTTCTTCGTTTATTGCAATTTAATTCAAGGCGTTTATTTAATTCAAGTTCTTCGTTCTTCGTCTCAATTTTCGTAAGTTCTTTTATTGCTTTCGTTTATTCGTTTTAATTGCTTGCTTTCGTTTTAGATTCGTTTTCTTAATTGCTCCGTTTAAATTCCTTAGTTTAATTTCGTTCTTTCGATTTCAAGTTTAAAGTTTAGATTCGTTTTCTTGCTTTCAATTCTCTTTTGTTTTTCAAAGTTTTCAAGTTAGATTAATTTGCTTTTAATTTCCAGATTTCAATTTATCATGTCTAGATTTATTTATGCTTCTTTCTTTGCTTTCGTTTCCTTCGTTGCTTTCTTTATTGCTTTCTTTTCGATTCTTGCCTAGGTAGATTTATTGTTTTCTTTAGTTTAATTATTAGATTAATTTCCAGCTTTCTAGATTAGATTTATTTGCTTTGATTTATTGCTTTGATTTATTTTCTTGCCTAGGATTTAAAACAAAAACCCCAAAATATTCTTTACTTGCTTTCTTAGTTTTAGGTTTACTACATAATTAATTGCCCTGTTAAGTTTTCCTTGAGATTCGATACTTTGGTTTTACTTGCTAGTGCTACGATAGGATTTCGTTCTATTGCGAACACTTTTTAGTGAAACAAATTTTGGCGCCGTTGCCGGGGAAAACTTTAGGCGATTTATTGTGTAGTATTTTTATTTGCTTTATTTTTATTTGTGTTTCTTCGATTTTCTTATCTCTCCCACTCGGTGCGTTTAACCCTTTTGTTGAGTGTTGTTTATGCATGGTCGCCGAAGTCTTCAAAGGAATTTAGCGCCCTACGTCGACAACGTCCATCAAAGGAAAGCGATCTTAGCCGCGAAGGAGAAGGAGGAGATCGATTCTCAAGACTTCGGTTTAGTCTTGTTGTTTGCAGAGCCCGAAGCCATGGCAGCTAGAGTCATGGGCGATTTTGCTCGCCCCACATTCACAGCCACCACTTCGGCGATTGTCCTGACGGAAGCGGTCAGGAATCATGAGCTTAAACCTCACCACATGGCGTTGCTTCCATCCTACCACGGGCTGGCCAACGAGGATGCGTTGACGTTCATCTGAGAGTTTTGCACGGTGGTGCAAACTTTCCCACTCGCGGGACTCACGGAGGACACCTTGAAGATGAAGTGCTTCCCGTACACCCTCAAGGATCGAGCAAGGTCGTGGTATTTGGCGCTCCCGGCCAACTCTCTCGCCACATGGAATGCGGTGTGCGAGAAGTTCATGCTAAAGTACTATCCCAACCGCAAGACTCAAGAGGTGCGGTCAAAGATTATGAATTTCTCCCAACACAACGATGAGCCATTTCACGAAGCATGGGAGAGGTTCCAAGAGCTGCTCCAACAATGTCCTCATCATCAAATGGCACCGGAGTTGCTTTGGCAATATTTCTACGACGCCCTCTACCAAACTTGCCAATTCATGGTGGATAGTTCGGCCGGAGGCAACATAGCGGTCAAGACAGCTGAAGAATTGAAGGATATTTTCGAGATGCTTGCTGCGAGTTCTCAACAAAAATCAGTTAGACCGAGGAACGTGGAGGCGAGTGCAATTTCGATGAGCCCCGACTTGAAGAAGCAAATTGCCGACATGTATAGGGATCTCGAGAATTTGAAGGTTAAGCAAAGTGCACCGGCCCCGAAGGAGGAAGAGAGGAAGCCCGATCAATGCGAGATTTGTGGAGAGCTTGGACACATCAAGGAGGTGTGCCACAACATGGGGGAGATTCAATACGAAGGAGGAGCCGAGGTCTACGCCGCTCAAGGATACCCACCTCAAGTACCACCTCAAGGATACCAAGGGGGATATAATGGACGCTACCAAAATCCGAGGCCGACACAAGGGCAAGGTAACCCCCCTACCTATCCAAATAGGCGTCCTCCACCATATAATAACCCCTATCCTCCTCCACCAAATGCCTACTACCCTCAACCTCCACCATATTATCCACCCCCTCAATACCCTCCAAATCCATATTACCCACCACCTCCATATTACCCTCCTCAATCTAATCCTACACCACCACCTCCATACCCGAACTCTCGTCCTCAAGGCCCTCCACAAAAGCCCCCCGCCGATGAGGATCGTTTCCATGCACTTGATGCAAACATAAAGCGGCTCGAGACGGCCATTGGCCAAATTTCGGGATCTATGCACTTAATGCAACAACCGGGGCGGATTCCGAGCCAAGGGATCCAACCACAACAAGCTAACGAGGTGCAATATCCCCCATATGTTCCTCCTTTTCCACCGCATCAAGCCCAAGCCGTCTCGGTGTTGCGGAGCGGGAGGCACGTGGACAATGGAGTGTCAATGCCACCTCAAGGAAGCATGGGAAATAGGTGGGGCCCAAGTCCCCGTTGGAATGGACCGAAGACGCCGGCAGCACCTCCACATCAACACGCCCGTCCAGCAGCTAATCTGGACGGTTGTCCAGATGCTGGACGAGCGGCCAAAACGCAGGCGCCAGAGTCCCGTCCAGTACCTGATCTGGACGGTCGTCCAGATTCTAGACGCTCGTCCAGATTGCCCAACTCGCCCAAGAACCCAGCAGCTAATCTGGACGATCGGCCAAGTCACCCCGACTCTTCTGGCCGATCGTCCAAATCAGGTGAGCAGCGTACGGAGTCCGACGAGCCCGAGAAGGAAGCCCCACCTCTACACAAGACTTCCAACCCTTATGTTCCTCCCCTTCCTTATCCAAGTCGTGTGAAGAACAAGAAGCGTGATCAACAATTCGCCGATCTTTACAAGCTTCTTTCAAAGGTGGACGTGAACTTGCCTCTCCTTGATGTTATTCGCAATGTGCCACTGTTCGTGAGGTTTGTGAAGGAGTTGACATCGAGGAAGAAGCAGTTCGATGAGATGGAGACGATTGCGGTATCGGAGGTGGCGACATCAATTATGCAACACCCTCTTCCACCTAAGCAACGAGATCCAGGTTCTTTCGTTATCACTATCTCTTTAGGTAATGGTAAGGAAGCATGTGGTATGCTAGATTTAGGTGCCGGTATTAATCTTATGCCTTATTCTATCTTTAAGCAATTAGAGTTAGGAGAACTTAAACCCACTCGCATGAGCCTTCAATTGGCTGATAGGTCTATTAGGTACCCTAGAGGTATTATTGAGGATATTCTTGTTCGCGTAGGGGGTTTGATTGTTCCCGTTGATTTTGTGGTTTTAGAGATAGGTGAGGTACAAGAAAATGGTATTGAGCACACACTTTTGCTAGGTCGTCCTTTCATGGCTACAACTAATACTTTGATTGATGTGAAGAGTGGTGTGATTAAGATGTCCGTTTTAGGAGAGGATGTCTCATTTTCTGTGCATAAGAGTCGGCCTATGTCATCGGTCAATTTAATTGATAATTGTTCTTTCATCGATAAGGTTGATGCCTTGGCCGAGTGCTCTTTTGTGCAGGATTTTGACACGGAGGAGGTGTGTTGGGGATTCGGAGATCAAATGGAGTGGGAGCGAATGGAGAGAGACATTGGGATCAAGCTACCGTTTCCACCTCAAGATCCCGAGCCCGGCTCGAAGATTCCGGAGCCGTTGGAGTTGAAAGAGCTGCCTTCGCATTTGAAATATATATTTTTAGAGGGAGGCAATCAAAAACCCGTAATCATCTCTTCTTCTTTGTCTCTTGCAGAGGAAGGAGCTTTGTTGGGCATACTCAAGGAGAACAAGCTCGCTTTTGGATGGAGCTTGGCGGATATACGAGGAATTAGCCCGGCCACGTGCATGCATCGCATCAATCTCGAAGAAGGCGCTCGCCCCAAACGAGATGGACAAAGGAGGCTCAACCCAATGCTCATGGAGGTCGTGCGCAAGGAGATTTACAAGCTATTGGCGGAGGGGATTATCTATGCCATCGCCGATAGTGAGTGGGTTAGCCCGGTGCACGTCGTTCCAAAGAAGGGAGGAATTACGGTGTCAAAGAACGAGAAGGACGAGTTGGTCGCCTCGCGCCCGGTTACCGGTTGGAGGATGTGCATCGATTATCGGAAGCTTAATGCTTCCACCAAAAAGGACCACTTTCCTCTCCCTTTTATTGATCAAATGCTTGATAAGTTAGCCGGGCAAGAGTTTTATTGTTTTCTAGATGGCTTGTCAGGTTACTACCAAATTGCGATAGCTCCGGAGGATCAAGCAAAGACGGCCTTCACAAGCCCTTTCGGGACCTACGCTTATAGGAGGATGCCATTTGGTCTCTGCAACGCACCGGGTACGTTCCAAAGATGCATGATGTCTATTTTCTCGGAATTTATCGGTGATTTTGTAGAGATTTTTATGGATGATTTTTCTGTTTTCGGGTCGTCTTTCCATGATTGCTTGTTGAAAATAGAGAGAGTCCTTAAGAGATGCATTGAGAGTGGTCTTACTTTGAGTTGGGAAAAGAGTCATTTTATGGTTAGAAGTGGAATTGTTCTAGGCCATGTAGTTTCGAGTAAGGGCATAGAGGTCGACAAAGCGAAAGTGGAGGTGATTGAAAAATTGCCACCACCTAGTGATGTCAAAGGTATTAGGAGTTTCCTTGGTCATGCGGGCTTTTATAGACGATTCATTAAGGATTTTTCTAAAATTAGCCAACCTCTTTGTCGTTTGCTTGCTCAAGATGTGCCTTTCCACTTTGATAAGTCTTGTATGAATGCTTTTCTCACTTTAAAAGAAAAACTCATCTCTGCTCCCGTTGTAGTTGGTCCCGATTGGTCATTGCCTTTTGAGATTATGTGTGATGCGTCTAATAATGCCGTAGGGGCTGTTTTGGGTCAAAGAGTCGATAAGATGCTTCGTGTGATCTACTATGCTAGTTTAACTCTTAATCCGGCTCAAGTGAATTACACCACCACCGAACAAGAGATGCTTGCAGTTGTTTTTGCCTTAGATAAATTTAGATCTTACATCATAGGGTCTAAGGTGATTATTTATAGTGATCATGGTGCTCTTAAACATCTTTTGACTAAAGCCCAAGCAAAACCTAGGTTGATTAGATGGGTCTTATTATTGCAAGAATTTGACATTGAAATTCGTGATAGGAAAGGTAGTGATAATCTTGTGGCCGACCATCTCTCTCGTCTCGATTCACCTCCCCCTTATGCTTCTCTTGATGATATTTGTGATTCCTTTCCCTATGAGAATGTTAATGAAGTGAGTGCTACTCCTTGGTTTGCCGATATTGCTAATTACTTGGCCGATAAGGACACTAAACCCGTCCTTAACGCTCAAGAAGAGAAAAGGTTTCTTCGTTTGTGTAGGCAATACTATTGGGAGGATCCTCACTTGTTCAAGCTTGGGAAGGACGAGGTGATTCGAAGGTGCGTTCCCGACCACGAGCAAACCGAGGTGCTGCGACATTGTCACGAGGAGCCGAGTGGAGGACATTTTGGAGGCCAAAAGACTGCTCATAAGGTGCTACAAAGTGGATTATATTGGCCTACCTTGTTCAAGGATGCTCAAGCCTTCTACCTTGCATGCGACCGTTGCCAACGCACAGGTTCTATAGGTCGCCGTAATGAGATGCCCCTTAATCCTATTTTAGTGGTTGAGATTTTTGATGTGTGGGGCATCGATTTTATGGGACCTTTTCCAAAATCCCATGGTTTCGAATATATTTTACTTGCCGTCGATTACGTGTCTAAGTGGGTAGAAGCCATACCCACGAAGACATGTGATTCTCACGTTGTCTTGAAGTTTGTGCAGGAAAATATCTTGTGTAGGTTTGGTTTCCCTCGTGTGATCATTAGTGATGGGGGAAAACATTTTTGCAACAAGTTGTTCGCCAAGCTCATGAAGAAGAACGCCATCACTCACAAGGTGGCGACTCCTTATCATCCACAAACCTCGGGACAAGCAGAGACGAGCAATCGACAAATCAAGGGGATTTTAGAGAAGACGGTCAAGCCATCGAGGAAGGATTGGGCCGACAAGTTGAACGACGCTCTTTGGGCATATCGCACGGCTTACAAAGGCGTGCTTGGGATGAGTCCCTATAGGCTCGTCTATGGTAAGTCGTGTCATTTGCCCGTTGAGATAGAGTTCAAGGCGTATTGGGCCCTCAAGCGCATCAATTTCGACCTCGACGATGCTCATGATCGGAGGATTTTGCAAATGGAGGAGCTCGACGAGCTAAGGAACGAAGCCTACGACAATGCCAAGATTTACAAGGACAAGGTGAAACGTCTACATGATAGACGCATAGCTTTCAAGGAGTTCAAACCCGGAATGAAGGTACTTCTCTTTCACTCTCGTCTTCGTTTATTTCCGGGTAAGCTTAAGTCTAGGTGGGGAGGTCCATACACGGTGGTGCAAGTTTTCCCCCATGGTGCGGTAGAAATCAAGAACGAGGATTTGGGATACATCTTCTCGGTCAACGGGCAACGATTGAAGCCGTACATCGAAGGGTCGACATTGCCTCAAACGGTGGAGACGATTCTCATATCCGACCCCCCACTCTCCTCTTGAGTTTTTGGTACGTCAAGCTAATGACGATAAACGAGCGCTTGGTGGGAGGCAACCCACGTAAAAAAATATAAAAATTTTAGATTTAGTATTTTTCATTGTATTTCTTATTAATATTTGATTTTTCGTGTTAGTTTGAGTGTCTTTTTGCAGGAATAGGCGTCGACTATCAGCAGCTGATCTGGACGATCGGCCAGATTCCTTAAGGATTCTGGACGACCGTCCAGAACTGAGCGAACCAGATTTTGGCAGTAGCTAATCTGGACGACCGGCCAGATTCTTTACGAATCTGGACGATCGTCCAGAATTTCGTGGGCCCCACTCCTTTGCCAAGTCAAACTCGATTTCAGCCCATTATTTTTTTTAACCTATCTCTTCTCCTTCACCTCTCTTCTCTCTTCTCTTATTTTTCCCACAGCTCACACACCAGCCTACCTCCCGCCGCCGAACCAGCCACCACCACCACCCATCGCTGCCAGCCTGCCGCCGTTCAGAATCACCGTCGCCGCCGCAGTTTCGCCGCCGTCAGCACGCCGCCGGCAGCCACCTGCACCTTCGCCGCTGTCAGCCCTGCCGCCGTTCAGCCACCCGCGCCGCGCCGTTAGCACCAACGCCGACGTCGTCCGCTTCAGTCACCACCGCGCCGCCGTCGCTCAGCCGCCACCCCGTCGCCGCCGCGTCACCGCGCTCGGCCAGAATCTCCGCGACCGCCCAAATTTTTGGACGACCGTCCAGAATTCAAGCTGAATCTGGACGACCGTCCAGATTGGAGGCTGCCCCGTTTTTCACTTTCGTGGTTCCTGCTCCGTTCGTGTGCCATCCTTCCTCAAACCACTTCACATCATCACCATGAATCGTACTCCCTACATTGTGAGTCTCGATCGCCACTCACCGGGTGACAACGAGCAACAGTACGGGCGTCGCGAACGGGTTCCTTTCGAAACTGATAGGTACGCGACTACTAATCTCTACCTTCGTTTGAAAAATCTTGATATACGCCCTCCTAGGCATTACGATATGGACTTTTTGAGGCGTTTGTCTATTTTTCCGACTATTCGCGAATATGCTCTTCGATTAGGATTAATGCGATGTATGTCTAGACAATGGGAGGCGCATAATAGTTTGTGTCTAGAGATGTGTAGTAGTTTTCGATTATCTAGACGTGGTGATGAGGTTGTGATGGAATGCACTTTTCGTGGTATCTTGTGTGAAGTTTCTAAGGAAACGATGAAATCAGTATTTGGTTTTCGTGCTAACCCTAATATCTGATTGTGTGCCTGCTGATTTTAATGTTAATGAGGCTTGGATGGAATTGACGGGTGTTAATAATTTTAGAACTTCGGGTGTGTCTAGTTCCTTTTTACGCAATGATGCTTCGATTATACTCCATCGCTTCATATCTAACATGGTCTCCGGTAAAAAGGAGGCCAGTAAGGTAACGGGCATGGAGGTCTATTTGCTTTGGTGTGCTAGGTACAATCGGAAGGTGTGTTTGGCCCCATTCATATGGACGCAGCTCTCACACGTGCAGTCGAAGAACGGCGCTCATCCCACTCTTGGATACGTCGCGACGGCTCTAGCTCGTCACTTTGGCGTAGATATTTCGGAGGCCGGAGGGTTGGTGCAAAGTGTGGAGATGTCATCCACGGAGTTGATCAATGCTCGCTTGATGAGGAGTCCAACCGAGTTCACTCGAGTTGAGGACCGAGCCTCTGTTCGTGCTTACTATTCTGACGCGCGTCATATTCGAAGAGCCGGGCAAGATGCCGAGCACCAAGAGGAGGAAGACGCTGAGGAAGAAGAAGAGGGAGAAGAAGAGGAAGAAGAGGTGGAAGTGGAAAACGAGGACGATGGGAATGGAGACGAGGAGGAGCAGCAGCATGTTCCGGACGATGATGAGCGCATTATTAACTACTACTACACTCGAAGAGATCGCGTCCGAGCTCGCCAGGCCATGGAGGCCGAGATTCCTCCATATTGGGCTGATTTTCAACAAGGGATGTTTGCTCGTTTCGATTCCATGTCCACCCAAATGACGGGTTTGTCTAACCAAATGGCGGGTTTGTCTACACACGTGTCTGGCTTGGATAGGAGGGTGTCGAACATCGAGGGCCATTTGATGAGGTACACCGACTTCTCCATTGGCTCCACCTCCGCTCCACCAAACCCGAATGATCCCCGTTATTGGTCTCCCCACGATCCACGTTGGCAAGACCCACAGTTTGGAGGTCCATTCAATTGATCATAGCCATGTTTGTGTTTTTTTTATTTTTGTTTGAGTCTTTTATTGTTTTCTTTTTATTTTGTTCTATTTTACGCTTTGGTATTTGTGTTTTGTGTTTGTTTTGTAGGTGATACTTGGAGTCTCTCGAGATTTTGAGTATTCGTGTTGTTTGTCTTTATGCGATAAGTTTTTCTATCCCTTTCCTTTTTATTTTCTCGCAATGAGGACATTGCTTGATTTTAAGTGTGGGGGGGGGGGGGGGGGGGGGGTCTTTGAACTTTTGGCATGTAGTTTTTAATTTTGTTGAGTCATTAGGAGTTAATTGAGTCAAGTAAGCATGTGATGATAGTATTGTGGACTTGGCCAATGATAGAGAATTGTTGATTTTTGGAAAAATTCATGATCTTTATTATGCATGGAACCTTGGCGAAGCGACGCATTTTATTCGATGAATTTGATGTATGCTATGATGTCGGGAACTAGATAGTTTGAACCCGTGAGATTTGAGCTTTTTGTGCATATTTATGCCTATTCTTGATTGAGTGATCATGCTTGCTTCGTTGTTTCTAGAACTTGCCTTGTTTCTCCATCAAGACCTTAGTATATTTACGAACTAGGAAATGATCTTAGGCCATTCTTTCGTAGCCACATGATTCCTATACACTAACCTTGTTCATAATCCTTTGTTTACCCCTTTTGAGCCTTTATTAGCCGTTCTTTGTGAAACCGGATGATAGGAGATTTGGATGATTATGGGTATCCTTAGTTGTAGTTGGTGATATGGAAGGAGAAAACTTGAAAATACTTGTTGTGGTGTAGAAGGAGAGAAAAGAAATTTGAGATGCTTGTTTAAGTGTAGTTAGCTATCCCTATAAGCTTAAAAAAAAAAAGAGATAAGAAAAAGAAAAAAAAAAAAAATAGAGCCTTTGTTCAAATTAGAAAGAACATGTATTAGTTGAGCTCTAGAGAAAAAAAAAAAAAGAAAGAAAAGAAAAAGAAGAAAAAAAAAATAAAATAAAATAAGCATAAGGGGATAGTTAGCTTTGATTTGTATAGTTTAGCATCTTTGAGTTTGTAATTGGTGTGTTGGAGGGTAGAAGATGGAGATTAAAATCCATACTTTGGTTGGAGTGGAAAAAGAGGTTGATGATTTAGAGCATTTTGAGTCACTTAGCCTATATATTCCCTACCTTAACCAATGTCCCTACATTACAAGCTTATATAAAGACCTTTTTGATCCTTGTTTGTAAGTATTACATTAGGTGGAGATGTTGAGATTAAAGGCAAGCTTATGGTAAACATGTTGCATTGCATTGATGTTGAGTGAACCTTCTTGATGTGCATTATATTACATTTTTTCTTTGAGAGAGTTGAGTGTTCACTTTCATATACAAAATTTCACATGTTTGGGAGTGTTCTTTGATGGATTGGCATACTTTGAATTAGTTGAGTAGATTGTGTTGATTGATGCTAAGGTTGTGTGCATAGTTTTGATCATGAACATGAGAGTTATTTTTGAAAAGCTTTGAGGCCAATATAGTTCACGATACTTGAGTCTATTGTTTATTTTGTTTTGCTTGAGGACAAGCAAAGGTCTAAGTGTGGGGGAGTTTGATTGGTGTTTATTTGTTAGGTTTTTCGTTGCGTTTTCGTGTTAGTTTTCATTATGTTTTTGCGTCTTTTAGTGTGTCTTTTGGCTATGATTGTTTGTTTGGAGTTTTGGGTATCATAGGAGCAAAAGGGGAGAAATTGGAAGAAAACGGGACGAAAAGTGCACGAAGAGAAGGCAAAGCCGTGAGAAAGCAGTTCCTCATCTGGACGACCGTCCAGATTTTCTTCACAATCTGGACGATCGTCCAAACATGTGCTAAGCAGTTATCCAGCAGCTCATCTGGACGACCGTCCAGATTTCACTCCACAATCTGGACGATCGTCCAAAAGTCGGCGTCCAGCTTTTCTTTCCTTATTTATCTAGGTTTTTACCTAGTATATATATATCATCCTTGTACACGAATTATAACCATCTTTTATCATTATTTAGCTTTAGTTTTCAGATTCAAATACTTTAGTTTAGCTTTCTATTGTTCGGATCCGGATTCGTTCTTCGTTTATTGCAATTTAATTCAAGGCGTTTATTTAATTCAAGTTCTTCGTTCTTCGTCTCAATTTTCGTAAGTTCTTTTATTGCTTTCGTTTATTCGTTTTAATTGCCTGCTTTCGTTTTAGATTCGTTTTCTTAATTGCTCCGTTTAAATTCCTTAGTTTAATTTCGTTCTTTCGATTTCAAGTTTAAAGTTTAGATTCGTTTTCTTGCTTTCAATTCTCTTTTGTTTTTCAAAGTTTTCAAGTTAGATTAATTTGCTTTTAATTTCCAGATTTCAATTTATCATGTCTAGATTTATTTATGCTTCTTTCTTTGCTTTCGTTTCCTTCGTTGCTTTCTTTATTGCTTTCTTTTCGATTCTTGCCTAGGTAGATTTATTGTTTTCTTTAGTTTAATTATTAGATTAATTTCCAGCTTTCTAGATTAGATTTATTTGCTTTGATTTATTGCTTTGATTTATTTTCTTGCCTAGGATTTAAAACAAAAACCCCAAAATATTCTTTACTTGCTTTCTTAGTTTTAGGTTTACTACATAATTAATTGCCCTGTTAAGTTTTCCTTGAGATTCGATACTTTGGTTTTACTTGCTAGTGCTACGATAGGATTTCGTTCTATTGCGAACACTTTTTAGTGAAACATGAAGCAATTAAGAAAACGAATCTAAAACGAAAGCAAGCAATTAAAAAGAAGTAAACGAAAGCAATAAAGAACTTACGAGAATTAAACGAAGGACGAAGAACTCGAAATAAAGGAAAAGTCTTGAATTAAATTGCAACGAACGAAGAATTCGGATCCGAACAATAAAAACTAATCTAGAGTATTTGAATGCTGAAAACTAAAGCTAAATAATAGTAAAAGTGTTGTAGAATTCGTGTACAAGTGATAGTATATATAATAGGTATGAAAACCTAATTATATAAGAAAAATACAGCTGGTCGGGACGTTGGACGCTCGTCCAACGTAGCTCTCGCTCTGCTCTTCAATTCTTCCCTGGACGCTTGTCCAGGGTATATGTGCGCTCGTCCAGCGTACTCTGGACGGCCGTCCACTGCCTTGGACGGTCGTCCAACGTCGTGCTCGCCCCGTGCTCGATTCTTCCTCAATTCCTCGCCTTTTTCGACCCGTTTCCGTCCATTTCTTCCACCTAATGATCCTACACGAACCAAACTCCAAACAACCGAATCATAGCAAAAGACAAACGAAATGACACAAAAACATAACGAAAACGGACTCGAAAACACTACGAAAATCCTAACATCTAAACACCAATCAAAATCCCCCACACTTAGACCTTTGCTTGTCCTCAAGCAATATAAACACACAACTTAGACTCAATCCAAACATTTCAAATCATAGAGCATTTAATCACCGGAATCGACAAACTCAAACGAGGTCACTTTAATCCCATGTTACAATAAACCAATCATCAACAAACTATGTGACTTATAAATCAACCCAAGTAAGAGGAAAAGCAATGATACACACATCTCACAAAATATCTAGAATCACCACAACTTAGACGTCTAGCCTACTTCCCCTTTTATTCAACACATAAACAACTTTTTTTTTAAAAGAGTGTACGTTTATGGCACATAATTCACTAGGTTTAATCATCGATGGGTCACATCGAGCCTCCTAGTGCGGTTTCCCGTACCCATTGTCAAGAGGGGTAGAATGCCTACGAACACTTTATACTAATATACATGAGTATCATCTAGGACATAGTTCATGAAATGTGATCATTCGAGGGTCCCTCGAAGCCTTTTCATGTGGTTTCCCATGCTCATTACTCTAGTATTTTCATACGTTACAAGTAAGAGGAGCAGAATCCTATCAACTATTTTATTCACATTAACACAACTCTTTTTTTTCTCTTCGTTTTTTTTTTCTAAGGGGAAAGTAAACTAGCAATCCAAAATTGCAACAATCTAGACTTATCACTCAACCAAAAATCATAAATCATTTTCCTCAAAACTCAAATCAATTCATGCTCCACAATTCATCAATTCACAATCAATCACAACTCAAGATTAAACCAACCTAATTTATGCTCAAATCAATTCCAACAACTAAAGATTCCATCTTTGAATCATTCACATTGATCCCAAGTTACATGCTTAAAGGCTCAAAATCAAACAAATTCCTAAGTGAGGGAACATGAAGACTCGATCACAAACTAGACTCGATCAAACCAAGCAAAATACGAAACAAAGACAAATACATCATGCCAAAGTTTCAAAGACCCCCCCCCCCCCCCCCCCCCCCCACACACACACACACACACACACACTTAAAATCAAGCAATGTCCCCATTGCGAGAAAATAAAAAGGAAAGGGATAGAAGGAACTTATCGCAAGATGTCGACCCACACACTTGAAATCCCGAGAAATTCCAAGTAATACCTACAAAACAAACACAAAACAAAATACCAAAGTGTAAAATTGCACAAAAATAAAGAAAAAGAAATAAAAGACTCAAAACAAAAATTAAAAGACACAAACAATGCTATGGGTTGAAGAAACCTTGGAATCGTGGATCTTGCCAACGAGGATCGTAAGGAGACCAAAAACGAGGATCGTTTAGGTCTGATGGAGCAGCTGAGTTGGGGGCCCGTCATGGGGAACTAGAGAATTTTAATTTACGTTGGACGCTCGTCCAACGCGGCCTTCGCTGAAAATATAATGGGGTTAATTTACGTTGGACGCTCGTCCAACGCGGCCCTCGCAAAATTGTGCTCGAATTCTCCCCTTTTCTCCCTCTCAAGGCCTTCCGTGCCATTGCAATTCTTAAGAACCAAACCCTGCACGAATATTAAAAAGAAAAACAAACAAAAAAACAACAAAATAAAAAGAAAATAAATCCTACTCTACAAAAATAAAAGATATATATATATATATATATATATATATATATATATATATATATATATATATATATATATATATATTTTACGTGGGTTGCCTCCCACCAAGCGCTTATTTAACGTCATTAGCTTGACGAAGGATACGATCAACCCAAACCCGTAGCACCAAACGACGTTTTGATGCTCCTTGCGACACACTCACTCTCTCTTCTCGAACAATCTCGAAGATCCAGAACGTGGTCATCATCAACTCTTGACTCCCCCACACTTAGTTCGAACTCTTCCTCAAACATCTTCGAGTTAGACTCTGCAAGAAAAGATGTTTCACAAATGGTGAGGTTAGAAAGAAAAGAGTTAATGATCACTTCCTCATTCGATGCATATGTCGAGCTTTCCTCTTCCACTTCATCAACCTCCTCCAAATTCCGTAGAAATTCTTCGATTTTGTCCTCTTCTTCATTCGGCGCGAGTGTCGATCTTTCCTCTTCCACCTCATCAACCTCCTCCAAATTCTGTAGAAATTCCTCGATAATGTCCTCTTCTTCATCCACACAACTAAAGAATTCGTCATCTTCAATGGACTCTTCTTCGTCAATGAATTCTTCAAGAGCTGCTACCCTGTCAAAAATCTCACAAATATTTTCCTCAACAAGAGGGTTAGAAAGCTTAACAAAAGAGCATGAATGAAGAGAGGAAGTTGGAATATAAGGTGAATTTCCAAAAACTGAAAAGGTTACCGAGCCTCTTTCACCGGCCATGCTCAATGTGCCGGTACCTACATCAATCCGGGCTCGAGTAGTGGCCATAAACGGTCGTCCCAACAAGAGTAGATGACCGGTTGCGCTCTTAGATCCCTTGCCTTCATGAAGCACGACAAAGTCGGTAACGACTCGAATTCCACCAACGAGGACAATGACATCTTCCACAACTCCCAAAGGACTGCTCACGATGTCGTCTGCTAGCTCGATGCGCATGTCGATAGATTGAAGGACACTTGAGTTCATCTTCTCAAAAATATAATACGACATTAAATTCACCGCAGCTCCTAGATCCATCAATCCCGAGACGGTCTCTCCACTATCCAAAACAATGCTCAAGTCGAAACCTCCCGGATCTCCTCTCTTAGGAAACGAGTTGATAGGCTCGAGATCTTTTCTCTCCTTCCTCACAACACTCTGAATAGGTGGAACATAAGGGTTGAGCATCTTGTGAAGAGGTTTGGCCTCCTTCTCGGCTTCCTCGAACTCCGTGCGTGCGTTCTGGGCGTTGGACGCTCGTCCAATGTTGGCTGGACGCTCGTCCAGGGTGGGCATCGCATTTGGCTCCTCTTCAGCGTTGGACGGTCGTCCAACGTACGTTGGACGCCCGTCCAGCGCGGGCTTCGCTGGTGAAATTGCTTGCGCTCGTCCAGGGGTTGGCGTGACGGTGGGCGGCCGTCCAACGTTGGACGGTCGTCCATAGACGTTGGACGCCCGTCTAGCGTGGTGCGCTGCTGGATCTTTGCCGTTGCTCCACTGCTCGCTCGGTCTCCTCCTAACACTTGAATGGCCTTGGGGCGACATCGTGCCACCATTGCGTTGTAACACCGTGATTGCATGAGCTTGGTGAGGTGGAACATGAGGAACATATGGAGGATAAGGGGCTTGCACCTCGTTGGCTTGTTGTGGTTGAATCCCTTGGCTCGGAATTCACCCCGGTTGTTGCATTAGGTGCATGGAACCAGAAATTTGACCAATGGTTGTCTCGAGCCTCTTGATAGTGGCATCTTGGGCCTCTCGAGCCAATTTAGCCTCATGTAGAAATGTGGAAAGACTCTCATCGAGGGAGGCTTTTGAGGAGGTACTTGGGGACGAGCATTAGGGTGTGGTGGCGGTGGTGTATGAGTGGGATGAGGTGGGTAGTATGGAGGTGATGAATAATATGGATTGGGAGGATATTGTGGAGGTGGATAATATAGTGGAGGTTGAGAGTAGTAGGGATTTGGTGGAGGATAAGGGTTATTATATGGTGGAGGGTGCCTATTAGGATAGGTAGGAGGATTACCTTGCCCTTGTGTCGGCCTCGAATTTTGGAAACGTCCATTGTATCCCCCTTGATATCCTTGAGGTGGAGGCACTTGAGGTGGATATCCTTGAGCAGCGTACACTTCGGCTCCTCCTTCGTATGGAAACTCCCCCATGTTGTGGCACACCTCCTTGATGTGTCCAAGCTCTCCACAAATCTCGCATCGGTCCGGCTTCCTCTCTTCCTCCTTCGGGACCGGTGCACTTTGCTTCATCTTCAAGTTTTCGAGATCCCTTAACATGTCGGCCATTTGCTTCTTCAAATCGGGGCTCATCGAAACTGCACTCGCCTCCACATTTCTCGGTCTAACTAATTTTTGTTGAGAACTCAAAGCGAGCATCTCGAAAATATCCTTCAACTCGTCAGCTGTCTTGACCGCTATGTTGCCTCCGGCCGAACTATCCACCATGAACTGACAAGTTTGGTTGAGGGCGTCGTAGAAATATTGCCAAAGCAACTCCGATGCCATTTGATGATGAGGGCATTGTTGAAGTAGCTCTTGGAACCTCTCTCATGCTTCGTGAAACGGCTCATCATTGTCTTGGGAGAAATTCATAATCTTCGACCGCACCTCTTGAGTCTTGCGGTTCGGGTAGTACTTGAGCATGAATTTCTCACACACCGCATTCCATGTGGTGAGAGAGTTGGCCGGGAGCGCCAAATACCATGACTTTGCTCGATCCTTGAGGGTGTATGGGAAACACTTCATCTTCAAGTTGTCCTCCGTCAGTCTCGAGAGTGGGAAAGTTTGCACCACCGTGCAAAACTCTCGGATGAACGTCAAAACATCCTCGTTGGGTAGCCCGTGGTAGGATGGGAGCAACGCCATGTGGTGAGGTTTAAGCTCATGATTCCTGACCGCTTCTGTCAGGGCAATCGCCGAAGTGATGGCCGTGAATGTGGGGTGAGCAAAATCGCCCATGACGACTCTAGCTGCCATGGCTTCGGGCTCTGCAAATAACAAGACCAAAGAGAAGTCTTGTGAATCAATCTCCTCCTTCTCCTTCGCGGCTAAAATCATTTTCCTTCGATTGATGTTGTCGAAGTAGGGCGCTAAATTCCTTTGAAGACTTCGGCGACCATGCATACACAACACTCAACAAAAAGGGTTAAACGCACCGAGTGGGAGAAACAAGAAATCGAAAAAAACTCAAATAAAAATAAAAATAAAACAAATAAAAATACTACACAATAAATCGCCTAAAGTTTTCCCCGGCAACGGTGCCAAAATTTGTTTCACTAAAAAGTGTTCGCAATAGAACGAAATCCTATCGTAGCACTAGCAAGTAAAACCTAAGTATCGAATCTCAAGGAAAACTTAACAGGGCAATTAATCATGTAGTAAATCCTAATCTAGCCTAAATCTAGGAAAGCAAGTAAATAAGATTTTTGGGTTTTTGGTTTTAAATCCTAGGCAAATAAAATAAATCAAAGCAATAAATAAAAGCAAATAAATAACTAATCTAAGAACGAGTAAATAAATCTAAGAATTAAACTAAAGTAAAACGATTAATCTACCTAGGCAAGAATCGAAAAGAAAGCAATAAAGAAAGCAACGAAGAAAGCATAAACTACTCTAGATATGATGAATGAAATCTGGAAATTTAAAAGAAAATAAATCTAACTTTGAAAGCTTCAAAAACGAGAGAATTGAAATCGTAGGAAAAACGAATCTAAAATGAAGGACGAAGAACTCGAAATAAAGGAAAAGTCTTGAATTAAATTGCAACGAATGAAGAATTCGGATCCGAACAATAAAAACTAATCTAGAGTATTTGAATGCTGAAAACTAAAGCTAAATAATAGTAAAAGTGTTGTAGAATTCGTGTACAAGGGATAGTATATATAATAGGTATGAAAACCTAATTATATAAGGAAAATACAGCTGGCCGGGACGTTGGACGCTCGTCCAACGTAGCACTCGCTCTGCTCTTGAATTCTTCCGTGGACGCTCGTCCAGGGTATATGCGCGCTCGTCCCAGCGTACTCTGGACGGCCGTCCACTGCCTTGGACGGTCGTCCAACGTCGTGCTCGCCCCGTGCTCGATTCTTCCTCAATTCCTCGCCTTTTTCGACCCATTTCCGTCCATTCCTTCCACCTAATGATCCTACACGAACCAAACTCCAACAACCGAATCATAGCAAAAGACAAACGAAATGACACAAAAACATAAAGAAAACGGACTCGAAAACACTACGAAAATCCTAACATCTAAACACCAATCACTATCACCCAGCACAAGAAAAGTATCAATAAAAGAGCCCTAGTTTTGAACAAGTTGGCCACAAAATGGTCAGCATCCTGAGCAGGATCTGTAGGGTTCTCAGCACGGGAAGTAGAGACATCAGTGGTAGAAGGAGCTAAAGGGGGATCTGAAGCAATTGCGGATCCTCATTGACCTGCTCAACCCCTGAAGAAGGGACACTTGCTTTTGCCACACTTTCCACTTGAACCACCGTGGAGAGGACAGAAGGGACTTTCTCAGAACCTTTAAGCAAAGCAACTCGCTCAGCAAGGGTGCGCACATCATCATCAGACTCTGTATCCAAAGAGCTGGATAAGGGCATATCAGGAGAGGAGATCTCAGGAGAAAGCTCTCATCTGGGCGGGAGAAGATCGGGAAATTCCTTCTCCTGTATATGCATACCAAAAAAAAAAAAAAAGAAAAAGAAAAGAGAGAGAAGAAAGAGAAAGAAAAATTGATTGCTTGTGTCAGAATATAGATAACACAAAGGCCAATGAAAAGATTCCTTGATGGTAAAATAATACCTCTTCAAAGACCTTCTTCAGATATCCCTGTATTTCGGCATCAGGGAAGAAGGTTTGAATGCGGGGGGAACCCCAAGATGGTGATGGCTCCAAGTGATCGTGAGGACGATGAAGGATGTCAGCAGCCTTCCGTAACACTTGGAAATACCAAGGGTTCTGGGCACTAATCTTGCGATTAAGTTCTAGAGTCCCAGGTGCTCGACCGAAAGTTTGTACGATAGACTCCTAATTCACAGATGTAGCCCTTTCAGGAATGCCCAACATTCAGAAACATTCAAATACAGAATTAGCAGCCCATTCGGAAAGAGGCTCTGTCATCCTGACCCAAAAGCTTGGGGAGTGAAGATATGCTTCTGGTAGGTTATGAATCAAGTGATCTAGGAAACCTTGGCCGTAAGGAGTAAGCAGAGCTGAGATTGGCAGCTCCTCATACCTCTGATAAGACCCTGATCCAACCCTTCCTTCAGACCCATAACATGAGAAGAGATTTTAACTTGCGTTAATTCTTGCTCATATTGTTTCCTAAGCCGCTCCACTTCGGCAAAATGAGCGTCATGCGCCTTTGCCGTTTGCATGACAGAAGCTTCTAAAGCCTTTTAAAGATCATTCGCCTGCTGAGAATAGGATGCAGAGCTCGCTCAGAGTTGCGAGACTTCTCTTTCCTGAGCCTGCAGATAGAGCTCCCTATCCCGATCCTTTTTCTTCAACTCTGACAGTTCCTCCTCCAGCCTTGCTTTTTGAGTCTTGAGAGCTTGAAAAGCCTCACGATTATGAGCCCATTCACGAAGGCGGTGTACTTCATCTCGAAGTTTCTCCCTTTCTCTCTCCGCATGAGAATGATGAGATTGCAAATTGTCATATGCTAAAGCGCGGACACCTAACATAGATCTGCAACTAGCAGCCTAAAGGCGACATAAACAATTAAGATATAGTGAAAAAGAGACATACTTCTATACCTGAATGTATGAATGGATGAGTCAAGATATACCTGTAACTCGAGGTTAGCAGCCCTTTTAATCAAGAAGTTCGAAGGATAACCTCTGCCAATCGCCAATCTCCTCCTGGGGATACTGTCCAGGATCATTGCAGCTAAACCCCCGTCTATGTTGTCAACTACCCCGGGAAAGGAGACACTCGCACCTGCTCCTTGCGCGGTGGCAGGAGGTACATCCAAAACTTTCTAGTGAGAGAATGGATGAAGACCAGAGAGCTGGTAGACGATGAGGAAGGACGAGGTTGGGAAACTCGTCCCCCTTTCTGAGGGAGATAAGGGTTTGTTTGGGCAAACGAAGCTAAAGGGCTCAAGGCCAGGATTTGAGAGTCATGCTCATTCAGAGCGGGAGGATGCTGGGACATTGGAATCCAAAGATGAAGGGACCATAGTACCCAATGTGGCGCGTGTTACCACTACGCCAGAATTAAGTTTCCCCTTCTTGGTAGGAAGAGAGGAAGGACAAGGACTCTTCCTCTTCGCAGGAATCAGAGGGGGATTGACTGAAGTAGCCTCAATCTCTGCATGAAGGCAGGAGAAGCTTCGGCAGATGACAGGTTTTCTCCCTAAAGGAGAGAAGTCGAAGCCCTCCATTGAAGGATTCGTAACAGAAAGAGTAGAGAAGGGAACGTGACCCTCCACATCAACTACTATACTTGGCTCAACAGAAATGGGAATCAAGGCTCGAGGGGATAAGGACGAAGAGTCCTTAGGATCCTGAAGAGTAGGACGAACGGCAGAAGGCAGAGCTGAATCAAGGGAAACTTTACCTTTCCCCTTTTGATGAGTTGTTGCCTTTGGCCGATCAGAGGGAAGAGTACCTGCTCCTCGCGAAGGCTTAGGCGAGCCTGCAGAACCTCCTGCTGGTAAGGAGAAGGCTTCCCTCTCAGTCGATGAGGCTTCTTTAACAACGCCAGGAGCAGCATCCTCAGCACTGGCTTCTGCGGTCATTCGTAGGAGCTTATCGTATGCCTTTTTCTTTAAATTCTGTTTGGAAATATCCATTCCTGCCCAAATTAAGAAGGTTAACATTGCCTATCCATTTGAGAAAAGATAAAATCAAAGAATTTTTACCCATTGATGAAGACCAAGGGGACGCTGGATTTTAGGCCAAAGAAAGATAGAATCTCTTCACTCTCTACAAAGGCCTAAACATAGTATGGTCAGAAGCATATTGAGATAAAAGCTCAGACATTATCCCTTCCTCCCAAGGAGACAGAGAAGGAAGAGATCGAGAAGGTTTCTCTCTGCTAGGATTTCTATACAAACTAATGTCAGGGATGTTCCAAGAAGCATCAGAAGGGGGACTGACCGTCAAATAACATTCATGCCAGTCTTTATATTATTTGGACTCGTATTTGCCATATATATTGCAAAACGAACGTTTGGAGAAAAATATAGATGAGCATCCCTGTGTTTTAGTTCATGGTACGAAAGAAAAGGAATGATGTATCATTTACTCCTTCCAGGCTTGCAATTATGTGAAAAAAGGTAGCCTTGTGGATAGAGACAGGGTTCAGTTGATTCAAGGGTACATGGTATAGCTGAGCGATGCGAGCAAAAAAGGGAGGCACTGGGAAAATGCAAGCCAGCCGTCAGTTGAAAAAACCAGAAAGTCTTGAGAGGGGATTTTAGCAATAAAGGCCGCTCATCTCCCTCAGGGACTTTTAGCAGATATCCCCCAAACTTCTTCACCATCTTAATAAAGGGATAACTTTTCCCGGCACGGAGTATAAGTGGGAGAGTATGTTGGTTGGTAAACGATTGTTAACATTGTACATGGGTGAAGTCATATGGTTTCCTGCAGACGCATTGGTATACTAAAAGGTTTTACTTTAGTATAAGTGGGAGATTATTGGGGTCGTTGTATATCTAAAGCAAAACCATTGTTTTAGTGGGATACGACACCTGTCCACTGTTAACAATCCCTATCTGGAAGAATATATTTAAGCAAGAATAAAGCACATTATCTCATGTTTTAGATCACGTGTTGATCTGAGTTTGAGGGGATAACGAAGATCGTTTGACAATGATGAGATATAAAAATATCACAGTCGAGATAGCTTGGGCTGAGCTATCGGTTTAGACTTCAGCTAATGGTAGCGATGAGTCCCGATCACTAATTATGTTGTTACGGTGGAACGTATTGAGGATCAAGGGAGATAATGCTCTTTTGATACTGACCTTGTATCAAATTTGATATAGGTGAAGAGATAGAGATCTCAGCTTTAGTAACCGAT